>JAZHRO010000002.1:45329375-46745000 GCA_037157565.1 Thalassia testudinum
CAAATAACAAGATTTTTCATAGACCAAATGGAATGGAGATATTCCAATCGGGGTTTTATATGTAGTCTGGTACACCCAGAGAGCTTTATCTAATTTAGTAGACCAATCCTTCCAATCTGGGCGGATCATCTTTTGAAGGATTTTCTTAATTTCTTGATTGGAAATTTTATCTTGTCTATTGGTCTACGTATGGTATGGAGTAGAGATTCTCTGAGTGACTCCGTACTTAGTCAGTAAGGTCCTAAATTGATTGTGAGTGAAATGGGACCCGCCATCACTAATCAGAGCCTTTGGTACACCGAACCGGCTAAATATGTTTTTCTTTACAAAGTCCATGACCCCTTATGGTCATTGGTTCGGGTCGGGATGGCCTCAATCCATTTGAATATGTAGTCAACTGCAACCAGAATATATAGGTACCCAAAAGAATTGGTAAAAGGTCCCATAAAATCAATGCCCCAAACATCAAAGATGTCGACTTCAAGGATTGGATTTAGGGGCATCATATCCTTGGTCATGTTTCTTAGAGTATGGCAATTAATACATGATCTACAAAAATTGTAAGAGTCACGGAATAAAGACAGCCAATACAATCCACTTTGCAACACTTTGGCTGTCATCTTTTTTCCTAAGAAGTGACCTCCACAAGCAGAAGTATGGCAAAATTCTAGCACACTCGTGATCTCCTCATCTGGAAACAATGGCGGATAACTTGATCAGCGCAAATTTTAAACAGTTCTGGGTCTTCCCAAAAGTACTATTTAGCATTGGAAATTAACTTTTCACGCCTATGCTTAGGCCAATCCATGGGTAATTTTTTGATTGTCAAATAGTTAACAATGTCTGCAAACCAAGGTAGTTTACCAACAGTCAAAAGAGTCTCATCAGGGAATGAATCAAAAATTGAGGAGTTGCACATTCTACAAGGATTCTGGAAAGATGATCTGCTACTACATTTTGGGCACCAGATTTCTCTTTGATTTCTAAATCAAATTCTTGTAGTAGAAGGATCTATCTAATTAATCTGGGTTTTGCATCCTTCTTAGACATCAAGTGCCTTAATGTAGTATAATCTGTGAAAATTGTGACATGAGATCCCAGTAGATAGGGCCTAAACTTCTCTAGAGCAAAAACTACTACTAGATACTCTTTTTTTTTCGTGGTATAATTCTTTTGAGCCTCATCGAGAGTTTTATTAGTGTAGTAAATCACGAAAGGTTTCTTATCAATCTTTTGTTCCAAGACCGCGCCAATAGCAAAATTAGAAGCATTGACCATGATTTTGAATAGGTGATCCCAGTTAAGAGATTGTAGGATGGGTGATTGTGTAATGGCCTCCTTCAGTAGATTGAAAGCCCTTAAGCAACTTGAATCAAAATCAAAGGTTTGATCTTTCACCAATAGATTACTTAAGAGCCTCGCCACCTTAGAAAAATCCTTAATGAATCGACAGTAAAGTCCCATATGTCCAAGAAATGATCTTACTTGTTTAACCGTTGAAGGTGGCGGGAGTTTAATGATAGTGTCCACCTTGGCTATATCCACTTCAATTCCTCTTTTAAACACAACATGGCCAAGGACTATGCCTTCCCTATCCATGAAGTGGCTCTTTTCCCAAGATAGGATAAGATTTACCTCTATGCACTTTTGTAAAGTTTTCTCCAGATTGATCAGAGAAGATTCAAAAGAGTCCCGGAACACAGAAAAATCATTCATAAAAATTTTCATAAAATCACCCACCATGTTTGAAAAGATTGCAAGCATGGACCTTTGAAAAGTCGCTGGTGCATTACATAATCCAAAAGACATCCTATGGAATGCGAATGTTCTGTAGGGACATGTGAAGGTGGGTTTCTCTTGATCGTCCAGATGGATAGCTACTTGATTGTAGCTAGAGTAGCCATCCAAGAAATAGAAAAACTTTTGGCCGGTTAGTCTTTCAAGAATTTGATCAATAAGGAAGTGGAAAGTGGTCTTTCTTAGTTGTATTATTCAGCTTCCTGTAATTGATATAGAATCTCCAAGAGGAAGTTGTGCGGGTTGGAATCAACTCCCCATTATCATTAGTAATCGTAGTTAGCCTAGCTTTCTTAGGAACCACTTGTACAATACTGATCCATGGGCTGTCAGAGATTGGGTAGATTATTCCCGCATCTAGCCACTTAATCATCTCCTTTTTCACAACCTCCCGCATATTAGGATTCAATTATCTTTGCATTTCCCGGGAAGGTTTAGATCCGTCCTCAACATAGATTCTGTGGGTGCAGTAAGTAGGACTGATTCCCTTTAGATCATCCAATGTTCAACCAATTGCTCTATTGTTTCTTTCTAAAACTTGAATTAATTGATTTTCCAGAGTTTGGGTTAGATAAGAGTTAATGATCACTGGATAAGTTTGATCAGATCCTAGGAAAACAGATTTTAGATAATCAGGGAGAGGCTTTAGTTCAAGTTTGGGTCCTTGGGAAGAAGGGTCCAAAGGCAGATCATAGTTATCCTTAAGAGGTCTTGGAATCAAGTCAGTGATTGGGTGACTGGCCTCTAGATTGGTTTGGGGATCAAGGCTTGTAGGGTCGGATTGGGAAACTCCTAACTTCATACAGTATTCAACAGTATGGTCCACAACTTCATAATCTTCTATCATTCCACAATCCTCAAATTGTTTGATGGCCTTAAAATTGTTAATTTTTGTCTTCTTGTCCCCAAATTTAATTTCCATACTGCCAGATTCACAATCAATATTAGCCTTGGCAGTAGCTAAGAATGGTCTTCCTAAAATTATTGGGTTGCTCTTCAAATTTTCTGGTACCTCCATGTTAAGGACCAAGAAATTCATAGGAAAATAAAAATCACAAACCTTGACAATTATATCCTCAATAATTCCCTATGGTGTGGTCACAGATTGATCAGCCAACTGTAGTGTGACCTCAATAAGTTTTAACTCTCCAAAGTTAAAATTTTCATATAATGTTGTGGGGATCAAATTGATGGAGGCACCTAAATCTAACAGAGCCCTATCAAAGGTAGTATCTCCAATAACACAAGAAATCAAAGGGGCTCTTGGATCTTTTTATTTTCGGGGTAGGTTTTTAAGGATAACTGCACTAGCTTGTTCAGATAACACTACCCTTTTAGATGATTTGGCATGGCGTTTAGGTGTGCACATTTCTTTCAAAAATTTCGCACAGGCTGGGATATTCTCAATTGCTTCAAGGAGTGGTATATTCACCTAGACTTGTTTAAAAATATCAAGTCACTCCCCAGATGGATTGGTTTTCTTTTCCTAGATTTGTTCAAGGCTTCAGGAAAGGGTGCTTGAGAGAAATCATGAGTGTTTGGGTCCTAATCCTTTTCTTCTTGATTAGCTTGGTCTCCCAGGTTAGATTCGAGCTCCTCAAGATCTTGATTAGATTTACATTTGGAGGGGTAAGGATCTTGAATTTGTCTCCCACTTCTCAATGTTACAGCACCGGCAAAGTCATTATAGTTGGAAGGTTGAGGTGGGTTTTGCATGATAGGTTGAGCCTGGTTAGGATTAGGGTTTGCAAAGCCAGGTGGGTGCTGGGGAGCAGGTTGAACTATATGTGCCTGTTACTCCTATGTATTGTTTTGGTTAACTCTATTGAAGTTCCTTAGGTTGGGGACGAGTTGGGATTGCAGCATCCCGTGTTATCTTGCATCTACTAATTAGTCTAATCGTCCTGTCAATTCTGTCCTTAATTGATTCATTTCTTCTTTATGTCTCAAATTCATTTCCTGTATTTCTTTGAGGACCAGACTCAGATAAGAAGGCTAGGTTTCCTGAGTAGGTTGTGGTTGGTATTTGCGTAGTTGTATGTACCTACTGGGTTGCCCATAAGTAGTAGGCTTAATCAAGTTAGGACCCTGGGTAGGTTTTTGACTTGACTAAGCAAAGTTAGGATGGTTACACCTTCCAGGGTTGTAGGTATTTGAATATGGGTCATTTCTAGTGTATCCCTGATGTAACGTCTCAAAATCCAATTTCCGAGTCATTTTGAGGTGATCTGGGTCAATTCGAACCTGAAAACCCGATTGTGGTTCGATGTTAGTGTCAGAATATATTGCGCTAATCCCTAATCTTGATGTATTCTTACTGTGTTATTTATGGTCAACTTGCATAGGATAAATAAGGAAAATTGTTATGTATTAGTCTATTGTTACTAATTGGATTGCCAAAGGTATTTTAACAACGACTTATACGTTCAGGATATTAATGATCTAATAATTCATATCTCGTTTATGGAGTTAGTATTAAATTATAAAGTTGCATAATTCAATTTGGAAGGTTATAAAAGAAATAAAGGAGTAAATTTGATGAATCGAAAAGAGATATACATTACTTCTTTTGCTAGATTAAAAGAATAGTATGATATCTTCTATTATCAATCGTATCAAAGGATAAATCGTAAAGTTGGTGTATGCCTAAAATTGTAATTAGAAGTTATCCAGCAATAATGAATACAGGGACATGATGGAATAGATAAATGAATTGAATGATCGAATGAGACTTTGATCAGCCTCGAAAATGATATTCTTGTACTCTTAAGGATTGGAATATAATATTACTCAAAGTACAAAGCTTACAAATATTTTGGAAACTTGAGTTTGATCTTTGAAAGTACTTAAAACTTGAATTTTTTTTTCGATGCTCCATGTTTTCAAGTTAAGAATTCAGGATTATTTCATCTGCATGAATTTAAAATTTTGGAAGCAGGTGTTTTGCTCCTTGAAATTTCTACATAAACTTAAAGGGATTTTCCTGTAATAACTAGTAATTATGAGTTCTTCATGAATTATGTATCATATGTGACTAATTTTGCCTTAACATTGGTTGTAAATCACCACTATCATTATTAATTTCATCTATGGGCATACCGTTTCAAAATCTTTTTGATTGTACACCATAGGCGGTAGGGAATCACAAATTCTTCTTCGACTTGCCCTGTTAATGATTAACGAGTAATGAAAATTGACACTGGTTGATAACCAATTTTCTGTTTAAGTCTCACTTATTTGTATAAACATGCAATTCATTTCATACAGAAATTCTTTTAACAGCTTACTAAATTCTTGCAAGGGTGTCCATTAGTGGCTGCATGTCCGGTATAGATTGAAAGTGAATTTTAAACAAATATTAATGAAACCATTGTGGTTTTGGGATGTTAAATTGATTGAAATTTTTTAAACAAAATGTTGTAAATCATTTTTTTTTATTAATAAGTTTTGATAAAGGTATTGAAATCTCAAATGAGGAAATTGATAATTGATATCTACTTTTGTAGCGTCATCTAACCAATATGTTCGTATTTATAAAAAATGACTTCACCTAACTCAATATAACATCCCTAGATTCAACATTTGTTACATATCATATGTGTATACTCCATGGATGTAAATGACATAATGTCTACCTAGAATCACCTAAATTATGGTGTAATAGTTAACCTCAAGTGATTTGTGTAGCCTATCGTCTAGGGTGTCGTAAAGGGTGTATTGCTCATTTTTGTATGAAATTTTGCACTTGAATGAAGCGGAACTTAAATCGATGTGCTTTTCCTTTGTGAGGTTGTGACTTGATTTATTCTTAGGGAAATCATACGTGTAGCTAAGTTAATGGTTTTCTAAATTTAAGATAGGTTTTATGTAATAAATTATTGAGCCTACATTTAGTTCCTTGTTATCTATTCTGAATAATTTGAAAATGATTCTTGTTTGAAAATGAGATAGGCAGTGATTAGGTGGGATGGGAAAGTTAATGTATTACAAGTATGTGGTTGATGATTGTGGTTAATCATTTTTATACTCATGGTTAAATTTACTTTAATATTTTGGCTAGTAACTGGCTAGGCTAATGAATTGCCTGAAACTAGCAAATTTGGTTATAAAGGTTGAAAAATAAAAGTTTTGATTGTTATTAACACTAGTTGATTTTGTTGTGGAACTCTCATGCTTTGCATACCTCTCATTTTAGTCCATGGATCGTGTAGTTACTTTACAACCACATGCATTCGGAATAGTCTTCTATATTTTTCTTTTAATTTATTATCAAGAAAATAGAGTTCTTGTCTTGTTGAGGTGAGGGAGAGGTATTCCGAGTGTTACTGGTGATCCATAACTCTCTAGTTTGTTCTCTTTAAGGTTGTTATTACCATTTGCGATTGTTATGGACTCTACTTACTTGCACATCTCCCTTCATGCCTACACATTCGCTCGAGTTTCGGGGATGAAACTCCCTTTAAGTTTGTTATATCTGTAACATCCCAAAATCTGATTTTTGAGTCATTTCGTGGTGATCTAGGTCAATTCTAACTCGGAAACTCGATTATGGTTCGGTGCTGGTGTTAGCACCTCCTTAAATTGCCAAAAAATGCCTATTTCGAGTCATACGTTGGTCACATGTTATCAAAAAGGTGCCATATATGGTACCATTAGATTCCTCTTGTCGTAAGCTTTCCGAAGATGCTTGTTTCGTGCGATTCTGAGGTGTATAGCTCAAGTTATGGCCAAAATAAGTTGAAAAAGACTTAAATGTAAGGTGGACCAACCCTAGGGGTAGTTTAGGTATTTCACTCAATTAATCCTAATCCCAACAACCCCTAGGCCTATAAAAGGTTTGGGTCCTTTGGGTCGTCATTAGTCTCTAAGCCTCTCAAATTAAGAAAGGAAGAGAGAAGAAAAATCTTGGATTTTCCTTTTAAAATTAAAAATTTTTCTTCTTAGGGACCCGATTGTAATTTCAAAAATTGTGGCTTTCCCACCTCAATTTTTGTAAGGCCCATGACAATGGCAAACGAGTGACGTTCGATCGGGCGACGCGACACGGATAAGCGTCATGTGTCGTGTGCGCAACGACGAAGCACACGATGGGGGAGAGCGAGCACGGGCACCCGTAGGAGTGTTTGATGGGCGACAAGTGGCTCCAATTGAGCGGGTTGTGGTAGGCAGTCTGTAGGCATGCATGGGCGCAAATGGAGGTGCGACATATGGCGGGTTGCACTGGATCGGCGGTTGGTCGCATAGGTGATAACTCTAGATTCAATGATGATAATTCCATTAACTGGGGTTAGTTTTGAAGACATATGCACACTAATAACATGTCATGATGGGCATAGGAGCACTGCATGCATTGTGATTTGAGATTGCTTATAATCAATGTTTAATGGCCATATGTACAAGTGCATGTTGAAATAAGCCTCAGATGAGCAATCGGACTGCACGGATGGATTCAAATCGACGAATGGAGTCCAACGAACTTGAAATCACTTAAATCTAACATTTGAAGCTCCCTTCGACAAGCCCAAGAAGTTTTGGCCATTGATCTGATGATCAATGGCCCAAAAGCGGCCACGTAGCAGCCATCAGCCACCCTCACCAACACCAAACCCTCGCTTCATCGCACAGGAGCAACCATGGTTGTTACGAACGTGGGAAATAGACGTAGTTTAAGATGTCTGGGAAGTGGCCCAGACGTCTGGCTAGACGTCTGGTAATAAATTTTTTCGGCGTACGGATTCGCGTCTGCGCGCCTGCGCGCGCAGACTGAACCCGCCGCCTTCGTCTTGCTTTCTCTCCCTGCAGGTGCCGCATTTCCCTCTCTCTCTCCCTGCGGCTGCCTTATAAAACACTCCCCTCTCCCTCACCCACACTCCATCCGCCTTCATCTTCTCCTCCTTGCGAGCGAGCGAGAGCGTGAGCGAGCAAGTGTGGCAGCAGCAGCCGCAGCGAGCTGCGGGAAGGAGGAGAGTTGCGAGAGGAAGGAAGAAGCTTGACCGCGAGGGTGCGAGCTTGCCGGGGCAACTAGAGCCGGCCAACGAAGGAGTAGCGGGCATGGGTTGTCGCGGAGGGGCTGCTGTAGCTCGAGCAGCAGGCAGACACGGTGCGGCGCGGCCGTGCATTGCGGGCGGAGAGCGAATCGGGTTCTGATTCTGGGAAAATTTCCCAGAATCAGACGTCTGGACTTACGTCCAGATGACGCTGAAGACGTCTAGAGGACGGTCCAGACGTCTAACAGGTACAATAATTTCCCATCTTCTCCTTTTTACGCGTGTACGGCCATGCAGCCGTCCACCGCATCCTTCTACGCCTCTTCGTGATGAGAGCGGGTGCGTGTGTGTGCAGGTGCTGTTCGGGAGGGCGCGAGGGCTCGCCATCCCACACGGATCAGACGTCTGGCCTCAGTACCAGACGACGGAGAGGACCTCCAGACGTCCGAGGTGACAATCGGACGTCTGGAAACCAAGACCAGACGATCCAGCGGACTTTTGGACGTCTGAAGGATTGCGCAGACCGAGGTACGACATGGCCAACCTTTTAAGACGTCTGGAAGAGGTTCCAGATGTCTGATTTTGGACAGATTCGTCATTTTTGACCAGTTTAGGGCTCGTTCGGAGTCCGTTTTCCGCGTTTCGAGTTGCGTTCTTTCCATATTTATTTTCTTTACCTGTTTACAGTAATTTTCTACTGTTCTGAGAAACTCCTTGTGTTGATCCTTGTGTTAGGATCCCGTTTCGTTGTGGCTTTGGGGGTTGCGGAGGCACGCAGGATTGCCGACCACGCCCCCAGTACTCTCGATTTCGCGGGTGGAGTGGCCCTTTATATTATTTAACAAAATTTGTACAATTATGAAACGATTGATAGAGTCTAGGGCATTGCATGAACCCTAGGACTGAGGAATTAGATTGAATGGTAGATCCTAGGGTATTGCATGAATTCTAGGACTAGAAAACTAGATTGAATGATAGATCCTAGGGTATGGCATGAATCCTAGGACTGGAAAACTAGTTGAATATATACATTGCAGTCTTGGAAAAGTGGAAAGGAAATGATAACTGCCTGTAAATTGGTTAACAGCTGCCTGTTATGAATGAATAAATACGCTTGAGAACATGAACTGTATGGACAGAAACTTGGAACGGTGAAACCTAAATTGGCTGAGTTAAAAGAGCCTGAACTCTACGGGGAATTAGGAGTAGAACACCTGGAAAGTGAATGAAATAGAATTGGGGAAGTGAGCTGGCCCTTGAGTACGGAGTACCAAGGAGAGAGACTGTCCCCCTGTTTAGTGCAAAGCGGAGTTAGCCGCCCCAGGGACCCGGGGTTAGGACTGGCCACTTTGTACCGACTTTTGGCCCTCGTGTACACAGTACCGAGGAGAGCTACTAGTGTAGGGAGAGCGATAGCTAACCCACGGACCTCGGGGTTCTGCTAGCTCTCCTACACCGACTTGTTAGGCCCACTGGGCAAAACAGGGTAGTCAGGCGAGGGTGCACGGACTGTGGAGGGGTAAGACCCCTGTTTGGTTACTGTGGAGGGGCTGGACCCCTGTTACTGAAAGGGCTCTGCCCTATACTGGTTCCGTGCTGTGCTTGGGGCGCACCCGTTAACGGAAACGACTAATCGCGTGCCAGTGTGGGGTAGTTACCCGTGCGTTTATCGCACGTGCCTTAGTCACCGTTACGTTTGTCAGCGACCTTGGGGTGGTTGACTGAGGGTAGGACCACCACAGGGGACTCTCCCGGCTAGGAGAGCACCACGTGTTACTTCTACTTTTCGGGAAAGACTGCAATCAAGATCGTTCCCACAAGGAACATTCAAGATCGAGAGAAGGATCTGAGAAATAAATCAATAGTGAATAAATGGAAAAGTATAAAGGAAGAAAGTAAAAAATATAACAGCTACTGTCCACTCTACTACTTCTTCTAGCTTTTAGTTGCCACTCTACTCAGCATTTCGCTAACGTGTCACCCTTGTTACCTTTTCAGGACCAGGTGTTGAGCAGCCAGAGTTAGCGGCTGCGGAGGGAGCTGGGCCTAGTAGAGCCCAGTAGAGTTACCTGTAGTACCTTCTGTACTTTTCTTTCCGCTGTAGTGAGTAGTTTTCTGTTACTCCCTGTACTCCTTTTATTGTAAGCTTCATGTTATGTACATGTTTATTTCTCTACTGTTGTGGTGGTGTATACTGTAGTGTTTCTTTCCTTTACTGCTGTATTTTTGTTACTGCTAGTTATATACATGGTGAATGTGATTTATTTTACTGCTCTTTTGGTTACTTTCTCATTGGACGACTGGGTCTTGGGATTAATTGAGTCGGTCCGATTCTCGTGTCTCGTAGGGATTCGGGAATCGGGTCGTTACAATGGTCGTCCGATCTCCCATTGGCTGGCTGAGGATTGGCGAAGAGAGCAACCATATAGCGTGCATGCCGTAGCGGTCAGTGCTTCTCCACTCTCACCAAGGGCACACATTCGAAATGCACTCGCTTGCATCCACGTGTGCGATCAAAATTCAGTAATTGATGCATGCGTGGATGGTGGGGATGAAGGCCATGCGGCGCAATGAGGGCGCGCGGATGCTCCCGGGCGGGGATGCACGTGATCTAAGCACCCGGTCACGCGTAATTGTGGCCGTTGAGGCGCGATCGAACGGTCGACACTCGTCCATCACACGAAGGTGCACAAAGGCACACCCAACCGCGAGTGGGAAGGATGATGTGGCGTGCCTTCAGCCGTCCAATGGCTATTCGCACCTTGGATCCAACGGCTAAGGACACGTGGGCGCAGATTGAAGGGAAGAAGCACGTAAGCCTCAAAGGATCGACGGGTGAAGAGCTTCACCAACGCTTATGGAATGGGTTTAGCGATGTCTCGGACGTCGCTAAAGCCCTTAGTTTAGAAACCCCTCTTCTCTATATAAACCTCCTCAACCACCCCATTCAAAGGCATTGAATACACACACACCTTCCATACTACTCTAGCCCTCTCCTAGCTCCACTAAATACTCCATACCCACCTTGGAGTTGTCAAGCCGCTGACGGAGCCTCCCTCCATCGCCGTGGCCGCCTTGACTCCTTCTCACACTCTCTCTCTACTTTATTTTACATTGTACTTGTTTAAGCTTTCATCTATTATTGTAGTTGTAAACACACTTTAATTGCATGCTATATATTGATGAAAGTTTCATATATTGTAGCTTACATCCTTTTAATGCTTGGCATGTTTTAAACACGATCTCTAACCCTACTCTCTCTCTGTCTCACGTTTTCTCGCAAGCAAGCAAACCACCCATTCCTGTGACAACTAAAGTGATAAAATAATCCGATTTTACGCCTCCTTGTGTTCGACACTTGGACTCATCAACTCCACTTCATAGATTAAAACCAACATCGCGAATGCATACTACAATGGCATAATTAAACAAATGCATTCCACACACTTCAATGGGTTGGCTGGTCAGGTTTGGTTTAGTGACCCTCGCATTGTTTCGACTGGTTCGAGGCCTTCTCGACCTCGGATTTCGATAAATAAGATACCATTGGAATCATATTGACGTGTACTACGCGTTGGTGTAGTTTATTTCATTTTTGAATACGTTCTCTTTAGTGAAAAATTAGAAACGTGACTAAGTGTTCCTGACCCTATTTTTGGTCCATGTGAACTAGACCCTATCCTCGGTGCGTGCATGGATTTTGAGGTGGGCGTGGATAGTACCCCAGGCCATGTGCGCATGGTTTAGAGTTACTGTGACCCTCCGATGACATTAGGTAGAGTAGTCCCTCTCTTTCCCATGTGTTTTGTCTACATGGTGATTTTTCTTTGCGTAGTGCACCATTTAGTGTGCGTTTTTACCTCTTGCCGAGTTTGGAACCCGTCTTCGTACTTATTGCTATTTTAGGGGTACTAGAATATTAGATATGAATGTGGTAAATCAAGTCGGTGACTTAGATGTGAATAGTTAAGTGGATTTAATTAACTATCAAATTAATTGCAAACAATTATCATGATTAACGGATTAACCACATTTACACTTATTGGATATAGTCTTATCATGTGTAAAGTGACTCTAATATGTTTCTCCAGTTTACAGGAACTTTAACAAGAAATAACTGGATTTTATGAGAAAGATTAAGAGTTAATTAATGACCTTATGTACCTTGTTATCGTAGGTGTGAAATAAGATCTGTTTCTGTAAGACAAGTTTTGTGTTGTTCTTTATTAATAAACAGATAATATGGGACCACTGTCATGAACTCAGAAATATCGGTAAATGAATGAGTGGAAGATAATAAGGATTTTATTAAACCTGGAATTAATAATATGAAATTACTAAGGATTTTTCAGAGAAATGTGAAATCAGTTCCATTGAAATTGTAATTGGTAAATAGTACGTAATCCTAATAATATGGAAATTATCTGTAAACTGATAATATTAGAGGTGATATGAATACCTGTGCATCCTGGACTTAAGGATGTATAATTTTTAAATATGACTGGATTTAACAAGAATAAACGATACAGTTATCTGGAAATGATCAAAGAATAAGTACGACAGATTTGTTGGGAATTTAAGGAAACAGATAATTTGTTTCAGCCCGCTACTCGCTAGATTTGGCTATAGCTTTGGTCTACTAGACCGGTTTTGGGCTGGTTTAAGGAGTTACTGGCTTCCCTACAACTCTTTGGTTAGGCTTAGTAGCCAATTGGGATAGTGGATTGCAAGGCTCGAGGGTTAGAGTGGTTTCTTTTTCGACCGGTTGGTGGGTCATTGGTTGTCTGTGGTTCAGCGTACACAGCGTGTGTATGTGTTCATGCTACACGACGTAGCCGCCACCCCTTTCGCAATGATCCCAGGGTGATGGAGAGTAGCTACTCGATGGGTATAAGCGTTCTTCTCGATTAGGAGGGTGGCCTATTACGGTCTTGCATTGCAGGAAGTTACATGGAATTGTCTCATGCCTTGAGACGTCGATTGATAAATTGAGGACTATAATAAATTGGGCTTCCAATATAAGAAATAAAATCAGATAACGAGATGTCTAATAAATAGATTAATTAAAGCTATAGTACCCATTTTCTCTTGTGCTTGGTTACTATTGCACTCTGCTATTGTTGTTTCTACTCAGTTTTTACTGACGTGTTTTTGGGTTCCATAGTCAGGTATACTTAGCAGTTTGCAAGGAGATTTCCATTGTACATCTCCTTGGACTTATATACTACGACAATTCTTCCGGTTAGTATTCAATTTATGTTCTCTTAAATTTTGCAATATGAATTGTTTATTCGCTATGTTTATATTTTATGATTATGTGTTGGGTGACTGTGATCTTTAGGCGATTTGTACTAGTGTTAGCACACAGCGACCTAGGTTTGGTCGCTTGGCAGGATTTGGGTCATCACACCTGAATTGCATTAGCATCTCAAAATAATTAGATGTAGGGAAGCCTAACTCAGAATTTGAGGGCATCAAGGTCCCTCCTTGGTACCCCAGAAGAGATGGGTTTAAGTAGAGTTGGCTCATGGGTGGAGCCATGGTCAGGTCATTAATATTGTGCACTATTTCTTGACCTAGAGGGTTGGGGTGTTGGGTACGGGTTAACATATAAATTCCTTGGGTAGGCATAGGGTTTACTTTTGAATGTGTATCTAAGGAACTCCTACCCTTCAGAAGGTTATCCAACTTCTTATCCAAACTCTCTACATTTTTGCCAATGAGTTCCACTTTATCCAATCGTTGTGCAATCAATTCTAAATCAACCGAATTTGAATTATCCTTAACTTCATAGACCCCGCTCGTTGGTTGATTTGATCTATTGAAGGTGGACATCGAGGCATTGTTGAGCGAAGTTTTACTCATATTCTTGAATAATTGAAAGACTCCCTCAGCATCTTTGCTTAGGAAATTGTCCCTACATGTTGCATCAACAAAATTCTTCAAATTGTCACTTAACCCATAATAGAAAATATGGGCCAAGTGCACTTGGGAATCCCATGATGAGGGCATTTCCTAGCTAAGTCATTAAATCTCTCCCGACCCTTGTGCAATTGTTTCCAAGGTTCTACTTGAAGGTTGTAATGACACATCTAAGGGCATTAGTTTTTTCCATGGTAAAGAATTTCTTCAGAAAAGTGCTTCTTAAATCTTCCCAAGTTAGGATGGGTCTACCAATAGTCCTCAACCATCGAGCAACTTTATCTTTTAAGGAAAAGGGGAACATTTTCATCATTAAGGTATCCTCATTCATATTCCTAGGGCCAAAGGTCCTTCCTATGTGTAGAAGTTCTTCAAGGTGGTGGAAGGGGTCATCAGAATTGTGGCCATGGAAGTGGGGAATCAGATTGATGATTTGTGATTTAAGCCCAAAATCATCCCCATCCTGAGGTACCCTGACAAAAGGTTTAGGTTAAGCATTAGAAGGATTGTAGAAATCTCTGAGAGGTTGGTCTGTTCGCCCATTTTGAAGTCGAGTAATGGCCTGTACTATGACTTGATCTGTTTGTCATGATGCCAGCCTTGCCTGTCAATCTTCCTCTGTAAAAGAGCCATTGGATCCAGATTTTGTTCCTCCTCTTCAACCTCATCTTCCTCATGCTGACTAGCCATTGAAGAAGATTTAGATTTAGGTCTTCTCTTAGGATTTCTCTCTAAAGGTGGTAGAAAATTAGGGTGTAGAGATCTTTTACCTTGCATGAACCAGAAGAATGTCTATGGATGAGAGAGAGAAGACAGATGCGAGAATACTCATCCTCACAGTACAAGCACTCAAGCTAATCCTTAGAGTGTAAGCCCTAATTAGACCTAATCTTGGTTCCCCAAAACACGACTAGGTTAAATCAACCCATGAATTACTTGGTTGGCCAGAAGGGTAGGACCCACTAGAACACCCCGCATGGCGGGACACCACTAAGGGTTAACGCGGTTATCACACTAACCTTTCTTGTCACTAGTGGGTCCAAATAGACAAGGTCTTGACCTTAGTCCAATCTAATTTCAAGTTACCAAGCAGATTAGTCCTACCTAGGGCATGTCTACTCAATTTTAGGCTAGCTTGAAGTGCTTCTGGATATTAAGGGGTGTTGCCCTTAAAATTGATTTCAAAAGTGTGAAATGCACAGACAAGGGGTTCACAATATAAGCTTAGTTGATGTGGTTGCTTTTAAGGTTCAAGTGCTTGTATTAGTGAATTTTAGGGTTCACTTAGTTAAATATTTTCAAACAATGATTTTGATATGGCTCACAAGAGGTTTTGAAAGTCCCAATTGTTTGATAGATTTCCTTAGGAATGGAAATTTACGTGTTCTCTACCTTAATGTGAAACCCTACAAGCAGATAGTGCTAAATGATATAATTTAAGTCCAAATCAAGTAAGGTATGTGACCCAATCAATGCAATCAATTCATCCTATTGCACTACCAACTAGGTACTCAAAAAATATTTTTTCAAGAATTTTAATGCACGTTTTCTATTTTTTCAGATTTAAAGTGTACTGGGGGTTCTGTAGTCTATGTTGACCCCCAGTTAGTGATTGAATATTTCGTGTAACCAAACATGCACCAAATACTTTTTCCAGAATTTTCCAAGATTTTATATTATCACAGGAATCTAATGCTACAAATTTCAGATAAATAGGAGTAATATAAAAATTCCTATGATTTTTTGAAGTCCAAAAATCAGGAGCAACAACCAACTTGATAGTAGTTCAGTTCAAAAATTTTCAAAATTTTTTTGTAAATCAAAATTGCACAAAATTTGGATATGTTGTTCCTGAGTTCAAATCCCACATCCAATAGAAATTTTAGAATTTTTGAATATGTAAATTTTCAGGGAATGAATTTTTAAAATTAGAATTTGTTGCAGCTTGAAAATTTAAGAGGTGGTTTTGTTGATTTCAAAAAGATAATATCCACCTAAAAGAGATTTTTTTTTCATATTTTTTACAAGAAAGCAAATATTATCCTAAGGATGAAGCAAAGCACCTAATATTTTTTTTTGGATTTTTTTTTTCAAAAGGAAATCTAACATAATCTAAGATACGAGTACTTACCTGAGATTAGAAACTTGCAATTTTTCTGTTATTGCGTTTCTTCTTGAATTTTCGTGTTTCCTGCACACATGAAATCAACAAAAATAAAGAAGTTAGAAATCTCAATTAACTACTAAGAAGAAAAGCTTCAAGAATAACTCCGTTGCTTCCCTAGCAACGACGCTAATTTGTTCGTTGCTTTTTGCGTAAAAAGATTTTTATATTGTTGTAGTTGCGAATCGTGTCGAAACAAATAAATTTATAGATCAGAAATCGTGAGTCCTGAGTCGTTCGCAGGGAGGCTAAACGAGATTTTTAAAGCTTTTCGTACTAATCTAACCTAATGCAAGCATAGAAATAGAGACAATATATACATAGAATCCACTTTTTTTATTGATACTTGAAAAGAGTTTTAAACTAGGAATCAGAACAAATAAACTAAAGAGTAGAGAGAGGGAAAATTAGATGAAGAACGGAGCCGCTTGAGGGATGCTTGTGTGAAGTGTGGCAGCACTTTATATCTAAGGTGCCGAGAAGAAGACCAGAGAGATGCTGCAGAGAGAGAGGGGCTAGAGATGAGTTTGGTGGAAGTTGCCTTTCAAATGTGGGCTTTGGGGCTCTTTTTATAACTAAAAGGAGGGGAAAAGTAGGTATTTTGGCCCTCAAAGCCGTGCAACACCTTAGGTTTGTCAGATTCGTCGATCGGGAGATCCACGGATTAGATTGAACCTCAAAACAACATTCAACCGGCCTTCAACGGTTACGTCTCACAGGATTACGCCATGTGTCATGTGCTTAGTCGCCTGATCCGATCCATGCCGCTCCTCTCTGGCGTGCTCGCGTTTGATTTGAACAGTTTGATTGCAGAGATCAATAGCTCACGATGTGTGACGCATTGCCTTTGAAATCCGCATGCAACTGGGCATTTGGTTGCGTGTCTGTTCGGGTGTGCACCGCACCTCCTCATTTGATGTCCTTGGGTGCGCCAAGTGGTCGCCTCCATGCCGCTCAATTTGATCCAATAGTCCAATTACGCCTGTGCTCCATCGCCTCTCCAATTTCGCACTCAGCGCGATTCGACCCATTGCCTCATGCTTGTGTGTGTGGTTGCTAACCAATGTGCTACGCGTGTATTTGTGTCATGGTTTAGGTTTATCCGTAGCCGCTCTCAGCTGATGAAGGGTGCTCTGGTGGATGACGTGGCCTCATCGTGGCCGTTGGATGACATCCAATGGCCCACATTTTATGCTTCAGTGGTTGGGGCGCGGTGGTGGGTTGTTGGGATGGTACCATGTGGCACCATCCTGACCGTCCATCTTCCTGCCTTTGTAGTTGGTGCTACAGGGCTCAATTGGAGCTGATTTTTGAGCTATTGGACTGCGATCGTTGATCTGGATCCATCAGGGCAGTCGGATTTGACATTTGAGGTTTGAATTTGTGCTATCTTGCTCCTTGGCCTCTGATCTTCTACGGGCTAAATGTGATGCTACGGAAGTTTGATCAAGATGATTTCGAAAGCGTTGGACTCCCATCGTCGTCCTGATCAGATCCTTTCGGTCTAATTTATCATCCACGGCCCCGAATCACCTGCAATTAATATTGCCTCTCTCTTAGAGCATAAAATAGAATTATTATCTATAAAGCTAATAAATCAACTATGATGCAAATTATGATGCTGATGCATACATTATTCCTAAGTTAAGCTAAAATCTAACTTAATCAGGTAGATTAGGTCTTATGGTTGCTGCGTAATCATGCTGCAAGACTTCTTCGCCACTTATGGGCTTCTACATAATTTGTGCACCGTTTCACCCTTAAGGGTTTCCATGCAAATTTCCCAAAACCCCTATGGCTCTTTTCTTCTACTTAGGCACTATAACTCGCGATGAACTCGCACTACAGCTGCTGCTGATCCTTTGGAACCATGATCCTACGGCCAATCCCAATCTGATCTTCCCACACTTTTGCACGGAGGACCCTTGCCTCACAAAGATCCCATCTAACGGTTGGATTTCAACCTGAAGCTTCCCACACATCATCCCTTTCATCTCCACCGTGAATGCCCTAATGGCTTAATCTCACCCTTATGGAGACCACAATAATTAAAACATGTACTTAAGCTACTCCTTAGGATCGCATGCAGAGGATTGACTCCTACTACATCTCTTGAACCGACCATTCCTCCCTCTCCAGTGCCTTCTTCCCCATTCACTTGGCTACGTCCGTGACAGGGGCATAGCTTCTCCTCTCTTCATCAACCATGTCGCTAGGGATGACGTAAGCCTGAGGACATCCATTGAGCTCCTCTTGTGGGCTCTTCACTCGCTGGAGACCTCCCTCCCTTCTTCCTCCTTAGTCGTAGGCTTTGGATCTAGGCAACCCATTCCTTTGATTAGATTAGGATTTTTTTTTTATGCTTGCTAGAGTAGCTTCGATTAGTAATTAGCGTACAGTAGCTTGGTTAGGAGTAGATTAGACAGTGAATTCAATGGTTTGCTTGTTAGAGTTAGGAGTAGATTAGATTAGGTAGTATTTCACTCACCCACCTCCTCTGATCAATTTAGATCAGAGGAGACAAATTTGCCTATTCATTATGTTCATTTAGTCTCCCTCTTCATCTCACAATCACGTTCACTGATTTCCCTCAATGTTTGAATCACAATTCACCCACTCATTGAAGCATCAATCAGATCTGATGCTCCATAGCATCTAGATCTAATTGAGTGCTAACCTCACTTGGGGGTCTCCCATTCATTCCAAAAATTCACAAAGACCCCCCAATCTGGTTTTGATTGCCCTGAATTACTCGATTTCTTTCATATTTGTTTTCATGCCCAATCTCATGATTTGAAGTTCATTTAGTTTTAATTGGATTCAATCGAGCTATTCGAGGTTTTAATTGCCTAATTAGGTGTATTACGATGAGTCTCTTGTGTTTTAATTTGAATTTGAGTTGTAGATGAGCTTATACCCAATTTGAGCTTTGTTTTGGGTAGTTTTGTTAAGGATAATCAATGGTACTGATTTGAGACTAAACAAGGATCCAAGTGATTCTGAGTTAGTCACTAGATCACATTGAACACCAATTAATGGTGTTTAAGTAGATTAGGTGACTTGTTCAGAAATCAATTCAAAATCAAAGGCCCAAAACAGGGCTACATAGATTCCTTCATTATTCTGATTTAAATCTGATTTTGAAAGAATCACATGATGTTTTCAAGGTTTTAATGGAGATTTGAATATGTTTTGAGATGATTTCTATACCTAATATAATTTCCCCTTTACATTGTCTATAATATAAAGAAGAAATCATATTAGGGTCTTGTGAAAATTTTAAAGGCTGAGATTTGTATTTGGATTTAGATCTTCATATTGGATGTTTGATGGAATGTGGACGAGAAGTTAGCTTTGGATCAGATCTTTTTAGATCTGATCTGAAGCCATTTCAGTGAGAACTGTTGCAACTAATAGCTGCTGAAGTAATTTTGAATTCAATCGTTCATGAGCTGCCTGCTTGGAGCAGTAAAAATAGCAACATCAATTGTTGAATTTTAGCAGCAGGAGAAGCTAATGTAGCTGTTGATTTATTTAGTAGCTGAATATGAAAAATGGCAGCAACAGTCAAATTAGCTACTAAATAGCAGCTTTAGCAAGTTTGAACCACAGGTTCAAAATGGGAATTTGGGTCTATTTGAGGATTAAAGGAGCTGGCACTGTTTTGTATGGTTAGAACTTTATTTAACAAGCATTCTTGTATTGTTAAATCTTAAAATTTGATGCGCATTGCTTGTAAATTCAGTTTGAATGTTATGTCAGCTATTTGTTCATAGGCCTAACTGTACAATATGATGATTTGAATGAAAATTAATGACAAAATATTTTTTAATGATTCAAACATGTTTTATGTGATGTGCTGGATGTTTTAAGATGTTTATACCTCAATTCTAGCCCTTAGAATTAAGCATGAGGCTTTAGGTTCCACTTTCAAACACCTTTTAGGCCTAAATTTGCATTAACTTTGCAAATAAATAAAATCATGAAAAAAATCACAAAAAAAAAACCTGTCTTTAGTAAGATTATGTATTTTCTAAGTGTTCACCAAGTTTCAAAGTATTTTGAACCCTCGGTTTGGTAAAACATACCAACCGACGGTTTAGTATACTTTAGAACTTAATAAAAGAACCAAAGTTCAAAATTCACAAAAGCAAACTTCTCTCTCATCTCACTCTTTCTCTCTCATTCCCTATCTCTATTATACTTATAAAAACTATAAAAATCATAAAATGTTCAAAAATACCCAAAAATACCTTATACATTGTGGATATACTTGTAAATATAATTTAAAACTATACTATATGTGTATGTGGTATAATATGCAAATAATGAGTATATATAACTTATGTATGTGTTCTATATATTAAATTAAATATTTAGAATGATTTATTGTATATATAACTTTATTGTATAATTATATATTAATTTATATAAACTAAATGTATATTAAGTTAAGTAATTATTATAAACCTATGTATATATATAAGTATATCTCATTTTGTACATATGTATGTAACTAAGTAATATATATTGTATGGTACTTGTAAATTAATTTAATTAAGTAATTACAGTAGATAATTAATGTTACGACCCGATTCCCGAATCCCTACAGGACACGAGAATCGGACCGACTTGACTAATCCCAAGACCCAGTCGTCCAACGAGAAAGTAACCAAAAAGCAGTAAAATAAACCACATTCACCATTCAAGTAACTAATAGTAACAAAAGTACAGCAGTAAAGAAAATAACTACTACAGTACATACCACCACAACAGTAGAGGATTTAGAAGCAGGTACAGAAATATGAAGTTTACAATACAAGAGTACAAGGTGTAACAGAAATACTAACTACTATAGAAAAACGGTACAACAAAGTACAACTATTGGGCTCTACTAGGCCCAGCACCCTTCGCAGCCGCAGGCTCTGGCTGCTCAACACCTGGTCCTGGAAAAGGTGACAAATATGACACGTCAGCAAAACGTTGAGTAGAGTGGCAACCAACTAGCTAAGAAAACAGTAAAGGTGGACAAGTAGCTGTTATTTTTAATTTCTTTCTTTATTTCTCTATTTACTCTTTCTTGAATTATTTCTCAGATCTTTCTCTTGATCTTGAATGTTCCTCCTGGGAACTATCTTGATTTTAGTCTTTTTCAAAAAGTAGAAGTAGCACGTGGTGCTCTCCTGGCCGGGAGAGTCCCCCGTGGTGGTTCTACCCTCAGTCAACCACCCCAAGGTCACTGACAGACGTAACGGTGACTACAGCACGAGCGATAAACTCACGGGTAGCTACCTCGCACTGGCACGCAGTCAGTCGTTTCTGTTAACGGGTGCGCCCAAAGTACAGCACGGAACCAGTATAGGGCAGAGCCCTCTCAGTAACAGGGGTCCAGCCCCTCCACAGTAATCAAACAAGGGTCTTGCCCCTCTACAGTCCGCGCACCCTCGCTTGACTACCCTGGTTTGCCTAGTGGGCCTAACAAGTTGGTGTAGGATGGCTAGCAGAACCCCAGGGCCCGTGGGGTGGCTAGCGCTCTCCCTACACTAGTAGCTCTCCTCGGTACAGTATACGTGAGGGCCAAAAGTTGGTACAAAGTGGCCAGACCTAACCCCGGGTCCCTGGGGTGGCTAGCTCCGCTCTACACTAAACAAGGGGACAGTCGCTCTCCTTGGTACTCGGTACTCAAGGGCCAGCTCACTTCCCCAATTCCATTCTATTTATCTTCCAGGAGCTCTACTCTTAATTCCCCATAGGGTTCATACTCATATTTCTCAGGCCAAGCCATACTAGGTTTCATCATTTCAGTTTCATTCGTATATAGCCCGTGTTTCCAACATTTAATATCCATTTATATACAAGCAGCTCAAATTTAGTTTCCAATAACAGGAATTACATGTAACAGTTACTAGCAACAGTATTCTACATTTCACAGGCAGCTGTTATTCAATTACAGGCAATTATCATTATTCTATCTACTTATCCAATACTGCAATTCAGGTATTCAAGACATTCGTTTCAGGGTTTCTGTTCCTAGGATTCATGCCATACCCTAGGATCTATCATTCAATCTAGTTTTCAAGTCCTAGGATTCATGCCATACCCTAGGATCTATCATTCAAACTAGTTTTCAGGTCCTAGGATTCATGCCATACCCTAGGGTCTATCATTCATTTCAGAGTTGCATTAATATTTGTAAATAACTAAGGGGAGCCACTCTACTAGCAAAATCGGGAGTAATGGGGGTGTGATCGTCACGTCCACGTGCCTCTGCAACCCCCAAAGCCGCAACAGAACGAGGTCCTAACACAAAGAGCAATCACAAGGAACCACTCAGAATAGGATACAAGTATTTCAAACAAGTAGATGAACTAATTCTGAGAAGAACGGAATCTTAAACGTAGAAATCGGACCTCGAACAGACCCTAAACGGGTCAAAAACGATAATTTTGATTCAAATCAGACGTCTGGAACACCTTCTAGACGTCTTAAAAAGTGGTCCAGGTCATACCTCACTCCACGCTGTTCCTCAGACGTCCAGGGATCCTGCTGAATCGTCTGGACCCAGTTCCAGACATTAGACCACCTCTCCGGACATCTGGAGATGCTCTCCGCCATCTGGTGCTGTGCCCAGACATCTGATCTATGTGGGAGGGCGTGTCCTCGCGTCTTCCTGAAATGAAACCTGCACGCGCGATGAAAGCCTCCTCATCACGACACGTCTCAGCCTTCGGCGGATCGGCTTGCATGGCCGTATCTGCAAAAAGGAGGAGGAGGAGAAATTTCGTACCTTTTAGACGTCTAGAGCTCCCTCCAGACGTCGCCTGCGTCGTCTGGACGTAGGTCCAGACGTCTGATTCTGGGAAAAATTCCCAGAATCAGAACTTCCTCGCCTTCTTCCTGCTACGGGCGAGCTCGCCACGCAGCCGCTCGCACTGCAGCAGCACAAGGGGAGATCTCCCCCACACGACGCCCCTCTGCGCGCATGCCGTCCAGCCTCGAGCTGCTCCGGCGGGTTCTCTCTCTTCCTCGCACGCTCTTCCTCTTCTTCCCTCTTGCTGCACCTCTTCTCTCCGCGATGCACCCGGCAGCATCTGCTGCCGTCGCTCTCTCTTTCTCTCGTGCTCACATTGGAAGGAGGAGACGGTGGGGTGGTGAACGAGGGAGAGGGGAGGGGTATTTGAAGGCGTGGGGGTTCTATCTGCGGGTCGGAGAGGGAAGAGAGAGAAAGAAGAGGGTGGCGGGTTGCAGTCTGCACGCGGCACGCATGCAGACTCGCGATTGTACGTATGCCAAATTTATTTCCAGACGTCTGGGAAGGCTTCCAGATGTCTGGCCCAACTCCCAGACATTTTAAAAAGCGTTTGATGTCTCGGGTCTTAATAATTAAGTTACTAAGTTAGATAAGTAAATTATTAACTTAAAATAAAATAAATTAGTAACTTAAGTTAATACTGAAATAATTTATATTGTATACTTGTATAGTATTTTATTAAGTATTTCCAACCTATTTATACTATATTTGTATAATACTATAGTATTTATAAATTATTATGTACATAACTAACTTAAATGTGTATTTAAATGTAAATAAATTAAAATAAAGTCTCTAAAATACATTAAAAATGTATAATAAATTATTTATTATGTAAATTAACTTTGTATTAAGTCAATTTCATGTTTAATTAACTAATTTATACTTTAACTAAGAAATTAATCCTTAATTTAATGTGTATAAATCACTAACTTTAACTAATTTTTATATATAATCAACTAAGTTATAATTCTAAATTAATTGTACAATAATATAGCCCTATATAAGGGCTTTGTAATTATATAATTTATTTATAATTTGGAAATAAATATGGCCCTCAAATCGAGGGCCAAAAACCTCGAATTTGCACGCAGGTGAATGCAGCACAACGCTCAATTGGCACTTAAGAAGGTGCCACATTGGTGGTTGAAGAAGCGACGCTGCAGTATAAAATGGATTTGTGATGCCGACAGTTCAGTCGTCATGGCATCAGATGCCCGCACATACCCATCCCATGCACCTCATGAGCATGATACATGAACATATTATGAGCACTTGAACAGTGGTGGGCCGGGGGCCACGCACTTTAGCGGGGCCCATAGTGGACCTGTCATGGGCCTCTGATTAGATGTAAATGAACAAAAAATGAATCAGGGCTGGTATGGTCCCACCTCTTCGAGGTGATGTGTATCCCACGAAAATGGGCTAGCCTGCCCACTTAAGAAACCAATTTTTAGGTTGAGGAACATTGCTTGTGAGAAGAAGAAAGAGTCGTGTGAGTGGCTAAGTGTTTGTGCTTGTGTTGTGTTGGTGTGTGTTGTGTGTATAATAGTATATGTGTATCGTATGTATATATATATATATATATATGTAATATATAATAGTATGTATATAAATACTGTAAATGTATATATGTTCAGATATGTATACAAGTACATAGGTAGTGTATAAATGTATATGTATAGAAGTAGAGTTGTAGTTTGAACTCATGCATATAAATAACCTTAGAGCTTTAGTGACGAATGTATCTGTCACTGTATACATGTACATATGTTAGTACAGATAATTATTTTTGTCGTATATATTTTATTAAGGCTATACCAACATATATATATATGTTACCGTATGTATAGAATATGCTACTAAAGATATTAGTATGTTAATATAATTTAGTATAGTAGAAATTAGTAGCTATTTTTGTACCTATATTTAGGTATTACTTAGTGTGATGAGAGAGAAAGAGTGAGATGAGAGAGAAGACCTCTTTTTGGTATTTTGAACTTTGATTCTTTTATTAAATTTCAAGGTATACTGAACCGTCAGCAGGTATGTTATATCAAGCCAAGGGTTCAGATTACCGTGAAACTTGGCATACACCTAGAAAAATACTTGATCTTACTCAAAATAGGTTTATTTTATTTTTTTGTGATTTTTTTATTATTTTTATTTATTTACAAGTTAACCCAAGTTTAGCCTTGAAAGAGTTTTAAACTAAGAACTTAAGGTCCTAAATGGATTCTAAAAGCTGGTATGAAGATGTGAAGTGTTAGAAATGTTCAGCAAACTACCTATAACATATTTGAATCATAAAATATGATTTTCATCTGCTGACATGACTTTGAATCTCAATTTTGAATCTCAATTTTGGACAGTTAGACTACATTACATGCTGCTGACATGACTTTCAAACTGAATATACAAGCAATTCAAATCAGATGTCAAGATTCAACAGTACAGGAATGCTTGTCCCTAGATGTTCTTTTATTAATCCTCATAATTAGTCAAAATCCCAACCAAAAGAGGCTGATCTGCTGCTGTTGCTACTGTCAAAATGGCAGCAATTGCTGCCCAATTCCAGTAGCTGAGAGCTGCTGCTGAAAACTGAGTAGCTGAATCAAACTTAAGTTGAGACCTGATCCAAGGCTCTCAAATTTCATTCCAGTTCAGAACTAGTTCTAGACGTCATGAAGCTCATAAAAATTTCATATCATAAAATCACTTGAAATAAAGGTGTAAACCCATTCAAGACTCTTAAAATCTAGATCTCATATCAAAACCCAATGAGAACCTAATTGACTCTTCTACAAAGCCATAGACAGCTTAATAGAAAGAGATCAATAGGAACATTGAAACCCACTCAAAATGACTTCCAATCCTTCATTAAAATCTGCCAGATCTCAAGCTAAAAATTGAAATGCTAATTGAAACTCATTGAACCCAAATTCAGATGTCGCCCTTCTAGGCATCTTTCTTTAATTTTCCAAGATGATTTGATCATCTAGTGATCATGCACACCATTGATTAGTGCTCAAGATCTCTAAGCAATTCTTTAAAACTAATTGGATAACTGCAATACCTCTAATTAGTGATACTGATTTCATTGGTAAACACTACCTAGTTGTTAGCAAAAATCAGAAATCAAGTCAAAATTTGGGCCTGAGCTTAGAAAATAAATTAGTGTCAAAGTAGAATAGCCCATACCCATTGCATTCAATCCAAACACACATTGTAAACTCAACTTGAATAATCAAATTAGATTGAAACTAATTTACTCAAGAATTCTCTCAATCAGCATAAAAGGTCAAGTTTGACTCAAATGATCAAATCGATTCAATTTTCAGCATAAAAAGGGCCTTTGTGGTCTCATGGTTTGAATGGAAAACCCTTTGATGATCTTAGTGCACCATTAGATCTGATAGCTAGAGAACTTTAGGGCTACTACAATGGAGTAGATGAACTATGAATAAAAGAAACGAGGGAAAAAATTAGAAGTGATCGCGAAATGGAGAGGAAGTTGTATGAGCAGTATGGATGAGGCGAAAAAACCTTTCTGATCTAGACTGATCAGAGAAGGCGAGGTCGCTCTAAGCTAAACTGCTTCAACCTATGCTAATCCGTCACAAAATTCATCATCTAATCTACTCTAACTAAACTATAGTATGCTAATTACTATAAATTACTCTAGAAGGCAGGAAAACCTAATCTAAAGGGAAGAATGGGACTTGAGGAAAGCTACGGTTGGTGACTGCAGCGAGGAAGGGGGAAGGATCTCCAACGCTCTGGAAGTCTACTAATGCAACTCAGTGTCGCACTCAGGTGCTAATAAACCAACTATGTTTATGTCTGGACATTGTGAGAACCAGCTGCTTAGGAAGACTAACCAGAATTTAAGATTGATATGACATAGACCATCTCTTGACCAATAAGGACTCTTGATATTTAAACTTTAAGTGCGATTTCTAGGACTCAGAGGGTTTTACAAGGCTCAAAAGCTAAGAAGTTATGGTTGTACTCAGTGAAAGGTCAGAACTAACCAGGTGAACTTTAAAAATCAATCTCGGGGTTTCACATCTTTTTAAGTCTAGGTTGGTCCTACCTTTAAGTCATGTCTTCGGATCGACTCTAAAAAATGAGGAAGACTCAAACTCAACTATTATTGCGTTATGGCTCAAAGAATATTCGGTGGAAATAGGGTATTTGTAATGCACCTTAAAAAATATTTTTGGTGGAAGAATATTCACAGGACTTGGAGAACATACTTGCCTTATGCTAAAAAATGTCTTTTTTTGAAAATTCTTTTTGACTTTTTCTTTTTTTTTTTTTACAAATAAATGTCAGTATGTCTCTAACAACTTTATTTAGTAGAGCAGACTTATTTGGTGGGTGAGTGCTTTGGTGGAAAGAGCTTCTCCTAAACACAAGACTAAAGACTAGGACAAAGAGTCTACCTACACTCACAGGTAATGACTCCACCTTCTTTAATGAACACTAGGGTTGAATTTCATGTTCACAAGGTCTTTCCCGACATTGTGTAGTGTAAACCAATGGTACTTAGACTCCTAAGCCAAAGTAGACCGGTGAATCCTATACTGGTGACTCAGGTACAAGAATACGCCCGAAGTTAGGAGAGATCTTGGTCTATCTTGCCAGAGCTTGAAGTATATTAAGCCAAATCCTAAGCGAATCAAGCTACAGTGGCATGGAAAGTCTAACTAGCAAAGGTTGAATGGCCATAAACACTTATTCTACTTTTGTTTACAGCTATAAGATCATAATTAAATACTTGTAGTTCTTTCAATGTTTTTCTCTCTCCTTAAAATTTCTGTTTTATGTAGTTCTCCCTCAACAATAAGAATGATTAGATCCCTTACTGTATTAATTTTCATGTTTTTGACATTTTTTTGTAGTTTTGACTTTGTAATTTTTTCAAAATTTTCAAAATTCTTAATTTTGTTGGTATTTTTGATAATACTATACTATATACTACAGGTGTGTCTATACTTCTATTTCAGAAAATGATTTTACCATTTACACTTGCATGCTTAAATGATGCAATGCTCTCATTGTATGAATAGGGTGAATACAAATGCATGCTCTACTTTTCACTAACTTAGACTGGGTGACGGAAGGAAGTCGGAATGAGGAGATAAAAATCTCTATGCGGACGATTTCAAGTCTGATAGAAGATCAAAGTGGGAAGTCAGGCTAAGAAGTGAAACACATGACAAGTGTGACTATAAATGCATGCTAAAAATGCAAGGATAGACACCTAATGGAAAAAATGGAAAATAAGAAAGGTGAAAACGACTATGTACAAAAGATAGGTTTTCTAAGTTTAACGCCTTCAGCTAGGCGTAAACCCAGTTGTAGTCAGTTCAAAATATTGGAGCGAAATGATGAAAATTGACAAGTCTAAGATCATGCAGCTCAATGAAGGGTTTCAATCTTTGTCCATTGACGGTGAAAGGTTCAGATTTGTCAATCTTAGTGATCTCGATGGCTCCATTGTCAAAGATTCTCAAGATTTTGAAAAGGTATAGTCCATTTTGATTTGAGTTTTCCTAGGAAGAGTTTCAGTCTTGGGTCAAATAGAAGAACTTTTTGACCAGGGTAAAATGACTTCCTATGAATGTAACAATCATGGAAGGCCTTTAATTTGTCCTTATAAATCCTCGAGCATTCATAAGATTCATTCATTAACTCATTAAGCTTGGAAATTTGAAGTCTTCTATGATCACTGGCCTTCTCTAAGTCTAGGTTACACTTTCTGATAGCCCAATAGGCTTTGTGCTCAAGTTCTACGGAAGATGACAAGGTTTCCCGTACACAAGTCTAAACGGAGACATGCCTAATGGGATTTTGTGAACTATCCTAAATGCCCACAACGCATCAGAAAGGAGGGAAGACCAATCCTTTCTGTTACGAACCGTGCTTTCAAACGTCTTTTAAGACGTCTGGGAGGTGTCCCAGACGTCGTACCAGACGTCTGGTATCACTTCCAGACGTCTGGGATTCATTTTTCTGCTGCGCACACCGTTGCGTCTACGCGCCTGCACGCGCAGACCTGCTCCGCCTCTTCTTTTTCCCTCTCCCTCCTGCGCCCTCTGTCGCGCTCTCTCTCTCCTCCTCGCGTGGCCTTAAAAGGCCACGCCCTCCCCCTCACTCCTGCCACCTCCGTCCCCTTCCTCTTCTCCTTCCAGTCGGTGCGCGAGAGTGGGCGCGAGTGAGCGGCGGCGACGACAGCCACGGCGGGTGCGGGAGGAGGTGCTGCGCGGGGGAGGAGGCGTCGGCCGTGAGGGCTCGAGCCTGCCGGGGTAGCGGGAGTCGGCCGGCGGGGGCGCAGCGGGCGCGGAGTGGCGCGGGAGGCCTGCTGCAGCTCGAGCAGCAGGCGGAGCACTCACAGCGCGACCGTATGTCGCGAGCGGAGGGCGAGTGGCGCCCTGATTCCGGAAAATTTTCCAGAATCAGATGTCTGTGAGTCTAGACGGACGAAGTGGGCGACGTCTGGAGGACTGTCCAGACGTCTGAAAGGTGAGTTATTCCGTCTTCTTCCTCTTCTTCGACTGACCGTACTAAGAGAGAGAGGAAATGGGTACACGCAGGTTCTGAGATTCGCATCCAACGCGAATCAGACGTCTGGCTGTAGTAGTGACAGACGACGGGAACGACTTCCAGACGTCCGGGGTGACCATCGGACGTCTAGGAACTAGGCCAGACGCCCCCGCAGGCTTCTGGACGTCTGAGAGCCCACGTAGAGCGAGGTAATTCGCTGATCCACTTTTTAAGACATTTGGAATAAGTTCCAGACGTCTGATTTTGCACTGTTTCGTCATTTTCGACCCGTTTAGGGCCCGTTCGGGTCCCGTTTTCCGCGTTTCGAGTTGCGTTCTTTTCGGAATTACATCCTCTACCCGTCTACAGTAGCTGTATACTATTTTGAGAAATTCCTTGTGTTTGATCCTTGTGATAGGACCTCGTTCCGTTGTAGTCTCGGGGGTTGCGGAGGCACGCAGGATTCCCTACCACGCCCCCAGTTCGCCTGTTGTAACCAGTAGAGTGGCTTTAAGTATAATCTGTTAAATTATGAAACTATAAATAGAACCTAGGACATTGCATGAATCCTAGGAATAAGAAATAGATTGAATGGTAGATCCTAGGGTGTTGCATGAATCCTAGGGCTGGAAAACTAGATTGTATGATAGATCCTAGGGTATGACATGAATCCTAGGATGGGAAAACCAGTGGAATACGTGAACACTGCAGTCTTGAAAATGTGGAAAAGAAATAATAGCTGCCTGTGAATTAAATTAACAGCTGCCTGTTATGAATAAATAAACATGATTAAGAATATGGGATGTATGAACGTGAAACTGGAAAGGTGAAACCGGAATGCGCTGAGTTAAAGAGCTGGAACCCTACGGGGAATTAGGAGTAGAACTCCTGGAAAGTGAATGGAATAGAATTGGGGAAGTGAGCTGGCCCTTGAGTACGGGGTACCAAGGAGAGCGACTGTCCCCCTGTTTAGTGCAGAGTGGAGCTAGCCGCCCCAGGGACCCGGGGTTAGGACTGGCCACTCTGTACCGACTTGCTGGCCCTCGTGTACGTAGTACCGAGGAGAGCTACTAGTGTAGGGAGGTACTAGCTACCCCACGGGCCTCGGGGTTCTGCTAGCCTTCCACACCGACTTGTTAGGCCCACTGGGGCAAACCAGGGTAGTCAGGCGAGGGTGCGCGGACTGTGGAGGGGCAAGGCCCCTGTTTGGTTACTGTGGAGGGGTTGGACCCCTGTTACTGAGAGGGCTCTGCCCTGTACTGGTTCCGTGCTGTGCTTTGGGCGCACCCGTTAACGGAAACGACTGACCGCGTGCCAGTGCGGGTTAGCTACCCGTGCGTTTACCGCGCGTGCCGTAGTCACCGTTACGTTTGTCAGTGACCTTGGGGTGGTTGACTGAGAGTAGGATCACCACGGGGGACTCTCCCGGACAGGAGAGCACCACGTGCTACTTCTACTGTTCGGAAAAGACTGCAATCAAGATCGTTCCCACGAGGAACATTCGAGATCAAGTGAAGGATCTGAGAAATAGATAAATTGTGAAACAATAGAAGACGTAAATAAAGGAAGAAAGAAAAATTAAAACAGCTACTGTACACTTTACTGTTTCCTTAGTTTAGCTGCCACTCTACTCAGCGTTTTGCTGACGTGTTACACTCGTTACCTTTCAGGACCAGGTGTTGAGCAGCCAGGGTCAGCAGCTGCAGAGGACGCTGGGCCGAGTAGGGTCCAGTAGAGTTACCACTGTTCTCTTGTACCTCTTTTCGGTTCCACTATAGTGAGTAGTTCTTGTTTCCACTGTACTTTTCTTTACCTGCAGTTCATATTATGTTATGAATGTTGTTCTACTGTTGTGGTGGTACATACTGTAGTAGTTTCTTTCCTTACTGCTGTATTTTCTTACTGTTAGCTATATTCATGTTGAATGTGGTTTATTTTACTGCTCTTTTGGTTACTTCCTCGTTGGACGACCAGGTCTTGGGTTTAGTCGAGTTGGTCCGGTTCTCGTGTCTCGTAGGGACTCGGGAATCGGTTCGTTACACTTTCTATCAAGTCTGATGGTAGTCTGTAAAATCTTTTTGATCTCCCTATTGGACAATTAAACCAATCCATTGGTTTGAGGGTGATATGGTGTAGCAATCCTATGTGTCACTCCGTACTTCTGAAGTAGGAACTAGAAATGTGTGTTCCTAAAATGAGACCCTCCATCACTTATGATGGCTTTTGGTACCCCAAATCTAGAGAAGATATAATCTTGGACAAATTGTGTTACAACTCTATGATCATTAGTCCTTGAGGGGATGGGTTCAATCTATTTAGAAGCATAATCAACTGCCAACAAGATATACTTGAAGCCATGAGAATTTGGACAAGGTCCCATAGAGTCAATGCTTCATATGTCAAAGATTTCGCACACCATTATCGGATTTAAGGGCATCATGTCTTGGCGGTCAATATTACCGAGAGACTGATAGTGTGAACATGCCCTACTATATTTGTGTGCGTCTTTGAAGATCATGGGCTAGTAGATACCGCTCTACAAAATTTTTACAGCAGTCTTTTTCCCAGAGAAATGACCATCACAAGCCTGGTCATGGCAGAACGACAAAATGCTCTCTATCTCCTTATCGAGGACACACTTCCTAAGGATCTGGTCTTTATAGTGCTTGAATAACCATGGCTCTTCCCAGTAATAGTGCTTGGCTTAGGATCTAAGTCTATCTCTTTGATGTTGGACCCAATTAGAGGGAATGATTCCAGAAGCCAGGTAGTTGACAATGTCAGCATGCCAGGGAAGATCAAAATGAATGACCGGCAATTGCTCATTAGGGAAGTTGTCACTAAATAGAAGTGAAGGAGATATCGTTTCGGAAGGAAGGTAGGATAAGTGGTCAGCTACTACATTTTGCTTTCAAACCTTGTCACGGATCTCTAAATCAAACTCCTACAACAACAGGATCCATCTAATCAGACGAGATTTTGCATCTTTCTTGGCGAGAAGATGTCGTATTGCAGTGTGGTCAGTGTAGACTATGATGTGGGAACCTAAAAGATAAGGTGTAAATTTTTCCAATGCAAATACTACTGCTAGCAATTCCTTTTCTGTGACTGTGTAATTTCTATGAGCTTCATCTAAGGTCTTGCTAGCATAGTAGATGACTATAGGTTTCCTATCCAATTTTTTACTAAGGACAGCCCCTATTGCATAATCAGAGGCATCATACATGATCTCAAAAGGGTGAGACCAATCTGGGGGTTGTAGTATTGGTGCCTTGTGTTGACAGAGCGAGATCGGGTTTTAAATCGTTGCGTTGTAGTATAGCCGAAATCGCTTTGAAAACAAATACAATTTATTACTCGAAGTTGAAGTCCGAGGTCTAACACAGGAAGCAAATAGGAATTCACACACTAATCACTAATAACATGTAATTGAGCACAAAATTTAAGCCAAATAAATGATTCAAAAACGATAATCAATGTAGAACATGAGTATAACAAGAATTTGGCATGATAAAAAGAGATCTATAACAAAATAATGGTGATTTAGATCACCAATTATTTAGTATAGTTATATGTATACTAAGGTAATCAATAATGCCATAATAATTAGGGTCAAATCAATCAAATATTCGCACAGTAGCTTGAATGCTACAGTAATCAGACGTCTCCTTTGGAGATTAGATGCCTTAAATGTTCAATTGTTACAGTGCCTTCTTCTTTGTTTCTTCTTCTTTCTCTTCTCTTCTCCTCTTCTTCCACGACTCTATTCTTCCTTCAGTTCTTCTCTGCTTTCTCTTCTCTTCTTCAAGCCTTCTTCTTCTGTCCTGACTATCCTCCTCCTCCTCTTCTTTCTTTCTACTGTCCAGGCCTTCTAATGCATAGGGGGAGTCTTACAAAATTATCTAAGTGTTAGCCAACCCCTTTCAAAGCAAAACCCCCTGTCCTCGTGCACTCTCTCTCTTTCTCTCTTTGGGATCCGCTCTCCCAGAGCCTTCCATAGTAACAGGTAATCGGGTATTCTGGTTCAAGCGCATACCCGGGTCTAGGCTCATTGGCAGTGGGTGGTGAGCAAGGAGTGACGGCTTAGGCAGGTCGGGTGAGCGAGGCTAATGGGACCTCACCTCGTGTTCTAAGGCAATAAGCCCAGAACAAAAAAAATAACTTATGAGGGCGCGGGTACTTCTTAGCTTCCAAGGTAGGACTAATCCCACCTCCCTTCCTCTACATGCGACTGCAGCTACTTCTTCACATGATTATGGTCAAAGGCTTAGTAAAAGAGCTAAATTGGCTCCTTGGTTGCACTCCTGGAAGGATTCTGCTGAGCCTGGAGCAAACACCTGGGCGGATCCTTGCATGAACACGGTTTGAAGCTCGTGGAGAAGCACAACAATGGCAGTGAATGGACCTGCTACATGAAACATGAAATAAGGCCTCGTGACCACATTAGAATAGTTCAGGAGCTTCGTCGGACCACGACGAGTGTAGTGGAGGTGGTCTCATGGAAGATGGTGGTCTGTGGTGGCCGGTTGATGACAGAATAGGCCGGAGATGATGGGTCTGTTCGGTGGTGAGTTTGGGTGGATGGGAAGGCAAATAGGGAGAGGGGTTTGGCAGGGAGTAATGCGGAGGAGGTTATGCAGTGGTCTGTGAGGCGGATGGAGGATGTAGTGGTGTAAATGCCTCACCAGAGGAGTGGTTGGAGTCGGGGAAGATGGAGGTGAGCGGCGGCATCGAGGGCTATTTTTGAGGTTTTTGGGTATAAAACTAAACCTAAGAGCTAAGCGACTTAATCTAACCTAATCTAAACGAACGAACAGGGGAGAACAACACTGGTGTTGGTAGGTCAAAGCTGGGGAAGAAGGTGCTTCGATGATGGGAATGGTGACAACGACGGAGGTAGAAGGGCTCCTGCTGGTACGGCCAAGAGCGAACGAGAGAGAGAAAGAGAATCCGACCACTGGTTTTGTGAACGGATGACGAAGGAGGTCAGGAGGGGTCACTGGAGCTTGTGGAGCTTTGCGGCTGAAGAGGAGGGAGGAAGAGGAGGGTTTTCGATTGGAATTCAAGCTTGAGAGCACGACCGTGCCCTGGGGATCTCTTTACAGGGTTCAGGAGGGGGTTTTGAGCTTGGAAGCCAAACTTCCAAGCTAGGAATTGTCGCCGGAGTAGGAAACCCAAATCTCTCATGCGTTTGCTTGAGATTGGGAAGGTTATGGAGCTCATGGAGGGATTCAGAAGGAAGAGGACTCCTCAAAGAATCTCTCTTCCAATTTTAGAAGGGATTGATTGAACAGAGAAAAAGTTCTCTTCAATCAAAGGTCACTGGAGAAGGATTCCTCAGCGATAATGGTGAAGGGACCTATTTGCAAAGAGTGATGACAAAGATAGGGGCCTTTTTGTAAGGAATTCAAAAGTTAGGGGCATGTGTGTGTGAGAAAAGACTCAGACTGGACCAAATTGCAAACTAAGTCAAGATGATCTCAGATTGGGTCCAAATTTTGGTACAAACCTAATTTTGACCCAAGGAATCCAATGGTGAGGTTAGATTTAGTTTTTGACCTCATTTGACTAGGTAATTTATGCAAAAACCAAATTATGGCAAATGTCAGTCTGAGACTATTTTGGGTTAAGACGGGTTCTGATGGTCAAATTGAAGGTACCAAACCCAAGAGAATATTTCTCTATGAATTTTAGAGGGTTTAGGTGAATTTTATCCTGACCAAAACCTCAGTTAATTAAGCAGGTCTATTTTTAGGGTTTCAGATGTCATTTAATTCTCAAAACACGCGAAAACCCATTTTTGTCTGTTTTAACCCACTTGTTGGCCTTTTAGGATCATTTAACTCTTAATTATCCCCTGAGAAAACCCATGGTTATTCTACATTTATGATATGTTTGTAAAATTACAATTTTAACCCTGGTTTCTTGTCTTTCCCTCAGAATGATTATGCAATGAATTACAGTTCCCTGGAGATTATGTAGGGGCATTTAAAGACTTAATCAGATCAAATTGAGCTAGTTATGGCTCATGATGGTGTTTCCATCACCTTAGTAACCAGATCACGAAGTGTCGTATAAGCATGAATACAATCGTCAGAGAGATTGGTGAGAGGTTGGGCTATTTTCGAGAAGTTTGCTATAAAGCAACTATAAAAGCCAACATGTCCGAGAAAAGATTGGATTTGCTTAATCGACGAAGGTAATGGTAGGTCAGAAATCAATTTTACTTTTGCATGGTTAATCTCAATTCCTCTCTCAGAGATAAGGTGACCTAAGACTAGTCCTTCTGGTACCATGAAGTGTGATTTCTCCCAAGAGAGTGCTAGATTCACATTAATGCATCTTTGCAGGACCTTGGTCAGGTGGTCTAGACATGCATTGAATGTGCTCCTGAAGACCAAGAAGTCATCCATGAAGACTTCTCAATAATCACCTACTAAATCGAAAAGGATTGCAAACATACACCACTGAAATGTGGCAAGTGCATTGTACAATCCAAATGGCATCCTACAGAAGGCAAAGGTTCCGTAGGGGCAGGTGAAAGTCATTTTTTCCTGGTCATCAGGGTGAATTGCCACCTTATTATATCCTGAATAGCCATCCAAAAAGTAGAAAAATCTATTCCTTATCAATCTTTCTAATATTTGATCAATGAAGGGCAATGGGAAATGATCTTTCTTTGTGGCTTGGTTGAGTTTTCGGTAGTATATACATACTTGCCATGAACTAGCAATCCTTGTAGGGATGACTTCTCCAGACTCAGTGGGAATGACGATAAGTCCAACCTTCTTAGGCACAACCTGAATAGGACTTATCCATTGGTTGTCAGAGATAGGGAAAATGATTCCATTGTCTAACCACTTAATCATTTTATTCTTTACCACCTCTTGAAGTGTAGGGTTCAGTCTGCACTGTGGTTGTCGGCTAGGTCAAGATCCTTCTTCATTGAATATTCTGTGTGTAGTAAGAAGGACTGATGCTAGTAAGGTCAGATAAGCTCCATCCTATAGCCTATCTATATGCTCTCAGGACAAATAAGAGTCGTGATTCTTGATTAGACGATAGGTGGGAATTGACAAACACAGGATAAGTCTGATCTGGTCTTAAGAAGACATATTTCAAAGAGTCAGGAAGAGGTTTAAGTTCAATAGGTACAAGATCGGATGAATGAGCAGGTGTGGAGATCTTAGAAGATCCTAGAGACACTAAAGGGATTTGAGGTAAGTCCTCAGTTTCTAAGGTTGGTGTATGAGAAAGAGTCAAGTTAGAGGTCAAAGGGCGTTGAGGTCTAAATTGAGTGAATCAATTAATGTATCCTCGAACAACTTGTCCAAAGAACTCAAATAATAGATTTCTTAAATTAAACTACAAGATGATCCCCTTTGGGCCTGAAAGATATCAACTTTCATCCTTTGATATCCAAATTTCAACTTTATAAGGCCCTCTCACAATTTATGTTCGCCTTGGCTGTAGCCAGGAAAGGTCTTTTTAATATGATAAGTGTATTTTGGATATCCTCAAGTAGTTCCATATCAAGGACAATGAAGTCTACAGGAAAGCAAAAATCCTTGACCCGCACTATAACATCTTCCAACACTCCCTGAGGTGTCTTAACTAATCGGTCAGCTAATTGCTGGGACACCTCGGTTGGCTTCAGATTGCCAACATGGAAATGTGTCAATAGGGAGGTTGGGATAAGATTGATGGAAGCACCTAGATCAAGTAAGGCTCTATTGAATGTGGTATTTGCTATCGTACAAGAGAGAAGAGGGGTGCCTAGGTCTTTCATCTTAGTAAGGAGGCTACTGAAATGATGAAACTAACTTGTTCTGAGAGAATGATTGGACTACTCCCATTTTGAATTCTAGCTTTACGCTTAGGTGTACATAGGTCTCTCAGAAACTTAGCATAAAGAGGAATGTGGCGAATTGTATCCTACAAGGGGATGTTTATATGGACTTGCTCAAAGAGCTTGAGCAGATCCTCCTCAGGAGCCACACTAGATTGTTTCTTCTTTCCTTTTCCCTTCTTCTTTAAAGCCTCTAGAAATGGTATAGAAGTTGTGATGGGAGGATCATTCCTAGGTTGAGAAGAATTAGGAAGAGGTAAATCAGATGGAGGAGTGGAAGTGGAAGGTCTAGGAAAAGATGTAGAAGCATCCTTCTACCACTCCTAGTTGTGATGACATTCAATTCAGCTCTAGACGTTGACGGTGTTTCAGTGTTTGGTAGAAGAGGTAGTTGAGATTGAGAATAGGGAGTATTTGGTTTTGTGTAGAACTCAGGTTCATGTAAGGTTTGTGAAATGACATGTGCTTGGCCTTGCACTGGAGGTCTAGGTTGAACATACCTTTGGGCAGGCATGTTTCTAGGGTTGGGTTATGCTTGAGATGGAAGTGAATGTGTTTGACGGGATTCTGTCAAGTGTGATAGCTAGGCTCTCATCTCTGCTAAAGCCGCGTCCTATCTCTGCTCATAGTAATATTCTGTTGTTGCATATTAGCAAGAGTTTCATGATATTCCCCAACTGATCATCTCGTGTAGGCCCAGGTTGAGAGTATTGGGCAGGCCTGGGTTGGGGTTGTGATGTGAGCCAGATGCGTTTGTCTAAATAGGTTGTTGTAGCTTGCGTTCGTAACGTCGGTTTTAAATGTAGAAACGGATGTGAGTCTGAGTGTCGAACACAGGGAGGCGTGAAATCGACTCTTTCTGTCACTTAGTTGTCATGGAAATGGCAGGTTTTGCTTGCGCATGAGAAAACGCGGGAGAGAAAAGAGAGTAAGAGAGAAAGAGGGAGAGAGAGTAGGGTTGGAGTCTTTTGATCACAGCATTCATGCAAATCAAGATAAGAAAAATCCGGTAAAAAGAGAGACAATAGCTATATAAGAAACAACATATTTAACATGCAACTTGAGTTTTACAGATACAACAATAGCTAAATGCTTAAATAAAAGTAAAGTAAAGCTAGAGTAAAGGGAGAGAGAGAGGGGGAGAAGGCGAGGTGGCCACGGCGGTGGAGGGCTCCGTCGGTGGCTCGTCAACTCCGGCGAGTACAAAGTGTGCTAAGGGAAGCTAGGAGTTGGGTAGAAGAATTGCAAGTGTATTCAATGCCTCCAATGGGGTGGTTGAAGGGGGTTTAAATAGGAGAAAAGGGCTTCTAATTGAGGTAAAGGGGTTTAGCAACGTCCAGGATGTTGCTAAACCCCTTGCAAAAACGTTGTTAAAGGCCTTCGCCCGCCGGTCCAAGCATGTGTGAGTTCTTCTTCTTCTCACGCCGTTCCCTCGATCCACGTGCGTTTGCTGTGCACCGTCCAATTGAAGATCGGACGTTTGAGACCTCGCGTGAGCACGCACTAAGGATTGCGCTTGTGCAGCACGTGCCTCGCGTGTTATTGTGCACGTGAGCATCTGTGCGCATCCACTACGCCACGTGGCCTCCATTCACGCCGTCCGTGCGCGGATCAACGGTTGAATTTTGATCGCGCGTGCGGATGCAGTTGGCGCGATTCGAATGGGAGTCGAATGAGCACATGGGAGGGCGCTGGCCGCTGCGGTGCGCTTCAGACTTTGTCACGATTTTGCATGAACTCTCAGCCGTCCGATGGATGATCGGACGACCGGGATCTCTTCTGGGCGCGATGGAGAGATGCTGTAGGCGAGCTGGTGGCTTCTTAGTCGTTCAATCGTCAGATCAGATGGCTTAAAATGCTTTGCGCGATGAGGCAGGGGCGCGCTGCATGGGTGAGGGTGACGTGGTTGCTTGTGGGCCGTTGATTTGATGATCAACGGCCAGAACTTCTTGGGCCAATCAAGGGAGCTCCGAATGTCGGATTTGAGTGATTTCGAGCCCGTTGGACTCGATTCGTCGATCTCAGTCCATCTGTGCGGTCCGATTGCTCATCTGAGGCTTGTTTTGACATGAACTTGTACAAAAGGCCATTGACATTGATTTATAAGCAATCTCAATGTGCAATGTATGTAATGCTCTCATACCCATTTATGATGTGTTATTTGTGCATGTTACCCTTAAGATAAACCCCGATTGGTAGAATTGTCACCACAAAATATAGAGTTATCATACCCCCATGCTCATTCCTTCTAGTCCCTGGCAAGGTTCATCCTAGCCATTATTCTCAGTCAGAATTCAAGAATTGATTACTTAGATATTTTGTTACTTGTTAACAGGAGGAATTATACTAAGAGCCTAATCTACAGAGACTAAACAGCGCCCGGGTGTCTGCCAAAATATGAATCGCCTGAATCCTCGCTTTAAGGCATACATATATATATTTTCATCTCTTCTCATTTTTTTTGGATTTTTGGAGTTGAGAGTGTGTCGGTAACTTTTTATGGCTACCCAACCCACCCAAAACTCAAAAAAGACTCTAAGTGCTAAGCATCTTGGTGTGAAGATCGTGATAGACTCACTCAACGGTAATTCGGACAGACTTCGGGCTTCTATGCCCCTAAGTGACCGGAAAAGGAAGTGTTTGCCTGAAGGTGTATCTGTCCGATCGATAGCTTTCTCCTTACTTTTATTTTATTTGGGGTCAACATAAGGCTGTTTCCAGTGTATATCTCCTCGGATTGCTCTACTTCCCCGCTTCTTCCTTAAGTGTTTTGGATTTTTTTGTGCATTTAGTGAGTTGGGCTCTAGGCAACCAGCCAATGGGCTGTTACCCACGACCACTTGCAAGCCATACTCGTGCGGTGAAGTGTGGCTTATTTTGTTCTTTTTCTTCTTTCCTTTTTTTTTTTTTAGTAGGTGGCTTCCCTGATCTCAAATTTACCTAAAGGCAATAAAGAAAAGTGGTCCTGTGGCTGGGCTCTGGACAACTGGCCAACGGACTGTTACCCATGACAACTTGCCAGCCATACTACCCTAGAAGGTTCATTAGCTACCCAATTTCTGTCGGAATCTCCGAGGAGTGAGTTAGTGCAACAATGTGTGCAAATGCTTAGACTAAAAGTCCCTTCGAGTCCGAGGGTGGGTTGATAAGTCGTATATTTATCACCCTATTTTATTGATGAATTAAAATAAATTAAGGTTGTGAGGATTCGAGGCAAATCCATATTTTAATGGACATCAGGGCTGATTTAGCTTGAAGGCCTAAAAAATCTAAGTGTTCATGTTCTTTCATATTATTTCTCACTGTTAACAAGTTCCTAATGCCTAAGTTTTACTTCCCAAATTCATCATTTTTTTTATTCTATTCAGACTGATAAAATGAACACAAAACATGTAAATTACCACCCCCCCATGCTTAAGTTGGACAATGTTCTCATTGACAAATAAATGGATGCAAAGGGGGTTCAGAAAGAAGTCACCTGAGTGATGCCATGTACCTGGTCAGTTTGAATCTTCTGGGTTGCCTCCAAGGAAGCGCTGTGTTTAATGCCTCCAGCTAGGCGATGTTTCGTGTCAACCCTCGATGAAGGTGACAACTTCCTTTGGGGAAACCTGGGCAAGGAAATGCTTTAATCTCTGATTGTTTATCGTGACGGTGTACCCAGTGTTCAAATCTACAATTTCAACCACACCATTGAAAAAAGGTTTGATCACTCGATATGGTCCTGGTCACTTGGATCTGAGCTTCCCGGGAAAAAGTTTAAGTTAGGCATCAAAAATCCAGACTTGCTGGTTAGGCTCGAAGGTCTTTCTATGGATGAGTCAGTCATGGATAGCTTTCATCTTTTCCTTGTAAAGTCGACTGTTCTCAAATGCGTCCCGACGAATTTCCTCGAGCTCGGTGAGTTGGAGCGTCCTCTGTGCACCGGCTAACTGAGAGTCCATGTTACACTACTTAATAGCCCAATAAGCCCGGTGTTCCAATTCAACCGGAAGGTGGCAAGATTTGCCAAAGACCAGGCGATACAGAGACATGCCTATCGGGGTTTTAAAAGAGGTCTTGTATGCCCACAGGGCATCATCCAGTTGTGTGGACCAATCCTTCCTGTCAGGTCTCACAGTCTTTTGCAGAATATTCTTAATTTGCCTATTGGAGACCTCAGTCTACCCATTGGTTTGCAGATGATATGGGGTGGCAATGCGGTGAGTAACCCCGTATTTTCCGAGTAGGGCACAGAACTGGGTATGGATAAAGTGAGTTCCACCATCACTGATCATGGCCTTGTGTATTCCAAACCGAGAAAAGATGTTTTGCTTAACAAAATCCATGACAGCTTTATGGTCACATCTGCGAGTGGCGACAGCTTCAATCCATTTTGAGACATAGTCTACTGAGACTAAGATGTACTTAAAGCTGATGGATGGTGGGAAGATCCCATGAAATTGATGTCCCAAATGTCGAAGATCTCGACAATCAAAATGGGCTGGAGGGGCATCATGTCTTTTTTAGTCATGGTCCCTAAAGTCTGGTAGTGAGAGCAAGTCTTTGCAAAGCTGTGTGCATCCTTGAATAAGGAAGACCAGTAAAATTCGGACTGCAAAACCTTTGCAGCCGTCTTCTTCCCCGAAAGTTGGCCACCACATTCTTGGTCATGACAAAAGGATAGCACACTTTGAACTTCTTCCTCTAGAATACACCCCTGATAATCTAGTCGGCACAGAGGCGAAACAGCATGGGATCATCCCAGAAATAATGCTTGGCTTTAGCCAAGAACTTATCCCATTGCTGTCTAGACCGGTTATGCGGGGTTTGTCCTACCACTAGATAGTTGATGAAGTCAGCATACCATGGTAGTTTCCTTTCGTGCACAGCCAGAAGTTGTTCATTAGGAAAGGTATCAGTCAAGGACAAGGAGGGCCCAATATGGTCCGGGTGGAGTCTAGACAGGTGATCGACCACAACATTCTTGGACCTAGTTTTGCCGTGAATTTCTAGGTCAAATTCTTGCAAGAGTAGGATCCATCTGATGAGCCTGGGTTTAGCATCCTTTTTGGCCAACAAATGCCAGATGGCTGAGTGGTCCGTATAAATGGTCACATGGGATTCTAGGAGGTAAGATCGGAACTTTTCGAGTCCAAAACCTACGGCTAGCAGCTCTTTCTCTGTGACTGTATAGTTCCGTTGGGCCTCATCCAATGTCTTGCTCGCGTAGTAGATTACCACGGCTTTCTTTTCTTGTCCTTGTCCCAAGACTGCGCCGACGACAAAGTCTGAAGCATCACACATAATTTCAAAATCCTTGGACTAGTCTGGGGGCTATAACACAGGTGCGGTGGAGACTGATTCCCTTAGGGTGTAGTAAGCATGGATGCAATCAGGTGTCATGTGAAATAGGGCGTCATTGGCCAGAAGGTCGGTCAAGGGTTTAGAGAGTTTGGAGAAGTCTTTAATGAACCTTCGATAGAAATCAACATGTCTTAGGAAAGATCGGATTTGCCGGATTGAGCTAGGTGGTGAAAGTTTGGAAATCAAATCAACCTTAGCTCGATCCACCTCAATGCCCCTATGCGATATGATGTGCCCAAGGAAAATCCCTTCTTGAACCATGAAATGGCTTTTTTCCCAGCTCAAAACCATGTTAACCTCGATACATTGCTTTAGGATTTTCTCCAAGTTGCTTAGACAATGGTTGAATGAGTTTCCAAACATTGAGAAATCATCCATAAAGACCTCTAGGTATTCACCCACCATCTTTGAAAAGATGGCTAGCATGCAACGCTGAAAGGTAGCTGGTGTGTTGCATAACTTGAATGGCATACGACGGAACGCGAATGTGCCATACAGGCAAGTGAATGTGGTCTTCTCTTGATCTTTGGGAGCAATAGTGACTTGGTTATATCCTGAGTATCCATCTAGGAAGCAAAAATATTTCTGCTCTGCTAATCGTTCAAGAATCTGGTCAATGAATGGCAGAGGGAAATGATCTTTCTTGGTTGCCTCATTGAACTTCCTATAATCAATGCACACCTGCCATGTAGTGGTGGTGTTGGTGGGGATGGATTCGCCACGCTCATTGGTGACAACGGTGAGCTCGACTTTCTTGGGGACCACTTGAGTGGGGCTCACCTAGGGGCTATCGACGATTGGGTAGATGATGTCAGTGTCAAGCCACTTGATGATTCCTTTTTAACGACCTCCCGCATATTCGGGTTTAATCGTCTTTGCATCTGACGGGAAGGCCGAGCCCCATCTTCCAGATAGATCTTGTGGGTGCAATAGTTGGGGCTAATTCCTCGCAAATCTGAGATGGTCCATCCAATGGCTGCCTGATGTTCTGATAGGGTCGCGGTCAACTTGAGTTCCTGATCCTTGGTTAGATGGCGTTGATAATCACTGGGAAGGTCTGGTCTGGTCCAAGGAAGACGTACTTTAGATTTTCGGGTAGCGGCTTCAGCTCGGGTGTGGGTGGAACAACACTTGATGGGTAGGGGAAAGGCAGGAGTTGATTAGCATCAATCTCCTCGAACGGCGGTTGCTGATGGTAATCAGCTCTACAGAGGTCAGCGTACATAGATGGGGATGGGCCAAAATAGTCGTCACAGGGTTGGGTTTGATGGTCTAATACAGAACTAAGGGTGAGGCATTCCTTAACCACATGCTCCACGGGATCGTGCTCCTCAATCTAGTCGTAATCAAAAGACTTAGTCGCCTTGAAGATATCCAACTGCATCTTCCTATCTCTGAAGGTGATTTCCATGCATCTCGTGTCACAATCGATGTTCGCCTTAGCCGTAGCTAAGAAAGGTCTACCCAGAATGATGGGTGTGTTTTGTAGCTGTTCGGGGACTTCCATGTCGATCACCAAGAAGTCGACTGGGAAGTAAAGTCCTTGACCCGAACAATTACGTCCTCGACAACCCCCTTTGGGGTCTTCACAGATCGATCAGCCAATTGGATGGTCATAGGTGTGGGCGTCAATTCTCCGAATTCGAATTGGTGATATAGGGTTGTTGGGATCAGATTGATCGAAGCACCTAAGTCCAAGAGCGCTTTATCAAATGTCATGTCCTCGATATTACAAGATATCCTTCCTAGGTGCTTGGGGTCGTGGCTTACGCTTTGGTGTATAGGCATCCTTTAGGAACTTAGCATAAGTCGGAATGGCCTTGACTGCCTCAAGGAGCGGGATATTAATCTGAACTTGCTTGAAAATTTCCAAAAGCTCCTCATTTTCCACAACAACTTTCTTTCTCTTCATCTTCCCCAAGGCCTCGGGGTACGGTGTCTGGATTTGAACTAGGTTAGTCTCCAGGTCCTTGGGTGTTTCCTACTCATCTTCAGAGTGGGGTATCTTAGGGAGTAAGGTCACGGGACGAGTCGGCCACTTGGGATCCTGGGTTTTAGTGTCTCTTCTCAAGGTCACCGCATTTGTAGAGGATTGGGACCATGGGTTGATCCTTGAGAAGAAGAGGAAGAAGAAGCATAAAACCCAGGGGGTGTTTATAGGGTAGGCTGGAGCATGTGGGCTTGGTCCAGCCTGTCCGAGCTTGCCTTGGAACCCTTGCGAATTGGGGCCTCTGTTAATCACGTTTCGTGGGTTCGACTGTGGCTGAGAAGGAAGGGATCCCTGTTGTTTACAATCCAACAGCTGGCTCAACTATCCCTTCACTAATGCCATTCCTTTTGGTGTTTCTGGTTCATGACAACCATCATTTTCATCAAGGTGTCCATTTGGTTTTGTGGGGGAGGGGCCACCCTATACGAATTATAGGGGGGTCTAACCAGTGGACCTTGCTGATAGGAGGTCGGGTTTTGTTGATGGTTTGGCCTGGGTTGGTTCTGAAATTGATTCGATTTTTGGTTCATCCAAGCGAAGTTTGGGTGATTACGCCATCCGGCATTGTAGGTGTTGGAGAAGGGGTTAGGTTTGGAATAACCTTGGATAGCCTAGACATCTTCAAAGATAGAAGGTGCCGAGGGGGAGGGAAGAGAATAATCAAGAGTTGAGGGAGCAAAGGTCCCTCCCTGGAACATGGTTCGGGGTTGTTCCAGGTGCATCTGGCTTAGTGGCTGAACTAGGTCAACATTGTGAGCTCCCTTTGCTAGGGAGAGAGTCTATAGTAGGTTTCTGGTCTGGTTCAATAGCTCATCTATCTTCTTATCCACCAATTTCACTCGATCCAACTTCTTAGCAATAATATCCATGTCAACCATTATAGAATTTGCTTGTACCTCATAGATCCCACCACGGGGTTGACTGGATCGACTGAATTGGGTCATGGAGGCATTGTTGAGCGAATTTTCGCTCATAGACTCGAAAAGCTCAAGAGTGCTTTCCTCGATTTTATTCAGAAAGTTTCCTCCACATGAGGCATTGACAAAGTTCCGAAGGTTGCTGTCCAGACCGTGGTAGAAGATCTGGGCCAATTTCCACCTTGGAACCCATGGTGTGGGCATTTCTTCAACAATTCGTTAAATCTCTCCCACGCCTCATGGAATTGTTCCCCGCCCTGGAGTGTAAAGGTGGTAATGGCTCTTCTGAGGGCATTGGTCTTTCCTATGGGGAAGAATTTCTTTAAGAATGCATGCCTCAGTTCTTCCCAGGTGGAGATAGGTCTTCCTAAAGTTCTAAGCCAGTGAGTTGCTTTGTCCCTCAGTGAGAAGGGGAACATCTTAATCAAAATAATGTCTAAGCTGATGTTCCTGGGCTTGACAGTCCGAGCGATCCAGTCAAGGTCCTCTAGGTGTTGGAAGGGGTCCTCATTTGAGCTCCCATGGAAGTGGCTTTAAATTAGTGATGTAAACACATTTACACTACTTAAGATGTCTATTTATGCATGTTCTTAAGCATAGGATTGCATTTCATGATATAAATATTGCATAACATGCATCATCTTGCATTTAGAGTAGTTTGAATAAAATGGAGGTTAATTGTCTCCTTTTATATGCTTGGACAGGGTAAACATTTTATTGGGACCTCGGATCAAAGATCCAATTGTATGGATGTGATCAGGGCAACGATTGGAGTTCAACGACACCAAGATCGCCCTAATCAGACATTCGTAGCATCAGATAGTGACCGGGGAACCCTAGAAGATCAAGGGCCAGGATGGTGCAAATCCGTACTTCAAATGACAAATCCGACCGCACGGATGAATTCGGATCGACGATCGCAGCCCAACGACGCAAAAATTGAGTCAATCCGACATCCGTGGCACCATCTACAACTTTCAGAAGATGGACAGCCAAGATGGCGCCACGTGGCGCCATCTCGGCCGCCCAAACGGCCGCATGCAAACTCTGAAGCCCCGCACCCGATCGCTCTCCACCGTTGGATCTTAATCCAACGGCTGTAGTCAGCCGCGCCTAAAAGCGTCCGCTCGACCATCCACGCCTCGTAGCGCAGCGGTCGAGCGCGCTTACGCGAGCGGCAGGCGCGGGTTTGAGCCGCAGCGAAGGGCTGGAAGGCGCGGGCGGGAGTTGGATTGCGCCCGGAATTTACTCTAGAAAGCATTAAAAGAATGGAGGGAGAAATGTCCTCCTTGACGATCGCTTGGAATATGAGCATAACTACTCTAGAAAGCAGTAAATCTATACTAGAAAGCGGTAAAAAGAATAGGGAGAGAGAAATCCTCCTCGACGGTCGCTTGGAGGATGAGCCGGACGGGACGACATCTGGACGAAGGAGGACGAAGCAGGACGAAGGAGAAGAATGGGAACGGAGCAGCACGCCGTCATCTTCGCGGGATCCACTTCCGAAGGAGGACGAAAACTTGGACTTTATCTCACGAGAAGCATCCTGGGTGTGGGACAAGCTTCTCTTGAGCTTTGGAGGGGTAGAGAAGAGAAGGAAAGGATGAGAATTTCGTATGGAGGGGGTCTCCTTTTATAGTTGCAAGGAGTAGGGGAAACATGGACATTACAACTTTAAAATAATAAATGAGGGGTCATTAGTGACGGATAAATTCGTCACTAAAGCCCCCAACGTGGGCGTAGCTCCCGCGCCCACGCGTGCCTCCACGGCTGCCCGCTTCTTCAACTCATACGCACGTCCATCAGTTCTTAGCCCCGCCCGCTCGTTGTGCGCCCGTCTGGAGCGTGCGATCGCGCATGAACGCTATCGGGCACGCGCGGCCGTCCGATCGCGATCCAATGCCTGCCTACGCTCAATCGCCCGTGCCTTCCAGCCTTTGCTGCGGCTCGAACCAGCGCCTGCCGCTCGTTGCCCGCGCTCGAGCGGATGCTTTTAGGCGCGGCTGACCACAACCGTTGGATCAAGATCCAACGGCGGAGAGCGAGCGGGTACGGGGCTTCATAGAATGTAAGCGGCCGTTTGGGCGGCCGAGATGGCGCCACGTGACGCCATCTTGGCCGTCCATCTTCTGGAAGTTGTAGATGGTGCCATGGATGTCGGATTGACTCGATTTTTGTGTCGTTGGGCTGCGATCGTCGATCCAAATTCATCCGTGTGGTCGGATTTGTCATCTGAAGTGCGGATTTACACCATCCTGGCCCTTGATCTTCTAGGGTTCCCCGATCACTATTTGATGCTACGGATGCCTGATTAGGGCGATCTTGGAGTCGTTGAACTCCAATCGTCGCCCTGATCACATCCATACGGTTGGATCTTTGATCCGAGTCCCCGATAAAATGTTTGCCCTATCCAAGCACATAAAAGGAGACAATTAACCTCCATTTTATTCAAACTACTCTAAATGCAAGATGATGCATGTTATGCAATATTTATATCATGAAATGCAATCCTATGCTTAAGAACATGCATAAATAGACATTTTAAGTAGTGTAAATGTGTTTACATCATACCCCCATGCCTATCTTTTGCTAGTCCCTAGCAAAAATTATATGCTATTTATAAAAGAATTAGGTTGGATTATTTGGACCTGAGTTATTTTCAATCATTAGGAAATTGTCTACTTAGGAACTGAACTTTCAAAGACACAACAGCGCCCGCGTATTAGCCAAAATGCAGACCGCCTCAAGCCTCGCCTTATTCAAAGAAAAATTTCTTTTTCTCTTTTTACTCTTTTTTATTTTTTATTTTTTTGGATTTTCAAATTTTAGGGTTTAAGAGTAGCTTTCTATGGCCATTCAACTCACCCAAGATTTGATGAGAATCCTAAGCTTTAAGCATCTTATTGTGATTGTGATAGACTCGTTGACAGGCAGTTAGAATGGACTTCGGATTTTTATGCCTCTAGGTGACCTCAAAAAGAATTCTGCCTAAAGGTGTATCTTTACAACCGGTAGGTTTCTCCCTACTTTTATTTTTTACGGGGTCAACACAAGGGTGAATCCAGTGTATATCTCCCCAATTTATTCTACTTCTCCACTTCTTCCTAAGTGTTTTGGGAATTTTTAGTGCATTTACTGAGCTGGTTTCTGAACATCCGGTCGATGAGCTGTTACCACCGACAACTTGCCAGCCATACTCGTGCGACGAACTGTGGCTTATTTCTTTTTGTTCTTTTCTCATTTTCTTTTTGATTTTTTTTTCTTTTTTTTAAGTAGGTGGCTTCCCTGGTCTAAGATTTACCTAAAGGCAGCAAAAAGAGAAAGGTCCAGTGACTGGGTTCTGGACAACCTACCTATGGGTTGTTACCCACAATAACTTGCCAGCTATATCACCCTAGAAGGTTCATTAGCTACGCAATTTCCGTTAAAATCGCCGAACGAGTCAGTGCAAAGAAAGTGTGTAGATGCTTAAGACTCAAAATTTTCTCAAATCAAAGGGTGGGTTGATAAGTCGTATACTTATCACCCAAGCTTATTTACTCCAATTAAAATAAAATTTAGGTTGGCGAGAACTCGAAAAACAGATCCACATTTTAGTGGATACACGGACTGATTAAGTCCAAAGACCTGAAGGGTCTTTGTGTTCAAATCATAATGTAGTATTTCCTAAGATTGAAAATTTTCTTAAACCCAAATTCTCTTTCCTAATTCTGATTTTTTTTTTAATAAAAGAAAATAAAACAAATCTACGGAGCTGACGAATGAATTCAGAGATAAATATCCACCCCCCCATGCCTATCTAATGCAATGTCCTCATTGTATTAAAAAGTCATAAAACAGAGTGGAAAAGCGTAGAAAGCACCTGAATTGCATGAATGTCAGGTCCGCTCCGAGATGAAAACTAAGAAAAACTGTATATGTGCTGAGTTTAGTGCCTTCAGTTAGGCACACTATACAAAGAAAAGAAATGAAAAATTCACAAGTGCAGGTCAGAAGCAGAATAAATAGAAGAATCCTCTGACCTATCAATAGCGGTCCACAGATGTGGACCAGATTGTGGTGCAGACCCATCCCCCATAATCGAGAATATCTTAGGTTCTGGATAAAAATTACCCAAAACCTAAAATCAGAATGCAAGTGGGGTCGGGCCTGCGATTTATGAGGATGCAACCCAAGACCAAAAAGTCGGGTTACAGAGAATTGAAGCTCAAAAGGATAATCGTTGAATGTGTGCTTGAGTTTGACATCCTCAAAACCAATGTCGTAAGGGTTTTGATTTGATGATTTCAGCTTAAAAGGAACCCTTCGACACAATCTTCCATTTGCTCCAAAATTAACTTCCCAAATCAAAACTTCCCAGCTCCTATCCTCCTCATTCAGCATATCAAATTCCAGGACCTCTTGTATATTAATCACCCCATCTGAAATCTCCAAGTCTAAATGATGTGGCAGAATTAGAATTGACTTGGGTCTAATTATCTCAGAAACAAAATTATCGATAAGCTCAACGGGGTGTAATTGATAATTAGGGCATTGAATTGATTCCTCCAGAAAATGCGATTCTGGATCCGTAATGTGTGCCCTAATAAGATCAGTTTCCTCAGTTATTGGGCTATCAAATGATCTATCAAATTCCTCAGACCCAATCGTCTCACAGAAATCGTGTCCTGAAAACTCGTGTAAGACTTCGCAACTTGAATCTTCACCATCAAAGAAATCAGGATCCGTATCAATGTATATCCCAAAATCATTTGTCACTTTCTGTTCCAAGGAGATATACGTTTCCTCGTAACCCGGCTCAGGGATCTTAGGTGAAGAAATCATATCTTCCTTAATTGGTTGCTTTAATTCAATCTGGTCAGCCTCGTAACATGTGTCCCCCCCAGCAGGTGCCTGAGCGGGTTTGGTCATTGGCTTTCCTGAAGAAGGTTCATCCTGGGAATTGACGTGCCTTCGTGCGTGTGTGTTAAGAGGTGTCGTTATAGTTGCACTTGATACGTCGGTTTTAAAAGAAGTAAACAGAGGTGAGTCCGAGTGTCGATCTCAGGGAGGCGTGGAAATCGGATTTTGTTTACCACTTGTTGTCACGAAAAAGGCGGAGTTTTGCTTGCGAAAGAAACGGTTTTGAAAAGTGAGAGATAGAGAGAGTTTAGGGTTAGAAAGATCTTGGTTTTGATCATGCACTTTAAAAAGAAATTAAAAAGGCAACTAAATGAAAAATAATTTCATTAAACATGCATTCATAGTTCATGGTTTACAGTATTAAATACATGCTTCAACAAAAGTAAATGAAAGCTTAAAAGAGAGAGAGAGAGGTAGAGAGAGAGTGGAGAGCGACGAGGCAGCCACGGCGGTGGAGGAGGCTCCGTCGGCGGCTCGTCGTCTCCGGCGATTACAAGAGTGCCTAAGACTAGCTAGGAGAGGAGTGGAGTAGTTGCAAGTGGGAGAGGATGCCTTGAATGGTGGTAGAAGGGGGTTTAAATAGAGTTAAGGGCTTCCTAAAAGAAGAATGTGCTTTAGCGACATCCAGAACGTCGCTAAAACCGCTTCCATATACGTCGGTGAAGGCCTTCTGCCGCCGGTCAGCCGCCCGCCCCTCTCTCTCTTCAGGCGCGATCCGTGGACGTCGAACGAGAGCCGTCCGATTGATGATCAGACGGCTGAGATCCTCCCGCGCCTGCGCTAGGATCGCGCTTCGGGTGTGCGTGCGCGTGCGCGTTTCCGCCCGGCGTGCGCGCGGGCGTGGGAGGTGGGGCGCTGTCGTCGCGCTGCGTGGTGCGATCCTAGCCGCTCGCTTCTTATCGCGCGACTCAATTTTGCCGCGCCCTTCGCCCGCAAGTGATTTCTGCTCCGCGCGATTCGAACGCGCGTCGCCGCGACGCGGGCGTGCGCGCTAACCGTTGCGCCACGCCCGCGCTTTGTCGCGGCGACCACGGGCGAGCGCGCGGATCTCGGCCGTTCGATCGAAGATCAACGGCCGAGATGCGTCCTTGGCTGGCTTGGGGGCGTGCGGGCGGCGGGGGTGGGGCGACGTGGCGCATTCTAGGCCATTGATCTCCAGATCAACGGTCAGGATTTCTTGGGCCCATTGTGGGAGCTCCGGATGTCGGATTTGGCCGATCTTGAGTCCGTTAGACTCCGTTCGTCGTCCTGAATCCATCCGTGCGGTCCGATTGCTCATCTGAGGCCTGCTTTGACAAATGCTTTACACAAATGGCCATTAATACAGTTTATAAGCAATCTTGGTACTTGATGCATGCAATGCTCCTATTCTACTTTATGTTGTGCCTTTTATTCTAAAGATGGGCCATATTCAACCTAATTACTACCCCCTTGCGTGGCGTTATCAGGAATCATCCCAAGATTAAATCAAAGCAACCACGAATCTCATCCTCAATTTCGCTAATTTCTCAAGTAGAAACTCACCCGGGTTCTTATCCTTAACATCCTGGAGCCAATCCAACAAAGATTTGTTTAAATCATCAATCATTTTAATCAGGGGCTCCAATCTCTCAATGCAAGGTATTGGCTGAACTTCTAAAGATTGAATAATATTCCTCAAGTTAGCCAGAACCTTATCTTGAACCTCGTTAACCTGAACCAAATGAGTTGGTTCAGGGTTGGGCAGGTTTTACATCAATGCAGAGGAATTAACGAATTGAGATTCGTTATACCCTTCCTGATAATAGGTCATTTCAGATTGTTGAAAAGATGGTGATGACCTAAAGGTAGTGAAATCAGAGGATGGGTAAGGATCGGTGTATCCTTCTTGATTGTAGATCGTATTAGGTTGTTCATGAAAGGAAGACGATCTATAATCGATGTAGCTCTGAGAAGGATAGAAATCAGAATCAAAGTGATCAGGGTTAGACCCTAAACACGGGGGTCTGGAATTGTATCCCCAATCCGAATTATCCCAACTGATTGATGGTTGATTACAATACGAGTCAGGATAATCGTCATGTTGAGGATAATTCACAACAGGACGGAAAGAACGGGAATGCGTGAAATATGTGGAAGGATTCATGAGACACGGGAGGAAGAAAGGTACCCTGCAATACAAACAATCAAACCTATCCTTAAATGGGTTAGCCTAAAGACCTACAGACTCCCAAAACCCATCTTGAGATAAAGAAACGATTTTATCTACTTTCGTCTATTCAATCCAACCAGTTAGAAGGAGGGACTGGGGAGAAGGTTCTTCCTTCGGCTTGCGCCTCCGGTTCCTAGTGTACCCCCCAGCCGTGATTGTTTGACTCTGCTCCCCTAGCTAGACATCATATTGAACAGTAGAAACAGACTAATCGAAAATAATCTCGTTCTGGGTTCTGAAGAGCGAGTCCAATCCTTAAGGCCAACGTCTACTCTGTTTTATTTAGGGCTAGGTTTGAATGTGCTTTGGAATGTGATGGGCCCTTTAAATGGGTTGTGCCCTTAATGATTGATTGATTCGTGTGTGCGTGCACAACCAGTGGTTTTCAAGCAAGATTATTTTTTTTTTTGATGCGCTGAATTTTAAGGTTCAAATCTTGCTTAGTAGCTTTTAGGATTCAACTTTAGGTGTTTTCAATCAAGTTTCGTTGGCACACCAAGTTTACAAGCACGGGTGAAAATGTTTTCCTTTAAAGCTTAAAAAGAATGTGGAGTGCCTAGTAAATCCCTAAGAGTTGAACCTAATTGGCAGCTACTTGATGAGTTTATTTTATTTGAAGTGGTGCGGCCTAAACAGCTCAAACAACTGGCCACAAATGCACCACTAAGTTAGGCACACAAAGATGGTTAACCTAGACTGATTTCTACTCTTTTATGTGTTGCTTTATGTGTACCGGTTCCACAGATCAGAACCCGGTTGAGTAGAAACAAATCAATTCAGTTAAGTGCCTTTGAATGTGGGTATACGTTGTGTGTTTGTTGAAAATTGCCTCACAAAATTATCTTTTTGCTTTTTTTTTATATAAATGAAGGTGGAATGAATGTGAGTGAGAATCCAAACAACCAAACTATTCCTAGGATTTATGCAAACACCTAGGTTAATTGGAATTTGGATTTAATGTGGCGAATGAAATCTATGGAGGGGGAAAGAATGAGAGATAACTTACAAAACCTTCCACAGCACTTTACTCCAATCTACCGCTTTTGCTCGTCTCAAAAGAGTACCTGCAATTACAATAAGAAAGGAGAAAAGTGAGGTAAATGATTTGTAAGTTACAAAACGCGAAGAGAAATCAAAGATCGTTGCTTCCCCGGCAACGGCGCCAAAATGTTGAACGTACGAATCGCTACGCTAACGTGTTTGGTTTTGAAAAACCCGTCGTAGTTTGAAAGTGAAGAATTCGTGTTCAACAAATAAAATTTATACCGAAATGAAAATTTCGGGTCGAACACAGGGAGGCGGACGTTTGATTTAAAAACTACGTGTTTCTTTTTATTTGTCACGAAGTAATTCAATTTAAAACTATCTAATTATTTACAATAAATAAAAGAGAGAGAGAGATCGACACGTGAACGCTATCGGGCGCGTGCGATTGTGCGTCCATGCCGTGCGTTCAATCGCGTGTGAACGCTATTGGGAACGCGCGGCCATCCAATCGTGATCCAACGCCCGTCCTGTGTTCGACCTGGAATTTTCATTTCGGTATGGTGGATATTCATCTCTGAATTCATTCTTCAGCTTCGTAGATTTGTTTTATTTTCTTTTATATATATAAAAAAAATTCGAAATTAGGAAAGAGAATTTGGGTTTAAGAAAATTTTCAATCTCAGAAAATATACATTATGATTTGAACACAAAGACCCTTCAGATCTTTGGACTTAATCAGCCTGTGTATCCACTAAAATGTGGATTTGTCTTTGAGTCCTCGCCATCTTAATTCTATTATAATTGGAATAAATAAGTTTGGGTGAAAAGTACTCGACTTATCAACCCACCCTTTGATTTGAGGGAATTTCTGAGTTTTAAGTATCTACACACTTTCTTTGCACTGACTCGTTATTCGGCGATTCTAATGGAAATTGGGTAGCTAATGAACCTTCTAGGGTGATATGGCTGGCAAGTTATCGTGGGTAACAGCCCATAGGTAGGTTGTCCAGAGCCCAGTCACTGGACCTTTCTCTTTTTGCTGCCTTTAGGTAAATCTTAGACCAGGGAAGACACCTACTAAAAAAAAAAAAGAAGAAAAAAGAAAAAAATAATCAATCAAAAAGAAAAGGAGAAAGGAAAAAAAAAGAAATAAGCCACACTTCGCCGCACGAGTATGGTTGACAAGTTGTCGGTGGTAACAACTCATCGACCGATTGTCCAAAACCCAGCTCGGTAAATGCACTAAAAATTCCCAAAACACTTAGGAAGAAGCGGAGAAGTAGAATAAACTGGAGAGATATACACTGGATTCACCCTTGTGTTGACCCCGTAAAAAAGATAAAAGTAGAGAGAAAGCTACCAGTTATAAAGATACACCTTTAGGTAGAATTCTTTTTGAGGTCACCTAGAGGCGTAGAAATCCCAAGTCCGTTTTAATTGCCGGTCAACGAGTCTATCAAAATCACAATAAGATGCTTAAAGCTTAGGGTTCTTATCAAATCTTGGGTGAGTTGAATGGCCGTAGAAAGCCACTCTTAAACCCTAAAATTTGGAAATCCAAAAAAATTAGAAAAGAGTAAAAGGAAAAAGAAATTTTTCTTTGAATAAGGAGAGGCTTGAGGCGGCCTGCATTTTGGCTGATACCCGGGTACTATTGTGTCTTTGAAAGTTCAGTTCCTAAGTAGACAATTTCTTAATGATTGAAAATAACTCAGGTCCAAATAATCTAACCTAATTCTTTTATAAATAGCATATAGTTTTTGCTAGGGACTAGCAAAAGATAGGCATGGGGGTATGATGTAAACACATTTACATTACTTAAGATGTCTATTTATGCATGTTCTTAAGCATAGGATTGCATTTCATGATATAAATATTGTATAACATGCATCATCTTGCATTTAGAGTAGTTTGAATAAAATGGAGGTTAATTGTCTCCTTTTATGTGCTTGGACAGGGCAAACATTTTATCGGAGTCTCGGATCAAAGATCCAATCGTATGGATGTGATCAGGGTGACGATTGGAGTTCAACGACTCCAAGATCGCCCTAATCAGACATTCGTAGCATCAGATAGTGACCGGGGAACCCTAGAAGATCAAGGGCCAGGATGGTGCAAATCCGCACTTCAAATGACAAATCCAACTGCACGGATAAATTCGGATCGACGATCGCAGCCCAACGACGCAAAAATCGAGTCAATCTGACATCCGTGGCACCATCTACAACTTCCAGAAGATGGACGGCCAAGATGGCACCACGTGGTGCCATCTCAACCGCCCAAACGGCCGCATGCAAACTCTGAAGCACCGCACCCGCTCGCTCTCCGCCATTGGATCTTGATCCAACGGCTGTAGTCAGCCACGCCTAAAAGCGTCCGCTCGACCATCCGTGCCTTGTAGCGCAGCGGTCGAGCGCGCTTACGCGAGCGGCAGGTGCGGGTTCGAGTTGCAGCGAAGGGTTGGAAGGCGTGGGTGATTGAGCGCGGGCGGGCGTTGGATCGCGATCGGACGACCGTCTGCGCTCAATCGAGATCACGAGCGATTGAACGCGCGACATGGACGCGCGATCGCACACGCTAGGCGGGCGCACAGCGAGCGGGCGGAGACGCGTCTTAAGTCGTCCGATCTCGCGATCGGACGGTTGAGAATCGAAGAACATGCGTATGCGTTGAGGAAGCGGGCAGCTGAGGAGGCGCGCGTGGGCGCGGGAGCTACGCCCACGTTGGGGGCTTTAGTGACGGATTTATCCGTCACTAAATACCCCTCATTTATTATTTTGAAGTTGTAATGACTATTTTGCCCCCACTCCTTGCAACTATAAAAGGAGACCCCCTCCATACGAAATTCTCATCCCTTCTTTCTCCTCTCTACCCCTCCAAAGCTCAAGAGAAGCTTGTCCCACACCCAGGATGCTTCTCGCGAGATAAAGTCCAAATTTTCGTTCCCCTTTGGAAGTGGATCCCGCGACGACGACGGCGTGCTGCTCCGTTCCCGTTCTTCTGCTTCGTCCTCCTTCGTCCTGCTTCGTCCTCCTTCGTCCAGGCGTCGTCCCATCCGGCTCGTCCTCCAAGCGACCGTCGAGGAGGATTTCTCTCTCCCTATTCTTTTTACTGCTTTCTAATATAGATTTACTGCTTTCTAGTGTAGTTTTGCTCGTCCTCCAAGCAATCGTCGAGGAGGACATTTCTCCCTCCATTCTTTTAATGCTTTCTAGAGTAAATTTATCGCTTTCTAGTGCAATTGTTTTATGCTTTCTAGTTGTAATGAATAATCTCCTTAATGATAAATTCTTTGTTTATTCTACATCTCATTTTGATTTTTATGTGTAATATTCTCTCTCTCTCTTACCCTCTCTCTCTCTTCTATTTATTGTAAATAATTAGAAGTTTTAAATTGAATTACTTCATGACAAATAAAAAGAAACACGTAGTTTTTAAATCAAACGTCTGCCTCCCTGTGTTCAACCCGGAATTTCAATTTCAGTATAAATTTTATTTATTGAACACGAATTCTTCACTTTCAAGCTACAACGATAGGTTTTCCAGAACCAAACATGTAAGCGTAGCGATTAGAACGTTCAACAATTAGGTTCAGGACATTAGGTTGTAGCTCAAAATCATCTCCCCCTTCGGGGACCCTAAGATGTGGTTCGATCCGAATAGAAGACGGATCATTAAAGTCATGGAGGGGCCTAGGTTGGTTCTGGAATTGTGGTAGATCAGGTGGTGGTTGCCCCTGCGGGTTCTGCAACCGGTGTATGGCTTGCATGATAGTGTGGATCTGCTGCTGCTGAAGCTGGTGGTTTGCATTAATCTGGGCTTGGATGATGGCCATCGTATCTGGTGGAGGTTGGTCCTCAACCTCATCTACTCTAGGTTTGGTCATATCTCTAGCAAGATCAAATCTCCCTCGGGTTTCCAGTCCCAAAACAAACAACTCGGGATGAAGTGATTGTCTCCCATGCATACACTAGAGAAGAACGGGGAGGGATGCGGAGAGAAATAGATGCGAGAAGCGTGTGTGCTCAAACAAGCAGGCAAGACTAGTCCATATGGTGTATTCCTTAGGGAACTTAGAAATCTCAAAAGGAACGATCAAGTTGTAGGCACGTAATCGCCCTTCCCAAGACTAATATGGCTAGGTTGATTACGAGGGGATTGTGGGGAAGGTTCTTCCTTTGGCTTGCGCCGCCAATTCCGTAGACCCCACAACTACGGTCGTTTGACACTTCCTTGCAGCCTAGTCACCAGATTTTATGAAGGGAATGAAGGCTAAGTGCCTAGCAACCGAAATCACGCCTTTCGAGACTTAAACCAGTCTTGCCTAGGGCACGTCTACTTTGTTTTAAAGAGGGCTTAGGTCAGTGCTTGTGCTCAAGATATGTGTTGAGGTGTTGATTGGGGTGGTGCCTCTTAGTTATCCAATTCAAATGTGTGTGCACCTAACAAGACATGATTTTCAAGTAAGGGTTTAAGATGTAGTGTCTTTTAACGTTTGTTCTTACTTTAATGTCTTTTAGGGTTGAAGTGCCTTAATGTTTTCAAACAAGTTTCAAGTGGGCAGGCCAAGTTTTACACACAACGGGTGAGAGTGAATTTCCTTTAGAGTGAGGAGGCCATAGAAAACAACCCTAATGTTCTCACCCTACTGTTCATGCAATCTACCAGGTGAGTCGATTTTAAGGTGAGTGATGCGACCCAAGTCAAGTCATGGTGGCTTCGCAAACATCACTCAAAAAGAAAAAGAACACTCCAAAGAGATTGTCTTTAAGAATGTTAGAATGTATTTTTTTTGTTGGGTGATGAGTTTAGGATGTGGATCAAGCAATCATTCACCACGCCGATTTTTTCTCTGATTTTAATTTTTTTTAGATTTTTTAGGCAAGCAAACAACCACGGGTAGAGCGATACTCACAACCAATTTTTGTCGCGTTCACTCCATCTCCACCGTCGCGAGTCGCACTCCTTCGTCGCCCAGGCGTCGAGTTCCTACAACCAATCAAGTTGAGGGAGAAAATGAGTTAGACAATATGAGTATGGATGCAAAATGAAAGCGAAAAAATAAATCCGTTGCCTCCCTGGCAACGGTGCCAAAAACTGACATGAGCCGGACGCGTTTGTCTAAATAGGTCGTTGTAGCTCAGGTTTGCAACGTCGGTTTTAAATGTAGAAATGGATGTGAGTCCGAGTGTCGAACATAGGGAGGCATGAAATCGGCTCTTTCTGTCACTTAGTTGTTAATTGCCTTACGCAACGAGATCGTGTTTTAAAGAAACATTCATTGTAGTATAATTTGAAATCGTCGTGTAAACAATTATCGATTTTTATTTCTCGAAATTCAAAATTTCTGAGGTCGAACTCAGAGAGCAATTTGGTATTTTAGAAGCAAAATCACAATTTCAAATTACTCAAAAGATGATATGAATGCAACCAAATGTATATTAAAAACTAGAGAGAAAAGGAAAAAATAAATGTCATTCTTCTTCTCTTTTCTTCCTTCTTCTTTCTCTTCTCTCTTTCCTTTCTTATGAATCAGACATCCGATTTGGTGAATTAGACGCCTTAACTTGCAGATTGCTACAGTGATCACTTCTCTTCTATCTTCTTCTTCTTCTTCTTTTCTCCTTCACTTGGCTTTCCTCCTTCCTGTCTTCAGCTGCTGTGGTTTCCTCCTTGGCTTCTTCTTCTCTTCTTCTTCCTAGCCTTTCTCTATCTTCTTTTCTCTGCTGTGCTTCTTCTGCCTTCTCTCTTTCTTCAGCCCCTGCCTTCTCTTTCTTCTGCTTCTCTCTTTCTTCAGCCCCTACCTTCTCTTTCTTCTTCTTTGCCTTAAGATTTGGCTACATCTTTAGCTTCTCCTTCCTTGGCCTCTGCAGTCTTGTTCTTCTGCGGCTCCTTCCTTCTCTTCTCTCTTTTCTTCAACCGCACCTTCTCCTTCTTTAGCTGCTCCTCTTCTTCTTTCCTGCGCACACTCACAGGAGCAAAACCAAGCCCCTACCCTCCCCACGTCTCTCTCTCTATTTCGCACTTCGGAATGCTCTCCCAGAGCCTTCTCCAGTTATCGGGTCGGGTTTGTGCGTCTGGGACCAGGCCCACGGCGTGCAGTGGTGGGCGAGGAGTGCACAAGTTAGTCGGGTATACGGGTCAAAGCCAGGTCCGTGTGGCGTGGGGTCACGGATGAGGCAGTGGGTGAGTGGGACCTCACCCTGTGGTCAGGAGGCAACGAGCCTGTTGCAATGCTTTGTCGGGCTTATAAGTCAGTCGCGTTGTAGTATAGGTGACCAAGCGTTGACAACAAATAAGAATTTATTACTCGAAAACCTAAGTATCCGAGGTCGAACACAGGGAGCAAATGGAATTTATTCACTAATCTCAATGATGTAATTGAACACTTAGAGTTACTCAAAACTTAATTCAGAATATAAATGCAAGAGTTTGTGAATTAAATTTATAGCAAAAATAGAAGAGTTGGACGTCTGATTCTATGATCGGACGTCTTAAATGATGGCCTCTTATTCTTCTCCTTACGGCTTTCTCTTGTTCTTCTTCTTCTTCTTCTCTTTCTGTCTCTGCTTCAGTTCTACCTTCTTCGCTTTTGCTTCCTTCCTTCTCTTCTTCCTCTGCACAGTGCCTACAGTGCTGCTCCTTCCCTTGGTTTCAGCCTTTCTTCTTCTTCTTCCTGTGCAGGTCTTCTTCTTTCTTTCTTCCTTCTTCAGCCTTAGCTCTCCTCTGACTTCCTCTTCTCTTTGGCCTTCCTTCCTCCTCCTTTGCGGTCTTCTTCCTTCTTTGGCTTGCCTTCTTCTCTTCTAACTTCTCTTATTTGTGGCTAAGTGTCAGCTTCACCTTGCCCTTGTTTCCTTCAGCCTTAGCTCTCCCCTCTGACGTTCTCTTCCTTCTGTAGCTAAGTCTTTCCTTCCCTGCTTAGTTTCTCCCCTCTTCCTTCTTCCCTGCACACACATTGAAGAGCAAAACCTACCTCTACCCTCCCCTCGCGTCTCTCTCTCTCCCTAGTTCTCTCTTCGGTACGCTCTCCCAAAGCTGGGTAATCAGGTCGGGTCACGTGCCCGGGTCCAGGCGCACCTGCGTGGGTGTGGTGAGTGAGGAGTGCTCAGTTTAGGGTTAACGGGTCGGGTGCCAAGTTCGCGGGGGAAGTGTCACGGACGAGGCGTGGTGAGGGTGAGGGACCTCACCCTTGTGTGTCTCGAGGTAGACAAAGTAAAACACAAATACAATTTATGTTACCAGCCGTGCTCATGCATTCACGAGGTGGGACTAAATGTCTAACCCGCTGCTGTGCACACTTGCAGGCGGATGTCTTCTTCCAATTGCTGTAGCTGGATGCCTCGCAGAGCTAATTGCCTGGACAGATGAATGCGCGAGACCAACCCGCGCCTTTTGGACCTAGGACCTTGGAGTGCTTCAACCTGGAGCAAGCTTGCGAGCTCCTTCGAGTCGTCGCTAATGGCGACGGAGGGGTCAAATCTGTCACACACGAATACGGCTTGGTGGCCCCATTAAAACATATGGGAAGCTTTGCCGTGTGAAAGCGAAGGTGGGACGGTAGGTGGTAGGTCGCGGGGCGGCCTAGGCGTGCGTGCCTAGGTCACCATGTGGCCATGCTTATGGGTTAGGTCAGGGGGTGTTTAGGGAGGTGTAGGAGGTCAATGGATGGGTGGAAGATGTTCAGTGGTCGATGGCGGAGGTGAAGAGGTTGGTGGCAAGACATGTGGAGGTGTGGAGTGATGGGTGCGTCTCGCTGAAGGTTGGCCGGAGATGGGGAAGATGGTGGTGGACAGTGGCTGTCGAGGGGTAATTTGTGAAATAGATTGAGGGGTATTGAAGAGGGGATAGAGAGGAGTAAGTCTAACCTAATTAAGTGGATGAAAGGGGAGAGGTGGCGGTTGGCAGTACTTGTTGTCGCTGGAGAAGGTATCCAGTGGAGGGAGATGGTGGTGATGACGGGGCCAGAGATGCTCGCGCGGGTGTTGCGCGATGCAGAGGAAGATGGTGAGGACAGCTCTGCCACTGGTATTGTGGCAGAGCGACTAGAAAGAGGAGGGAGGCTCGCCGGAGCTTGCTGGACTACTTGGCCGAAGGAGAAGAAGATGACATTGGGGTGGATCTCTGGCCAAGTCGAGCTAAAGAGGTGCGGTTGGGTTTGAGGATCCTTTTATAGATGCTGGCAGGGGCTCCTGTGCTTGGAAGACAAGATTCCAAGTGCGTGAGTCCTCGCCAGAGAAGGAATCAGTTAGAGACCCAAATCTCTCGTGCGTTCGCATTAGAGATTGAATGCAAATCAGAGATTAGGATCGAGCTCAGATGGAAGGGAATTCCTCAGAGAATCTCCCTTCCAAATCTGGGAGATCTCTGAGGAATCAGGGAGTACTCCCCCTCCATTCCTCGCCGGAGTAGGATTTCTCCCCATTAATGGAGGAGGGACCTGTTTGTATGAGTGGCAAGGACGTTAGGGGGGGTCTGTGCAATGGTTTTCAAAAGATAGGGGCCAAAATGTAATTGGGTGTACTATTTTGCAAAGTAGGTCAAGATGACCTCCCCTTAGGTCAAAATTTTGGTAAAAACCTAATTTGGACCTAAGGAATCCAATGGTGAAGTTGGATTTTAGGTTTGACTACTTTTGACTGAACATTTTTGCACAAAAACCCAAATCAGGTCAATTAATGAGTTAGGACCCCAATCTAGGTCAAGATAGGTTCCAAAGGCCAATTTGAAGGTTCTAAACCATAGGGGATATTTTTACATGAATTTTAGAGGATTTAGTTGATTTTTATCCTGACCAGAACCTTGTTGAATTAGGCAGATCTGTTTTAGGGTTACAGAATGTCATTTAATTCCTAGATTGCACATGAACCCATTTCTGATTGAACCAACCCACTTTTTATCTTATTCAGATCATTTGACTTATGTTTTGCCTATGAGAAATCTCTTTTATGTACTGCAATGGTAAAATTGCAGTTTTAACCTTTATTTCATGTTTTCTTCTCAGAACACTTATTCCTTGAATTAACCCCTTCTCTAGGTTATGTAGGAGCTTTTATTCTCTTTCTTAGGTCAAAATGAGCTAGGTAGGGCTCATGATGATGCTCTCATGAGCCTAATGCACTTTTTCCACTTATAGCGCTTCGTCCGCTTCAAAACTTCTGAGGTGGGACTAAATGTCCCACCTTCTTCTCGTGCGCGCCCGCAGCAGGTGACGCACTTGATTATAGTAGATGCGGGGACTTGGCTTCCAATTGTTGGGCTGGAGTTGTTCACGAAGGAAGCCCGCATGTTTGGGACCTGAAAACCCGAAGCCTGGAGCTTTCGATGAAGCTTTCAAGCTTCTTCGGGTTAGCTCTAATGGTGGCCAAGACCTGAACCTGTCCACAAGCAAAATGGCCTCACAGCCTCGTCAAATCTCGCAAAAAGCTTCGCCGTGACACGATAAAGGTGGCCCGGTGGTTGGTGTGGCGCAGGGTGGCCTGAGCGTGCGTGCCTAGGTCACCCTGCGCGTGCGAATATGGGTGTGTTTAGGGGGCGTTCTGGGTGTGTGGCGGAGAGATTGGAGTAGGGGGAAATGGTTAGTGAGGTGTTGCGGAGGTCATAGGGTGGTTGGCGAGGTGGATGGAGGCGTGGAGCAGCGGGAACACCTCGTCGGTGGTTGGTCGGAGATGGGAACGATGGTGGTGGTCAGTGGCAGTTGAGGCATGAAAATAGAAATAAAATGGGGGAAAAATGAAAGGTAGGGAGAGAGGAACTTATCTATGGGTCTCTGGACAAAGGGGGGAGGCGGAGGGTGAGCGGCGCGTATTAGCTGTCGCTGGAGACAAAGGCCCTGAGTTGAGGATAACGGCGACAAGGAAGGGGTCGGAGGGGCACGTGAGGGTACAGCACGGTGCGGAGGAGCAGGGCGGAGAAGACTTTGCCACTGGTATGGTGGCAGAGTGACGAGAGGAGTTAAGGGAAGTTGTTAGAGCCTGGGGGAAGATGGCCGGAGACGAAGGAGGATGAACTTTGGGGGGTAGCTACGGCCAAAATAGGCTTGCTTATAAAGGCACGGGTAGGAGGTTATTCGAGAGGAGGTGGCCAAAAGTCGTCACCGGAGGCATGGCCGGAGGGGATACCCATACCTCTCGAGCGTTAGCACGAGAGGTATGGGGCGATTTAGGGCATGGGGAGCTACTCATGCGCTAGGGGGTTTCGCAGAGAGCTCCCCTTTCAAAGCTGGGAGCAGCTCCCTGGGGAAACGAGGAGAAAACCGCCTCGAAACTTCGCTGGAGGTATGGGTCCCTACTGCAATGGCAAAGGGACCTGAATGAATAAAGTGACAAAAAGTTGAGGAGATTTTTGCAAGGGTTTTTAAAATTTAGGGGTAAGAATGTAATTGGGTGGACCATTTTGCAAAGTAGGTCAAGATGACCTTCCCTTAGGTCCAAATTTTGATACGAACCTAATTTGGATCTAAGGAATCCAATGGTGTAGTTGGATTTTAGGTTTGACCACGTTTTACTAAACATTTTTCATAAAAACCCAAATTAGGTTAAATATTGGGCTTGGACCCCAATCTTGGTCAAAACAGGTTCCAAAGGCCAAATTGAAGGTTCTAAACCCTAGGGAATATTTTTCCATAATTTTAGAGGGTTTATTTGATTTTTATCCTACTTGGAACCTTGTGAATTTAAGTGGGTTTATTTTAGGGTTACAGAATGTCATTTAATTCTTAAATTTCACAATAACCCTAATTTGACTGAACCATCCCACTTTTTCTCTTATTAAGTCCAATTGGCCTATTTCTAAACCCTAAAAAATATCGTTGATGTATTGCAATGGTAAAATTGCAATTTTACCCTTTGTATCATGTTCTCTTCCCAGATTAGTGATCCCTTGAATTAAGCCTTTCTCTTGGTTATGTAGGAGCTTTTGTTCACTTTATTGGGTCAAAATATGCTAGTTAGGGCTTGTGATGAGGTTCTCATCAGTTGTCATGGAAATGGTAGGTTTTGCTTGCACACGATAAAATGCGGGAGAGAAAAGAGAGTAAGAGAGAAAGAAAACGTGGGAGAGAAAAGAGAGTAAGAGAGAAAGAGAGAGAGAGAGAGTAGGGTTAGAGTCTTTTGATCACAACATTCATGCAAATCAAGATAAGAAAAACCCGGTAAAAAGAGAGAGACAATAGCTATATAAGAAACAACATTATTTAACATGCAACTTGAGTTTTACAGATACAACAATATTTAAATGCTTAAACAAAAGTAAAGTAAAGCTAGAGTAAAGGGAGAGAGAGGAGGGGGGCGGGGGAGAAGGCGAGGCTGCCACAGCGGTGGAGGAGGGCTCCGTCGGTGGCTCTTTAACTCCGACGAGTACAAAGTGTGCTAAGGGAAGCTAGGAGTGGGGTAGAAGAATTGCAAGTGTATTCAATGCCTCCAATGGGGTGGTTGAAGGGGGTTTAAATAGGAGAAAAGGGCTTTTAATTGAGGTAAGGGGGTTTAGCAATGTCCAGGACGTCGTTAAACCCCTTCCAAAAATGAAGCTGAAGGCCTCTGCCCGTCTGTCCAAGCACGCGCGGGTTCTTCTTCTTCTCGCGCCACGCCGGCGATCCGTGTGCGTTCGCTGTGCACCGTTCGATCTTCGATTGGACAGTTGAGACCTCGCGTGAGCGTGCGCTAAGGATTGCGCTTGTGCAGTGCGCGCCTCGTGCGTTATCACCCACATGAGCATCCGTGTGCATCCATTACGCCATGTGGCCTCCATCTGCACTGTTCGTGCGCGGATCAACGGCTGAATTTTGATAGCGTGCGCAGATGCGGTTGGTGCGATTCGAACGGGCGTTGGATGAGCGTGTGGGAGGGCGTTGACCGCTGCGGTGCGCTTCAAACTTTGTCGTGGGTTTGCATGAACTCTTAGCCGTCCGATGGACGATCGGTCGGCCAGAATCTCATTTGGGCGTGATGGAGAGATGCTGTGGGCGAGCTGGTGGCTTCTCAGTCGTCCAATTGTAAATTGGACGGCTTAAAATTCTTTGTGCAATGAGGCAGGGGCTCGCTACACAGCTGATGAGAACCTCATCATGAACCCTAACTGGCACATTTTAACCAAAGAAAGTAAACAAAAGCTCCAACATAACCTATGGGAAGGCCTAATTCAAGGAATTGTTAATCTGAGAATAAAACACGACACAAGGGGTAAAATTGTAATTTTACCATTGCAGTGCATCAACGGGAATTATAAGGGTCTAAACATACGTCAAGTAAACCTAATAAGAGAAAAGTGGGGTGATTTGGTCTGAAAAGGGTTATGGCAACATCCAGGAATTAAATGACATTCTACAACTCTAAAACAAATCCACTTTAATTCAAGAAGTTACAGGCAAGATAAAAATCAACTAAACCCTTTAAAATTCATGAAAAAATATCCCCTAGGGTGTAGAACCTTCAATTTGGCCTTTGGAACTTGATTTGACCTAGATTGATGTCCATACCCAATTTTTGACCTAATTTGGGTTTTTGTTCAAAATGTCCAGTAAAAAGAGGTCGAAAATAAAATCAAACTTCACCATTGGATTCCTTAGGTCAAAATTAGGTTTGTACCAAAATTTGAACCTAAGGGAAGGCCATTATGACCTACTTTACAAATTGGTCCTCAACAATTACTTTCTGACCCTTAACTTTTTGAAGCCTTGTAAAAACACCCTCATCTTTCTCATCACTTTATTCATTCAAGTCCCTCTGCCATTGCAGCAGGGACCCATACCGCCGGCGACGTTGCGAGGCGGTTTTCTCCTTGCTTGCCTGGGGAGCTGTTCCCAGATTTGAAAGGAGAGCTCTCTGCGAACCCCCTATCGCATGAGCAGCTCTCCATACCCTGAATCGCCCCATACCTCTCGTGCGAATGCTCGAGAGGTATGGGTATCCCCTCCAGCGATGACTTCTGGCTGCCTCCTTATGGATAACCTCCTGCCCGTGCCTATTTAAGCAAGCCCAGATCATTCCGCAGGGGGCAAGCTTGATTTGGCTTGAGAATCCCCCTGAATTTCGTCCTCCCTCATCTCCAGCCGTCTGCCCACAAGCTCCGATGATCTATCCTCCCTCCTCTCATCACTTTGCCACCATACCAGTGGCAGGGTCGTCTCCGCCTTGTTCCTCCGCATCGCGCCGTACCCGCGTGAGCCTCCAGCCCCTCTTCCTCGTCACCGTTCTCTCCCCCTGGTAGCTTCGTCTCCGGCGATGGCAGCACCGGCCGCTCACCACTTCCACACCTCCCCCTTCACTCTAGACTCGTAGATAAGTTTCGCTTACTCTCCCATTTATTTCCCCCCTATTAATTTGTTGTTTCGACCCCTCGACATCCACTGTCCATCACCACCTTCTCTACCTCCGGCAAGACCTTCGGCGAGGTGCTCCCGTCATTCCACTCACCCACACGCCTCGCCAACCACCTCGATAGCATCACCATCACTCACTGATCATCCTTTGCACCTTCACCAATCGCCACACACACTGCACACCTTCGTCGACCTAACCCACCATCACAGCCACAGTGCAACCTAGGCACGCACGCCTAGGTTGCCTCACGGCTAGCCAACCCCCGCCTCACCTTCGTCGTGATACGGCGAAGGTTTTCCTAAGGTCTGACAGGGCCGCAAGGCCGTATTCATGCATTTCAGGTTCCGACGTCCCTCTGCCATTGACGAGGAAGCTTGAAGCAAGCTGCTGCAGCTTCAGGTCTCTTCGCTCCAGATGAAAGTGCCCCAGGTCGCGCGGAAGCCCTTCGCGCACACCCCCAGCCAAGTGATTGGCTTTGAGGACAATTGTAGCCTTGGCAATTGATGCAACTCCTGCTACGAGCATTCGCGAAATGAAGGTGGGACATTTAGTCCCACCTCGGAAAGTTCTGAGGTGCAGCACCTGCATAAGTTGAATTCTTGCCAGTAGCTGTTCGCCTCCGAATCACAGAGTGAGGTCCCTCTCACCTGAATTGAACCGGCCTCGTCCACGACCCACGCCTCCGCGAACTTGGCCTGACCTGACTACCCGTGCACACCTCGCCCACCACCACACGCCGGTGGGCCTGGTCTTGGGCGCGTACACCCAACTCGTATACCCGAGAAGGCTCTGGGAGAGCGAACCTAAGAGAGAAATGGAGAGAGAGAGAGAGAAACACAGGGAGGGTAGGGGTAGGTTTTGCTTAACTGGGTATCTGTGCAGGGAAGCTGAAGAAGAAGGAGGAAGAAGAGGAAGCGGCTAAGGACTTAGCCGCATCGAAGAGTAGGAGCTGAGGAAGAAGGAGAAAGAAAGGAAGAAAAAGAAGAGACAGGAGCAGAAGCTGAAGAGGAGAAGCCAACTGAAGAAAAAGAAGAAGGAGGAGTTGCAACTCAACAGTGAAGAGCTGAAGCCAAAGGAGGAAGCTGCAGCTGAAGAGAAGAGAAGAAGAAAAAGCTAAGAAGCTGCAGCAGCCAAAGAGAAAGGAAGAAGAAGAAGACGAGCACTGTAGTAAACGCTACTTAAGACGTCTGATTCATGGAATCTGACGTTTGAAGGCAGAAAGAGGAAGACAGAAGAAAAATTTTTATTCCCTCTTTCTTTAATTTTTGTAAAGCAGTATATTGTTGTGAATTGTGATTTTCTATGCTTCTAGAATTAAGTTTGCTCCCTGAGTTCGACCTCGGAATATTCTAAATTTTAAGTAATAAATAAATTAAATTGATCATTGTTTTTCGCAACATACTACAACGAACATATCTTTAAAACACTGCGAATCACACCGATCAATTTTTGGCGCCGTTGTTGGGGAGCAACGGGCATTCTAGAAGCTATTAAATCACAATTTCTGATTGACTACTGACTTAATCTCTCTTTTGTTGTGTAGGCACAGGAAGGAAAGAAGTAACAAGCAGCCGCACAACAACCACACCAAGGGACAGGTAATCTTCTATCCTCTCTCTTAAGCCCCTTAAATTCTAAGGAGGAAAAGGAAAAGAAAAATCAATCTAGGGTTACCTATCTTTTATACATAGTAAATCACAAGAGTTGCTTGCTTTTTAATTTCAACATATTCTATCTGCACATCCACTAAAGGTAATCAGGGCTAAAACCTTCTTGCTTGAGCCCTCGTTACCTAATCCTGAGGCAATTAACTGGACCAATTAGAGCCAACCTAGGATTCAAAGCTAAAGTTTTAGAGACACATCTTCTAACCAAGAATTGAGAATTCCCAAAAGAGGTGTGCCAAACCATTGCTCGAGAAAACCTATTAAGAGAAACCCTAAGCAATCCTGCTCTTAAATCACTTGAACCATAAAAGAAAGGACCTAATAAGCTCTCACAGGAACTAGTAGGTGAAGTTGACCCCTTGGATCAACTAACCTTTAAATTAGGTCACTTTTTGCACACAAAAGGTTAAAGTTCAAGTGAAACCCTAAGCACCTTGATCCTAATTAAAAGTGGTAGACTTAAGAGGTCAAGGTCCCCATTCTGGTCTACCTGGAATCTCAGTGACAAGAGAGGTCGGGTGGGGGAAACCCTGTAACCCGTGGGGTCGCTCTACCGTGTAGGGGTCTTCGCAGGACTCACCCTCTCTGGTTGCCTAGGTAATTCTCAGGTGGACGACCTTCTAATTAAGGGGTATCATCCGCTCCGAACCTCTATAGTCACCCAACATTTTGGGTGTCTTGATTGAGTCCAGCACCTTCTAACCTCATCCAAATCCATCAGTGCATGTTCGGTAGGAGGTCCTCGAAACCTCCTCTAGAAAATCACTCTCCCCAAGGCCAAGCCTCGGTACCCTTATTTTTGCAACAACCACTTCACATAGACCTCTCTTCTGACTCTGAACCTAATTCCCCTTCTTCTTCCACAATGGCTTAGCCAATTGAAGAAGAGAATAATCTTGAGCACCAACTCCAGCGACTCAATGATCTCTTCCAAAACTTCATGAACCCACCGCAGTGCCCCATGATGCGAGATCACTATAATCCCGCTGCGGTGGCAATTGAGCCTCGAGTCAGAATCCCGACTGGAGGACTTGATTCCGAATTGAAGCCCAACATGATTCAGGCCATACCTAAATTCTATGGGCTTAACTCTGAAGACTCCTTCCAGCATATCAAACAGCTTAAGCATCTGGTCCAGACTTTTGGGTCAGATGCACAGAATTGGGATATCTTACTCATGAAGATGTTCTCTTTCTCCCTTATGGACAAGGAAACTCATTGGTATCAGACACAGCCCCGCCCGATCAACACTTGGGAAGAATTTCAATCCGAATTTTTGAAGAAGTTCTTCCCTGTTGGTCGGACAAACGCCTTGTGCCATCAGATTACTCACTTCACGCAATAAACGGGAGAACCTCTTCATGAGGCATGGGATCGTTTCCAGGATCTCATGAGAAAGTGCCCTAATCACGAAGTTCCTAAATGGGAACAGGTCCAGTCTTTTTACCAGGGACTCCGTGAAGATATTAGACTGTTCATCAATGCAACTTGCGGAGGGAATATCATGGGTCAACATGAAGACACCATGTGGGAGATTCTCGAGAATATGTGCGAGAACTCCATCAACAATGACTCCATGGGACTATTCGATCGGACGAATACCCGCGCAGCGATGAACCTTAGGGGAGCAATGAGATGCAGGGTCTGTCCGCATCAGTTGACCTGGAATTAATGGCTAGTCGATTGGACAAGGTCTCAATCATTGAGAAGAAGGTGGATAAGCTGACTCAGCACTTGCAGCAAGCCACCTCTGCACAAAACTCCTTCGCACAGCCCCCTCCCGCATGGGAAACTATGCAGAACATTTTCCACCGACCTTCTCCTGGGATGGACTCTTATCCACCCCCATCTGACTCCAGGACTAGAGGGACCTTCGATCCTTTCTATCCTTGCTGGGGGAGCCCTACTCCCCCATTCTCCGACTTTTTTGAGGCTCTTCAGATCTACGAGGACCTCAACGCCATCCAGAATGACCCATTTTCCAACACCTACAATCCTGGATGGCGAAACCATCCCAATTTCCAGTGGGCGGGAAATTCTCAGAATCCAAGACCACCCTTTCAGCCCCGTCCACAAGCCCCTCATCCTTATCAGCCGCCTCAGCCTCGACCCAACCAAGATCAAATGTCCCTTATCCTCCAGACTTTGGCTGACATTCAGAGAACAAATGCGGCTATCCAGAAGCAACATAAGGACAAAATCACAGAGGTCCGCAATCAACTTGCCTAGTTGGCAAATTCTCACCAACCTGGCACTCTTCCTTCTCAGCCTCTTCCTAACCCGAATAGCACGCCGACCTAGCGGCATGTTATGAACCCAAACTCGGGCCAAGCACACTTGATTTATCAGACCCCTTTTGTTCCATCACCTGACGGGATGGAAGCATCAACTTCCTATGTGGGTTACCAACAGCAGCAGCCCATCCTACCAACCCCAACCAGAACCAGACAGGAATAAATTTTGTAACAACCCGTAGTGGTAAGGCAACCCAAGATCCACCTTATCCAGACCACTCCAAGCCTGGTAGTGACCCAAACCCTAGGACAGTCATCCAGGATGTTCCTATCCTTGTCCCAGATCAAAAACCTAGACCTATCCTAGAGGAACCAACCAAGGTTCCATTTCCCGAGGCCTTGACCAAGGGAAAGCGGACAACTAAACCTGTGGCTCCTGAGGAGGACCTGATCAAGCTCTTTGAGCAGGTCCAATAAACATCCCCTTGATGGATGTGATCCGCCACGTACTGGCTTATGCACGATTCTTGAAGAACGTGTGTACACCTCAGCGTAAGCCGCGAACCAAGAATGGGAGTCCAATTGTACTGTCAGAGCAAGCCAGCTCTGTAATCCTGAGTAGACTCCCACCCAAGGCAAAAGACCCAGGCACTCCCCTGATTTCATGTAAGATCGGTGAAACCCAGTTTGATAGAGCATTATTGGACCTAGGTGCCTCCATAAACTTGATACCCACTTCCCTACTTAACCATCTCGAAGAATCTGAACTGAAACCGACTGAGGTGAATTGCAGTTAGCAGATCGATCTATCAAGTCACCTAAGGGAATTCTTGAGGATGTTATTGATAGGGTGTGGGATTTCTACTTCCCTGTAGATTTCATAGTTTTAGATATGGATGCACCTGAAAACCCAATGAATACACCAATCATACTAGGGAGACCTTTTCTGGCCACTGCAAGGGCCAACATAAGCTGTGAAGAGGGCCAAATAGAGCTGAAATTTGGGAATCAGACTCTCAAGATTGATATCTTCAAGGCCCAACAAGGGATTAATTGCGGTGTCATTGAACAAATTTGTGACATCAGAGCCGTGGTTGATGAACCACAACTTGAGGACAACATGATTATCCCTCATCAACCACAAGAAAAGCTTAAACCACAATTAGAGGAGTCAGAACTTGACCAAGACAGACCCATAACTCCTACCCTTGTACCCCACACCCACTCTGAACCACCCGCTGCTGCTGATAACCCCATTCTTGAACTCAAACCCCTTCCCGATCATTTGAAATACGTCTTTTTGGGTTCCAATCAGACGTTTCCAGTGATTATAAACTCCAAACTCACACATGACCAGGAATCCCATCTAATTGCTGTTCTCCAGCAACATCGCAGAGCCATTGGTTGGATCTCGATGATTTGACTGGAATAAGTCCCTCTTATTGCACACACCGCATCTATTCTGAAGAGGGTGCACGACCTTCATGCGAAATGCAGAGACGTCTGAATCCCAATCTGCAGGAGGTCGTAAAGAAGGAGATCATTAAGTGGTTAGATGCAGGGATCATCTACTAGATCTCCGACAGTCGTTGGGTAAGCCCAATCTAGGTTGTGCCTAAGAAGGTAGGGCTCACCACCATCACGACTGAAATCGGAGAGGTCATACCTACCTGTATAGCCAACTCGTGGAGAGTCTACATAGATTACTGAAGACTCAATTCTTCCACGAAGAAGGATCATTTCCCCCTACCGTTCATTGATCAGATTCTCGAGAATTTAGCGGGAAATAGATTCTTCTACTTTCTTGATGGGTACTCCGGTTACAACCAAGTGGCGATTCATCCAGAGGACCAAGAGAAGACCACATTCACCTGCCCCTTCAGGACGTATGCATTCTGAAGGATGCCTTTCGGTCTCTGCAATGCACCCGTGACTTTTCAGCGGTGCATGCTTGCCATATTCTCTGATATGGTAGGTGATTATCTGGAAGTCTTCATGGATGACTTCTTAGTTTTCAGGGCATCATTTGACGATTGCCTCTAGCACTTGGTTCACATACTCAGGCGTTGCATTGACGTAAATCTGGTTCTTTCCTGGGAAAAGAGCCACTTTATGTTGCCTGAAGGGATCATCCTGGGACACTTAATTTCTGAGAGAGGCATCCAGGTGGATCGAGCCAAGGTTAATCTGATTTCTAGACTTCCTATGCCTACCTCGGTCAGGGACATCCGATCTTTTCTGGGGCATGTCGATTTTTACCGTCGTTTCATCCCTGATTTCTTGAAAATCATGCATCCCATGACTACTCTTCTCTCCAAGGATGTCCCCTTTGAGATTTCCAAGGAATGCACTTAAGCTTTTGAGATCCTTCGTGACCGAGTCACCCAAGCCCCGATCCTACAATCCCCTAATTGGTATCAACCCTTTGAGATCATGTGCGATGCATCTGGCTTCGTTGTAGTAGCAATTCTGGGGCAGAAGATTAACGGGAAACCCGTGGTCATCTACTACGCTAGCAAGACACTTGATAAGGCTCAGCGTAACTACACGGTTATGGAGAAAGAGCTGCTAGCGGTAGTATTTGCCCTTGAAAAATTCAGATCTTATCTCCTGGGTTCCCACGTCATAATCTACTCGGATCACACAGCTGTGAGGCACCTCCTTGCTAAGAAGGACGCGAAACCTCGATTAATCGGATGGATCTTGCTGTTGCAAGAATTCAACCTCGAGATTCATGACAAGGCGGGAAGACAGAACGTGGTAGCTGACCACTTGTCTCTCCTTCCTTCCGTGATCATCGACCCTTTTGGACCCATCACGGAGCATTTTCCTGATGAGCACCTCTTGACTATTAGTAACAGGCTTCCATGGTTTGCTGATATAGTAAACTACTTGGCATCACACCAGATCCTGTCTGATTAGTCGAAGGCCAAGAAAGACAAGTTGCGCTTCAATGCCAAGTACTACATCTGGGAAGACCCGTACCTATTCCGCATAGGTGCTGACCAAATCATCCGGTGTTGTGTCCCAGAGGGCGAAATCAATGACATTCTCTCTTTCTGCCATGACCAGGCATGCGATGGCCATTTTTCAGGGCACAAAACTACATCAAAAATCCTCCAGTGTGGCTTTTATTGGCCCACTATCTTCAAGGACGCATACAGTCACTGTAAGGCATGCAGTCATTGCCAAACTTTGGGCAACATGAGCATCGCGACATGATGCCTTTACAGCCGATTCTTGTATGTGAGATTTTCGATATTTGGGGGATTGATTTTATGGGCCCCTTCCCTATTTCGGTTGGCTTCGAGTACATATTACTTGCTGTAGACTACGTGTTCAAATGGATCGAAGCCATTGCAACCCGAACCTGTGATCACAATATCATCATCAAATTCATCCATCAGAATATCTTTTCTCGATTCGGGATTCCTCGCACGATCATCTCTGATGGAGGGACCCATTTTATCAATGCTCAGTTCAGGTCACTGATGACCAAATACGGGGTGTCTCACCGAATCTCTACTCCTTACCACAGCTAGACTAATGGTCTAGCTGAGTTATCAAATCGGGAGGTCAAGAAAATCCTGCAGGTTACTGTTCGACCTGATAGGAATGATTGGTCATCCCAACTTCCAGAAGCCTTGTGGGCTTATAGGACCGCCCACAAGACCCAATTAGGCATGTCTCCTTTTAGACTGGTGTACGGGAAGGCGTGTCACCTTCCCGTCGAACTAGAGCACAAAGCCTATTGGGCACTACGGAGTTGCAACTTAGATCTTTTTAAGGCTGGAACTCGTAGAAAGCTTCAGATAAGCGAGATTGATGAATTATGCCTTGATGCGTATGAGAACTCATGAATCTACAAAGAGTGGGTTAAAGCCTTTCATGACAAGCACATATCTAGAAAGATCTTCCACCATGGTCAGAAGGTCCTACTCTTCAATGCTCGACTCAAACTCTTCCCTGGGAAACTGCGATCCAAGTGGGTCGAACCATTTCTTGTCCAACAGATTTTTGGAAATGGAGTAGTCAAGATCAGTCCACTCAGCCATAATTCCGAACCCTTCATCGTGAACGGTTAGAGACTCAAATCGTTCATTGACGTGACCTATACAGATTTGGCTGAGTCATCATTTACCCTCCATTCTCCCTGATCTCATTGCGCCTAGTCGATGGCATAAAACTAAGGACATTTCTTAACGGTAGGCAACCTGTCATTCTTTTGAAAACCCGAAACCTTTTCTGACATTTCTTTGCACTTTAGGTTCATCCTTTAGGACAACCGACTTCACCTCGGGTACTTGTATCAGATATTAGAAATCGTCTGCAACAATCATCTCGACCCATCCACTCACCAAATACCTATCCTAATGCATGAACCAAGCTAAATAAAAAATCCATCTAATGTACAATGAGGACATTGCAAATCTTAGGCATGGGGGGGTATGAAAGTGCTAAAAATTCATAATAAGAAAAGGTTTCAACAAAAATTCACATATGTCAAAAACACCAAAAAAATTAAAAAATTTTTTTGAGAAAGAACAAAAAATTGGGAGGGAAGAAATTTTGTGGACTTTACAAAAGGAGGAGGAGAAAAGAGCTAAATGCTAAAAGGTAGCACAAAATGAAAAAGAAAAGGGATAGTCATTAGTAAGAAATTAAGGAATTAACCAAAGTTCTAGATCACATTAAAGAAAAGTAAAGTGAAAGTGCTAAAGAAACACAAAAAGATTAGTAAGAATGTTAACCTTAGGCCTTCTTGGCTAGATTCTTAGTACTCGTTAAGATCTGGATATTCCTCAAGAGGTTGAGGAAAATGAAAAGCTTAAGTATTAAGTCTAAAGCTTAGGGAGTATTTGGCCTCGTTAACTGACATTCGGTTTACGGGACTCAGTAACCTAAGCACCCAATTCACACACACAGTCTGGTTCAGCGGGCATAAATAAAAAAGTCACGCAGAAGCATTTCAAATATCTTGAAAATATCACCTAGATCAGGAGCGGCCGATCAACACAAGTTGATTTGGACGAGTTCCCGACGTGGAGAGGTGGGAAATTCCCCTCAAAGATGCGTAACAACATATCATCTCCTCGGTGCTTGTCTCCCAGGATATTTACATATCATACTGAGGGCATGTAAGCACTCTGCTGGTTTAGATTCCATGGATGGCATTATTACGAAGTGTCAATTGCCAGGGTCTGAATTCGGCCACGGAACACCATGGATGGGATTATCTCGAAATCTCGAAAGCCAGGGTTCTGGGGGTTACCATGGGTGGTGCTATCTCGAAGCATCGACTGCCAGGGACCTTTGAGGATTGATGATGTGGACAAGGAATCCGATACAGACCGTGTTGTGAAGCCAATCCTAAGCTAGAATTAAAAAGAAAAGAGAGAGAAAACTCTCCTAACAAATAAACCCTTTGTCTCCCTCTTACAAAACGCACTGCAAATTGAATCAAGGCTAAAAATGTCTCAAGCACGGGTGCTTTAACCGCGGAGTCCAATAAAGCTTAGGGTAGTTTCTGCGGGCCTTAAAAATCTCTGCGAAGGACTGAGGCTAAAGTTGGCCAGGTCCTGATCTTGGTTGGTACTAGAGTACCTTTAGGCCTATTGTCGACATTCTGACCTAATCACAGAAGAAAAAGCACCTATCATAACTGGTGAAAGAAATTCATGGTCTAGAAATAGAGGTTAAAACCTTAAAATTTTGCTAAGGGACTAGCAAAAGCTAGGCATGGGAGTATGATGAGAACCTCATCATGAACCCTACTAGCACATTTTAACCAAATAAAGTAAACAAAAGCTCCTACATAACCTAAGGGAAGGCTTAATTTAAGGAATTATAAATCTGAGAATAAAACAAGACACAAGGGGTAAAACTGTAATTTTACCATTGCAGTGCATCAACGGGAATTTAAGGGTCTAGACATAGTTCAAGTAAACCTAATAAGAGAAAAAGTGGGGTGATTTGGTCTGAAAAGGGTTATGGCAACATCCAGTAACTAAATGACATTCTACAACCCTAAAACAAACCCACTTTAATTCACGAAGTTTCAGGTAAGATAAAAATCAAATAAATTATTTAAAATTCATGGAAAAATATCCCCTAAGGTTTAGACCTTCAATTTGGCCTTTGGAACCTGATTTGACCTAGATTGAGGTCCATACCCAATTTTTGACATAATTTAGGCTTTTGTGCAAAATGTCCAGTCAAACGAGGTCAAACCTAAAATCAAACTTCACCATTGGATTCCTTAAGTCAAAATTATGTTTGTACCAAAATTTGGACCTAAGGGAAGGCCATTTTGACCTACTTTACAAATTGGTCCTCAATAATTACTTTCTAACCCTTAACTTTTTGAAGCCTTGCGAAAACCCCCTCAGCTTTCTCATCACTTTCTTCATTCAGGTCCCTCTGCCATTGCAGCAGGGACCCATACCGTCGGCGATGTTGCGAGGCAGTTTTCTCCTTGCTTGCTTGGGGAGCTGCTCCCAGATTTGAAAGGGGAGCTCTCTGCGAACCCCCTACCGCAGGAGCAGCTCCCCATACCCTAAATCGCCCCATACCACTAGTGCGAACGCTCGAGAGGTATGGGTATCCCCTTCGGCCATGCCTCTAGCGACGACTTCTGGCCGCCTCCATGCGGATAACCTCCTGCTCGTGCCTATTTAAGCAAGCCCAGACCATTCCGCAGGGGGCAAGCTTGATTTGGCCTGGGAATCCCCCTGAATTTCATCCTCCCTCATCTCCAACTGTCTGCCTGCAATCTCCGGTGACCCATCCTCCCTCCTCTCGTCACTCTGCCACCATACCAGTGGCAGGGTCGTCTCCACCTCGTTCCTCCGCATTGCGCCGTACCTGCGCGAGCCTCCAGCCCCTCTTCCTCGTCACCATTCTCTCCCCCTAGTAGCTTCGTCTCCGGCGATGGCAGCATCGGCCGCTCGCCACTTCCGCACCTCCCCCTTCACTTTGGACTTGTAGATAATTTTCGCTTACTCTCCCCTTTATTTCCCCCTGTTAATTTGTTGTTTCGACCCCTCGACATCCACTGTCCATCACCACCTCCACCTCCGGCCAGACCTCTGGCGAGATGCTCCCGTCATTCCACTCACCCACATGCCTCGCCAACCACCTCGACAGCATCGCCATCACTCACTGATCATCCTCCTCACCTTCACCAACTGCCACACACACTGCACACCTCCGCCGACCTAACCCACCATCACGGCCATAGTGCGACCTAGGCACGCATGCCTAGGTTGCCTCGCGGCCAGCCAACCCCGCCTCACCTTCGCCGTGATACGGCAAAGGTTTTCCTATGGTCTGATAGGGCCGCAAGGCCATATTCATGCATTTCAGGTTCCGACGTCCCTTCACCATTGACGAGGAAGCTTGAAGCAAGCTTACTGTAGCTTCAGGTCTCTCCGCTCCAGGTGAAAGTGCCCCCGATCGCACGGAAGCCCTTCGCGCACAACCCCAACCAAGTGATTGGCTTTGAGGACCCTTGTAGCCTCGGCAATTGATGTAACTCCTACTGCGAGCGTTCGCGAAATGAAGGTGGGACATTTAGTCCCACCTCGAAAAGTTCTGAGGTGCAGCACCTGCATAAGTTGAATTCTTGCCAGTAGCTGTTCGCCTCCGAATCACGGGGTGAGGTCCCTCTCACCTGAATTGAACCGGCCTCGTCCACGACCCACGCCTCCACGAACTTGGCCTGACCCGACTACCCGTGCACACCTCGCCCACCACCACATGCCGGTGGGCCTGGTCCTGGGCACGTACACCCAACTCGTATACTCGAGAAGGCTCTGGGAGAGCAAACCTAAGAGAGAAATGGAGAGAGAGAAAAATGCGGGGAGGGTAGGGGTAGGTTTTGCTTAACAGGGTATCTGTGCAGGGAAGCTGAAGAAGAAGGAGGAAGAAGAGGAAGCGGCTAAGGACTTAGCCGCATCGAAGAGCAGGAGCTGAGGAAGAAGGAGAAAGAAAGGAACAGAAAGAAGAGACAGGAGCAGAAGCTGAAGAGGAGAAGCCAACTGAAGAAAAAGAAGGAGGAGGTGCAACTCAACAGTGAAGAGCTGAAGCCAAAGGAGGAAGTTGCAGCTGAAGAGAAGAGAAGAAGAAAAAGCCAAGAAGAAGAAGCTACAGCAGCCAAAGAGAAAGGAACAAGAAGAAGACGAGCACTGTAGCAAACGCTACTTAAGATGTTTGATTCATGGAATCAGATGTCTGAAGACAGAAAGAAGAAGAGAGAAGAAAAATTTTTATTCCCTCTTTCTTTAATTTTTGTAAAGTAGTATATTGCTATGAATTGTGATTTTCTATGCTTCTAGAACTAAGCTTGCTCTCTGAGTTTGACCTTGGAACATTCTAAATTTTGAGTAATAAATAAATTAAATTGATCATTGTTTTTCGCAACATACTACAACGAACATATCTTTAAAACACTACGAAAAACATTGATCAGCAGGTGAGGGTGATGTGGCTGCTTGTGGGCCGTTGATCTGATGATCAACGACCAGAACTTCTTGGGCCAATTGAGGGAGCTCCGAATGTCAGATTTGAGTGATTTTGAGCCTGTTGGACTCAATTCGTCAATCTGAGTCCATCCGTGTGGTTCGATTGCTCATCTGAGGCCTATTTTGACATGAACTTGTACAAATGGCCATTCACATTGATTTGTAAACAATCTTAATGTGCAATGCATGTAATGCTCCCATGCCCATTTATGATGTGTCATTTGTGCATGTTACCCTTAAGATAAACCCCGATTGATAGAATTATCGCCACAAAATGTAGAGTTATCAGGTTGCTGGTAAACACGCGGTGGATACCCTTGTTGTTGTGGAGGTGGTGCTCGGATTGGGTTCGGAAGTGGTGGTGCAGAAGGTCGTTGAAAAGTAGGCCTCTGTGAATTTCTCATCCACAAGAAATTTGGATGATTACGCCATCCAGGGTTGTAGGTTTATGAATAAGGGTCATTATGAATGGCGTGGAGCTCCTCCGAAGCTCTGGAAGGTGCAGGGAATTCAGTGTAAGGACGAACAAAGGTTCTTTCAACTGGTGAAGGATATGGAAAGGAATAGTCTGGTAGTGGTGGTTGTGTCATAAAAAGATTATTCACAGTTTACCTCCCTGTGAGAAATTGAGAAGTGTGTGGTGCAGGTGACTGAGAAGAAGATGACAGTTTAGATAAAAATTTCCATACTTCGTCCACTTTCTTCTCGATTAAGCCCACCTTATCCAGCTGACTAGCTACAATCTCTAAGTCTTATGTGCTAGATTGGGCTTCGTGTACCCTCGTGTGTGAATGGGAATGTGAGGACTTTCTATTAAACATGCTCATCGAAGCATTATTAATAGAATTTTCTGCCATGACTTTGAAGAGTTCAAAGGCTGAGTCCTCATCCTGACACAAGAAATTGCCTCCACATGAGACATCAATAAAATTCCTTGTGTCATATGGAGCCCATGATAAAAGATCTGCACCTGTTACTAGCGTGGGACACCATGGTGGGGACATTTATGCAAAAGCTCATGGAATCGGTCCTAAGCCTCATGCATCTGTTCTTCTGAGTTTTGAGTGAATGTGGTGATAACACGCCTCAAGGCATTAGTACGACCTACAGGAAAATACTTTTTTAAGAACTCATGTTCCAAAGAAGCCCAGATCCCTATTGGTGTAAGTCTGTGCAAGGGTTCTAAACCAAAAGGCGACCTTGTCCTTAAGTGAGGAGAACATTTTCATCAACAAAGTGTGTTGATTGATAACACTGCACAAGGGGGTGATAATTATGTTGAATATGACCTATCTTAAGAATAAAAGGCACAACATAAGTAGAATGGGAGCATTGCATGTATCATGTACCAAGATTGCTTATAAAACTGTATTAATGACCATTTGTGTAAGTACTTGTCAAAGTAGGCCTTAGATGAGCAATCAGACTGCACTGATGGATTCAAAACGACGAACGGAGTCCAACGGACTCAAGATCGGCCAAATCCGACATCCGGAGCTCCTACAATGGGCCCAAGAAGTTCTGACCGTTGATTTGGAGATCAACGGCCCTCATTACGCCACGTCACTCCTGCTCCACCGCACGCCACCCCTTCATCCAGCTGAGATCAGATCTCGGCCGTTGATCTTCGATCGAACGGCCGAGACTCGCGCGCCCTCCCGTAGTCGCCGCGACGAAGCGTGGGCGTGGCACAACGGTTAGCACGCACGCCCGCACGCACGCGATGCGGGTTCGAGCCGCGCGGAGCATGAAATCAAAGACGAAGGTTGCGCGCGGCGAAATTGGGCCACCCGATCAGCAGCGGGCGGCCGAGATTTCGCCATGCGGCGCGCCCACAGCTCGCGAGCGCCCACGCGCGCGCGCACGCCAGGCGATGACGCCCACGCACATGCTCGCTCGAGGCGCGATCCAAGCGTAGCCGAGGAGAGATTTTAGCCGTCCGATCTTCGATCGGACGGCTCTCATGTAGCGGCTACGGATCGCGCGTGAGGGAGAAACAGAGCGCGTGGCTGACCGACGGGCTGGAGGGCTTCACCGACGCTTTTGGAGTGGTTTTAGCGACGTTCCGGACGTCGCTAAAGCCCCTTCTTCTTTTAGAAAGCCCTTAATCCTATTTAAACCCCTCCAACCACTCATTCGAGGTAGTCACTTCCCTTGCAACTACTCCACCCCTCTCTTAGCTAGCTTTAGGCCCTCTTGTAATCGTTGGAGACGACAAGCCGCCAATGGAGCCTCCTCCACTACCGTGGCTGCCTCGTCGCTCTCCACCCTCTCTCACTCTCTTTTAAGCTTTCCATTACTTTTGTTTGAAGCATGTATTTAATGTTGTAAGCTATGAACTAAGAGTGCATGATTAATGAAGTTATTTTCCGTTCAGTTGTCACTTTAATTTTCATTTAAGTTGCATGATCAAACAAGGAACATTCTAACCCTAATCTCTCTCTCACTTTTCAAAATCGCAACTTTCGCAAGCAAAACTCCGCACTTACTGTGACAAGTGATAAGCAAAATCCGATTTTCACGCCTCCCTGAGACAGACACTCGGACTCACCTCCGTTTACTTATTTTAAAACTGACGTTGCAAGTGCGACTATAACGACACTTCTTAACACACACGCACAACCGCACGCCACTGATCATGGCCTTGTGGACCCAAAGTTTGGGTGATATTTTTTAGTTCTTCTAAATACTAAAATAGGCCTCAAAAGCAAGACTATGGGAGTGAGGGATAAGTGCAATTAGGTTCGACTTCAATTCAACAGCACAATTGATGAGGTGTGGCTCATCATAGTTAAAATGCTCCAGTTAAGCTAGAAACTAAGCTAAATACTACATAATTAACACATGAAATGGGTTAAATATGAGAATTAACAAAAATGACCTAAAGCAACAAATCAGTGTTAAAAATGCTAAATTAGGTCACAAATTGAGATATTCTATTCAAAGTGTAAGATGGTAATCCAAATTGCTAATTGAACACACATTTGGATTCAAAATATTAAATTGAAAGTGAAATCAACTTCCTAAATGTTTAATTGTACTTCAATGAAAACTTGGTGGCATTTAGACATCAATTGGACCTTGTATTTAGAGTTCTTCATTTAGGTCCTTTAAGCATATACATTTATTCATGATTGAAACCTCAAGAACCTATTTGTAAACCACCAGGGACCTGTTTAAAACACTCAGGGATCGCACTACACTCTTTCTTAGCCACTTATGGGTTTCTTTGTAAATCTTCTACGGCTTCACACATTAAGGGCATTCGTGTTATTTTCCCAAAACACCTGCAGCCGACGGTCCACTGTAGCTTGCAAGAACACATTGAATCAGGACCGTTGATTCTCTACTCCTCAGATCCAAGGGCCGATCCAAATAGAAGCTTCCCGCGCCTTTGCACATGGAATCACCACTAAACCTAGATCCAATCTAATTGTTCATCTTTGATTTGGTCATTCGCACGCCCCTCTCAAGCACATCTCACTGTCAAAGCCCTAGATCATTAATCTAACCCTCGCAGTGATTATAATCACCGAAGAGCCTAGTTAAGGACCTCCTTGGTGTCGCACGCAGATAATTGAATCCCTCCCCCACTCAGCCGATCACTTCATCCACTCTCCAGTTCTTCTTCCTCCATCAGAGTCACCAGTGCTAGGGGCAATTCTTCTCTCCAAATTTCGTTGCCACAGCAACCTGTTGTGGATCCAGGGAGGGACCTCATTCTTTGCTGGAGATCTCCTCATCACCTTTCATCGCTGCAGTGACTAGCTGCAGCCAAGGCATCTCATTCTTCCTATAGATTAGGATTTCCTTGCTTTCTAGAGTAATTTAGTGTAGTGATTAGTGTAATTAAATTCGCTAGGAGTAGATTAGATACCAAATTTAGTGATGGATTGGTTTGGATTAGAGTTAGATTAGTTTAGATCGCTTTTGCCCTCTCTAATCAATTTAGATCAAAGAGGTGATTTCCCGCTTTCACTTCGACCCATTAATCTCCCTCTACATCACACTGACCATATTCACTGATTTCATCACATGTTTTTTGCCAACCACCTATTCATCAAGGCATCAAATCAGATCCGATGCTCTTGAGCATTCAGATCTGATTTGAGTGCCAAACTCATATGAGGATCACTCCATTCATCCCACTTAACCACAATGATCCTCACGTGGTTCTGAATGAAGTAGCTCTTGGTTTTAACAATATGAGGATTTGGGATTTAATTTTATTAGTTTTCATTGAATGATTTAAACTCTCTCTTCATGTTGTCTATGGCGCAAGAGAGAGAGAGTCGATCAGAGTTTTTATTGGGTTTTGAGCTTTCAACGAGAATGAATGAATCCCAAATCTATCAGAGAGGATTTGAGATAATTTTGAATTTGGATTTACTGCCATTGAAACCCTGATTTGCATCCTCATCTTACATTGTCTACAATGTAAGATGGGGAGCATATTAGGATTTCAAGGAGTTTTTAGGGAGATTTATCTGAATTTCTTTTAGTTTTTCGATGATTAGAAGAGTTTTCATATGAGTCTCATGAGATTGATGGGGTGTTTAATGAAGATTTCAATGCTTGAATTCTATTTTGAATGTGCTTTCAGATTGATTATGTTTTGAATAGTTGCTTGAATATATGATTTTTGGTTTTAACTCCCCCATATCAATACATGAAAGAGTTGCATAGCAGCTACATTTTTTGAATTGATTCCTGATTTCAAGCATTTGAAGATTGGAGCATGTTTTCAATGAAGTTTAAGGTCTGATTTGATCCTAATTTTTATGTTGTCTACAGTATAAGAGAAGGATTAGAATAGAGTTTCTCTTTTATCTGGTAAATCTGATCTAGATTTGGACATGTCTGAGGACTGTCATAAAGGATTTGCAGCATATGAAAGTGAAGTTTATATGTTTTGAAAGGCTAATTTGATCTTCACCTTCACAATGTCTATAGTGTAAGATGAAGATCAAATTAGGATTTCTGATGCTTTTGAGACCTTGATAAGAGTTTGAGATGCACATTTGATCGCCTAGGATTGTTTGCAACATCTGAAATAGAGGATTTAGTGAATTAATTGCCTGATTTAGGTTGTTCTCCCCACTGTCTATAGTGGAATGAAGCAATCGGTCAAAGTTTTCTTTAAAAGTTGAATTGATAATTCATCTAGAAATGATTCTAGATAGAGTTTGGATTAATGTCTCAATCCTAAAAATGTGTGAATCATACCTTGTAGGTTTGATAATTTTGCAAATCTGCTACTAACATTTGAAGCTCTAGCAGTAGTTGCTACTAGGCATCACATAGCAATTTAGCAGAAGCAGATGTTGAGTGTTTGCAGCTGCATTTAAGATGTCTAATCAGCAGCTGCAATGTCTAATCTGAAATGATATAGTAGTAGCTGCTGGATGTTTGGGGCAGTAGCTACTGAAGGCAAATAGCAGTTGCTGTAGGTCTGTACCAAGGGTTTAAAAATAAGAATTTGAGCCTATTTGAGTATTTAAGGAGCTGGCACTATTATTGTAATGTAGGAGTTCATGTACAAGCATTCTTGTATCTGAAATGGACATTAATTTAGTTTGAATTGCTTGATTATGCTCATTAGATTCATTTTTAGCTCATTCCATGTGTATAACTATCCAAATTGAGCTTTTTAATGAAATCATTGTGAAAATCATGTTTAAATGCTCAATCATCTCCCATGTTATGTGTTAAATGTTTGTGAATGCTTTAACTGATCATTAAACCATTAGAATAGAATTCTAGGCTTTAGGTTTCCTATTCAAACATCCTTTAAGGCCTAAAATGTGTTAACTTGTATATAAATAAAAATTCATAAAAAATCACAAAAAAATAAAATAAACCTATCTTGAGTAAGATCATGTATTTCTTTAGATGTGTGCCAAGTTTTAAGGCATTCTGAACCCTCAACTTGGTAGAATATACCAACTGATGGTTCAGTATACCTTAGAATTTAGTAAAAAAACTTAAGATGAAAACACCAAAAACACTTATTCTCTCTCATCTCACCCTTTCTCTCTCATCTCCTATCCTTACTATACATATAAAAGTTATAAAAATCAAAAAAATCCTAAAAATACCAAAAAATAACTTGTATACTATGTAAATACTTGTAAATATAACTTAAACCAATCATATGTATATATTACATAATATATAAATAATGTGTATAATTACCTTATATATGTATTATATATATTAAATAAAATATTTAGAATGATTTATTGTATAGATAACATTATTGTATAATTATCTATTAATTTATATTAACTAAATGTATAATAACCTAAGTAATTATACAAACCTATCTATATGTAAATAATTGTGTATAATATTGTATATACGTATTTAACTATGTAATATGTACTGTATAATACCTATAGGTTAATTTAATTAGGTAATTAAGTTATTAAGTTATTAAGTTAATTAAGTAATTTATTGACTTAAAATAAAACAAATTAGTAATTTAAGCTAATAATGACATAATTTATAATGTATACTTGTATAAGATTATATTAAATATTTTCAACCTATTTATACTGTATTTATAATGTATTATAGTATTTATAAATTATTTATGTGTATAATTAACTTAAACGTATAATTAAATGTATATAAATCGAAATAAAGTTTCAAAAATATATTAAAAATGTGTAATAAATAATTTATTATGTAAATCAACTCTGTATAAGGAGAATTGTATAACTAATTAACTAATTTAGACTTTAATTTAGTAATTACCCTCCAAATTAACATGTATAAACCATCAACTTTGACTAATTTTATTATATAGCTAATTAATTTATCTAAATTAATTGTACAATTAGATAGACCGAGATAAGGGCCTTATAATTATGTAATTTATTTTTAATTTATATTAAAATATGGCCCTCGAAAATAGGGCCATAATACATGCATTAGGGCACTGCAATGTGTAGCACTGCACTTAAATGCGTCTGTAGATAGTGCCACATCGTGGCTTGTAAGAGCACCGTAGCAATACTTAAGCCCTTTGTGTTGTCGACCCCTCGGACGTCAGTCCTCAATCGATCTAACAACAAATACAATTTATAACTCAAATTCTAAAAGAAGAGTCCGAGGTTGAATACAGGAAGCAAGTATTGCAATTCACATGCTAATCAAGATGAATATATAAATGAGCATAGAAATTTAAGCACAATAATGATATTCAATGAATACTAATCTATCACATTAAATATTCAATGATGCTTAAGGTATCTAGAGATTGCATGGAACAAAAAGGAAAGAGAATTAAAAACAATGGTGATCACCACTAATCCTCTTAATTAAGCATGCATGCAATATTTCAATTCAACTGTTACATATATTGCTTAAATAATAAAACAGTATCTCAAATAAATTGAAATCAGACGTTAGGCATTTATCATAAGGCGACTTAAGTTCAGCTCTGCTACAATGCTTCTTTAAAGCCTTTTCCTTCTCCTTCTCTTTTCTTCCACGCATAGGCCCTCTTCTTCTTCTCTTCTCAGAGCCTTCTCGTCTTCTTCTTTCTTTCTTCAAAGGTTCCCTTCCCTTACAGAACACAAGGGCTCCAAATCTCTACAGCGACTAAGTGTCACGCAATTCCTGTAGGAGCACAACCCTCCCCTTCCTTGCTCTCTCTTTCCTTCCTCCTCTCCTCTTCCTCAGATAACTGGGTAACCAATTGGGTATTCAGGTTTAAGCAGCATTGGGTCCAGGGCTACCGACGTGGGTAGTAGCCGAGGAGTGGAGGCTTAGGTGGGTTCGGGCATGTGTGGGTAAGGGGACCTCACCCCTAGTGTGTCGATGCGATAAGGCCTTGACACAAATTCCTCTTATGCGTGCTTGTTCATCTACCCTTATGATGTGGGACTAATGAGTCCCCCTTCCTTCACGCATCCAAGCAGCAGCATCAAGAGGTTCCTTCGAGCAATTGTTGAGCTGCAGCTACTAGGGCCGTCAATTGAGGACCTGGGAAGATGCTTGGAAGCCACTCGCGTGTCCTGGAGGTAGCACCTGGGCTATTGTGGCAAGAACACCACAAAAAATGTCGGAAAGAATGGTGCGGCGGTAGAGGTTCGGTTAACTACTTGAAATAGAGAATACGGCCTCTCGACCCTGTCAAAATAGTTCAAGAGGTTTGCTGGAGCACGGCGAGTGTGATGGTGGTCGTGGTGTGACGAGTGGATGAGCGTGGAGGTCTGACAACGGCAGGAAAGGTCGTGCGAAGGTGGGTTGCTCGGTAGCGGTCGTGAGTAGGAAAAGGGTGAAATTGGTTGAGGGGTTTTGTGAGGGGATGAGTGGCAGAGGTTGTGAAGGTGTTGGCGAGGTGTTTGGAGGTGTGAGGTGAGCGGAAGACCTCGCCAGAGGTGTGGCCAGAGTGGAGGAAGATGGAGGTGAACGGCGGCATCGGGGGCTAAATCTAGGGATAAGAGGGAGAGAATTAACCTAAGGATATAAGGGAACCTAACTAACCTAAATCTAACAGATAAAAGGGGAGAATTTCCTTGCCGGAGGTACACCAGACTTGGAGAAGACAAAGCCTCCAGTGGGAGAAGCGGTGACGACGAGGGGGCATAGGTAGCTGTTGCTAGTATTACGACGCGCAGAAGAATAAGAGGAAGACGATCCCACCACCTATTGTACATGACGGTGGGTGAAGAAATTAGTAATAGAAGGTCGCTGGAGCTCGTGGAGCATTCGGCTAGAGAGGAGGGAAGAAGGAGGTATTTCGGCCAATACCAAGCTAAGGATGTAAGGTTGTGCACGACCTGGCTTTATAAAGCTTCAGGGTGAGCTCTGGATCAGGAAAGAAGGATTTCCATGGCTTGGGATTGAAGAAATAGAACCCATGATTCTCATGCATTTGCATGAGCAGTCTATGGGGACTTGGAACTTCAAAATGGTCCCAAATGATCCGTCTATGTGTGAACATCAATCTGACCAATTTTGGTGGGATTTGATTGCCATTTGAATATGATTTAGGTTGGTCAATGCTTGCATGCAAGTCAGATTTGACCTCAATGGCGGCAGGGGCCTTTGTGCGAAGAAGATGACAAACCTAGGGGGTCATTTGCAAAGATTTCAAAAGGTAGGGGTTTAAGTGAGAGAGAAAAGAGTCTTACTGGACTAATTTGCAAACTAGATCAAGAAGATCTCTGATTGGGCCCAAATTTAGTACAAACCTAATTTGGACCCAAGGAATCTGATGATGAAGTTGGATTTTGGTTTTGACTAAGTTTGATTGGGCAATTTTCACAAAAATCCAAAGTACGGCAACTTCCTGTGTGAGATTCCGTTTTAGGTCAAAATGGGTTCCCATGATCAAATCAAGGTTACCAAATCCTATAGAATATTTTTCTATGATGTTTAGAAGGTTTAGGTGAATTTTATCTTGACCAGAACCTTAGTTAATTAAGTGGGTCTATTTTTAGGGTTTTAAATGTCCATTAATTCTTAAGATACGTGGAAACCCGTTTCTTTTTGCACGGACCCTCTTATTAGACATTAATGACCATTTGACCTTTAATTAACCCCTGGGAAATCCCATGATTGCTCTACATTTAGGTTATAGTATTAAAACTGCAATTTTACCCCTGATTTAATGTTAATCTCTCAGAAAGGATATGAAGTGAATTACAATCTTATGGCGGTTATGTAGGAGCATTTATCAATGGATTATGACTAAATAAAGCTAGATATGGCTGATGATGACGTTGTCATCAATCATTTAATAGTAAATCTTTAATAAACTAAATGCTATCTATTTCGTAATAATATTGTTTGAACAAAATAATGTGCTACAACCATAAAATATTGAATCAATTAAATCTGATTTCTGAATTAGGCCTTGCAAGTAGATCTTATGTTTCAGCCCCTGAAAGCTTACATTTAAGGCCTTTCCTGTTTACAAGTTGGTCCCTACGATACTTTCTGATTTGCATCCACACCCCTGCCTTCTCCTTTTCCTCGTGTGTGAAGCACTTGGAATGGCTCATCAGCAATGAGCTTCTGGGGCTTGGCACTCAATGCAGGGGCCCGTAATGCCTAGAGCATGTCCTCATAGAGCTTCCTATTGAGTTTTAAGGTGTGAGGATGGTTGGCGTACCCGTCAGAGTTGGAGGACGAGACGAGGGCTGACGAAGGGGTCTGGGCCCAAGGAAGGGACGGAGGAGTCGTGTCCTTTGATGGGGAGCACGGCGAAGAAGAAAGGAAGGAGGCCGGGGCCTCATTTGATGGCAAGGATCAGTGGATGGAGGGGTCAAAGAAGGTCCCAAGGTCCTTCAATGGCGGCGTGTAAGGGAGGTGGAAGAAGGGTGTTACAGTCGCTATTTCCAGATGCCTAGCATCGGAGGAGGTGGCAGAATATTAATAGAGCAACCTCCTCTCTATTGAGGGTGGGTGGTTGCGAGAAATGCTCAACAAAACTTGTAACCTTTGCTCCAACTTTGTTCGATGAAAGCGGAGAGAAACCACAGCCAATCATGGTGAAGTGATCGCTAGCTGATGCGGAGGAGAACAAGGAACAAATCTTTTGAAGGCTTCAAGTGCATTTGAGGTCAAATGAGGTCCGAATCCGGCTCAAAGCTTGATGAAGAGAACAATCATGGCTTGCTGCTAGCAAGGACTAAATTGTGAAGAAGATGATGAAGCTAGGGGAGTAAATGCAAGGAAATTAAAAGTTAGGGGCTCATTTATAAGAGAATTTGGGAATTGAGGACCACATCACAAACTTGGCCAAGATGAAGTCAAAATGAGCCCAAATTTTTATGGTAACCTAATTTGGATATGAGTAATTTAATGATGACTTCAATTTTGGTTTTTGATTTCGTTTGCATGGTCAATTTATGGTTAGACCCAAAATGTACCAAATTCCAATCTGTGATTCTATTTTAGGTCAAAATAGGTTCCGATCATCAAATTAACTGTGCCAAACCTTATAGAATATTTTAATTGATTTTTAAAAGATTTAGATTATATTTATTTCCATCGAAACTATTTTAATTGAAGTGGGTTAAAAATTTGTTAATTTGATTAAGGATAACATTCAAATTGAATGTAAGTATTAAATTATTTAATACCAACCCACTTTTAGGTCAATTTAGCTCAATTGAACTTTGATTAGCCATAATTTCACCCTCCAACTATTCTACATTAATAATCGGTTGTGAAAATTACATAATTAATCCCAATTTTTATCAATTTCTCTTTCTTCCGCCCTGATTGAGTTATACCCTTTAATGTGTTAATTTTGTGAATTTAACCTTAGAATCTAGCCATATTAGGTTAGATATAGTGAATGATGGCGATGCCATCACCCGACCCCTGGTGCTTGGGCATAAGGCCTGATCATAAAAGTAATATATGTGTGCTCGCGAGTTTGTATCCGCACGATGCAGGACTATAGTGCCAGCTCTTTCTCGCGTGCAGTTGGAGGAAGAAGCTTCGTCTAATTGGAGCTACGCTAGATCTTTGTTCTCTAATTGCCGCTACAGGTAGATAGGTGAAATAGTTTTGTGGCTTCAGGAGATGGAGTTGAGGTTTGGAAGCATTTAACGATGGCGGATGGTGGCAGGCGGAACGTCGACGGTGATCAAAACTTGAAACATGAGATATGGCCTCACAGCCACATTAAAACATCTTAGGAGACTCGCCAAGTGTTGGCGAAGGTGGTTGTGGTGTTTTCATGGTGAATTATGGCGTGTGTTAGCCGGACAGAAGAGGAAGGGGTGAACGGCGAGGGGTGTGTTCGGTGGGTGTGTTTGGTGGAAGAGTCAAGGGGTTGAGTGAGCGGTTTTGTGCAGTGAGGTGAGGCGGAACTTTTGGAGGTGGAGCAGTAATGTTTGGTGGTGTGTGGCGTTGAGGAGGCATTGCCGGAGCTTCGCCAGAGCGAAGGAAGAAGGTGGTGTTGAGGGCATATTGGCAGTTGAAAGAGGGAAAGAAACAGCTAGGGAGATTGAAGAGGATAAGAGGAAGAAAGTGACCGAGATATAAGATGAAGAGGAAGTAGATTACCATGCCGGTGTGATGGCTGAACATGGGGAAGATGAAACCTCCGTTAAGGGAGATGGCGGCGAGGAAAGAGAGAGGCTGCCCTTGCTGTGCTGGTGCGACACGGACGAGAATGAGGAAGAGGAGGTCTGGGCCGATTTGGTCGTTGGCAGTCCATTGGACGATGAGGAGGCCAGAGATAGGGAAAGAAGAGGGATTTGAGGCTAAACCTAGCTAAGGAGAAGCAAAAATGCATGAGGAAGCTTTTATAGCCCTTAGGGGACATTCCCAAGCAAGGAAAGAAGCTTGCAAGATTCGGGAGTTTCACGCACATGGGATACCTGAATCTTCCATGCGTTTACATGGGAGATTGGGAAGGTCTTAGGGTCCATGGCCGGGTCCATTTGGAAAGGAATTCTTCAAGGAATCTCCCTTTCAATTTGGGAGAGTTTGATTGAGATTCGAGCGAGGATTTAAATCCTCGCTTGAATCACGACGGAGCTATTGTGTTCACACTAATGGCGGTAGGGACCCATTTGCAAAGAATATGATAACATATAGGGACCAATATGCAAATAATTCAAAAGTTGAGAGGCTAATTGAGAGAGAAAGAGTTTGACTAGACTAAAATGCAAACTAAGTCAAGATGGACTTTGATTGGGTTAAAATTTTGGTACAAACTTAATTTGGACAGAAGGAATCTGATGGTGAAGTCGGATTTTAGTTGTAACTAATTTTGATTGGGAAATTTGTGTAGAAACTCAAATTAGGGTAACTTTTCGTCTGAGACTCTGTTCTAAGTCAAAATAGGTTCAGATGATCAAACCAAGGTTATCAAACCGTATGGAATATTTTTCCATGAATTTTAGAAGGTTTAGATGGATTTTATTCTGATCAGAACCTTTATTATTTATGCAGGTCTAAAATTAGAGTTTTGGGTTCTGAATCAGTTCTTGAAGTGTGTGAAACCCTGTTTCTGTCTACATGGACCCTCTTATTAGACTTTAATGCTCATTAGACCTTTGATTAACCCCTAGGAAATCCTGTGATTATTTTTCATTCATAATATGCTGTTAAAACTGCATAATTAACCTTGATTTAATGTACTCTTCTCAGAAAGGATATTTAGTGAATTACGACTCTCCGATGATTATGTAGGAGCATTTGTCACTTGATTCTGATTAATTAAAGCTAGTTATGGCTCATGATGATGTTAGCATCAAGCTTGAGTAAGTTGTTGCACCTGTTGGGTAAGGGTATTCATTTGTAATTGTGTTTCAAATAGGTGTTGAAAGTTAGGTAATGGACCTTTCTTTGGTTGTGGTTGGTTAGGAAAGTTAGGATAGGGAGGAGGTTGGAACCTGTGAACTGGTGGTGGTGGTGGTAGTGGAGAATGTGCAAAAAGATGTGGAGAAAGTTCTTCGAAATCCTCAAATTGTGCGGAATCATGGTCATCCTCTGGATGAATGGAGTGGTGAATGGGATTTTGAGGCCTAGAGGCACAGAATTGGATGTGGAAGGCATAGAGGTGGAAGTAGAAGCTTAGGCATCAGCACCCAAGGGAGGTACAAGCTCGGGGTTCTGGGATCTCCTACCTTCCATGAGTTGATTTTTGAAAAATGCCTTTTGGAATCAGTCACAACTTAAGAAAGGAAGCAATTTCACTCAATCTCAGATAAAATCTGAAATCCCAATCATTCAATCTCAATCAAAGACTAATCAATCTCAAGTCAAGCAAGACAATCTGATTCTTTTTTCCTAAGGTTTGCTACACAACAATAGTAGTATGCAAACAACTATTTCAGTACAATTGTGTGCATCCTAAAGAAAAGCTACGGGGTGTAGACCTCTAAAATCCATTCGGAATCTAGATAAGAGTGGTGTGCAAATCCAGACCCTGTGGTTGCTGAAGGAGATAAGATAGAAACATGTGTGTTTGTGTACTTAAGTGATTGTGTAGTGTGTACACGAAAATCAAGCAACAGAATGGTGGTGAAAAAGCTCAGACAAGGTTTCAAACAATTTTTACATCTCCTTTTGAATTTGATTTGAGTATTTAGAAATGTTTGCTACGCAGCTGGTCCCACTTTTTAATTCTTTTCAAACAAGAGATGGTCTTTTTAGTTTAGTTAAATGCAAAGGATGGTAGGAGTTCAGAAGGGATAGAATTGCGTACATGACTTCAGTAATTCTACAAGATGTAATTTGACTAAATTGAAATCTAGCAGGAAGAATGCAACCTAAGTATTAATGCCTAGTAGATGCTACTGCTAGATAAGAGATGAAATCTTTTTGGTATTTTTGATTTTATAATTTTTTTGGATTTTCTAATGCAACCAACAAAATCAAATCGAAAAAACAAATGAATATGGAAAAATCGAGTTGATGAGAGATGAGTAGAGAGAGAGATAGAGAGTTTAGAGAGTCTAAGTTATTAAAAATATGTGTGAAACAGGCTCTCACAACTTAAGCCTAACAAAATATCCTACTAATATACCTAAGTCTAAAGTACCACTATACTACTAAAAACTGGGAAACTCTGCAACTCCTATGGGAAAAACTCGTTTGGGAAGTCAGGTCTGAAGTGCAGTGAATCCGCTAGGAAGAAAAACTCCACCTGGAAGAAGACACTACTCCCCAAGTGCTGCAAAACACCAAATGATTAGTAAGACAATTATATACAACAATCAATCAAAGAATAAAATGAATAAAAGAATCTATATACAACAAAGAATATGAACAAAAGAATGATTATATACAAAAAAATAAAAAATATTTACAGATAAAGAATAAAAGAAAAATTTTGGCATATAGAGAGTTGCCTCGCCAGCAACGACGCCAAAATTAATGATGGGCGACGTTTGTGTTACAAAAAAAATGATTTTTTAGATGTCATTATCGTAGTATATTTGTCACACTGCAAATATATGTCTCATGATTTTGTTTATTTACATAATTTTCACTAGTTTATTCCAGGTTATTCATTGGGAGGCAATTATTGATATACATCACTCTCTATGTCAAAAATGTTCTTTTATTCCAAAAATGTCAATTTTACTTATAAAATGAATCAATGAATTAAACAATGAATGAATAGGTTAATTATATACAAAAAATTCAATTAATTCTACCTATAATGCCTTAAACAAATTTACAACTAGCAGGCATAAAAAATGAATTAATACTACTCTATGTTAATTATGTATAACTACTTTAAGTAGTACCTAAGCATAGGTACAAAAATATCTACTAATATACACTGTACTAAGTTATATTAATATACTAATGTCTTTAGTAACATATTCTATATATATAGTAACATATCATGTGTTGCAATAGCCTTAATAAAATATATACACAACATAAGACAAAAATAGCTATGTACACAAACATATTTACATATATACAGTGACTGTTATATTCTTAAGCCTCCCACCCATGCCTCTGTTTTCTTCTTTCAACGCTTAGCCTTTCTTTTAGGGCCTCTCTCTCACTTAATCTCTCAAACACTGTTCATTAACCTAAAAATTGGATTTTTAATGGGTGGGCCGATCCTTATCGTAGCATACACAGCACCCCATAGAGGTGGGACAAACCACTACTAGGGACTGCCCTAGTTCATTAACATTATATTTTCATTCGATTTTAGGCCATGACAAGCCCAATATAGGCCTAGCTACAGTGCAGGCCCTCGACCCAGCACTGCACAAAGTATGCTCATATGCTCAGTATTATGGTCAGAGAGATGAATGGGTAAATGGGTAAGGGTGCCCTGTGCCGTGACGACTGTAGAGGCACCGCACTCATTCGCATTATACCTCTTCGCCGCTTCACAAAAGATTGATGTGGGACTATCCTACAATGCCAAATTGGCACTGCGTTGTGCATGACAGTGTCTGAATTTTGAGGATTTGGCCCTCGATTTGAGGGCCATAATTTAGTCTAAATTAAAAATAAATTATATGGTTGCAAAGCCCTAATATAGGTCTACATAATTGCATAATTAATGTACAAAATAAGTTATTTCGATATACATTAAAATTAGTTAAAGTTAGGATTTTATACACATTGAATTCAGATTTAATTTGTTAATTAACGTACAAATTAGTAACTTAATTATGAAATTGAATTTATACAGAGTCAATTTATATAATAAAGTATTTATTATGCATTTTTAATTTATTTTAGAGATTTCATTTTAATTTATTTACATTTAAATACACGTTTCAGATAGTTATGTACATAAATAATTTATAAATATTGTAATACGCTATAAATACAGTATAAATAGGTTAAAAATACTTAAAATAATACTATACAAGTATACATAATAAATTACTTCAGTATTAACTTAAATTACTAATTTATTTTATTTTAAGTTAATAATCTACTTAATTAACTTAATAACTTAATTACCTATTGTCAATATATTATTAAATTAATTTATAGGTACCATACAATATACATTACTTAGTTAAATACGTATGGATAGTATTAGATATATTTATTTATATATACATAGGTTTTTATAATTGCTTAGGTTAATATACATTTAAGTTAATATAAATTAATATATAATAATACAATAAAGTTATATATACAATAAATCATTATAAATATTTAATTTAATATATAGAATACATATATAAGTTATTTATATACATTATTTACATGTTTTACAATATACACATATAACTTAATTTTAAATTATATTTACAAGTATATACATAATGTACAAGGTATTTTTGAGTATTTTTGGGGATTTTCTGATTTTTATAGTTTTTATATGTATAATTGAGGTAGGGGATGGGAGAGAAAGAGTTAGATGAGAGAGAGAATACCTCTTTTTGGTATTTTGAACTTTAATTCTTTTATTAAATTTCAAGGTATACTGAACCGTCGACTGATATATTATACCAAGCTGGGGGTTCAGAATATCCTGAAACTTGACATACACCTAGAAAAATACCTGACATTAATCAAGACAGGTTTATTTTATTTTTTTTGATTTTTTAATCATTTTTATTTATTTACAAGTTAACCCAAGTTTAGGCATTGAAAGAGTTTTAAACTAAGAACCTAAGGTCCTAAAACGGATTCTGAAAGCTAGAATGAAGATGTGAAGTGTTAGAAATGTCCAGCAAACTACCTACAACATATTTGAACCATAAAGTATGATTTTCATCTCAAATTTCATTGAATCTCAGTTTTGGATGGCTAGACTACATTACAAGCTGTTGACATGACTTTCAAATTGAATATACAAGCAATTCAGATTAGATTTCAAGATTCAACAGTACAGGAATACTTGTCCCTAGATGTTGTAACTATGTACACACTTCAGCTTCTTTAAAATCCTCATAACCAGTCAAAATCCTAGCCAAAAGAGGCTGATTTGCTATTGTTGCTACTGTCAAAATGGAAGCAATTGCTATCCAATTCCAGCAGCTGAGAGCTGTTGGTGTTGAAAACTGAGTAGCTAAATCAAAGTTAAGTTGAGACCTGATCTAAGGCTCTCAAATTTCATTTCAGTTCAGAACAACTCAGATCTAGACATCATGAAGCTCATAAAAATCTCTGATCATAAAATCACTTGAAATTAAGGTGTAAAGCCCATTCAAGACTCTTAAAATCTAGATCTCATATCAAACCCAATGAGAACCTAATTGACTCTTCTACAAAGCCATATATAGCTTAATAGAAAGAGATCAATAGGAACACTGAAACCTACTCAAAATGACTTCAAATCCTTCATTAAAATCTATCAGATCTCAAGCTAAAAACTGAGATGCTAATTGAAACTCATTGAATCCACATTCAGATGTCTCCCTTCTAGGAATCTTTCTTTAATTTGCCAAGATGATTTGATCATCTACAGATCATGTACACCATTGATTAGTGTTCAAGATCTCTAGGCGATTCTTTAGAACCAATTGGATCACTGGGATGCCTCTAATCAGTGATATTGATTTCATTGGCAAACACTACCCAGTTGTTACCAAAAATCAGAAATAAAGTCAAAATTTGGGCCTGAACTTAGAAAATAAATTAGAGTCAAAGTAGAACAACCCATACCCATTGCATTCAATCCAAACACACATTGTAAACTTGACTTGAACAATCAAGTCAGGTTGAAGCTAATTTACTCAAGAATTCTCTCAATCATCATAAAGGTCAACTCTGATTGAAATGATCAAATCGATTCAATTTTCAAAATAAAAAGGGCCTTTGTGGTCTCATGGTTTGAATGGGAGACCCTTTGATGATCTTAGTGCACCATTAGATCTGATAGCTAGAGAACTTCAGATCTAATGGCTACTACAATGTAGGAGATGAACTGTGAATAAAAGAAACGAGGGAAAAAATCAGAAGTGATCATGAAATGGAGAGGAAGCTATATGAGCAGTGTGGATGAGGTGAAAATACCTTTCTGATCTAGACTGATCAGAGAAGGTGAGGTCGCTCTAAACTAAATTAATTTTAACCTATGCTAATCCGTTACAAAATTCATCATCTAATCTACTCTAACTAAACTATATTACACTAATTATTACTCTAGAAGGCAGGAAAACCTAATCTAAAGAGAACGGGACCTGAGGAAAGATGTAGTTGGTCACTGTAGCGAGGAAGGGGGAAGGATCTCTAGCGGTTTGAAAGTCTATTAGTGGGACTCAATGTCTCCCTCAGGCGCTACGTGGTTCGTAGCGGTGATGAGTAGTCGCAGGAGGTGGAATTCCGCTGCGTAGGCGGAGGAACAGAGGTAGTATGGGGAGAGGAACTGGAGAGGACAAAATGCTCATCTCAAGAAGGTAGGAGAGGAGTTGATGCCCTCGTGCGTGAGCTCAGGGAGTCACTTAAGTAGGTGCACTAGTGATTGTGGTCATCGTGAGGGTGAGATTAAATAGGTTTGAGGTAAACAATGGGATAGACTCGAGAGGAGGGCAGGATGGTCTAGGATGAATTCTGACCATAGGATGGGATCTGGGAGGCACGGTGAAGCTACGTGCAGGTGTGTGTGCAAATTGGAGCGGAATTGGTCGTTGGATCAGAAGTTCATGGAATGAATGGTGCTTGTGCACCGAGTTCTTGCGGTGAATAGTGAGAATGCACCTGTAAGTGTAAGGGTGAAATTGCACACCGGTCAAATGGGCAAAATGGTGTGAACATTGTAGACAAACCCATAAGTGAAAAGAAGTAATGCGGCGTAGTCCTTGGATTCTTTCAAATAGATCCCGAGCGGCTTGTAGAAAGGTCCTTGAAGGCTTTAAGCTAAAGAAAATGTATATGATTGAGGACCTAAATCTAATGTGATGGTTTCAAGGTCTTAATGATGTCGAAATACAACCAAATTTTTATAATAGCTTAATTGAACTTTTTAGAACATGACTTTTGCACTCAGAAATGTGTGCAATTTACAATTGGATCATCATTTTGCATTTGTGAATAGAATATCTCTTTAATTAACCTAATTATGCATTTTTAACCCAAATTTGTTGTTTTATGTCATTTTCCTTAATTCTCACACTTAACCCATTTCTTGTGCTAATTATGTAGTGTTTAACCTAGTTTCTAGCTTAACTTGGGTATTTTAGCTATGATGAGCCACACCTAATCAGTCGGCGCATGGTGATGAAGAAGCACAGGAGCACGGTGGTTGATGGGTGGAGCACGATGATGAACATCGAGGTAGAGCACGGTGGTGGTGTCGGAGTTGTCACCGCTAGCCAAGGTGGCGGTGTCGTCGATGCACGGGCGTGGTTGTGGACGGCTTACAGAGGTGGATGATGGCACGATGGTGTAAGTTGTTGCATGCTCGTGGTGGTGGTGGTGGTCCTGCAGTCTTGTGGGAGAGAGAGATGGTGGAGGGCTGTCCTCCCTCCTGAGGGAGGAAGAAGATGATCTCCCCCGTGTTACGACCCAGTTCCCGAATCCCTACAGGACCCGAGATCGGCTCGACTCGACTAATCCCAAGACCCAGTCGTCCAACAAGAAATAACCGAGAAGCAAGAAAATAAACCACATTCACTATGCAAGGTAACTAACAGTAAAAGAGTACAAACAGTAAAGGAAGTAAAAGCTGCTAAACAGTACATACCACCACAACAACAGGAAAGTAGAACAAAAGTACAGAACAGGAACAGTAACAAAGTCTGAACTCACAAAAAAAAGAAGTACTACAATAGCAAGAGACTACTACTAGGCTCGACTGGGCCCAAAACCCTCTGCAGTCGGTGATTCGGGCTGCTCAACTCCTGGACCTGTAAAGGGTTATGAGTAAATGGAGTCAGCGAATGCCGAGTAGAGTGGTAACCAGACTATCTAAAGCAGTAAAAGCTAACAGGTAAATTTATCTTTTCCAATTATTTATTTTACAAGTAATTCCTTTTCATTCATTGGTTTACTTTCAGGTTTCTTTCTTGATCTCACATGTTCCTCGTGGGAACGGTCTTGATTGCAGTTTTTTTTGAAGAGTAGAAGGCATACGTGGTGCTCTCTTGGACGGGAGAGTCCCCCGTGGTGATCCTACACCCGGTCAACCACCCCGAGGTCACGGATAGACGTAGCGGTGACTACGACACGCGTGATAAGCACACGGGTAGCTACCCTGCATCTGCACGCGGTCCGTTGTTTCCGCTAGCGGGCATGCCTAAAGTACAACACGGAACAGTATAGGGCCTAGCCCTCTCAGTAACAGGGGTCTCGCCCCTTCACAGTCCAAGCACCCTCGTTTGATTACCCCGATTTTTCCAGTGGGCCTAACAAGTTGGTGTAGGGCGGCTAGTTGAACCTCGGGCCCCGTGGGGTGGCTAGCTCTCTCCCTACACTAGTAGCTCTCCCCGGTATAGTGTACGCTACGGCCAACAGAAGTTGGTGTAGAGTGGCCAATCCTCAGCCCGGGTCCCAACCCAAGGGCGGCTAGCTCCGCTCTGCACTAAACAGGGGACAGTCGCTCTCCTTGGTAACACGTACTTAAGGGCCAGCACACTTCCCACTCACATTTCCAGATCTTTTCATCCATCCACAGGAGCTCTACTCCTAACTCCCCGTAGGGTTCATGCTCATATTCACCATATTATTCCATACCAGGTTTCATCATTCACAATTACATTCTTGTATTGTACACATGCAGCTTGTATTTCCACAATTAACATATGCAACAAGTGATATCACAGGTAACTGCCTAGTTATCTCAGGCATTTCATATTCGAACAGGCAGCTCTTATTTATTAACAGGCAGTTGTTTACAATTCAGCTCATTCATTTATGACTGCAATCTCAAACACGCATACAAACAGTGCAACAGTTTCTCGTCTTAGGATTCATGCCACATCCTAGGTTTCTAGTTATCTAATTATTATGACAGCATTCATATTTTATAAAAAGAACAGGGGGAAACCACTCTACCAGATAATCCGGGAGTATTGGGGGCTCGAACGGCAGACTTACGTGCCTCTGCAAGCCTTAGACACATAATGGGTCGAAGTCTTATATCAAGGAACATACCACAATAGAACGTTCAGAATAGTATATAAGGATTTCTAACATTTAGAGGAACTCACAAGGAAACCACAGATATTTTATTTCCATAAAATAGACCCCAAACGGACCCTAAACGGGTCAAAAATAACATTGCAGAACCAAATCAGATGTCTGGAACAAAGTCTAGACGTCTTAAAAGTTACCAGAGTCTCACCTCAAGTCCCTGGCCAGATGTCCAAGACTCCTATTTGACTGTCTGGACTCAACTCCAGACGTTTAACCTATCCTCCAATCGTCTGGGAGTGCCTTCGATCGTCTGGTAAGCTGTCCAGATGTCCGAAACGTGTGGGAGGGCATGTTGCACACCTTCCCAAAGCTGCTCCTACGCACGACAGAGCAGCACGTCCTTATTTAGCCAAACAGAACAGCTTTGCAGTGCGGCCTGCATGGCTGTAATCGCAAGAAGGATGAACCTGCACGAAACCTTACCTTTAGACGTCCGGTATCGTTACCAGACGTCCAACCCATCATTTGGAAGGTACTTCGGACATCTGATACTGGAAAAATTCCAGTATCAGAGCGAGCTCCCACTCCTCTCGCCGCACTCTGCTGCGGCTCCTCCCTCTCGGCTGCAGCCCTGGCCGCTGTAGGAAGTTGGGAACGGTTCCCTCGACGCACTCCTCTTCCCGCACGTGTTGCGGCGGCCGTGTGCACTCTGGCGAGCCTCTCCGAGCTTGCGAGCTCAACCTCCTCCCTCTCTTCACGCTGCTCCTCCTCCTCGCTCTCGCTCTCGCTCCCTCTCTCTCACTCGTCTCTCTCATGGCAGTGGAGAGGAAGGAAAGTGGTGGTGGTGGAGTGGAGAAGAGAGGAAGGGGGGAAGAGGGCTCTTTTATAGGGAGTGGGTTAGGTTCGGTGAGGGAGAGAAAGAAAAGAAGAGAGAGAAGAGAACTGCGCGCTGTCTGCAAGCAGAAAGCAACTGGACGTCTGACTAACAGTCCAGATGTCTTAAAAGGCTCAAAACAGAATGGATCTTTACACCCCGCCTTGTCCTCTACCTGTTATATGGAGAAATAAAAAAGAGAAACACAATCAAAGAGAATCAGAGAATAATGGAAAATAAGGAAATGTGAATCTAGCAAGGTTTTTGTAATTGAAGAGAGAGTGTGTGAAAGCAAATGATTGAGAGTCCAAAAATAACTGATTTATTTCTTGATTTGTCTTTCCTTTTTCAGGTGAAAAATCCCATATGCTAAGATGATATTTGTTACTGAGATTTGATGTGATACCATTGTATTTCCAATCAAGTTACGTCAAAATTGATGGAGTGCAGGAAAGAATAATTATAAGTCTTAACTAATTTTATCCTTGGAATGTACACTGTAAGTTAAATTTGCATCTCAATAATAATGTAGTTAGGCCTAGATATAGTCCACTAAATTAGATTTATCAGCTATTAATTGGTGGTGGGATTTAGGTGTGGTGAAATGTGCATCCATAATGAGGTGCCTTTGTTGGAATTAGGGAAAGGGACTTAAATGTGCCATGGAGGATATGCAAAGGTGGCTCTAGGTAGAGTGGAGCTAGAACTTAATAAATTAATGAAGTGGAGGAGCTCATTCATTGTTGATGTAGGATAGTTTTTTTCGGAGCTGAAGCTTGGGGTTTGTGAAGCTCATGAGTTTAAATCTTCAGCTCAAATTCTTCAATTCCTTTTTCGTCTTCTCTTTTCTCCTCGGCCTTTAATCCTGTGATCGTCAAATATCATTAATCAGTGCAAGAACACAGATTTATGCAAATTATGATGCAAGCCTCTCTAAAATGTAATTTATGCTAATGCATGCAATATGCTCATGAAATCAGATTAAGATGAGTGGGAAGTTACCAAATTATAAACATGGGCAATGCAAAATGAGGTTAAATCAATCCACTATTCATGGGCTGTGGAGCCGATTTAAGGTGTAAGAAAACCCAATGTTGCATTGATGCCAACCCTCTTCAATATTTTGATAATATACAAAAAAGATAATTAATAAATAAAATGGGAATACATTTGCTCCTTTCAAAAAAAAAAAAGGGAATACATTTGTTACATATATGTGCCAAGTTTACATTTGTAGGAATCAACATTACTGTTGTAGAAGGAAGAAAGAATGAACCAAAGGCTTGTGCATGAAGAAGATCATGAAGACATAAAAATCACCTTATAGTTTTTCTCATAACTATTTTTCATAATTTTCTTCCTAGAAGTACTTGTAAAAGATCCCAAAGATCCTTTAAGTAGACTTAGATTTTAGGATCCTAAGTTAGATTAGTCTAGGAATTCATATCCAACCATTGGAACACAAAACATAGGTAAATTAGATGTCCAACAATTATGTTAGATGTCCAAACACCATATTAGAAATTTGATCCGTACATTGGACGACCTATAGCTAAACATTGAAGCATAATCATTGTCTTAGAACCCTAAACCCAAAGATTATGTGTCAGAATCTTGAATCAATTCTTGATTATCTTTTTAGACGTCTAACAAGTGAATCAGACATCCTGCAAGACATTTAACAATACCGTCATATCAGGCATTGTCTAATACGTCTGACACTTTGGCCAAGGGACCTTGCATACCAAAAATCCCATCTGACTCAAATCCAGTAACTTCTGACCTTCAAATCAGATGGTTGATCGATCACTAAATTAGACGACCTACATTACAAAATAAGTTGTATGACTACTAAACTAGACGTTTGTTATTCCACCTATTTTTGGCCTTTATTTGTTGCTCAAATCAGTTGGCACACAACCTTTTAGGCATTGGATTTACTCCATATTAGACATTCGAAGACCATCCTAAACATCTGATACTATATTGCCTGCTGAGAATCTTTTTGTAATCTTTTCTAATCTCGAGATATTCTTGGGCTAAGCACTCCCAATGGCTAATTCACCAATTCTAAGCCTTCGTAAGCCATCCTATGAGTTCTATAAGTACCCTTTAGAACCCTTGAACACATGCACAACTAGTAGAACTCACAATCACTCTTGCAAACACTAAAGGCTCAAGTGTGCATGCTCTTCAAGCTCTCAAAGAACTTCATCCCCAATCTAAGAGCTCACTCTTCTTGTGGCATAAACTTTGATCTATACACCTCAAAGGGAAGTATTCTCAAACCTATAGAAGCTAGAAATACTCTCTATCTTTAGACTCGATAGGGATTTTGTATTTTCATTTCTTTATTGTATTTGGGTATTCGGCTTGATGGATCCCCATCTCTACTCACGTGATAAAGGGAAACTCCTTAGTAAAGACTGGAAATGAGCTTTGTACTTGAGGTACACCACTTTCAGTTTAAAGTGGTGTGGAAAGTGGATATCGATCGCTTTGAGATTAGAAAATCTTGAGTGAGGGAAACTTAGGTAATGATTTTTTACCCTTCGAGTTTTTCCACCTAAAAATTGTGACTCACTTGTGCGGTGATTCTTATTGTTCCATTTTAAATTTTCATAAAATTATTTTATTGCACTAATCACCTCTCATTAGTGTACTCTCAATTTGGACTAAAATACCCTTGCCTTGGTTCGCGTCCACGTACATAATTATTTTATATATGTATCCTTTATGTAACTCGAGCTACGTAATATTGATTTTCTTAAAATTAGACTTGTTGAAATTTTATAACGAAAGGAATCCAATGATATCAAGTATAATATATTTGGAAAAGTTTTACCTGAGGGTTAACTAAGATTGACCAAACACATGCATTTTCTCTTTTCTCAGGTAACGCCGAACTAATCTATGCTTAACAAGTGTGAATAGGTTCATTTCAGTGTGCTTAACTCTAGAAAAGCTTGGGAATCTAGATTTTAGGTCATTACACTAGCTCCATTTAGCACCAACCCTCCTCTCTTCCTTCTTGTAATTATGTTATCTCAAAATGAAAAAAATTCTACTTTAACTTATTAACAGTATCAAATGATCTTTACTAAAAAAGCAGTATCAAATGATTAAACTCAACTATCCCTACCATTAATTTGTGTGTTTTTATATTTTTAAAATATTTTAAATTGTATGAATTCCCATGTTAGGTTACAATTTTTTTCTTAAGAAACTACTTAAAATGTGTATATAGCTTCAAATTAATTTATCAAATAACTTCACTTGGACCTTAAGTGCTATCAATTCATAGGGACTCAAAAATCAAATAATTGAAGCAAAAAATCATGATACATAAATCTTTTTTTTTCTTTAATCATCCTTTAACACCATTCCTAATCCATTTATAAACTCCAAAGATACAACATTATAATTATTTAAAGTTTTAAATATCAAGATAAAATGTGTAATAATCAACTATGACAAATTTGCTTTACAGTGAAGTTTACCTTAACCTTATTTATACTATAGTCAAATAAGAATTTCAATTTCATTTTAAATTAATTTTCCTTGAAATTTTTATCAAAATAATTGGTAGATTATAATAGTACTCATTTGTTGAATGTTAGAGTTTTGAGAGAAATATAAATTTCTGCATTAAAGAGTAGTGATTTTTACTAGTTACTAAAATAATGTGTTGTTAATGAGAATGTAAACAGTCAAACATGAATGCAAATACAGGTAATATCATGTCCATATCCGTTTTATAAAACGGATGTAGATATGGAAACATATATTATATGGATATAGAAATTAAAGAACCATATCCTTAAAATATGGATATTGATATAAAAATAGATATTTATAATCTAGATAAAGATTTATATGGAAATGAAAATGGATTACCCTATAGACATTATACATTTTTAGATGATTTAAAAGTTAAGATAATTATGTTGGGGTAAATATACCATGATATTTGATTTTCATGATAATAAAATAAATGATATTTAACAACTGCATTTGAGTGTTTAGATTTTAGGTTAAATGCAATTGAAAGGAGTTGATGGAAGCTCAAGATCTATGGAGGATTTGAGGAGCTTGATGGAGAAAACCATCTAGGAGCATTGAAGGAAGGAGCTAAGGAAAGCTTGAAGATTGAAGAATAGGACCTAGAATTATGTTGTATCAATGTAATTTATTGTTGCTTTTTTCTTTTCATAGATACTTGTAAAAGAGCTCTAAAATAGAGTTAATTACCTTAGTTAACCGTTAAGTAGCCTTGGAAACTAAAGCCACCACTTAAAGGCCCTAAAACTTCAAAACCATGCACTAGGGCTTCGACCGATTTTCTTAAGAGCTGATTGATTCCTTAGCAACCAGTTGACTGGTCAAGCCACCCTCTAATTAATCCCTATATAGGATGCTGATTGGCCAGCGACCCCTAGTCTTAATGTTGGTCGTTTTAATGTTTAAAAACACTTGGAACTTATGCCTAATTAATACCCTAATTAATTAGTTAATTACACCAGGTAGATGCTTTAGTTAATCGTGACCATTAGTTGACCGATCCTAGTGTAAGGCATCGCCTGATACTGTAACACCCGTCAACTTGTTTCCTATTCCAAGAACTCAGAATCAAGAACACTTTTGTAACTAGCTAACCAAGAGTCAACCTGCTAGACTACTCCCAACTGACCACAAGTTAACCTACTAGTACACTTACCCATTCAAGAGCATCAACCAATATTTGTGGTTGGTCGATTGCCCTAGTACCAGTGCATTGATAAGGTGTTGACTGGTTACTGCTGTTTGATAAGTTTGCTCGACTTTCTAAAAATCTGTTGCAATGACAAATATCCTTAAATGTTCTAATGGGTATATCTTGTCCCTCAACCTATCTAGAGTGTTCTAACACTTCTATAAACAGCCGTGAACACTTCTAAGATTAGTACAACATAGGAGAAGAGAAACACAGTTAGAGTGCAAATTCCTTTCACTACATCTACCAAGTGAGATATCAATGAAGAGGAATTCAATTCTTGCTCTCAAAGCCTTTCAAGACTTATTTGAGAGCACCAATTCGTTGTGCTACACACCACTCTACTTCCATTTTAGAGAAGTTCTTCTTTGCCTATAAAACCTAATTTTAACTTTATTTTTGGGCTCTATATGATTTTTGTATTTTGATTCATTTTGTTAAGTATTTGTATTGTGAATTTCCATCTCCGTTGGAGACAAAATTTTCTTCGAAGAGAAGAGTGTCGTTGAGATACATTACCCTCATTCAAGTAATATGATTATAATTGAGATTGTACCATCATCGTTTAAGTGATAGGCTAGTGATTTGATTGAGTTGACTAATCGAGAAATCTTAAGTTGAAAATTTTAAGTGGTGATTTCTTCTCCGATTGAATTTCCACCTAAATATCTCTTGTACAATTATTCTTGATTTTATTTGTTGATCATTCTATCATTCCAGATTATTCACTCTCTCTCCAATGCAATTGGCAAATCTACCGGCTAATCAAACCATAATGTAGTGGAGACTTCAATACTTAAATTAAGAGATAACTAGATAATAAAAATAAATATACCTAGCTTACTGTTGTATGGGAAAGGACCAGGAGACGGGGGTTGTGGCCTTGAAAAATCATTAGAGTTCAAAACGTGCACATTATTAGTGAAGTAAGATTTGAACTTTGGTCTTTCCAATGTGAGTATAGTTAATTACCCAGCCACCAAATTATTTGCTGGTAGCTGCGAATGTACCTCTGTAGGATTTTTTCACCTTTCTATTTAACTGTCAGAACGTTTAACCAAATACTGATCAGGCTAAAGCTCTTCGTTGGCATTATATTGGGAAAACAGCAAATACCTGAAGCTACATGGCGTTCACTCGCTACTGGCATTTTTAGGAAACGCGTAGGTAGGAGTCGATCTGTATCCAATCAGGAACCTCCGTACTCAACTTACCAATGGCATCCCTTTGCCATTCATAACTTCGTGATGCCGGTCCATCGCCCACCGCTCTAAACTCTCCTCCTCGGGCTTTGCTTGCGAATACACAGGCTTAACTATATATGCAGCTTTGCTACAAGGCTTTGGCTGACTGCAATGAGACAGCCTGCTCGAACTATTGCTTTCTTTCGATTTTAATTTGTAAATGCGTCCTCGATCGAGACTCGTAATTAATCAACCCCTCTTATCAACACTTGATTAGCTCTTTGTGTCTTATATTCTGCAAAAGGAGAAGGTAGAGAAGCGAGAAATTACTTTGCTCGATTTTCAAAGATGTGTTTCTGACTCGATCGCTGGTCTGTGTTATCGTTTTGATAAAAAAGTACGACTAGAAGCAGCGAAACGTAATTCTATCCAATTACTTCGATCAGGGAGACAACCTTGTCCCTCCAGACGGATAGCAGTAAGCCCGTCCCTAAGCAAGAAAATAACAAGAACCACTGTTTCAGAAAATGGATGGATAAATGTGAATCAGCTGCTCTTTATTATTATTATTTTTTCTCGCAATTAAATGTGAATCAGCTGCTGGTCCGAGACATCGCACATAAAGACAAGTAGAAAAGGACAGCGCCCCTTTCCTGCCAACTCTACTTTGAAAAACTTCCGTCTAATCCAATCCACAGAGATGTCTTGGGGTTCTAAACTAGCTAAATGGCAACGTAAATTACCCCTTCTCCCTGCAACCTGGTGCCCACCAACCACCACCAATTTAATTGCATGTTTATAAATCATCGATGGCCAAAACGTATATATAAATGTTGATCAACAGAAGGACTCTTTTCTTACGCTAGACTCCAACCCATCCCTTTCCCCTCATGCTGTCCTCCCCTTTTATTAACTAATATGATCAGACGGATGAGGTCCACCATCTCAACTACTACGGAAGCTCCCATAATAAATCCATGGCCATGGGCCAATAAAGCAGGACACGAGGATCGCGTTTCTACTGTGCCGACAAGTACCATCTCGCCCAAATACGTACAGCTATATACAGCTAATGGACAGATACGTAGTTATTTTCTACCGCATACGTACGGCAGCTAGGTGGAATATATACCTGGCAGACGTCCATCTCCTGACGCAGCCCAAAAAAACCCTAGAAACCCCTCTTGCACCGACAGCTTACGTACGTATCACGACGCGCCGCCGATCGAGACCACTAAAGGGCCACGGGGTCTTCGAGACCATGCAAACCAGCGAAGATGTCGTCGCCATCTTCTCCGTTGACAGTACTGGCGACATTTACGTGCTCCATGTTGTGGTTGCCGGAGTCGAAGATGGTCGAGTCGCTCGCCGTAGAAGCTGAGGAGGTCATCGGGTCAGGTCCAGGGGCAGATGCGTCCACCTTCGGGAGGGCCTCAAATTCGAAATCGAAGACACGAGCTACGTCGGAGTTCCGACCGGTGTAGAGTTGCACGCAGTCCTTGAACTCCTTGGGGGTGGTGGTGATCCTCTTGGGGTTGGAGATGTAGACCACCTTGACCATGGGCTTCTTATTCTTCTTCTTCTCGTGGTGGGTGGTGGACTGCTTGGGGGCTTCCTTCCTCCTTACACCGAGCTTATCCATGTGCGTAAGTTAATTTGTGTGCTTGTTCGTGTGTGTGATTTGTATGTGTTGAGAGAGAGAGAGAGGAGTTGTGGGGGGGGTGTGTGGTGTTGGTGGTGGTGTTGCTGTTTGGAGGAGGAAAGTCTTGGGACGGAGGGAGAGAGAGAAGGGAAGGGCTTGCGAAGAAAAGCGGGAAGGAAACTACGGATTTGGACTAATAAGATAATAAAGTCGTACTTAAGGAGGCGTGAATGGATCAGAAACATGACAGGTTGATCTGCCTAAACGGTCGACCCGTGACTATGACGAATTGGGTGGGGACTAGGTGACGTCATCAGTGGTGACGTGGGTTAATCATCTCTGGATGGCTTGCGAGTTTGGCTTCGCTTGTAAAATTTGCAACGAGTGCCTGAGGGGATGGGGTGCACGTGTGTTTACCGTAAACGTTGGATGGTGATCGGACGGGTAGAGTATGTTCAACTTGGAGATTATTGTTACCGGCTGATTCGGGTTTCGTGGATAATGGTAAAGGTTTTTTGATGAATATTTATTTTCAAAATATCAGATTATGACAGCGCACACAAAGCCAAGTGTGCTTTTTTTAAAATAGAAACTCGGGTTAAAGTAAACAATTATTTACCTCTTATTTATGTTAGGCCAAGGAGATTTAACATGAGGTAAAATTTTTTTACTTTTTATATGAAATAATATTAATCTATCAAAATGTCTAAACAGTTTAATTTATTTATTCTATCATTTATTTTATTCTTTCAATTTATTCTACAAATTTATTTTTCTTATCAAACGAGATCTAAAAGTTTACCAGACTAGTTTTAATTGCATCTATAATAGAAGTTGAGGTATTATCTTTAGAATAGAAACCAAAGACATCATGTCAAGTTAAACTTGGACAAATAAATTTTCAAAATGTTATTAACTAACTAAGGTGAATCTTGTAAATATTCGTTAGGTAGTCAACAACGAATATAAAAGTCAAACACTGTGAGAGTACAAAAGTCAATTATATAAAATTCTAACATGATTTATAATCAATGTATTTTAATTTTCGATCAGTGAAATATCAACACAATGCATGTTGTAAAATGCATTACCCAATATATCTTAATTTTCAATTGATGTAAAAAAAAAATTCAAAAATTAAAACACACCACAGAGAATCTATAGTAGCTGCCCCCAAAATGATGTGAAAAAATGAAACAAGTGAATTAGACCAAAATGCCACCGAGTGATCCATGTGATCCTGTTCTCAAATTTATTGGCAATCAAAAGTTTCTATCACCTTCACAATAGCAGAAGCTTTTGAAGAAGATCCGTACAATTAAACATGTATACCTTCACCAAACGAAGTTAATGCCCATCAAGGCAAATTAATTGCAGCATCAACTGAAAAGTATGATTCAGGGCCATACGTGGATCGAGTTAGGATTCAATTCAAATTCAACTCATAATTTGCCGGTTGGATTTTTTAAAACTTAACCTAATTTATTACACTATCAAATTGAACCTAATCCAACTCATAAAATCGAGTCGGGTTAAGCAAATTATTGACTAGTTAAAGTTTATATTTATCTCTTGCATGCTTCATATGTCTTTCATATTTAATAACAAAAAATTTAAAACTCATAAAAAACTTATATTTTATAAAAAAATCAATAAAATAGGTAAAAATAAAAAATAGACATATGATCTAAAAGTAACGAGAAAAGATAATGATATACTTGATAATAAAATTTAATAAAACTTAAATAATAAATAAGTGAATTCCTCGTCATCATCCAAAATGACAAACTTACGGATACAAACATTTAAAATATAAAAAAATGGAGGGAAGTCCGGTGGTGGTAGTTGGTAGGGGAACGGTTGTCGGGGCAAAGGGGTCAGCTAGTGGTAGTTAGTGGGGGGGAGGGTCATCATGGTGTAGGGGGTGGTCGGGCTAAGGGAGAAGGGTCATCTAGTGGTGGCGGCCCTGGGGGGGGGGGGGGGGGGGGGGAGCGTGTTAAAAGGTGATCTTGCAAGAAAGAAGAGAGGAAAGGGGATACTCTAATGGTGGTGGTGGGGTCCTTGCAAGGAAGAGGAGAGGAGAGGTGGTCGTATGATGATGGTGGTTGGAGGGGGGAGGTTTGTCAGGGGAAAGGAGAGGAGAGGAGAGGCAAGGTAGGATAATTGAATAGTGTGGGGTGTCGACGGCTACCACCAAGGAGAGGAGAAGGTATTGCCTAGAGCTTGAAGTTGTGGAGAGGAGAGGGCATTGTCTAGAGCTGATGGCGATGGAAGAGATGAGTATCTGTGAGACTGTGACTTGAGGGGCAAGGATAGTGATTAGGAATTCAAGAGGTGGGAGATATAAGGGGCCAGTGAGCCTATGAGAGTTGCAATTGGGAATTTGGGAGGGAAAGTGAGGAGACATCGATGTGATAAGAGCTTTGTTGTAGCTTAGCACTCCTTACATATATGTATAGGAAAAATATCAATTGAGTACTATGCTCATAAACTCTCAAAAAAGTCTATTGTTGTGTTTGTGGGATGATGTTTTCCCTTCATAAAAATCACTACACATGTCAAAAGGTGGTTTAGAAAGCCACCGTTTGTAGATGGAATGTACTCAATCAATTATTATGATATTTCTAAGTTATATTATACTTCTACTCATAAGCCATATTTGGAATATAATTAATCAAAATTACAATATTATTAGAAAGTAATTATATCGCATTAATGCTTAATCGTATTATAACTCTATTCTTAAGCAAAATGAATTTACATTACAAGATTCCATATGTAGTGCAATTCAACTTTTCACTTGTAATACAAATTTTTACAATTTTATTACAATGAATAATTGTAATAAAGGTATCGTATTTATATAAAACTATTGTCACTTGTAATACAAATTTTACATTTTTTTTATAGTGAACATTTTGTAATATAAGTTCATCATGTGTTATGAGTCAACTTTTCACTTGTATTTCTTTTCTGTAATACATGATTGCAACTATCTTTGAATTTAATTATCTTGTAATACATTATCTTGATCGTGATACATCCTTTACAACATGTATGTTATTTCATTAAAAAACTTATTTCAATTGTTACAATGGTCGTGTACAATTGTTACAACCACATCTTCGTGATATTACAACACATGTTTTTTCTTGTTATAATAATTTTACATTTCTAACTCATGACGATATGCGTTCTTTACTCTTTCTTTTCATGTGATTTTGTTTTTTCATTAATGATGCTTGTATTACGAAATCTCCTATAGTATAAGTAATTAATTTATTACCTATTTATAATATGTTGATTCATTGAGATATTAGTGCATGCTTTCTTAGGAAATTTTTTTTATTCCATTTATTAAAGTTGTATTATTTTAGCAACTTTCCTTATTTATGGTATAATGCAAAACTAATTTCGTTGATATAGGTGATATATATTATGATCGCGGGATTTTCATCCAACAAATGACATGTTGTGCTCAGTTGATTATTTTTAAGCACTGTGCTTAGTGGATAGGGCCCATATATTATATATATAGGGGCCCTATCCACTAAACATTGTGCTTAAAAACACGCAAATGAGCACCCCATAATAGCCATTCAATGAAGATCTTCTGATCAATACAAAAATCGACAATGATGACAAAGGTGATTTTGCATTCCGTCGTCTACAATGATATTTACCAAAATGGTAGAGATTTGATTAATTCATTAATGAACGACTACCTATAAATAAAAGATTCATTAGTATCTAATCAAAACAACATTCTAAATTTTCGCAAATAACTCCTTGCATGATTTTTTAGTACGTAATACAAGCAACATTTTGTAGTTAGTACATTTTGCAATTAAAACATGGAAAATAATTGTAATAAAATAGGTCTTTTGTAATGAGAAGATCATATCTTGTAACAAATGTATATCCGCTTGTAAAATTTCTTATACATTTTGTAATGATGATGTATGAACGTTGTAACAAATCTATCATGATGTTAAGATCCAAATCTTATACATCAATGTTAGTATATAATATTGTAATACACAAAGAAATTACAAAGATAAGGAATTACATGAATCAACAAATGGATGGTACCAGAATAACACCAAATAATACGTAAAACAATGTACAATATATGTTGGCAAGCTTAAACTAGTGTAACAACTTAATAGTTCTATTGTAATATCAAGTAAATAGTGTTGTAACCATTACACTATTACATTGTAATGGTAAAATAGGATTTTGTAAGGTTATAATAGGGGCATTGTAACATAGATAAGCGTTGCATGTATATAGTGCTTAATAAGTTGTAATACAATGTATAAATGTAGCTGTAATACAAATATTTTCCAATAAAAAAATAGACATGCATAAGGATGCCACATTTATTTGTAGTACATTTAAAAGATTCAATGTGAGCACTTCTTAATAGAGTATCTTTATCTAAAAATTAACATGTGACTATGCAATGGTAAAATGCATTTAGTGATTTTTATTCTGTATTATAAAGGATTGAATTATTGGTTGTCATTGTATTTTAGCTAGAATTTCTTATGGTACAAGAAATTTGGGACAGTTCAATTCCCCGTGTAAAAAGGTTGTGGTAAAAATGAAAATATATATACTTGTAATACATGATGTATTAAAAAATTGTAATACATTAGTTGATCGATATTAGATGTTTTGATTTAATATGAGAGTCTGACCCAATTGTGTTGTATTACATTAAATTGAAAAGACATTCCAAACCAATGTACAGACAAAATACCAGATTGTTGGATGTATTACAGAAAAAAGCTATCATAACGTTGGGTGCAAGAGGAGCAAAAAGACATGATGCAGACATTTAAAGTTTAACAAAAAACAGATAAGGAAAATAACTGACGAATCTACGCCATTGCATTCCTTGAGAAAAAGAGAACTTCAAGGAAGGGCGAAAGCTTTGGCAATCGAACATGTAGGGTCGATCGCAGAGGGGTATTCTCCAACTTTCAGGTACACAAAAAATTATTATGGAATATGTGCGATTTAATAATCATTAGTTAATACATAGATACGTTCTTTGACAGTGGTTTAATCGTCAATTTAAAAAAACTAGGGATCCGTTTAAACATCAGAAAATGCTAATATAAGGAAGTTTAGAATGCATGTTATATCGTACATGTTGATCTTAAAAAAGTGAAAGGACTAACTGGATGATAGATAAATCACGTATACTGATGAATTTATTTCGATAAAGAAGTTTGCTTTTTTAATATTAGTGTAGATCAGAAGAACAAAAATGACGAAGGTAAAGTTTGTGCATGACGGAGAGGAACATTCAGGAAGGGAGAGCAACTCACAAGCAGCAACACACACAGCGGCATCAAGTGATGTGGCAGGCAGGTTAGAGGTGAAGTCCAAAAAAAGAGGTACTATTTTATCAATTTCATATTGAATCATGATACATAGAAATATATACAAATGAAAAATTTTTTGGAACATCCAAATTGACAAAAGAGTGATTTGATAAAATGTAGATGACACAAAGATCATACATCGATACTATATTCAACATTTCAAGGATTACATTGACAAGAACCCTCTGAGTGAGAAGTAGCAGGCCCTACTTGATAAAACAACGCTCTACAGATTGTTGAGGGTGGCGAAGGTCAACATTGATACAAAAGTGTTGAAGTGGATCATCGAGCTGTACATAGGTAGCCGCAAATTCCTTCTTGGAGATATGATTATTGAGTTCTCAAATGATGACATAGGATTAATCCTAGGAATACCAAGTAGTGGATATGATATAAAGGTTAATGAAAAGTCCTTGCCATGGTCTAGTTATTGTAATGAGTCGGTGCTGTGGAGAGAAAGGCACATTGATAGGAGATCACTTGAGTCAATCCTAAATGCATATTACCACTATGATGATGATCGTTCGGTCTATATCTTTGTGACATGCTTGATCTTCTTGATGTTCACAACTTTTTTGTTCCCTGATTGAGGGTACTCATTCCTTAGAATTCTAATGAACTATACTGACTCGTTGGAGGATACAAGGTACTTTAATTGGTCTGTGGCGGTAGTTGATTTTTTTGTTGCTGAAGATGAGTGAAATGACCAAAAACCTCAAGACAAAGGATGATCCAAGAGTTGAAGAATCCCTGGGATACCTAAATGGCTGTCTCATGCCTATATGTTAGTGATTGCTGCACTGATAGTGCTATTTTGCCATACATGTCTTACATACTGTTTTAATTTAATATTAAAGTTAAACATCTTACCAAATTTCAGGTGTGGATGCTTGAGCATTGCTTCAAGGATTCCTACATTAATAGGGACCTCGGGCCTAGGATACGAAAGTGGATAGGATCAGTGAAGGTAAAGATCACCAATATGAATCTGATACATGATGAGGAGGTACGTTGCACTGTAACGACCCGATTCCCGAGTCCCTACGAGACACGAGAACCGGACCGACTCGACTAATCCCAAGACCTAGTTGTCCAACGAGGAAGTAACCAAAAGAGCAGTAAAATAAACCACATTCAACATGAAATATAACTAGTAGTAACAAAATGCAGCAGTAAGAAAAAGAACTACTACAGCATGTACTACCACAACAATAGAACAACATTTAACATAACAAGAACTACGAGTAAAGAAAAGTACAGAGAGTAACAAAAACTACTCACTACAGCGGAAACAAAAGGGGTACAAAAGAACAGTGGTAACTCTACTGGACCCTACTTGGCCCAGCGTCCTCTGCAGCCGCTGACCCTGGCTGCTCAACACCTGGTCCTGAAAAGTAACGAATGTAACACGTCAGCGAAACGTTGAGTAGAGTGGCAGCTAAATTAAAGAAGCAGTAAGGTGTACAGTAGCTGTTTTATTTTCTTTCTTCCTTTATTTACGTCTTGCTATTGTTTCACAATTTATCTAATTCTCAGATCCTTCACTTGATCTCGAATGTTCCTCGTGGGAACGATCATGATTGCAGTCTTTTCCGAACAGTAGAAGTAGCACATGGTGCTCTCCTGGCCGGGAGAGTCCCCCGTGGTGATCCTACTCTCAGTCAACCACCCCAAGGTCACGGACAGACGTAACGGTGACTACGGCACGCGCGATAAACGCACAGGTAGCTAACCCGCACTAGCACTCGGTCAGTCGTTTCCGTTAACGGGTGCGCCCAAAGCACAGCACGGAACCAGTACAGGGCAGAGCCCTCTCAGTAACAAGGGTTCAACCCCTCCACAGTAACCAAACAGGGGCCTTGCCCCTCCACAGTCCGCGCACCCTCGCCTGACTACCCTGATTTGCCCCAGTGGGCCTAACAAGTCGGTGTAGGAGGCTAGCAGAACCCCGGGGCTCGTGGGGTAGCTAGTGCTCTCCCTACACTAGTAGCTCTCCTCGGTACTACGTACACGAGGGCCAGCAAGTCGGTACAAAGTGGCCAGACCTAACCCCGGGTCCCTGGGGCGGCTAGCTCCGCTCTGCACTAAACAGGGGGACAGTCGCTCTCCTTGGTACTCCATACTCAAGGGCCAGCTCCCTTCCCCAATTCTATTCCATTCACTTTCCAGGAGTTCTACTCCTAATTCTCCATAGGGTTCCAGCTCTTTTAACTCAGTACATTCAGGTTTCACCTTTCCAGTTTCACGTTCATTCATCCCATATTCTCAATCATGTTCATTTATTCATAACAGGCAGCTGTTAAACCAATTTACAGGCAGCTATTATTTCCTTTCCACATTTTCCAAGACTGCAATATGTATATTCATTTCGCTAGTTTTCCAGCCATAGGATTCATGCCGTACCCTAGGATCTATCATTCCATCTAGTTTTCTCATTCCTAGGATTCATGCAATGCCCTAGGTTCTATGAGTTATTCCATAATTGTAACAAATTATGTTAATAAATTCTAAAGCCACTCTACCAGCTACAACGGAAGTACTGGGGGCGTGGTCGGAAATCCCGCGCGCCTCCGCAATCCCCAAGATTGAAATAGAACGGGGTCCTATCACAAGGATCAAACACAAGGAGTTTCTCAAAATAGTATATAAATACTGGAAACGGGTAGAGGATCTTATTCCGAAAAGAACGCAACTCGAAATGCGGAAAACGAACTCCGAACAGGCCCTAAACGGGTCGAAAACGACGAAACAATCCAAAATCAGACGTTTGGAACTTCTTCCAGACGTCTTAAAAATGGGGATCAGATGGTACCTTGTGCTGCGTAGTCTCTCAGATGTCCAGAAGCCTGCGGGGGCGTCTAGCCTAGTTCCCAGACGTCCGATGGTCACCCCGGACGTCTGGAAGTCCTTCCAGTCGTCTGGCACCGCTGCCAGACGTCTGATTTGCGTTGGATGCGAATCTTAGTACCTGCGCGTACCCATTCCTCGCTCTCAGAACGGACGGCCGCAGAAAAGGAAGAAGACGAAAAATAACTTACCAGACGTTTGGACAGTCCTCCAAACGTCTTCCCCGTCGTCAGGTTGGATTCCCAGGCGTCTGATTCTGGAAAAACTTCTAGAATCAGAGCTCGGCGCGCGCTCTGCCTGCGACGCACGGCCGCGCCGCGCCTCGTCCGCCTGCTGCTCGAGCTGCAGCAAGCCTCTCGCATCCCCCGCGTCTGCTGCTCCCCCGCCGGCCGGCTCTAGCAGCCCCGGCAAGCTCGCCCTCATGGCCGAGCGCCTCCTCCCTCGCGCAGCACCTCCTCCCGCACTCACCGCGGCTGCCGCGGCCGCCGCTCGCTCGTGCTCGCACTCGCTGGAAGAAGGAGGAGCGGAGGTGATGAGAGTAAGGGAGAGGGCGAAGGCCCTTTTAAAGCTGCGCGGGGAGAGAGAGCGAGAGAGAGGGGTGCAGCCTGCGCCCGCAGGAGGAGAGGGAAAAAGACGTCGCAGGTCTGCGAGCGTGCAGACGAAATCGCACGTGCCACAGAAAACGAATCCCAGACGTCTGGAAGGGGTTCCAAATGTCTGGGCCACCTCCCAGATGTCTTAAAATACGTCTTGAAGCCACGTTCATAACAATATAACAAACTCAAAGGAAGTTTCGTCCCCGAAATTGCGCTAACTAGGGTGCAGGAAAACGTCATATAAAAACATAACAAACTCAAAGAGGACCGAAGCCGGTCCGAAAAGACGTACCCGCGAAGAGTTCCGGGTACCGCTCCCGCATTGCCGCCTCAGGTTCCCAGGTAGCCTCCTCGTACCGCTGGCTCCTCCACAAAACCTTTACCAGGGGCACTTGCTTTCGTCTCAAACTGCGGACGGCTCGGTCTAGAATCTGCACTGGCCGCTCGGGGTAGATCAGGTTGTCGTCCACCTCGACGCTCTCGTGACTCAGTACGTGACTGGGATCGACTACGTACTTCTTGAGGTTGGACACGTGGAACATGTCGTGTACACTAAAAAGCTGGGGAGGGAGGGCAAGCCTGTAAGCAACGGGTCCAACCCGCTCCAGGACCTCAAAGGGCCCCACAAACCTCGGCGCGAGCTTCCCACTCACCCCAAACCGCTGTAGGCCCTTCATGGGCGAAACACGAAGAAAGACGTGATCCCCAACCTCGAACTGCACCTCTCTGCGTTTTCGATCCGCGTAGCTCTTCTGTCTGCTCCTGACAGTGCGGAGTCGCCTGTGGATCTGCTTAACTACCTCCTGACTCTGCCGGATCAACCTGAGGCCAACCTCCCACTTGGTCCCCACCTCAACCCAACTCAAGGGTGCCGTACACCTCCGTCCGTACAGAGCCTCGTAGGGAGCTATGCCGATGCTCGAGTGATAACTGTTGTTGTATGCAAACTCCGCTAGGGGTAGGTGCTCCTCCGAAGAGCCCCTCCAGTCCAGTACACAGGCACGCAAAAGGTCCTCAAGTGTCTGTATCGTGCGCTCAGACTGTCCGTCCGTTTGGGGGTGGTAAGCTGTACTAAACCTCAACCGCGTCCCCAGGGCCTGCTGAAACTCAGCCCAGAACTGGGACGTAAAGCGGGTATCCCGGTCGGATACGATCTCTCACGGAACTCCGTGTAGTCGTACTACGTTGCAGATATACCTCTCTGCCAACTGTGCTGGTCCCAAAGTGATTCGAATCGGCAAGAATCGTGCCGTCTTCGTCAGTCTATCCACAATTACCCAGACAACATCGTGTCCTCGCTGGGTAACAGGTAATCCCACCACCAAGTCCATGGTGATGCTCTCCCACTTCCACTCTAGCACTGGAAGCGGCTGTAGCAGCCCTGCAGGCCTCTGATGCTCGGCTTTCACCTGCTGGCACACTAAGCACTGCTACACGAATTCACCCACATCCCGCTTCATCCCCCTCCACCAAAACTCGCGTCTCAAGTCGTGGTACATCTTCGTGTTTCCAGGATGTATGGTGAATCTGGAACCATGTGCCTCAGTAAGGAGCTCTCTCAACCGCTCCTCGTCTCTGGGAACGCACAACCGTCCCCTCAGGCGCAGCACCTAGTCTGTGAAAGAGAAGTCCCCTGGGTCTCCTGTCAGTACTCTGTCGCGCAAGGACTGCAAGTACGGATCGGCCATCTGTCCTGTGATGATGCGATCTATCAGCTCTGGCCTAGTCTGTCGTGTCATAGTCACTACCCCACAGTGCCCCCGTAACTCCAGGGGTCGCCAACTGCCCACCTCCCCCAAAAGGCTCCAACTCTGTAACTGTAAACTAGCCAAGTGTGCGGGTGCCTTACGACTCAAGGCGTCAACCACCACATTGGCATTTCTCGGGTGGTAAGAGATGCTGCAGTCGTAGTCCTTCAGGAGCTCCAACCAACGTCTCTATCTCATGTTGAGCTCCTTCTGATCAAAAGGTATCTGAGGCTCTTGTGATTTGTGAAAATCTTGAAGGTCTCACCGTACAAGTAGTGCCTCCAGGTCGTCAGCGCGAAGACGACAGCTGCCAACTCCAGGTCGTGGGTAGGGTAGGTTGCTCATGGGGCTTCAGTTGCCGCGAAGCGTAAGCGACAACGTGACCCCTCTGCATGAGCACACCTCCTAACCCCTGCAAGGAGGCATCCGTGTACACAACGAACCCACCACTACTGTCAGGGATGGTGAGCACGGGAGCCGAGGTCAACCTCTTCTTCATCTCCTGAAAACACGCCTCACAGGGATATGTCCAAGTGAAGGGCACGTCCTTCCGGGTCAACTGTGTCATAGGAAGCGCGATATGTGAAAAACCTCTGATGAATCGTCTGTAGTAGCCTGCCAGTCCCAGGAAACTGCGAATCTCAGTGACTGAACGCGGTCTCTCCCACCTGAGCACTCCTCGACCTTGGCTGGGTCCACCGCCAAGCCGTCTCCAGAGATCACATGACCTAAGAAGGTCACTTCCCTCAACCAGAACTCGCACTTACTGTATTTGGCGTACAGCCTACGTCGTCTTAGAGTGTCCAGAACCATCCGCAAGTGCTGTCCGTGCTGCGTCTAATCTCTAGAATAGATGAGTACATCATCAATGAATACCACCACGAACTGGTCCGAGTACAGTCTAAACACCCGGTACATCAGGTCCATGAAAGCAGCGGGGGCATTGGTCAACCCAAACGGCATGACCAAAAACTCGTAGTGTCCGTACCGGGTGCGGAAAGCTGTCTTGGAGACGTCTGCCTCCCTGATCCTCAACTGGTGGTATCTAGACCTCAAGTCGATCTTGGAGAACACCGTGGCACCCCACAACTGGTCAAACAAGTCGTCGATCCTCGGCAGCGGATATCTGTTCTTGATGGTGACCCTATTCAGCTGTCAGTAGTCCACACAAAGGCGTAGGGTACCATCCTTCTTCTTCACAAACAGTATCGGGGCTCCCCAGGGAGACGCGCTGGGCCTCACGAAACCCTTCTCCAAAAGGCCCTGCAACTGAGACTTGAGCTCTCGTAGCTCAAGCGGTGCCATCCTGTATGGCACGGTGGAGATGGGGCTGGTCCCTGGCACTAGCGAGATCTCAAACTCGATCTCCCGCTCAGGCGGTAGTCCTGGTAACTCGTCTGGGAACACGTCAGGATACTCTCTGACCACCAGGATGCTCTGGAAGTCTGCCACAGGCCTGGGCTCTGTCACCACACAAGCTAGGAAGCCCTCACACCCCTGGCTCAAAAGTCTCGCCTCCCGAAGTGCCGAAATGCACCTGAAGCCTCCGTCCACTGGCTGTCCGTGAAACTCGAAAGAAGGCAACTCCGGCATGGAGAAGACAATCTTCCTCTCAAAATAGTCTACCAAGGCATGGTAAGCGGACAGCCAGTCCATCCCTAGAATTACGCCAAAGTCCTCCATCTGTATCATAATCAGGTCAGCTGGCAGGCTATGTCCCCCGACGTTGACCTCGCAATCCGTGTACACCTCCTCAGCTACAAACAGCTGACCACTTGGGCCTCTGATTACTAACGGATTTTCTAACAGCATATAATCCTGGCCCAAACTAACTGCGAAACTGGCTGCGACAAACGAGTGCGTAGCGCTGGAATCAAAAAGTGTGTAAATGAGTCTGCCGGAAACTGAAACCATACCTGCCACTACCGAGCCCGAAGCTCTGGCATCCCTGTATGTCAGGGCATTGATACGCCCCTCAGCTCTAGGTGCGGACGAAGCAGCCACACTCTGCGTCGGACGGGCAGGTGCTGGCCGGTACCCTCCTCGTGACTGTTGTCCTCCTCCTCGCGCCTGGGAACTGCGGCCTCCTACGCGCCCTCCAATGCTCTGCGTGGGAAGTATCTGCTGACCTCTTGCCCTAGACGAGCAGTCCCTCCTGATGTGGCCCGGATGGCCACACTGGTAACAGAGGGGAACCCGACTCCCGCCCTCAGGGGGTCCCTACTGTCAGCTGGGCGGGGGTCCGGTGCTGGCGACTGGCCCCTGTCAAGGGCCCCCAAAGGCCACTGATGGCCCTGCAAAACGTGACGGATCTCCTGCGGACACCACGTGTCTCCTCTCTCGCCGGCCCTGTGAAAAGTCTGGCTGAAAGGGCCTCTTCCGTCTGCCGTCAGTGTCTCGCGCGGACGGGTTGGTCTCCTCGTAAGTCATGGCTGCCTCCACCACCCTCGAAAACGTAGGTAGCTTCAGGGGTTTGACATACCCCCGAATCGCAGGCCGGAGCCCCTCGGTGAACCTCCAAAGGCGCTCCTCCTCAGTAGCTACCGCTGTCGCTGCAAAGCGGGACAGCTCCAGGAAACGCGTGCGGTACGCGCTCACGGTCATCGTCCCTTGGCGGAGAGTGTGGAACTCCCGCCTCCTTTGGTCCTACCACGTCTGCGGAAAGTACTGCTCCAGAAGAGGGCGACGAACCGATCCCAGGTCGGCTCGTCCCTCTCCTGTCCCCGAACCGCCCTCCACCACCTGTGTGCCGCACTCTCCAGCTGGTATGTGGCAAAGGCCACGCGGCACTCCACCGGGGGGTGAAGGGTGTCGAAAATCTTCTCCAGCTGCTCGAGCCAGTCCTCTGCCTCGGTCGGGTCCTCATCCCCCTTGAAGGAGGGGGGCTTCAGCTTCCGGAACTGCCCGAAGAGCTCGGAGTGGCGTTGCAGTGGGGATGTTGGTGCACCTCCAGGCAACGGTGCCTCATGCACAGAAGCATCGGAGGAAGGTGGGGGCTGCGGTGGCCCATCCCCTCCCCTCCCCCGTGTCCAATGCCGCATCCGTCGGGTGGTCCCACAGTGGACTCCCCCTCCGCAGCCCCAGGGTGAGGCGCTCGGGGCGGTGGGTGGAGCTCCTCTCGCACAATATCCCGTATCAGCTGGGCGAGGTCCTGGACGACCGGGAGTAGTGGCTGGTCCACTGAGGCGTCAGCAACGGCACGCCCACCTCGCCGACCTCGTCCTTGGCCGCGCCCGCGGCCCGCCTCACCAGTCCCGCGACAAGGCATCGCTTGCAAGGAGACGCGAAAGAAAACGGAACACGTCAATATGGAACGATACCTAACGGAAACATCTAAGATCTCATGTCAAAAGATAGGTTGTGGTGGCTACTCTAGTTATATACATGTGAATTGGTTATTTTCTAGTCAGTTGATTCACTTCTCGGGACGACCTTGCTCTGATACCATCTTGTAACGACCCGATTCCTGAGTCCCTACGAGACACGAGAACCGGACTGACTCGACTAATCCCAAGACCTAGTTGTCCAATGAGGAAGTAACCAAAAGAGCAGTAAAATAAACCACATTCAACATGAAATATAACTAGCAGTAACAAAATACAGCAGTAAGAAAAAGAACTACTACAGCATGTACCACCACAACAGTAGAACAACATTTAACATAACAAGAACTACGAGTAAAGAAAAGTACAGAGAGTAACAAAAACTACTCACTACAGCGGAAACAAAAGGGGTACAAAAGAATAGTGGTAACTCTACTGGACCCTACTCGGCCCAACGTCCTCTACAGCCGCTGACCCTGGCTGCTCAACACCTGGTCGTGAAAAGTAACGAGTGTAACACGTCAGCGAAACGCTGAGTAGAGTGGCAGCTAAACTAAAGAAGCAGTAAGGTGTACAGTAGCTGTTTTATTTTCTTTCTTCCTTTATTTACGTCTTGCTATTGTTTCACAATTTATCTAATTCTCAGATCCTTCACTTGATCTCGAATGTTCCTCGTGGGAACGATCATGATTGCAGTCTTTTCCGAACAGTAGAAGTAGCACGTGGTGCTCTTCTAGCCGGGAGAGTCCCCCGTGGTGATCCTACTCTCAGTCAACCACCCCAAGGTCACGGACAGACGTAACGGTGACTACGGCACGCGCGATAAACGCACAGGTAGCTAACCCGCACTGGCACGTGGTCAGTCGTTTTCGTTAACGGGTGCGCCCAAAGCATAGCGCGGAACCAGTACAGGGCAGAGCCCTCTCAGTAACAGGGGTCCAACCCCTCCAAAGTAACCAAACAGGGGCCTTGCCCCTCCACAGTCCGCGCACCCTCGCCTTACTATCCTGGTTTGCCCCAGTGGGCCTAACAAGTCGGTGTAGGAGGCTAGCAGAACCCCGGGGCCCATTGTTGGTGCTAGAGCACCACGATCATTTATTTTGATGATAACAAAACACGTGTTATTTAACATTTGCAATTTGAGTCCTAGATTTCAGGTCAATTGCAAATGTAGACGTGCTTAAACGGAGTTCGAGCTCGCATCCAAGACGGATTGGAGGAGCTTGACGGAAAACAGAGGAGGTTTGCGTGGAGCGACAGAATGAAGATAGAAGACAAGAAGAATAGGGTAGATTCTTTTTAATCCTTTCTTGTATCTCTTGTCTTTATTTTCTTGCTCTTTTTATTTTCCTTAGAATATTATGTTAAAGAGCCTCAAAGGACCCTAACAGTAGTCCTAGGAACACCGGCACAACCCTAGGATACTTAGGTTTTCTGTAGAATACTTAGAAAACCAATATAGGGCTCAAACAGCATTTCCAGACGTCTAATTCCCAAATCAGACGTCTGATAAAGTATTTTAAGACGTCTGACTGTTGTTTCAGACGTCTGATAACTATTAGGTTGGACATAGTTAGTTCTGTTTGATGAAATCAGACGTTCAGACCTTAGACCAGACGTCTTAGGAGACGTCTGATGACTTTGCCAGACGTCCAATTAGTGGACCGTTGGCTGGCTTAGCAGACACTCAAGAATATGACCGTTAGAGCCTTATCAGACGTCCATAGGACTGTCCAGATGTCTGATAATTGACCGCTTTGCCTCGGCTGACCCAAAATCTCTTCTCAGAGATTTTCTAGCCGTTGCAACGTTTGGAAATACATTCCCACAGAAAAAGTAGGTTTCCAGACGTCCAGACATAGTGCCAGACGTCCTATATGTTGTCTGATGGACTTGCGCTAGAACCCTGTTTAGATCTTATCCATGTCAGGAAGAGACCCGCCCAAATTCAGACGTTTGACCTTGGAATCAGACGTCTTAAAGTGAACTTCCAGACGTCTGATGCCAGAATTAGACGTCTGATAAGCCTGTCAGAGCAATGATTGTTCCTGATTTCGGGCTGATTCTCTTGGGCTTTGTTCCCAATGGCTATAGAACATTTCCTAAGCTTCCAAAGCCTTCCTAAGGCCTCTATAAATAGAGGGGAACCTTTGCAACACAAACATACACCTAGAGAGACCAAGATACACAAGAAACACTTTGTAATACACTTTCCACTCTCTTGTGTCCTAGCTAGCTCTTGCTCTCCAAGCTCAAGCTCCATTCTCTTGAGAGCATCAAGCTGTTGCGCACCCGCTCTCCCGTCATTGTTCACGAGAGCGACGTTGCGCCGTCGCGTGGCACACGCATCCGCGTCGTCGACGCACTCCTTTCAAAGGGAAGCATCCTATTTCCTATAGAAGCTTAGGTTAAATATTACTTTGTTGGCTCTATAGGATTACTTGTTTTATCTTTGTTATTTGGTTGGGTATTCACTTTGCGAATTCCCGTCTCCTTCGTGAGACAAAATCCTTCTCGTGAAGAGAAGGGGTTGAGGTACGCTACCCTCGTCTAAGTAGCGTGGTTGTAATTGAGGTTGAATCACCCTCGTTTTAAAGTGATTCGGTTTAGTGGATTTTGATCAACTTGGTTGATTGGAAAATCCTAACTCGAGAGGGTTAGGTGGTGGTTTTCACCCGATTTGGGTTTCCACCTAAAATTACTTGTGTACTTGTGGGATTGCTTATTTGTGAGATTATTTATATTTCATTTCCGCAATTATTACGTCACCCCCTCCGAGTAGGGAACTTTCACCCATGGGGTAGCTAGTGCTCTCCCTACACTAGTAGCTCTCCTCGGTACTACGTACACGAGGGCCAGCAAGTCGGTACAAAGTGGCCAGACCTAACCCCGGGTCCCTGGGGCGGCTAGCTCCGCTCTGCACTAAACAGGGGGACAGTCGCTCTCCTTGGTACTCCGTACTCAAGGGCCAGCTTCCTTCCCCAATTCTATTCCATTCACTTTCCAGGAGTTCTACTCCTAATTCCCCGTAGGGTTCCAGCTCTTTTAACTCAGCACATTCAGGTTTCACCTTTCCAGTTTCACGTTCATACATCCCATATTCTCAATCATGTTCATTTATTCATAACAGGCAGCTGTTAAACCAATTTACAAGCAGCTATTATTTCCTTTCCACATTTTCCAAGACTGCAATATGTATATTCATTTCGCTAGTTTTCCAGCCCTAGGATTCCTGCCGTACCCTAGGATCTATCATTCCATCTAGGTTTCTCATTCCTAGGATTCATGCAATGCCCTAGGTTCTATGAGTTGTTCCATAATTGTAACAAATTATGTTAATAAATTCTAAAGCCACTCTACCAGCTACAATGGAAGTACTGGGGGCGTGGTCGGAAATCCCGCGCGCCTCCGCAATCCCCAAGACTGAAATGGAACGGGGTCCTATCACAAGGATCAAACATAAGGAGTTTCTCAAAACAGTATATAAATACTGGAAACGGGTAAAGGATCTTATTCCGAAAAGAACTCAACTCGAAACGCGGAAAACGGACTCCGAATAGGCCCTAAACTGGTCGAAAACGACGAAATAATCCAAAATCAGACGTCTGGAACTTCTTCCAGACGTCTTAAAAATGGGGATCAGATGGTACCTTGTCCTGTGTAGTCTCTCAGACGTCCAGAAGCCTGCGGGGGCATCTGGCCTAGTTCCCAGACGTCTGATGGTCACCCCGGACGTCTGGAAGTCCTTCCAGTCATCTGGCACCGCTGCCAGACGTCTGATTCGCGTTGGATGCGAATCTCAGTACCTGCGCGTACCCATTCCTCGCTCTCAGAACGGATGGCCGCAGAAAAGGAAGAAGACGAAAAATAACTTACTTACCAGACGTCTGGACAGTCCTCTAGACGTCTTCCCCGTCGTCAGGTTGGATTCCCAGACGTCTGATTCTGGAAAAACTTCCAGAATCAGAGCTTGGCACGCGCTCTGCCCGCGATGCACGGTCGCGCCGCAGCAGGCCTCCCGCGTCCCCCGTGTCTACTGCTCCCCTGTCGGCCGGCTCTAGCAGCCCCGGCAAGCTTACCCTCACGGCCGAGCGCCTCCTCACTCGCGCAGCACCTCCTCCCGCACTCATCGCGGCTGCCGCCGTCGCCGCTCGCTCGCGCTCGTGCTCGCTAGAAGAAGAAGAAGGAGGAGCGGAGGTGATGAGAGTGAGGGAGAGGGCGAGGGCCCTTTTAAAGCCGCGCGGGGAGAGAGAGTGAGAGAGAGGGGCGCAGCCTGCGCCCGCAGGAGGAGAGGGAAAAAGACGTCGCAGGTCTGCGGGCGCATAGACGAAATCACGCGTGCCGCAGAAAATGAATCCCAGACGTCTGGAAGGGGTTCCAGACGTCTGGTTAGACGTCTGGGCCACCTCCCAGACGTCTTAAAATATGTCTTGAAGCCACGTTCGTAACAATTGACTGTAAAATAAGCAAAAAATGTAAAGCGAAAATGTATGTTACTAATATTTGAGTTATCTTACAATTATATTCAAAGCTTGTTGCAGAAAAAAATGAGGTTTTCAAGGTAGGGGCAAATAGTTACATCTTCTCCCTTGGAAAATTCGAAGCAAAAGGTTTTCTACATAGAATACCATTTATTGTACTTGAGGGTCCAACTGATTTAATACTGTTGAGAATTGAAGTATCAACGGATATATCTGGAGAAGAAGGTTGCAATGATGTATGCAAGAGTGATGTCTGCAAGGGTGAGAAGGGAGAGCATAAGTCATTGAAGAACATAAGAAAAAAATCAAACAACTAACGAAAGACTTGGATGGGATAAGGAAAGCAAAAATTGGAAAAATAATGACAATGGTTAGTGTGGGTGTGTAAACAGATGAAGGGTCGAGTGAACTCTTCAACAGTAGAATCCAATCTAGTGTGGGGAGCAAGCATAACATTAACATGCCATCGTTTGATCTAGGTTTGACCAAGCAATGGAATGTGACCAAGATGATAGAGGATGTAGGTAGAAGTGAGCATCAAAAGGAGAGCAAAAATTAATACATTATGCTCTGAAGGCAAAGAGGGCCCTCAAGTAGAAAATCATATGGAAACAACAACATTGGATACTAAAGGAGCATCTGAAGGTGGGGAAGAAGTATTGAAGCCTACCAAAAAAAAGGGGAGAACACTAAGTTCTTTGGTTGGGAGGTTATTGGGGCCCTTAGCAATAGGGGACCCAAATTAACAACAGTCACAAACAAGCACATAGAGAAAACACACAAGAAATTGGCAACCTAATTCCACCACAAGGGGTGTACGTCTGGGGGGAGGGCGATGCTCCCAAATTTTCACTATGATTGTGGGTAATACAAAGTCTCTCGTTTGTTCACTAGGGTTCATGAAGAGAGCCCTTAAGAGCCTCTCTTTCCTATTTATAGTACGGGAAATATCTAACAACATTTAATCCTTATAACAGACCTCACAGATTCATCGGCTTGTCCGTTACTTGGCTATAAATAGTGTTAGAAACACCATCGGTAGTGTCGACGTGGATATTGTTGCTGCCTCTTCAACTCCGATCAACTGGGTTCTTCGGCGAGTTGAGCTCACCCAGATCCCTCTAGTATAGGTGAGATGGGTAGACCTGTATTCGCCTGTTTGTCAGGTTGCTAGATCCTTTTTAGGCTTTATGCGAAGTTTTAAGTCCAAGGATGCTTTTTGCCCCTCATCAAGAGGATAAAGAGTAGGGAAAAAAAAAAGAGAGAGCGGATAGATAACTGTTACGACCCGAATCCCTACGAGACACGAGAATCAGACCGACTCGATTGATCCAATACCTAGTCGTCCAACGAGAAAGTAACCAAAAGAGCAGTAAAATAAACTACATTCACCATGTATATAACTAGCAGTAAGAAAAGAACTACTACAGTATATACCACCATAATAGTAGAAAATTAAACAGGTACATAAACATGATGCTTACAATAAAAGAGTACAGTGGTAACAGAAAATACTCACTACAATAGAAGAAAAGGTACAGTAGGTACTACACAGTAAAACTACTGGGCTCTACTAGGCCCAGCACCCTCTGCAGCCGCCGGCTCTGGCTGCTCAACACTTGGTCCTGAAAAGGTGACAAAGGTGACACGTCAGCGAAACGCTGAGTAAAGTGGCAACCAGCTAGCTAAGAAAAACAGTAAAGGTGGACAAGTAGCTGTTGTTTTTAGTTTCCTTCTTTATTCCTTTATTTACTCGTTCTCAAATTATTTCTCAGGTCTTTCTCTTGATCTCGAATGTTCCTCGTGGGAACGATCTTGATTGCAGTCTTTTCCGAAAGGTAGAAGTAGCACGTGGTGCTCTCCTAGCCAGGAGAGTCCCCCATGGTGGTCCTACCCTCGGTCAACCACCCTAAGGTCACTGACAGACGTAACGATGACTACGGCACGTGCGATAAACACACGGGTAGCTACCCCACACTGGCACGCGGTCAGTCGTTTCCGTTAACGGGTGTGCCCAAAACACAGCATGGAACTAGTATAGGGCAGAGCCCTCTCAGTAACAGGGGTCCAACCCCTCCACAGTAACCAAGCAGGGGTCTTGCCCCTCTACAGTCCGCGCACCCTCGCCTGACTACCTTGGTTTGCCCAGTGGGCCTAACAAGTCGGTGTAGGACGGCTAGCTGAACCTCGGGGCCCGTGGGGTGGCTAGCTCCCTCCCTACACTAGTTGCTCTCCCTGGTACAGTGTACGCGAGGGCCAAAAGTTGGTACAAAGTGGCCAGACCTAACCCCGGGTCTCTAGGGCAGCTGGCTCCCCTTTGCACTAAGAGGTAACGTGTGCTTTCCTTGGTACTACGTACCCAAGAGACGACAACTTCCCTATTCCCTTTTCCAGTTCCATCTCATTTATTTCCAGGAGTTCTACTCCTAGTTCCCCGTAGGGTTCATGCTCATATTTCTTTCACTAAGCCGATTTAGGTTTCATCATTTCAGCTTTATGTTCATATAGCCTATGTTCTCAACAGTTAATAGCCATTCATAACAAGAAACTGTTATCCAATTACAGGCAATTATCATTTTTCTTTCTACTTTTCAAAGACTGCAACTTATATGTTCATGACATTCGTTTTGGTGTCTCTGTTCCTAGGATTCATGCCACACCCTAGGATCTATCATTCAATCTAGTTTTTCAGTCCTAGGATTCATGCCATACTCTAGGATCTATCGTTAAATCTAATTTTCCAATCCTAGGATTCATGCCATTTCCTATTATCTATCGTTCAATCTAGTTTTCCAATCTTAGGATTCATGCCATTCCCTAGGATCTAACATTCAATCTAGTTTTCCAATCCTAGGGTTCATGCCACACCTTAGAATCTATTAATTATCTCACAAGTGCATAAATGTTGGTAAATAATAAAAGGGAGCCACTCTACCTGCAAAACTGGGAGTACTGGGGGCGTGATCGGCAAGCCCACGTGCCTCCGTAACCCCCAGAGCTGTAACAGAACGGGGTCCTAACATAAGGATCAACACAAGGAACTATTCAGAACATGATACAAATACTGTAAACAGGTAGAGGAACTAAATCTGAGAAGAACGAAACTTGAAACGCGAAAAATAGACTTCGAACGGACCCTAAACGGGTCAAAAATGATAAGTCTGCCCAAAATCAGACGTCTGGGACATCTTCCAGACGTCTTAAACGATGGCTCAGGTCATACATTGTTCCTGCGTAGTCCTTCAGACGTCTAGAATCTCGCTGAACCGTCTGGACTTAGTTTCTAGACGTCCGACTGTTACTCTGGACGTCTGGAGACCCTTTCCGCCGTCTGGTGTTGTGCCCAGACATTCGATCTGTGTGGGAGGGTGTGCCCTTGCACCTTCCTGAACGAAACCTGCACGCATACGCGACCGTCCTCAACCCGAAATGAGGCAGAACCCTTCAGCGGAACGGCTACATGGCCGTACACACGAAAGAAGAAGGGAAGGAAAATATCGTACCTTTCAGACGTCTGGACCTTCCTCCAGACGTCTCCCGTGTCGTCTGGACGTAGGTCCAGACGTTTGATTTTGGGAAATTTTCCCAGAATCAGAACCTCCTCGCCCTCCGCCTGCTGCGCACGGCCGTGCCGCGTCGCGCTCGCCTGCTGCCTGAGCTGCAGCAGCACCTCCCCAGCGCCACGCTCCCGCTGCGTGCCCGTTGGCCGGCCCTGGCTGCTCCGGCGAGCTCGCACCCTCGTGCTCTAACCCTTCTCCCTTGCTGCAACTCCTCCCCGTGCACCCACGACAGCAACTGCTGCCCTCGCCCTCTCACTCTCACGCTAACAGGAAGAAGAAGAAGAAGGCGGTGGAGTGATGGTGAGGGAGAGGAGAGGAGGGGTATTTGAAGGTGTCGGGGGGAGAAAGAGAGAAAGAAGGCTACACCTGCAGGGAGAAAAGAAGGCAGCGGTTCAGTCTGCACGCGCATGCGCGTAGACGCGAAATCGTACGCCGAAAAAATTAATTTCCAGATGTCTGGGAAGGCTTCCATACGTTTGATCAGACGTCTGGACCAACTCCCAGATGTCTTAAATGGTGTTTGATGCCAGGGTCATAATAATAACTAAGAGGAGAAGGAAGGGAGAAATTTGAATGAAGGTGCACTCGATGTTGAGGAGTGGAGTGAAACAACAATTGGTGGTAAGAAAAAGAAGAGGAAGGCAAAGAAAATAGTTGTTCATTATCTAGAGGATGATGAACCTCAAGAAAATATGAAAAAGGTGGATGATAAGAAAAAGGTTAAGTTGGAAAGTGGTGCCAATATCCCACTCATTAATGATGTCGATAGTGATGTTGTAAGTTTCTCAAAAACACTTGTATTGACCTTTTCACATTAAGAAAAATTACCAAAATGTTTATGTTACAATAACAGTACCTTTGTGATCCTTGCGACGACAATGAGGGACATCAACATGTCACTGATCAAGAAAACATCATTCAGTCATTCCTCAGAGATCCAACTAGCAAGTAATGTTACATTTGCTTCCAATATAATTTTATGCTCTCTTACACAATACAATATGAAATGTTGTAATATTGTGACAACTTAGGTTTCATAGAAACTATCACACCCCCTTGGATAACTATTGTAGGGGTCAACACATACATAACTTGTTGTATGGAGGAATGATCGAGGACACAGTGAGTTTATTCAATATCTTTCATAAAATTACCATTCCCAAGTAACACCTTGATATGTACTAAAATAATGATATTTCAAACCAAGCACATAATTGATGCTTATATGGATTACTTGTTTTTCAAGTACTCCATGATATCAAAAGGCGAGGCACCATACTTATTTGGATCCTTGACAATAATGGTATACCATTTTTTAGCACTACATACTACTAAGATTTTGGTTGTAATGTTCATAAACATTAAATCTTAATGCTTGCAAAGTTTGATAAACAATAGGGCACAAAAATTGACCAGGGATGTGAAAGTGCACTAGAGGGGGGGTGATTAGTGCTAAAGGCGGTAAACAAAAAAGCTAATTGAAATTAAAGCATATCTACAAGATAATCAATCAATCCACAAATATATCACCAACCATAACACAAGTATTTATAGTGGAAACCCAACCTCGGGTAAAAACTACTACATAGATCTCTCAATTTAGGATTTTGCCCCGAGTCCAACTCGGAATACTAACCGTACTTATGGGGTACCAAACCCTTTTACAAACCCTCTTGATTTTCCAATCAAGAACAAACCCCTCTTACTTAAGAGGAGAGGAACCCACAACCCGGGCCCTCAGATTACAAGTAGATGAAGGAATAAAATTGAATTAAAATAGAAATTAGCTCCTATGGATAGCCCCAAAAAGATATGCAATCAATTGTATGAAATAGTTATCTAGGAGACTAAAGTGAACTCCCTTAGTGAATGTGAGAAGATGATACTGCTGGGAGTTGAAGTGATGAAGCTTCAAGTAAGTGTGAGTTAGAGAATTAAAGTTTTAATCACTTCCAAGAACACCAAATGTATGCCTTAGCTAGCTTAATGTAGACTTGAATGCACTTTAGAGTGTGTTTTGGGGTGTTCTATCTCTACCAAAGAGTGAGAAACCATCTCATATATATAGAGGGGTGAATGAACTAGTTTAGGTGTGCATAAGGCCCTTCTTCAATAACTAAAATGTTTCATAATTGAATTTGTCAACAACTAACTAATATGCTCCAAAAGTGCTTTAACTAACGTTAGGTAAAAGTCATCTAACGTTATGTGAACTATCTAATGTTAGGTACTTAGTTAGGTGCAAAGTTCGCTATCTCCTGGAGGTGTCCAATTTGGCCTAAAATAGCCTACCTAACGTTAGGTAACCTCTATCTAACGTTAGGTACAAAATTCAGTGCAAAGTTCGTTATTTCCTAGAGCTTCCAAATGACACCAGCCTTGCTACCTAATGTTAGGTCTCATATACCAAACATTAAATGGCCTGTAGAAGGCCCTCTAACTGTCTAAACTAGTCTTATTGATCCTTTGAGATTCTAGGATGATCCATTAACACCTAAGGATATGTTTTATCGTATTTTGACTTATTTAGGCTGTGTACTGTTCTTGTGAGAATTACATATGAACCCCTTATATTTATACTAATATGAGATCTGATTGGGGCTTGCCTTACATTCTAAAGAATAAAAGATTACAACTCAATTCTTATAACACAAGGAGACCTAAACTTGAAGAGCATGATCCCCTCCTTCTTCTTAGCTTCAGATTTCGTTAAAAGAGCTTCAACCTAAAAATCAATCTTGCAATAACTATGCATAAGTTCCAATTTTAATCTTAATTACCTGAGATGTTTGTCATCATCAAAACCATCATTAAAGGCTAATGTGGTGCCTAATTACTTATGCACCAATAGGGATGAACAAACCTCTCTTTATGAAATATTTGATTCCAAATTGAGTACTTTCAAAAATATTAAGAAGACATTCCTCCCATTGCATCTACCAAGGCATTGGATACTGTTGGTGGCAAGTTTTGATACAAAAGGAGTTTTGTGTGTACAACTCACTCAGGCATGATAGGAGGAGCAGGTCTGAAGCATTCAGATGGGTAAGTGTGATGGTGTGTGTAATGATTAGGATGAGAATTGATTAGATGTCATGGTGTTTTCTTACATTGTAATGAACAATTTCATGCAGAGGGACATTTCAATAAAGTTGTTTGCAATGAACATACCATATGAAAATATAGCAAGTTGGATGATGCAATTCATAATAGATGTTCTACAACAATCTGAAACAAGCAGAGACTGTGGTATTTACCTGCTAAAGTACATGGACTTCATTTGCGAGGAAAAGCCTATTAGTTTCAGTCATGATGAGATTAGAAAATTTAGGGCACAGATAGTCACGATCCTGCTGGAGTGCGAATATGACACAAATGAAAAACTCATGTGCAAGTACCTAATCAACTGACAATGAGTGAATGGGTGGACCTGATTATCTAGTTTATTGCAAAGTTTGCATATTGTAACCTTTTTCATGATAAACGCATAATGATAGTTTTAGTCAGAAACTTATTTTTTGGTGCTTAAAGTGATCTTATACATTTTGAGTTGATATTGAACATTTTGGGAGTAGAACACATGATGGTTTTGATCTTCTATGTAAATTTTGGAAACATCTCTATGAGGTCTGCTGAATAGTCTTTTTGTTGTGGAATTGTAATGCATTTTATCTAATACAAACTAATGTTGTATATTGATTCTGCCTGGACTTGTTTAATATAATAAATGATTTGAATTTCAAGTACATCTAAATTGATTATGTTGTCTTCCATTTATTCCTTCGAACTTGGATTTGTTTCCTTAACGTGAATAATAAACAATGTAGTTTCACGTACTATTTTAGACAAAATCGTGTACTACAAAATCCATCATGTTAATCCATTAATTAAAAATGCTTGGGATGTTGTATCACATTTGTTCATTGCAAACTTCCCTTAGATTTTAATTGTGTTACAAAAAACATGTCGTGTCATGATAAAAATCTGATATTTGTAATACAAATTACACAACGGTTGTAATATAGATATGTATGTTTAGTGGTTCTACGTAAGCGGTCATTGAGGTTGTAATACAATTTGGATAATATAGAAAACATGAAACGATGTAATATACATATGAGAATTATAATACAAATTACATGACAGTTGCAATACAGATATGTATGTTGTTCAGTGGTTTTACATAACTAGACTTCGAGGTTGTAATACAATTTGGGGTAATATAACAAACATCAAACATCGTAATATACATCCGAGAATTGTGATACAAATTAAACGACGATTGTAATGCAAATGTGTGAGTTGTTTAGTGGTTCTACATATGTAGACTACGAGGTTGTAATACCTATTGGTATATACAATTTAAATTTCTAAGGGATGATAATGAGTGCTCTACTATAATAGTTTGAAGACTTCTCCATAATGATTAATCCCTTATAATATATTGGTATATAAGGGATATCACTTAGATTAATCCCGTAAGAAACCTATTTTACATATTTATCGTGGTTACATATTTTCCACAATTAGGTGCATGCACGACACTCTCTTGAATAACATGTTTCAATGAAGTATATAACTAAACAAATTCAACAAAAACTTCCTTATAAAACTCATATCATTCCGTCAATGACCTAATCAATGAGCTTCTATATAGTACATTGCAAAAAAAATTAAATAGTATATCTCAATTGATGTCTGAATATTCAATATGACAAACAAACAAAAAAAGAAGGGTAGTTGCTTCAGTCATTCTTATATATGCAGTCGAGGGACATTGCATCCTCGAAGAACATGCATCATTCACTATCAAAGCTAATGTCGTGTAGGATGTTGTTTGCTCTGCAAAGTAAAACATACCAAGAATGATATACGATTAATGTACAAGCATATATAGAAAAAAAATAAAACATATTATGGATTAAGAAATGTACCTATTGGATAAATGTTGCGATGAAGAGCTCTTCATTAGACAATTCCTCGAACCATGTCCAACATTAAACTTCAAGCATAACTTACATTGATGACCTTTTGTATCTTTCTACTCAATTGTAGGTTTCATATGTCTACTGCCAATCTTCGGCCTTCCACTTCTGCCATTGCCTTTTGTTTTTGTAATCTTAGGTTCCCTGATCTTTAAACCACTAGACGACGAGAAATTGAATGAACGAGGAGTCCATTCTTCATCGAGTGATATCTTAATGATGTAGAGACATTTATGTTACATAAACTGTCTATTTATATGTATTTTTAAGCATATATTACACCATGCATTATAAAATTGCATAACATGCATCATCATGCATTTAGGTTAGATTATATAAATTATAGGTTAATTTTCCCTTTTTGTGGTCAGGGGATAGGGAGAGATCATTTTAGGGGCTCGGATTGAAGATTCAACTATACGGATCTAATTAGGGCGACGATCGGAGTCTAATGCCTCTGAGATAGCCCCAATCAGATTTTCATAGCATCAGATGCAGTCCGAGAAAGAGCAAAAGTCGAGCAAGGTGGTGCAAATTCATACCTTAGATGACAAATCTAACCACACGGATGGGTTCGGATCGACGATCGCAGCCCAACGATGTGAAAATTTATCTAATCTGACAACCGCGGCACCTCCTATGAGCAAAAGAAGGTTGACGACTCAGATGGTGCCATATGACGCCATCCAAGCTGCCAAAGTCACCGGCACTCTTCATCCTCATCAAAGATCGCGCGATCTCAACTGTTGGATCGAGATCCAACAGTTGAGAATGCACGGACAACGAATTCAAAAGCATGAGAAAAGAAGCCCCCTAGCACAGCAGTTAAGAATGACTCACGCTTGCAGGTCGCGCATTTGAGTCTCCCCTCGGCGCTCCTTCCTCGTGCGCACAAGCTCAATTCAGTTGGCTTATCAGATGCTAGCAACCCAGATCATCACATCGAATGAACACGCGATTCGATGTCCGGTTGCATGCGCGATCAAACACTCTCCTCAGTGCACGCTTAGGAGCGATCTGGAGAGTGTGATCATGATCCAACGGCTCTTGAGGTGGCCATGTTGTGCGACACTTGGTGAGCGTGGCTCAACTGCTGAAGGTCGATCGATAGCCACGTGGCGTGGCATGGGATCTCAGATCAGAGGCGAACAGTGGAGATCTTCAGCAACACTTGCATTCAGTGATGCACATAATCGTCACTAAAGATCCTATATAAATTCTAAGCTTGGAAAAAGACCTTTATACCCCCCATTCCTACAACTATAAAAGGCCTACCCCTCCTACATATTTTCTCATCCCTTCCTTGCTTCTCTCACCTCCTCCAAAGCTCTACGAGCTCGTCCCAAACCTACGATGCTCCATTAGAGTTATAAAAATAATTTTTTCATGTTCTCACCCTCGTTCGTGGAGCTCCAAAGGTTGTCCTCTCACCCTCGTTCAGGAAGCAGATCCAGCTGCGACATCGCCCTGTTCCGTCCTCTGTCCTCCGTCTTCGTCCTCTTTCATCCAGCATCTCACCACCCCCATCCAGGCACCCCATCAATGCAACTCGTCCTCTAAGCAACCGTCGAAGAGGATAATTTCTCATCCCCTTCTCTTTTATCTCTTTCTAGTGTAGATTTCCACTTTCTAGTTGTAGTGATTAGATGTCATGAACATGTTGCTATCATTATGAAACATTTGTTTATTTTCTCTTTATTTGTATTATTCTTTCTCTTTCTTCTATTAATTATTCTTTAAGTAGAATAGCTAGTAGATTAATTTCAACCATCTAATCTATTTTCGTGACAATAAATCCAACGTGATTTTAATCAAACGTTCACCTCCTCATGTTTGACCCGGGACTCACTAGAGTTTCGGTTAAATTATCTATTTGACAGATTTTTACTCAACTACAACGACAAGGTTTTCAAACTCAAATCTTTTAGCATAGAAAGCGTGTTCAACATTTTGGCATCATTGTCGGGGAGGCAACGCTTTTTGATTTCCTGCATTTTCTGCCTTGCCTAACTTTTATCTCACTTTTTCTCTGATCTTGCTATGATTGCAGGTACTCCTCAGAGGCGGGCCAGAGCGGTTAGATTGGAGAAAAATGCGGATGAAAAGTTTACCCCACACCTCCCACCCTCTAAATTTTATCCCATCACATAAATAACACAAACCCTAATTAACCTAGGAGCTTGCATACACCCTAGGCTTAGTTTGGTTGTTTGGTTGCCACCTCCACCACCTCATCCTCCGCTTATAAAAAAATTCTAAAAAAAATCCCACAGAGGTACACAACCTCTTCTGATTCTTCATACTCAACCAGTACACTCATCAACACATAATTGAGTAGAAATCAGACTAGATAATCATTTGTGTGCCTAACTCAATGGTGTATTAAGGCCAATTGTTTGAGTTGTTTGGGCCTCACCACTTCATCTAAAAATAACTCATAAGTAGCTTGCTCATTAAGGTTAACATTTAAGGTCAGTACAAGGCACTCAACTTTATTTTGATTTTAAAGAAAGATATCTTCACCTGTGCTTTCAAAACTTGGTGTGCCAACTGAATCTTGATTGAATAAACCTAAAGTTAAACCCTAAAAGCTACTAAACAATGTTGAACCCTAAAAGACAAATCATCAATTAACCTTGTTTGAAAATCATAGGTTGTGCATGCACACACATCAAAACTAATCTTTAAGGGAACAACCCAGATAAAGGGCCCATCACATTCCAAAGCACATTCAAACCTAAGCCTAATTAAAATTGAGTGGATATTGGCCTTAAGAATTTGACTCGCTCTTTGGGACCCAGATTAAGATTATTTTCGATTAATCTATTTCTACCGTTCAATATGATGTCTAGCAGGGGAGCAGAGTCAAATGACTGCAATTGGGGGATATCAAAGAAACCAGAGGAGAAAGCCAAGGAAAGAACCTTCTCCCCAATCCCTACCTCTAACTGGTTGGACTAACCAGAATGAAGTAGATCAAATTGTTTCTTTCATCTCAAGACAGGTTTTGGGAGTCTGTAGATCTTTAGGCTATCCCACTTAAGGACAAATTTGATTGTTTATACTGCATGGCACCTTTCTTCCTTCCATTTTGTCATGATACTTCCACATCCTACACACATTTCCACTCCTTCCCTCTTGACATTTCTTATCCCCAATATAATGATTATTCCAACCCATGTTGTAATCAACCATCTACCAATTGGGATAACTCAGATTGGGTATACAATTTCAGACCTTCATGTTCAGGGTCTAACCATGGACATCATGATTGTAATTTTTATCCTTCTCCGAGCTACATGATTATAGATCACCACCCTCCTATAGGCAACCTAATGTGATCTACATTCAAGATATATTGATCCTTACCCTCCCTCATATTACACTGGATATGGGTCACTACCCCTTTATGAACAAGCATAAGCAACCTATTATTAGGGAGGGTATCAAGAACCTCAATTCCCTGACTCCCCTAGACTAAACCCAAACCCACCCAACCCTAAACCAAACCATTTGGTTCAAGCGAACCAGGTCAAATATAGGGTGTTGGCTAACTTAAGGAATACCATTCAATCTTTAGAAGCTCAGCCAACACCTTGCGTTGAAGAATTGGAACCTCTGATTCAATGATTGATGATCTTAACAAATATTTGTTGGATTGGCTCTAAGATGTTAAGGAGAAGGACCTAGGTGAGCTTTTACTTGGGAAGTTGTCAAAATTGAGGATGAGATTTGTAGTTATTCTAGTCCAATCATGGGATGATTACTAATATGAACCCCCTTCAGGAGAGCCAATGTCAGAACCCACTCAGGCACCTGTTGGGGGGACACGTCTTACGAGACTAGGTATGACCAGATTGTTCTAGTGCAATTAGTTGAAAATGAATTGATTACTTCACCTAAGATCCTGAGCCAGGGTATGAGGAAAAGTATGTCTCCATGGACCAGGAAATGATAAATGATTTTGAGACATATAAATACGGATCCAGAATTTTTTGATTCTGAAGGTGAAGAATCGTTATGTAAAGTCTCACCCAAGTTTGAAGGAAATGATTTCAGTGAGATAATTGAGCCTGAGGAATTCGATGAATCATTTGATGGCCCTATAATTGAGGAAATTGTTCCTGTTGGGGCTAGCTTGGAAGAAACAAATCATGTCCTCATGGATGATTCAATTCATAGCCCCATTCCTCAATCACACCCTGTTGAGCATAATGACGATTTGATTTTTTAGATCACTAGACCCAAGTCAATTCTTATTCAACCACAAATTTTGGACTTAGATATTTTATACGGGGATGATGACACTTTAGAGGTCCCAGAAACACTTATTTTGAAGGTAGAAATCAGGAGATGACAATTTGGGAAGCTAATTCTGAGAGAGATAGACATTTGGATCTAAGGGTTCCTTTATGTTTGAAACCACCAACCTTTTACCAGGACTCTTATGATATTTTTGACTCTAAGGATGTGCAACCTAAGTGCATATTAATGGATTATCTTTTTGAGAAAATCGTTAACTAGACAAATGAGCCCATTGATTTAGATTTTCCTATTGTTCGACATTTTAGACTTGGGTTGCATCCTCATAATTTGCAGGCCCAACCCCGCTTGTATACTGATCTCAAGTTCTAGGTAATTTTTATTCAGAACCTTAATACACTCGACCTTGGGGCATGGGTCTGCACCACAATTTGGTCCACATTTGTGGACACCTCCTTATAGGTCCAAAAATTTATCTTCTTATTCTAATTCTAACATGCATCTATGAATTCTTTATTTCCTCTTTGTTTGTATACGTGCTGTTAGAATCAGACTGTATACCTCTCCTGTAGATGTGCGAAGAAGACATGAGTGGATAGTCCCACATCGTGGGATTTGGAAGCAGCGCTAGTGCATAAATTGAAAAAGTGTTGAGGGCTTATCGCCTCAACACTTGGGGGGTGAGGTCCCTCGCACCCTCACGTGCCTCGTTTGCGACACTACCCCTGCGGACCTAGTGCACCCAACTACCCGCATAGCTAACCACTCCTCAGCTGTGACCCACGCTTGTAGCCCTGGTCCCGGGTGTGCTCTAGGTCCGATTACCCATATACCTGGTACTGTTGAAGGCTCTAGGAGAGCATGACCCAAGGAGAGAAAGAGAGAGAGAGCGCAGGGGCAGGGAGATTTTGCTCTGTTGTGGATTGGCTAACACTTAGCCAAAATTCAAGCCCTTTCCCCTATGCTTGAAGAAGAGAAGACGGGCAGAAGAAGAAGGCTTGAAGAGAAGGAAAAGAAAGCAGAGAAGGAAGGAAGAGGAAGAAGCCCTGAAAAAGAAGGCTGAAGAAGGAAAGAAAAGAAGTGGAAGAAGAAGAAGAAGAGAAGCTTAAAGAAGAGAAAGGGAAGAAAAGAAAGGAAGGAAGAAGAAGAACAGCTGAAGAAAAAGAAAGGAGCACTGTAGGAACGCACTTTAAGTTGTCTGATTGTAAAATTAGATGTCTGATTATCTGTTCCTTCATTTGATTATATTTGAGTAATTGTTTGAGTGTTAAACTGATAATTGGTGATCCAAAATCACCATTATTTTGTCTAGACTTCTTTTTACCTCTTCATATACTCATGTTATACATTGCATATTAGTTTTTGAGTAATTTATTATGCTCATTTATATTATCTATTGAGATTAGTACGTGAATTTCCATTTTCTCCCTATGTTCGACCTCGGACTTCAAATTTGAGTAATAAATTGTATTTGTTTTCAAAGAGATTTCGGCTATACTACAAAGTAGCATTTATAAACATCGATCTCGCCCTATGAACATTTTGGCACTGTTGCCAGGGAGCAACGTACAATTCACTACTATTCTCTGCATTATTTGATTATATTTGAGCACTAACTTGTCTTGTTTGCTTTCTTGTGATTTTGCGAGGTACTTCACGAGGAGATCTTCTACGCAAAATAGTCACTTCAGGGCAGGTAACTTCTCTATTCTTCCCTAATCAACCTCCTAATCTTGGAAAGATAAAAAAAGGAAACAATCAATTAGGAATCACCTATCTTATTTTCCATAGTAATCATCATTTAAAAGACAAGTTTCCTGATTTGCGAAAATTCTTTTCAAATCTAATTGAAAATTGAGACGATTTTTGTTTTGAATTTCCTACCCAAAAATTTCCTGTGCCTATTAGGGACTATGCTTAATTTCTAATCTTCTTGGATTACGCACTTCTTTTTTAAAGTCTAAGGAGAACATTTTAAGATCAATTGGACTTGGAAATAGAGCCAAGTACAGTTTCAATTTTTAGGTATTGGAGTGCTAGTTTACACTTGCCTGCATAAAAAGAAACAAACCCACCCGCATTTGTGTGCTACCCAAGCCCTTGGTTGAAAAGATCTAATCACAAAAATCCTAAAATTAGGCTCTAAATTCACTTGAACCTTAAAATCCTTGGACCTAATAACCTGGGAGTCAAATCAGGGTGATTTCTAGGTCTTGACCTAGAGTTCATTCTGCCATCTTTAGGGCAAGTCAGGTGAAGTTGGTTTATGTTGACGAGGGTGAGATCGTGGTTTTAAAGGACGTCACGTTGTAGTATAGATGAAATCGCCTCGAAAACAAATAAAAATTTATTACTCGAAAACCTAAGTATCCAAGGTCGAACACAGGGAGCAAATGGAATTTATTTACTAATCTCAATCAATGTAATTGAACACTTAGAGTTACTCAAAACCTAATTCAGAATATAAATGCAAGAATTTAGGAGTTAAAATTGTAGCAAAATAGAAGAATTGGACGTCTGATTCTATAATCAGACGTCTTAAAAAGATATCTCTTTTTAGCACTTATTTCCTTTCTTCTTCTTCAGCCTTCTCTTTTCTGCTTTCTTGCTTTCTTCTTTTTGCCTTCTACCTTTGGCCGTCTGCCTCTTCTTCCTTGTCTCTTCTTTGTGGCTCCTTTCTTTGCTTTAGCCTTCCTTCTTTTTCTTTCTTCTCTTGCACAGTGCCTTTCTCCTTCTTCTTCCTCTGCAGTCTTCTTCTGCCTTGTTCTTTGACCTCCTTCTTTTACTTTGATTCCTCAGTCTGTCTTCTTCCTTCTTTGGCTTGCCGCTCCTTCTGCCTTGTCTTTCCTTCTTCTCTTTTAACTTCTCTTATTTGTCGCGGCTAAGTCCTTCCTTCTTCAGCCTTTGCCTTCAGCTGCACCATCTTCTTCCTTCACTTCTTTACTATGCCTCTTCCTTAGCTCCTTCTTCTTTCCTGCACACAATGGAGCAAAACCTACCCCTACCCTCCCTCGCGTCTCTCTCTCTCTCTATTTCTCTCTTAGGTACGCTCTCCCAGAGCTGGGTAATCGGGTCAGGTTTCACGCGCCCAGGTCCAGGCGCACCGGCGTGGGTGTGATGTGCGAGGAGTGAGAGGTGTAATCAGATTGGTCATGCCAGATTCGCGGGACGAAGGTCGCGGACGAGGCGGGTGCGTGTGAGGGCGAGGGACCTCACCCCATGTACTGGAGGCGAATAGCTTAAAACACAAATTCAACTTATACTACATACTTGCGCTAAAGACTTCCGAGGTGGGACTAAAGTGTCCCACCCGCTTCGCTTGCGTGCCCGCAGGATGTTGCCTTCAATTGCCGCATCTTCAATCGCTTACTAAGCCAATTGCCTAGCTACGTACATGCACAAGACCAACTCGCTTCACCTGGGACTCGTATGCCTGGAGGACGCGACCTGGAGCGAAGCTTGCAAGCAGCTTGCTTCAGCGTCAATGGAGGAAGGGGCTCAGATCTGCAATACACTTCACAGGGCCTTGTGGCCTCATTAGAGCACATGAGAAGCTTCGTCGTATCAAGGTGAAGGTGAGACAGTGGTTGGCTCGACGCGGGGTAGCCTAGGCGCGCATGCCTAGGTCACCCTATGGCCGTGCTTATGGGTTAGGTCGGGGGGCGTTTAGGGAGGTGTTGGCAGTCGATGGATGGGAGGAAGGTGATCAGTGGGTGAAGGCGGAGCTGATGAGGGGTCTGGCGAGGCGTGTGGAGGTGCAGAGCAGTGGAAGCGCCTCGCCGATGGTCGACCGGAGATGGAGAAGATGGCTGTGGTTTGTGGTGTTGAGGGGGTGAAAGAGGAGATAAAAAGAGGGGAACTAAAGAGGGGAGAGAGAGGAGTAGTTCTGACCTAGCTACATGGACGAAGGGGGAGAGGAGGCGGCTGGCCGTTTCTGCTGCCGCCGGAGAAGACGATGTCTAGGGGAGGGGTGACGGCGACGAAGACGGGGCTAGAGGTGCACGTACTAGTGTTGCACGACGCGGAGGAAGGTGGTGAAGGTGGCTCTGCCACTGGTATTGTGGCAGAGCGACGAGAAAGAGGAGGAGGGCTCGCCGGAGCTCGCTGGACCCCTGACCGGAGGAGAAGAAGATGAAATTGGGGTGATTCTCCAGCCAAGTTGAGCTGAAGAGATGCAGTCGGAGGTGGTTGTGCTTTTATAATCGCTGGCAGGGACTCTTGTGCTTGGAAGACAAGCTTCCAAGTGCACGAGTCCTCGCCGGAGATGGAATGTGGAAGATACTCACATCTCTTGTGCGTTCGCACAAGAGATTGGATGCAAATCAGACCTTGCAATCATGCTCAGATGGAAGGGAATTCCTCAGATAATCTCCCTTCCAAATCTGGGAGATCTCTGAGGAATTAAGGAGTAATCCCCCTCCATTCCTTGCCGGAGTAGGATTCCTCCCCATTAATGGCGGAGGGACCTGATTGTAAGAGTGGCGAGGAAGTTAGGGGGGTCTGTGTAATGATTTTCAAAAGATAGGGACCAGAATGTAATTGGGTGAACTATTTTGCAAAGTAGGTCAAGATGACCTCCCCTTAGGTCTAAATTTTGGTACAAACCTAATTTGGACCTAAAGAATCCAATGGTGAAGTTGGATTTTAGGTTTGACCACGTTTAACTGAATATTTTACACAAAAATCTAAATTAGGTCAAATAATGAGCTAGGACACCAATCTAGGTCAAAATAGGTTTTAAAGGTCAAATTGAAGGTTCTAAATCCTAGGGGATATTTTTCCATGAATTTTAGAGGGTTTAGTTGACTTTTTATCCTGACCAGAACCTTGTTGAATTAAGCGGGTCTGTTTTGGGGTTACAGAATGTCATTTAATTCTTGGATTGCATAATAACCCATTTCTGACTGAATCAACCCACTTTTTATCTTATTCAGATCATTTGACCAATGTTTTGTCTCTGAGAAATCCCGTTTATGTACTGCAATGGTAAAATTACAGTTTTAACTTTTGTTTCATGTTTTCTTCTTAGAACATTAATTCCTTGAATTAGGTCCTTCTCTGGGTTATGTAGGAGCTCTTATTCTCTTTCTTAGGTCAAAATGAGCTAGTTAGGGCTCATGATGAGGATCTCATCAGTTTACGTTGTAGCCCAACCAACCTCCAAATTAGGTCACAAGTCGAAATTAACTTCTAAATCAAGTGAAACTCAAGGCATAAATTAGGACCTAAAATTGGTAGACTTAAGGACTTAAGTTCATACATTCCGGTCTACCTAGACCCTCAATGACAAGGATGGTCGGGCGGGGGAAACCCAATGACTAGTGGGGATGCTCTACCATGTAGGGGTCTTTGCGGGGCTTTCTCTTCCTGGCTGCCCAGGTACTTCTCGGGTGTACGAATTTTTGATTAAGAGGAATCATCCACCTCGAAATTGCCTTAGTCATCCAAAAATCTTTGGGTGCCTTGATTGGGTCAATATCACATCTAGTCCCTCATCACTTCTATTAGAGTACACACACAGATTTTCTTTGGAATCTATTTCAGATCTAATCAAGTTCAATCCAACCTGAGTTTTGCTTCTACATCTTGATTCCACCATTTTATTCAAAATGCAGCATGGCTATATCGGAAGATTATTTAGGAAACCTGAATCCCAAATGAGCTTGAAAGAAAAGATACTTGAGAATGCCTATAGAAACTATGAAGAATACTATGCAAGGGACATTTAGGAAAGATTTGCAAAAACAACAGAAATCGTCATGAACTGTGTAGAGATAATATGGACACAAATGAAATACGGTTCAAACTAGGATCTCCTATTAGCAGAACACGGTGAATTGGTGAAATTACACAACAATGATTGTCTGCAATGTTTGTCAAACCCTTCACTTCCAGAAAAATTGGATGAATTTTAGAAAAATGGGGAGAATTGCTAAATAAATTATATATAACAATTGATCAAAAATACCCATTAGAAACTAACAAAACATCTTGGAGTGAGACTAGTGATCAACACAATTGTCCAAATCCCAGGTTTGATGATCAAGCTTGTTATGGACCACTAACCCAAATGGAACCTGATTCAAATTACGAACAAATTAACATTCCTAATCTTGAGATGGGTTAGGAGGAACCAATTGTAGGAGAATATGATTTTGAGCCAGCCCTAGAGATACAAAACCCCAGTTCACCAAGCTTAGATTTTCCAGACTCCTATGATAATGAGATTGACTCAGAACCTCTCGAGGGTGTAAATTCCACTCCTTATTTTGATAAGGTGACCCTCAAGGACAATTCTAACATCCCTATAGAGCCCAACCTAGATTCTACTAATTCAATCCACACCCTTAACCTAGAATCTGGATCTGAGTCTTCTTGGGATGATTATAAGGCCCTATGTGATGAAAATCAGATTTTAATTTTAGATTATGATTCAGGGTCCGTATTTGATGAGTACACCTCTCCAACATCCTTAAAAACATAGATTGATTTCTTGGAAGTCATGCCAATCTACGATACAGAAATCGAGGAGTTGGAAGAGTTGGGTTTTGATTGGGTCTTCCCTACAAGCCAAGAACCTGAGCCCATGCCTAATAGGGATACCTTTTTGAGCTTGGAATCTGAGAATAGGCTAGACCCAAGTCAAGTTGCTGAGTCTACATCTTTTGATTTATTCTGTGGTGGAACCTCTAATCCTGAATCAGATTCAAGACATGATTCTTGCAAGTTCTTCGACGATTTCGAATCTTACTATAATTTCGGAGAACCTTTGTTTCCTGACGACTATGAACCAATCTACAACCTCAGCATACATGATCCATTCTTCAACTCTGACTCTGAGGTCCCTGATCCCGAGATCATTGATTCAAAATCAAGTTCCATTGAGATGGAATCATTTCTTTTTTATCATCAAGAATCAAAAATAGAAAATACCGAGAGTGTCTACAACCCAAAGTTCGAATCTCTTCTTGACTCAAATTTCCTTGATCCTATAAACACTCTTCAGGCATTTTCTTTTGATTTTGATTGCTATTATGAGGGCTCTCTAGATGAACCCACCTTGGAATCTTTCCTAGAGGAGCCCTCACACACAATTCTTATTGAAGCCACCTCTTTTGCAACACATGCAGAGCCTTCCCAAACCTGTTTTCAACCCCGACCCACAACTGGACTCAATTTCTACTCTGATTCTCCTCTCAATGAGCCGATTGCAGATGACTCTCCTCCACATTCCAATCGGGTTTCGGACATCGATCATACTACAAATCAAGCCCCATCCTTCTTTGATTACTTTCGTAGGGTTCCTACATCCTCCACTAATTCATTTTCATTTGAGGATCCCTACTCTGATTAGGCTGATTTGACTTAGCCAAACCCTAGCTATACACTTCCATACCCTTTCGAGCTCCAAAGTATCTGGTGGGCACCGCATCTATTGATTCAAATTCATCAACCCGCTAGATTGATTAGGTTTAAGCTGTATCATCAGCCTGCTGATCTGAATAAGCACCTGGTTGAACCAACCAGGCTATTGATCAAGGTGCTTGTTCTACAAAATTCATCTGATTTCACCACTCCTTCCCATACCCTGTTCTGCTCGGCTAAAGGCATTGGATTTAACACTTAATGGGAGGCAACCCATTATTCCAAAAATCTGAGATCCTTTTGATTATCCTTCTGTACTTCACATCTATTGCACTCTGAGTTCGATTTTAAAACAATCAATCGCACCTCTGGTACTCGTACCAGGGCTTGAAATTGTCCACAAAAGTCATCCCGACCCATTTGCCCACCCGATAACCTTGTTCTAATTTATGAACCCCAAACTGTTACATATCCTCTGTTTACATTGAGGACATTGCAAAACTTAGGCATGGGGCGGTAGTAAAGTGCAAACATACAAAAATTCACAGTTTGTAAGGGTTCTCATAAAAAATTACATATTCCAAAAAAATCAAAAAAATTGAAAATTGAAAAAGAACAAAAAAATGGAGAAGGGAGAAAATTTTGAGTGAATTAATTGCATATCATTTTTTAGGAGGAAAAGGGGAGGTAATATAAGTGTCAAAAAGGAGCACAATTTGAAAAGAAAAATAGAGATAGTCATTAGTAAAAGATTAAGGAATCGATTTAGTTCTAGACCAAATCATAAAGAAAGAAAATGAAAGACATAAAATGCTAAGAGACAAAAAGAGATTAGTATAAACGTTGATCTTAGGCCTCTTAGGCTATGATTTTAGGCTTACAAAGTTAAGTATCTGCTAAGATCTGGATAGTCCTCAAGAGGTTAGGAAAAATGCGAAGCTTAAGTATTAAGTTTAAGGCTTAGGGATTATTCGGCCTCGTTAACTGACCTTTGGTTTGCAGGACTCGGTAACCTAAGCACCCTAATCCGCACATAGTCTGGTTCAGTGTGCTTAATTATCAAAATCACATAAATGCGTTAAATCTGTTCTGAAAAAGCTACCTAGATTAGGAGTGGCTGATCAACACAAGTTGATTTGGAAGAGTTCCCAATGAGGAGAGGCGGAAAATTCCCCTCAAAGATGCACAATAACATACCGTCTCCTCGGTGCTTGTCTCCTAGGATATCTAAATATCCTATCAGAGGCATGTAAGCACCTTGTGCTGGTTCAGATGCATGAGCGGCATTATCATGAAATATCAATTGTCAGGGTCTAGATTTAACTATAGAACCTCATGGGTGGGATTATCTTGAAATCTCGAAAGCTAGGGTTCTAGGGGTTACCAAGGGCGGTGCTATCTCGAAGCATCGATTTCCAGGGACCCTACGAGCATTGATGGTGAGAACTAGGAATTCGATACAAACCATGTTGTAAAGCTAATCCGAAACAAGAAATAAAAAGAAAAGAGAAAGAAAACTCTCCAAAAATAAAGAAAAAATTCTTCTTTCTCTCTCTTACAAAAATGCACTGCAAACTGAACCTAGGCTAAAACATGTTATAAGCACAAGTGCTTTAACTGCGGAGTTCAACGAACCTTAGGTTAGTTCCTGTGAGCCTTAGAAACCTTCGCGGCTGACTAGGGCAAGAGCTAGTCAGGTCTGGATCTTGGTTGGTACTTGAGTACCTCTAGGTCTACTATCAACATTCTGACCTAATCTACAAAAGAAAGCACACATCTGAGCATAAAAGGCATGTGGTCTAGAGTTTAAGTTAAATTCCTTGAGATTTTGCTAAGGGACTAACAAAAGCTAGGGATGGGGGTATGATGGGAACACCATCATAAACCATAACTAGCTAAAAATGATCTGATTAAGTCATTAAATGCTCCTACATAACCGCCAGAGGACTGTAATTCACTGCAAATCCATTCTGAGGGAAAGACAAGAAACCAGGATTAAAACTATAATTCTACCATCACATCATAAATGCAAAATAACAACAGGTTTTCTCAGGATTTAATTAAGGGTTAAATGGTCCTAAAAGGCTAACAAGTGGGTTAAGATAGACAGAAAAGGGTTTTCGCGTGTTTTGAGAATTAAATGACTTCTGAAATCCTAAAAATAGACCCGCTTAATTAACTCAGGTTCTAGTTAGGATAAAATTCACCTAAACCCTCTAAAATTCATAGAAAAATATTCTCTCAGGTTTGATACCTTCAATTCGACCATCAGAACCCATCTTGATCCAAAACAAAGGCTCAGACTGACATTTGTCTTAATTTGAGTTTTTGCATAAATTACCCAGTCAAACTTGGCCAAAACCTAAATCTAACTTCACCACTGGATTCATTGGGTCCAAATTAGGTTTGTACCAAAATTTGGGCCCAATTTGAAATCATCTTGACCAAGTTTACATTTTGGTTCAGTTAAACTCTTTTTATCTCATTCAGACCCCTAACTTTCGAATTCTTTGCAAAAGGACCCCTAGCTTTGTCGTCTTCTATGCAACCAGGTCCCTCCGCCATTATCGTGGAGAATTCCTACTCCGATGAGCTTATCTTTGGCAAAATCTCCATGATTAGTTGACGAATCCCTCTAAAAATTGAAAAGGAAACTCGTTAGGTAATTACTTTCCTTTTCAACCAGATCTGAAGCTCCAGATCTCACCCAAATACTAATATGAACTCGTGGAAGAATTGGGTATCCTATTCTAACGAACCTTCCAATCTTGGAAGCTTGGCTTCCAAGCTCTTTTCACTCTCTAAACCTTTATAAAAGAACCGCCAGACTTCGCCATGTCTAAGCTTGAATTCCAGCCGAAACCCCCCTCTTCCTCTCTCCTCTTCCGCTGCAAGTCTCCACAGGCTCCGGCGAGTTCCCCATCCACATTCCTCGTCCATCTTGCAAAACAAGCAGTGGATTCATCCTCCCCGACTTCTTCCGTGTGCCGCAATACCAGCGGACACCCTTTTCCACATCTTCCTCGCCGCTTCATCACCAGAGAATTCATCTTTCCCGACACCGGCCAAACCAGGCGGTGTCGTCCTCCCCCTTTTGTCCACTTAGAATAGATAGTTAGGTCTCTCTAGGTTCCTAGATTAGTTTCCTTTACCAAAAACCAAAAATAAACCCTCGACCTACACGCAACCCATCTTCATCCTCCGCTCTAGCCACCCCTCAGGCGAAGCCCTCCGCTCACTCCACTGCTCTAAACACTTCGCCAGCTACTCCATAAGCTCTGCCATACCTCCACACACAAAACCCCTCTACTTACTCAACATTCCACCCATCCAATTGCTCCACCGAACACCACCTCCTCCGTGCTTCATCTCCATCATCATCCGCCCTCCACACGCTGCCAAACTTCATGCAAACACCACCATTACATTCGCCAACACCAAGCGATCCTTTTGAGGTATTCTAATGTGGTCGTGAGGCCGTCCTTTGTGTTTCAGGTGTTCTCCATTCTCCACATGCCGCCGCCTTCATCTCTGCCTTTGTTCATAGTCCTTTGGCTGCCAAACCATCGACCTCTACCATCAGGAGATGTGGTTCCACCTCATGACGCCAACCGCGTCTCCAATTGGCTTCCCAGTAGCAGCAGCATTAGCAATTCAAGGGCTTCACCTCTCCTACAGATGCGCGAAGAAGACATGAGTGGATAGTCCCACATCGTGGGATTTGGAAGCAGCGCTAGCGCATAAATTGAAAAAGTGTTGAGGGCTTATTGCCTCAACACTTGGGGGGTGAGGTCCCCCGCACCCTCACGTGCCTCGTCCGTGACACTGCCCCTACGGACCTAGTGCACCCGACTACCCGCCTAGCCAAGCACTCCTCGGCTGCAACCCACACCTGCAGCCCTGGTCTTGGGTGTGCTCTAGGTCCAATTACCCATATACCTGGTACGATTGAAGGCTCTGGGAGAGCGTGACCCAAGGAGAGAGAGAGAGAGCACGGGGGCAAGGAGATTTTGCTCTGTTGTGGATTGGCTAACACTTAGCCAAAATTCGAGCCCTTTCCCCTGTGCTTGAAGAAGAGAAGACGGGCAGAAGAAGGCTTGAAGAGGAGAAGGAAGAGAAAGCAGAGAAGGAAAGAAGAGGAAGAAGCCCTGAAAAAGAAGGCTGAAGAAGGAAAGAAAAGAAGTGGAAGAAGAAGAAGAAAAGCTTAAAGAAGAGAAAGGGAAGAAAAGAAAGGAAGAAGAACAGCTGAAGAAAAAGAAAGGAGCATTGTAGGAATGCACTTTAAGTCGTCTAATTATAAAATCAGATGTCTGATTATCTGTTCCTTCATTTGATTATATTTGAGTAATTGTTCGAGTGTTAAATTGATAATTGGTGATCTAAAATCACCATTATTTTGTCTAGAATTCTTTTTACCTCTTCATATACTCATGTTATACATTGCATATTAGTTTTTGAGTAATTTATTATGCTCATTTTATTATCTATTGAGATTAGTGCGTGAATTTCTATTTGCTCCCTATGTTCGACCTCGGACTTCCAATTCGAGTAATAAATTGTATTTGTTTTCAAAGCGATTTCGACTATACTACAACGCAACATTTATAAACATCGATCTCGCCCTGTGAACACTGTCCAAAAAAGATCAGAGGTCAAGGGGCAAGGTGGTGCAAATTTATACCTCAGACGATAAATCCAACTGCACAGATGTGTTCATATCGATAATCGTAGCCCAACAGTACGAAAATCGATCTAATCTGATAACCATTGAACCTCCTATGAGCAAGAGAAGATGGACAACTCAAATGGCATCACATGGCACCATCTAAGCCGCCAAAGTCACCAACGATCTTCATCCTCATCAAAGGTCATGCAATCTCGACCGTTGGATCGAGATCCAACGGTTGAGAACGTGCGGATGAAGAATTAAAAAATGCGAGAAAAGAAGCCCCGTAGAGTAACAGTTAAGAACGACACACTCCTACAGGTTGTGCATTCGAGTCTCGCCTTCACGCTCCTTCCTCACGTGCACGAGCTCAATTCAGGCATCTGATCAGATGTCAACAGCCCAGATCATCGCATTGGATGAACACGTGATCAGACGCTCTCCTCAGTGCACACTCGAGTGATCTAGAGCGTGTGATCGTGATCCAATAGCTCGCGAGGTGGCCACATCACGCGACGCTTGGTGAGCGCTGCTCAATGATTGAAGATCGATCGGTAGCCACATGGCACGGCATGGGCACTCGGATCAGAGCCGAATGATGGAGATTGAGGCGTGGCTTCAGCAATGCTTGCCTTCAGTGACGCACATAATTGTCACTAAAGGCCCTATACTAAATTCAAAGCTTGGAAAAAGACCTTTATGCCCCCTATTCCTACAATTATAAAAGGCCTACCCCTCCCACATATTTTCTCATCCCTTCCTTTCTTCTCTCACCTCCTCTAAAGCTCTATGAGCTTGTCCCAAACCTGGGATGATCCATTAGAGTTATAAAAATAATTTTTTCATCTTCTCACCCTCGTTCGTAGAGCGCTTGCAGTTATCCTCTCGCCGCCGTTCAGGAAGTGGATTCCTCTGCGACGTCGCCTTGTTCTGCCCTCCATCCTCCATCTTCTGCCTCTTTTGTCTAGCATCTCACCACCCTTGTCTGGGTGCACCGTCAATGCGGCTCGTCCTCCAAGCAACCATCGAAGAGGATAATTTCTCATCCCCTTCTATTTTATCGCTTTCTAGTGTAGATTTTCTGCTTTCTAATTGTAGCGATTAGATGTAATGAACATGTTGCTATCATTATGAAACATTTGTTTATTCTCTCCCTATTTTCTCTTTATCTGGATTATTCTTTCTCTCTCTTCTATTAATTATTCTTTAAGTAGAATAGCTAGTAGATTAATTTCAACTAGTTAATCTACTTTCATGACAATAAATTCAACGTGATTTTTAATCAAGCGTTCGCCTCCCCATATTCAACCCGAGACTCACCAGAGTTTTAAATATCTGTTTGATAGATTTTTACGTGACTACAACGATAGTGTTTTCAAACTCAAATCTTTTAGCGTAAAAAGTACGTTCAACACTTAACTTTTACCATGTCTTGGATCTAGCGTGTAACTGATTCAATTAACTTCTTAACAACATCGATAGTTTCATCATATTTAATAGCCTCATTTACAAGGTCGAGCACATCTGATGGAGTTCCTTTGCATTGTCATTGTGTGTAAATTTCTTGTATATAGGATAAGAACCTAACTTCTTAGCATTCCTCATCCATCTCAATAAGATGTAACAATCTTCAAGAATACATACGTTCTTATGCTTTAGCACAGCAAAAATGTGCTTGCAAGAAATGTTCGTAAAATCCATGTCTACAATCACACCGATATATTTTTTCTATCAGGCAATAAATAACTTCATTCAGTTCTGATGTTGATCAAATGCAAGCAATTTTGTAAAAGGATCCACAAGAATTCATGGACAAGTCAAAAACATTCAACATTAATAAATCAACTATTTCCTTCCGAGCCTCATAGAAATCTGTCTTCGTGTAGATATCAGCCAATTATCGCTCAATATTCCATGAAGTCTTCTGTATGTAATTTTGTGTGAAGTTGATTGTAATACAAAGTACATGTAATTTTATATAAGCTTCCATTTTACATGCAAATTAATATGATATTAAAGCTATGTATTTGTACTACATAAGGATAATTTATTTTTTGGTTGTAATACAATTCATTCCATGGTTGCTTGCTGTTCCAAACACATAGTACTGTAACACAGAAACATAAAATTTTATGTGATAAGTAGTACAAATTACATATAAATTTGAATATGCATTCAGTGTATGTGTGAAATGAGATATGAGATAGTATTGAAACTAGATGTCTCTATTATAAAATGATGCATTTTTTGTTCTTAATTTAGATATACAAATCATTCAATGGATGCAGGTTCAACCATATAAACATGATATCTTTATCTGTGTACAAAAAAATGAACAACTTACCTAAAACATGGTTGTCAACTTCATCGCATGGGGGACAAATTTGAACTGTTTGGGTGGGACATGTTAGATAAATATTCCATCCATCCATAGTCCATTGCAACTATTAGAACGGTAAGCAAATGGATTTAAACTAATGGTTTTCATTAAATCTAACAACAAAAAGAAGATTATGTCACGTTGAGAGAGCTTACCTTTAGATTAATTGCATGTAGCATTGAGAGTCGCAATGAGAACGCCTATGTTCAAATCTCCAACTTGTGCTTGAATACCTTCAGATTGATCACATGTACTATTGAAATTCGCAATGAGAATGCCTACGCTCAAATCTCGAACTCATGGTTGAATGGCAACTATTGTGAAATATGGCAATAGTCTTCCAAAAATCGACTATCGAAAATGTAGCAATTCTATTACAACTAAGCATCATATCTGTGATATCCTTTTATGTTTTATTAATGATCAAATATTTGATAGGGTGATTTTGTGTGCACGCGTGTGTGTGTGTGGTATCCAAATAGTCAAAGAGCACGAACCGATATAGATCCTAAAGCTCAAAACTTTACGGAAATTTAGGAAAATTCATATGTGCATGGGTGAGCTTGGATGAGTTTTCTAACCATTGTCCTTGCCTTTCATCCCATTTATCCTTTACTCACTGTGATGATTATCTTAGTCTTTAACTTGTTAAATGGACTAAATAATTTTGGGAACGAGTATACCATAATGAAATTCTTCAATCAAAATAGAGCGATGATTTATCTAGGGCATTTTCCATGCCCCATCTCAAGGCCCCCATCCCCACCGTCTATTCCAAACAAAGCTATGGTGGCTCTCCCCCTTTGGGATGTTAGTCCTATTTCCGATAAGGGGTAGAGTGCCGATTTGTTTGTGAAATTTGGCATACATCTTCTGTTTTTCATCAAAATATATCAAGCTAGTAGACTAGGTCCTAACGATAGTTGTGTATGGAGACTAGGTCATTGTGGATCTAGTGCTACCACACAGCCTTTGGATCAAAATCTGAAAGTCAAAACCCCTTCGTCTACGAAGAGAAAACTTTACAGGAAATTGAAGCCGTTGGAATTTGCTGCAAGAGTCCAACTGTCAACACTGCACTACAACATGGAATCGTGTAAAGGGTTTCTCTGAAGTCAGAAAAGGTATTTTCGTCCTCATGCATGATGGATGCATGAGATGAGGAGAATATTACAATTTGCTTTCATACAAATGGGATTGGAGAGGAGAAATTTCTTTTACCCGTTGGATTTGCATCAAACGGCCACGCTATAAACACATTTATCACTTTGGAGAATTTTTTTATTGGAGATGTGTATTGTGTTTGTCATCCAGATGTTTTCATGACATTTTTAGGTCTTATGCTCATTCGATGTCTCATTGACATCGCCACCGTTAGTATATTCCAAAAATATCTTGTAAATGTTGTAATACTTGGTAATTGGGCAAAACTGCCTATATGTACTTGTGCAATCCACCCTCCATTTCTCGCTCAAACATGGTATCAGAGGTTGTTGCTTTCGACGTGCTCTAATCCATCTGACATTGGCTCAGCTCGAGCTCCTCATTTTACAATCTTTCTATTTTCTTTGTTCATCGAGGTGTTCTTGCTGCCATTTTCGAACGTTTTTCTTTCTACTCGAGAAACTACTCGGCCTTCCTATTTTTTGCGCCATCCATCTCTTCTTCTTTTTTTTTTCCCGTCAAATGGCAGCATCCAGTGGCACTACCTCTAATCCTATTTCATCTAAAGTTTCAGCATGCAGTGATTGATGCACCTCCAACTACGGTACATCATAGCATCCCATATAGATTAAATTCCTCCGATTACATTCTCTGGAAGACCCAATTTGTTCCTATTTTGCATGCATATGATTTGATAGGAGTTGTTGATGGCACATCTCTTCCTCACCAAAATATATTCTGGATGCACGTTCTGGTCAACAGAATATCAATGAGGAGTACACTTTGTGGCACCGAAAAGACCAACTAGTTCTCGGTTGGTTAATCTCCTCAATCTCCGAGCAAATACACTCACAACTTCTTGATCTTAACGCTACCCAGACGAAAGCACGTGTATTCCAGTATAAATCTGAACTTGCAAATCTTAAAAAAGGGGACGTGCCCATTGCTGATTTTGTAGACAAAGCCAAAGCTCTTTTTCAATAAATCTAGCTGTTGCGGGAAAAGTTCTTGATAAAGATGATCTCCTTTTTAGCTATTTTAAACGGCCTGGGGCCGGAATATGGTCCCTATTGTTTCTACACTTATCGCTACTGCTGCTACGATTTCTTACGAAGATGCCGTTGGCCAACTCCTTTCTCATGAACAAAGGCCGTTCCGTCACCAACCAAAAATTGATTCTCTCGTCAACCAACCCTCTTTTATGCCCTCAAGAGGTGGACGCCGTGGATCTCGTTCTCGTGGCCAATCCCCTACCGTTGGCAGCGGCCATTTAGGGTTTAGGCCTAAATCGGTGCGCAATGCCAGATCTGTGGCCGCTTAAACCCACTCTGCTGGTACTTGTTATCGGCGTCACCATTATGCTATTTCTCCTCAGATACAATATTCAGAAGCTCTTGACTCTTCTCAACCTTGGTGTCCTGATTCAGGAGCTACGCACCATGTAGCAAATTCCCTGGGTAATCTCGATATTGCTACTGAAGATGATGGAGGTGATGAAGTTACATTCGGGAACGGTGAAGGTGAGCTTATTACACATGTTGGTGATACCTCATTTTCTATTTGCAATCGTCAGCTATATTTTAACCATATATTTCGAGTCCCCAGAGTAAAACGTAACCTACTATCTATTCAAAAGTTGGCCAGCGATAATAATTGTTTTGTCGAACCGCATGCTGATTATTGCCTTGTCAAGGATAGTGCAAGCAGAGCAAACAGTCCTTCACAGCCGCGCAAGCAATGGGCTCTACCAACTTTGGCTCCCCAAGTCCTCGAAGCTTCCTCCTCAACGCTCATCTATACCGGAAGTTGCAGCTGCTGTTGCTGTGGTAAAAAACTAAAACACCCCTTTCACTTTAGCATGCTAGATTGGGACACGCCAATATCCTTTTGGTCAAAAAAATACTCCACTCTGCCGCTACCTCTATTTCTGATGATATCAAAAACGAACTTGGTGACATTTGTATGCAGGGTAAAGCTCATAGGCTCACTCTACATTCAACTGGATCTATTAGTTCTCTACCATTTGAAATAGTATTTTCAGATGTTTGGACAGCCCCTACATTGGGATTTGATAATAGCAAATATTTTGTTACATTCACCGATGATTGCACAAAGTTTGTATGGCTTTTCCCTATTGCTCAAAAGTCCGATGTGTATTCTATATTTCTCCAATTTCACAAGTGCATTCAAACACAGTTTAGTGCATCCATCAATGCTCCGTTTGGTAAGGGGAATAAGTTTGAGGAATAAGTAGAGAAACAAGGAAAAAGTGAAATAAATGGTGGAATAAGTGAGTTAACCCGTTTGGATGTTAAGCATGTTAAAGTTATTCCACAGAGAGAGGTGGAATAAGTTCCAGACGTGTTAAGTTTTAAACGTGTTAACTCGTTTCTAGACATGCTAAGTGGTGTGTTAAATATTTAACACGCGAAACAAACAGGGCCTAATGCTCTACACTCATATTGGGGTGGTGAGTTCCAGAAATTAAGACCACGGTTACAACAACAAAGAATTGTTCATAGGGTCTCTGCTCCATACACACCCGAGCAAAATGGGTGTGCGGAGAGAAAAAAATCGGCATCTATCTGAAGTTGCACGTGCTTTATTATTTCAAGCTGAGGTACCCCAGCGTTTCTGGCCCTTAGCTTTTAAAACTGCTGCTTATCTGATAAACATGCTTCGTACTATCCGTACAAATGGGCAATCACCTTATCAACTACTGCATAAGCACGAGCCAGATTATTCATTTCTTAGAATTCTTGGATGTGCGTGTTACCCCCTGTTGCAGCCATATACTAAGCGCAAATTACAACCTCGCTCGTTCTTGCATATATTCTTGGGTTATGCCTCCATGGACAAAGCTTATGTGTGCAATAATGCAGGCAGTGAAAATTTTGTTATTTCTCGACATGTTTGATTTGATGAGCCTTCATTTCCCTTTAGAAAATTAGTGCAGCAACCTTCCTCGGATAAACCCTCCAGTTCTGTTTATCTTCCAATTCCACATTATTTATGTGGTGGCAGTAACTCATCCACTCCCACTAGTGGCATTGCTGTGCAGGATCAATCACTGCTAACTACACCACTTTCAGATCCTACTGGAGCTGCGCCCAGCCTTCAAGAAACCGCAACTGCTCCAATTTATGATGCCAGTTCTGATAAGGCTCCAGTAACAATTGTTCCGCCTTCGACAGCAGAGTCCCCTCCAGATAGAACGCCTTGCGTTCCTGCTACTCAGACACATGGAATGACAACTCGCTCCATGCATCGGATAGTCAAAAAGAAGGCCTATTGTTCCTCTTTATATCCTTTACCCACTGCCTTACTAAGTCATTTGAAATAACAGAGCCCACCTGCCATTCTGAGGCTTCCAAACACTCAGCCTGGACAAAGGCCATGAGTGATGAGTTCAATGCGTTATTACACACTAAAACCTGCTCTCTGATTCCTAGAACTCATGATATGAATGTCCTAGGTAACAAATGGGTCTACAAGATCAAAAGAAAAAAAGATGGTTCTATTGAGCGCTTCATGGCTCGGTTAGTGGTCAAAGGGTACCATTAGTCTGCTAGGATTGATTTTTTTGATACATTTAGTCCAGTTGTAAAACATTCCACCGTTCATGTGCGTCTTGCCTTAGCTATCTCAAATGGTTGGTGTATGCAATAGCTCGACGTTCAAAATGCATTCTTGCATGGTCGTCTGGAGGAAGATGTTTACATGATGCAGCCACAGGGATTTGTACATCCAGATTATCCAAATTTGTGTGCAAATTACATAAATCCCTTTATGGTCTTCGCCAGGCACCTCGAGCATGGATCAAGGAATTATCCTCCTTCTTGCTCAGTCAAGGTTTTCGTGGTTCACACACTGACACATCACTTTTCATATACGCAAATGCGGCTATTTGCATATATTTTCTTGTATATGTTGACGACATTCTTGTTATCAGTTCCAGCCAGAGTTCACTGAAGAGCCTTATTAAGCAACTAAGCGCTACTTTCCCAGTATGAAATTTGGGCTTTCCCAATTTCTTTCTTGGCATTGCATTGCAGCAAACACCAGAGGGTCTATATCTCTCCCAGCGACGTTATATTGCAGATCTTTTGATAAAGTTTAAAATGGATGGTGCCAAACCAACAAAGACACCAATGGCTACAGACATCCTATTTAAAACTGATTCTACCTCTTTTGAGACACCACAGTTATTTAGACAATTGGTGGGAAGCTTGCAATGCTTGTCATTTACACAACCAGATATCACGTATGCCACTGACAGACTATCTCAGTTCATGCATGCTCCCTCACAAAAACAATTTGAAGCTGCCAAACGAGTCTTGCGATATCTTAAAGGCTCGATCGATCTTGCATTATTTTATTCTCGCAAGTCTTCTCTCCAACTCTCTGCATTCTCCGATGCCGATTGGGTGAATAGCCCAGATGATAGACGTTCCACCAATTTGATCTCCTGGGCCAGTAAAAAATAGTCTACAGTGACACGCTCAAGTGCAGAGGCGGAGTATCGTGCATTAGCAAATACTACAGTGAATTCACTTGGATTCAGTCATTGCTTCATGAGCTACACATTAATTGCTCTTCCTCAATCACCGACACTTTGGTGTGATAATGTCGGTGCGACATATATGACCGCCAACCTAGTGTTCCATGCGAGAAGTAACATATCGAAGTCGATTTTTGCTTTGTGCGTGACAAGGTGGCAAGCAATGATTTACAAGTAAACTTCATTTCGAGTAAAGATCAAATAGCGGATCTGTTGACAAAGGCTCTATCCTCTTCATCCTTCTTGCGCATACGCAACAGACTCAGCCTGCTGCCTCAGTCTTTCATTTGAGGGGAGGTGTTAGTATACTCCAAAAATATCTTGTAAATGTCGTAATACTCGAGGGTGTCTGTATATTTTGTAATTGGGCAAAACTGCCTATATACACTGGTGGAGAGGAGGAGATCGTAACTAACTCCCCAGCCTTCCATTTCTCGCTCAAACAACCATTTCTTTGCGGATCGTCTGTGGCTTAGATGATCCGCACATGGCCTCGCATTCGGGATATATCTGCTTAACCACTGCTCTTAGCATCTTCTGTTTTTATCTTTTATGCATCTCTTCGAGATTTTGTGTGCGGCGGTGGTTCATGTTCGGCCTTATAATCAGGTATTCTCTTCTGTAATGTAATGTTTTCTCCAGCAGTAGAATGTTTCCAAAAAAAAAAAAAAAAAAAAACAAGAAGAAGAAAAATCTCTCTTGGATCGGGTTTTACCTGCTTGGGAATTTTCTCTCTCATCCTAGGAGGGGAGAGTTTTGGCAGTGGTGTAGACGGAAGGCTGCAAGGTAGATCTAGGTGTCCCGAAGGAGACGGAAGGACTGTTCCTATCTGAAGAGGTTGGATAAATATAAAAGCATTTGTCCATTATCATTGGGAGAGAGATATATGCCCGTGAGTAGAGATAATACCTGAATTGCTAAGGATAGCAACAACCATAAATTATATTTATTTCTTTGGGCGCATCGATCTTCAGCTAGCCACCACCAAGCCACCTTCCGTTTGATACATACCAACTGGCGTACGTGGTTGGAGGAATAAATAGATTGGACATGTGGGAGTGGTGCATGCACAAGGATTGTTTCAAATCTCTCTGTCTCTCCTTTCCCTTTTTAAAGGAAATGATTAGGAATAGATAATTATATCTGTCCTTTTCTCCCTCTGAGGTTTTTTTTTTTTTTTTTTTTCTTTTAATGACCCACGATTATGGAAGCAATTTCCACGGCAACGTGGGACGAAGAGGTGCTTCCGCACACGACTCCGTCTCTTGGATAAAGCAAAGTGTAACTCGAACAAAGCTCCCTTTGTTGTTGAAGTCAGCAAGTGAACCCGCCACCATTCCGGTGTGCCCTGACAGAATCCTCGCGAGGAGGGTTTTGGATAAAAGGATCGGAGGACAAAGACAAAATCCCGCCGAGTTCAAGAAAGCGAAGTATGGCCGTAAAAGTCTTTCATATCCAAAAGCAAAACAACCCATGTTAGATTTGTTGCGACTCATAATCTTATAATAAGTCGATAACTAGAGAAAGTGTAAAAGGCAATCAACTCTCAGAAAAGATTTATTTATTTATTTCCATCTCGTTTGTGGAGAAGAAAATTTTCCCTTCTCAAGGAACTACTGAAAATATGAACGAAAGATCGAGAATTCCATTCTGGTATTGGCCTCCAATGCACATTGCAAGAAAGTCTTCCTTCCTCTGTAACGGTCTCCTCGACCAAAAATCCGAGATCCTAACTATTAAAAATGATGAAGGCATTATTATTCAATCCGATCGCGCCCAAGTTAGATAATCTTGTTGCCATCGTGCAGTCCTTTCAAGCTCTTTATATACGTACTCATAAGCAAATTCCTCTGTCACCATGGTCAGCGTCACCCAAGAATGGCTTCCGACCTTACAACATCCCGAAGACCTGACCAATTACCATTCTTCGTATATAAAAGACAAAATAAAAATAAACTTTTTAAAATTAAACACGGAAAAAACCCCCAAGATCCGATAGATTTAGTTACCATGGAGTTTTTAAGGATTAATCTATGATAAGAGTTTGCTCGTATTAATTTCTTTACAATAAGAGATAATTCCTATTTATATTTACTTGAACATGATAAGAGTCGATATTCATTACCATCATTTGGGAAGCTTGTCAATGTAGGAGAATGTATGTTTCATCGACCCATCAGTATGGGAGCGTGCACGCTCAGAGATAGAGAGAGAATTCCCTTTATATATTGTATTATCGAAATACTCAGTGAATATCGAAAGCAACTAAGCTTTCCACAAACACGCACTTTTTGAGATGAAATTGGATAATCTATTATGCATGATTAAGTGATTCAAGGCTTGTGACAGGATCCACTATATGGGATCTCATCAAAAATTAAGGATATTAATTAAGCCCAACCTTAATAAAAATTAGCTCTATGAAATGAACATTTTCTAGAGTCGTTTATGTTTGTGTTAGAGTACCACGATCATTTATTTTGATGATAACAAAACATGTGTCATTTAACATTTACACTTGAAGTCTTAGATTTCAGGTCAATTGCAAATGGAGACGTGATTAGACGGAGTTCGAACTCGCATCTAGGACGGATTGGAGGAGCATGATGGAGAACAGAGGAAATTTACGAGGAGCGATAGATTGAAGATAGAAGGACAAGAAGAATATGATAGATTGAGATTCTTTCATGTACTTTTGTCTTTACTTCCTTGCTCTTTTTTTTCCTTAAACCATCATGTTAAAAAGCCTCAAAGTACCCTAATAGTAGTCCTAGGAACACCTGTTTAGGAACACCTGCATAACCCTAGGACACTTAGGTTTTCTATAGAGAACTTAAAAAGCCAATATAGGGTTCAAACAGCCTTTTCAGAGTCTGATAATGAGTTTTAAGACGTCCGATAACATTTAGGCTCAACTTATTTAGTTCCGTCTGATGAAATCAGATGTCCAGACCTTAGTCCAGACGTCTTAGAAGACGTCTGATGATTTTGCCAGGCGTTCAATTAGTGGACCGTTGGTTGCCTTAACAAACACTGAAGGATATGACCGTTAAAGCCTTATCAGACGTCCGTAAGCGTTTCCAGATGTCTGATACATGATCGTTTTGCCTCGGCTGACTCGAAAATCTCTTCTAAGAGATTTTCTAGCCGTTGCAATCTCTTAGAAATCCATTCCCGCAGAAAAGTAGATTTCTAGACGTCCAGACATAGTTCCAGACGTCCTGTATGTCGTCTGATGGACTTGTATTAGAACCCTGTTTAGATTTGCTTCAAGTTAGGACGGAAACCCATCTAAAATCAGACGTCTGACTTTGTTCCCAAATGTCTTAAACTGATTTTCCAGACATTTGATGCCAGGATCAGACATCTGACAACCCTGTCAGTGTAATGATTGATCCTGATTTCGGCCTGATTCTCTTGGGCTTTACACCCAACGGCTATGGAAGCTTTCCAAAGCCTTCCAAAGCCTTCTTAAGGCCTCTATAAATAGAGAAGAACCTCTTTCACACAAAAACACACCTAAACACACCAAGAACAAGCATTTCCACTCTTTTGTGTCCAAGAGAACCCTTGCTCTCCAAGCTCAAGTTCTTCATCTAGAGAGCATCAAGCCTTTGCGCACCCACTCTTTCACCGTAGTTCACGAGAGCGGCGTTGCGCCGTTGCATGGGTCACGCACTCGCGTCATCAATTCGACGCACTTCCATCAAAGGGGAGTTTCCTAATTCCTATAGAAGCTAGGTTTAAATCTTTGTTAACTCTATAAGATTGTTGTTATTTATCTTTGTTACTTTGGTTGGGTATTCGCTTTGCGAATTCCCGTCTCCTTCGTGAGACAAAATCCTTCTCGTGAAGAGAAGGGGTTTGAGGTATGCTACCCTCGTATAAAGTAGCGTGGTTGTAATTGAGGTTGAATCACCTTCGTTTAAGTGATTCGTTTAGTGGATTTGATCAACTTGGTTGATCGGAAAATCCTAACTCGAGGGTTAGGTGGTGGTTTTCACCCAGTTTGGGTTTCCACCTAAAAATAATTGTGTACGTTGTGTGATTGAATTTTTTTGTGAGATTGTTTATATTCTATTCCGCAATTTATTACGTCACCCCCTCCTAGTAGGGAAACTACAATTAGTATCAGAGCAGGATCTTGCTAATCGGAGTAACACCCGGGCAAGAAGATCATGGAGGGGAGCAGTTCCGTGAGTAGGATTTCCAAGGGCCAGTCTACGACTCGTTTGCCATTCTTCGACGGGAGCAACTACCCCTACTGGAAGCTGCGAATGAAGATGTGGCTTCAAGTCGCCAACTTCATGATTTAGGCCAGGTGCAAGACCCCCTTCGACATCCCAGAAAAACATGCCGCAGGATACTCGCAGCAGCAGATCCGGGAACTCTCGCTCAACGAATAATTATGAACGCGTTGTATTGCGCACTCAGCCTAGAGGAGTTCAACAGAATCTCGCAATGCACCACCGCATACGAGATTTGGCACACACTTGAGGTAACTCACGAAGGTACCTGTAAGGTAAAAACTTCTAAAATAAATTTACTTTCTCAAGAATTTGAATCTTTTCTATGAAACCTAACGAATCTTTAAGTGAGATAAACACTAGGTTCACTCTCATTGTAAATAATTTGAAAGCTTTAGGGAAGACTTTCGTCAAGGGGGAGCTTTAAGGGAAGCGTCTTCGTTCCCTCGGACTGGAGTGGGAACAGAAAGTTACCGCCATCGAGGAGGTGAACGAAGTGGAGGAGCTTAACATGGAAGATCTCCTAGGCAATCTAATGGCCTACGAGAGAAAGTTGAAGTAGAAGAAGAAGGATACACCGGAGCCTAAACCGAAGAAGACTCTCGCCTTCAGAGCCGCATCGGATAGCGATGTAAGTTCCGACAACGAAGACTTTAAAATTTTACTTAAGAAATTTTCCAAAGTTTGTAGGGAATCAAAGAAAGAGAAAAAGGAGAAGGAAAGCCCGAGACGTTTCTACCACTTCAACGAGAAAGGGCATCTGCGACCAGAATGCCCTCTTCTCAAAAAGGAGAAGAAGGAAAAGGAGAAGTCTAAGAAGAAGGCGTTCCAAGCCACTTGGGACGATTTGAGCTCAGAGGAAGAAGAAGAAAAGTTTATAGAAGAAACCACTTGCTTTGGTTTCATGACCAAAGTGATAGCGACTGCAAAAGCCAAAGCGACTCAGACAACGAGGTAAATTCCGATTTACAAGATGCATTTAATAAGCTTTTTGAAGTTAGTAAAGCACTTAAGATAGAAAATAAAAATATTAAAAAGAATCTTAGTTTTCTTAAAAATGAAAATGATAGGTTAGAAAAATAACTCAAGGACATAAAAAATAGTCCTAAGGATAATAACCTGTTATTAGAAAATAAAATTTTAATCAATGAAAATTCTAAATTGATTGAAGAAAATGATAGTTTAAAGTTAGAAATTTCTGATTTAAAGACTAAGATGCATATTATAGAAAAAGAAATTGCATGTCTTAGGGAAAACTCTAACAAATTAATCGACAAAGTAGATAATTTTTATAGCCTTAAAGTTGAGAAAGGATCTCCGTCAAGGGGACCCGCTAACAGATCCGGATCCAAGCTTACTTGGATATCGAAGAAAGAATTGGAATCTTGTTTTGTAGGTTTCAGGGATAACTACAACATGAAGGACTGGACCTACAAGCTCAAGGCTGGTCAACTCGAGTTGGGAGAACCAAGGAGTAGACCAAGGGGGAGAACAAGAAGACCGACAAGACGGCGAACAAACGATGGACCCGCCGCATGTCGACCACCAGACTGGAGACCGGCGCCAATGCCCGAGCCTCCAAGCTATGGATGGGAGCCCCATCTGATGTGGCATCCACTACCACCATTTGGGACATTTTATTAATCATGGTAGGTGAGGTAAAAATTCTTGACCTTATCTTTGTTTATCATTAGCATTTAGAAAGGGGGAGTTAAAAATTATGAGCTAACTGTCAATTATTAAGGGGGAGATGTAAGTTAACTAAATTTCCTTTAGTAAGGGGGAGAAAAATAATAGCTATCTTGTTGTTACAAAAAGGGGGAGGACATTACTTTTGTTAAAAGAAATTCATAGCAGAGCATGTTTTAAGGGGGAGTTATAGGAAATTTAAAATCAATCAAACCTTTTTGCATTATTTATGATTTTGTCATCATCAAAAAGGGGGAGATTGTTGGTGCTAGAGCACCACGATTGTTTGTTTTGATGATAACAAAACACGTGTTATTTAACATTTGCACTTGGAGTCTTAGATTGCAGGTCAATTGCAAATGGAGACGAGATTAAACGGAGTTCGAGCTCACATCCAGGAAGATTGGAGGAACTTGATAGAGAACAGAGGAGATTCGCGAGGAGCGATAGATTGAAGATGGAAGGACAAGAAGAATATGATAGAATTCTGTTTATTTCTTTCATGTACCTTTGTCTTTATTTCGTTACTCTTTTTGTTCCTTAGAACATCATGTTAAAGAGCCTCAAAGTACTTTAACAGTAGTCCTACGAGCACCTGCACAACCTTAGGACACTTAGGTTTTCTGTAGAGAACTTAGAAAACCAATATAGGGTTCAAATAGCCTTTTCAGACGTCTAATCCAAAAACCAAACGTCAGATAATGAGTTTTAAGACGTCTGACTGTTGACTCAGACGTCCAATAACATTTAGACTGGACTTATTTAGTTCTGTCTGATGAAATCAGACGTCCAGACCTTAGTCCAGACGTCTTAGAAGACGTCTGATGATTTTGCCAGACGTCCAATTAGTGGACCGTTGGCTGGCTTAACAAACACTGAAGGATGTGACCGTTAGAGCCTTATCAGATGTCCGTAAGCGTTTCCAGACGTCTGATACATGACCGTTTTGCCTCGGCTGACCCGAAAATCTCTTCTCAGAGATTTTCTGGCCGTTGCAATCTCTTGGAAATCCATTCCCGTAGAAAAGTAGGTTTCCAGACGTCCAGACATAGTTCCAGACGTCCTGTATGTCGTCTGATGGACTTGCACTAGAACCCTATTTAGATCTGGTTCAAGTCAGGACGGAAACTCGGCTAAAATCAGACGTCTTAAACTGGTTTTCCAGACGTCTGATGCCAGGAGCAGACGTCTGACAACAGTGTCAGTGCAATGATTGATCCTGATTTCGGCCTGATTCTCTTGGGCTTTGCACCCAACGGCTATGGAAGCTTTCCAAAGCCTTCTTAAGGCCTCTATAAATAGAGAAGAACCTCTTGCACACAAAAACATAGCTAGACACACCAAGAACAAGCATTTCCACTCTTTTGTGTCCAAGAGAAGCCCTTGCTCTCCAAGCTCAGGTTCTTCATCTAGAGAGAATCAAGCCTTTGCACACCTACTCTTCCGCCATAGTTCACGAGAGTGACATTGCGCCGTTGCATGGGTCACGCACCCGCGTCATCGATTCGACGCACTTCCATCAAAGGGGAGTTTCCTAATTCCCATAGAAGCTAGGTTTAAATCTTTGTTGGCTCTATAGGATTGTTGTTATTTATCTTTGTTACTTTGGTTGGGTATTCGCTTTGCGAATTCTCGTCTCCTTCGTGAGGCAAAATCCTTCTCGTGAAGAGAAGGGGTTTGAGGTACGCTACCCTCGTATAAAGTAGCGTGGTTGTAATTGAGGTTGAATCACCCTCGTTTAAGTGATTCGTTTAGTTGATTTGATCAACTTGGTTGATCGGAAAATCCTAACTCGAGAGGGTTAGGTGGTGGTTTTCACCCAGTTTAAGTTTCCACCTAAAAATAATTGTGTACGTTGTGTGGTTGAATTTTTTTGTGAGATTGTTTATATTCTATTCCGCAATTTATTACGTCACCCCCTCATAGTAGGGAAACTACAGTTTAGCATTTTTGGAATTCGTAGGGATTTTCCTGCAATTTTAAACTGCTTTGGATTGTCTTGAGACTTGGGAGGAAGAGAGAATAATTGCAGGGGTATCCCCGCAATTTTCCTTACCCCACCATCCCTCTTCCACGACACCCTTACCTCACCTCCATCACCGCACCGTCCCTCTACTGCGGCACCCTTACCCTACTCCATGCTGCTGCCCATCCCTTGCCCATGCCTCCTCACTCCATAAAAGCCCCTCTGCTTCCCCTCATTCGCTCACTACTCAGCCGTTGAGCGAGAGGAGAGGGAGAGTGGAGGGTCGAGGGATCGGAGGCTGAGATCGGAGGATTCACGAAGGGAGCGAGGAGATGCTCCTATTGCGGCAGCTTCTGAGGCAAGAAAATTCAGAAACTGTTCTGCGAAATCATTTTTCCGCAGAATCACTTGTTCGGAGGGACTTCCAGATGTCGGGCCGGACGTTCGAAGGTAGTATCAAACGTCTGGTAAAGCATTTTCTTTCCATTATTTTCCTGCCAAAGTCTTGACAGAGTACGCGCATGTGTCAGAGGTTGGGGGGTGTGTCGGCATGAGGACCGAGGCAGTTTCAGACATCCGGGATCATCTCCAGACGTCCGAAGGCACCCTCAGACGTCTGCACTGAGTCCCAGATGTCTGAGGAAGGCATCCCAAGCAAGGTGTGCCTGTGGGTTCATTTAAGACGTCTGGGACCTTTCCTAGACGTCTGATTTCAGTCAAGATTGGTGTTTTTGGGCCCATTCAGGGCCCAAACAGTATCAGTTTTCTGCAAACAAAACGTCTTTGGTTTCTGTGTGAGTATCTCTATGTAATAGTACTTTGTCCATGTTATTTTGAACACTTTTGACATGCCAACCTATGTCATAGGTCTCCAGTCCGTCGAGTATACAAGACCTGCGGAGACATTGGGAGCTAATGTACGAGCCCCCATTCCACCCGGTTATCCTGCTAGAGTGGTTCAGACTTTAATTTCGAAATTAATAAAGTGCATGGATAAAATTAGTTGAACCTAGGATGTGAGATGAACCTTAGGAAGAAGTAAACGCATGCGTTAGAATACATCTACTCGATTGAACCCTAGGTTGTGACATGAACACTAGGGCTAGAGGAAATGCATGTGTGAAGAGATGAATGATTGAATAAATCATGAACTGCCTGTACTATCTGAAATGAAGCACGTTATGAATAGAAAAATAAACTCGTACTGTGATAAATATGGAAATTGAGTTGCCTGTTCTGTATGTAACAAACTGGACAAGAAAATTTCATGTACGTGTAATTCCCTGGTTGGAGGGGGTGAGATGTGTGTGACGTAATAAGTGCAGAATAAAAATAAACAATCTCACAAAATTAAGCAATCACACAATGGGCACAAGTATTTTTAGGTGGAAACCCAAACTGGGTGAAAACCACCACCTAACCATCTCGAGTTAGGATTTCCCGATCGACCTAGTCGATCAAATCCACTAAACCCAGTCACTTAAACGAGGGTGACTGAACCTCAATTACAACCACACTACTTAGACCGAGGGTAGTGTACCTCAACACCCCTTCTCTTCACAAGAAGGAATTTGTCTCGCGAAGGAGATGGGAATTCGCAAAGCAAATACCCAACCAAAGATAATATAAAATACAATAATCTTATAAAGCCTTAATTATATAATCCTAGCTTCTATAGGAGTTAGGAAACTTCCCTTTGGTGGAAGTGTGTCGAAGTGACGACATGGATGCGTGAACCATGCTTTGGCACAATAGCTCTCTCGTAATGTCGACGGGAGAGCGGGTGCACAGCAGGACGAAGCTCTTAGGTGAAGAGAGTGCTTGTAGAGCTAGAGCTTCTTCTATTTGATCTTCTACTTCTTTTTAACACAAGTAAGTGGAAATATTCTAGCAAAGGTGTGTCTTGCAAGCAAAGGGGTCCTCTTCTATTTATAGAGCCCCTAGGAAGGCTTTGGAAGGCCTTGGAAGGCTTCCATAGCCATTGGGTGTAAGGCCCAAGAGAATCAGGTCGAAGTCAGAAATAATCATGATTCTTACAGGGTCATCAGACATCTGGAAAACCTGTTTAAGACGTCTGAGAACTAAGTCAGACGTCTAATTTTAGGCGGGTTTCCTTCCTAACTTGAATCAGATCTAAACAAGGTTCTAGTATACGTCCATCAGACGACACACAGGACATCTGGCATAAGGTCTGGACATCTGGAAACCTATTTTTCTGCGGAAATGGATTCCCAAGGGAGTACAATGGCTAGAAAATCTCTAAGAAGAGATTTTAGGTCAGCCGAGGCAAAACGTTCATGTATCAAACGTCTAGGGTCCTCTACGGACGTCTGATACAAAGGTAACAGTCATTTCTTCAACGTTTGGTAAGGAAGCCAACGGTCCACTAATTGGACGTCTGGCAAAGGCATCATATGTCTCCTAAGACGTCTGGACTAAGGTCTGGACGTCTGATTTCATCAGACAGAACTAACTAAGTCCAGCCTAAATAATCGGGCGGCTGAGTCAACAGTCAGACATCTTAAAAGTTTTTATCTGACGTCTAAATTCCAGATTAGACATCTGAAAGGCTGTCTGAACCCTATTTTGGTTTTCTAAGTTCTCTATAGAAAACTTAAGTATCCTAGGGTAGTGCAGGTGTTCCTAGGACTACCTTAAGGGTTCTTTGAGGCTCTTTAACATAAGATCTAAGACAAAAATAAAGAGTAAAACAAAGAAACAAAATTACATAGAACAGGATAAAATGAAATCTATCCTATTCTTCATCTCCTTCCTTCTTCAAGCTTTCACTCCTCGCGAAGCTCCTCTGCCTCTGTCAAGCTCCTTCAATCCGCCATGGATGTGAGCTCGAACTCCATCGAAACACTTGTCTCTATTTGCAATTTGACCTGAAAACTAGAACTCAAATGCAAATGTTAAAAGACACGTGTTTTGTTATCATCAAAATAAACGATCGTGGTGCTCTAGCACCAACAATCTCCCCCTTTTTGATGATGACAAAATCAAAAATAATAATGCATAAAATCCTCCCCCTTTTTGACATTATCAAAAAGGTTTAATTGATTTTAAATTTCCTGTAACTCCCCCTTAAAGCATGCCCTTATATAAATGGGTTGAATTTCTTTTAACAAGAGTAATGTCCTCCCCCTTTTAGTAACAAGATAGCTTTTTTTTTTTCCTTTCTAAAGGAAATATAGCTAATTTAACAAGATCTCCCCCTTAATGATTGACAAATAAATTATAATTTTAACTCCCCCTATCTATATGCTAATGATAAGAAGATAGGGTTAAGGGTTACCTCGCCTACCATGGCCAATAAAATGGCCCAAATGGAGGTGGTGGATGCCACATCGGATAGGGCTCCCATCCGTAGCTTGGAGGCCCGGACATCGACGTCAATCTCCAATCTGGCGGACGACATGTGGCAGTTTGTTTGGTTGTTCATCGTTTCGTCGGTCTTCTTGTCCTTCTCCTTGGTCTACTCTTTGGCTCTCCCAACTCAAGTTGATCGTTCTTAAGCTTGTAGGTCCAATCTCTTGTATTATAGTCACCCTTGAAACCTACAAAACAAGATTCCAACTTTTTCTTCGGTATCCAAGTAAGGTTGGATCCGGATTTGTTAGTGGGTCTCCTTGACGGAGATCCTTTCTCAACCTTAGGGCTATATAAGTTATCTACCTTATTTATCAAATTATTTGATTTCTCCCTAAGACATGCAAGTTCACCTTCAATAGCATGCATCTTGGTTTTTAAGTTAGAAATTTCTATTTTTAAACTACTGTTTTCCTTAATCAACTTATTATTTTCATCGATAAGGTAATGATTTTCTAATAAGTCATCACTTTTAAGACTAGCTTCTAGATCCTTAAGTTATTTTTCTAAGGTTCTTTTTAATATTTTTATTTTCTATCTTAAGTGATTTATTAACTTCAAAAAGCTCATTAAACGCGTTTTGTAAATTGGAAGTTACCTCATGGTCAGAGTCACTTCTGCTTTCGCTGTCGCTTTCTCCTATGGCCATGAAACCAAGGCAAGTGGTTTCATCATTCTCAGATTTTTCTTCTTCCTCTTCCTCCGAGCTCAAGTCGTCCCAAGTTGCTTGGAACGCCTTCTTCTTAGACATCTTCTCCTTTTCCTTCTTCTTCTCCTTCTTGAGAAGAGGGCACTCGGGTCGTAGATGTCCTTTCTCATTGCAATGATAGCAACGTCTCGAACTTTCCTTCTCCTTTTCTTTCTTTGATTCCCTACAAAACTTTGAAAATTTCTTAAGTAGAATTTTAAAGTCTTCGTCGTCGGAACTTACCTCGCTATCTGATGCGGCTCTGAATGCAAGGGTCTTCATTGGTTTAAGCTCTAGTGTATCCTTCTTCTTTTACTTTAACTTTGTCTCATAGGCTATTAGGTTGCCTAGCAGATCTTCCATGTTGAGCTCCTCCATCTCGTTCGCCTCCTCGATGGCGGTGACCTTTTGCTCCCATTCTGGTCGAAGGGAACGAAGCAGCTTCCCTTGAAGCTCCCCCTTAATGAAAGACTTTCCTAATGCCTTAAGATTATTCACTATGAGAGTGAACCTAGTGCTCATCTCACTCAAAGATTCATTAGATTTCATGGAAAGAGACTCAAATTCTTGTGAAAGTAAATTGAGTTTAGAAGTTTTTACCTTAGAGGTACCTTCGTGAGTTACCTCGAGTGTGCCAAATCTCGTATGCGGTGGCACATTGCGAGATTCCGTTGAACTCCTCCGGGTTGAGCGTGCAGTACAACGCATTCATAGTCCTTGTGTTGGGAGAGAGCTCTCGAATATGTTGTTGCGAGTAGCCTCTGGCAGCTTTCTCTGGGATGTCAAACGGCATCTCGCATCTGGCCCAAATCGTGAAGTCATTAGCTTGTAGCCAAGTCTTCATCCGCAGCTTCCAGTAGGGGTAGTTGCTCCCGTCGAAGAATAGCAGATGGGTCGTAGACTGCCCCTTGAAAATCCTACTTGCGGAGCTGCTTCCCTCTATCAGATCCTCGCCGGTGTGTAACACTGAAAATGCGGAACCTGCTCTGATACCAACTGTAATTCCCTAGTTGGAGGGGGTGAGATGTGCGTGACGTAATAAAGTGCGAAATAAAAATAAACAATCTCACAAAATTAAGCAATCACACAATGGGCACAAGTATTTTTAGGTGGAAACCCAAATCGGGTGAAAACCACCACCTAACCCTCTCGAGTTAGGATTTCCCGATTGACCTAGTCAATCAAATCCACTAAACCCAGTCACTTAAATGAGGGTGACTGAACCTCAATTACAACCACACTACTTAGACCGAGGATAGTGTACCTCAACACCCCTTCTCTTCACAAGAAGGAATTTGTCTCGCGAAGGAGACGGGAATTCGTAAAACGAATACCCAACCAAAGATAATATAAACTACAACAATCCTATAGAGCCTCAAATATATAATCCTAGCTTCTATAGGAGTTAGGAAACTTCCCTTTGGTGGAAGTGTGTCGAAGTGACGACATGGATGTGTGAACCACGCTTTGGCACAACAGCGCTCTCGTAATGTCGGCGGGAGAGCGAGTGCATAGCAGGACGAAGCACTTAGGTGAAGAGCGTGTTTGTACAGTTAGAGCTTCTTCTATTTGATCTTCTACTTCTTTTTGACATAAGTAAGTGGAAATATTCTAGCAAAGGTGTGTCTTGCAAACCAAGGGGTCCTCCTCTGTTTATAGAGCCCCTAAGAAGGCTTTGGAAGGCCTTGGAAGGCTTCCATAGCCGTTGGGTGCTAGGTCCAAGAGAATCAGGCTGAAGTCAGAAATAATCATGATTCCGACAGGGTCATTAGACGTCTGGTCCTGACATCAGACGTCTGGAAAACTTATTTAAGACGTCTGGGAACTAAGTCAGATGTCTAATTTTAGGCGGGTTTCCTTCCTGACTTGAATAAGATCTAAACAGGGTTCTAGTATATGTCCATCAGACGACACACAGGACATCTGTAAGCCTATTTTTTTGTGGAAATGGATTCCCAAGGGAGTACAATGGCTAGAAAATCTCTGAGAAGAGATTTTGGGTTAGTCGAGGCAAAACGGTCATATATCAGACGTCTGGGATCCTTTACGGACGTCTGTGTTGGTATGCTTTTGTGGGGTTTTAAAGAAATAATACGTTGTAGTATAGTCGAAAAAGCGTTCAAACAAATAAAGAATTTTTATTACTCGAAAATCGGAGTATCCGAGGTCGAACACAGGGAGCAATTGGAATTTACTACTAATCTCAAATGTAATTGAACACTCTAATTTACTCAAAACTTTAATTCAAATATGAATGTATGCGGTTAAAAGTAATTATGACAAAAGAAATGAAATTGGACGTCTGATCTTGTGATCAGACATCTTAAAAGTGTTATTCTTCTCTTCTGATATTTCTTTCTCTGCAGCCTCTCTTTTGCCTTGCTTCTTTCTCTTCTTCTCAGCAGTCTCTCCTTCTTCCTTCTTTTCTCTTCTGTGAATGCTTCTTCCTCTTCCTTGGTCTTCTGTTCTTCCTTCTATCTTCTTCTGATTCTGTGTTGGCTTTCTGCGAAGGCTTTTTCTGCCTTGGTCTCTTCTTTCTTCTCCTTCTTTGGCTCTGCAGTCCTTTCTTTCTTCCTTCTCTTTTCTCTTCTACGAATGCTTCTTCCTCTTCCTTGGTCTTCTTCTTTCTTCTTCTTCTCTGCCTTGCTCAGCCTCTTCTTCTACTTCTTCTCTTCTTCTCCGTCGCGGCTAAGTTTTTCTTCCTCAATGTTCAGCCTGCCTACACAGAGAGCAAAACCTACCCATTTCCCTCTACCTGAACGTCTCTCTCTCTCTCTGCAATTCGCTCAAGGATGCTCTCCCAGAGCCACGAGTATTCGGGTCGGATCTCGCACTCAGGACCAGGTGCACCGGCAGGTGGGTGATGCGCGAGGTGTGCTCAGGATAGGTCGGGTCAGATCCCACCAGATCCGCGAGGTGAAACCGCGGACGAGGCGGGCGTGGGTCAGGTGAGGGACCTCACCCCTTTGCATTCTGAGGCGAATAGCAGATTGCACAAATTCAATTTAAAGCATACCTGCGTGTTTCGTTTCGCCGATGTGGGACTATCTGGCTTGCCCCAATCTCGCACGCGCCCACAGAGCTTTCTTCGTGCAATTGCCAAAGCTGCGAGCTTCGCAGCACTCCTTGCTGGACCCGAGGGCTTCGCACTGCTCGCGCAAATTTGCTGCGCCTGAAGCCTGGAAGACCTGACGCCTGGAGCTGCTGCGAAGCTGCTTCAACCGTCAATGGCGGTAGGACTGAAATTCTGTCAAACACAAGCACGGCCTATTGGCCTAATCAGACCAGCTGGGCACCTTCGCCGTGGCACGGCGAAGGTGGCGAGCCATGCGGCAGGCCGTGGGATGGCCTAGGCGTGCGTGCCTAGGTCAACCTGTGGCCGGGAGTGTGGGTGTGTTCGGGGGACTGTGGTGGAGGCGTAGAGGGATGATGGATGGGCGGAGAGTGTTCCTTGTGGTGAGGCGGAGCTTATGAGATGATTGGTGAGCCGTGTGGAGGGGCGGAATGGTGGATGCGGCTCGCCGGAGGTCGGTCGGAGGCGAGGAAGATGGAGGTGGTCAGCGACGGTCGAGGGGCAATTAAATGAAATAACAGGGGGAAAAGAGAGAGGGGAAGATGGAGAACAAATCTAACCTACTTACAGGGACGAAGGGGATGGAGAGGCAGACAGCTGTACCTGCTGTCGCCGGAGAAGAAGCTACCCAGTGGAGGAGGACGGCGGCGACGATGGGGCTGAGGCGGCGTGCGCGGGTATTGCGCTACGCGGAGGAGAATCAGGAAGATGTCTCTGCCACTGGTTTTGTGGCAGAGCGAAGAGGGAGGGGAGGGGGGCTCACTGGAGCTCGCTGGGTACTTGGACGGAGAAGAAGAGACGAATTGGAGGTGGACGTCCGGCCAAGTTAAGCTAAAAATGAGCGATCGGGTTGGAGGTTCTTTTATAGGCACTGGGCCGTGCTTTCAGAGCATGGAGGGCACGCCTTTATCTCTGATGGCTTGCCGAAGAAGGAAAGAGGTCAGATACCCAAATCCCTCGTGCATTTGCACGAGAGATTGGGTTCACACCAGAGATTGTGATTGGCCTTAGATGGAAGGAAATTCCTCAGAGAATCTCCCTTCCATTTCTAGGAGGGGATCTCTGAGGAATCAGAGAGTAATCCCTCTCTAAACCTCGCCGGAGGTTGGTTCTGCCCTAACAATGGTGACAGGACCTGATTACAAAGGTGGCGATGAAATTAGGAGGCTCTCTACAAGGATTTTCAAAAGATAGGGACCAAATTGTGATTTGGGTGTACTAAATTGCAAAGTAGGTCAAGATGACCTCCCCTTAGGTCTAAATTTTGGTAAAAACCTAATTTGGACCTAAGGAATCCAATGATGAAGTTGGATTTTAGGTTTGACCTCGTTTGACTAGATATTTTGTGTAGAAACCCAAACTAGGTTACTTGAAAAGCTTGGACCCTAATCTAGGTCAAACTGGGTTCCAAAGGCCAAATTAAGCATTCTAAACCCTAGAGGATATTTTTCCATGATTTTTAGAGGGTTTAATTGATTTTTATCCTTAACGAAATCTTGTTAATTTAAGCGGGTCTGTTTTAGGGTTATCAAATGTCATTTAATTCCTAGATTGCACATAAACCCATTTCTGATTGACTCAACCTACTTTTTATCTCATTTAGACCATTTGACCTATGTTTTGCTTCTGAGAAATCCCGTTTATGTACTGCAATGGTAAAATTACAGTTTTACCCTTTAATTCATGTTTTCTTCTCAGAGCACTTATTCCTTTATTTAGGCCTTCTTCTAGGTTATGTAGGAGCCTTTATCTTCTTTATTGGGTCAAAATGAGCTAGTTATGGCTCATGATGAGGCTCTCATCATCTGATACAAGGCTAACGGTCATTTCTTCAATGTTTGCTACGGAAGCCAACAATCCACTAATTGAACATCTGGCAAAGGCATCAGACGTCTCCTAAGACATCTGGACTAAGGTCTGGACGACTGATTTCATCAGACAGAACTAACTAAGTCCAGCCTAAATAATCGGACGTCTGAGTTAACAGTCAGACGTCTTAAAAGTTTTTATCAGATGTCTGAAATCCATATTAGACGTCTGAAAAGGCTGTCTGAGCCCTATTTTGGTTTTCTAAGTTCTTTATAGAAAACCTAAGTATCGTAGGGTAGTGCAGGTGTTCCTAGGACTACTTTAAGGGTTCTTTGAGGCTCTTTAACATAAGATCTAAGACAGAAATAAAGAGCAAAACAAAGAAAAAAAATTACATAAAATAAAATAAAATGAAATTTATCATATTCTTCATCTCCTTACTTTTTCAAGCTTTCGCTCCTCGTGAAGCTCCTCCGCCTCTGTCAAAATCCTTCAATTCGCCATGGATGCGAGCTCGAACTCCATCTAAACACTTGTCTCTATTTGCAATTTGACCTGAAAACTACAACTCAAATGCAAATGCTAAAAGACACGTGTTTTGTTATCATCAAAATAAACGATTGTGGTGCTCTAGCACCAACAATACAAGCCCTACGAGGAATGTAGAATGAGATAAGAATATTATAGTATAGAGAACCGGATGATTCCGGAACACGTCGCCACGGGCGGCTGTTCGGACTTGGTTTATGGAGGTGAGCTAGCTTTCGTGTACGTAGTACCAGGGAGAGCAACTATCCCTTTTAGAGTATAGGGGAACTTGCCGCCCCTTGGGTGGAGACCTGGGGTGGATTTGGCCACTCTACGTCAACTCCTGTTGGCCCTCGCGTATGTGGTACCGAGGAGAGCTACTTAGTGTAGGGGAGAGCTAGCCGCCCCAAGGGACCCGGGGTTAGGATTGGCTACCTTACGCCGACTCTTATTAGGCCTACTGGGCAAACCGGGATAGTCGGACTAGGGTATGCGGACTGTGAGGGCCGAGACCCCTGCTTCTGAGGGGCAAGACCCCTATTTTGAGAAGAAGTCCCTGTGCTGTTCCGTGCTGTATGTTTGGGTGTACTCACTAGCGGAAACGACTGACCATGTGCCAGTGCAGGATAGCTACCAGTGCGCTTATCACGTGTGTCGTAGTCACCGCTACGTCGCGACCGAGACCCTGGGGTAGTAGAACGAGTGTAGAACTACCATGAGGACTCTTCCGGCCAGGAGAGTGCCACGTGTTCATCCTGCATCGCGGGAAAACTACAAGCAGGATCGTTCCCTTAGGGAACAGGAAGATTAAGCATTGTCATGGAACTCGATTAGAGTACTCAGATCTACAATACGTAATAAGATAATTGGAACCAGAAGATAATATTTTAAACTGCTTGTTTGAATTACATTACATGTTTAGCCACCACTCTACTCAGCGTTAACTGACTGCAAATGTTATAACCTTATATAGATCAGGGATTCGAGTAGCCAAAGCCACCGGTTGCTGAGGGCACTGGGCCCAGTCGAGCCCAACTGTAGTTTTCTTCTACTAGTTGTTGTAGTGAGTTCCTGTAGTTCATGTTATTCCAGCTATATTTACATCATATGTGTACTAGTTTTTGTTGAGATGGCTATGTTCTATAGTAGCTCTATTGTGATGGCCTGTAATATTATGGTGATTGCCGTTCTCTTGCTTTACGATTAGTTTTATATTTACTGCTAAGTTAAAATACTTGTGTGGTTGTGGAATGAATGTGTATTCAGTTATTTCTCGCTGGACGACTGGATCTTAGGGTTCGTCGATGCGACCCGTTCTCAAGTTCTGTAGGGATTCCGGGAACGGACAATGACAAGATGGTATCAGAGCAGGGTCGTCCCGAGAAATGAACCAAATAGTCTGGAGATAACCACACTTGTACATGTAGCTAGGATAGCCATCATAACGTGTTATCTTGATGGTCTCTTCCAAGTCTTACTTTTTCTCTGTAAAGTCAATGACAATTCCATCTTTCCTCCTCGATCTCCGTGTAGGAGATGCCTCGCCAGGGAAGACTTGAGACGGGCCGCAAACGTGGTCGTGGCTGTGGGCATGGTCGCAGGGGAGGGCAAGCGAGGGCTGAGGACAGGGCCGCTCCACCTCTCCTTCTACGCGTTCAAGCCTCGGACCTTGCCCAGTTGATTCGAGATCTCATACGGAAGGAGCTCCAACAGCCTCCTCCTCAGCTGCCTCTTCTTGGGGATGCGGAGGGGGAGTCCTCCGTGAGGCAGGCGAGCCGCCACGACGCTGGACGAGATGGAGGGGGAGGGGGGATCCTCCACCACCCCCACCTTCTTCAGACACTTCGGGGCACGAGTCCTTTCCTGGAGGTGCACCCGTTCCCCTGTTGCGGCTCCACCGTGAGGTCTTCAGCCAGTTCAGGAAGTTGAAGCCCCCTTCCGTCAGGGGGAAGGAGAGCCCTTCTGAGGCAAAGGGCTGACTGGAGTAGATGGAGAAGATCTTTGACACACTTCATCCCCCTGCAGAGTGCCCCATGGCATTTGCCACGTATCAGCTGGAGAGTTCAGCCCACAGGTGGTAGAGGGTTGTCAGAGGATAGGAGGGAGAGCTAGTGTGGGATCGGTTTGTGGGGCTCTTCTGCGAGCAGTGCTTCTCACAGACCTGACAGGATGAGAGGAGGCACACGGCACCAGCGAGGGAGCCATCCCATTCTATGGGTCCACCAGGGACCTTTGGGGTCCCTAAACAGGGACCCATCGACTGCAGCAGACCCCCACCTAGCCTCCAGCAAGGGCAGTAGACAAAGGGACGAGGTCATGTTCCCCTCTGATACCAGTGTAGCTAGCTAGGCCACATGCGAAAGGACTGCCCATCCAGGGCCAGAACACAGCAGACGCTCCAAGCACCAAGCACTAGTGGCCGATTGATGGGTCGGCCCGGATAGGTTGTTAATATGGGGATTTTATCGTTGAAATGTGTATAGTGATTAACCTAATTCGGACCTAATAATCTCTTTACAAAATTTTTAACCTGGCCTAATTGATTTTATCTTGTCACTTTTAGGCCTAGGGTCGAACTCAGGGAAGTAGGTTTAAGTCGAGTTTCTACATTTTCCTTAAAACGCGTCTCTTCCGTTCGTTTATTCTGTTTTTTGTGTTTTGTTCTTATTTAGATTTTTTTCTAGTAATCCTTGTCCTTGAGGCACACCCTCAAAATTGTGTCCTTGGCTTTTAGCCAAAACAGAGTTCCAAAACAAGTCTTGCTACTCGCAAGACGGGATACCTACAAGTCAAAGATTATCTTTTTTCTTTTATATACTTTTTTTTTTATCTTTTTACCAAGAGAGAAGCAAACAGACAGAAAGTAAATATAGTATGTATATATATATATTATATCTATAAAGGGGTGGGGGTGGAGGTGGCGATGGAGTGTAGCACTTTGTCGAGTCAGTCGATGTCTAGAGAGACGCAACCAACACGACTAGGTGCCGCGTGGAGTGTGGATGGAGGATGGATGATGTATGGGTCCACGCTTTTTGTATGTGTGTATCAGGGAATATCAGCAACTGGTGCAGATATTCCCGCAATATAACGTACAGTAAATAATGTGAAAATATATGTACATATGTATGTATATAAGTAAATATATCTATATATATATAAATGTATAGGTATATATGTATAGATATATATATATAGATATATATGTGTTTATATATATATAGGTGCATAGATATATATACATATGTATATAGATATATATATATGTATATAGATATGTCTGTATATATATGTGTGTATATATATATATATATATATATATATATATATATATATATGTTACTATATACCAGTGTTTATGTGTGTGTGGGTGTGTGTAAGTGTCGGTGAAGATGTGTGTGTGCTTTGGTGAAGGTGTGTGTGTGTGTTGCTGTGAGTAAGTGAAAAAAAAGAGAGAGAGAAAGAGAGAGGGAGAGAGTGGGAGAGAGAGAGAGTGCGGGCGGGAGTACTCGCGCCAGAGAGAGAGAGCGGGCGGGAGAGCTGGCGAACATGCGAGTTAAGACGTCTGCCGGAGGCAGCGGACGTCTGGCGCCGCATCGTCTGAAGGCGGAGGCGGACGTCTGAAAATGGCGGGTGCGGGCGCGCGCCTTTGCGTAGGGCTCTGCAGGCCCACGCGAAGACGACGAGCGGGCGATTGCGCGGAGGAGCGAGCATGGAGGAGGGTCTGCGGCGGTCGCGGAAGGTCACGAAGGAGGGAAGGGGACGGCACGAGGCCATAGCCGGCCGCTGCAGTTTGCGCGGCGGCGAGCTACGGGTGCAACTGCGGGGCCGACAGGACGGAGGTTTAGCGGGGAATGGCCCTGCAGGTGCACGCGAAGTCGACGGGCGGTTGCGGGGACAGGCGCGGAGGAGGCGGGGGGGACCTGCTGCTGCTGCGTGGCTGCTGCTGCCGCGACTTCAAGCTTCGGAGCTTGAAGCGGCAGCAATGGCATGAGACGAAAAAAAATGAAACGAAGGAAGACACCACGCCCACTGGCTCGTTGAAGAGCTGGGCGGTGGTGTTCCCACTGTGGTGGTGTGCACCACAGTGGGTTCTCCTGCTCGCCGGGTGTCTCCTCGAAGGAGGGCCGGAGTATGGGAGGGGAGAACGGGTGAGAGGAAGGTGGTGGAGCTACGGGGTGGCTTCGTGCAGTAGCCTCTCTCGCGAGGAAGAAGCTGCCTCTTCTTATAGAGGAGGAGAGAGTGGTGTGCCGGCTGCAGCAGGGAGAGGGTGCGGGAGTTGCAGCTGTAGGGAGCGACGTTGGCAGGGAGAAGTGACGTGGAGTAAATGCATGCAGCTGCTGCGGGAAGAAGTGCAGCCGCGGGAAGAAAAGAAGAAATCAAGAGAGAAAAAAATAAAAAGAGGTGGAATTTGCAAAGAGGCACTTGAGATAAAATGTAACTATGTAAGCCATTGTTTCACTCCTCTTCTTCTCTTGATTAAATGCATGCATGCAAGCGTTTTTACAAATGCGATTACAGGATTCTATTATGCAATGTTAATGCTAGAAAATAGCATAAGAAGGCGTTATTACAGGCGTGTTTTGAGGTGCAAACATATACCCCCATGCCTATCTTTTGCTAGTCCCTAGCAAAATAGTATTTAGAAATGATCTTAAGCTGAAGATTTTCTTCTGAGGTGATATAGGTGTGTTTATTATCGAATATTGTGAGAACAAATTCTAAAGAAGACTACCAGTACTTTAAGTCTCACATGACATAGATCATCTCTCAACTAACCAGGACTCTTGATATTTAAACCTTAAGTACGATTTCCAGGACCCAGGAGGTTTTTGCCGTACTCGAGAGCTCAAGAGGTTATGGTTTGTGCATAATGAAGGATCAAGACTGACCAGATGAACATTAAGACTCAATCCCAGGGTTTCACGAATTTTTAAGTACAGGTTGGTCCCAGTTTCAGCTCATGTCTTCGGATTGACCCTTAAGATGATGACGGAAAACTCAACTCCCATTTTCTGATTTTTTTTTTTTTTGTGGCTCACCGAAAAACAAATTATACAGACATTTATGAGATATACTGACTCTTTTGCAACATCTTTTTTTTTTTTTTGACAACTCTTTTTTTCTCTTTTTTTTTTTTTTTTTTAAACACGTGTCAGTATATCTCTTACAACACATTTTGAAAGAGCACACTTTTTTTCTTTTTGGTGGGAGAGTTTCTTTTTGGTGGAAAGAGTCGCTCCTAAACACAAGACTAAAGCCTGGGATAAAAAGCCTACCTGCGCGCACAGGTAAGGACTCCACCTTCCCTAATGAACACTAGGGTTGGATCTTATGTTCACCTGGTCTTTCCTGATATGTGTAGCGTGAACCAAGTTTACTTAAGCTCTCAAGAAAAAGCAAACTAATGGATCCTGTACTGGTGTCTCAAGTACAAGAATACGTCCTTAGTTAGGAGAGATTTTGATCTATTTTGTCAATGCTTTAAGTGAATTAAGCCGAGCCTAAGCGAATCAAGCTTCTGTGGCTTGGAAATTCTTCAAAACAGAGGTTGAATATCCATAAACACTTATTGTATTTTTGTTTCAGCTTCAAGATCATTACTAAACACCATTTATTATAATATATATATTTTTTTTTCTTTTTTCTCTTTCTTGCATATTTATAAATGGGAGGAAATTGTATGATACCATAAAATACCCGGATCCTATGGATGCCTATCCACCCCCCCATGACAAACAATGCTATGTCCTCATATGCATGCAGGGAAAGGCAGAGGAAGGACGGAAGATCGGGTAACAAGAGCTGAGGTTCAGGGTATAGATCAGGGTGGAAGGGTGGGTGGATGGTGGGTGGTGAAGAGAAAAGTGAAGTGATTGCGATAGAGATGTGAAAAGTGATGGTGGATGGTGAGTGCTGTTAGGGTGCCTCCCAACAAGCGCTGAATTTAATGTCCCCAGCTGGACTCAGAATGAGGCAAAGAATTAGTTACCCTCCAGCAGGGCAACGGTTTCTCCAACGGGGGCAGGTTCATGAGTCAGATAGGGTTTCAAACGCTGCCCATTGACCGTAAATTTACGCCCAGATTTGGGATCTTCGATCTCGACGGCCCCATTGGGGAATGGTCTTGAGACCAGGAAAGGACCAGTCCATTTGGACTTCAATTTCCCAGGAAAGAATTTGAGTCGGGCATTATAGAGCCAAACTTGCTGAGATGGCTCAAATTCCTTCCGCCGAATATGGCTGTCATGAAAAGCCTTAGTGCACTGTTTAAAGGTTAGAGCAGAATCATAGGCTTCACGACGGAGCTCTTCCAGCTCTTGGAGTTGGAGTTTCCTTTCTCGACTACACAAGTCTGGGTCGAGGTTACATTGGCGAACCGCCCAATAAGCGCGATGTTCCAACTCCACGGGCAAATGACAAGGCTTCCCGTAAACAATTCTATATGGAGACATACCAAGGGGAGCCTTGAAGGCGGTCCGATACGCCCAAAGTGCGTCAGTCAGCTTGTCGGACCAATCCTTACAGTCAGGCCGAACCATTTTCTGGAGAATCTGCTTGATTTGCCGGTTTGACACTTCCGCCTGGCCATTCGTCTGAGGATGATACGAGGATGCGATACGATGGTGGACTCCGAACCTCCTCAGAAGTGCCCGAAAAGAAGCATGGGTAAAGTGGCTTCCTCCATCCGAGATAATGGCCCGAGGGATCCCAAAACGCGCAAAGATGTGGTCTTGACGAATCGGGTGGAGATAACATGGTCAGCACGGCGCACGGGAATAGCCTCGATCCATTTCGAAACATAGTCGACGGCCACGAGGATGAATTCGAAGCCGTTGGATGGAGGAAAGGGACCCATGAAGTCAATTCCCCAGATGTCGAAGATTTCCGCAGCTAGGATGTGTTGCAAGGGCATCATGTCACGACGTGCCATTGACCCTAACGACTGGCACCTAGTGCAATGCTTGGCATAAGTGTGTGCGTCCTTGTGAAGGGAGGGCCAAAAGAAATCGCACTGCAACACCTTGGCTGCAGTTTTCCTCCCAGAGAAATGGCCTCCACAGGCCTGATCGTGGCAGAAGGATAGCACACTGGGGAACTCACTGTCAGGAATACAGCGACGGATGATTTGATCAGCACCTATCCGAAAAAGAAGTGGATTATCCCAGAAATAATACTTTGCTTTTGCCATGAGACGCTCACGCTGGTTTTTAGGCCAGCCACGTGGAAGAGATCCAGAAGCAAGGTAATTGGCAATGTCAGCATACCACGGTCCACTTGCCACATTTATTGCCAATAGGTGCTCATCAGGAAAAATTTCATTAATTGGCAGAGTAAGTCCAATATGGCCAGGGTCCAGTCTGGAAAGGTGATCAGCCACAACATTCTGGGCTCCGGCCTTATCGCGAATCTCAATGTCAAATTCCTGGAGCAGAAGGATCCAACGAATCAGTCTAGGCTTGGCATCCTTCTTGTGCATGAGATGGCGAATGGCCGCATGATCAGTGAAAACAATAACGTGAGAGCCCAGAAGGTAAGAATGGAATTTTTCCAGCCCAAAGACGACTGCCAGTAGTTCCTTTTCAGTGGTAGTATAATTACGCTGGGCCTCATCCAACGTCTTACTGGCGTAGAATACCACGAAGGGGTGTCTATCACGTCTTTGTCCCAGGATGGCTCCGACTGCAAGGTCTGAAGCATCACACATAAGTTCAAAGTCGAGGGACCAATCAGGCGGCTAGAGAACAGGGGCCTTGGTGACAGCATTACGCAGCTGCGTGAATGCTTGTATACAGTTGGGGCCCATGTCGAAGGGCACGTCGGTTGATAGGAGATGAGTTAAGGGTCGAGAAATTTTGGAGAAGTCTTTGATGAATCTCCTATAGAAACCGACGTGTCCCAAGAAGGAGCGGATTTGTTTGACAAAACCAGGCACAGGTAAATCAGCAATGACGTCGAGCTTAGCTCAGTCAACCTCGATACCTCTATCGGAGATGATATGTCCGAGAACAATTCCCTCGTGCACCATAAAATGACTTTTTTCCTAGGAAAGCACGAGGTTTACATCAATACATCTCCTAAGGATGCAAGTCAGGTTGGCAAGACATTCGTCGAAAGATGGTCCAAAGACTGAAAAGTCATCCATGAAGACCTCGAGAAAGTCACCCACCATGTCATGAAATATCGCCAGTATGCATCTCTGGAAAGTTGCTGGCGCGTTACAAAGTCCAAATGGCATCCTTCTAAAGGTGAAGGTGCCAAAAGGGCAGGTAAAAGTGGTTTTCTCTTAGTCTCGGGGGTCTATTGCCACCTGGTTATATCCTGAGAATCCATCCAGGAAGCAGAAAAATTTATTTCCCGCTAACCGCTCCAGGATTTGGTCAATAAATGGTAGCGGGAAGTGATCTTTCTTGGTTGCAGCATTGAGTTTCCTATAATCTACACACACTCTCCAAGATGTAGGAGTGCATGTAGGGATGGATTCGCCCCTGTCATTGACACAGATGGTGAGTCCTGCCTTTTTGGGCACAACGTGAATCGGACTCACCCAGGGGCTATCACTGATTGGGTAGATTATACCCGCATCCAGCCACTTAATGATTTCCTTCTTAACGACCTCCCACATGTTAGGGTTGAGACGTCGCTGCATCTCGCGAGAAGGTCGAGCCTCCTCCTCCGTATATATACGATGAGTGCAGTAGGAGGGGCTAATACCAGATAAGTCTGATAAAGACCATCCAATAGCTGCCTTGTGTTCTAGGAGGACCTTAGTTAGTTTGCACTCCTGCTCCCTGGTTAATTTTGAACTGATGATTACAGGGAGCGTTTCATTTGGTCCCAGGAAAACATACTTGAGTGTATTAGGCAGCACTTTTAGCTCGGGAGTGGATGGGGAAGGATCTGGCATTTCTTGGGATGAGAGTGTCCCAGACGAGTAGGAGAACAAGTTAGGAGGAAGAAACTGGCCTTCAGATTGGCCAAGAAGAGGGGCTTCTTGGAGAGATGGATCCAAAAATGAATAGCCCCAGTGAGAAGTATATGGGCTCAAGGTCCCAGTGTGGATTTGGAAATCCGCCTGATTTGGCAGGGAAGAAAGGGAAATTCGGTCTTCATGAGTGTGGACCGACGGTGAGTAGCCCGCATATGACTCAGACCACGAGGTATGGGAAGCGGAGAAAACCTCATCAGAAGTCTGGCCAGGAAAAGGTACTGGACAAGGGAGGGATTGGGGAACGTCACAGTATGTGTTGGTCAGGCAGTCATCAGTGTTTATAGGTAATCCGCAGCAGTCCGAATAGGTCCCAATTAGTCCGATACACGCGCTGACAGCCATGTCCTCGTCAGACGTGTGATCCTCGATGTAATCGCAATCAAAGTTCTTGGCTGCCTTGAATATGTTAAGCTTGAGCTTCTCAGATCCAACGGCAATCTCAATACACCCCGACTCGCAGTCGATGTGGGCACGGGTTGTGGCCAAGAAAGGTCGACCGAGGATGATCAGACAATCAGAAAGTGAACTAGGAACTTCCATATCTAAAACAAGAAAGTCAACAGGAAAACAGAGACTGTTGACCTGATGAGAACCTCATCATGAGCCATAACTAGCTCATTTTGACCTAATACAAAGGATAAAAGCTCCTACATAACTCAAGGAAAGGCTTAACATAGAGAATTCTGAGTTTAAGAAGAAAACGAGTCATAAGGGGTAAAAATGCAATTTTACCAGTATAATCTGCATACAGGGTAATTCAGGATCCAAACATAGGTCAAAGCAACCTAATAAGAATAAAAGTGGGATGAGATGATCTGACAAGGGCTACAGCAATTCCAAGGAACTAAATGATAATCTGTAACCTTAAAACAAACCCACTTCAATTCACGAGGTTCGAGGCAAAGTAAAAATATAATAAACCCTCTAAAATTCATAGAAAAATAATCTCTAAGGTTTAGAACCTTCAATTTGGCCTTCAGAACCCATTTTGACCTACATTGAGAACCATGCCCAATTAATAACTTAATTCGGGTTTTTGCGTAAATTGACCGGTCAAACAAGGTTTAATCTAGAAATAAAATTCACCATCAAATTTCTTAGGTCCTAATTAGTCATGTATAAAAACTTGAGCCTAAGAAGAAACCTTCTTGACCAACTTTACACTTTGGTCCTCATATATTTACTTTTTGGCCCTCAACTTTTGAACCCTCACATTTCTACCCCTAACTCTCCTTCATTCTTTGCATTCAGGTCCCTCCTGCCAAAACCTGACCAGCACCATGCTCCGGCGACCTTGCGCGGAGCATGGCGCCGCGCAGGGTAAGGGGGAGGGTCTAGCAAGTAAACCGGGGGTGCCTTGCGACGTCAGCCGTCGCAGGGACACCCCCCTGGTCGCTGCAACCCACCATACCGGCAGTGCGAACGCACGGACGGTATGGGTCTCCATCTCCAGCGTCCTCCGGCGAGGGAGACACGTCATCTCCCTCCTCCCTCCTCTCTGATTCTACCCTATAAGTACCCCCTGTCGCTCCACCGTTCGGGGGAGCTCGGTCCTGACGGAGAAAGATCCCCACTTCCTCTCTTCCCACTCCGACAGGAAGCCCTCCAGCTCCGGCGGCCTCCCCTCTTCCTCCTCGTCGCTCTGCCGCACTACCAGCCGCAGGGTTGCTCTCCCTCGCTCTTCCCGCGCCACGCTGCACCCAGCTGGCGCCTCTCCGGCCCTCTCCTCGCCGCCGCCCCTTCCCCCGGGCATCTTCTTCTCCGGTGACAGTCGATACGACTGTCGCCCGCTCCGGCCCCTCCTCGTCCTGCTAAGTAGGTAGAACTCCTCCTCTTCCTCCCCTCTTCCTTTTCCTTACTTTACATCTTTACTGTTACCCCAATCCGACCAATCGCCTTCACCTTCTCCACCTCCGACCCCTGCTCCGGCGACCCGCTCCCATCACTCCAGCAACCCACACGGCTCGCCGACCACCGCAGAACCTCCGCCTCCTCACCCTGATCAACCTCCGCCCTTCCACTTCCCCCAAATCACCCTCTGCAACTCCACCGAACAAACCCATCTCCTAACCTGCAGTTGGACCTAGGGCGGCCCTTAGGCTCCTCCCCGCCGCCTACACACCCCCTGACCACCTTCGCCGTGCCACGGCGAAGGTCCTCCGCGTTTCTGATTGGGCCGAGAGGCCGTTTCTCTGTGGGCAGGTACCTGCGCTCCCCGCCGCCATTGTTGAAGCGAAGCAGCTTCTTCACCTGCTGCCCCAGGTGCGCCACGCCCAGGTCACGCTCCCAGGCTGTGCGAGGTGTCTTCGCAAAGCGTCAGGCTGTAGTTGAGGTGAAGCCCTCGCGCGAAGCCCTCGTGTGAAGCCTCGACCGCCGCTGCCTCCTCCGCGCAGGCGTCAAATTGGGGTGGGACATTTAGTCCCACCTCAGAAGGCTCTGAAGGAGCGCAGTGGTATAAAGTGAAAAAGTGCCGGAGGCTTATTGCCTCAGCACACGGGGTGAGGTCCCCTTCACCCGCCCGATTACCCGGTCTCGTCCGCGCTCACGCCTCGCGGACCTGGCCCGACCCGACTTAGCCCGACCTGCACTCCTCGCCCACCACGCACGCCGGTGGGCCTGGACCTGGGCGCGACCCGGCAGCTCTGGGAGAGCCTTTCCTAAGAGCGGATTCTGTGAGAGAGAAACGCGTGGGGTGAGGGTAGAGTAGGTTTTTGCCAGGTGATGAGAGCTTTGAAGTGTGCAGGCACAGGCGAAGAAGACTAGCGAGGCAGAGAAGAAGGACGACGAAAGCTGAAGGAAGGAGGAGCACTGTAGCAGCGGCGGTTTAAGTCGTCTGATTGGAAAATCAGACGACGCTCTGAAGGCAGAAAAGAGGAAGAAGAACAGGACCGCAAGGGAAAAGAAAAAGAAAGAGACAAGCAGAAGCAAGAGCTGAAAGAAGAAGAACATCACCCACTGCTGCAGATAAAAAAGACAGAAAGAAAAAGAAGAAAGAAGGAGAGACGACACCCTGCAGTAAAAGGACTGCAGAGAAAGAAGGAGAACGAAGAAGCCGTGCCGCTGAGCAAGGGACCGCAAGAAGAAAAGCTTTGTAGCTGAGGCAGAAAGAAGAAAGAAGAAATAAGAAGAACAGAAGGTAGAAGAAGAAGACCACCAGGAGATAAACAAAGAAGAAAAACCAAAGGCCAAAGAGAAGAGAAAACAAAGAGGAAGAAAGAAGAAACCAATTTTTTATCTCTCCCTCTCTCTCTCTCTTTATTTTTGTAATATTTTTTTTTTGTAATAAGAATTTGTATCTCTAGAATACAACTTGCTCCCTGAGTTCGACCTCGGGAACTCTTTATTTCCGAGTAACAAATTGTATTAAACTGGTAATCACCTCTCTATACTATACTACGACGAAATAATAGGACTATAGAGGAAGGTCGCCACCATGACCCTAACCACCACGTCTTCCACCACACCCTTCGGGATGTTGACAGAACGATCTGCCAACTGTAATGTGACAGGGGTGGGTTTCAGATTTCCTAAGGAAAATTTTTCGAGCATGATGGTCGGTATGAGATTGATGGAAGATCCTAGATCAAGCAGGGCACGGTTAAAACTGCAGCCTTGGATGCTACAGGAAATCAGTGGTGTGCCCGGATCTTTCTGCTTTTGTGGTAAGTTTGACAGTATAACACAACTCGCATGAGGCGAGAGAACCACCGGATTCTTAGTCTTCTTTGACAGTCGCCTGGGTGTTGTGTAGTCTTTGAAAAATCGAGCGACAGTAGGTATGTGGTCAATTGCCTCGAGCAGGGGTACCTTGATTTCTACATCCCTGAACAAATTACGTAGGTTGTCAAAGGCCTGCGTATTTTTCTTTTTGCCTTTTGGCTCCCTTAGTAGAGCCTCAGGGAATGGGACTGATTCTGGCACAAGTTTTGGTGCATCGTCCTCTCGCGAATGCGGTATGCATCCCGAATGAGAGGGCGAAGAAGAAGACGGGCCAGGATCAGGTTGAGGAGGATCAACGGTCTGCTTACCGCTCCTTGTAGTGATAGCATTGGACGATGCGGGTCCAGTGGGATCATACGGTGGAGGAGGGTTTGCAATGGGGACATAAGAGTGTGGTGCTGCAGTGGGATTAGCCTGAAATCCCGGTGGAATGCTCGGAGCTTGCAGAACTTGATTAACCTGTCCCTGAGAAGGTCGTACCTATGGTTGAGAACCACGGGGTACGAAATTTCGCAGGTTTGGAACAGGTTGAGTGGGAAGAGTGCCCTGAGATCGAGTCGCCATGCGTAGTTGACTGATCTCGGTGTTCTGCTGCGCCAATTGGTGCTGAAGAGAGGTCATGTTCTCTTCATGGCGCTTTGACATTTCCGTCATCATTCGCATCAATTTGTCAAGAGGGCTTGATGCGTGTTCAGTTTGTGGTATGCAAGGGCCTGATGGCGGATTTGCCATAGGATTAAACTGGACCCTTGGGATGACGGGTGCGGACGGTCGCATTGGTCCACCCGTGGGGTTTTGGCGCTGCGGGTTGTTGGACCATGAGAAGTTCGGATGATTACGCCAGCCTAGGTTATAAGTGGCAGAGAACGGGTTGTTCCCCAAGGCGCAAGCATCTTCTATGCCAGAAGACGCGTCCGCATGTAGATATGCATCCGAGCACACGGAGGCTTGGTCCTCCGTGTCGAAATACTGGCTCGTAGAAGCCAGTTCCACATGACTTATCGAGTCGCTTGGAGCGACACTCGGTAAGGAAGGTCTAACGGGGTTTCTCGGGATAAGCCTGGTATTAGAAGAACTTGGATTGTGACGAAGTGGTGAAAAGGTGGTGTTTGCCATAGATCGGGCGGGGTTGGCCAGAAGCTCGTCCAGCTTCTTGTGCACGACAGAGACTTCATCCAGTTTTTGTGCAATAAGGCTTAGATCAGTGGATGAATGGGAGGGTCCCATGTCAACTTCGTGGACATTTCGAGGCTGGCTGGTACGATTAAAGGCGACAATGGAAGCATTGTTCATCGAGTTTTCACTCATATTTTCAAACAGCTTGAATGCTCCATTCTCGTCTTTATTCATAAAGTTCCCTCTGCAGGAAGCGTCTGCAATCTGCTTCAAAGTCTCATTTAGCCCATAGTAGAAAATCTGGGCTATATGCCACTTAGGCAGACTGTGGTGCGGACACTTCCTGAGGAGGTCGTTATACCTCTCCCATGCCTCATGAAATTGTTCGCCGTTTTGTTGCGTAAATGAAGTGATAGCACGGCGAAGCGCATTGGTCCACCCGATTGGGAAGAACTTCTTGAGAAACGCTGTTCGCACCTCTTCCCAAGAGTGGATGGTTCTCCCAAGGGTGCATAACTATTGCGACGCTTTATCCCGCAATGAAAACGGGAATATCTTCATGAGGACTATAGATAACCCGACATTTCTTGGTTTAACGATTTCAGCAAGTCGGGTTAGGTCTTCCAAGTGGAGAAATGGGTCTTCACTTGCAAGACCATGAAAGTGAAAATTGATTAGGCCAATTATGTTTGGTTTTAATTCAAAGTCGTCCCTGCCCATGGGGACCCGAATTTGTCCTATGGTCTCTGTAGCAGCGGGATTCTGATAAGAGCTAAGAGACCTAGGCTCCTCCCGTTCGGGAGGGTTCTACATTTCCTCCAATGTTTCCCGAATGGCTTCGATTTGCTCATTATACATTTCCATTTGGGCTTGGAGGCGGGTTATGGGATCTAAGGCTCCACCACCTGGTGGGTTCTAAGGGCGATTTCCTCCCTCGGGATTTGGGGGTGGGCGTGCAGCCATGTTTGTGGAGGAGGAGGATGATTCGACTTGTTTTCTAGATTTATCAGTCAATTCAAATAGTTCAGGGATTTGTGACCTCCTCCCAAACATGCACTACCGCAGGAAGAATTGGGGAGATGAGAAGGGAAAAGGGATGAGAGAAATGACACCGCAAAGGTACACTTGATTACAAATCAGTATAGTCAAGTTCCTAACCTTTACAGTGTGCCCTTAGACCTAAAGATCTAAGTTACCTACTATCACGAACTACGGAACCGAATGCGAGCACCACGGAACCACCGGGCCAGATTGAAAGGCCGTTTGCCCCAATCTTAGACACCCGATAGCACGCGGGAACTCTCACCAGCACGTAGCCGCTACACGCAGGTAGTTAGACCTCCAATCCTTAAAAAGGGTCAAGTTACTACCAATTTTAATTAGAAGCTTAGGGTCAAGTGCTTTTGGAATATGAAGGGCGTTGTTTATGGGTAATGCCCAAGTGATTGATTTTCAGAGTGTGTAAAAACAAGCATGCAACGGGGAAATCTCCCTGAATTGAAGTTTTTATTGGTGAATGGTTTTTTAGAGTTCAGCCTTAAGTAGTATGGATTTTACGATTTTGCTGAATTACCAATTCAACCAATCTCTGGGTTTTTGCAAAAATACAGGTTCTCCTTCTAAAACCCAAGAAACCCTTCTTCAATTATCAGTTAGTTAATGCATGCTAAAATGCAATGGGCTACCCTAAATGGAGATTTCTAAGTGTGGATGCACGAATCAATTTTATATCAATGTGAAAGGGAGCCAAGGCACTTCAATTCAAGTGCTCCCAATCACCAAGAAGAATGTCCACACAAGGCTCAACCAACAGATAAAGAAAATAAAGTTGTTGGTGTTGAAGTATTCAGGATCGAATCACAAGCAAGTTGAAAAGTCATGATGAGGTTGGAATTAACTCAATTCCAAGTCTCCCCACCAAAAATGTGATCCTAAATTAAAGATAAGCGAGGCAAAAGAGGAATGCAAGCCATCTTTTTCTTTGCCTCAAAGAATACTTCCCACGGCGAAAAATCCAAGAATCAAGATTCTCGGATTTTCACTATGCGAAGTGTGGCAGGAAATCCCGCGGCAGTGGGAGTGAAGACAACCAATCAAACAAGTTAATTTTAATCCGCTTGCCCAAGAAATCCCAAGAAGTTTTTCTAGTTTTTTTTTATTTTTTTATTGAGGTGGCAAGTTAATCCTAGTTTGTTAAGAAAGGAAAACCTACTTGTTTGGTAATGTGTGCAAAGCTCCAATGCGGTGTCGACGTCTTCACGCTCTCGTTCCCGCCTTGGATCTGCCCTCGTTTCCGACTTCGTCTGCTTTCCTTCTCCTTCCACCAAGTTCACCTGCACACCAAAAACAACAATACCCGTGAAGAGGGAAGAGAAAAATTGAAAGGATTTAGATAGAAACTTACTCGAAGGCGCACTTCCCCGGCAACGGCGCCAGAAAAGTGTGATGGGTCGGCCCGGATAGGTTGTTAATATGGGGATTTTATCGTTGAAATGTGTATAGTGATTAACCTAATTCGGGCCTAATCATCTCTTTACAAAATTTTTAACCTGGCCTAATTGATTTTATCTTATCACTTTTAGGCCCAGGGTCGAACTCAGGGAAGTAGGGTTTAAGTCGAGTTTCTACGTTTTCCTTAAAACGTGTCTCTTCCGTTCGTTTATTCTGTTTTTTGTGTTTTTTTCTTATTTAGATTTTTTTCTAGTAATCCTTGTCCTTGAGGCACACCCACAAAATTGTGTCCTTGGCTTTTAGCCAAAACAGAGTTCCAAAACAAGTCTTGCTACTCGCAAGACGGGATACCTACAAGTCAAAGATTATCTTTTCTCTTTTATATACTTTTTTTTTTTATCTTTTTACCAAGAGAGAAGCAAACAGACAGAAAGTAAATATAGTATGTATATATATGTATTATATCTATAAAGGGGTGGGGGTGGAGGCGGCGATGGAGTGTAGCACTTTGTCGAGTCAGTCGACGTCTAGAGAGATGCAACCAACACGACTAGGTGCCGCGTGGAGTGTGGATGGAGGATGGATGATGTATGGGTCCACGCTTTTTGTACGCGTGTGTCAGGGAATATCAGCAACTGGTGCAGATATTCCCGCGATATAGTGTACAGTAAATAACGTGAAAATATATGTACATATGTATGTATATAAGTAAATATATCTATATATATATAAATGTATAGGTATATATGTATAGATATATATATAGATATATATGTGTTTATATATATATAGGTGCATAGATATATATATATGTATATAGATATATATATATGTATATATATATGTATATAGATATATATGTCTATATATATGTATATTGATATATATGTCTATATATATGTATATAGATATGTCTGTATATATATGTGTGTATATATATATATATATGTTACTATATACCAGTGTTTATGTGTGTGTGGGTGTGTGTAAGTGTCAGTGAAGATGTGTGTGTGCGTTGGTGAAGGTGTGTGTGTGTGTTGCTGTGAGTAAGTGAAAAAAGAGAGAGAGAGAAAGAGAGAGGGAGAGAGCGGGAGAGAGAGAGAGCGGGCGGGAGTACTCGCGCCAGAGAGAGAGAGCGGGCGGGAGAGCTGGCGAACGTGCGAGTTAAGACGTCTGCCGGAGGCGGCGGACGTCTGGCGCCGCATCGTCTGAAGGCGGAGGCGGACGTCTGAAAATGGCGGGTGCGGGCGCGCGCCTTCGCGTAGGGCTCTGCAGGCCCACGCGAAGACGATGAGCGGGCGATGGCGCGGAGGAGCGAGCGTGGAGGAGGGTCTGCGGCGGTCGCGGAAGGTCGCGGAGGAGGGAAGGGGACGGCGCGAGGCCGTAGCCGGCTGCTGCAGTTCGCGCGGCGACGGGCTACGGGTGCAACTGCGGGGCCGACAGGACGGAGGTTGAGCGGGGAATGGCCCTGCAGGTGCGCGCGAAGTCGACAGGCAGCTGCGGGGACAGGCACGGAGGAGGCGGGGGGGACCTGCTGCTGCTGCGTGGCTGCTGCTGCCGCGGTTTCAAGCTTCGGAGCTTGAAGCGGCAGCAATGGCGTGAGACGAAAAAAAATGAAACGAAGGAAGACACCACACCCACCGGCTTGTTGAAGAGCTGGGCGGTGGTGTTCCCACTGTGTTGGTGTGCACCACAGTGGGTTCTCCTGCTCGCCGGGTGTCTCCTCGAAGGAGGGCCGGCGTATGGGAGGGGAGAACGGGTGAGAGGAAGGTGGTGGAGCTGCAGGGTGACTTCGTGCAATAGCCTCTCTCGCGAGGAAGAAGCTGCAGCTTCTTATAGAGGAGGAGAGAGTGGTGTGTCGGCTGCAGCAGGGAGAGGGTGCGGGAGTTGCAGCTGTAGGGAGCGGCGTTGGCAGGGAGAAGTGACGTGGAGTAAATGCATGCAGCTGCTGCGGGAAGAAAAGAAGAAATCAAGAGAGAAAAAAATAAAAAGAGGTCGAATTTGCAAGGAGGCACTTGAGATAAAATGTAACTATGCAAGCCATTGTTTCACTCCTCTTCTTCTCTTAATTAAATGCATGCATGCAAGCGTTTTTACAAATGCGATTACAGGATCCTATTATGCAATTTTAATGCTAGAAAATAGCACAAGAAGGCGTTATTACAGGCGTGTTTTGAGGTGCAAACACCGATCTGGCAGCCTTAGACACCAGGCCCGAGGAGGAGGACAGCAGTCACGAGGAGGGCACCGGCCAGCTACTTCCCGCCCAGCCCAGAGTGTGGCTGCTTCTTCTACACCGAGGGCTAAGGGGCGTATTAACACCCGGACTCACGAAGATGCTAGAGGTTCAGGCTCCGTAGTGGCAGGTATGGTTACCATTTCTGGCAGGCTCATTTACATGCTTTTTGATTCCGGTGCCACGCACTCGTTTGTTTCTATGGGTTTTGCTGTTAGCTTGGGGTCAAGCGGTGTACTTTTAGAGGAGCCATTCCTGATTAATGGCCTAGGTGGACAGGTGTTTGTCATTGAGGAGGTTTTCACTGACTGTGAGGTCATGATAAGGGGACATAGTCTTTCGATTGACCTGATCATGATCCCGATGGAGGATTTCTGTGTAATCTTAGGGATGAACTAGCTGGCTGCTTGCCAAGCCCTAGTGGATTGCTTTAGGAGGAAGATTGTTTTCTCCATACCAGAGTTGCCTCCCTTCAAGTTCCACAGCCAGCCAGTAGACGGAGGATTCGGGTGCATTAACGCACTTCAGGCAACGAAGCTACTAAGCCAGGGATGTGAGGGCTTCCTCGCTTGTGTCGTGATAGAACTTAGCCCTGTGGCTGACTTACAGAGTATCCTGGTAGTCCGTGAGTACCCTGACGTCTTTCCAAAGAAGTTGCCAGGACTACCACCTGAGCGTGAGATCGAGTTTGAGATCTCACTAGTACCAGGGACTGGTCCCATCTCCACTGCACCTTACCGGACGACCCCGCTTGAGCTGCAAGAGCTCAAGTCGCAGGTACATGACCTGTTAGATAAGGGATTCGTGAGGCCCAGTGCCTCTCCATGGGGAGCCCCTATTCTATTTGTGAAGAAGAAGGACAGTACTCTTCGGCTGTGCGTCAACTACAGGCAGTTGAACCGGGTCACCGTCAAGAACAAGTACCCCCTACCTCGCATCGATGATCTCTTCGATCAACTGAGAGATGCCACAGTAGTTTCCAAGGTAGATCTGAGGTCGAGCTATCATCAGTTGAGGATCAGGGAGACCGACATCTCTAAGATAGCCTTCCGCACGCGATATGGTCACTACGAGTTCTTGGTCATGCTGTTTGGGCTGACCAATGCCCCTGTTGCTTTCATGGACCTGATGAACCACGTCTTTTGGTTGTGCATAGATCAGTTCGTGGTGGTTTTTATTGATGACGTACTCGTCTACTCCCAGGATCAGACACAGCATGGACAGCATCTCCGCATGATCTTGGATACTTTGAGATGGCACAGGCTGTACGCCAAATACAGCAAGTGCGAATTTTGGTTGAGACAGGTTACCTTCTTGGGTCATGTGATCTCGAGAAATGGGTTGGCTGTAGATCCAGCCATGGTTGAGGACATACTCAGGTGGGAGAGGTCGCGTACAGTGACAGAGATCTGCAGTTTCCTGGGGCTGGCTGGTTACTACAGGCGATTTATCCAAGGATTCTCGCAAATCGCACATCCTATGACTCAGTTGACCCAGAAGGACGTGCCCTTCGCCTGGACAGACGAGTGTGAGTCTTACTTCTAAGAGCTGAAGGAGAGGCTGACCTCCGCTCTTGTACTCACCATCCCAGACAATAGTGGCGGATTTGTTGTCTACACAAACGCCTCGTTGCAGGGATTTGGGGGTGTGCTCATGTAGCGGGGTAACGTTGTCACCTACGCTTCGCGGCAACTAAAGCCCCATGAGCATAACTACCTTACCCATAACTTGGAGCTGGCAGCAATTATCTTCACACTAAAGACATGGAGGCAGTACCTGTACGGAGAGACGTTCAAGATTTTCACTGACCATAAGAGCCTCAGATATCTATTTGACCAGAAGGAGCTCAACATGAGACAGAGATGTTGGTTGGAGCTCCTGAAGGACTATGACTGCAGCATCTCCTGCCATCCAGGGAAGGCCAATGTGGTGGCTGACACCTTAAGCCGGAAGGCACCCACCCACTTAGCGTGTTTACAGGCACAGAGTTGGAGACTCATGGAGGAGGTGAGCAGTTGGCGACCCCAGGAGTCACAGGGGTACTACGGGGTGGTGACAGTGGCGAGGCAGACACGACCAGAGCTGATAGATCGTATTGTGACTAGGCAGATGACAGATCCATATCTACAGAGACTGCAAGATCGGGTATTGACAGGGAGCCTAGGAGAGTACTCGTTCACTGACGGGGTTCTGCGTATGAGGGGATGCTTGTGCGTTCCTAGAGATGAGGAGTTGTTGAGAGAGCTCCTAACTGAGGCACACAGATCCAGATTCACCATACATCTTGAGAACACGAAGATGTACCACGATCTACGACGTGATTTCTGGTGGAGGGGCATGAAGCGGGATGTTGGTCGTTTTGTTCAGCGATGGTTGATATGTCAGCGGGTGAAGGTTGAGCACCAGAGGCCTGCAGGACTGTTACAGCCGCTTCCCGTTCCACAGTGGAAGTGGGAGAGTGTCACTATGGACCTGGTAGTAGGGTTACTCATGACACAGTGAGGACACAACACAGTCTAGGTGATAATGGACAAATTAATGAAGACAACACATTTTCTACCAATTCGAGTCACATTTGGACCAGCACAGCTGGCGGAGTGCTACATTCGAGACGTAGTGTGCCTTCACGAGGTCCCTCGCGAGATTATTTCAGACAGAGACACTTGTTTCACTTCCCAGTTTTGGGAAGAGTTTCAACAGGCTCTGGGGACTCGTCTGAGGTTCAGTACGACAAATCATCTCCAGACCGACAGACAGTTAGAGAGCACCATTCAAACCCTTGAGGACCTTCTACACGCTTGCGTACTAGACTAGAGAGGTTCCTGGGAGGAGCATTTACCCCTGGCGGAATTTGCATACAACAACAACTATCACTCCAGCATCGGCATGGCACCGTATGAGGCTCTGTACGGGAGAAGGTGTACTGCTCCCTTGAGCTAGGTTGAGGTGGGGACCAAGTGGGAGGTTGGTTCTAGGATGATACGCTAGAGTCAGGAGGTGATCGAGTAGATCCATCGACGACTCCATACTATCAGGAGCAGGCAGAAGAGCTACGCTGATCTGAAGCGTAGAGAGGTACAATTCGAGGTTGGGGATCACGTCTTCCTCTGTGTTTTGCCTATGAAGGGCTTGCAGCGATTTGGGGTGAAAGGGAAGCTTGCATAGAGAGTTGTGGGGCCTTTTGAGGTCCTGGAGCGGATAGGACCTGTTGCTTACTAGTGCGTATGCATCTGAATAGCCTAAAATGTCTATTTATGCATGTTCTTAGAATTATAGTTGCATTATACATTATAAATATTGCATTACATGCATCATCTTGCATTTAGGTTAAGTTGTGTAAATTTTAGGTTAATTTTTCCTTTTGTGGTTAGGTAACAGGGCGACTTTTAATCGGGACCTTAGATCGAAGATCCAATTGTATGGATTCGATCAGGGCAATGATTGGAGTTCAACGACTCCAAGATCGTCTCGATCGGACTTCCGTAGTATCAGATACAGTCTGAGAAAGATCAGAGGTCAAGGGCCAAGGTGGTGTTAAATTCGTACCTCAGATGATAAATCCAACTGCACGGATGGATTCGGATCGACGATCGCAGCCCAACGATGCAAAAATCGATCCAATCCGACATCCGTGGCACCATCTACAACTCAGAGAAGATAGATGGCCAAGATGGTGCCACGTGGCGCCATCTATACCCTCCAAATTGCTTGTGTCCCCACTTCTTCATCCAAGGGCTAGGAATTGACGTCATTTCCCTCAAACAACACCTCATGTGAGAAGAATTTAACATCTGATCTCAACCGTTGAATTAAGATCCAATAGTCAGCATTAAATGGCACAAGAATACTCTTCTTGTCTATCCACGCACATAGCGTAGTGGGTAAGACCCTTAGATGCCACAGGTCACGAGTTCGGTTCCTCGCATTGCGCTTCCTCCTCGCGCGCAAGTGCATAATTGGACTGTTCGATCAAACATCAACGATCCAGATCTTCGCATCAGATTAACGTGTAATCTGACACCAAGGGAGATGCACGATTAGACGCACTGAGAGTGCGATGTGAAGGCAGGCGAGTGCGCGATGACGACTCTTCGATCTCTATCCTATAGCTGGGAAGGTGGCTATGTAGCGTTTAGCAGCTGAAGAGAAGGCATGCTCAATTTTAAGCCGTCTGATTGCTTGATCGGATAGCCGAGAGCTCGTGTATGTGATCATGCATTGAGCAAGAGGGGGCAAGGAGGCACGCACATCGCCCACGTTTAGAACTTTAGTGACGAATAAATCCGTCACTAAAGACCTGACATTAATGTTTTGATGACAAAAGACCTTTTGCCCCCACCAATCTACACCTATATATAGCCCTATGACTCCCACATATTTTTCATCCCTTCCCCTCTTCTCTCACCTCCTCTAAAGCTCTAAGAGCTTGTCCCAAACCCGAGATGCTCCATTAGAGTTAAAATTAGAATTTTTCCACCTTCTCCCCCCTTTGTGTAGCATCCCGCGGTTGTCCTCTCACTTCATTCGGGAAGTGGATCCTGTGACGACAACGACGTTCTGCCTCACCCCCGGTTCCTCCTGCTTCATTCTCCTTCTTCCTGCTCCATCCTCCGTCTTCCAGGTGTCGCTCCATCCGGCTCGTCCTCTAAGCAATCGTCGAGGAGGATACTTCTCTCTCCATTCTCTTTATTGATTTCTAGAGTAGATTATTGCTTTCTAGCGTAGATTTCCTACTTTCTAGTTGTAATGATTAGTGTAATGAATAGCATTTGATAATGAAATCCATGTTTATTATACTCTGTTTTCTCTTTATTTGTAATATTCTCTCTCTGTCTTCTATCTTTATTCTTTAAGTAGATAGCTAATTTAGATTCAATTCAATCAGCTAATTTGCTTCGTGACAATTAAACAAATGCAATTTTGAATCAAACATCTGCCTCCCTATGTTCCACCCGGAATTTCTTTACGAATTTCAGTAAAATTTTATCTGTTGATGGATTGCTTTGTAAATCAAACTACGACAGGTTTTCAAAATCCAATTCCAATCGCGTAGTTTTCCGCTATCAACATTTTGGCACCGTTGTCGGTTTGATTTTTCGTGTTTTCCCACCTTACTTATCTTTTACCTCAATTCTCTCCTTTCTTATTATAATTGCAGGTACTCTCATGAGGCGGGCAAAAGCAACAGATTGGAGTAAAGTGCAGTAGAAGGATTTGTAAGTTTACCCCCACCTCCCCACCCACTAAATTTCATTCCATCACTTAATAACACAAACCCTAATTAACCTAGGAGTTCTCTTAAACCCTAAGGTTAGTTTTAATTGTTTGGTTGTCACCTCCACCAACCTCACCCTTCACATATAAAAGAAAAATTAAAAAAATCTCACAGAGGTACACAACCTCTTTTGATTTTCAAACTCAACCAGTAAATCGATCTTTGGAACCAATACACACACCAACACATAATTGAATAGAAATCAGATTAGGTAATCATTTGTGTGCCTAATTAAGTCATGCATTTAGCTAATTGTTTGAGTTGTTTGGGCTGCGCCACTTCAACTAAAAACAACTCATCAAGTAGCTGCCACATAGGTTCAACTTTTAGGAAATTACCAGGCACTCCACATTCTTTTAAAGCTTTAAAGGAAAAAATCTTCACCTGTGCTTTCAAAACTTGGTGTGCCAATTAAACTTGATTGAATATACCTAAAGTTGAATTCTAAAAACTACTAAGCAAGATTTGAACCTTAAAATTCACCACATCCAAAAAAATAATCTTACTTGAAAACCACTGGTTGTGCATGCACACACATATCAATCAATCATTAAGGGCACAACCCAGATGAAGGGCTCATCACATTCCAAAGCACATTCAAACCTAACCCTAATTAAAACAAAGTAGACGTTGGCCCTAAGGATTGGACTCGCTCTTCGGAGCCCAGACAGAGATTATTTTCGATTAGTCTGTTTCTACCTTTCAATTTGATGTCTAGCTAGGGGAGCAGAATCAAACGATCGTAGCTGAGGGCTACACTAGGAATCTAAGGCGCAAGCCAAAGGAAGAACCTTCTCCCTAGTCCCTCCCTCTAACTGGTTGGATTGACCAGAAAGAAGTAGATCAAATCGATTCTTTATCTCAAGATGGGTTCTGGGAGTCTGTAGGTCTTTAGGCTTGCCCACTTAAGGACAGGTTTATTTGTTTGTATTGCAGAACACCTTTCTTCCTCCCCTTCTGTCATGGATCCTTCTACATTTTACACGCATTCCCGTTCTTATCCTCCTAATACATCTTATTCCCAAAATGATTATTATTCCAACCAGACTTATTCTCATCCATCTTTTAGTTGAGATAATCCTAATTGGGGATACAATTCCGGACCTCCGTGTTCAGGGTCTAACCATGGACACCATAATCTTGATTTTTATCTTTCTCCAAGTTACATCGATTATAGATCACAACCCTCATTTGGACAACCTAATATGATCTATAATCAAGAAGGATACACTGATCCTTACCCCTCCCCAGATTACACCACCTTTAGGTCATCACCACCTTATGAACAACCTGAAATGACCTATTATCAGGGAGGGTATCAAGATCCTCAATTCGTCAACTCCCCTGTACTAAACCCAAATCTACCCAACCTTGAACCAAACCATTTGGTTCAAGTTAACCAGGTCCAAGAGAAGGTGTTGGCTAACTTGAGAATACTATACAATCTTTAGAAGCTCAGCCAACACCTTGCATTGAAGAATTGGAGCCCCTGATTGAAATGATTGATGATCTTAACAAGTATCTGTTGGATTGGCTCCAGGATGTTAAGGATAAGGGCCCAAGTGAGTTTGTACTTGGGAAATTATCAAAATTAAGGATGAGATTTGTGGTTGCTTTCGTTCAATCTTGGGATGATTCCCAGGATGAACTCCCTACAGGAGAGCCAATGTCAGAACCCGCTCAGGTACCTTTTGCGGGGGACACGTGGTACGAGACAGAGATTGACCAAGTTGTTCTAGAGCAATCAAATAAGGATGATTTGATTTCTTCACCGGAGATCCTTGAGCTGGGGTAAGAGGAAATGTATGTTTCCATGGATCAGAAAGTGATTGATGATTTTGAGACACATATTAATGCGGATTCAAATTTCTTTGATTATGAAGGTGAAGAATCATTATGCGAAGTCTCACATGAGTTTACAAAATACGATCTTAGTGAGACAATTGGGCCTGAGGAATTTGATAAATCATTTGATGGCCCTGAAATTGAGGAACTTGATCCTATTGGGACTCGCATGGTGGATTCAAATCCTGATTTCATGAAGGATTCAATTCAAAGCCCCATTCCCCAATTATACCCTTTTGAGCTTACTGAAGATTTTGAAATCACTAAACCCAAGTCTATTCTGATTCAGTCACATCTTTTAGACTTGGAAAATTCAGACGGGGTGATTAACATGCAGGAGATTTCAAAATTTGAAAGTCTAAATGAGGATAGGAGATGGGAATTATTGATATGGGAAGTTAATTATGGAGGAAGCAAAAGACCGAGTCTATGGGTTCCAATTTGTCTAAAAATCCCAATTCTTTACCAGGATCCTTATGACATCTTTTTAGAGGATGTTCAACCCAAGCACACATTCTTTGATTATCCTTTTGAGCTTAATCTTTTTGTAACCTGACTTTTTGATCTTGAGTTGCATCCTTACAAATCGCAGGCCCAACCCCTCTTGCATACTAAGCTCAGGTTCTGGATAATTTTTATCTAGAACCTTAGATATACTCAACTAAGGGGTATGGGTCTGCATCACAATTTAGTCGACATCTATGGACATCTGCTGGCAGGTCTTGAGGTGAATATTTTTATTCTGATTCTAACCTGCACCTGTGAATTGTTTGTTTCTTCTTTATTTGTATAGTGTGCCTAGCTGAAGGCACTAACTTCAACACATATACAGGTTCTTGTCATTCGGAGCCAACCTGTTATTCACACAATTCAGGTATTTTCTACTCTATTCCACTCTATTTCATGTCTTTTAATACAATGAGGACATTGCATTAGATAGGCATGGGGGGGTGGATATTCATTTCTGAATCATCTTATTAGCTCCATTGATTCTTTTTATTTTCTCTTTATTTTTGAAAAAAATTGAATTAGGAAAGAATATTTGGGCATTAGGACTTTTCAATCTTAGGAAATAATATAGTATGATCTGAACACTAAGACCCTTCAAGTTTTTGGGCTTAATGAGCCTGGGTATCCACTAAAATGTGGATTTGTTTATCGAGTCCTTGCCATCCTGAATTCTATTTGATTAAATAAGTTGAGGTGATAAGTACACGACTTATCAACCCACCCTCTGATTTAAGGGAACTTTAAGTCTAAGCATCTACACACTATTCACACTAACTTGTTGTTTGATAGTTTTAATGGAAATTGGGTAGCTAATGAACCTTCTAGGGTGGTATGGCTGGTAAGTTATAATGGGTAACAACCCATTAGTAGGTTGTCAGAGCCCAGTCACATGACCATTCTTTTCCTGCTGCCTTTAGGTAAATCTTAGACCAAGGAAGCCACCTACTTAAAAAAGAAAAAGAAAAGAAAAAAAGAAAAAGAAAAGGAGAAAAGAAAAGAAAAAAAAAAAAAGAAATAAGCCACTTCACCGCACGAGTATAGCTGGCAAATTATCGTGGGTAACAGCCCATAGGTAGGTTGTCCAGATCCTAACTCAAGAAATGCACGTTAAATTCCTAAAACACTTAGGAAGAAGCGGAGAAGTAAAATAAGCTGGGAGATATACACTGGATTCACCCTTGTATTAATCCCATAAAAATAAAAGTAGGGAGAAAGCTACTGGTCGTATAGATACACCTTTAGGCAGAATTCTTTTTAAGGTCACCTAGGGGCGTAGAAATCCGAAGTTTGTTCTGATTGCTGATCAACGAGTTTATCACATTCACAAAAACATGCTTAGAACTTAGGGTTCTCATCAAGTCTTAGGTGGGTTGAGTGGCCGTAAAAAGCCGCTTTGAAACCCTAAACTCAAAAATCTAAAAAAATTTAGAAAAGAAGAAAAAGAGAAAAAGAGATTCTTCTTTGAATAAGGTGAGGGCTAGAGGCGATCTGCATTTTGACAGATACCCGGGCACTGTTGTGTCTTTAAAGTTCAGCTCTAAAGTAAAAATTTCTTAATGTTGAAAATGACTTTTGCTCGAGTAATCCAATCCTAATTCTTTTATAAATGGCATGTACTTTTTGCTAGGGACTAGAAAAGGATAAGCATAGGGGTGTGATGCGTATGCATATGAATAGCCTAAAATGTTCATTTATTCATGTTCTTAGTAATATAGTTGCATCATACATTATAAATATTGCATAACATGCATCATCTTGCATTTAGGTTAGGTTGTGTAAATTTTAGGTTAATTTTCCTTTTTTGTGGTCAGGTAACAGGGCGACTTTTAATCGGGGCCTCGGATCGAAGATCCAACCATACGGATCTGATTAAGGTAACGATTGGAGTTCAATGACTCTAAGATCGCCCCAATTGGACTTCCATAATATCAGATGTAGTCCGAGAAATATCAGAGGTCAAGGGCCAAGGTGGTGCAAATCCGTACCTTAGATGATAAATCTGACTACACGGATGGATTCAGATCGACGATCGCAGCCCAACGTCGCAAAAATCGATCCAATCCGACATCCGTGGCACCATCTACAACTCAGAGAAGATGGACAACCAAGATGGTGCCACGTGATGCCATCCAGACCCTCCAAACTGCTTGCATCTCAACTTCTTCATCCAACGACTAGGAATTGACAACGTCATTTCCCTCAAACAACACCTCATGTGTGAAGAATTCCACATCTGATCTCAACCGTCGAATCAAGATCTAACGGTCAGCATTAAATGGCACAAGAATACTCTTCTTGTCTATCCACGCACGTAGAGCAGTGGGTAAGACCCTTAGGTGCTGCAGGTCGCGAGTTCGATTCCTCACGCTGGGCTTCCTCCTCGCGTGCAAGTGCACAATTGGACCGTTCGATCAAATGTCAACGGTCCAGATCTTCTCATCAGATTAACGTGCAATCTGACGCCAAGGGAGACGCACGATCAGATGCGCTAAGAGTGTGATGTGCAGGCAGGCTAGCGTGCGATGACGACCCTTCAATCTCAATCCTACAACTGGGAAAGGTGGCTACGTAGTGTTTAACAGATGAAGAGAAGGCGCGAACGATTTAAAGTTGTTCGATTAGTTGATTAGACGGCTGAGAGCTCATGTACGTGATCATGCGTTGAGCAAGAGGAGGTGGGGAGGTGCACACGTTGCCCACGTTCAAGCCTTTAATGACAGATAAATCCGTCACTAAAGACCTGACATTAATGTTTGGATGACAAAAAACCTTTTTTCCCCCTCCAATCTACACCTATATATAGCCCTACAACCTCCACATATTTTCCATCCCTTCCTCTCTTCTCTTACCCCCTCTAAAGCTTTAAGAGCTTCTCCCAAACTCGGGATGCTCCATTAGAGTTAAAATTAGAATTTTTCCACCTTCTCCCCCCTTCGTGGAGAATCCCCCGGTTGTCCTCTCACTTCATTCGGGAAGTGGATCTCGCAATGACGACGACGTCCAGCCTCACCCTCGGTTCCTCCTGCTTCGTTCTCCTTCTTCTCGCTCCATCCTTTGTCTTCCAGGCATTACTCTGTCCGGCTCGTCCTCTAAGCAATCGTCGAGGAGCATACTTCTCTCTCCATTCTCTTTATCACTTTCTAGAGTAGATTTATTACTTTCTAGCATACATTTCTTGCTTTCTAGTTGTAATGATTAGTGTAATGAACAACATTTGATAATGAAATCCACATTTATTCTACCTCTATTTTCTCTTTATTTGTAATATTCTCTCTATCTTCTATTCTTTATTCTTTAAGTAGATAGCTAATTTAGATTCAATTCGATTAGCTAATTTGCTTCGTGACAATTAAACAAATGTGGTTTTGAATCAAACGTCTGCCTCCCTTTGTTCGACCCAGAATTTCTTTACATATTTCGGTAAAATTTTATCTGTTAATGGATTGCTTCGCAAATAAACTACAACGACAGGTTTTCAAAATCCAATTTCGATTGCATAGTTTTCCATTATCAACACTTACAGGCTTGCCCTTCCTCCCCAGCTTTCATGACGTGTTCCATGTGTCCAACCTCAGGAAATACATCGCCGACCCTAACCATGTTCTGAGCCACAAGAGCATCGAGGTGGGAGACGACTTGACCTATCCTGAGAGGCCTTTACAGATACTAAACCGAGCTGTCTAGAGACTGAGATGGAAGGAGGTACCCCTAGTGAAGGTCCTGTGGAGAAGCCAGCGATGCGAGGAGGCCACTTGGGAGCCTGAGGCGGCAATGCGAGCACAGTACCCCAAGCTTTTTGAGGGTACATCATTCTGACCTACTTCGATCCTCTTTGAGGGCACACTTCTGACCCCTAGTCGACTCAAGTTTCGAGGACGAAACTTCTTTTAAGTTTGTTATGTTGAAATGACCCTTTCCTGGAGTCATTTGGCATTTCTGGAATCCGTAGGGGTTTTCCTGTAATTTTAAACCCCCTTGGGTTTTGTCTTGAGACTTGGGAGGAAGAGAGGATAATTGCAGGGGTATCCCTACAATTTTCCTTACCCCACCATCCCTCTTCCGTGACACCCTCACCTCACCTCCCTCACTGCACCGTCCCTCTCCTGCAACACCCTCAGCCCCCTCCATGCTACTGCCCATCCCTCGCCCACGCCTCCTCGCTCCATAAAAGACCCTCCCCTTCCCCTCATTTGCTCACCACTCAGCCGTTGAGAGAGAGGAGAAGGAAAGGGAGAGTGGAGGGTCAAGAGATCAAAGGTCGAGATCGGAGGATTCGCTAAGGGAGCGAGGAGGTGCTGCTATTGCAACAGCTTCTGCGGCGAGAAAAGATTCAGAAACGGTTCTGCGGAATCATTTTTCTGTAGAATCAGACGTCCAAAAGGACCTCCAGATGTCGAGTCGGACGTCCGAAGGTAGTATTAGATGTCTGGTAAAGCATTTTCTTTCCATTATTTTCCTGCCAAAGTCCTGACCAAGTACGTGCATGTATCAAAGGTTGGGAGGTGCATCGACACGAGAATCGAGGTGGTTTCAGACGTCCGAGATGATCTCCAGACATTTTAAGGCACCCTCAGACATCTGCACTGAGTCCCAGACATCCGAGGAAGGAGTCTCGAGCAAGGTATGCCTGTCAATTCATTTAAGACATCTAGGACCTTTCCCAAACGTCTGATTTCAGGCAGGATTGGTTTTTTGGTCCCGTTCAGGGCCCAAACGGTATGGATTTTCTGCAAGCAAAACGTCTCTAGTTTTCGTACGAGTTTCTCTATGTAATGGTACTTTGTCCGTGTCATTTTGAACACTTTTGACCGACCAACCCATGTCATAGGTCTCCAGTCCATCAAGTATACGAGACCTGTGGAGACATTGGGAGCTACTATATGAGCCCCCATTCCACTCAGTTACCCTAGTAGAGTGGTTCTTACTCTAATTTCAAAATTAATAAAGTGCATGCATAAAATTAGGTGAACCTAGGATGTGAGATGAACCCTAGGAAGAAGTAAACACATGCCTTATAATATATCTATTCGATTGAATCCTAGGTTGTGACATAAACACTAGGGCTAAAGGAAATGCATGTGTGGAGAGATGAATGATTGAATAAATCATGAGTTGCCTATACTATCTGAAATGAACCACATTATGAATAGAAAAACAAACTTGTACTGTGATAAATATGGAAATTAAGCTACCTGTTCTGTATGTAACAAATCGGATAAGAAAAGTTCATGTACAAACCCTACGGGGAATGTAGAATGAGACAAGAATACTGTAGTACGGAGAATCGGATGGTTCTGGAATACGTCATCACAGGCGATTGCTCGAACTTGGTTTAGGGAGGTGAGCTGGCCTTCGTGTACGTAGTATCGAAGAGAGCTACTATCCCTTTTAGAGTAGAGGGGAGCTTGCCGCCCCTTGGGTGGAGACCCGAGGTGGGTTTGGCCACTCTACGTCGACTCCTATTGGCCCTCGCATACAAGGTACCGAGGAGAGATACTTAATGTAGGGGAGAGCTAGCCACCCCAGGGGGCCCGGGATTAGGACTGGCCACCCTACACCGACTCTTGTTAGGCCCACTAGGCAAACCGGGATAGTTGAACGAGGGTACTCGGACTGTGAGGGGTAAAAACCCTACTTCTGAGGGGCGAGACTCCTGTTCTGATAAGGGAAAGGCCTTGTGCTGTTCCGTGTTGTACGTTTGGGCGTACCCACTAGCGGAAACGACTGACCGCGTGCCAGTGCGGGATAGCTACCTGTACACTTATCACGTGTGCCGTAGTCACCGCTACGTCGCGATCATGACCCCAGGGTAGTAGACTGGGTGTAGGACTACCACGGGGACTCTTCCGGTCAGGAGAGTGCTACGTGTACATCCTGCATCGCGGGAAAACTACAAGCAAGATCGTTCCCTTTGGGAATAGGAAGATTGAGCATTGTCATGGAACCCGATTAGAGTACTTAAATCAGCAATACGTAATAAGATAATTGGAACCAGAAGATAATATTTTAAGCTGCTTATCTAAATTACATTACATGTTTAGCCATTACTCTACTCAGTGTTAGCTGACTCCAGATGTTATAACCTTGTATAGGTCAGGGATTCGAGCAGCCAAAGCCACCGGCTACTGAGGGCGATGGGCCCAGTCGAGCCCAGTTGTAGTTTCTTTCTGCTAGTTGTTGTAGTGAGTTCCTGTAGTTCATGTTATTCTAGCTATATTTACATCATATGTGTACTAGTTTCTGTTGTGATAGCTATATGCTATACTAGTTCTGTTGTGATGGCCTATAATATTATGGTGATTGCCGTTCTCTTACTTTATAGTCAGTTTTATATTTCTTGCTTAGTTACAATACTTGTGTGGTTGTGAAATGAATGTATATTTGGTTATTTCTCTCTGGACAACTAAATCTTAAGGTTCGTCAACGCAACCCATTCTCAAATTCTGTAGGGATTCCAGGAACGGGCCGTGACACTACTTGATAAGTCCTGAGTTGATGGAAATAGAGGCTATAAGTTGTTAATCACCATGTTGGCAAATGTGATCAGTTTAAATGAATATGTGTAATATCACAATAAATATATATATATATATATATATATATTAAAAAAAAACCCTTTAGACATCTTAGTATTGCATACATGCTGTATATGCCATACACAGTTGGTTTACTTGAAATGATGCTCGTATCTCTCCTAAAATATTGTATTAGTAAAGTTCACTTCTCTCGTGTCGACTGCGCAGTACAAAAGGAAACAAAAAATCGTTGTAGACATTTAGAAAATAAATGCCTAGATAACCTTAAATTACCTGGACGTTTAGCTAAAAATTAATGGTGAGATATCTATTGTGACATATCGTATGTTGAGACCAAAGCCTTGAAATGCCATATATGTCAAGAGATCCATGTTTAAGTCTCCCATCCCTTCGTTATCCAAAAAAAATTGAGGTATGTGGATGGCCAATTTCTTTGCGGTTTGTCCAAATAAAATTTTCAGTTATGAAAAATTTAAAAAAAAAAAAAGGTGTTTCCCTCTAGCGAGGCAGAATTGGATGAGCGCAATTTTGGATGGGATGAGGGAAGCGGCCCTACCAAAGAGACGTAATTGGATGATCACAATTTGATCCCAATTTTGATGGCTCGAACAGGCTTTCCTTTTCCTTTGTTCAAGTAACCGCTACCTTCGCCTCTCAAAGAGAAATAGGCCCACGGGTGGCCCGCACGGACCCATCCTCGTCCTCAGCACCGCAAACATCTTATCCCATTACAAGTAATGTCTCCTCGATGGGTTACAAAAACGAAAAACAAAGAGTATCAAACCAAGAATTAATGAGCGACCGTGGGCTTTCCCTCATCCTTCTCTACAAATCTAAAAGCACCGACAGTAGCCACACCATTAGGTACTGTTTATTTTGCAAAATTTTCTCAAGTATTCCGCATTTAGGTCTTGAAATCTCAAGATAAGGGGGAAAATTTTTGGTTAAATTGTATTTCACAGCACTCGTGTGCAAAATATTACATGATGTCTTTATTTTTAATTAACTTATCTCTCATCTGTCCCTACAAAATCCTCCAAATTTGACCTATCCCTCCCCCTTCCCTCCAAATATCAAAATCAGTTTATCCTCTACTTATCACTCGGTTCCACTACTTACAAAAGATATTTTTAAAAAACTATTCCTACAATCAGGTGTTTAGCGAGGGTGGTAGAGGAGGGTAATGGGGAAAGCATGGTGAGAGGAGAGCGATTAAAGGAGAGTGTCGGAGGATAGCAAGGATGGTTAATGGAGGAGGAGGCAAATGGCAAGGAACATGGCATTGGTGGAGAATGGTCCTGAAGGTTTCCTATGGGAGGTGGTGAGATTTGCGTGATAAATTATAAAATACGGAAACAAAATAAGCAATCTCACAAAAAGATTACACAATTTATACAAGTATTTTTAAGTGGAAACCCAAATCAGGTAAAAACCACTGCCTAACCCTCTCGAGTTAGAATTTTCCGATCGACCTAGTCAATCAAATCCACAAACATACTACTTAAAAATAAGGGTAGTACAATCTCAATTACAACCACACTACTTGATACGAGGGTAGCATACCTCAAATCCCTCTTTTTCACGAGGAGGATTTAGTCTATCGATGGAGATGGGAATTCGTAATGCGAATACCCAACCAATAAACAAAGTCAAAATACAAATCAAACCAATAGAACCACAAAGTATATAAATGAAACTAGCTATTACAGGTAAAAGATCTTCCCTTAGGTGGAAGTGCATCAGTTTGATGACACGGGTGCATGATCCACGCAAAGGCACAGGCGATGCTCTCATAATCGCGGAGTGAGAGCGGGTATATGGCTGGACAAAGCTCTCAGGTGTGGAACGAATGCTTGGAGAGCTAGAGCTTCTTCTCAAGATCAAAGTGACACAAAAGATGTAAAAATATGTTGCTTGGTATGTCTAAACAAGGGAGGGCTACTCCTCTATTTATAGGGGGCCTAGGAAGGCTTTGGAAGGCCTTAGAAGCCTTAGGTAGCCGTTGGGGTTTATCCCAAGGCAAGGCAAGCCGCAATCAGAATCATTAATGATTTTGACAGGGTCATCAGACGTCTGGCACTAGGTCTGGACGTCAAGAAACCTAATTAAGTGTATGAATGGATTCTCAAGAGCCTAAACGGCTATAATCCTCAAGACAGGTGACTTTAGCCCAATCGAGGCTCAACGGTCACATATCAGACATCTGGGATCCTCAACGAACATCTGATAGAAGATCAAAGGTCAAAACCTCAACGATTACCTTGTAAGCCAATGTTCCACTAATTGGACGTCCGACACAACCATCAAACGTCTTCTAAGACGTATGGACAAAGGTCTAGACGTCTGATTTCAACAGATAGAACCTACTAAGTCCAGCCTAAGTTATTGGATGTCTGAGTCAACATTCAGACGTCTTAAAAGTCAAGATCAGACGTCTGATTTCCAGATTGGACGTCAGATCAGGCTGTCTGAAACATATCTTGGTTTCTAAGTTCTCTAAGAAAACTTAAGTATCCTAAGGTCTTGTAAGTGTTCCTAAGATTACAATGTTGATACTTTGAGGCTCTTTAACATGCATCTAAGAAAGAAAATAAAGAGTAACAAAAGAACAAATAACAAAGTACAACGAACAAGAAAGGAAATCTATCATATTCTTCATCTCCTTCCTTTTTCAAGCTTTCGCTCCTCGTGAAGCTCCTCCTCCGTCAAGCTCCTCCAATCCTCCATGGACGCGAGCTCTGAGGTCCTTCACACATGTATCTATTTGCAATTATCCTGAAATCTTAAACTCAAATGCAAATGTTAAATACAAGTGTTTTGTTATCATCAAAATTGACGATCGTGGTGCCCTTGCACCAATAGGCCCCGCACGGAGGGACGACGGGCTCCAATAGTTTAGTTGAGAGCTACCACCGGGTGACGTTGGTGCATGGCTGCCTCGACAAAATACTCCATCAAGCACTCTCACCGTGCCTATCTAGTATGGCCCATCAATGGTCCATCAGCCTACTGACCGAACAGGTTATCGACTCCCAAGGCTTGGCGAACAAGTCCTAGGAGCACTTTGCCAAGCGACAAAGGGTTAGAAACAACCCTAAGAACCTATTAGAAGTCAAACAGCAGAAGACTGAGTCCTTAAGATCCTACATGCATCAGTTCAAGGCTCAGTATTTCAAGAGTAAGAGGCCCCATCAGGCGACGGCCGTCCAGCACTTCAAGTTAGGCCACTTGACTTGAAGGCTCTGGTGTGATGTCAATGATTGTGCACCAAAGCACCCAGTGGAGCTCTGGGCAAAACCATAAGGTTTACGGAGCAAGGAAACTCCTTCTGCCCTCACAATTGATTGGCCAAGGGTCATGGCAGCAACACTAGCCCCATAGAAGGTAAGGGCACCTCTAACAAGCATACCCCAACGCATGTCCACAAAAGTGGTCGCTTCCACAAGTGAAGGGCCACCTTCCTCAAAGTAGCAACTGACCCACTGAGGGTCACGATAAAGGACCTCGCTAGACAAGCAAGAGTCCTTTAGGAAATGCACTCCCCTGGTTGTGAACCAAGCAAAAGTGCTTGTGGGGGGCTGGTCCACTAGTAAGGACCTACTACCCCTAAGGCCCACAAAGAGGAAAGCTGACTTCGGGCCCCAATATAAGTATCACAAGGCCTGGAGCCACGACACTAAAGGACTGCCGGGATCTGCACGACTAGATTAAGTCCCAGATCTGGCATGGGAACTTGGCTAGCTTCATTAGGTGAAACCACAACAAAAAAAATGGGGGGGGGGGGGGTGGTGGTGGTGGTGGGAGGCTTATGGAGGGCTCAGAAGACCACTCTAAGGGAAAGCTCAAACAACTTCGGGTAGCCAACGTGGTCATCCTTGTGGACTGAGAGTCAGATGGGTTGACACCCCACCCAATTGATCCGGCGGCGTCACCCTAACTTCACTTCGCCGGAACACTGCCACCAACTCCTGGCAGCGACGCTAGCATCACCCAAGGTCCTCACCTCCTGCTGCCTGAGCTTATTAACACAAAAGTCAAGGCAGTCTTTAGGGTCGACGATGCCCTAGGCTAGCAAGCCACTCCTTTCGAGTCGGCTCTTGAATGGGAGAATTCGCTTGGAAGATAATACGTTAGAAAATTATATCATCACAGTGTGTAAATCATGGTGGAAAAATCCTGAACAAAAATATTTATCAATAAAACTAACCATGAAGAGTTATGTTGTATCCACAGGAAGGAATAGATCAATAAATTCATGATATTTTTCCTTTATGTTTGCCCAATCGAGTGAGGGATTTGTGCCTAAATCTACTGTGAAATGAGAGGAAAAAAAGAAGATACAATAATTCGAGAACGCAAGGTTATGTGGGTAATTTTTCCTTGATAAAATATTTCGTAAAGATGTGATCAGTAGTGACATCTCATGTAATTTCCAACGGCACTCATACCAGAGAGAAGTTGTACAAATCTGAATCCAAATCTAATGTGCAATGAAGTGCATTACAAGAGTCAAACAAATATGAGAAAACGTTAGTGCACCATTGCAAATTCACCTCAATATAATAAAGAAAAATCAAAATTCAAAACTTGACAATGGCATTAGATGTAAGTATTAATAGCACTTGAAACAGGGGATTCTTCCCTTTTGATCTCGTGTGAAGAGGAGGCGATGGTGGGCCATGGGATGCTCGGATGAGATTGAGGAGGGTGAGGCCATTCCGATGGAGGTCACAATGACAGGAATGGTGGCCAGAGCGGCTGCTGGCGACAAGGAGGGGTGGCGGTGGTGGTGGGTGTCCACATGCATGCGCGGGCTATCGTGGTCGGCTCTGAGGGCGCAGCGAGTCCGTTGGAGTCGACGGCCTAGCGAACGGAAGCCGGATGTGTGGGCTACATGGAGAGGGAGCTCGTTAGCTTTGTGTTCTTCTCTGTTGTTGTTGAGGAAGAAGATCAAGATGGTCCCTGTTGTGGTGAAGAGGGAAAGGGTAGGGTCAACGAGGAGGATCGCAATAGTGCGGGGGCGAGTACGATGCGTCGAGGAAGGAGGGCCTGGTTGCGATTGTCAAGCGCAGTGGCAGGGAAGCTTTGGGTCAAGCCTCCTCGGCAGAGAGCGGCATGTGGTGGTGGTGCTCTCTATTCGTGGTGTAGTCGGCGAGAGAGCACTAGAGAAGGGTTTGCATTTAGAGGTGAGGAGTAGATGATGTTGTGTAGGTGAGGGAGAGGAAGAGCATGATGTTGACGTCGACTGTGGCGTGCAGGGCCTACGCACGAGGGCATGCATCTGTGGTGAAAGGGAAGGCCATGCACAAGGGTTGCTGTGCGCGCGTGAGTGGTCATGTCCAAGCGAGGCCGCGCGGTGGGTCTGCTACTACTGCAACCATGAGAGGAAGGTGAAGGCGTGGTGGTGCTTCACAGTGATGAACGGTCGCAGTGGGTGTCACGATGATGGGGAAGCACGGGAGCACGGTGTCACGATGAATGGTGTGCTTTTCTACCATCTTCTGTTTTTTCAGCCAGATTTCAAGTCTGATTTAAAAATTCGATTGCCGAAAAATTAGTAAGCAAAAAAATTTTGAAATTCGAGTCAAACCTTCATTTTCAAACCATATTTCAAATGCCACCATTCATTTGAAAAACTTTCAAGTATAAAATTTTTAAAAATTTGCGAAGTACACGGGGTTAGAATGACCCAGATTCAAAATTTTTCAAACTTCAAAAGGTGATTTTGAGTAATCTGTGAATCTATTTTGACTAAAAATGGTGGGGTTTGAAAGTTTATCTCATTGGCTTTATTTTCCATATTTTTCCTGAATTTTTGAAGGTTATTTGATACTGTTTCAAAGCGAAAAATCGACCAGGGGTCAAAATTTCAAATCTGACCCCTTGATATTCAAAAATCCCTAAAAATTCGGTGGAAAAAGTAAAAAATTCCAAAAAAATATTCTGGAAAGCTAATTGAAAAAGGAATCTACTCATAAAATTTCAAGTTAATTAGATTCCAATTATTATCAGAGAACAAACATTACTTTTGTGGTCTGCTGAAACAGAAAAAAAACCCTAGAAGTGCATGAAACTTAGGTTGAATCTTTAAGGTTACAACTTAGAGACCACACTTTAGGCTAACCTAGACTTAATCAAGTCTAGTACTTAGCCAATGAGTTTGGTCACCTTGTGGGCCACTCACCAAGAAAAAAAACCCCACTGAAGAAAACGGGCTAAAATTAATTATAAAACATGAAATCAACCCGAATTTATTGTCGTACTACTAGGTGATTGCAACCTCTTTTGCCAAACCTGATGACTAAGTATGTGGGGTAGTGTCAAACGACCGCAGCTTGGGGGTTAACGAAACCGGAGGCGTAAACCAAAGGAAGAACCTTCCCCTTAGTCCCCTCGTAACCAGACTGGCTGGGTTAGCTTAAGAGGCGGGAATCACTTTCAGTCGGTTGAACGACGAATTTTTCTTTAGGAATTTGAACTTATAATGAAACATCTGGTCACCCGATTCATAAGGACCATTTGATTGACAGGGCCTTAGCCTTGTCTTGCTTGGCTACACCAACCCAGGGGTTGGGTGGTGTATGCAAGGAAGGAGGTCACTTAGACCTCACTTGGTTGGACCTTGGGAGCCACTCCCAAGGAGGCGAGTCACCTCGCCAGGACCCTCTACCCCCACTTCTATTCCCAGAGCCACCATGGAAAATCCTGGACCTGGACCTAGACCGGGTGAGGATATCGAAAATTTGGACCCGATGGCTCGTCTGGAAGCCCGGTCACCGAATCTGAGGAGCGGCATCAGCAGAGCATGGATCACATTCTGACGGCACTTGACAGGATGCAGCACGTGCCGCGAGGAGAACACTGCGGGATTTCTACAACCCAGCCGCACAAATCATCGCACCTCTAGTCAAAATTCTCGCAGGCGGAGACACGTTTGAGCTCAAGCCCAATGTAATTGGGTTGATCAGCACTCATTTCTACGGGAACTCAAGCGAAGATCCGTTCCAGCACCTGGAGGACTTGAGTCGACTCACTGAAATGATTCGACCCAGGAATGTCGATCTCGAGATTGTTCTAATGAAGCCTTTCCCATTCTCTCTGAGGGACAAAGCTTCATAATGGTTCAAGACCATTGAGAAGCCAATTGGAACCTGGCCAGAATTACGACGTGAATTCCTGCAAAAGTTCTTCCCAATCGGTCGAACAAACGCGATGCGGTGTGCAATCACGACTTTCTCCCAGGGAGCTAGGGAGAAGTTACATGAAGCGTGGGACAGATTTCACGACCTTCTCCGGAAGTGCCCACACCATGGTATACCAAGATGGCACCTGGCTCAGATCTTTTACCATGGGTTGGATGACACACATCGATATCTGGCCGATGCATCTAGCGTGGGAATTTCCTCGTGAAAGACGAGAACAGCGCATTTGAGCTGTTCGAATCATTAGCAGAGAACTCGATGAATGCCGCATCTATGAACCAGTTCCAGTGGCCTGGTCAGCAGCGGGTCGGTGTCCACGAGGCTCACACCGAGTCTGTTAGAGCCAACATGGATATCATCGTCAAGCAACTGGATAGAATAAACTTAATCGAGAAGAAGATTGACCAGATTAGTCAGGGTTAATCTGACTTGAGCTCTGCTGCCTCAAGACCCTCCTACGCACCCCGAGCCCCACCTGCTCGAGTTAATCTACTCACTCGGGATGCGTCTTCTCCGTATTTACGAGATCCTACATATCAGGATCCCGAAAATAATCCAGATCTGGCACCCTACGACCAAGGTTACGCACCACCCGCAGATTATAATGCGTATCCCCTTGACGGATATACGTCTCAGACATCTTCGGCCTACGAGGACGTTAGTGGTATCCAAGGATACAGGCGTAATAACCCGTATTCAGAGACATATAACCCGGGTTGGCGCCAGCATCCGAAATTCTCCTGGTCTAGCAATTCACAGAGACCACATCAAGATCCACACTACCAGACCAGGCAATACGGGAATGCGCAAAACACGTATCCTAGGCAACAGCCATTCCCGTCTCAGCAGCAGCAACCCCGCTCTTTATACCAGCCGCTGCACCAAGCTGCCAACCACCCTCCAAAGCAGGCTGACCCTTTGGAGGCACTAAAAGAGGACCTGCAAGAATCAATGAGAAAATCCACACAAGATAGCTTGCAGATTATGAAGGTGATGGCTGATCAGATACAAAAGATACAGAACACGTAGAACCAGCTGTTGCAAGAGCATAGGACTCAGGGAGCCTTGCCCTCCCAACTCGTCCCGAATCCTCGATATGTGCAGAACCAGGGTGCCCCGCCTAAGTTTCAAGCACCGCAGGGATAGGCATACGCCAAACTACAGGGGCCTCCTACACCACTCGGTTACGCGTAAGGCCAGCCGCCTTTGCAGAACCCTGCGTATTCTGCCCCTTCCGCTTCCCCACCACCTCATGGACAGTAAGCCAATGCACATGCTGTCGCTTTGAGAAGCGGAAGGAAGACATTCGACCCACCACCTAGGCAGGCGGTTCCTGATTTTTCCCACCCTTTGCCGCAGGTGGGATCGACTCCATCATCTCAGGAGCCACCTACGGTAGATAAGGGTAAGAGGCCACTTAACGCTAAGATTCCCATCCCTTTTCCTGAGGCTCTGACATGAAATGTAGCACGAAAAAAGGACACGTGGAATTTTGACCTAAAATCGATGTTTAAGGAAGTACATATTCAGGTCCCCCTCCTCGAGGCAATCAATCACATTCTCGCTATTGCTAGGTTCTTCAAGGACTATTGTACCCCGAAGCGACAGCCTAGAATTGGACAACAGGTTGTATTGTCGAAAGAGGCTAGCACCGTGATTCTAGCTGACTTGCCACCGAAAAAGAAAGACCCTGGTACCCCATTCATATCCTGCTTCCTGTAGGATTCTTCATTTGATTGTGCCCTTCTAGATTTGGGTTCGTCCATCAACTTAACTCCCACTGCCGTATTTGATCGATTTCGATTTGGAGAGTTGAAGCCCACCTCGGTCACGATTCAGTTGGATGACAGATCAGTCAAAACACCAAGGGGGGTGGTTGAGAACGTGATCGTGAAGGTCCGCAGGTTCTGCTTTCCCACAAATTTTTTCGTTCTCGATATGGAAGTTCCTCCTAATCTCCGAGATGCACCAATTACTTTGGGTCGCCCTTTTCTGGCGACAGCCTGAGCGAACATCGATTGTGCATCTGGGTGTATGGAGATAGCCCTAGGCAATGAGAGACTTCGATTGGATATATTTAGGGCAGCAAAGAACTTCGACTGTGATCGAATAGAGGAGGATGGTGAAGACGAAGATTCGGCATACTGTGGCAACATTGGGCTCCTTTGTGACGACCCAATGTCTCATTCGTCTACACTATCAAGGTTCTCAGACCTCGATCCACACGGGACTAAAACCACTACATTACACACATCTCCCCGAGGATCTGACTGTTTAGGATGTGCTTCTGACCACAACACCCCTGAATCCAGCTATTCTGATCCATACATTACTGAATCGCCCCTGTTATTGCAGGAAGACATGACTATAGCTAACGGGTTTCCCGTTAATGTAGTCACAACCAATTTCACAGGGAGCGACTCAGCAGGAATTCACATGCACATGGACCAGCAAATTCCCACCCTCGATTTTGCTCCTCCCACTCTCAGTTCTGACTCTGACCCACCCGTAATTGAATTGAAACCCTTACCTAACTCACTCAAGTATGTGTTCTTGGGTGAAAGTGAGACATACCCAGTTATTATCAATGCCCACTTAACCAAAGAACAGGAGCATCAATTGATTTCTACGCTGCAAGACCATAGGGCTGCTATCGGGTGGAGTATTGCTGATCTTCGCGATATTCGCCCCTCGTATTGCACTCATCACATTTACACGGATGAGGGGGTGAAACATTCGAGACAACCTCAAAGACAGCTTAACCCAAATATGCTAGAGGTTGTTAAGAAGGAGATCATCAAATGGCTGGATGCAGGCATTGTATATCCAATCTCAGATAGCCAGTGGGTGAGTCCGATCCAGATAGTGCCCAAGAAAGCAGGACTCACCGTCATGAAGAATAATAAGGGCGAATCCATCCCGACCCACACTGTGACATCTTGGCGGGTCTGCATCGACTACAGGAAACTGAACATGGCTACCCAGAAGGATCACTTTCCTCTGCCGTTCATTGATCAGATCTTAGAATAGTTAGCCGGATGCAGTTTCTTCTGCTTTCTGGATGGATACTCCAGGTATAATCAGGTAGCAGTTAGCCAGGAAGATCAAGACAAGACCACATTCACATGCCCCTTTGGAACATTCGCCTTCAAGCGGATGCCCTTTGGCCTCTGCAACGCACCAACGACATTCCAGCATTGTATGATGGCCATCTTCTCCGACATGATTGGGGATTATGTGGAGGTATTCATGGATGACTTCTCCGTTTTTGGAGATGATTTCGCATCTTGTCTTGATAACCTCACCAAGATCCTGAAACGATGTATTGAGGTAAACCTAGTACTATCCTGGGAGGAAAGCCATTTCATGGTGAGGGATGGCATAGTACTAGGGCACAGGATCTCCAAAAATGGACTCGAGGTTGACTAGGCTAAATCAAAGATTATCTCCCACTTACCGCCGCCTAGCTCAGTCAAGCAGATCAGATCATTCTTGGGTCACGTCGGCTTCTATCGGAGATTTATACATGATTTGTCGAAAATTGCACAGCCTTTGACAAATCTCCTGGTTGCCGATGTCCCATTTGATTTTGACACCTCGTGTCTCAACGCCTTCAAGACTTTACGAAGTGTTGTCTCTGATTCACCAATTCTCCAACCACCCGACTGGTCGCTCGATTTCGAAATGATGTGCGACGCTTCTGATTTTGCCGTCGGTGCTGAATGAGGCTATGTGCAAGATGCTGAATGAGGCAACATTGTCATATACTATGCTAGCAAGATGCTGAATGAGGCTTAGTGCAATTACACTGTCTTCGAAAAAGAACTGCTAGCAGTAGTATTTGGGTTGGAGAAATTCAGATCATATTTATTAGGGTCCAAGGTCATCATCTTCACTGACCACTCCGCCGTCTGGCATCTGTTGGCAAAGAAGGATGCCAAACCACGACTCATTAAATGGATCCTTCTATTGCAGGAATTTGATATCGAAATCCGCGACAAAGCTGGAAAACAGAATGTTGTGGCGGATCACCTATCCAGATTGGACCCAGATCATGTCCCTTATTCCCTACCTATCCACGAACAATTTTCGGATGAATCTCTTTTGGCAGTTCATTTTGTTGAGTTCCCCTGGTATGCGGATTTCGTGAACTACCTTGCCGCAGGAAAAATTCCCGCGAACCTATCCAAAGACCAGAAACTCAAATTCATTGTAGAGGCCAAATGCTACCTCTTGGATGACCCACTGCTCTTCCACATTGGAGCGGACCAGATTATTCGAAGATGCATCCCAGACTCTGAGATCCCCAGTGTGTTATCTTTCTGCCACAATGATGCGTGTGGTGGCCATTTCTCGGGACGGAAAACCACTGCAAAAATTTTGCAGTAGGGATTTTTCTGGCCAACCATCTTCAGAGATACACACAATTACGCCCAACACTGCAAACGATGCCAGTCGGTCGATTCTATGACCAGGAAAGACATGATGCCACTCCAACCCATTATGGTCGTAGAAGTGTTCGACGTCTGGGGCATCAATTTTATGGACCCTTTTCCAAACTCGCATGGCTTCGAGTACATATTACTAGCCGTCAACTATGTCTCAAAGTGGGTCGAGGCCATCTCGACGAGACGGGCTGACCATAAGACCGTCATTTCTTTCGTTCGACAGAATATCTTCGTGAGATTCGGAATACCCCGTGCTCTGATTAGCGATGGGGGAAGCCACTTCATTCACGCCCATTTCAGGTCGTTATTAAAGAAATACAGGGTACATCACCGCATAGCCACCCTGTATCACCCGCAAACCAATGGGCAGGCTGAAGTGTCTAACCATCAGATCAAGCTGATTCTCCAGAAGACGGTTAGACCAGACAGGAAGGACTGGTCCAACAAATTAATCGATGCACTCTAGGCATATCGGATTGCATATAAGGCCCCACTCAGAATGTCACCGTATCTCATGGTATATGGCAAGGCCTGTCACCTTCCTGTAAAACTGGAACATCGCGCCTTTTGGGCGATGCGAAAATGCAACCTTGACCTTAATACAGGAGGTCAAGAATGGAAACTCCAGCTCAGCGAATTAGAAGAGATTCGGCGGGAGGCCTATGGGAACACATTGATATACAAGGATAAGACCAAGGCCTTTCATGACCGCCACATCCGGAGGAAAGTATTCACACCCAACCAGCGAGTCTGGTTGTTTGATTCACGGCTAAAACTGTTCACGGGGAAGCTCAAGTCCAAATGGACTGGCCCGTATGTTGTGATCCAGCCATATCCTAATGGGGCAGTCCATATCAAGGACCCAAAACCTGGGCATATATCAACGGTTAATGGCCAGTGCCTCAAGCCATTTTTGGCCCAGGAACCTCCTCCACCTGACGAGATTGTTCATCTTATTGAGGACATGTGATTGAATGCTCACCCAGCTAGAGGCGTTAAACTCAGCACGTATAGATATCATTCACCCCACATTCCACCATCATTTATATATAACCATTTTTATACATAGCATACTCTTCTTTTAGCATATTTTCTTTCTGCATAGTGCATGCTGACAGGTTGGCCAGTGCTGAATGTATATTTTCAGGAGCAATTCCAGGTGACTTCTACTCGCTCATCCTCTGTTAAATTTATTTTATTTTATATTCACGCATAAGGATATGCAAGAACTTAGGCATGGGGGGTAGATACAACAAAACTGAAAAATTTTCATGCCAACACTTAGGAAAACCTTGGAGCTGCATGTAAAATGTACTTTAGGACCTTAAATAAAAGAACAACCGACTCCACTTCCAATGCTCGCATTGGAGCTAGAAATCGTCCGCAACAGCCACTTCCGACTCACCCGCTCACCTTTTGTTCTAAATTTAGAGTCAAGCTGAATGTAACCCAATACGGGAATTTCACGAAGTACAAATTATACGAGGTTAATTGTTTATAGCATGTATATATATTGCATTCATGAATAAGATTATTTTATTAAGAGAATGCATTAATGACTTTATCCTCTAGTTGATTCCTGTAATCTGGAATCCTGTACAACTTTTCACACACACGTAGAATTTGCAATGGATTCACGGTGAAGGCTGATAAATGTCTTCAATCTGTCGAGAAGAAGCAGTGCTTCTTCTCCTAAACCCCTGGACAATGTTTTGGGAGTCAGGCAGATTTTCCTCCAAAAATCCACTAAATAGTGTGAGACGAGAGTAGAGTGTATTGGTGCTCTAAGATTAGTGCAAGGAATCTGGAATCCTAGATAATTAGGTAATGATACTCTAAGACTAGGCATAGTTTCCGCTCTCGATTCCTGCGTATACAATTTTGTGCAAAATACTAAGAGCCACCAAACAAGGCAAATACGTGGAGAGCAAGTTTTCATAAAACTAGGGCTAAGGTGGATCGTTACGACCATTCTTTACGAAATCCTCGACTAAAGGAGAGTATTGATGCCAAGGTCAGGAATACACCGTCCTATTCATCTCTCCCGGTGCCGTGAGTAGGCACTTTCACCAAATAAGCCACCCAATGTCTCTTGAGTACCACCAATCCCTAATAATGCCTCCTCAATAAAGTTCATGGATGTGTTATGTTAAAGAAAAAAAAACTTTTTGAAAAGAAAGAAAAATTGAAAAGAAAAAAAGAAAAAGAGGAAAAATCAAAGAAAGAGAGTGAATGTTTAGTTCAGTTGCATTGAGGCAGTACCACCAAATAAATTTGAGATCCACCAAATATGGCCTTAACTTATTTTTCTGTGTTTCTGACCGCCCAAATATTGGCTAAGGAATTTCGGCTTAGTGTTAGGGTTATGAGAACTTAGTTAAAGTGTTAATGCCTAGTGAGACCACCAAATACGGACCGTATATGCGAATCTGGTGAGATTGTGAGCTCTAAGAAAAAGAAAGAAAAGAAAAAGAAAAAGAGAACGAGAGAATGAATACAAAGGAATCGAAAGAGAGCATAGTTTTTCTCGTCTTTCTTTGGGTTGAGTTACTTAGTAATCCAGGAATCTAGATTCTGTGGTACTAGTCTCTACGTAGTACTAAGTGAGAGTGAGCCACCAAAGATATAATCTTTTCCCTTAGATTCTCTACCTAAGCCTAAAGCTGAGGTGGAACTCATAGAATATTTTGAATACCCCGAGGGAAGAAGTCCGCCTATTATGCTAGAATTTTTACTAGGAGTCAAGTACAGGCTTTAGAGGTATTAGTTTTTCACTCAAATTCGTTGCAAAAGCAACATAACTACACTTTCACAATTGACTGGATCTCTAGAGAATAGGATGAAAACAAAAAGGAGAAAAATCTCTATGCATACACTTGATAAAATAATCAGTCCCTTAGGGACCTTTCTTGTAAATAATTTAGTCTTGCATTTGCTAGAGACTAGCAAGATTTAGGCATGGGAGTATGATTGCGCAGCAATCATAGGTCTTAATTGACCTAGATTAGGCTAGAACTTAGCATAAGTTAGGGTTATTCACGCATGTATAAGCATTATCTGCATTTTTACTGCTTTCCTTTAGCTATGCATAAAATAATGTCATAATGTGCTGATTAAGTGCATTATGTCGATTGCAGGCAATAAGCTGATCTGAAGCTAGATCTGAAGCAGGATCAGGAATAAACGGAGTTGCAGCAGAGCTGGAGCAGAAGGCTTAGATTAGGTGTAGGAATAATAATGTAAGGGAGTTAAAGGTTTGCTATTCTATTAAGTAGAAATAAAGCAGTAAAATGTGAAGAACTTAGGTCCATCCTAGCCCTAGGATAGCCCAGAGACTTCCTTAAGCCTTAGCCACCCTTAGATTAGGTCACAACACCCTAGGAAGCCCTAAAACCCTAGTTCAAACCCTTATCTGAACGTCCAGATAAGTTATAGGACATCCAGGACTCTTAGCCAACTCCCGCACACCTCAAACCCACTTCTACAGTGTTATTGGACGTCCAAACACTTTGTCAAACGTCCAATTTCTACAGAATACCCAAAACAGAACCTTGATTTCCTGCTGACTCAGATTGGACATCCAGAACTAAAGTCTGGACTTCTAATTTTTGAGTATAAGTCATCTGATCACATTATTGGACGTCTGGTACTGGTCTCCAGTCCCTGTTTTAAGATTCAAGTCTTGATCTTAGATCTCTAGCTCCATAGACCTAATCCCAACCCCATAGGAACCTAAATTAAGGTATCCTAACCCTAGTACATCACCTCTAGACCTACCTAAGGACCTAATTAGGTCCTCACCAAATCCAATTGACTTAGATCAAAGTCAATTACCTTCACCTAAGTCAATTGGACTCATTGAGTCCAATTGACCTTAGATTTCAACCCACACAAGTTCAATTGGACTTAGTGAGAGTCCAATTGACCCAAACCCAACATAATTGAGTTATTTCACTCTCAATTAGGTTCACACTCATTCAAGTAAACTTAGATTAAGTTTAATTACATTTTCCCTTAGCAATTAGGGTTTGTAACCCTAATTCAAGGCATACATCTACCCAAACCCCTTAGGACCTAACCTAAACCTCTTAGACACCTAGAGCACGACCACACACACACACACACACATACCCATTCACGCACACACACTTCTCTAGAGTTCTCTAGAACTCTCTTGAAGTGGCGCCACCTCTTGGTTGCCAAATTTAGCAACCAAGAGGCATTCAAAATGAGATCCACATTTTTTGGATCCCATAACCATATGGTTGGCCACTCTTGGACTCTCTCTAGAGAGTTCCACACCTCTCTAGAGAGAAGCCCTTGAGTCTATAAAAAGATCCCATGGGCGGCCAAGTGACCCCATTCACTTCCTTGGCAATTCACATTCTTGGCTCCATTGGTTCCATTCATGCCCACCTCCACTTAGGCTCGCCACTCCACCTCCACGAGCTCACCACCACCGTGGAGGACATCATGCCGAGATGCTGGATCACTCCTCTCTCTCTCCAAGGGTCGGCCTAAGCTACATTGGCCGCTCCTCATTCTCCTTTCAACCATTCCAAGGCCATCGGGGACCACCCTTGAATGCCCTTCCGTTCTGCTAGATTTAGTTTATGCTCTTCATAATTTTATTGCTTTCCATTACTACTTAATAGCTAGTCTTTATTCTCCCCCAATGATGCATGCAAAATCCTCCCATTGATTCTTGTATGCAGTCATTTTCTGGTAGCTAGATTTAAATTTCAAGCATTTCTGTACAAGCTTTCCTCTATAGTTTTTGTCGCAAATAAGTCTCCCACTGAATGAATGAAAAATGCTTTTATATATATATATATGTCTCCATGTTATGAAATCACAATGAGCTTATTGATTGCTATTATATTTGCGTGATTCAAGTTACATGTTTTTCAATTGTCTATCCATTCCGCAACAAGCATGTCGTTTCCTGAGAATATCGAAAATCTAACGATAGACGCATTCTTCGTAAATAGTCACCACCTCACTAGAATTGTGCACACAGAAACTCACACGTTCACCTTTGTGATTTATTTAACGCACGCGCACGTAATCCGAGTTCATAACAGAAGTGGTGAAATCTTAATTAGGAGATTGGAAACCAACGTGCGTTTTTAAACAAAGTAGAGCGGTAAAAGGATCGATTTCAAAAGTAAAACAAGCGCCTCCCAGAGACGAACAACCGGGACTCAAGTCTCATTATCTTAGAAAATAATATCTTTGTTGGATCGTATTTCGCAACTATACTATGATGCTTTACTAATCAAATACGCGATTTACGTGTTCAACAGGAGTGCAAAGTCGCAGTAAGGAGGTGGAGCGCGGTGATGGCGTCGGCGCTGTCACCGCCGACCGCGGTGATGGAGTTGGCGAGGACGTGGGCGAGACATGGTGGTGGACGTAGTTGTCACAGTTGGTGGCACATGAAGGTGGAAGTGCGGTGGCGAGGGTGTGGGCAAGACGCTATGGTAGTTGGTTGTGGTGGAGAGAGGGTTCACCTCCTCGTGAGGAGGAGATGCTGTTGCAGAGGGAGGACCTCTCGTGAGAGAGGAGATATGATCCTTGCCATCTTCTTCCTGTTGTACATATAAAGAGAGAAGGAGAATCGTCATTCCATGTTTCCAAAATAGAAGAGAGAGATTTGAGGGAGAGAGAGGATAAGGAAGGAAAGAGAGAGAAGAAAATAAGGAAAGAGGAGCAATTTAGAATGTATCAGCGTGATCTCATTTTGCATGCAATTAACACTTTCCTATTTTCCTTTCATGTGAATATAGTATGCAAAACATTCCCAAAGAATAATCTCAATTAATGCACATAGGCATTAAAATTCCATAAAATTGCATGAATGCCCAAAATACAAGGGTAATTAATTTTTTCATGTAATGTATGCCCGAACTTTAATTCTCAGTTTAATGATAATGCACATAGGCTTAAAAATACTTCACCAAAGTAGACCTATCAACTCTCTCGAGCACCTTCCCTCGATCCTCAATGGGAAGAGAAGGGCTCAATCAAGTAGGTAGTGTCCCAGCTAATCACTTTCTTGCTTGATCCGGCGGAGAGCTTAGGCTTACTTCCAGTGACACTCCTCCCGACGGAGTAGCTTCAACCTAAGTCCTTTAAGGAATACACTCCCTTGGCCATGAACCGAGTGGACGTGTTTGTAAGGGATTGGCCTTGTTGCCTCCGAAGTCCATAAAGGGGAAGGCAAACTGTAACGACCCGGTTCCCGAGTCCCTACGAGACACAAGAACCGGACCGACTCGACTAATCCCAAGACCTAGTCGTCCAACGAGGAAGTAACCAAAAGACAGTAAAATAAACCACATTCATCACGAATATAACTAACAGTAAGAAAGTACAGCAGTAAGGAAAGAAACTACTACAGTAGGTACCACCACAATAGTAAAACAACATTTATCATATAACAAGAACTGCAGGTAAAGAAGGTACAGCGGAAACAAAAACTACTCACTAGAATAGAAACAGAAGAGGTACAAAAGGCTGTGGTAACTCTACTGGACCCTACTCTGTTGGTGCTAGAGCACCACGATCATTTGTTTTGATGATAACAAAACACGTGTTATTTAACATTTGCAATTTGAGTCCTAGATTTCAGGTCAATTGCAAATGAAGACGTGTTTAGACGGAACTCGAGCTCGCATCCAGGACGGATTGGAGGAGCTTGACGGAAAATAGAGGAGGTTCGCGTGGAGCGAAAGATTGGAGATGGAAGACAAGAAGAATAGGATAGATTCTTTTTTATCCTTTCATGTATCTCTTGTATTTATTTTCTTGCTCTTTATTTTCCTTAGACATTATGTTAAAGAGCCTCAAAGAACCCTAACAGTAGTCCTAGGAACACCTGCACAACCCTAGGATACGTAGGTTTTCTGTAGAACACTTAGAAAACCAATATAGGGTTAAAACTGACTTTCCAGACGTCTAATTCACGAATCAGACGTCTGATAAAGGATTTTAAGACGTCTGACTGTTGTTTCAGACGTCTGATAACTGTTAGGCTGGACATAGTTAGTTCTGTCTGATGAATTCAGACGTCCAGACCTTATACCAGACGTCTTAGGAGACGTCTGATGACTTTGCCAGACGTCCAGTTAGTGGACCGTTGGCTGGCTTAGAAGACACTCAAGAATATGACCGTTAGAGCCTTATTAGACGTCCATAGGACTTCACAGACGTCTGATAAATGACCGTTTTGCCTCGGCTGACCCAAAATCTCTTCTCAGAGATTTTCTAGCCGTTGCAACGTTTGGAAATCAATTCCCACGGTAAAAGTAGGTTTCCAGACGTCCAGACTTAGTGCCAGACGTCCTGTATGTCGTCTGATGGACTTGTACAAAAACCCTGTTTAGATCTGATTCAAGTCAGGGAGAAACCCGCATAGAATCAGACGTCTTAAAGTGGCCTTCCAGACGTCTGATGCCAGAGTTAGACGTCTGATAACCCTGTGAAGTGTAATCATTGTCCTGATTTCGGCCTGATTCTCTTGGGCTTTGCACCCAACGGCTACGGAAGCTTTTCCAAGCCTTCCAAAGCCTTCCTAAGGCCTCTATAAATAGAGGGGAACCTTTGTAACACAAAACACAAGAAGAGAAACACAAGATACACACTAAGAGAAACAAGAGACACACCTAAGCAACTTAGTTCCACTCTTTTGTGTCCAATTGAGGCCCTTGCTCTCCAAGCTCTAGTTTCATTCTCTTGAGAGCATCAAGCCTTCGCGCGCCCGCTCTCCCGCTGTTGATAACGAGAGCGACGTAGCGCCGTCGCGTGGCACACGCACCGCGTCATCGTCGACGCACTCCTTGCAAAGGGGAGTTTCCTATTTCCTATAGAAGCTAGGTTTAATTTTGTTGGCTCTATAGGACTGTTGTTTTATTTTATCTTTGTATTTTGGTTGGGTATTCGCTTTGCGAATTCCCGTCTCCTTCGTGGGACAAAATCCTTCTCGTGGAGAGAAGGGGTTGAGGAACGCTACCCTCGTACTTGTAGCGTGGTTGTATTGAGGTTGAATCACCCTCGTTCAAAGTGATTCGGTTAGTGGATTTGATCAACTAGGTTGATCGGAAAATCCTAACTCGAGAGGGTTAGGTGGTGGTTTTTACCCGGTTTGGGTTTCCACCTAAAAAATTCCTGTGTACATTGTGTGATTGATTTTTGTGAGATTGCTTTATTTTTACTTCCGCAAATTATTACGTCACCCCTCCTCGTAGGGACGAACCTTCAATTGGTATCAGAGCAGGTCTCGCGAAATCGGCGTTACAAACCGGCGAGGATCTAGATCATGGAGGGAAGCTGTTCCACAAGTAGGATTTCGGAGGGACAGTCCACAACTCGTCCGCCCTACTTTGACGGGAACAACTACAGCTACTGGAAGCTGAGGATGAAGACGTGGCTCCAAGCCACTGAATTCGAGGTATGGGGATGTTGCGAAACCCCATACGAGATCCCGAAGCGACCCCAAGGAGGGTACTCACAAGTACAGATTCTAGAGCTCTCACTCAACGCAAAGGCAATGAATGCCCTGTATTGCGCGTTGAGTCCGGAAGAGTTCGAGAAAATCCAAGAGTGCACCACCGCCCACGAGATATGGAGGAGGTTGGAAGGCACTCATGACGATTCCAGCTCGGAGGAAGAAGAAGAAGAAAAGGAAGAAACCGCTTGCTTCGGCTTCATGGCCAGGGGAAGCGACAGCGAAAGCGAAAGCGACTCAGACAACGAGGTAAATCTCGATCTTCAAGAAGCTTTTAATGAACTTTTTGAGATTAGTAAATCACTTAGGATAGAAAATAAAAGTATTAAGAAGAACCTTAGTTTTCTTAAAAATGAAAATGATAGGTTAGAAAAACAACTTAAGGACATAGAAGCTAGTCCTAAGGATAATAACCTATTATTAGAAAATCAAGACCTCATCAATGAAAATAATAAATTGATTGAGGAAAATGATAGTCTAAAAATAGAAATTTCTAATTTAAAGACTAAGATGAATACTATAGAAAAAGAAATTGCATGTCTTAGGGAAAACTCTAACAAACTAATCAATAAAGTAGATGATTTATATAGCCCTAAGATTGAGAAAGGATCTCCATCAAGGAGACCTTCTAACAAATCCGGATCCAAGCCCACTTGGATACCGAAAAAGGAATTAGAATCGTGTTTTGTAGGGTTCAGGGATGACTACAACATAAAGGACTGGACCTACAAGCTCAAGGCTGGTCAACTTAAGTTGGGAGAACCAAGGAGTAGACCAAGGAGGAGAACAAGAAGACCGACGAGACGGCGAACAAACGACGGACCCGCCGCACGTCGACCACCAGATTGGAGACCGGCGCCGATGCCCGGGCCTCCAAGCTACGGATGGGAGCCCCATCCGATGTGGCATCCACCACCACCATTCGGGCCATTTTATTGGCCATGGTAGGTGAGGTAAAAATTCTTAACCCTATCCTTTTTATAAGCATTTAGATAGGGGGAGTTAAAAATGATGAGCTTATTGTCAATTTTTAAGGGGGAGATACAAGTTAGCTAAATTTCCTTTAGTAAGGGGGAGAAAAATAATAGCTATCTTGTTGTTATAAAAAGGGGGAGGACATTACCTTTGTTAAAAATAAATAGAAGAGCATGTTTTAAGGGGGAGTAATAGGAAATATAAAATCAATCAAACCTTTTTGATAATGTCAAAAAGGGGGAGGATTTTTATGCATTATTATTTACGGTTTTGTCATCATCAAAAAGGGGGAGATTGTTGGTGCTAGAGCACCACGATCATTTGTTTTGATGATAACAAAACACGTGTTATTTAACATTTGTAATTTGAGTCCTAGATTTCAGGTCAATTGCAAATGAAGACGTGTTTAGACGGAACTCGAGCTCGCATCCAGGACGGATTGGAGGAGCTTGACGGAAAATAGAGGAGGTTCGCGTGGAGCGAAAGATTGGAGATGGAAGACAAGAAGAATAGGATAGATTCTTTTTTATCCTTTCATGTATCTCTTGTATTTATTTTCTTGCTCTTTATTTTCCTTAGACATTATGTTAAAGAGCCTCAAAGAACCCTAACAGTAGTCCTAGGAACACCTGCACAACCCTAGGATACGTAGGTTTTCTGTAGAACACTTAGAAAACCAATATAGGGTTAAAACTGACTTTCCAGACGTCTAATTCACGAATCAGACGTCTGATAAAGGATTTTAAGACGTCTGACTGTTGTTTCAGACGTCTGATAACTGTTAGGCTGGACATAGTTAGTTCTGTCTGATGAATTCAGACGTCCAGACCTTATACCAGACGTCTTAGGAGACGTCTGATGACTTTGCCAGACGTCCAGTTAGTGGACCGTTGGCTGGCTTAGAAGACACTCAAGAATATGACCGTTAGAGCCTTATCAGACGTCCATAGGACTTCACAGACGTCTGATAAATGACCGTTTTGCCTCGGCTGACCCAAAATCTCTTCTCAGAGATTTTCTAGCCGTTGCAACGTTTGGAAATCAATTCCCACGGTAAAAGTAGGTTTCCAGACATCCAGACTTAGTGCCAGACGTCCTGTATGTCGTCTGATGGACTTGTACAAAAACCCTGTTTAGATCTGATTCAAGTCAGGGAGAAACCCGCATAGAATCAGACGTCTGACCTTGGAATCAGACGTCTTAAAGTGGCCTTCCAGACGTCTGATGCCAGAGTTAGACGTCTGATAACCCTGTGAAGTGTAATCATTGTCCTGATTTCGGCCTGATTCTCTTGGGCTTTGCACCCAACGGCTACGGAAGCTTTTCCAAGCCTTCCAAAGCCTTCCTAAGGCCTCTATAAATAGAGGGGAACCTTTGTAACACAAAACACAAGAAGAGAAACACAAGATACACACTAAGAGAAACAAGAGACACACCTAAGCAACTTAGTTCCACTCTTTTGTGTCCAATTGAGGCCCTTGCTCTCCAAGCTCTAGTTTCATTCTCTTGAGAGCATCAAGCCTTCGCGCGCCCGCTCTCCCGCTGTTGATAACGAGAGCGACGTAGCGCCGTCGCGTGGCACACGCACCGCGTCATCGTCGACGCACTCCTTGCAAAGGGGAGTTTCCTATTTCCTATAGAAGCTAGGTTTAATTTTGTTGGCTCTATAGGACTGTTGTTTTATTTTATCTTTGTATTTTGGTTGGGTATTCGCTTTGCGAATTCCCGTCTCCTTCGTGGGACAAAATCCTTCTCGTGGAGAGAAGGGGTTGAGGAACGCTACCCTCGTACTTGTAGCGTGGTTGTATTGAGGTTGAATCACCCTCGTTCAAAGTGATTCGGTTAGTGGATTTGATCAACTAGGTTGATCGGAAAATCCTAACTCGAGAGGGTAAGGTGGTGGTTTTTACCCGGTTTGGGTTTCCACCTAAAAAATTCCTGTGTACATTGTGCGATTGATTTTTGTGAGATTGCTTTATTTTTATTTCCGCAAATTATTACGTCACCCCTCCTCGTAGGGACAAACCTTCATACTCGGCCCAGCGTCCTCTGCAGCCGCCGACCCTGGCTGCTCAACACCTGGTCCTGAAAAAGGTAACGAGTGTAACACGTCAGCAAAACGCTGAGTAGAGTGGCAAACTAACTAAAGGCAACAGTAGAGTGTACAGTAGCTGTTATGTTCTATTACTTCCTTTATTCACATCTTTCAATTTTTCTCACTATTTCATTTGTTTCTCAGATCCTTTACTTGATCTCGAATGTCCTCGTGGGAACGATCTTGATTGCAGTATTTTCCAAAAGTAGAAGTAGCACGTGGTGCTCTCCTGGCCGGGAGAGTCCCCCGTGGTGATCCTACCCTCAGTCAACCACCCCAAGGTCACTGACAGACGTAACGGTGACTACGGCACGCGCAATAAACGCACAGGTAGCTAGCCCGCACTGGCACGCGGTCAGTCGTCTCCGTTAACGGGTGCGCCCAAAGCACAGTACGAAACCAGGGCAGAACCCTCTCAGTAACAGGGGTCCAACCCCTCCACAGTAACCAAACCGGGGCCTTGCCCCTCCACAGTCCGCGCACCCTCGCCTGACTACCCTGGTTTGCCCTGGTGGGCCTAACAAGTCGATGAAGGAGGCTAGCAGAACCCCGGGGCCCGTGGGGTAGCTAGTACTCTCCTAACACTACTAGCTCTCCTCGGTACTACGTACACGAGGGCCAACAAGTCGGTACAGAGTGGCCAGTCCTAACCCCCGGGTCCCTGGGGCGGCTAGCTCAGCTCTGCACTAAACAGGGGGACAGTCGCTCTCCTTGGTACTCCGTACTCAAGGGCCAGCTCACTTCCCCAATTCTATTCCATTCGCTTTCCAGGAGTTCTACTCCTACTTCCCCGTAGGGTTCCAGAACATCTTATGTCTTACTTTCCAGTTTCACGTTCTTACAAACCATGATCCCAATCATGTTTCTTTATTCATAACAGGCAGCTGTGAATTTAATTTACAGGCAGCTTCATATGTTCCTTTCCATTTTTCCAAGACTGCAGTATTATACATTCCACTAGTTTTTCCATCCTAGGATTCATGCCATATCCTAGGGTCTACCATACAATCTAGTTTTCCGGCCCTAGGATTCATGCAACACCTAGGAACTATCATTCCATATATTTCTGATTCTTAGGATTCATGCAATGTCCTAGGTTCTAGTTATGGTTTCATACTTTAACAGATTTTATTAATACTTAAAGCCACTCTACCAGGTACAACGGGAGTAATGGGGGCGTGATCGGGAATCCCGCGTGCCTCCGCGACTCTCAAGACTGCAACCGAACGAGGTCCTATCACAAGGATCAAACACAAGGGTTATCTCAAAACAGTGTATAGCTACTGTAGACGGGTAGAGGAATTAATTCTGAAAAGAACGCAACTCGAATCGCGGCAAACGGAGCCCGAACGGGTCGAAAAAGACGATACTGTGCAGAATCAGACGTCTGGAACTCCTTCCAGACGTCTTAAACGGTGGATCAGAGAATTACCTGTTCAGTGTGGTTTCCCAGACGTCCAGAAGTCTGCGGGGACGTCTGTCCTATACCCCAGACGTCCGATGGTCCACACGGACGTCTGTAGGTCACTCCCGCCGTCTGGTACAACTTCCAGACGTCTGATTCGCAAAGGATGGCGAATCAGCGAACCTGCGCACAGCCAACCCCCCTCCCTCAGTACGGTTAGTCGACAAGAAGGAAGAAGAAAGCGGAAACTCACCTTTCAGACGTCTGTATGATCTTACAGACGTCGACCTTGCCGTCTGGCTATCAACCCAGACGTCTGATTCTGGAAATTTTTCTAGAATCAGAACCCTGCTCGGCCTCCGCTCGTGACGCCGCCCGCGTCGCACCTCGCGCGTCTGCTGCTCAGCCTGCAGCAGGTCCCCTCTGCGTCGCTCCGTGCCCCCTGCGCCCTCCGTCGGCCGGCCAAGCCGCTCCGGCGAGCTCGCCCTCACGGCAGAGCTCCGCCCTCGCACGCTGCACCTCCGCGCTCACTGCGGCCACCGCTGCCGCCCTCGCGTCCGCTCGCTCTCGCGCACAGGAAGGAGAAGAAGGAGGAGACGGTGGAGACGGGAGGGGAGGCGCGCCCCTTTTAACGCCGCGCGGAGAGGAGAGAGAGAAGGCGGCAGGCCGCCTGCAGTCGCAGAGAAAAGAGGGAATATGCGGTCTGCGCGCTCAGGCGCGCAGGCGACTCACGTGTGTCGAAAATAATGGATTTCAGGACGTCTAGAAACGATCCCAGACGTCTGCTTAGACGTCTGTATGTGATCCCAGACGTCTGGACCGACGCCTGGGCCTCCTTCCAGACGTCTTAAAAGACGTCTGGGGCACGCATTCGTTACAATATAACAAACTCAAAGGAAGTTCCGTCCCTGAAACTTGCGCCAACTAGGGTCTGGGAAAATACGTCCAAATAACCATAACAAACTCAAAGAGGACCGAAGCCGGTCCGAAAAGACGTACCCGCGAAAAGCTCCGGGTACCGCTCCCGCATTGCCGCCTCAGGCTCCCAGGTAGCCTCCTCGTACCGCTGGCTCCTCCACAAAACCTTTACCAGGGGTACTTGCTTTCGTCTCAACCTGCGGACGGCTCGGTCTAGGATCTGCACTGGCCGCTCGGGGTAGGTCAGGTCGTCGCTCACCTCGACGCTCTCGTGACTCAGTACGTGGCTGGGATCGGCTACGTACTTCCTGAGGTTGGACACGTGGAACACGTCGTGCACACCAGAAAGCTGCGGGGGAAGGGCAAGTCTGTAAGCAACGGGTCCAACTCGCTCCAAGACCTCAAAGGGCCCCACGAACCTCGGCGCGAGCTTCCCTCTCACCCCAAACCGCTGTAAGCCCTTCATGGGCGAAACACGAAGGAAGACGTGGTCCCCAACCTCGAACTGCACCTCTCTGCGTCTGCGATCCGCGTAGCTCTTTTGTCTGCTCCTGACAGTGCAGAGTCGTCTGTGGATCTGCTCAACTACCTCCTGACTCTGCCGGATCATCCTGGGGCCAACCTCCCACTTGGTCCCCACCTCAACCCAACTCAAGGGTGCCGTGCATTTCCGTCCGTACAGAGCCTCGTAGGGAGCCATGCCGATGCTCGAGTGATAACTGTTGTTGTATGCAAACTCCGCCAGGGGCAGGTGCTCCTCCCAAGAGCCCCTCCAGTCTAGTACACAGGCACGCAAAAGGTCCTCAAGTGTCTGTATCGTGCGTTCCGACTGTCCGTCCGTCTGGGGGTGGTAAGCCGTGCTAAACCTCAACCTCGTCCCCAAAGCCTGCTGAAACTCAGCCCAAAACTGGGACGTAAAGCGGGTATCCCGGTCGGATACGATCTCCCGCGGAACTCCGTGTAGTCGCACCACATCACGGATATACCTCTCTGCCAACTGTGCTGGTCCCAAAGTGACTCGGATCGGCAAGAATCGTGCTGTCTTCGTCAATCTATCCACTATTACCCAGACTGCGTCGTGTCCTCGCTGGGTAACAGGTAAGCCCACCACCAAGTCCATGGTGATGCTCTCCCACTTCCATTCTGGTACTGGAAGCGGCTGAAGCGGCCCTGCAGGCCTCTGATGCTCGGCTTTCACCTGCTGGCACACTAAGCACTGCTGCACGAACTCACCCACATCCCGCTTCATCCCTCTCCACCAAAACTCGCGTCTCAAGTCATGGTACATTTTCGTGTTTCCGGGATGTATGGTGAATCTGGAACCGTGTGCCTCAGTCAGGAGCTCTCTCAACAGCTCCTCGTCTCTGGGAACGCACAACCGTCCCCTCAAGCGTAGCACCTGGTCTATGAAAGAGAAGTCCCCTGGGTCCCCTGATAGTACTCTATCGCGCAAAGACTGCAAGTACGGATCGGCCATCTGTCCCGTGATGATGCGGTCTATCAACTCTGGCCTGGTCTGCCGTGTCACCGTCACTGCCCCACAGTACCCTCGTAACTCTAGAGGTCGCCAACTGCCCACCTCCTCCAAAAGGCTCCAACTCTGTAACTGTAGACTGGCCAAGCGTGCAGGCGCCTTACGGCTCAAGGCGTCAGCCACCACATTGGCCTTTCCCGGGTGGTAGGAGATGCTGCAGTCGTAGTCCTTCAGGAGCTCCAACCAACGTCTCTGTCTCATGTTGAGCTCCTTCTGGTCAAAAAGATATCTGAGGCTCTTGTGATCTGTAAAAATCTCGAAGGTCTCACCGTACAAGTAGTGCCTCCATGTCTTCAGCGCGAAGACAACAGCTGCCAACTCTAGATCGTGGGTAGGGTAGGTATGCTCATGGGGCTTCAGTTTTCGCGAAGCGTAAGCGACCACGTGACCCCTCTGCATGAGCACACCTCCTAACCCCTGCAAGGAAGCGTCCGTGTACACAACGAACCCGCCACTACTGTCAGGGATGGTGAGCACGGGAGCCGAGGTCAACCTCTCCTTCAGCTCCAGAAAACACGCCTCACAGGCGTCTGTCCAAGCGAAAGGCACGTCCTTTCGGGTCAACTGTGTCATAGGACGCGCAATCTGTGAAAATCCTCTGATGAACCGTCTGTAGTAACCTGCCAGTCCCAGGAAACTGCGAATCTCAGTGACTGAACGCGGTCTCTCCCACCTGAGCACTGCCTCGACCTTGGCGGGGTCCACCGCCAGGCCGTCTCCAGAGATCACATGACCCAAAAAGGTCACCTCCCTCAACCAGAACTCGCACTTGCTGTATTTGGCGTACAGCCTGCGTCGTCTCAGAGTGTCCAGAACAATCCGCAAGTGCTGTCCGTGCTGCGTCCGATCTCTAGAATAGATGAGTACATCATCTATGAAAATCACCACAAACTGGTCCAAGTACGGTCTAAACACCCGGTTCATCAGGTCCATGAAAGCAGCGGGGGCATTGGTCAGCCCAAACGGCATGACCAAAAACTCGTAGTGTCCGTACCAGGTGCGGAAAGCTGTCTTGGAGACGTCGGTCTCCCTGATCCTCAACTGGTGGTATCCAGACCTCAAGTCGATCTTGGAAAACACCGTGACACCCCGCAACTGGTCAAACAAATCGTCAATCCTCGGCAGCGGATATCTGTTCTTGATGGTGACCCTATTCAGCTGTCGGTAGTCCACACAAAGGCGTAGGGTCCCATCCTTCTTCTTCACAAACAGTACCGGGGCTCCCCAGGGAGATGCACTGGGCCTCACGAAACCTTTCTCCAAAAGGTCCTGCAACTGGGACTTGAGCTCTCGCAGCTCAAGCGGTGCCATTCTGTATGGCGCGGTGGAGATGGGGCTGGTCCCTGGTACTAGTGAGATCTCAAACTCGATCTCACGCTCGGGCGGTAGTCCTGGTAACTCGTCTGGGAACACGTCGGAGAACTCTCTGACCACCGGGATGCTCTGGAAGTCTGCCACGGGACTGTGCTCTACCACCACACAAGCTAGGAAGCCCTTACACCCCTGGCTCAAAAGTCTCGCCGCCCGAAGTGCCGAAATGCACCTGAAACCTCCGTCCACTGGCTGCCCGTGAAACTCGAAAGAAGGAAACTCCGGAATGGAGAAGACAATCTTCCTCTCAAAACAGTCTACCAAGGCGTGGTAAGCGGACAGCCAATCCATCCCCAGAATCACTCCAAAGTCCTCCATCTGTATCATAATCAGGTCAGCTGGCAGGCTATGTCCCCCGATGCTGACCTCGCAACCCGTGTACACCGCCTCAGCTACAAACAGCTGACCACTCGGACCTCTGATTACGAACGGATTCTCTAACAGTGTATAATCCTGGTCCAAACTAACTGCGAAACTGGCTGCGACAAACGAGTGCGTAGCGTTGGAATTGAAAAGCGTGTAAACGAGTCTGCCAGAAACTGAAACCATACCTGCTACCACGGATCCCGAAGCTCTGGCGTCCCTGTGTGTTAGGGCGTTGATACGCCCCTCAGCTCTAGGTGCGGACGAAGCAGCCACACTCTGCGTCGGACGGGTAGGTGCTGGCCGGTACCCTCCTTGCGACTGCTGTCCTCCTCCTCGTGCCTGGGAACCGCAGCCTCCTGCACGCCCTCCAGTGCTCTGCACGGGAAGTATCTGCTGACCTCCTGCCCTAGATGGGCAGTCCCTCCTGACGTGGCCCGGCTGGCCACACTGGTAGCAGAGGGGAACCCGACTCCCGCCCTCAGTGAGTCCCTGCTGTCGGCTAGGCGGGGGTCCGGTGCTGGCGACTGGCCCCTATCGAGGGCCCCCAAAGGCCACTGATGGCCCTGCACAACGTGACGGCTCTCCTGCGGACGCCACGTGTCTCCGTTGAGTTCTCCTAACACGCCTGGTGTGGCGGCGGAAATCTCGTTCCACCACTAACTCCCCTGTCGTACTCTCGGAAGGGGGAGGGGGTGGCGACGTGGGTGGAAGCTGAAATTCTTCTCGAACCACCTCTTGAAAACGTCGGCAGCTTCAGGGGTTTGACATACCCCCGGATCGCAGGCCGGAGCCCCTCGGTGAACCTCCAAAGGCGCTCCTCCTCAGTGGCTACCGCTGTCGCTGCAAAGCGGGACAGCTCCAAGAAACGCGTGCGGTACGCGCTCACGGTCATCGTCCCTTGGCGGAGAGTGTGGAACTCCCGCCTCCTCTGGTCCTGCCATGTCTGGGGAAAGTACTGCTCACAGAAGAGGGTGACGAACTGGTCCCACGTCGGCTCGTCCCTCTCATGTCCCCGGACCGCCCTCCACCACCGGTGTGCCGCACTCTCTAGCTGGTACGTGGCAAAGGCCACGCGGCACTCCACCGGGGGGCGAAGGGTGTCGAAGATCTTCTCCAGCTGCTCAAGCCAGTCCTCTGCCTCGGTCGGGTCCTCATCCCCCTTGAAGGAGGGGGGCTTCAGCTTCCGGAACTGTCCGAAAAGCTCGAAGTGGCACTGTACGGGAGGTGCTGGTGCACCTCCAGGCGAAGGTGCCTCATGTACAGAAGTGTCGGAGGAAGGTGGGGGCGGCAGGGGCCCATCCCCTCCCTCGTGTCCAGCGCCGCGTCCGTCGCGTGGTCCCACAGAGGACTCCCCCTCTGCAACCCCAGGAGGAGGTGCTCGGGGCGGTGGGTGGAGCTCCTCTCGTACAATATCCCGTATCAGTCTGGCGAGGTCCTGGGCCTGGATGTCAGGGAGTGGTGGCTGGTCCACCGAGACGTCAACGACAGCACGTCCACCTCGCCCTCGACCGCGCCCGCGGCCAGTCTCGCCAGTCCCGCGACGAAGCATCTCCTGCAAGGAGACGCGAAACAAAACGGAAACGCCAAAACAGACGGTACCTAACAAAACTTCTAGGAGCTCATGTCAAGAGACATGTTGTGGCGACTACTCTAGCTATAAACATGTGAATTGGTTATTTTCCAGTCAGTTGATTCACTTCTCGGGACGACCTTGCTCTGATACCATCTTGTAACAACCCGGTTCCCGAGTCCCTACGAGACACAAGAACCGGACCGACTCGACTAATCCCAAGACCTAGTCGTCCAACGAGGAAGTAACCAAAAGACAGTAAAATAAACCACATTCAGCACGAATATAACTAACAGTAAGAAAGTACAGCAGTAAGGAAAGAAACTACTACAGTAGGTACCACCACAACAGTAAAACAACATTTATCATATAACAAGAACTGCAGGTAAAGAAGGTACAGCGGAAACAAAAACTACTCACTAGAACAGAAACAGAAGAGGTACAAAAGGCTGTGGTAACTCTACTGGACCCTACTCGGACCAGCATCCTCTGCAGCCGCCGACCTTGGCTGCTTAACACCTGGTCCTGAAAAAGGTAACGAGTGTAACACGTCAGCAAAACGCTGAGTAGAGTGGCAAACTAACTAAAGGCAACAGTAGAGTGTACAGTAGCTGTTATGTTCTATTACTTCCTTTATTCACATCTTTCAATTTTTCTCACTATTTCATTTGTTTCTCAGATCCTTTACTTGATCTCGAATGTCCTCGTGGGAACGATCTTGATTGCAGTCTTTTCCAAAAGTAGAAGTAGCACGTGGTGCTCTCCTGGCCGGGAGAGTCACCCGTGGTGATCCTACCCTCAGTCAACCACCCCAAGGTCACTGACAGACGTAACGGTGACTACGGCACGCGCGATAAACGCACAGGTAGCTAGCCCGCACTGGCACGCGGTCAGTCGTTTCCGTTAACGGGTGCGCCCAAAGCACAGCACGGAATCAGGGCAGAGCCCTCTCAGTAACAGGGGTCCAACCCCTCCACAGTAACCAAACTGGGGCCTTGCCCCTCCACAGTCCGCGCACCCTCGCCTGACTACCCTGGTTTGCCCTGGTGGGCCTAACAAGTCGGTGAAGGAGGCTAGCAGAACCCCGGGGCCCGTGGGGTAGCTAGTACTCTCCTAACACTACTAGCTCTCCTCGGTACTACGTACACGAGGGCCAACAAGTCGGTACTGAGTGGCCAGTCCTAACCCCCGGGTCCCTGGGGCGGCTAGCTCAGCTCTGCACTAAACAGGGGGACAGTCGCTCTCCTTGGTACTCCGTACTCAAGGGCCAGCTCACCTCCCCAATTCTATTCCATTCGCTTTCCAGGAGTTCTACTCCTACTTCCCCGTAGGGTTCCAGAACATCTTATGTCTTACTTTCTAGTTTCACGTTCTTACAAACCATGATCCCAATCATGTTTCTTTATTCATAACAGGCAGCTGTGAATTTAATTTACAGGCAGCTTCATATCTTCCTTTCCATTTTTCCAAGACTGCAGTATTATACATTCCACTAGTTTTTCCATCCTAGGATTCATGCCATATCCTAGGGTCTACCATACAATCTAGTTTTCCAGCCCTAGGATTCATGCAACACCTAGGAACTATCATTCCATATATTTCTGATTCCTAGGATTCATGCAATGTCCTAGGTTCTAGTTATGGTTTCATACTTTAACAGATTTTATTAATACCTAAAGCCACTCTACCAGGTACAACGGGAGTAATGGGGGCGTGATCGGGAATCCCGCGTGCCTCCGCGACTCTCAAGACTGCAACCGAACGAGGTCCTATCACAAGGATCAAACACATGGGTTATCTCAAAACAGTGTATAGCTACTGTAGACGGGTAGAGGAATTAATTCTGAAAAGAACGCAACTCGAATCGCGGCAAACGGAGCCCGAACGGGCCCTAAACGGGTCGAAAAAGACGATACTGTGCAGAATCAGACGTCTGGAACTCCTTCCAGACATCTTAAACGGTGGATCAGAGAATTACCTGTTCAGTGTGGTTTCCCAGACGTCCAGAAGTCTGCAGGGACGTCTGTCCTATACCCCAGACGTCCGATGGTCCACACGGACGTCTGTAGGTCACTCCCGCCGTCTGGTACAACTTCCAAACGTCTGATTCGCAAAGGATGGCGAATCAGCGAACCTGCGCACAGCCAACCCCCCTCCCTCAGTACGGTCAGTCGACAAGAAGGAAGAAGAAAGCGGAAACTCACCTTTCAGACGTCTGTATGATCTTACAGACGTCGACCTTGCCGTCTGGCTATCAACCCAGACGTCTGATTCTGGAAATTTTTCCAGAATCAGAACCCTGCTCGGCCTCCGCTCGCGACGCCGCCCCCGTCGCACCTCGCGCGTCTGCTGCTCAGCCCGCAGCAGGTCCCTCTCCGCGTCGCTCCGCGCCCCCTGCGCCCTCCGTCGGCCGGCCAAGCCGCTCCGGCAAGCTCTCCCTCACGGCAGAGCTCCGCCCTTGCACGCTGCACCTCCGCGCTCACTGCGGCCGCCGCTGCTGCCCTCGCGTCCGCTCGCTCTCGCGCACAAGAAGGAGAAGAAGGAGGAGACGGTGGAGACGGGAGGGGAGGCGCGCCCCTTTTAACGCCGCGCGGAGAGGAGAGAGAGAAGGCGGCAGGCCGCCTGCAGCCGCAGAGAAAAGAGGGAATATGCGGTCTGCGCGCTCAGGCGCGCAGGCGACTCGCGTGTGTCGAAAATAACGGATTTCAGGACGTCTGGAAACGATCCCAGACGTCTGTTCAGACGTCTGTATGTGATCCCAGATGTCTGGACCGACGTCTGGGCCTCCTTCCAGACGTCTTAAAAGACGTCTGGGGCACGCATTCGTTACACAAACTCTAGGCCCTACAGTGAGTGCCACAGGGCTCACAGACACACTGTCAAAGAACACCAGGATCTGCACGACCAAATCCGTCGTGCAAGCCTGCACTATCTCATTAGGTGAAATAGGGACCAAGATCGAAGGCCCAAAAGAGTATCATAGGGAGGAGAGCCAGCAACTCTGCGGAGTTAAGATAACCTTCGGCTCATGACCAATTCCAGACAGGTCGACAACCTTCCTAGTTAACTCCCAACAACAATGCCCGCATTATTATAAGATGCTCACCTCTCAGCACGGAGGTCGAGCTAGCCTTCGAAGTCAACAAACCGCTCCTTCCGAAGTCAGCACATCTATATGCCTTCCCCACTCCTTGGTGGGAGGTCAAAGGAACACCATCAAGAAAGCAATGTCCAGACTGTTCGCCCCTTCCGAAAAAACACACAGACCCGCTTCTAACAACACCCCTGTTGGTAGGTCAGCTACGGCCCAAAGATAACATCTCTCCTTCCACCAGCCATTCTGGTCATGGGCCTTTGGTAATCATGAAGAAATACCAAAGGGAGAGATTGGCCTTCCTCTGTCCATCTACCGCAGAGACAGGCACCTCAACAGGGTGGCCACACTTATAGTGGCCAGGTTGATAGTAGCATTGGACGGCCTCCTCAGCTGACTACCAATCCACGTCCTCCACCAAACCCTCCCTGTGCACTTCTTTTTTTTTTTGAGAAAGAAAGGATTCTATCGAATCATCGATAGCAAACCAAGAGAGCTATTATTAATAATAATGAAATAATTACATGATCGATCCCCAATGCTGTATGAGACTCCAACAAAAATTTACAATATTATCCACATACACTGGAGTCTCCTGAAAAACACACTCATTTCTAGCCCTCCATACAGCCCATAACACAGCCACCATATGTAAACATGGCTTATTCCCATCCACAAGACAACGCCACAAATTCTCCCATGTGGGTAGAGACTCATTACGTACTCTCCTCCATACATAATTAGTGATCGCGCATGAAGAAAAGATATGAATGCTAGAATCATTATGCATCCCACAAAGGTGACAAAACTGGGTGGGGGTACCCATCCTCCTGTACCTCAGATCTCCAATAATCAAGCCGTCCCTTCTGCAGAGCCACAAAAAAATTTGTATCTTTAATGATATTTTTAAATTCCATAGCTTCTTCCCCATCTCATCAAATTCTGCCATCCTGGAGGACATTATCAATCTGTCATAAGCAGCCACAGTAGAAAATTTACCCTCCCATTTGTATGTGTCATATTCATGAGGCATGGGTTTGAAGGTAGCAAGTTCTTGCATGAGACATTCATTCTCTACTCGCGTTCTTGTTTCATGATTATTCCCCCCAACATTATTGAAAGACCATTGCTCAGATTCTGCATCCCAATAATCGGACACCACAACATTTTTATCCGAGGCCGCTGCATAAGCAAGGGGGAACCTGTCTTTAAACACCCCCCCATGTACCCAATTTTCTAGCCAAAACTTGAAACTTTTCCCATCACCTAATACAGATTTGAAAAAATTCCAATTGTCCCTCAGGGCACGCACCACTGAAGACCAAAAGGGGGAAGGTTTACAGGGGTTTAGACGATTATTCTCATCATTGGCAGTCCCATAACTGTCCTGAATAATTTCTGTCCAGATTTTTTCCCCCTGTAGCAACCGAACAACCCACTTCAATAGCAGAGCTTCATTGAATTCCTTAAGGGATCTAACACCCATGCCTCTCATCTTTTTTGGCTTGCAAATTGAGTCCCACTTCAAAGGTTGAAAGAAAGCCCCTTGATGAGAGGCTCCTTTCCAAAAGAATCTTTTGCACATGACATCTAGTTTTTTCCAGATTGAGTTCGGGGCTTTAAGGACAGAGAAGAAGAATACTGGAATCGAAGTGATGACGGAATTCAGTAACATATACCTCCCCCCTTTTGATAGGTATCTTCTGCTCCAGCCCTCCAGTTTCGTAGTTACCTTTTCAAAAAGGAAAGACCAATCTGCTTTCTTCATCTTAGAACATTTTAAAGGCAGACCCAGATATTCAATAGGCAGTGAAACCACAGGTGTACCCAGAATGGTAAAGATGTTCTGTAACGCACTATTCATCCCAAAGCAGACCAGGGAGGATTTATTTCCATTCAGTTTGAGACCAGAAATCTCTCCAAAAATCTTTACCATATGTATAAGTGCTTGTGCTTCCCTCTTCCCCCCTTCCACAAAAAAAATAGTATCATCTGCATATTGGAGTATAGGGGCTAGAGCCCTATGATTAGACATTGAATACCCCCTTATAAAACCATCCACTGTCAGTTTGCAGGCGAATCTTGCCAAAGTATCCATAGCAAGGTTAAAAATCAGAGGAGCAATTGGGCAGCCTTGCCTAACTCCACACTGGGGCTAAATCCAAGAGCGGCATGGTTTACCATTTATCAATGGGGAAAAAGAGGTTGTCGTAATGCACCTCTTCACCCATTGTATCAATAAAGGTGGAAACTTCCTTCCTTTAAGAATCTCCCACAAATATGACCAGGAGATTGAGTCATAGGCCTTGGAAAAATCTACTTTCCATAAAAAGGCCTTGGTCTTTCTCCTGTGCCAACCCATTACCATCTCCTGCACAACAATGAAGGACTCTTGTAATGATCTCCCAAAAAGAAAAGCTAACTGAACATGCATTATCAAGTCCTTTAAAACTTCCCACAATCTGTTGGCTATAACCTTACTAATAATAAGATAGATGGAATTAGATAGTGCAATGGGTCTGTAATCAGAAAATCTCTCCGCACCTGATTTCTTAGGAAGCAGAAACAGATAGGACTTGTTCAACCTCTCAAATCCAGAGTTGCCTAGCTCAAATTCATGAATAACCTTTAAAACATCCACCTTAATAACACTCCACAGCTCTTTGTAAAAGAACACCTGAAATCCATCCGGACCAGGAGCACCTTCATTATTTAAATCTTTAATAGCTTTTAGTACTTCTTGTTCAGATATAGGGGTGACAAGCATGTCTCTCTGATCATCACTGACACAAGGAAAGTCCACCGATGCCATCCTCCAAGAACCTCTTGGAGCAGCCTTGGATATTTCTTTAAAATATTTACTTGCTTTAGTTCTGATTTCATTAACAGAGGTAACAGTTCTCTCTTCCACTTTAATTGATGAGATAAGGTTGAATCTCTTCCTAACACTGGCTGCAAGATGGAAAAACTTCATGTTCGCATCACCCTCTTTGAGCCATAGCTGTCTTGATCTTTCATGCCAACCCATTTCTATTTTCAGATCCTCTTCCCCCACTGTAGCTTGCATCTGCTGCCTCAGCTGCTGTTCCTGGTGGTTCAAGGATTGCCTGCATTCTTTCAGATCCAAGTCCCTGATTATTGCTAGAGCCTCCCTCCTCTTCTGTTCTCTGATCAGAGTCACAGCCTGCCCATATTCTTTAAGCACATCACGCAGGCCTGACAATTTTGCAGCCAGCTGCTGTGTAGCAGTACCATGCACAGCTTTGTTCTGCCACCACTGGGACACCATTTGCACAAAACCTTCTTCCCTAAACCAAGATCTCTTGAGTTTGAAGTATGATCCAATGTCTGAACTCATCCCACTGTCCCATACAAGCGGAGTGTGATCAGAGAAATGCCTATCAAGGCTCATAACTGCTAATAATTGATGCCTCTCCAACAAGTTAGGACTGCCAAAAAACCTATCCAATTTGGAAACCTGTCCACTGCCATTTCTCCAAGTAAACTCCACACCACTGATGGGGTATTCAGTCAGTCCCATGTTCTACACAGCCATTTGAAAGCCTGCCATTGAGCTGTCCACTCTCCCATCTGGGTTGTCATCACCTGAAAGATAATAGTTGAAATCACCCCCTAGTAGCCATGGGCCCTCTTGCACTCTTTGATGCATTGCAAAGAGCTCCTCCCACAAGCCAACCCTGTCTGCAGCCACACAAGGACCATAAATGCAAGATATAAACCATTCCATATCTCCTTGGGGAGACTGACATCTGCAAGAAAGCATGTACCTATCACGAAAAACTTCAGTTACTAAGAGGCAAGACTTTCTCCACCAAAAGGCCATTCCACCAGACCTTCCAAAGGCACCCTTAACCACAACATCACTGTGACCAGATTGCTTAAAACAATCCCATTCCTGACCATTCTCCATCTCCAAATGTGTCTCTTGAATGAGAGCACAGTCAATCTCCCACTCAGAGAGATATCTACACAAGGAAATCCTTCTCACCTTATTGCGCAACCCATGCACATTCCAAGTCATCACTCTCATTCCTCATTGGAGTGGCTCCCTTGGGCCATACAACCCACAAATTCAACCATAATAGAATTAGCAATATTCTGCTCCTCAATAGGGGGCAAGTTCTCCTTCCTTCTCCTTCTCAGCATGTAGGGAGATCTACCCACACCTCTTTTCTAATTGGATCCACTGCCATATTTCATATCAGTAGGAATTGAGAGCTGCATCTGGTTTGCCTCTTTGAGAACACTGCTATCATTTCTGAGCACCAGTTCTCTTCCCATCCTGCCCTCCTCTTTACTGCTATGCGTCTCTGAATCTATCATTGAATTCTCAGCAACCTCCAGATAACCATCTTCTTTGACTACCATGGCTTGTCTGCAATCACCAGCTGTATCAACCTCTTCCATCTGTTCCTCCTCAGCATAGACCTGGTGACAGTCCTTCCTCCTTTTAGACTCAGGAACATCAACAGGAGGAATGCGGCCATGTCTATCATTCTGTTTCCTCACCTCAGTGTTGGCTCCAGGCACCAGTCCTTCCTCAGACGACTTATCCTGCCCTTGTTCAACCTGCTCAGACACCTGTCCAAGTACTGCTAGCCGAATAAGCCAAGAAGTGCCCCCACATCTGATCGTGACCATATCAGGAATTGAACCAACACTGAAGACATCAGCCTCAATTCTAAGAGATCTGATGTCCCCCTCTCCAATCAAAATTTCAGACCCATCACAAATGGATGCAAATCCTGCTAGCATCTTAGAAACGACCCCCTTTGATCTCAGATGTAATGGCAGTCCAGAAATCTCAAGAAGAATCCTCCTAGAGCCCACTCTTTGCGGAGGCGGATCATGGAGAGCTCCATCAAAGGGATACACCATTCTCCAAATCATAATAAATTCTTCAAAAGAGCTCGATCGAAATCTCAATCGTTCAACATCCAACATACCCAAACCATATACCAGGAATCGAGAATGGGATATCATGGCTACCTTCCAACCCGCAGGCAGGAGATTTAAGGAACATACCAATTTTTGAAGCTTATCTATCAATGGTTTGCCTGCCATGATCTCGCCAATCGAAGCACCCCTCAACATGATCTCTGCAGACAAGATCTCTTCAGAAGTCGAGATCTCAACTTCAATTGAATGCCTACCAAAAGCTGACGGCGGTGGTGGTCAGGCTTCTTTTTTCACCCTCCAGACAGGGTATGAAAATACCCTCTTTGTCTGCAAAGGAAACCTCCTAGGGCATGACTCGCGTTTGTGTCCTTCTCCCCTACACGCCAAGTAGATCAGAGGGTTTTTACAAATCACCGCCACATGTCCCCTTTGTCTGCATCTGAAATAAAGAACGTCGCCGTTCATCCTCCTCCAGGGTCTTCTTCGAATGTTTTCAGACGTCTTACGAAACCTCTCCTGCCACGCCTCTCCCTTCTCCTCCAAGCCCTCGATCTCCACGTCCTCCACTCGCCTCCTTCTCCAGCCCTAGATGGCTCCGCCACACTGCTGCCTGCCTCCCGATGCCGATCGCTCTCTCGCCCTCTCTCTCTCATTTTCCTCCCCAATCGGTGCCCTCTCCCTCCTCCCTATGCACTTCTAATCTCCTCAAGAAGCAAAAATAATGCATGGGAATCAGGCGGTTGGGCGCAAACTCCTAAGGATAGAGCTGAAGCGACCTAGGAAGTCCATGCATTCCGGCAAGGGTCGAACCCAACTGATCTACCAGCAACTTCGGGATTGCAGCCAAGCTCTTTGGCCACGTCTATACTTCTTTTCCCTAACAATGCTACTTAGCTCGTCGAGGTCGGAGTAAGTCTTGATACCCCCCAAGGCACGTGGATTACCTCTCCTGCTCGAGATAGGGCGAAAATGCCCAAAAGCCACTGCCAAGAGTTAACATGAATTGGGGCATCCCCATACACTCCTGTAACTACAGAGCCACCTCCTAAGATAGGCGGGTGTTAAATGGCCCCTGTGCGTGTATCCCCGCCACGAAGAACAACCTTATCAATGCCAGCAACGGCATCTGAGGTCTTCACCCCATCCCAATGACAATCAATAATCGGTCTTTTCATAGACAAAGACTTATTTCCCGCAGTGACTAGCCATCACTCGTGGAGGGTGGTGCTTACACCACATCATTACCTAGGTAGCCACCTCTTAAAGCCGGCAGGGACCAGGCATCGATCTACCTTTGCTCCTTTCACGGGCCGCCTCTTAAGACTAATAGGAACTCAGGCGAACGCACCTCACATTCCCTTACATTAACCTAAGGTTGGCAAGCCACCTCTTAAGGCTAGTAGGAACTCAGGGGGATGCACCTCACGTTCCCTTACATTACCGCCTCTTAAGGCCGGTGAGCTGCCTCTTACAGCTGGTAGGAACTCAGGCGGACGTGATGGTAACACCATCATGAGCTATAACTAGCTTTATTTAGTCAGGATTAATTGACAAATGCTCCTGAATAGTTGCCTAAGAGCCATAATTCCACGCATATCCATTTGAGAGAACATTAATACAAGATTAATTCTACCATTTAACATCATACCATGAATGTAGAGTAACCACATAGTTTTATAAGGGTTAATTAAAGTTTAAATGAGTATTAAAGTCCAATGAGTGGGTCTATATAGACAGAAATGAGGTTTTACGTTTTTCGAGAACTACAGCAACATATAAAACCCTAATTTGAAACCTACTTGAATTACAGAGGTTTCGATCAGGATAAAATTCATCTAAATCTTCTAAAATTCATATAAAAATATTCTGAGAGGTTTGGTATCCTTGGTTTGATCATCTAAAGCTATTTTGGTCTAAAAAAGAGTCGTAAACAGAATTTTGCCTTAATTTGGGCTTCTATGCAAATTGCCCAGTCAAATATGGTCAAAACTAAAATACAAGTTCACCATTATATTACTTGGGTCAAAATTAGGTTGGTACCAAAATTTGGGTCCAATCAGAGTCCATCTTGACTAAGTTTGCAATTTAACCCCTTAAAACTCTATTTCTTACATTTAGCCCCCTAACTTCTCATCGTTCTCTTCAAAATGGTCCCTACTGCCATTAACAGTGTGAACCCAAAGCAACCGACCTTCAATCTGGGATTTCTCCCTAATTTCTCAACCAAATCCCTCCAAAATTGGAGGGGTAGATCTTCAGAACTTTCCTAATCAGTTGAACTGCATCTTGGACCTTGATTTGAGCCGTAAAGGTTATGCGAACGCAAGGATTTCAAGGATCTTCTACCTTGAAATTTCGAGCTTCTCTAGCTTCTTCCCAAGCTTGGAAGCCACCCTTGGACCTTTGAAAGAAACCCCTTGCAAGGCCTTCCTCCTTAACGAGTTTTTGGCCTAGAAATCTCCTTCTACCTCCGACCTACTCCAAGCGCTCTCCGACGACCTCCTCTCTCCGACTTCCTCTCTCGTTGCCACATACCATAGGTAGCGGGAAATGCTTCCTCTCTTCCTTTTGCACCTCTCCATACCTGCGAGGAGCTCTCGACCCCTTACTCGTTGCCGTCCTCATCTCCGAAGCTCCTTTGTCTTCGACGTCGGCTAATCATAGCCGACGTCATCTCTTCTCTCTCTTCATCTGCAACTATGCTCCTTCGACTCCTCACCTTCCCCTGAATCTCCCTATACCTTTAGAACTTAGGTTCGCTCACCCATATGCTTGTTCCACCATCGCCTTCCCCAACACCGGCATACCTCCGGTGAGCTAGCACACCTGCTCTACTGCGTCATTCCACTTGCCACAAGTTCCAGAAGCTCTGCCACAACCCCTCAATCAAAAGCCCTAACAATATTAGGGCTATTGATTGCTCCACGCGCCTGCAAAACACCCTCACCTTCACGCATCTTCTCCACCCTCGCCACGCACGCAAACGCCTCCTCACCGCACACAACACCCTCCAACACCTTCGCCATACTTAGGCGATCCTCCTGAGCTATTCTGACAGGGCCAAGAGGCTGTATTCTCCATTTTAGGTCACCATCGAAGTGCCATCGCCGCTACCTCCTTCTCCGGCTTCGTCCACCATCTTCTTACCGTGTTCATCATCGCTATGACTCCCAGGTGTTGCGGAACATCTCCAGGAGTCTTCCCAGGTCCTCAATTGCAGCTGCATGGGTCGTCTTCGACCCCAATCAGAGTCAACACCAGCTGCTGCTGCATGAAGGAAGAAGCTGATCTCTTTAGTCCCACATCGGGGATGTAGAGGCGTGCGATCACGTATATCTGGATTTTGCGCTATAGCCCCATTGCCTTAGTAAGCACAGGGTGAGGTCCCTCTCCTTGCACGTGCATACGCACGCCTTCACTCGCCATACATGCCGGCAGGTCTGGGCTTTGGATCCGATTACCTATGGTCCAGATTGATCTGAAGAGAAAAGAATCTGAAGGAGGGATGGGGAGGGTTTTGCACCTCAGGATTCGTGCCCTCTCCTCTCTCAACACTTAGTTGCTGCTGAAGACTCCTAGAGCCTTGTGCCTTATGCTCATAGTTGCTACTGTGCCTCTTTTGTGAGGCTTTCTGAAAGGCCCTTGTGCCTTGTAAGAACTGCTGGTTAAAGCGTCTGAGGCCTTCTACTGTCGTCAGATCTAGCACTTGAATGGTTCTATTGTGAAGATATTTACTCTGATATCTAATTGAGCATACTGTTCATTTATTTGAATTAATTATAAGCTTAAACATTATGGTTAATTTGGTGATTCAAATCATCATTTTAACCCAATCTTTTTGCACTCTCATCCTTGGTTTTATTGACATATTATTATGATTTCTATTGGGCAATGTTTTGATTATAATTGCATATCCTTCTTGATAAATTGTGATTAGTGTTTGAAATTGCCAATTTGCTCCCTGTGAATGACCTCGGACTCCAAATTGATTTCGAGCTTTACAAATTTAAGTGTTTGTCACATTTTCATTAACTATACTACGACACATACATATCTTAACACCGACGATTTCGTGCAAAACAGGATGCACTTCCCATTCCCTTACATTGCCGTCTCTTAAGGCTGGCGAGCCGGCTCTTAAAGCTGGTAGGAACTCAGGCCAACGCACCTCCTGTTCTCTTACATCGCTGCCTCGTAAGGCTGGGTCATCGCCTTTCAAGGCTGGTAGGAACTCAGGCGGACACACCTCACGTTCCCTTACCTTATCATCTCTTATGGCCAACGAGTCGCCTCTTAAGGGTGGCAGGAACTCAGGCAGACGTGCCTCTCGTTCCTTTATATTACCACCTCTTAAGGCCAGCCCATCGCCTCTTAAGGCTAGTAGGAACTTAATTCGACGCATCTCACGTTCTCTTACATTGCTGCCTCTTAAGGCCGGCGAACTACCTCTTAAGGCTAACATGAACTCAGGCGAATGCGTCTCACGATTCCTCACAATGTCGTCCCCTAAGATAGGCTATAAACAAAGGCGAACACGCATTATGCCGCCTCTTAAGGATGGCAGAGAAAGCACAAGGTCTTTTTAGCACAAAGTCACCTTTTCAAAAAGATGATAACGGTAAAATCACTTGGACCGGTTACACTTGCAACTCCCCCCCTTAGACAAAAAAAGGAAAAGTCGGGCACCACCCACTGGCGAAGTTTTAACCACTTCACTTTTAGTAGCATCTACTAACTTGAAAGGATGACGAAAACTTGATCCCACACGCCCAACGATATCATGCCACCCCTCAAGGCTGGTAAGGACCAGGGCTCCGACGCCCCATGTCCCATACGACACAATGTTGCCTCACAATGACGACAGGAACTTGGGCTCTTATTCCCCAAGTTCCGTTTCATACAGCGGCCGCCTTATAAGGACAACGAAAGCTCGGGCCCCCACACCCGATGTTCCACTCGATGCCATACCATGCCTCGAGGCCGACAGGAACTCGGGCTCATTCTGCCTAACATAACAACGACACACACTCAGACTTCCAGCAATGGAAATCTAGGCACCTACACTTAGCTCTCGTTGCCACCTCCTAAGGTTGGCCATTTCAAGTGCCCTCTTGCGCTTTCCTTGTTCCCTAGAAGGATACCAGGGGTATAGTCAACCAGGCCGACACACGGTGGTATTACGCCCTGCAGCCACACCGACAAACCATCCTTTGCTCGCATACGATAAGGACGGACTTAGCATAAAAAAATCTGCTTGGACTACCAATGGCATACTGTTTAAGCAAATTCATCGTTGTTTAAGAAATGCATTGTAGTATAGGACAAAATAACTCAAATCATTTAAATTTGTAACTCAAAATCACAGGAGTCCAAGGTCGAACACAGGGAGTAAGTAATAGCAATTTAATTTCACTAATCACAAGAAATATAAGCAATTATAATCAAAGCTTTATTTAGAACAACTCAAAATAATATATAAATGAAATCAAGTATCACAGTGCAAAAAGAATTGATTAAAATGGTGATTTAAATCACCAATTAACCCTTTGAATTTAAGCCCAAGTATCTCAAATATATCACTAGTAACTCAATCAAATATCCCACATTAACCAGATGTAATAACCCAACAGAACTAAGGCACCAGCAGACGTCTTAATTTGCTCAAGGTTCAGCTCAGCTTCAATAGAATAGAGACAAAGGCCTCTTCTTCCTTCTTCCTTCGTGCCTCAAGGGAGGGAGGCAACCACAGCACAACACAATTTAGAGGCAAAGGCCTCAGGATCGGCTAAGTCCAGAGAGAGCAGAAGGGCAAACCCCCCCTCCTCTCTCTCTCTTTTTCCTCTTCCTCTTTCTCTCAAAAACCCGGGTTTAGTTTGGTAATCGGGGAGTAACCAGGCATGAACAGGGTCCAGGCCTACAGGTGTAGTTGCAGGTGAGGAGTGGTTGGTTGGGTTAAGTAGGTGAAGGTGCTAGGGACCCGACCCCCATGTCGGGCAAGGGGTCAGGGTGAGAAATTCCTTATATGCACACGGGCAACATCTGATTTCCACGATGTGGGGCTATCCGTCCCACAGTCCTTCGCGCACAGCTGGAAGATGAGGGCTTCGATTAGGGCAGTAGGTGTGGATGCAAGCTTCAATTGAGAGCCTGGTGCGAAGCTTGGAGGTAGTCCGTAGCACTTTGGGGTGTTGCCTGGACGAATCGTGACTAGAAGACTGCAAGGGTCGTCGGAGAAGTAGAGGGCAACAGCGGAGGTCCAATCAGTCACCTGAAAGCAAGAACACAACCTCCCGGCCATGTCAAACATGCTCAAAAGCTTCGTTGGTGTGCGGCAAGTGCGTTGGTGGTAGTGGTGTGGTGTCGTGAGGGGGGCTGACGGTGACAGAGACGACGCATGAAGAAGGTGGTGCTTGGGGAGGCATTGCAGTGGGTGGAAGCCTAAATTAGGAGAGGGCTTTTGTAAAGGGTGGCGCAGCGAAGCTCGTGGAGGTGGCGGCGAGGCGTTTGGTGAAGTGTAGCGGTCTGGAGGCTACGTCGGAGAGGAGGACGAAGGTGATGTGGAAGGTGGTACGATGGTCGTGAGTGTGTTGTGAGTGCGAGGAAACAAAGTAGAGGGAGAGAGGAAGGTATAGAGGGACTTAGGAGGAAAGGAGGTGGACGGAAAGCACCAGCGTTGGCGAGCCAGAGCCAAAGAAGATGAAGAAGTCTGGTGAGGTGGTATGGTGACAACGAGGAGGAAGAATGCTCCTGCTATGGCTGGTGAGGAGCGGAGTCGACGGGCGAAGGTAAAGGACCGTTGTTACGACCCGATCCCAGATCCCTACAGGACCTGAGATCGGCCCACCTCGACTAATCTCAAGACCTAATCATCCAACGAGAAATAACCAAAAGCAAGAAATAATTCACATCTACACATGCAATGTAACTAAGTAGAAAGAAAACAAGAGACAGTAAAAGAAATAGAGCGAAAAGTCTATCAGTATTACAGGCCATCACAACTACGACGAAGGGAAGTACAACGAAAAAGTAATTGAAACAGTATTTCATAGAACAAAAATACTCACTACTATAATCGAAGCTAGGGAAACAGTAAGAAACGCAGCTAAGGTTGGGCTCGACTGGGCCTAGCTCCCTCTACAGCCAGTGGTGCTGGCTACTCAACTCCCTGACCTGAACAAGGTTATAAAAATTTCCGGAGTCAACGAATGCTGAGTAGAGTAGTAAATTAGCCATTTACATGTAATTAAGACAAGCTATTAATTAATGCAATTAAGTAACTATCCATTTTCATTTAGTTCAACCAAGTACTTCTAATTTGTTGCTCCTTTATTCACTTAAATCATGTCTTGATCTGGCCTGTTCCTCACGGTAACGATCTTGATTGTAGTATTTTCCATGATGTAGGAGGTACACGTGGTGCTCTCCTTGCCGGGAGAGTCCCCCGTGATAATCCTACACCCAATTAACCACCCCGAGGTCACGGTCGCGATGTAGCAGTGACAACGGCATGCGTTATAAACGCGCGGGTAGCTATCTTGCACTGGCACGCGGTCAGTCGTTTCAGCTAGCTAGTGCGCCTAAAGGTACAACACAGAACAATACAGGGCCTTACTCTCTCAGAACAGAACAGAACAGAATAGGGGTCTCGCCCCTCCACAGTTCGCATACCCTCGTCCGACTATCCCGGTTTGCCCAGTGGGCCTAACAAGAGTCGGCGTAAGGCGACTAGTCCTAACCTCGGTCCTCCTGGGGTGGCTAGCTCCCTCCCTACACTAAGTAGCTCATCTCGGTACCACATACACGAGGGCCAAACATGGTCGGTGTAGAGTGTCTAGGCTTGACCCCAGGGCCCAACCCAACAGGCGGCTAGTACCCCTCTACACTAAAGGGACAGTAGCTCTCCTTGGTACCACGTACGTAAGGGCCAGCTCACTTCTCGTCTACAGGAGTTCTCTTAATTCCCCATAGGGTTCATGCTAGTATTCCTTTCGTTTCATATTCCAGACTTTCAGATTTCTCTATTTACGTTACCGGTTCCATTCTTAAAACAGGCAACTCGTGATTTTCTAACTGGCAAAGCATCACATTAAAATAACCAATACATTTGCTAGCATTTAAAGTTGTACGTGCATCTCAAGTAAACAGTGTAGCTCAACCATACTCATTTATTCCTGCCCTAGGATTCATTCTCATCTTAGGGTTCTACATGTCTCTCAAGAATACAGTATAGCTTAAACCATACTCATTTGTTCCTGCCCTAGGGTTCATTCTCATCCTAGGGTTCATTCAAGTTATTCTAAACATGTAGTTCATTTATTTAAATCATAATATTAGTGTAAACCACTCTACCGGCAAACATAGGAGGAATGGGGGCTCGGATCGCAGATCCTGTCGCCTCTGCAGCTCCCGCGTACTCGACTAGCTGGAGACGTATACAATTAACCAACCGCATCAAACGAGTCCAAAATCGGAAGAGGAGGACGGAGAGTGTCATCGGAGCAAGGTCTGAAGATGGCCGGAGAAGGAAGGAAGAGGGATTTCTCCAACCAAAACTTGCTAAGGAGCAAGGATTCTTGCTCTAGGTCCTTTATAGGCCAAAGAGAGGACTTTCAAGCTTGGAAACAAGCTTGCGAAGCTCGAGAAATTCGCACCAACCGGATACCCATCTCTTCAATGCATTTGCATGAGAGATTAGGAATGAATCAAGGTTCGTGGCCAGGTTCATTTGGAAGAGAATTCCTCAAAGAATCTCTGGTTCAAATTTAGAAGAGTTTAATTAAGAATCGAGCAAGAAATCCTCGCTTAAATCTCAACGGTGCTCCTGTGTTCACACTAATGGCGACAGGGACCCATTTGAAAATCATGATGAGAAAGTTAGGGACCAATCTACAAATAAATCAAAAGCTGAGGGGCTAATTGAGAGAGAAAGAGTCTGACTGGACTAAAATGCAAACTAGATCAAGATAATCTCTAATTGGGCCCAAATTTTAGTAGAAACCTAATTTGGACCCAAGCAATCTGATGGTGAAGTTGGATTTCAGTTCTGACCAAGTTTGACTGGGTAATTTGTGCAGAAACCCAAATCAAAGCAACTTTCTGTCTGAGACTCTACTTGAGGTCAAAATGGGTTCCAAAGGTCAAATCAAGGGTACCAAACCTTATGGAATATTTTTCTATGAATTTTAAAACGTTTAGATGGAATTTATCCTGACCATAACTTCTGTTATTTAAGAGGATTTGAAATTAGGGTTTTGGGTTACTGTTAATTCTCGAAATGCGCAAAAACTCGTTTCTATCTACATGAACCCACTTAGATTTTAATGCTTTTTTTACCTTTGTTTCACCCCTAGCCAACCCCCTGGTTATTCTGTGTTCATGACATGTTAAAATTACAGAATAAACCATGATTTCTTTCCTCTTCTCAAATCATAATAAGGTGGAGATATGACCCTTAAATGAATATGTAGGAGCTTTTATCTTTTATTCCAGACTAAAATGGGCTAGTTAGGACTCATGATGGTGTTCCCATCACATACCAAGAGAAGGTCTCACTTTTTCAGGTGAGCGTAACTCAGTCGAACCACAATAAGAGGCCAAGACTGAAGTAAGGAAGCTTCCTGAAACTGGTTTTATTAAACTCCCCTGTTGGGTATGGCTCTCAAGGGAGGAGCCGGCCCTGAATGAGGCACGCGCATTGCCTTCACCAACAAAGCCTACCCTAGCTCCCTTACCAAGGATGGGCACAGGAGAACTCTTGCAACGGGCGATTCTACACAACCCCTAAGCAAATGCGAGTTTGCCTCAATATAGAACCACTCCCTTTGCATATGGCGACCATTTACACCCCAACCTTAAGAAGGGGTGTGCACGAGTTCTCATACTAAGAGCTCCGAAGGCCCTTCTCAAACAGAGAGATGGGCAGACTTTGACAAAATTAGAGCAACCATGGTCCCTAAGCCCTCGAGCATCAAGAAAAGGGTCCCGGGGCAGCATCAGTAAGCCTGAGTGCCCTCCTCACCTCACCCTAAAAAGTATACATTGGCAGCTCGTTGCCGACAACTGACTTTGGAGTCGTCTATTCCGAAGTGTTCAACGGACCAGGACATTTCACTTTAAAGCCAACTAGTCAAGTAGGGATTCCCCACCCCCTCCTCATGCTACCTCATAAGGGAAGCATTTCGAATGGAGGCACTCAGGAGAACCGCTCTCAACTCGGTTATTACAGGAAGGACACTTCTAAGCTCCCAGCTAGAGCACCAGCATAAAAATTATGTGCGCAAGAGTACTAAGTACCACTAGATGTCGCCCGACATCACTTCCCTCCTAGAGAGTTGGTGCCAGTTCTGGCATTCTCCCACTAACCTCATCCCTAAGATGGGCCATGTCGATAACGCCCACCCCTTTCTACAAGTGGGTCACGACCGAGACGCTAGTTTGCCCAACAGTCGACACAGTTATATCCTGTGTTAGGCTGGGACGGGTGGACAAGGTGCCAGGCAAACGGTCGGGCTACGAAGTGTACAGGAAGACTCCCATAGACCACATGCCTGTTTCTAGCGAGGCATACGGCATGGGCACCTGGACACTACTATGGGTGGCCCTCTCCACGGGCATACCCTTATGCCTCGCCAGCAAACAACCGGGTTAAACAAAATAAGAGGACAGCAGTCGCCTGCAGCAAACAGGCCAGCAACCAAGAAGTGTTCAAAAGCATGACAGATTAGGTGAAAAGGACAAGCCTCCATGCTAAGCCTTTCAAGCGGAAAATTAAATGCCCCATGAAAGGGATGAAACAAAATTCCTAACAGTTGTCCATGCGACTCTCGCGGATAAAAAATCCCAAGCAACAAAACAATCCTTGGAACTTAATTGGCATACGAGCAATTCATTATGAAAGGACAACAGACATAAGAAATAAAAACTTCCCTTTTTTCATAAGAAATATTACCAGTTACATTCCCCGGGACTGTCACCCCCAGCTGACTTACAACAAAGAAAGGCTAAAAAGGGGGACAAATTAATGATGAACATATAAAGATAATGGCAACACATATCAAGACTCAACAGCTTCATCCTCTATCTTCGAAAGGCTAAACGACCATTCCAGCACTCTCGCAGCTTTTGGAGGACCCGGCTTGGCCGCCCCCTCCTCAAGAGCCGATATTTTCCAACGAGCTCCAGCATAGGCACCCTCCTACCCATGTCCTCCATGAGCTGTTGGGCCTCGAGAGGGCTAGCCCTCAAGCTCTCTGCCCTTCCACAGCAAAGGATTGTCCCACTTCCAAGACATACACCTCCTTCTTCACTAGGAGGGTGGTAGGAGAAGCTTGCAGGCGCTTGGACAGGCCTTACAAAACCACTTCCAAGCAACCCCTTGGGCAGCCGGAGTGGCTCGTAGGTGTCAGAGCACCCACCTTTCCAAAAGGGAGGCACCCAACCCGATCGATTCCACCTCGCTGGACATGAGGCCTCTAGCAGGCCCTTCCACGAAGGATCCCCAGATAGACCCAACTGTTTGGCCAATCGTCCCAAGACCCCTCTGACCAAAAGGATCCACTTTTGCTGTCTCCCTTGTTGAGCTCTATCTCATATTTGGCTAGGCAAATGCAAAGTCGCATAATGAGCCACCGACAACAGCAGCTCCTACACCACCCTCGTGGAGTCACCAAGAGAGCCGAACAAGGTGGCAGATACATTGAGCCTCCGCAAGAGAGCAGCCTCCACCCGAGCCCCAAGCGACGCATTTGCAACCCTGCATCCATCAGGTGATCCAAACAGGCCCAAAGAGATAGGCAACCCCACTAGGACATCCTCCGCCTCATCTCCGCTCTCATCCAGAAGAGCGAACACAGCTGACTCCCACTCAACGAACGTCCTACCAGTGGATGCTTTGAGGGAACCCACTTCGCCTCCTCTTTGCTTACTGCCCGCTTCCTCTTGAACTCTTTAGAAACAAGAGGACCCCCTCTTCTTGCCTTGCCCCATGAGCCTCTCCCACACGAGATGAGTCCCATGATGGGAAGAACCGCCACGACACCCAAAGTTGTCTTGGCGAATAAACCGCCTAAAAGTTGCAACAAAAAGCAAATCAAAACAAATCCGAAAGAGACAAAGAAATGGACGACCAAACGTACCTTTGACCACAAAGCATAGGCACGCCTCAAAGCCGAAAATGCCTTAATAGGCATCTCGGCCACAAAGGTCCTACAAAAAGTCCTAAAACCTTCGTCTGAGCACATGCGCTAAACAGGGCAGCAAACTAGATTTACCTTCGCTCGCAGGCCTGAACATAACCGCTATCCGACCTCTCCACCAAACAAGCATGTCCAACAACAAAACCTTGAACACAAGAATGAGTGAAGGCAAAATCCCCTCAAGGCAACTTGGATGCAATAGAAAGGTGGAGGGGCATAAACTCCGATCATACCCTTGACCTCTATTTATAACCCCTCCATTAGGGCGATTCCACCCTATCCTCGAGGCACAAAATCCGCCAAATACAGCACAGATTCCATAGCAACATGCCCAAACTGACAAAATCGTCAGTCAATATTCCGCACATTACACCACTTTGTGCATGCATCTCGATGCCACAATAACATCAGTCGCCTCACTGACAAGCACGACATTTGAGATTATGACCCCTCATGTCAACAACAGTCAATACCCATCTTGTCGAACTACACGATAAAATAATTTCTGTATGCTGCCTCTTAAGGCCAGCAGAAACTATGGCTCCTACGCCCCACATTCCAATCTAATAAAATACCGCCTCTTAAGGCCAGCACAAACTAAGGCACCTACGCCCCACGTTCCAATCTGATAAAATGTCGCCTCTTATGGCCGACAGGAACTAGGGCTCCTACGCCCCACATTCCAATTTGATAAAATGCCGCTTCTTAAGGCCAACACGAACTAGGGCGCCTATACCCCACGTTCCAATCTAATAAAATGCTGCCTCTTAAGGTCGATAGGAACTAGGGCTCTCATGCCCCACAGGTCCAGATAACATAATGCCGCCTCTTAAGGTCGACAGGAAGTCAGGCTCCTTTGTCCCACGTCCCAACTGATGAAACACCACCTCTTTAGGACGGCTACAGAGCCTTAGGCATGTAAAAGCACCAGGCCCCCTACCATAGACAAACACTACTTCTCAAGGTTGGCTGGAACCATGGCAACACACCTGCATAACTACGCTGCCGCCGCCACAGCTGGCACAAAGTCAGGAAAAATCTCTTTACACTTGACCTCCCACAATCGGCAGGAAATAAAGGCAAACCACCCAACCTCGTCTATCGACATCCTGCAACTACTTCATAACAACTATGCTACCCGCTTCCTCTCAACCAGTACCACATTTGTGACCATCGTTTACCGTGTAATTTTAAGTACTCTAACTACTCTCTCAACAGCTTACGCTAGCTAGAGAGTGAAGGTATATGAAGAGGGGCAAAAACCACCCTCGAATCCAAAACTTCATGCATAACCCAACAGAGGATCCGACTACCCGATTATGGGGTAAACAGACAGGACTGGTACTACTCGACCTGCCTACGACCAACCAAACCAGGACCTGGATCCGCCCAATCTACTAGAAGATTCAACATAGCCAAGACCTGAATCGCAACAAAATGGGAATGGTTACCCATAGCCTAGCAGCAGACGAGCAGTCTAACAGAAGATGTACCAGTGATCATGAAAAGATCTTACTAAGGCTCCTCCCATGCTATAAATAGTAAGGAGAGACTCCCAAGTGAAAGGAGGCTGAGAGGGAGAGAAATCTTGTAATCTCACTAGTGCAAAGTTGGGAATATTATCCTCCCCTCAAACGTACACCCCTTGCGGTGAAACTAGATCGCCAACCTCTTCGCCTCCCTTGTGATTGCTTGTAGGACATGAAATCAAACCTTCCGATCACTTAGGAGGTCCGACTCCATGTCCCTCATGATAGATTGCTTGTGGCCACATGACGTTCCCTACATCATAAAATTCTTTCATGACTATCGATGGCCCCAACGACGACCTCCAAGGCTCATTAGAGGCCAACACAAGATCCTAGCAACAATGATAGGTACATCACATTGACTTGTTCCACATTTACTCTTGAATCACAACATATTTAATGGTTAATTAGGGAAGGAGGGCTCTCTTTCGTCTACAAACAACCCCAGAATGTGGACCATCCAAAGGCAGCAATTTTTAATTCTGATTTTGTCTTTTAATTTACAAACGTCCTTTGGATTATATATAAAATCTGAAGATGCTGAACGATCTTCAGACTCCTTCCCCTTCCCCCACTCTGTAAGCTGTACAATGGATAGATCATACAATATACATTTCCACTTCTTGAGCTGCTTCTATAATTTGAACTCGATATATACATCAATGCCACAAGCCCCTTCCCTTCTTTCTGGTTATGTGCTCCCTTTGCCAGCCCCCCCATCACCACCAATCCATACAACAAGGATATGTACGTAGACCATTACTTCATGAAATCACCTAACGAATTCCACCACCGTTTTTAGACATTGATGTCGCGCCGCTTCTTTGGATTCGCTGCTGCATCTGGGTTTCCCTTTCTCATCATAGCTACGAACTCCTCGTAGTTGATTCTCCCATCCTGTTATTCACAAGCAAATATTAGTTTGATCTGCCACAACCATTGATTTTTTGATAGGTGAACAAGTGCGAAGTATATATGTTCTTTACATTGTCTGCATCTACTTCAGAAAGGATCTCGTTGATATCCCTCCCATCATGGATTCCATATTCCTTCAAAGCCTGCTCGAGTTCTTCGGTTGTAATATACCTGTAAAAGCAAGGCATGAGAAATCAATTGAACACACTGCCGAAGTTAATTTGGTATTTGGAGATGTAGCTGCTACTCTGGCAGCAATTATATATTGCTACATACCCACTGTTATCTTTGTCAAAGTACTGGAAGGCAGTGTAGAGGTGCTCTTCTCTATCCATCCTGTTCATATGGATAGTTGCTGTGATGAACTCCTCGTAATCGATCATTCCATTGCCATCGGCATCCGCCTGAAGTGTAGATAAGAAAATAAACGCAATGCCATAGGTAACAAATCCATGGATCAGTGTGTTGAAAAGCATACAGCTTCTAGTAGCTGTTTGACTTCGTTCTCAGTCAGTTTTGTGCCTTGCTTGGAGAGCCCTTGCTTGAGTTCTTCAAGGGTTATCGTGCCACTGTTATCCATGTCCATGCTCTTGAACATCTCCTTCAGGCCGTGTATCTCTTCCTCCGATAAGCAACTTGCTATAACCTATAGAAATCAAGTAGTGTCCAGTTCATCAGAACATGCCTAATTCTAAATCATTTGATAGATAAATGTTTAGGAATTCATGAACACAACAATGTTCTTTTTTTATTTCGTTAGAGCTATGTATAAATCTCCCTTAAAGAATGGTGTTTCATTAGAATGGGAGATATCAAGAAACTTCAGACAAGACTGCACGGGGATTAGAAGTTACCCTTAAAGCAACTTTCTTAAATTGGTTCATTGCTCTGAACTGTTTCATCCTGTTGAGCACCGCATTATCAAGAGGCACATCTGGTGCTTCCCCATCTTCCTTGATCCAAGGGTGATCTGCCACCGTTCAGCGTAAATCACATTACTAAATACTTCTTTTGAAACCGACAGAGAAAAAGATAACAAAAATGTTCAGTTCTTTCATAGTTCTGAATATCTGGTGACAATACCAGTTATTGGTGAGTAAATTTATAGAACCATTAAGGCAGTGACATTTAAAGCAGAGCTCTCTGTACTTATGTTGTGGTGGGTAAATAATGACTATGATATAGAGAGAACATTGTCTACTTATGTACAATGTAAAATGTTGTTAAGCTTACGAGTGCTGCTGCATTTCTTTTTTTCAGAAGGTAACAATTTTTTTCTTTTTACAAAATTCAATGCAAAAATGATGAGACTTCACTGTGATTCACACTTACTGAGGACTTGAGATGCAGTCAACCTCTGTTTAGGATCTTGATTGAGCATTTTCCTGACCAGGTCCTTTGCACCAGGTGAGATACTCGGCCATGGATCACTAGAGAAGTCAATGTGTCCTCTCAAGATGGCATTAAATATGCCATGTTCCGACTCTATTAGCAACAAATATACACAGCAATTAATTGGATGAAAATTGTGATTCCATGAGAGAGAGAGAGCGCGAAGCCATGATTCTACCTGCCCAAAATGGTGGAACTCCAGACAGGAAGATATAAAGCATGACCCCTATGCTCCATATGTCAGCCTCTGGCCCATACCTCCTCTTCAATACTTCAGGGGCAATGTAATACGCACTCCCAACTATGTCTTTGAACACCTCCCCTGGAAAATCCCATCAATCATGCCTCCGTTTAGATCATTTATCACCAACTGATATGGTACGTCAAAGAAAATCATCTGACAAGGATTGTCATTCATGCAAACCAGCATTTGCCAAGTCTTATCCTTAAAAAGAAAATTAACTTGTGCATTTCACATGGATGGTAAATTAAGGATATGGATCAGGAGACAAGGGATGAGATGATGAAATGGGTAGGGAAGGGAAGGGAAGGGAAGGCGGAAAAGAAAGAAAGGACTAAATGGTAGTTAGTTAAGGTGGCCGGACCTTGCTTGAAGAAGACGGACAGGCCGAAGTCGGTGGCCTTGAGTGGGGCGCTCTCGTCCTTGCTGAGGAGGAGGAAGTTCTCGGGCTTGAGGTCGCGGTGGATGACCCCCATGGAGTGGCAGGTGTGGACGATCTGGACGATGACCCTGAGAAGAGACGCGGCGGCCCTCTCGGTGTAGTGGCCCTTGGCGATGATCCTGTCGAAGAGCTCCCCTCCGGCGCAGAGCTCCATGACAAGGTGAACCGACTGCTTGTCCTCGTAAGCCCCCTTGAGCTCCACGATGTTGGGCTGACCCGCCAGGTGGTGCATGATCTGCACCTCCCTCCTAACGTCCTCCACGTCCTCCTTGTTCACCAGCTTCCTCTTCGCTATCGTCTTGCAAGCGAACGTCTCCCCCGTCGCCTTGAGGGTGCAAAGGTGGGTCACCCCGAACTGTCCCCGCCCGAGCTCCTTCCCGATGGAGTAGAGGGACCGCACGTCCACCATGGGCCTCCCGAGGACAGGGCCGATCGGGGAAGGCTTGGCGGAGGCCGGTGGCTTGGTGGTGGCTGGTGGCGAGGTGGTTGTGGTGGTGCCTGCTGTTTGGTTGTTGTTGTTGGGATCATCCTGATCAGGGGCGGTGGTGGCGGTGGGGGGGTCGGTGGCGGTGGCGGTGGCAGCGGGGTCCTTCTTGCTATTGGAGAAGCAGTTGCCCATGGTGGGCAGAGGGGGGAGGGGAGAGGGGGGAGGGCATGTAAGGATGGTGGTGGTGGTGATTGTGGGGGAAGGGTGTAGAAAGAATGGGCTATTGGGGGGGGGGTGTTGGGATTCGGATTTGGATTTGGAAGAGAGAGAGAGAGAGAGAGAGGGAGGGATCGGTTGTTGGCGTTGGGGAGTTGGGAGTTGGGAGGAGGATGAGTGGGAGGGAGGGAAGGAGAAGGGAGGAGTCGGAGGAGAGGAGAGGAGGATTTCGCGGGAACGCGGGAAGGAGAAGCTAATTTGGAAAGTCAGAGAGAGACAGATAGATAGTGCATTGGAGATGATGATATGACGATCCTTTACTCAAAGTCTGTTTTACTCGTACATTGAAGGCGGGTTTTCATTTGTTTTTGTTTTTATTTGGGATATTTACATACATATTCTTGAAATCTTTTTGAATCACATTTGTATCTCCCCTAAATTTTATACACACATCTATACCCCTTTAAACTTGCATTGTTTATCACACATGCCCTTCAATTAGTATTTAACGATATGATGCATTAACCGTGGTTAAGATCTAGGGATATTTACCAGTGATGTTTGAAATATCACCAAGGATTTTATAATATCACTGATGTAATATAACCAATATCACATGTGATATCCACTCTGTAAAGGATGCATAAATTTTTTCATGAATTGTTGTATTTTTAAACCGCGAAACATCCACAAATGTTCACCAAGATCACACATGATCCCTTCACCCAATACCATTCATTTACCCATTAACATGTGTTACCTTTCGATTTACCCACTTACCCATGTCATTCCCAAATCTGATTATGAGTTCCCACTTCCTACCTTACAATTTCCTGTTTGATTTTAATTGAACCTTAAATGTGTCAATATTGAAAAGAACCAATTTTGCACACCCTTATATGTAGTGTCATCTGTACAAGCTATGGCCATGTACCCCAGGTACTGGGCATGCGATTTGTCTATAATTGTTTTGTCCTTAACCACAGCCACATGTTTGGTGGCTTTGCTATCCTCTAAGCTATACTAGCAACTAATAAGCTAATAACCTAGTTTTGTTGGATGTTAATGTCATGTGTTTGTGATGTGTTTGCAAGCTTTGATAGTTTATTGGTCTAACCGAAGGATAATGCAACCATGAAGTCACTAATGTTGCTTCCAAGATTATTAAATATGACAACATTAAATCCAACTATAGAGATGGGTTGTCCTATAGTGGGTAGCTGGTCTGCAATGTACTTGACTTTTTGGAGGTAAGAACAATTTCTTCGCCCTTCTTTATGGTATGAAGTTGCCTACATAGTTGGCGTATATGTGTATGCAATGGAGAACTATATGTTGTGACAACTATCTGCCACACTCCACAAGAAACTCAAAGTTATACCACATCAAGTAGAACCTCTTCTTAAAGTGAAGCAAGGAGGAGACCCATTAAAGTCTGATCTCCTTTCATCCAGGCTACAGGGATTAGATCTTGTAATGGTATGCTGACAACATAGGAGGAGTTGCTAGAGGAGGACATCAAAGTAAGACGTGTCTAATCCGTCACCAACAAAATCATGTGAATATATGATTGGCATTATTTCAATTTTCCAAAATAGATAATTGTTCGGGGTATGCTTGATAGTGGTAGGGATGTAGAGAATGGACATGTGGTAATCATCGTCTTCTTCAAGCAATGAGGAGGACTTGGGGTGCGAGTGGCAAGCATGTGTCCAAGTGAAGAAATCAGAGAAGAAAAGGGACTTGGTTGCAAATTAATGTTCAAAAGTACCTCTTTGCAATGTAGAAGAGATATTAGGAGAGAGCTATGTTGCCTGAGAAAGGGGAAGAGAGAGAATAGGTCTCTTGGATTTGGACGGTTATGAAAGAGAAAGTGTTATGAGCTAGTGGAGATCCAAATGAGCTAAGGTGAGGAGATCCACTAATGAATGAGAAGATAATGATAGGGAGGAGTGTGTCGAGGATGAGGCAAGAATAGTCATCAACATCAAAAAGTTCATCTTCGAGTTGGCTTTTAATACAAGGAGCCTAAATTGACTTACTCGATTGATTCAACATGATATGTACACAAGTATTTATATATAAAGCATTTGGCTTTAAATTACATTCAACTTGACAGAGAATCAAGTAGATAAGTTTGTTGAAAGGAAATAGGGGGGAGATTGAGTCCTTCTCAATTGAGATATGTCGATATAGTGAAAAGACATGGTCAAGGGCCAAGTCCTTCAATGCTATCAATTGACAGGCATGGACCTCAAACAATACCATTACAACATCAAAGAGCCAATGGAGCAGCCAGCCACCAGATTGCAAGTCACTATTGAGGGTTGAAATAACCCTTTCCAAGGGTCATTCGAGATTTTCTCGGAAGGGTAGGGGTGTAAGTGTAATTTTAGACCCCTTGGGTTTAAATTTGTGGGCTTTGCTAGAAAGAGAAAACTTCACGGGGGAAATCTCATAATTTTTCCTTCTCTCTCTTCCCACACAACACACCTACGCACACACCCCCCTCACAAACCCTTACCCTCTCCCTATTTAACACCACCACCACCCTCTCCATCTCCACACCACCACCTCCACCTTCACTCCACCACCATTGCCACCGGTGGCCTCCCTTCCTCTTCTCCGCCCCCTTGCAACAACAAGTAGGGGAAGGAGGGGAGCTCAAGGCGAAGGAGAAGGAGAGAGGTAGAAGTGTGGGAGAGGGAGAGTGAGGAGCTCGGAGAAGCTCAGGAGAGAGAGGGAGAGAAAGTGAGGGGAGGAGTCGAAGGTGCAAGGAGTAGCTCGGAGGAGGAGGTGCAACCTCCTGCAGCTGCTGGAGGAGCAGCTGTGGCTTTGCAGGTGAAGAGCCGCGCGAGGAGAAGGTTCACAAGACATACTACGGAACCATTTTTCTGCAATATCAAACGTCTGGGATGCCATCCAGACATCTGGAGGAGCCTCAAGACGTCCAGAGCTGGCGTCGTATGTTTGACAGCACGCAAAGTGTCGAGATATGTCCTTTGTACATGCCAACATGCACGTACATATTTCTTTACATGTCATGTTTTTAAAATCGCACGCATGTGTAGGTACAGGATGTTAGAAAGGCACATGGAGCACCCTTTAAGGTGCTTTAGGACGTCTGGAGAGAGTGCCAGACGTCTGATGCACTCCCAGACGACCGGTGGGAGTGTCAAACATTTGGGATCTCCCTCAGATCCCTGCGGAGGGGTTCGGACATCTGAGGAAGCCACAGGAAAGTAAGGTAAGTCTTTGTGGTCATTTAAGACGCCTGGATCTAGTCCTAGACGTCTGATTGTAAACAGAGTACACATTTTTGGCCTGTTTAGGGCCTAAACAGAATCGATTTTGCACAAATGAAGTATCATTGGTTTTAGTTCGAAGTTCTTTACGTGTTTATGTCACTCGTATACTTTGGAAATCGTTTGATGTGATTTGGTCATTTGTATAGGTCTCCAGCTAGTAGAGTATACGGGGCCTGCGGAGATGACGAGATCTGCGATTCGAGCCCCCATTCCACCCATGTATCCCGGTAAAGTGGTTTTTCTCAATATTATGAATTAATTAATCAAGTGCATGTTATCATAGAATGAATTGATTGAACCCTATCGTTGACGTGTTCTCGATCGTGTTTTAACAGTTAATTACGTCATAGTATAGGTGATCAAGCATCATCAACAAATAAAAGTTTTATTACTCGAAAACCTAAGTATCCGAGGTCGAACACAGGGAGCAATTGGAATTTATTACTAATCTCAAGAATGTAATTGAACACTTAATTACTCAAAATGTAATTCAAATATAAATGCATGAGTTTGAAAAGTAATTGTGGCAAAAAGAAGAAATTGGACGTTTGATCCCTTAAAAATGTGTTTCCCTTCTCTTATTTTTCCTTCCTTTCTTCTTCTTTGAGCTTCTTCTTTCTTTTCTGTAGTGCTTCTTTTCTTCTGCCTTGCTTCTTTCTTCTCTTGCAGTATCTTTCTCCTTACCGGTCTTCTTCTTCTTCCTTGGCTCTGCTTCCTTCCTTGGTTCTGTTTGCCTTCAGTTCCTCTTCTTCTTCTTCTTCAATTCTTCTCTGTTTCCTTCGCCTCTTCCTTTTCTTCTCTTTTTCCTCTACGAAGGCTTCCTTCCTTCTTCTTCTTCAGTTCTGTTTCCCTTGGCGTTTCTTCTTCCTTTCTGTCTTGCCTTGCTTCCTTGGCAGAGCCTCCTTCCTTCTCTGCACAAACCACAGCAAAGCAAAACCTAACCCTCTACCCACACCCGCGCATCTCTCTCTCTGTGTAAACCACTCTCAGCACGCTTTGCCAGAGCCGGGTAAACGGGTCGGATCTCATGCCCAGGACCATGCGCACCGGCGTGAGGGTGGTGCGCGAGGTGTGCTCAGGACAAGGTCGGGTCGGGTGACGCCAGATCCACATGGTGAACTCACGGACAAGGCGCAGTGGTAAGGTGAGAGACCTCACCCCAAGTGCGTTCGGAGGCAACGAGCATATATGACAAAAACAATATAAACCACTCTTCCTCTTTGTGAGTTAACGATGTGGGACGAATGTTCCACCTCTTCTCTCACGCGCCTGCAGCAGACCATGCTTTCAATTCCCACAGCTGCGGACTTTGCAGCACCTCTTGCAGGAGCAGAAGTCTTTGCAATACCTCCCTGAGTCAGCTGCTCCTAGAGCCCTGCAGTCCTATGACCTGGAGCAAGCTTGGAGCTTCTTCAAGTTACCGTCAATGGCGGCCGGGGAGTGAAATCTGTCAGACACAAAAAGAGTCTCGCGGCTTAATCAGATCACCGGGGTACCTTCACCGTGTCACGGTGAAGGTGAAACGTTAAGTGACAGGCCGTGGGGCGGCCTAGGCGTGCGTGCCTAGGTCGCCCTGTGGCCAGATGGATGGGTGTGTTCGGGGGACTGTTGGGTAGGTGTAGAGGGACTGTGGATGGGCGGAGGTTACTCAGTGAGGTGAGGTGGAGGTTATGCGATGATCGGTGAGGTGTGTGGAGCTGCGGAGCGACGGGAACGTCTCGCCGGAGGGTGGCCGGAGATAAGGAAGGTGATGGTGAACAGCGTCGGTCGAGGGATGTTTGATGAAATAAAATGAGGGAGATGAAAGAGGGGATAGAGGAGAATGGTTTTAACCTAATTAAAGGGACGAAGGGGACGGTGAGGCAGACGGCAGTACCTACTGTCGCCGGAGAAGAAGACGTCTAGTGGAGGAAGACGGTGACGACGACGAGGCTAGGGCAGCTCGTGCGGGTGTTGCGCGACGCGGAGGAGGATGAGGAGGACGGCTCTGCCACTGGTTTTGTGGTAGAGCGAAGAGGAAGAGGAGGGGGGCTCGCCGGAGCTCGTTGGACCCCTTGGTCGGAGAAGAAGGAGATGAATTCGAGGTGGAATCCCTGCCAAGTCGAGCTGAGGAGGTGCGGCCGGAGTTAAGGTTTAATTTATGGTGCTGGCCGTGCTTCTGGTGCGTGGAGGGCACGTCTTCTACCACCGACGTCTCGCCGGAGATGGAAGGTGGTTAGATACCCAAATCTCTCGTGCGTTCGCACGAGAGATTTGGGTATCTAACCACCTTCCATCTCCGGCGAGACGTCGGTGGTAGAAGACGCACGAGAGATTGGGTGCAAATCAATGGTCATGATCAGGCTCAGATGGAAGGAGATTCCTCAGTGAATCTCCCTTCCAATTCTGGGAGGATATCTCTGAGGGATCAGAGAGTATTCCCTCTATAATCCTCGTCGAAGAAGGATTCTTCCCCAATAATGGCGAAAGGACCTGATTGTAAGATTGGCGAGGAAGCTAGGGGGTTCTATGTGATGGTTTTCAAAAGATAGGGACCAACATGTGATTGGGTGTACTAAATTGCAAAGTAGGTCAAGATGACCTCCCCTTAGGTCCAAATTTTGGTAAAAACCTAATTTGGACCTAAGGAATCCAATGGTGAAGTTGGATTTAGGTTTGACCACATTTGACTGGATATTTTGCATAAAAACCTAAATTAGGTCAATTGATGAGCTAGGACCCTAATCTAGATCAAATTAGGTTCCAAAGGCCAATTTAAATGTTCTAAACCCTAGAGGATATTTTTCCATGAATTTTAGAGGATTTACTTGATTTTTATCCTGATCAGAACCTTGTTGAATTAAGCGGGTCTGTTTTAGGGTTATAGATGTCATTTAATTCCTGGATTGCACATGAACCCATTTATGATTGAATCAACCCACTTTTTATCTCATTTAGACCTTTTGATTTATGCTCTGTCTCTGAGAAATCCTGTTTATGTACTGCAATGGTAAAATTACAATTTTAACCTTTATTTCATGTTTTCTTCTCAGAACACTTATTCCTTCAATTAGGCCCTCTTCTAGGTTATGTAGGAGCTTTTATTCTCTTTATTAGGTCAAAATGAGCTAGTTATGGCTCATGGTGAGGCTCTCATCACCTAGGATATGAAATGAACCCTAGGGCAGAATTGAGCGAATGAACATTACTTGAGCCACACAGTCTATTTTGAAATGCCTGTTAGAACACTTAATGTTAGCAAATGAATAGTTACACGATGTGATTCTTTGTTCAGTTATTAAATTACGAGCTGCCTGTTATATGGTTGAAAATCAAGTTGTGAACAACGAGATATGCATGTCGTGAAATGAAATGAATATAATGCATGAACCCGACGGGGAACTAGAAAGGAACTCACGTATATGGAATGAATATCGTATGTAGAAGAGAAGTGAGCTAGCTCTTGAGTATACGGTATCGAGGTGAGCAACTGTCCCTTTTGCAAGGAAAGTGAGCTGCCCCTCGTGTACGCGGTACTAAGGAGAGCTACCATCACTTTAGTGTAAGGGGGAGCTAGCCGCCCTTGGGTTGAGACTCGGCGTTAGGAATGGTTCCCTACACCAACTCTTGTTAATTTAGTGTAGGGGGTGACGGAAAGCCGTTTTCACGCATTTTGAAGTCGTCGGAAATCGTAGTATGTCGCGCAAAAATATTCGTCAAAAAATGATTTTTGTAAAGATAATGAGACTTGAGTCCCGGTCGTTCGTCTCTAGGAGGCATTTATTCAAATCTGAAATTGATCTTTTCTAGCTCTACTTGCTTAAAATCGCATGGCGGTTATGGTTATTACGTATTTAAGCACGACCTGCTTAGTTGCAAGAATATCAGAAAATGAAAAGCAGGAAACTTTAATCACACAAAATATATTGCAACAAGCTCATGGTGATTCTCAACACACACATATATATATATAGAAAATTTTCTTTCATTCATTCAAGAGAGTGTTTGCAACATGGAACTAGAGGAAAGCTTTAAAATAGCAATCTAGCTAATAGAAAACGATCACATACAGGAATCTATGGGGGGATTTTGCATGCATCATTGGGGGAGAATAAAGAGCTACACTACTAAGCAGTAAATAAAAGCATGTAAATTATGAAGAACTAGCTACTAATCTAGCAGAAAATAAGGGCATTAGGAGGTGGGCTTCGATGGCCTTTGAATGGTTGAGAGGAGGAGGGGCGGCCAATGGTGCTTAGGCTGGCCCTTGGAGAGAGGTTGGAGAGGTGATCCAGCATCCTGCCATGGAGATGGTAGTGGCCATGGTGAGCAACTCGTGGGGGTGGAATGGAGGTGAATGTAGCTAACCTAAGTGTGAATGAGTGCCAAGAATGGGATGGGAGCAAATGGCCACCCCTTAGGTCATTTTATAGACCTAAGGGAGACTTTCTAGAGAAGTGTGGAACTCTCTAGAGAGAGCCCCAAGAGTGGCCAGCCATGGTGAGAGAGAGGTGGTTCTTAGATCCATAAAAAGTGGATCTCAATTTGAATGGCTCTTGGTTACTAATTTTGGCAACCAAGAGTGGCGCCACATTTGGAAGAGCCTAGAATACTCTAGGTTGTGTGGGAGTGCGTGAATGGGTGTGTGTGTGTGTGTGTGGTCGTGCCGTATGTGTCTAAGTGATATAGGTTAGGTCCTAAGGGGTTTAGGTTGGTGTAGGCCTTAAATTAGGGTTGCAAACCCTAATTGCTAAGGGGGAATTGCAATTAAACTCAACACAAGTTTAATTGAATGGGTGTGAACCTAATTGAGAGTGAAATAACTCAATTAGGTTGGGCTTAGGTCAATTGGACTCTCCTTGAGTCCAATTGGACTTGTGTGGGTTGAGATCTGATCTCAATTGGACCCTATGAGTCCAATTGACTAGGCAATGGTAATTGACTATGATCTAAGTCAATTGGGTTTAGTGAGGACTAATTAGGCCCTTAGTAAGGTCTAGAGGTGATGTACTAGGGTTAGGGCACCTTAATTTAGATTCCTATGGGGTTGGAATTGGGTTTAGGGAGCTAAAGATCCAAGATCAAGTCTTGAATCTTAAAACAGGAACTGGAGAGTAGTTCCAGACGTCCAATAAAAGTATCAGATGACTTATACTCAAAAACCAGAAGTCCAAATTTGTTGTCTAGACGTCTAATCATAGTCAGGAAGGATTCTAGGTTCTGTTTTGGGTATTCTGCAGAAATTGGACGTTTGACCAAGTGTCTAGACGTCCAATAACACTGCAGAAGTGGGTTTAAGGTGTGCAGGAGTTGACTAAGGGTTATAGATGACCTATAATTCATCTGGACGTCCAAATAAGGGTTAGAATTAGGGTTTTAGGGTTTCATAGGGTGTGGTAACCTAATCTAAGGGTGGCTAAGGCTTGGGGAGGCTTCTAGGCTATCCTAGGGCTAGGATGGACCTAAGTTCTTCACATTTTACTGCTTTATTCCTACTTAATAGGATAGCATACCTTAACTCCCTTACATTATTATCTACTACATCTAATCTAAGTCTTCTGCTCCAGCTCTGCTGCAACACCAGTTATTCTTCAATTCTCCTAATCTAGCTTCAGATCCAACTCAGATCTAGCTTATTACATGTAATTGACATAATGCACCTAATCAACACATTATAGCATCATTTTATGCATACCTAAAAGAAAGCAATAAAGATGCAAATAATGCTTATGCATGAATGAATTATCCTAACTTATGCTAAGTCCTAGCCTAATTTAGGTCAATTAAGACCTATGATTGCTGTGTAATTATACCCCCATGCCTAAATCTTGCTAGTCTCTAGCAAATGCGAGACTAAATTATTCACAAAAGGGTCCCTAAGGGATTGATTATTTTATCAAGGGTATGCCTAGATATTTTTCTCCTTTTTGTTTTCATCCTATGCTCTAGAAATCCAGACAATCGTGAAAGTGTAGCTATGTAGCTTTTGCAATGGATTCGAGTGAAAACTAATTCACCTCTAAAACCTATACTCGACCCCTAGTAAAAATTCTAGCTGGATAGGCGAACTTCTTCCCTCGGGGTATTCAAGATATTCTATGAATTCCACCCCGGCTTTAGGCTTAGGTAGAGAATCTCTGAGGGGTACAGGTGTTTATTTGGTGGCTCACTGTCACTTGGTGCTACATAGAGATTAGTGTTACAGAATCTAGATTCCCAGATTACTATGTAACTCAACTCAGAGAAAGACAAGAAAAACTATGCTATCTTTTGATTCCTTTGTATTCATTCTCTCTTACTCTTTTTCTTTTTCTTTTTCTTTTCTTTTCTTTCTTTTTCTTGGAGCTCACAATCTCACCAGATTCACATATATGACCTGTATTTGGTGGTCTCATTTGGCATTAACACTTTAATTGAGTTTCCATAATCCTAACACTAAGTCGGAATTCCTCAGCCAATATTCGGGCAGTCAAAAACACAAGAAAGGTGGGTTAAGGCCATATTTGGTAGATCTCAAATTTATTTGGTGGTATTGCCTCAATGCAACTGAAATAAACACTAAATATTTGCTTTTTTTTTCTTTGCTTCTTCTAATTTTTTTTTTCAATTTTTCTTCTTTTTTTCATCATTCTTTTTTTTTTCAACACAACACAATTAGCACATATCTATGAACTTTATTGAGGAGGCATTATTAGGGATTGGTGGTACTCAAGAGACATTGGGTGGCTTATTTGGTGGAAGTACCTACTCATGGCACCGGGTGAGATGGATAGAACGGTGTATTTCTGACCTTGATATCAATACCCTCCTTCAGCCGAGGATTCCGTAAAGAATGGTCATAACCATTCACCTTAGCCCTAGTTTTATGAAAACTCGCTCTTCGTGTATTTGCCTTATTTGGTGGCTCTCAAAATTTCACACAAAATGTATACGCAGGAATAGAGAGTGAAAACTATGTCTTATCTCTAAGTATCATCACCTAATTATCTAGGATTCCAAATTCCTTACACTAATCTTAGAGCACCAGTACACTCTACTCTCATCTCACGTTATTTGGTGGATTTTTGGAAGAAAATCTACCTGACTCCCAAAACACTGTCCAGGGGTTCAGGAGAAGAAGCACTACTTCTTCTCGACAGACTAAAGACATTTATCAGCCTTCACCGTGAATCTATTGCAAATTCTACGTATGTGTGAAAAGTTGTATTGGATTCCAGATTATAGGAATCAACTAGATGATAAAATCCCTAATGCATTCTCTTAATAAAATAATCTTATTCATGGATGCACTATGTATATATGCTATAACAAGTAACCTCTTATATTCATACTTCATGAAATTTCCCTTTCGGGTTACATTCAGCTTAACCCCATATTTAGAACAAAAGGTGAGCAGGTGAATCAGAAATGGCTATTGCGGACGATTTCTAGCTCCAATGCGAGCACTGGAGGTGAAGTCGGTTGTTCTTTTATTTAGGATCCTAAAGTCTGTGTAACATGTAGCTCCGAGGTTTTCCTAAATGTTGACATAAAAATTTTCAGTTTTGTTGTATCTACCCCCCCATGCCTAAGTTCTTGCATGTTCTCATGCATGAATATAAAATAAAATAAATACAGTAGGGAGTAGATGGGTAGAAATCACCTGTAATTGATCCTAAAATTATACATTCAGCACCAGCCAACTTGATTGTATGCAATATGCAGAAAGAAAAATATGCTATATATAAAAATGAATATGTATATGGTGTTGGATGCGGAGTAGATGCTGAGTTTAACGCCTCCAGCTGGGCGAAAATTCAATCACACGTCCTCAATAAGATAAATGATCTCGTCAGCTGGAGAAGGTTCCTAGGCAAGAATGGCTTGAGGCGCTGGCCATTTAACGTAGATATATGCCCAGATTTTGGGTCCCTGATCTGGACTATCCCATTAGGATATGGGTGAATCACAACATATGGGCCAGTCCACTTGGACTTGAGCTTCCCTGCGAAAAGTTTTAATCATGAATCGAACAACCAGACTTGCTGGTTGGGCGTGAATGCTTTCCTCTGGATGTGGCGGTCATGAAAGGCCTTGGTCTTGTCCTTGCATATCAATGCGTTCTCATAGGCCTCTCGCTGGATCTCTTCTAATTGGCTGAGGTGGAGTTTTCGTTCTTGACCTCCTGCATCGAGGTCAAGGTTACATTTTCGCATCGCCCAAAAGGCGCGATGTTCCAGATCTACAGGAAGGTGACAGGCCTTTGCCATATACCATACGATACAGTGACATTCCGAGTGGGGCCTTGTATGTGGTCCGATATGCCTAGAGTGCATCAACTAATTTATCGAACCAATCCTTCCTGTCTAGTCTAACTGTCTTCTGAAGAATCAGCTTGATCTGACGGTTAGACACTTCAGCCTGCCCATTGGTCTGCGGGTGATACGGGGTGGCTATACAGTGATGTACCCCATATTTCTTTAACAATGACCTGAAGTGGGCGTGGATGAAGTGGCTTCCCCCGTCGCTAATCAGAGCGTGGGGTATTCCGAATCTCGTGAAGATGTATTGCCGTACGAAAGAAATGATGGTCTTATGATCAGCCCGTCTCACCGGGATGGCCTCGACCCACTTCGAGACATAGTCAACGGCTAATAATATGTACTCAAAGCCATGTGAATTCGGAATAGGGCCCATAAAATCGATGCCCCAGACGTCGAACACTTCTACAACCATGATGGGCTGGAGTGGCATCATGTCTCTCCTGGTCATAGAACTAATCGACTGGCATCGTTTGCAGTGCTGGGCGTATTCGTGTGTATCTCTGAAAATAGTTGGCCAGAAAAATCCCGACTGCAAAATTTTTGCAGCGATTTTCCATCCCGAGAAATGACCACCACAAGCATCATTGTGGCAAAAAGATAACACACTGAGGATTTCAGAATCTGGGATGCATCTTCAGTGGAAGAGCAGTGGGTCATCCCAAAGGTAGAATTTGGCCTCCGCAGTGAATTTGAGTTTTTGGTCCTTGGATTGGTTCGCAGGAATCTTGCATGCGACAAGATAGTTTGATATATCCGCGTACCAGGGGAACTCAACAAAGTGAACTGCCAAAAGGGATTCATCCAGAAATTGCTCATGGATAGGCAAGGAATAAGGAATGTGGCCTGGTCTAGTCTGGATAAGAGATCCGCCACAACATTCTGCTTTCCAGCTTTGTCACGGATTTCAATATCAACTTCTTACAATAGAGGATCCATCTGATGAGCCAGGGCTTGGCATCCTTTGCCAACAAATGCCAAAGGGCGGAGTGGTCAATGAAGATGATGACTTTGGACCCTAATAAATAAGATCTGAATTTATCCAACCCGAATACTACTGCTAGTAGTTCTTTTTTGGTGACAGTATAATTGCGCTGAGCCTCATTCAGCGTCTTCCTAGCATAGTATATGACAAAATGTTGTTTTTCCCGACGCTGGCCTAAAACAACACCGACGGCAAAATCAAAAGCGTCGCACATCATCTCAAAATCAAGTGACCAGTAGGGTGGTTAGAGAATCGGAGAGTCAGAGACAGCACTTCGTAATGTCTCGAAGGCACTGAGACACGAGGTGTCGAATTCAAATGGGGCATCGGCAACAAGGAGATTCGTCAATGGTCATGCAATTTTCGAGAAATCACGTATAAATCTCCGATAGAAGCCGACGTAACCCAAGAATGATCTGATCTGCTTGACCAAACTAGGTGGCGGTAAGTGGGAAATAATCTCAGATTTAGCTCGATCGACCTCAAGTCCATTTTTAGAGATCCTGTGCCCTAGTACTATGCCATCCCTCACCATGAAATGGCTTTTCTCAGAGGATAGTACTAGGTTTACCTCAATACACCATTTCAGGATCTTGGTGAGGTTATCAAGACAAGATGCAAAATCATCTCCAAAAATGGAGAAGTCATCCATGAACACCTCCACATAGCCCCTAATCATGTTGGAGAAAATGGCCATCATACAACGCTGAAATGTTGCTAGTGCATTGCAGAGGCCAAAGGGCATCCGCTTGAAAGTGAATGTTCCAAAGGGGCATGTAAATGTGGTCTTGTCTTGATCTTCCAGGCTAATTGCTACTTGATTATACCTAGAGTATCCATCCAGAAAGCAAAAGAAATTGCGTCCAGCTAACCATTCCAAGATCTGATCAATGAAAGGCAAAGGAAAGTGATTCCTCTAGGTAGCCATGTTCAATTTCCTATAGTCGATGCAGACCCGCCAAGATGTCACAGTGCAGGTCGGGATGGATTCGCCTTTATCATTTTTTACTACGGTGAGTCCTGCTTTCTTGGGCACTATCTGGATTGGGCTCACCCATTGGCTGTCAGAGATTGGATATACAATACCTGCATCCATCCATTTAATGATCACCTTCTTAACAACCTCTAGCATGTTCGAGTTTAGCCGTCTTTGAGGTTGTCTCGAAGGTTTCACCCCCTCATCCGTGTAAATGTGATGAGTGCAATACGAGGGGCGAATACCGCGGAGATCAGCAATGCTCTACCCTATAGCAGCCCTATGGTCTTGTAGCATAGAAATCAATTGATGCTCCTGTTCTTGGGTTAAGTGAGCACTGATAATGACTGGGTATGTCTCACTTTCGCCCAAGAACACATACTTAAGTGAGTCAAGTAAGGGCTTCAATTCAATCACGGGTGGGTTAGGGTTAGAAATGGGAATAGGAGGAGCAAACTCAAAGGTGGGAATCTGCTGATCCGTATGCATGTGAATTCCTGCTGATTCGCTACCTGTGAGATAGTTGGTTGTGACTGCGTCAATGGGAAACCCGTTGGCTGTGGTCATGCCTTCTTGCAACAACAGGGGTGATTCAATGGTGTGCGAATCAGGATAGCTAGATTCAGGGGTGCTGTGGTCAGAAGCACACCCTAAACTGTCAGATCCTCGGGGAGATATGTGCAGTGCAGTGGTCTCAGTCCCGTGTGGATCGAGGTCCAAGAACCTTGATAATGTAGACGAATGAGGCATTGGGTCGTCACAAAGGAGCCCAATGTTACCATAGTATGCTGAATCTTCGTCTTCACCATCCTCCTCTATGCGATCACAGTCAAAATTCCTTGATGCCCTGAATATGTCAAGTTGAAGTCACTCATTACCTAGGGCTATCTCTAGACACCCGGATGCACAATCAATGTTTGCTCGGGTTGTCGCCAGAAATGGGCAACCCAAAATGATTGGTGCATCTCGAAGATTAGGAGGAACTTCCATATCGAGAACGAAAAAATCTGCGGGAAGGCAAAATCCGTGAACTTTTACGATCATGTTCTCAACCACCCCCTCGGTGTTTTTACTGATCTATCAGCCAGCTGAATCATTACTGAGGTAGGCTTTAACTCCCCAAATCGAAATCGATCAAATACAGCAGTGGGAGTTAGGTTGATGGACGAACCCAGATCTAGAAGGGCCCGATCAAATGGAGAATCCTGCAAGAAGCAGGATGAGTGGGGTACCAAGGTCTTTCTTTTTCGATGGCAAGTCAACTAGAATCACGGCGCTAGCTTCTTTTGGCAGTACTGCCTGTTGTCCAATTCTAGGTTGTCGCTTTGGGGTACAATAGTCCTTGAAGAACCTAGCAACAGTGGGGATGTGATCTATTGCCTCGAGGAGGGGGACCTGAATATGTACTTCCTTGAACATTGACTTCAGGTCCTCAAAATTCTGCATGTCCTTTTTCCGTACTACATTTCGCGTCAAAGCCTCAGGAAAAGGGACGGGAATCTCAGGGTTAAGTGGCCTCTTACCCTTATCTACTGTAGGTGGCTCCTGAGATGAAGGAGTCGAACCTGCCTGCGACGAAGGGTGAGAAAAATCAGGACCCGCCTGCCTATGTGGTGGGTTGAATGTCTTCCTTCCGCTCCTCAATGAGACAGCATTTGCATCGGCTTGCTGTCCATGAGGTGGTGGGGGAGCGGAAGGGGCAGAGTATGCGGGGTTCTGTATCAAAGGCGACTAGCCTTGAGCATAACCAGGTGGTGCAGGAGGCACCTGTAATATGGCGTGTGCCTGTCCTTGTGGTGCCTGAAACCTAGGAGGGGCACCTTGGTTCTACACATACCGAGGGTTCAGGACGGGTTGGGAGGGCAAGGCTCCCTGAGTCCTATGCTCCTGCAACAGCTGGTTTTGCATGTTCTGTATAGTCTGCATCTGATTAGCCATCGCCTTCATTATCTGCAAGCTATCCTGTGTAGATTTCCTCATCGATTCTTGAATTTCCTCTTTCAGTGCCTCCATAGGGTCAGCCTGCTTTGGAGGGTGATTGGCAACTTGGTGCAGCGGCTGGTATATTGAATGGGGTTGCTGCTGCTAAGACGGGAATGACTGCTGCTTAGGGTATGTGTTTTGCGCATTCTCGCATTACCTGGTCTGGTAGTGTGTATCTTGATGTGGTCTCTGTGAGTTACTAGACCAAGAGAAGTTCGGATGCTGGCGCCAACCAAGGTTATACGTCTCTGAATACGGGTTATTACGTCCGTATCCTTGAATCGCACTGACGTCCTCGTAGGTCGAAGATGTCTGAGACGTATATCCATCAAGGGGATACGTATTATAATTTGCGGGTGGTGCATAACCCTGGTCGTATGGTGACAGATCGAGATTGTTTACGAGATCCTGATATGCAAGATCTCGTAAATAAGGAGAAGATGCATCCCGAGTGAGTAGATTGACTCGAGCAGGAGGGGCTCAGGTTGCATAGGAGGGTCTTAGAACAACAGAGTTCAGGTTAGATTGACCCTGACTAATTTGGTCAATCTTTTTCTCAATCAGGTTTATTCTATCCAGTTGCTTGACGATGATATCCATGTCAGCTCGAATAGACTCGGTGTGAGCCTCATGGACACCAACCCACTGCTGACCAGGCCGCTGGAACTGGTTCATGGACGCGGCATTCATCGAGTTCTCCGCCAAAGATTCGAACAACTCAAATGCGTTGTTCTCGTCTTTCGTGAGGAAATTCCCGCCACTAGATGCATCAACCAAATACCGATGTGTGTCATCCAGCCATGGTAAAAGATCTGAGCTAGGTGCCATCTGGGTATACCACGGTGCGGGCATTTTCGAAGAAGGTCGTGAAATCGGTCCCAGGCTTCATGCAATTTCTCCCCAGCTCCTTGGGAGAAAGTCGTGATCGCACGCCTTATCGCATTCGTTCGACCAATCGAGAAGAACTTTTGCAAGAACTCACGTCGTAATTTCAGCCAAGTTCCAATTGGCTTCCAATGGTCTTGAACCAGTATGAAGCTCTGTCCCTCAGAGAAAATGGGAAAAGCTTCATCAGAACAATCCCAAGATCAATATTCCTAGGTCGAATCATTTCTGCGAGTCGACTCAAGTCCTCTAAGTGCTAGAACGAATCTTCGGTTGAGTTTCCATAATAATGAGTGCTGATCAAACAGATCACATTGGGCTTGAGCTCAAATGCGTCTCCGCCTGCGAGAATCCTGACTAAGGGTAAGACGATCGGTGCGGCTGGATTATAGAAATCCCAAAGTTGTTCTCCTCGCGATGGATGCTGCATTCTGTTAAGCATCATCAAAATACGATCCATGCTTTGCTGATGTCGCTCCTCAAATTCAACAACCCGGGCCTCCAGACGAGCCATCAAGTCCAAATTACCAACGTCCTAACTTGGTCTAGGTCCAGGTCCAGGATTAGCCATTGTGGCTAAGGGAGTAGAAGAAGTGGGGGCAGAAGATGGTCCTGGAAAGGTGACTCGCCTCCTTGGGAATGGCTCCCAAGGTCCAACCAGTTGAGGTCTAAGTGACCTCCTTCCTTGCATACACCACCCAACCCTTGGGTTGGTGTAGCCAAGCCAGACAAGGCTAAGGCCCTGTCAATCAGATGGTCCTTATGATCGAGTGACCAGATTTTTCGTTTTGAGTTTGAATTCCTAAAGAAAAATTCGTCGTACAACCAACTGAAAGTGATTCCCACCTCTTGAGCTAACCTAGCCAAGAGGTTGAAAGCACCAAGTAGTATGACAACGAATTCGGGTTGATTTCATGTTTTAAAATTGACTTTAGCCCATTTTTCTTCAGTTGGGGTTTGTGGTGAGTGGCCCACAAGGTGACCAAACTCACCGGCTAAGCACTAGACTTGATTAAGTCTAGTCTAGCCCAAATGCGGTCTCTAGATTGTAACCCTAAAGATTTAACCTAGGGTTCATGTAATTCTAGGGTTTTTTGTTCTTTTGTTTTGTTCTTCCTCAGCTGACCACAAGAATAAAAATAGTTCTATGACAAAAATTGGAATCCAATTAAATTAAAATTTGGCGAGTAGATCCCTTTCTCAATTATCTTTTCAGAGAATATATTTTGTAATTTTTAATGTTTCAACCGAATTTATAGAGATTTTTAAATGTCAAGGGATCATATTTGGAATTTTGATCCCTGGTCGATTTTTCACTTTGAAATAGTATCAAATGACTTTCAAAAATTCAGGAAAAATATGGAAAATAAAGCAATGAGATCAGATTTCAAACCCCACCATTTTTAGTCAAAACAAATTCGTGAATTGATCGAAATTGCTTTTTGAACTTTGAAAATTCTCAAATCTGGGTCAGTCTGACCCCCTTGCCCTTCACGAATTTTTAAAAATTTTATACTTCGAATTTTTTCAAAAGAATGGTTCCGTTTGAAAGATGGTTTAAAAATGAAGATCTAATCAGAATTTCAGAATTTTTTGTTTACTAATTTTTCGGCAATTGAATTTTTAAAGCTAGTTTTGAAGTCTAACCGAAAATCAGGGAATGGTGAAGCTTTTAAAAGGTGTTTGAGTTTAAAATTCAAACTTTCAACCAAAGAAAAATTCAAAAAAAATTTTGAAAATATTTTTTTTTCAAAAATAATTCTTTTTTTCAAAGGATTTTCAAATTTTTCTCTTTTTTTTTTGCTTTTTCAAAACTAACCTAGGATTCAAAAAGAAACCTAATCTAACTACCTAGATTTTTTTCTTTGATTTTTTTTTCTTTTTCACGAAAATGAATAAGCTTTTTTTTTCTTTTTTTTTTTCAAATGAAACTACTAGAAGAAAATCTAGCCTAGGGTTCAAAGAAGAAAACCTAATCTAATGTAGATATGATGTGCACTTGGATTTTTTTCCCCGCGCTCGTTGTGTGCACAGATCCCATTTTTTTCCCATTTTTCCTGCACATCCAAAGACAAGCAGAGGAAGATTTGTTAGTGATAGCTCAAAAGATCCAAATCAAAAAAATGACGTTGCCTCCCCGGCAACGGTGCCATTTGACGGAAAGTCACTTTCATGCATTTTGAAGTCATCAGAAATCTTAGTATAGTCGCGTAAAAACGTTCGTCAAAAAATGATTTTTGTAAAGATAATGAGACTTGAGTCCCGGTCGTTCGTCTCTGGGAGGTGTTTATTCAAATCTGAAATTGATATTTTCTAGCTCTACTTGCTTAAAATCTTATGGCGGTTTATGGCTATTACGTATTTAAGCACGACATGCTTAGTTGCAAGAATATCTGAAAATGAAGAGCAAGCAACTTTAATCACACAAAATATATTGCACCAAGCCCATGGTGATTCTCAACACACACATATATATAGAAAAATTTCTTTCATTCAAGAGGGAGAGTGTTTGCAACATGGAACTAGAGGAAAGCTTATAAAGGAAATCTTAAAAACATTAATCTAGCTAACAGAAAACGATCGCAGATAGGAATCTATGGGAGGATTTTGCATGCATCATTGGGGGAGAATAAAGAGCTACACTACTAAGCAATAAATAAACGCATGTAAATTATGAAGAACTAGCTACTAATCTAGCAGAAAATAAGGGCATTCGAAGGTGGGCTTCGATGGCTTTTGAATGGTTGAGAGGAGAAGGAGGGGCGGCCAATGGTGCTTAGGTCGACCCTTGGAGAGAGGTTGGAGAGGTGATCTAGCATCCTGGCATGGAAATGGTGGTGGCTATGGTGAGCAACTCGTGGAGGTGGAATGGAGGTGAATGTAACTAACCTAAGTGTGAACGAGTGCCAAGAATGGGATGGGGGCAAATGGCCACCCCTTAGGTCTTTTTATAGACCTAAGGGAGACTCTCTAGAGAAGTGTGGAACTCTCTAGAGAGAGCCCCAAGAGTGGTCGGCCATGGTGAGAGAGAGTTGGTTCTTAGATCCATAAAAAGTGGATCTCAATTTGAATGGCTCTTAGTTTCTAATTTTGGTAACCAAGAGTGATGCCACCTTTGGAAGAGCCTAGAATACTCTAGGTTGTGTGGGAGTTCATGAATGGGTGTGTGTGTGTTTGTGGTCATGCCCTATGTGTCTAAGTGATATAGGTTAGGTCCTAAGGGGTTTAGGTTGGTGTAGGCCTTAAATTAGGGTTGCAAACCCTAATTGCTAAGGGGGAATTGCAATTAAACTCAACACAAGTTTAATTGAATGGGTGTGAATATAATTGAGAGTGAAATAACTCAATTAGGTTGGGCTTAGGTCAATTGGACTCTCCTTGAGTCCAATTGGACTTGTGTGGGTTGAGATCTGAGCTTAATTGGACCCTATGAGTCCAATTGACTAGGCAATGGTAATTGACTATGATCTAAGTCAATTAGGTTTAGTGAGGACCTAATTAGGTCCTTAAGAAGGTCTAGAGGTGATGTACTAGGGTTAGGGCACCTTAATTTAGGTTCCTATGGGGTTGGAATTGGGTTTAGGGAGTTAGAAATCCAAGATCAAGGCTTGAATCTCAAAACAGGAACTGGAGAGCAGTTCCAGACTTCCAATAAAAGTATCAGGCGACTTATACTCAAAAATCAGAAGTCTAGACTTGTTGTCTGGACGTCTAATCAGAGTCAGGAAGGATTCTAGGTTCTGTTTTGGGTATTCTACAGAAATTGGACGTCTGACCAAGTGTCTGGATGTCCAATAACACTGCAGAAGTGGGTTTAAGGTGTGCAGGAGTTGGTTAAGGGTTCTGGACGCCCTATAATTCATATGGACATCCAGATAAGGGTTGGAATTAGGTTTTTAGTGTTTCCTAGGGTGTGGTTACCTAATCTAAGGGTGGCTAAGGCTTGGGGAGGCTTCTAGGCTATCCTAAGGCTAGGATGAACCTAAGCTCTTCAAATTTTACTGCTTTATTCCTACTTAATAGAATAGCATACCTTAACTCCCTTACATTATTATCTACTACATCTAATCTAAGTCTTCTGCTCCAACTCTACTGCAACACCAGTTATTCTTCTATTCTCCTGATCCAGCTTCAGATCCAGCTCAAATCTAGCTTATTACCTGTAATTGACATAATGCACCTAATCAGCACATTATAGCATCATTTTATGCATAGATAAAAGAAAGCAGTAAAGATGCAAATAATGCTTATGCATGCATAAATTATCCTAACTTATGCTAAGTCCTAGCCTAATTTAGGTCAATTAAGACCTATGATTGCTGCGCAATCAGGGGGGCCAGGGGTTAGGACTAGCCACCCTACACCGACTCTTGTTAGGTCCACTAGGGAAACCGGGATAGTCGGGAGAGGGTACGCGGGCTTCTGAGGGGTGAGACTCCTATTCTGAGAGGGCAAGGCCCTGTTCTGTTCTATGCTGTATGTTTAGGCGTACCCGCTAGCGAAAACGACTGACTGCATGCCAGTGCGGGGCAGCTACCCTTGCTCTTATCGTACGTGCTGTAGTCACCACTACATCGCGACCGTGACCTCGAGGTGGTAGATCGGGTGTAGGACTACCATGTGGGCTCTCCCGGCCAGGAGAGTGCCACGTGTAGATCCTACATTATGGAATAAACTACAATCAAGATCGTTCCCTTAGGGAACAAGAGGATTAAGAAATGTTATAGATCCTTATTAGAATAACTGAAACAGAAACACCTAGTTCAGATAAATGTAAATGAATGATTAGTATTTGCTTGTTTCTTTTTGTTAAATTGCATGTAAATGTCTTAACCACCACTCTACTCAGCGTTAGCTAACCACAGATTGTATAACCATGTTCAGGTCAGGGAGTTGAGTAACCAGTGACACTGGCTACAGAGGGTGCTGGGCCAAGCTGAGCCCAGCCATAGTTGTTCCTTTTCTGTTTCAGAGCTCTTTTTGTAATAGTGAGTACCTTTAGCATGTATTAGTTGTTCCTGTTATGTTTTTATTATATTTCTTTCTGTTCTAGTTGTGATGGCTATGTATGTTATAGTACTCTTCCGCTTGTGACATGTAATATGTTTCAGACATCCTGTTCTAATTTCCATTACTGTCACTTATTTATTTCTGCTTAGTTACATTGCATGTGTGGTTGTAGAATATTTTCTGCTTTTGGTTATTTCTTGCTGGACGACTGGGTCTTGGGATTAGTCGAGGTAAGCCGATCTCGGGTTCTGTTGGAACTTGGGATCGGGCGTAATAAGGGTGGGGTAAACCACATAACCATTGACAACAACCTGCTTCAAGAACAAAGAAAGTGAAAAGAGATGCTCCCTAACAAGAGTTAAAACAAATAGGCTAGTAAATTCCATCTACACGAAATTCAATCAATTCTCTCTTCTAAGCACCAAACATGTGAAAAAACTTTGTTCTTTTAAAACAAATTGCAGCTTCAGAGGTTGAAGCTATTGAACTTTCTTCTTTACTTCTTTAAAATTCCATATGAATGGCAAGAATTCCACCTAGCCAAAGATTGATCTTTCAGCTAGATAGTTAAATTGCGACCCTTCCCCTCTCTACAAACCCCAGATCCTCGCCACCGCCACCTCACTCGAGGCCCCTAATCGACCCCTGTGAGCCAATCAAGGTTCCCCTCCCCTCTACCCTCGACCTCGCCATTCTCTCCCTTTACCTCCTTGGTAGAGGTTCTATCTTGTGTCGTTGCTATTCTTCAAGCTTAGGTACTCCTTATTCGAGTGTCCTCGCCTCAGCTACCTTGATTTGAGCTCTACTACTGCTCAGGTGGTGACACTGGGCTATGGGAGAAGCTCCAGCTACTAGGTGGTCATTCCCGTCCTCCACTATGGTTGGGGTTGCAACTTCTTTTGGAGGCATTTGCTTGAGGTTGCACGGGGTCCATTGGCACCGTTGCGGCTTCCCTCTATGGGACCACGCTTGAGATAGCTCTTACACATGACCGAGATTTGGCTCATCTTCTTCGGCTTTCAGATGTCTAAACTCTCGTTAATGCAAGTCATGTTGATTGCTAAGGATCTTCCTTGGTGGCACTATCGTCATCCATTAGCGTGAAGCAACTTCCTCAAGTTTTCTACAAGATTGTATTACAAGAACACTTTCACTTTACTTTATTTAGTTTTATTTTTATTATTTTCTAATCGTTATGTTGATTCTGGGTTCTCCCGCTCTAAGGGGAGTATCTTTCCCTAGGAGTTATTACTTTCAAAGAATAAAAAAACTTGGATTGTTAAATTAAATGTATAAGCCAAAAAGGAGGGCATCTAAACAAGTTTAGTCGATGATAAAATATTCATTAAATTGAGAAAAAGATGTGTACATAAATAATAATTTCATGGAAGATAAATGGAGGTGCGGGAATCAAACCCCGTGCCTCTCGCATGTGAAGTGAGCGCTCTACCATATAGAGCGCTCTTCCTCGTGACTTGATGCATCCTACAAAATTTTTTTATGATCCCAAATCCCTCCGGGCAAATTAAGGAGGAATTGATCATCCCCTACACATCAATCCTCCAAGATCTACATAATGAAACGATGGAGATTTAAACCTAGATCTCTCTTAACATAATTAAGAGACCCCACCATTCAACCATATCTTGGTAGGCAAAGCATCCAACAATTGAAAAGTTATACTTCAACTTTTTTTACTACAAGGGAAAAATAGTGTTGGTCCCAATTGAAAACCTAACCAAAACCCTAAACACTGTCACTAATTAGCATCACCAATAATTGTGTGGTGAAAAGATTTTAGTTGCAATTCCCCAAAAAACTATTACTAAAATCCACTACCACACACTGCGCACCCATTGGGCCATGGTTTATGAACCATGACTAAAAGCATTTTATCACAGTTTCACCTAAAATCATGACCAAAGCCTCCCACATTAACTACAAGAGAGCTTTTGGTCACGATTTCAAATAGTAACCATAAGGTTTCAAACCATGACGGAAAGGCTTTGGTCACAATTAAAGAACCATGACCAAAACTTTTTTACATGCAAAAAAATATTCTTTTTTTTGTATATTAAAGTCAAATAGGTAAGTTACTTTTTTAGGCCAATGATAATTATACAATCATTGTAAAAACTACAAAGACCACAAGAAATTTATTTTTATTGCATGAAACTTCATACCTAGTTTCCTTTAAAGAGTGTATATAGGGAACACTAAAATAAAAATTGAACTGAGAAAACTACATATATACTTTGATCTCTTAATCCTCATTACCCAACAACTAGCTTTATGTCATGTATCGGCATTGCAAGTACCAATCCTTGCAAATCAGCTAAACAATTTCTACCAATCATCTCTAGTAGTTTGTCCCTTGATTCCTCTTCCTTCGATTCCCCATCGGAATGTGATAATATTTTTTCATAATCAGAACATTCAAGATTAAATCAATGTGAGTCTAATTCGAAACCCTCTCCTAGTTGATCAAATCAAATTAAAGCTTAACTATTGTGCATAATTTAGAATAGTTTGAAGCCAAAACTGACCAATGTATCTAAAGTCTATGATGTTCACAAGTAAAAACTAACTATCATAGTATGATTCCATAAAAAAATAGCTTTTACAAGACATCAATGAGTCCATAAATTCAGCATAAACATGTACACATTGAAAACAAGGTCATGGAGATTTTAAAGTGTGTGTAAAGCAACTCTTGAATAGTTTGAAGCCAAATTAACCAATAAATCAAAAATCTATGATGTTCACTAGCATAAAAAATTAATTATCCACAAGATGTAAAAGTATTAGCATAAACTCATGGTTACAATATAATTTCCATAGACAAAAACTTCTACAAGTCAACAAGTCCATAAATGCAAAAAAATTGAATATCATTGGTGATAATTGATTCTAAACCAAATACCACTGATGATATTTCAACTATCACCGAATATTTGGGAATCCAAAGAATGTGACTAATCATCTCTATTACTATGAACAATCAAGAGTCAACACGAATGCCCGAATGTTACAAGGGTCAACACTGAGAATTTGCATAATTTTGGGTTTGTTTTAGGCCATACTATGTTGTAGGGAAATTTTTGTGTCAAGCTCCTTAAACAACTGAGTAATATATATATATTTTTGTTCTTGTTATTTGTTGATTGATTGAGAATGAATATGGAAATGAAGATATTAGCGCAAAATATGGAGATGAAAGGAAGAGACATGTGTAATGGTGTGCCACAATGGCAGAAATATCACAAAACACCAGCATCCCATGGATCATGTAAGAACAAGATGATGCACCTTAACCAATGGTCATTAATGGATATTTTCTTCTTATTATTTCTAGTCCTAATACTTTTCTCTGTTGTTTCTTAATGATTGTTTTGCTTCCTTGACCTACTAGATTAACACTGGCAATGGGTTTTATTTCAACAATTTTGTACCAACAATCCTAATAGTTTAAAGATATGGACAATGAATTGGTCTGGATGGTATGTATTTGCATGTTACCTTGGCATCACTATTTTCTTTGCATTATTATTTCCATCAATACTTAAGCAGAGTTATAAATTCTAAATCTCGAACAGCTATAACTAGCTAATGGAAACTCACCAAGATATAATTGCCATTACAATTTCCACCTTATAGGAATTTCAGGTTCCAAGATTGGGGTATGGGCCGCTTGCATACGCTAAAGATTTGGCCTATTCAGTTGCCATTTTCTTCCAATCCAATGGGACACAGCTAAGCTATTACATGGTTATTTTCATGGCCCTTTTCTACATTAAATTAAAAAAAAAAAAACTACCTTGATTTCTATTTACCATACAATTTTCTTATTCGTGTCAGTACCATGGAGGAACACACTTTGACCATTCAACAAGGGGTCCTTACATCACAACATCTTATGACTATGATGCCCCACTTGATGAATATGGTATATATATGATAAACTAATTCCATTCAATTAAAAAAAACATAATTTGGTTTCACACTCTTGTTAATCTCTTGTATATCTAAAAGTTTTGTATCATGGCTTATGTTCTATACAATGAATTTCTCTTCATGCTGCATTACTTGTACAAAACATGCTAATAATCATGGAAACACCCCCCAATTTGTCAATAAAGTGTAGATAAGGATTTCTTTATGCATTTGGTAGTTATTACTTATTTGATTTTTTAATTAATACTCAAAATAACAATATTTGTCCATTTCTTGTTTCTCTAGGCATGTTGGCTACACAATGTCAGCAAATTGACATACCTTCACGACCTCCTGAGCCAAAGGATTTCTATCTAGTCGTGTATAGCTCAAAGTAACATGTGTATTGATCATTTGGAAGATTTTTGAATTTCTCTTAATAAACTTGCTAAAGAAAATTCAGGAAATAATCTAGCTTTATCTTGAAGAGTGATTGGTTAGCATATGTTATGTGATGAATATGTTGGAATATATTGTTGATTGTGTATGAATATTATTGTGTGAATGTAATATAAGTTATGTGATGGAACACATCCAAAATCAATGCTAACGATTATATAACCATCATAAAAAAAAAATTTGATGTTGAAGACTTTTACCAGCAGTTTGAAAATCAAAGCCAAAAATTGCAAGTCAATGGTCAATAACCATCCTTAAAAGTTTTACCGACGGTTAAGAAACCGTCAGTAAATGTTTACTTTTTTCCACTGATGGTAGCACTATCATTGGTGTTAATGAGCCTAATTTAGCCTAACTGCAGTAATAAATACTCATTCAAAAGAATATCACAATTCTGTTCTGAATCAAATTTGAGAAGAGAAAACAAGTTAATTCTGTTATTTTAGCACTTAATTATAATTACAAATTAACCAAGGGGTTAATCAGAGCTTAATACAAGGTCAAATGAGCTTAATTTCCCAAAAAGTAAGCCTGGGCAGACTGAATTAAGGTTTTCTAAGATTCCGAGGATTATTAACCCTAATTTCAGCCTCATTTCAATTGAGAGGGTTCTGGTGGAAATAAATACAATATAAATCTCCTAAGAATCATTGAAAAATATTTTATGAGGTTTGGAACCTTCACTTTGACCAAAGAAACCCATGTTGACTAAAAATAGAGACTTAAGTGGGAATTTGCTCTATTTTGGCCTTCTACATAATTTACCTAGTCAAACTTGCTCAAAACTCAAATATGAGGTCACCATTAGATTCCTCGGGTCCAAATTAGGTTAACCCCAAAATTTGAGTCCAATCAGAGTCCATCTTGACCTAGTTTGCATCTTAGCCCACAGATCTCTATTTATTACACCTAGACCCCTATCTTTTGTGCCCTTCCTACAATCATGGCCCTAGCTTTCTAGTTTTTCTTGCAAATGGCCCCTTGTCTCCTTCTTCCTCCTTCCAAAAGCAGCAACAAGCACAGCAAAGCACCCATTGAGTGGCGAGATTTGAGGATCAATTTGATCAATCAAACATCAACCAAATCCCACCAAGATTGGCGGAATTACTCGTGAGATTAATCTCGATCTGGCAATCATCTTCTCAAGCTCCAAATTGGAGCCTTTCCTCGCTAGCAAACCAATTTTTTTGGGACTCAAAATGTCACCAAATCACAAACGAAACATGTAAATCTTGGCTTAATTGATGAAGGATCCTACTCTATATAAAGGACTTGACATTCCTAAGTCCAAATTTGTACAATTCTCACCGAAATTCCTCCCTAATTTGTCTCCCTCACCGGTGTAGAGGACCACCACCAGAGCACTTTCACCACACTTCTTCACCCTCTACCACGTACAATAGGCAGAGGGTTCCTCTTCCTTCTTGCGAAGCTTCAACCCTCGGAACTCCTTCAATCGCTCCAGCCGTCTCTGTCTTCTTCCTCCTCTCCAACGAACATCAGCAAGCTCCTTCGTCCTTCCTCTACCCAAAGTAGGTTAGGGCTTTTATTTCTTACCCTCTCAATTAGCTCTATTGCTCCATTCATTGTCTCCTTTATCTTCTCCAACACCGACACTCATCACCGCCGCCTCGCTCACCGTCTCGCTCTCCCCCACTTTCTATGCCCAAATTAACTTGGGCAAAACGTCCCCCACACCTCCACAAACATTTCGCCCAAGTTTATTTGAAGCTTCATCACCTCCATCACCACCTCCAACCATGTTCACCGAACCTTCATTGAGCTTCACCGTCTGACCGCCACACCTGCTTAATCACCAAATTACCACCAGCATACACCTCGTCACACTCCGATGATGCTCCTCGTGTGCTTAATTTGGGCCCTAGGGCTATATTTTCTTTGTAGGTTCTTTGCTGCCGCCATTTTCTTCTCCGACTTTGTCCTCCCATCTCTGGCAAGCAATCAACCTAGGACTTGAGCTCTCTCCTCACGGAATACTTCGAGGAAGGCTTCTAGGCCATTGGATTAGAGATCCAGCGGCCCTAAGCACCCAATCGAGCCATCCAAGCTTCACGTGAGAACAACGAAGAACAAGGGGACTTTTAGTCCCACATCGTGCATAGACATTTTGGAACTTCATTAATAACCTTTAGCACTCAGTACACGGTTGCCCAAGATCACAAGGGGTGAGGTCCCCCACACACACCCCACGCATGCACCCTCGCCCGCACACACATGCCCGTGCGCACCTATGACTAGATCAGAATCCGATTAAGCTCTTATCAGAGAGAAAAGAGAAGGAAAAGAAAGAGGTTTTGCTAAGAGGTGAAAGGAGGGTTTCTACTCATGCACGCTTTAGATCAGATGTCTAAGTTTGAACTTTGAGTCGTCTGATCATTAGCTCTAGACATCTAATCAGAGTATTAAGTGTTGAGTTGAGCATATTTGAACCATATTTTGTTACTCAAGCACTTAGATTTCTTTTTGGAGTTCTGATATTGCAATAAATTGGGCATCTATTTCTTTTTATGTCAAACTTCCTGTGCTCCATTATATTACTTGATTAGTGGTTTAATTGCGATCATATTTGCTCCCTGAGATGACCTCGAAACTCACATTTCAAGATTACCAATTTTAAATGTCGATTCTCTTTCGTTGACTATACTACGACGCATATTTCAAACTCGACAAAAGTGTGTTAACATTTTGGCATCATTGCCAGGGAGTAACATGCAATTCACCACTAGTCATATTCATTCTTATTTGGATTCTAACTTGCTCTATCTATTTTTTTGTTATTTTTTGAGGTGAATCACCAATGAAGATCGTCCGCTCGAGCAACCACAGCAGGGGCAAGTAATCGCTTTTTCTCTCTCCCATAATCTCCTCCACTTTTGGGAAAGGTAAAAAGGAAAGAAACAGAATTAGGAATCAAACTTGCCCTACTTTCCTAGTAATCATCATTAAAGGCAAGAGTTTTTCCTGATTTATTGATTGCAATCAGATTTGATTGGTTCTGATTTGATTAAAGATCCCCAATCCTGATACTTATACCTATTAGGGACATTAAGCATCTTGGGCTATTCACCTTCTTATTTGAGCCTAAGGTGCCATCTTTGGAATCAATTGGACTTGGGAATAGAGCCAAATTAGGGTTTCCACATTAAGGCTTCAAGGGTTAGTACACATTTGCGTGCTAAAAAGGAAATAAATCTTCCCGCATTGTGTGCCACCTAAGCCCCTGTCTGAATTGGTTAATCATCAAAACCCTAAAAGTCAGGCTTTAAGATCAATTGAATCTTAAAAGTTGAGACCTAATAACCTGTTTGCAAACTGAAATAGGGTGATCAGGTGACTTAACCTAAATTCCATCCTAATTTTAGGGCAGGTCAGGTGAAGTTGGTTCACTTGGTGAATCAACCAACCTTCAAATTAGGTCACAATTTGGATCAATTCTAAATTCAAGGAAATTCAAGGCATAATCAAGTTTAAAATTGGTAGACTTAGGTCTTAATTTATACATTCCGGTCAACTTGGAATCGCGGTGACAAGGAAAGTCGGGTGGAGGAAACCTGTAACCTGTGGGGATACTCTATTGTGTAGGGATCTTTAAGGGTCTCTCCCTTCCTGGCTGCCCAAGCAATTCTCGGGTGTGTGGATTTTTGATCCAGAGGTCTATCTGCCTCAAACATCCTTAGTCATCCAATCTTTTTGGGTAACTTGATTGGATCCATAACATTTCCAGTCCCTCTTCCAATTCTGTAGTGCATGTATGGGAGGAGGTCTTTAAGACCCATCTTGAGACTTCCACTAGTGGTTCATTCTTGTTGGGGTCAAACCCTAACCAACTTGTTTGGATTCTTTTTTGATCCACTTGATATCTCTTCTGATCCATCTACATCTGAACCTAGTTCTCCATCCTATGATTCCATGGAGAACCAAGATCAAGAAGGGGGTGAAATTCAACACCTGCAGGACCAGTTGTAGACTCTTACTGATTTGATCCAGGCACTAGCCAATCCTCCAACACGTCCATAGATGCGGAACCATTATAATCCCACAGTTGTGGCCATAGAGCCCAAGGTGCAGATTCCAGCTGGGCGACCCGAAACAGATTGAAGCCAAATATCATCAATGTGATCCCCAACTTTCATGGATTGGGCTTTGAAGACCCTTTCCAACACATTCAAGAATTAAAACATCTGACCCAGATTCTTGGGCCAACTGTTTAAAATCGAAACACCCTGCTCATGAAGATGTTCTCCTTCTCGTTAAAGGATAAGACTGTCCATTGGTACCAGTCTCTGGCTCGACCGATCAACACCTGGGAAGGTTTACAAGCTAAATTCCTCAAGAAATTCTTCCCAGTTGGACACACTAATGCCCTGAGGCACCAAATCATGAATTTCACATAGAATGTGGGGGAACCACTTCATGAGGCATGGGATTGCTTTCTAGATCTCATGCGTAAATGGCCTGATCATGGAGTTCCTAAATGGGAACAAGTCCAGTCTTTTTACTAGGGACTCTGTGAAGATATCCAATTATTTGTTGATGCAACCTTTGGAAGCAACTTCATGGGTAAAGATGAAGACACCGTTTGCGAGATTCTTGAGAACTTGTGTGAGAACTACATAAACAATGAGTCTATGGGTATGTTCAACCAGACGACTACCTACTCTTCGACAAACATCAGAGGGACACACGAGACACGAGACCTATCTGCTTCCATCAATTTGGAGTTAGTGGCTAGTCGATTAGATAAGGTCTCCATTATCAAGAAGTTGGACGATTTGACTTGCCAACTCCAGAGGGCCGCTTCTTCTCAACAGAGCACGTATGCGTGTCTGCCAATAAAGAGGGAGGGCGTGCCTAATATTCACCACCACTCATATCAGGGGATGGATGCTTATCCACCCCCATCTAATCCTGGTTTCAGAGGAAACTCTGAACCATCCTACTCTAGCTGAGGAATCTCTGAACCCCCATACCTTGATTACTCAAGAGCTACTCAACCCTGCGAGGAGCACCACACCATCCAAAATGATCCATTCTCCAACTCTTTCAACCCTAGATGGCATAATCATCTGAATTTCGTGTGGTCGAGAAATAATCTGAACTCTAGACCTCAATTCCAACCCCAACCACAAAATTCATGTCCATATCAGCCCACTCATCCTAGGCCCTGAACTTTTAAATCAGGCTTAGAAAGGACGACAAGATGAGCCTGATTCTACAGACTTTGGCAGATATGCAGAAGACCAATGTTGCCATGTAGAGGCAGCACGAAGCGAAAATCACAAAGGTTCGTAATCAGCTTGCACAAATGGCTAGGACTTGTGATTTGTTAAAACTAGGGTTTAAGTCGTTGCAACATGCAATTTCGCAATTTCTTTTAAAATTTGTAAAAGCTAGATAGTGGGGTATCTAGGGTCGTCCAAGGAGGCAAGTTTGCACTTTGAAAACTCTCGCTTGAAAATAGGAAATCAACTTTCTTTTTAGTTTTTTAAATATAAGATTTTTTTGTATTTTGAAGTAACGGGCAAATACGCAATTTTGAGCAGGAAAAATGACTACACCTAAATTACTATTGCTCAAAGTGACAAGATAATCCTCTCTCTAAGCTCACCCTAGGTCTGTGAAGACCTAGGATAATTAGAAAGAGGCAGTGAAAGAGTGCTAGAAAAGACAATAAAGATGCACAAAATTAAGAAAGGCAACTTAATATAAAGAGAAACTTGTTTTACAAGAATGCTTGTAGAGGAATGCTTCTACAACAAAATGAAAGACAAAAAGAAGTAAAAAAAAGATCCTCCTGGTAATTGTGGTGAAGAGGAGAAAGTCCTTACTCCAAGCTCAATTGCTTCTGGGCTTGAAAAGGGTCTCTCCAACTCCTTCCTTGAAAAGCTCCTCCAAAGTGATGTCTTCCAAGGCAAGCCCTAAGGGGGCAGGGCATGCCCTTGCTCCTCCAATGGTGGATGATCTCCACCCACAAAATTTCCTCCTAGGGTGGCGTGTACCACCCTTAAGACCCCCTCCTAAGCCCTTCCTTGCCTGGCTACTCCTCCGGCTAGTAGGAGCACAAGAGAGAAGGGAAGAGGGGAAGGCACCAAGGGGACAAAGTGTCCCCTTAATCTTCTTCTTCTCCTTCTTCTCTTGGCTATGAATATGGTGGGATATAGGTGGAGAATATCAAGCCAAAGGATGAAGGAAATGGTGGTGGTTATGGGTCTTTTTATAGAGTAGGATGGGGGTTGTAGGTGGCTTTTGGGATGGATGGTTAGGATGTGTTTTTAGGGTAGTTAGTGGATCCTAGGGCTTCTAAGAGTTGGCGCCAAAATGGGGGTTCTAGAAGCGTATGGGTTGGCGCCATTTAATGGAGGGTTGGGATGTGTTTAGTGGAAAATGGATGGCTAAGATGGAGGAAGAGGTTGGCACCAAAAATCAAGGTGTTTGAGGGGGTTTTTGGTGCCACCTTTTTGGTTGCTTTTGGAGGTGGTGGTGTGAAGAGGTGTGGAGGTTATGGTTGGCACCAAAATAGAGTAGGAGTAGGTGTAGGTGGTTAGCTTATTTGGTGGACTAGCTAGGTGGTGAGGTAGGGTTAGGTTGTAGGTGGTGGATGGCCATTAGGAGCTAAGGTATAGCTAAGGTAAGCTATCTAATACCTTAAGCTAAGCTAGCTAAGCTAGCTTGGCTAGTAGTTGAGTAGAGGAGGAGGTGGTATGGAGCTAGGGTTTAGAGAAGAGGAGTTGAGAAAGAAATGTCTGGAGCTGGTAGCTTCTAAAGGGAGTTGCAAGGAGCTACTCTAGCTACCTTAGCTTGCTAGTTCTTTGCTAGTTACTAAGCCAAGCTAAAGTAAGCTGACTTATGCTGAAATATGTTGAGGTGAGCTGGGCCTGATTTTCCCAGGGAGGGCTTAGCTGGCTGGAGTAGCTAAGTAGCTTAACTCAACTAAGTTGAGCTAAGTGGAGTTCCCGAGAGTTGGACTTGAGCTGGCCTAAGCCATATGAAGTCATCTTCAGCTGAATTGAGTTGAGTAGAGCTGGAGGTAGCTGGTCCTAAGCTGGGGTGAACTACTGTCAACTTAGTTGAGCTAGCTAAAGCTCCTAGTGAACTGATTGGAGCTAAGGTGAGCTAGACTCAACTAAGTTGAGAAGGATTTGAGTTGGCTTGAGCTATGGTGAGCTAAGATGAGATGAATGAAGCTTAATGGAGCTAACCCTAATTCAAGTGAGCTGATATCCAGCTATGATGAGTTGAATTTGGCTAGGTCCCAACTGAAATGAGCTTCCTCTTCACCAATTGCCTTCATGAGTGCTAGGGTTTTAGGGATCTGTCAATCTGTTTGTTCCTAACACTAAAACAAACATATTAAAAATACAATAAAAAATGCAATGCATGCCTAACCTAATTGATGCCTAAATGTAGCCCAAAAACCCGTTTGCTTAGTTAAAAACCTAAGAGTTAGATCTATTTTAAGTCATAAGAATGATGATAAACTGCATTTATCACACCCCCATGCTTTTCTTTTGCTAGTCTCTTAGCAAAACATATTTTTACAAAATGAAATTTTTGGGAAAACTAATTTTGAGCAAGTCCAAATCCATTTTTGGGAATACTTTGTTAAACTCTTTAAGCAAGTCAAAATAAGCATTCCATTGAAGGATGTGATCCACTACTAGCTTACACATGATTTTTGAAGGATTTATGTACACCAAAATGTAAGCCATGAAATAAAGATGGGAGTTCGATTGTACTATCAGAACAAGTAATCTCTATAATTTTGAGTAAACTCCCGCAAAAGGCAAAAGATCCTGGCACCCATTGGATCTATTGCAAGATAAGGAATTTAGAGTTCAATCGAGCTTTATTGGATCTAGGAGCCTCCATAAACTTGATTCCTACCTCCCTACTAGATCATTTTGAGGAGACTGAGCTCAAACCGACTGAGGTGACTCTGCAGTTAGCAGAAAAATCAATTAAGTCACCACAAGGAGTTCTCAAGGATGTTCTAGTTAAGATACGAGATTTCTACTTTCCGGTGGATTTCATAGTCTTGGATACGGATACTCCTGAAAATCTGATACACCGATCATCTTGGGGAGAGGGCCATATTGAGTTAAAATTCGAGGTAAAACATTAACGATAGATATCTTTAAGGCCTAGAAAGGAATAAAATGTGGGCCAATCGAAGAAGTGTGTGACATAGGTTCTCTAGTTGAGGATCCAATTCCCAAGGTGAACCCGATTCTCCAAGAACCTCAACCATAATAAGATCTTGACCCACAGATTAGGGAGACTGAACCTGATTTGGACCCACCCCTAGCTTCCACCTTAGCTTCTAAGGCTAACCTCAAACCCCCACCCGTTGTTGATAACCCAGCATTGGAGTTAAAACCTCTCCCAAAACATCTGAAATATGTGTTTTTGGATTTGAATCAAACATTTCCCAAGATTATCAACACTCAACTCACCTCTAATCAAGAAACGAAGCTAATTTCTATTCTCCAACAGCATTGCAGAGCCATTGGATGGACTCTAGATGATCTAACTAGAATAAGTCCCCATTGTATTTATACCGAAGAGGGCTTACGACCTTCTCGCGAGATGCGAAGAAGACCTAACCCGAATCTCCAGGAGGTCGTGAAAAAGGAGATCATCAAGTGGCTTGATGCGGGAAATTGATTTTTCTATTTTCTTGATGGCTATTCCGGGTATAAACAAGTGCGATTCATCCTAAAGATTAGGAAAAGATCACATTTACCTACCCCTACAGTACGTACGTGTTTCATAGGATGCCATTTGGGCTATGCAATCCGCTTGCCACCTTTCAGTGATGCATGGTAGCCATATTCTCTAATATGGTAGGTAAATACCTTGAAGTCTTCATGGACGACTTCTCGATTTTCGGTCAAACCTTTAATGATTGCTTTTTGCACTTGGTTCAGATCCTCAAACGATGCATTGATGTGAACTTGGTTCTCTCATGAGGAAAGAGCCATTTCATGGTTCTAGAGGGCATTGTACTTTGACAACTTGTATCTGAGAAAGGTATCCAAGTAGACCGAGCTAAGGTGAATTTGATTTCTAAATTACCTGTGCCTTCCTCGATCAAAGATATCTGATTGTTCTTTGGGCACGTCAGTTTCTACCGATGGTTCATATCTGATTTCTCAAAAATCGCACGCCCCTTGACGAATCTCATCTTAAAGGACACATCCTTTGAGATGGCACATGAGTGTGTTCACGCTTTCGTGATTTTAAACGACCAAGTTACCCAAGCTCCAATCCTACAATTGTAAATCCATACGGGAGGGGGTGAGATTTGCATGATAAAATATAAAATGCGGAAACAAAATAAGCAATCTCACAAAGAAAGCAATCACAAAATATGCACAAGTAATTTTTAGGTGGAAACCTAAATCGGGTGAAAATCACCACCTAACCCTCTCAAGTTAGGATTTTTCGATCGACCAAGTCGATCAAAATCCACTAACATACTTCTTAAAACGAAGGTAGTACAACCTCTATACAACCACGCTACTTGAACCCGAGGGTAGCGTACCTCAAACCCCTTCTCTTCACGAGAAGGTTTTTGTCTCATGAAGGAGAAGGGAATTCGCAAAGAGAATACCCAACCAATTAACAAAGATTAAATACATCAATCCTATAGAGCCAACAAAGTAAGTATTTAAATCTAGCTACATAGGTAAAGGATCTTCCCTTTGGTGGAAGTGCGTCGGTTTGATGACGCAGGTGTGTAATCCATGTAAAGGCACAGGCGACACTCTCAAATGTGAGGACGGGAGAGCAAGTGTGCAGCGAAGATGAAGCTCTCAAGGTGTGGATGATGGCTTGGAGAGCTAGAGCTTCTTCTAAAGTGTTTTGGATACAAATAGATGTGAAAATGGTATTGCTTGGTGTATTTTCACAAGGTAAGGGTCCTCATCTATTTATAGAGGGCTTAGGAAGGCTTTAGAAGGCCTTAGAAGGCTTCCATAGCCGTTAGGGTTGAACCCAAGGCAAAACAGGCCGTAATCAGAATCATTTATGATTCTGACATAGTCATTAGACGTTTGGTTTAGGTATCAGACGTCTGGAAAATTAGTTTAAGGCGTCTGGGAACTAGGTCAAACGTCTGATTCTAGGTGGGTTTCCTTCCTGACTTTCATCAGACCTAAACAGGATTCTAGTATAAATCAATTAGATGACATACAGGGCGTTTGGCACTAGGTTTGAACGCTTGAAAACCTATTGTACTACGAGAATGGATTTCCCAAGGTCCAAATGACTATATTAGTCTAGGAAAGAGATTTTGGGTCAGTCGAGGCTCAACGGTCACATATCAGACGTCTAGGGTCCTCTATGAGCGTCTAATAGAAGTCTAAAGGTTATTTTCCTCAACGCTTACTTTGTTAGACAATGTTCCACTAATTAGACATCTGGCACAACCATCAGATGTCTTCTAAGATGTCTGGACTAAGGTCTGGATGTCTGATTTCAACAGACAAAACCTACTAAGTCCAGCCTATGTTATTGGATGTCTGAGTCAACAATTAGACGTCTTAAAAATCATTGTCAGACGTCTGATTTCCAGTTTAGACATATGATAAGGCTATCTGAAGCCTATTTAGGTTTTCTAAGTTCTCTATAGAAAAACTAAGTATCCTAGGGTTGTGCAGGTGTTCCTAGAACTATTTTAAGGGTTCTTTGAGGCTCTTTAACAAGTAATCTAAGAAAGAAATAAAGAGCAAAGAAACAACAAAAGAAAGAGAGTACAAGATACAAGAATGGAAAAGACTTCTATCCTATTCTTTGTGACTTCATGCTTCAAGCTTCCACTCCTCGTGAAGGCTCCTTCGTTCTCCGTCAAGCTCCCCCAATCCGCCATGGATGCGAGCTTGAACTCCATCTAAACATGTCTCCATTTGCAATTAACCTGAAAACTAAGACTCAAAAGCAAATGTTAAATGACACGTGTTTTGTTATCATCAAAATAAACGATCTTGGTGCTCTAGCACCAACAACAATCTCCTGACTGGTCTCAACAGTTTGAGATCATGTGTAATGCATCTGACTATGCAGTAGGAGCAGTCCTGGGATAGAAAATCAACGGGAAATCGGTGGTAATATATGTCTTTAGCAAGACACTGGACGAGTGTTAAACGTCACTTTCGTCTAGTTTAAAATACGTGTCATAGTATAGTCAACAAAAGTGAATCATCATTTAAATTTATAAGCTCGAAGATCAAACGTGAGTCCGAAGTCATTCACAGCAAGCAAATATGGAATTCATATACTAATCGCAATATTAAACAATGAGCACAATAATAAAGATATGTAATGAAAATCAATAATCAAAATATATTCAATAATGGGCCAAATTGTATCTCAAAAATCACTAGGATAAAAAGAATAATAAAATCCTTAAAATGGTGATTTGAATCTCCAATTAATTCCCACATATAAGTACATCTCCCAAGGTAATCACAATCTCAAACTAATTTAAATATCTCAACAGTGTTTTCAACCACTTATCCTCAAATATCTACATCCACACGAGTACTTAAATATCTCCACAGTGCCTCAAAATAACCACTATCAAACGTCGAGCACCAATGTCAAACGACTTAAAGTCGCTAAAGCCTCAGCACAAACAACTCAGAAATCCACTAAGTGTTGGGCGTATGTGCACGATTCTCAAGGCACATGCACCTACGTTTCCTGAGGCAAAACCACCCCCCACCCTCCTCAAAATTTCTCCTCTTTCCTCAATCGGGTATATAGGTGAACAGTGTCGAGTAATCAGGTTGTGAACAGTGACCAAGCTCACCAGCAGTGGTGATGAGGGAGGTGTGTAAAGGCTAAGGCGAGAGGGACCTCACCCCTCGGTGTAGAGGCAAGCAGCCCTCACGTGAAGTTCAATTTACGTGCGGAGCGAAGTTTAAAGCGCACAAGGTGGGGCTATCAGCTAGGCTCTCATCTTCACATAACTATAGGGAAATTTTCTACTATTAAGGCTACTGCATCTGATGCTTTGGCCAATTAAAGGAGAGGTTGAGGTCATGACGGAGTTTCGCAACACTTGGAGGTGGATTTGGAGTCGAGGATGATCAGATGGCAGCAGAGCACGGTGGCGAGTCGATGACGTCAGCAGAAGATCCGACGGGTACCTACAATCACGAATATGGCTTAAAAAGCCCCAATTAAATGGTTCTTGAGGTTTGCTGTGGAGAAAGGGATGCAGTGGTGGTCTTGATTTGGTTGTTGGAGGTGTGTATTGGCCAAATGACGTCGAGGACAATGGCAGAAGAGTGGGTCATCCAGCCGAGCGAAGGAGTGAGCGAAGCTTCTAATTTGGAGAGGGCTTTTGGTCGGTGGACGATGATGAAGCTTCTAGTGGTGGTGGTTGGGCATATCATGGTTGGTGGAGATCAGGCAAAGCTCATTGGAGCTTCTTCAGTTGTGAAGAAGATAAAGGGGGGGAGATGAACAGCGGCAAAATCGAGATCCTATGGGGTTAAACCTAAGCTAAAGAAGGAGAGGGAGAGATAAAACCTAATTATTTGACAAATAGGGGAGAGATTCCTCGCCAGTGTAATGGTCGGAGCCGAGGATGATGATATCTCCAGTGGGAGGAAACAACGCGACGAAGGGGTGTAGATGCCCTAGCTTTGGCCTACCAGGCACGGAGGAACTTGACGCAGAGTTTGGGCCACCCAATTTGATGGTTGGGTAGCCAAAAGAAGCAGATTGAAGGAGTTCACTAAAGTCGTGGTTGGAGACAGCCAGAGGAAGGGAAGAGGGTTTTTAGCCTAGACCAGACTGACTCGAGCGCTGGGACTTATGGGAGCTTTATAGAGCTCAAAATCGAGCTCTAAATTAAGGAAGAGGCCTGATTTAGGCACGATTTTAGAGGAAAAACTTCCCCTAAAATCTTTAGCTCGCCTAAGCTTTAGGGTTGGATTTGAGGTCCCTGAGGTGGTTCAAACGATCCACCATCTTCTCAAGATCAATCCCACCAAATTTGGAGGGATTTGGATCTGATTTGAGAGAGAAATCCTCACATGAATCTTGACTTGAAGGTGTGTTCATACACTAATGGTGGAAGGGACCCATTTTTAACAACAATGACAAATTTAGGGACCTATTTGCAATAAAATTGAAACCTAGGGGTTTAAGTGAGGGAAATAGAGATTTTAGGGACTAAATTGCAAACTAGCTCAAGATGGACTCTGATTGGGTCCAAATTTTGGTATTAACCTAATTTGGCCCTAAGGAATCTAATGGTAAACTTAGATTTGAGTTTTGACCATATTTGACTGGGTAAATTGCACAGAATGCCAAATTAGGGTAAATTCTACCTGAAACTTTATTTTAGGTCAACATGGGTTTAGATGGTCAAACTAAATATACTAAACCTCTTAGAATATTTTTATAAGAATTTTAGGAGGTTTAAATGAATTTTAACCTGATTAGAACCTCTTCAATTTAAGTAGGGTTGATAATTAGGGTTTTTGGTATTATTTTCACACTCGAAATGCGTAAAACCATGTTTCTGTCAGTGTAGGCCCACTTTTTGGTCTTTTATGCTCAATTGACCTTTAATTAACCCCTAAATAACCCCTTGGTTAATATGCATTTGTGATGTGCGGATAAAACTACAAAATTAACCCTATATTCTTATTTTCTCCTCAAAACATATTAGAGTGGAATCACGGTCCTCAAGCGATCATTTAAGAGCATTTATCTACTGATTATGACTAATTTAAGCTAATTATGATGAATGATGGCATTACCATCAACGAGTTTCAGTGTAATTACACTATTACAGAGAAAGAGCTATTGGTGGTAGTATTCAGTCTGGAGAAATTCAGATCGTACCTCTTAGGTTCCCATGTCATCATTTACTTGGATCACACTGCAGTGAGACACTCATGAAGAAGGATGAGAAATCGAGGCTGATTCGATGGATCTTGCTCTTGTAAGAATTTGACCTCGAGATACGTAATAAGGCAAGAAACCAGAACATGGTAGCTGACCATTTGTCCTGCCTCCCTTCTTCGATCATTGACCCTTCGGACCTATTACTGAGCACTTTCCAAATGAGCACCTTCTGACTATTGATACTGAACGTCCATGGTATGCTGATATAGTGAATTATTTGGCATCACACCAAATTCTGTCTGATTGGCCGAAAGCCAAGAAAGACATTGATTTCAGATGCCAAATATTATGTCTGGGAAGATCCATATCTATTCCGCATCAGTGTTGATCAGATCATCCGAAGATGCATTCCAGACTCTGAGATTAACGATATAATATCTTTCTATCATAACCAAACCTGCGGTGGCTACTTCTTCAGGCACAAAATCGCAATAAAAATCCTCCTATGCGACTTCTATTGGCCCACACTCTCCAAAGACGCACATAATTATCATAGGGCATGCGCTCATTGCCAGACCTTAGGAGGCAACATTAGCCACCACGACATGATGCCTTTGAACCCGATTCTCGTATGCGAGATTTTCGACATATGGGGGATTATTTCATGGACCCCTTCCCAAATTCGAATAGCTTCAAGTATACAGTGAACTACGTATCCAAATGGATCGAAGTCATTCCGACCCAAACCAATGATCACAAAGTTGTGATCAAATTCATTCATGAACATATCTTCTCTCAGTTTGGTGTCCCGTACACGATCATCTCTTATGGAGGGACCTACCTCATGAATGTGCACTTCCGATCCCTGATGAAAAAGTATGGGGTGTCGCATTGGATCTCGACTCCTTATCACCCCCAGATTAAAGGACTGGGTGAGCTCTCTAATTGGGAGATCAAGAAATCTCTTCAGGTCACTATTCGGCCTGACAGAAAAAACTAGTCCACCCAAATTCCAAAAGCATTATGGGCCGAAAGGATCACCCATAAAACCCAGCTAGGAATGTCTCCGTTCAGACTTGTATACCGAAAGTCATGTCACCTTCCTATAGAGATGGAGCATAAGGCCAGTAGTAAGAAAGTGAAATCTGGATCTCAGGGAGGCCAGAGTTCGCTGTCGATTGTAAATGAGCGATATCAATGAGCTACGCAATGACGTGTAGGAGAACTCATGTATCTACAAGGAACGGATCAAGGCCTTTCACGATAAGCACATTTCACAAAAATCTTTCTTTCCTGGTCAGAAAGCGCTTCTCTTCGATACACGACTCATGCTCTTTTAAGGAAAACTAAGATCGAAATGGACCGGAACCTTTCTAGTCTGGAGGATCTTTAGGAATGGAGCCGTGGAAATCAGCGAACTCAACCAAGACTCAGACCCTTTTGTAGTGAATGGTCAAAGACTGAAACCATTCCTCTAACTTATTGATTCAAATATGGCTACTAATCTCCATTCACCATGAGCCACATTGCACCCAGCTAATGGAGTTAAACTTAGCACTTAACGAGAGGCAACCCATCATTTGAAAACCCGAGACCCTTCTTATCCATTTCTGAGCTGAATTCATATTGCACTTTAAGGTTCGTTCCTTAGAATAGTCGACTCCACCTCTAATATTTGTATTGGAGCTTGAAATCGTCCGCAATAATCATCCCAACTCATTTACCTACCAATCCGAACCTGTTCTAAAGTATAAACTAAGCTAAATTCGAACCCACTTAATTTACAATGAGGACATTGCAAATCTTAAGCATGAGGACATATTAAAGTGCAAAACACTGTGAGATTCGATTCTTTTCAATGGTTTCGTTGAAAAAAGAAAATGATGAACAGGAAGGATATTTTGTTACTTAAACACTTAGCTTTCTTTTTGGAGCTCTAATATTGCAATAAATTGAGCATCTATTTCTTTTTATATCAAACTTCCTGTGCTTCATTATATTACTTGATTAGTGATTTCATTACGATCATATTTGCTCTCCGAGACAACCTTGGAACTCACATTTCGAGTTTTAAATGTCGATTCACTTTTGTTGACTATACTAAGATGCATATTTCGAACTCGATGAAAGTGCATTAACATCGACAATTTTGAAACCATGGGCAATGATCGTTATTGCCAGCGATTCATGTTCACAACAATTTTTAACATAGGCCAATGGATTTGGTAAAAATCGTCGGCAAATTTCTATGCCAATAGTGGATTTGCTGTCACTTTTTATTGATAGTTTTAGACCTTGTGCCGATGATTTTGAACCATCACAAAAAGCCTGATTTTTTGTAGTGAGTTTGATTTATTGATAACTACTTTGACATTATCTTAGAATCAAATCTATAGCAATCATCACATCCATATATAAAATTGACATATTTATATTTTAGTGATGTATTATGTTATTTGTGATTTCAAAAAGAAACTCTTAATTCAATAAATCTATAAATAATCTTTATCCTTTAGTTTTTAAGAACTTAAATAATGACATAGGAGGATCCAATGTAAAGCACTCAATCATTCCATACTAAGAACTAGATCCAATAGGAAAGAGGCACCAAGACTAGATCTAATAATCTCATAGAGTCAATTAAATGAATCAAAGATGAACCAAAGCTAACTATGAATTCATAGAAGAACAAATCGAATTGATTCTATTGATCTCATCAAACATTAAAGGATTCATCCATTTATGTCTCCACATACAACATTTTACCAATAAATCAAGAAGCCATAGGAAAGAATCAATCACAAATTAGATGAGATCATAAAGATCAAGCCTTGAATTGTGTTCTAATTTGTTTAAAAGCACCTTCTAATGGTTAATAAAGAGAAAGTAAGATTAGTGAAGTAGATTGTGAACAAAGTCACTAGAGGCAAGAATCACTAGAGCTAGAAGTAAAAAATGGTGTGCATGGGGGAGAAGTCCCTTAGTTCTATGCTTAGGTCCTCTATTTATAGATTTTCCAGGGACTTTGAATCTTCTCCTAAAAGCTTCTTCTTATAGAATTTTTTTTTCTTTTGTCCAATGAACTTCTGACACTTCTCTAGCCATTGAAGATATTTTCATTACTAGTGCTACTTTTGACTTGGCCAATTGATGGGCAAGAAAATCGTTGCAAAAAGTTCGGTTTTTGGAAAACTCGAGTCATAAAATTCGCAAGAAAATCCGCTACCAGATAATTTTTTACTAAAACTCTGGTGAGTCCCAGGTCGAATGTGGGGAGGAGAACATTTAATTAAAAATCGCATTTGGAATTATCGTTACAAAGCAGAATAGTTGGTTGAAATTAATCTACATAAGCTAAACTACTTAAAGAATAAACAATAGAACACATAGAGAGAATATACAAAGAAAAAGAAAAATAGAGAGAGAATGGACAAATGTTGCATTTAAATACACTAAAGTCCATTACAACTACTTAAAGAAAACAAAACTACAGTAGAAAGCAGTAAAAAGATAGGGATGAGAAAGTCCTCCTCGACGGCTGCTTGGAGGACAAGTCACGTTGACGAAGTGCCCGGAAAAGGGTGGTGAGATGCCGAACGAGGGAGAATGGGGCTAGAAGATGGAGGATGAAGCAAGGCGGCATCTTAGCAGAATCCGCTTCCCAAATGGTGGTGAGAAGACAACCACAGGATGCTCCACGAAGAGGGTAAGAAGATGGACAAAATTATTTTACTCTAGCTCTAATAGAGCATCCCAGGTATGGGACCAGCTCTTTAGAGCTTTGGAGAGAGTCAGAGAAGAGAGAAAGGGATGAAGAAATGTATGGGGCGTAGGGTCCTTTATATAAGAGAGGTGCAAGGGCAAAAAGGTCCTTTAAAAATTTTACAATTAAATGTAGGGCCTTTGGTGACACATGCGCACGTCGCTAAAGCTAAGCGTCGATGAAGGGGCACGCTTGATCTCAACTACTCATCGCTGATCAAACGGCTCACGTGAAGCCATGTCACCCAGCCGCTGCTCCTCAGCCATTGCACGCCTCATCGCGCCACGCCCAATCTTGGTCGTCCGATCGTTCGATCCGATACTCGAAAACCCGCGAGCATAATTCGTCTTCATACGTTGTGAGAGCTTGCGTACGATGGGACGTCAGATGGTATCACATCTCACACGTGATTGCAACACTTCCATCCAACTCCCCTAGGCACGCCACGTTGCCACTGCCAGTGTCGTTCGATCTCAATCGAATGGCTGAATTACGTGTGCTCGCTCTTCTCGCTTGATTTGAGACAGGGTGGGTTTCAAACTCGCACTGCACTCTTCGCGAAAAAGCGCGGGACCGCTATGCTATCCCCCACGGTTTGTCACGTTTTGATTTTAGGTGCGCTCGCTCTCAGCCATTGGATCTCAATCCAATGGTCGAGGTTGTATGACCATTTATGAGGAGAAGTGCCGGTGGCCTTGGATAGCTTGGATGGTGTCACGTGGCACCATCTAGGCCGTCCATCTTCAAATTTTTATGGGTGATGCCACGAATGTTGGATATGATATATTTTCGCGTCATTAGGCTGTGATCTTTAATCCAAACCCAAACATGCAGTCGGATTTGTCATCTGAAATGCAGATTTTACACCACCTTGCCCTTGTCCTCTAATCTTCTTTAGACTACATCTGATGCTACAGAAGTCCGATTGAGGCGATCTCGGAGGCGTTGGACTCCGATCGTCGCCCTCATCAGATCCGTATGGTTAAATTTTCAATCTGAGGCCTAGAAAAATATCACCTTGTCCCCTGACCACAAAAAGGGCAAATTAACCTATAATTTGTACAAATTAATCTAAATACATGATGATGTATGTTATGCAATATTTATAATACATGATACTTCTATAGACCTAGGAACATGCATAAATAAGCATTTTAGGCCAATTAGATGTATGCACATCACACACACACATGCCTATCTTTTGCTAGTTCCTAGCAAAATTATATGTTATTTATAAACAGAATTAAGATCAAATTACTTGGCAATAGTTATTTCTCAACACTAAGAAATTTCTACTAAAGACCTGAACTACAAAGACTCAACAGTGCCCGGGTGTCTGCTAAAATGCAGACCGCCCAAGTCCTCGCCTTATTCAAAAACAAATACATTTCTTTTCTTTCTTTTTCTTCTTTTCTTTTTTTTTTTTTGAATTTTTGATTTTAGAGTTTCGGGGTAGCTTTCTACGGCTACCCAACCTACCCAAGACTCAAAAAGAACTCTAAGTTCTAAACATCTTTTTGTGACTGTGATAAACTCACTGATCGGCAATCAGAATGGACTTCAGGTTTCTACACCCTTAGGTGACCTTGAAAAGAGATTTTGCTTAAAGGTATATCTGTCTGACCGATAGATTTCTCCCTACTTTTTATTTTTATGAGGTTAACACAAGGGTGAACCTAGTGTATATCTCCCTGACTTATTCTACTTCCCCACTTCTTCCTAAGTACTTGGAATTAAATGTGCATTTCATGAGCTGGGTTCTAGACAACCAACCATTGGGGCGTCAAACTCACGGCAACTTACTAGCAATACTTGTGTAGTGAAGTGTGGCTTTTTTTTTTCTTTTTTTCTATTTCTCATAAATTTTTTTTTTGGTATTTTTCTTTCTTTTTCTTTTTTTCTAAGTAGGTGGCTTCCCTAATCTAAGATTTACCTTATGGCAATAGAATGAGAATGGTCGTGTAGTTGGGCTCTGAACAACCAACCAATGGGTTATTACCCACAACAACTTGCCAGCCATACCACCCTAAGAAGTTCATTAGCTGCCCAATTTCCGTTAAAACTGCCAAAAAGTGAGTCAGTGCAAATAGTGTGTAGATGCTTAAAACCTAAAGTCCCTTCAAATCAAAGGGCAGGTGGATAAGTCGTGTACTTATCACCCCAACTTATTAACCAATTAGAAATAAATAAAAGATGGCGATGACTTAAGAAACAAGTCCACATTTTAGTGGACACCCGGACTGATTAAGCCCGAAAACCTGAAGGGTCTAAGTGTTCAGGTCCTATCATATCATTTCTTAAAGTTAAAATTTTTCCCTAATTCAAATTTTTTTTTACTAATTCAAAAATTTTTTTCAATTATTTTTTATAAATAAAGAGAAAATAAAAAGAATCTACAAAGTTAACAAAATGATTCAAAGATAAATATATCCACTCCCACATGCCTATCTAATGCAATGTTCTCATTGTATTAAAAAGACATGAAAAATAACGGAGTAGAGAAGAAAACACCTAAATTTCATGATTAACAAGTCAGCTCCGAGATAAAAATACACTGCATATGTGTTAAGTTTATTGCTTTCAGCTAGGCACACTATACAAACAAAGAAGAAATCAAGAATTTACAGGTGCAGGTCAAGATCAAGATAAGATCGATTTTAGGACCTGTAAGGAGAAGATGTCCACATATATGGACGAGATTGTAATGTAAACCCATGCCCTAGGGTCAAGTGGTTCTAAGGTTCTGAATGAAAATTATCCAGAATTGAAGATCATTATGCAAGCAGGGCAAGGCCTGCGGTTTATAAGGATGCATCCCAACTCCAAAAAGTCAGACAATAGGAAAATTTGTATCAAAAAGATATTCAGTTAATTTGTGCTTGGGTTGAACATCCTCACAGTTGAAAATGTCATAAGGGACCTAGTAGAAGTTGGTGGTTTTAGGCAAATAAGAACCCTTAGACTTAGACTTCTGCTTCCCCCAGAATTGGCTTCCTCGATCTGCATTTCCATATTCCTATCCTTCATATATAATCAAAGTTTCCAGGACCTCAAAAGTGTTATCAACCCCATCTAAAATATCCAAGTCTAAAATTTATGGCTCAGTCAGAATTGACTTGGGTTTGGTAATCTCAAGAAGATAATCATCATTATGCTAATGGGGTGTGATTGAGGAATGAGGCTATGAATTAAATCCTTTATAAAATCAAGATCTAAATCCTCCATGCTAGCCCTAGTTAGATCAAAATCCTCAATTACCAGGCTATCAAATGATTCATCATACTCCTCAAGCATGTATGTCTCACTAAAATTATCTTCCTCAAACTCAGATGAGATCTCACATAAAGATTCTTCACCTTCAAAATCAAAGAATTCTGGATCCTCATTAATATATATCTCAAGATCATATGTTATTCCTCTATCCACAGAGACATTTTTCCCTGTACCATAGCTCAGGGATCTCTGATGAAGAAATCAATTCATCCTTAATTGGTTGCTCTAGACTAACCTGATCATCCTCGGTCTCGTAAAATGTGTCCCCCTCTATAGGTGCCTGAGCGGGTTCTGACATTGGCTCTCCTAAAGGGGGTTCATCCTAGTAATCATCCCAAGATTGAACTAAAGCAACCACAAATTTCATCCTCAATTTTGACAACTTCCCAAGTAAAAACTTACCCAGGTCCTTATCCTTAACATCTTGGAGATAATCCAATAAATACTTGTTAAGATCATCAATCATTTAAATCAAAGGCTCCAATTCTTCAGTGTAGGGTGTTGGCTGAGCTTCTAAAGATTGAATGGTGTTCCTTAAATTAGCTAACACCCTATCTTGGACCTGGTTGACATAAATCATATGGTTCGATTCAGGGTTGGGTAGGCTTGGGTTCAGTCCAGGGCAATCAAGAAATTAAGGTTCCTGGGGGCCTCCTTAGTAATAGGTCATTTCTGATTATTCAAAGAGGGGTGGTGACTTATATACAATGTAATCCTAGGGAGGGTACGGGTTATAATCATCGTATCCTTCTTGATTGTGGATCGTATTAGGTTGTCCATAAGAGGGCAATGATCTATAATCGGTGTAACTTGGAGAATGATAAAAATCAAAATCATGGTGTCCAGGGTTAGACCCTGAACACAAAGGTCCGGAATTGTATCCTCAATCACAGTTATCCCGACTAAAGGGTGAATGGTCATATGTCGGGTCAAAATAGTAATCATCTTGGGAATAAGTGGTGGTAGGAGGGTAGGAGTGGAAGTGTGAGTAGGATGTAGAAGGATCCATGATGAAATAAGAGGAAAAAGAAAAGTACCCTACAATACAAACAATCAAACCTGTCTTTAGGTGGGGTATCCTAAATACCTACAAACTCTTAGAACCCATCTTGAAATGAAAGAAACGATTTGGTCTACTTCTTTCCTGTTAATCCAGCCAATTACAGGGAGGGATTGGGGAGAAGGTTCTTCCTTTAGCTTTCGCCTCAAGTTCCTTTGATACCCCCCAACCGAGGTCGTTTGACACTGCTCCCCTAGCTAGGCATCAGATGGATCGATAGAAATAGATTAATCGAAAATAATCTCGATCTAGGCCCCGAGGAGCGAGTCAAATTCTTAAGGCCAACATCTACTTGATTTTATTTAGGCTTAGGCTTGAATGTGCCTGGGAATGTGATGGGTCCTTTATCTTGGTTGTGCCTTTAAAAATTGATTAATATGTGTGTGCATGTACAACCAGGTGTTGTTTTGAGCGGTGAAGTCGTGTTTTAAAAGATGTTACGTTGCAGTATAGTTGAAATCGCCGTGAAAGCAAATAAATTTTTTTTTTTTTACTTGAAAACCAAAGTATCTAAGGTCGAACTTAGGGAGCAAATTGGTATTTTAGAAACTAAAATCACAACTTTGAAATTACTCAAAAGATGTTCAATAATATCAATACAATTCAATGTTTATGAAAGCTAAAGAGAATAAATATGCAAAAAGAGATTGAATGTTCTCTTCTTTCTTCTTCTCCTTTCTCTCTCTGATGTCCTCTTTCCTCGTGAATCAGATGTCTGATTTTGTAAACCAGACATCTTAACTTACGATTGCTACAGTGCATTCAGTTCCTTCTCCTTTGCTTTCTTCTCAGCCTCTATCTTTCTCTTTGCTCTGCGACTGTGCTTCTCTTTTCCTTGTTCTTTGTCTTCTTCTTCTTCTTTCTTCTACAGCCGCGCCTCCTCCTTGGCTTCTTCTTCTTCTTTCTTCCCTTCAGCTACAATGCTTCTTCCTCCTTGTTCTTTGGCTTCTTCTTCAGCTGCTCCTCTTCTTCCTCTTCTTCCTCTTCCCTGCCTTAAGCTTTGACTGCGACTGCACCTTCAGCTTCCACTTCTTCTTCCCTGCACACGCACACAGAAGAAAAACCTACCTCTACCCTCCCCTCCATCACTCTCTCTCTATTTCTATCTTCGCTCTCTCAGAGCCAAACAATCGGGTATACAGGTCGGGTTATGCACTCTCAGGTCCAGGAGTACCGGCGTGGGTGGTGCGCGAGGAGTGCAGGGTAAACGGGTCAGCCAAGTCCACGTAGGAGTGGTCGCGGACGAGGCGGGCGTACGTGGGTGAGGGACCTCACCCCATGTACTGGAGGCAAAGAGAAGAAAACACAAATTCAATAAAAACATCTCACCACACTCCTGAGTTTTCGAGGTGGGACTAAAAGTCCCACCCGCTTCTCTCGCGTGCCTGCAGGAGGCTTTGCTCAATTGCCCCAGCTGCAGTCGCTGAAGCCCTCAATAGCTGGGAGCGAAAGTGTCGTGGAAGGATTCCGCGCACCTGGGGCTTGTCTGCCTGGGGCAATGTGGCCTGGGGAGGAGATACAAGCTCCTTCGAGCTTGCATTAATGGCGGTGGAGGCTCAGACCTGCGATCACTGAACACAGCCTTTCGGCCCTATTAGACCACACAGGTAGCTTCACCGTGGCACGACAAAGGTAAGGTGGGGGAAGGCGTGGCACAAAATGGCCTAGGCGTGCGTGCCTAGAGCGGACTGCGGTCGTGAAGGTGCGTGTGTTCGGTGGACACTTAGGGAGGTGTTGGTGGTCGATGAAGGGGTGGATGGTGATTAGTGAGTGATGGCGGAGGTTCTGAGGTAGGTGGCGAGGTGTGCAGATGGGTGGAGCGACGGGAGCGCCTTCGCCGATGGTTGGCCGGAGATGAGGGAGACAAAGGTGGTCTGTGGCTGTCGAGGGTGATTTTGTGAAATAAAGAAGGGGAAAGTGAAAGGTAGGGAGAGAGAAAATTAACTGAGAGTATCTAGATGAAGGGGGGAAGCGGAGGGCGAGCAGCGCATATTCGTGGTCACTGGAGACAAAAACCCTAAGGTGAGGATGACGGTGAGGAGAAAGAGGTCAGAAAGGTGCGTGCTGGTACGGCGCGATGCGGAGGAGCAAGGCGAAGATGACTTTGCCACTGGTATGGTGGCAGAGCGACGAGAGGAGGAGAGGTCTCCAGAGCTTGCAGGCAGATGGCCGGAGATGATGGAGGACGGAATTCAAGGGAATTCTCGGGCAAAAACAAGCTTGGAAGAAGCGGCTGGTCCTAGAGCTTCTTTTAAAGGCACAGGTAGAGGGCCTTGTGCTTGGAAGGTGAGCTTCCAAGCACAAGACTCTCACCGGAGGTCATCGCAGGTACAATACCCATGCCTCTTGAGCGTTTGCACGAGAGGTATGGTGCAAATTAGGGCATGGAAAGCTGCTTAGACGGTAAGGAATTTCTCAGAGGACCCCCTTTTCAAATCTGAGAGCAGCTCCCTAGGGAAGCGAGGAGAAATCCTCCTCGAAACTTTTTCAGAGGTATGGGTCCTCTGCTGCAATGGCAGAGGTACCGGAATGCAGAAAGTGACGAGGAAGTTGAGGGGGTTTGTGCAAGGGTTTTCAAAGGTTGGGGGCCAGAATGTAATTGGGTGGACTAATTTTCAAAGTAGGTCAAGATGACCTTCCCTTAGGTCCAAATTTTGATACAAGCCTAATTTGGACCTAAGGAATCCAATGGTGAAGTTGGATTTTAGGTTTGACCATGTTTGATAGGACATTTCGCACAAAAATCCAAATTAGGTCAAATGTTGAGCTAGGACCCCAATCTAGGTCAAAATAGGTTCCAAAGGCCAAATTGAAGGTTTTAAACCTTAAGGGATATTTTTTAATGAATTTTAGAGGGTTTAGTTGATTTTTATCCTGACTAAAATCTTGTGAAATTAAGTGGGTTTATTTTAGGGTTACAAAATGTCATTCAATTCTTAAATCTCACCATAACCCTTTTCTGACTGAACCAACCCACTTTTTCTTTTATTAAGTCCAATTGACCTATGTTTAGCCCTTGAAAAACTCGTTGATGAATTACAATGGTAAAATTGCAGCTTTACCCTTTATTTCATGTTTTCTTTCCAGATTAGTGATCCCTTGAATTAGGCCTTTCTCTTGGTTATGAAAGAGCTTTTGTTCTCTTTTTTTTAGGTCAAAAAGAGCTAGTTAGGGCTCATGATGAGGTTCTCATCACCAGGGCTTTCAAACAAGGTTTATTGATGATTTATTTTTTAGCGTTCAACCTTGTTTAATAGCTTCTAGGATTCAATCCTTAGGTGTATTCAGACAAGGTTTAGTTGACACACCAGGTTTTGAAAGCATAGGTTCAAATATTTTCCTTTAAAACTCAAAAGAATGTGGAGTGCCAGGTTAATTCCTAAAAGTTGAATCCTAAGGGGTAGCTACTCAATGAATCAATTTTATGTTAAGTGGTGTGGCCCAGACAAATCAGACAAATGGCCTAATGCACCACTAATTAAGGCACCCAATTAGTTTTAGCCTATTCTGATGTCTAATCACTTATTTGTATAGTGCATTGAGGTGTACCGGGTCCTTAAGTCAGCTCCCTAGTTAAGTGATTGAATCAGACAAGAGTGGTGCACTTAGGTGTGTGTGGGTGTATAAGTTGTGTAAATTTAAATAAATCCCACAACCAATTTTATATATATATATATGGGGGTGAGGTGGGTGGGAGTGACAAACAAACAACCAATCTACCTTAGGGTTTATAAGAGCACCTAGGTTGATTTACATTTGTGTTATTATGTGGTGGAATGAAAACTAGTGGGTGGGAGGTGGGATATACTTATAAACCATTCAACTGCACTTTACTCCAATCTCTCACTTTTGCCTACCTCAAGAGAGTACCTATTATCACAATAAAAAAAGAGAAGTGAGGTAAAAGAGAAGTAAGGTGAAAAATGCAGGAAATCAAAGAGTGTTGCCTCCCCGGCAACGGTGCCAAAATGATGAGCGAGAAAATCGTTGCAAAAAGTTATTTTTGGAAAACTCGAGTCGTTGTAAAATTCGCAAGAAAATCCGCTACTAGATAAATTTTTACCAAAACTCTAGTGAGTCTCAGGTCGAACTCGGGGAGGCGAACGTTTAATTAAAAATAGCATTTGGAATTTTCATTACAAAGCAGAATAGCTGGTTGAAATTAATCTACGCAAGCTAAACTAGTTAAAGAATAAACAATAGAAGACAGAGAGAGAATATACAAAGAATGAGAAAAATAGAGAGAGAATGAACAAATATTGCATTTAAATATTCTAGAGTCTATTACAACTACTTAAAGAAAGTAAAACTACACCAGAAAGTAATAAAAAGATAAGGGTGACAAAATACTCCTTGACGACCACTTGGAGGATAAGCCGCGTTGATGGAGCGCTCAGAAGAGGGTGGTGAGATGCTAGACGAGGGAGAACGATGCTAGAGGACGGAGGATGAAGTAGGGCGACATCCAGCGGGATCCGCTTCCCGAATGGTGGCGAGAAGAAAACCACAAGATGCTCCACAAAGGGAGTGAGAAGGACAAAATTATTTTACTCTAGCTCTAGTGGAGCATCCCAGGTATGGGACCAGCTCATTAGAGCTTTGGAGAGGGTGAAAGAAGAGAGAAAGGGATGAAGAAATATGTGGGCGTAGGGTCCTTTATATAGGTAAGGTGCAAGGGCAAAAGGTCCTTCAAAAATTTTAAAATTAGATACAGGGCCTTTAGTGACACACACTCACGTCATTGTAGCTAAACATCGGTCAAGGTGCATGCTTTATCTCAGCCTCTCATCACCGATCGAATGGCTCACGTGTACCCACATCACCTGATTGCTACTCTTCAGCCGTCACGTGCAATCTTGGTCATCCGATCGTTCGATCAAAAGGTCGAAAACCTACAAGCACGATTCGACTTCATACGTTGCACATGCCCGCATACGATGGCGCATCCGGTACGGATTTTATACCACCTTTCCCCTTGGCCTCTAATCTTCCTTGGATTACATCCGATGCTATGGAAATCCGATCGGGGTGATCTCGGAGGCGTTGGACTCCAATCGTTGTCCTGGTCAGATCCATAGGTTGAATCTTCAATCTGAGGCCCAGAAAAATATCGCCCTCTCCCCTGACAATAAAAAGGGCAAATTAACCTATAATTTTTATACACTAATATAAATGTATGATGATGTATGTTATACAATATTTATAATGCATAATGCTTCTATAGACCTCGAAACATACATAAATAAGCATTTTAAGCTCATTAGATTGGTGCACATTACCAATACTAATGTGTGCTGTCTCTATCATGGCAAGTTTGTTACAATGAACTTGATCATGCTATCATCAAAATTCATTGTATTTAATCTCATTGTTCATTGAATAAGTATTTTTTAACCTCTTAAGTTGTTTATATGGGCTGACTAATGTTGATTGAATAGCCTTTCATTTCGTTTACATGGATTGAATAGCCTTTCATTTGTCGAATCCTTTGTCAAATCTTCTCAACACCTAATGCTAGATAGCCTAATTAATATTGTTTGTTGGATCATTTTCCTTTTCATTTGAGTGGGAAAGTTGGTCCTTTCACCCCAATGGTTACTTGAACACTCCAAAGTTGGCCTATTGCCTACATGGCTACTCAAGTGTTACTAATTACTTAGGCATGTAAGATATGCTAGGTTGAGTTGGTCTTTCCCTTAAATGGGTACTTAAACATAGTCTAACTAATGAGACCGTAGTCCTCTTTCTCAAATATCATTCAACCCTTTCACCCAAATGGCTACTCAAACATTGCCCTTTTCTTTGACCTTAAGGTATCGGGACTTTATTTTTTGCACTCATTGGTGCTTCTTTGGTTTTTTCCTTTCTCTTATGTGCATCAAAGTACTCAAACTTTAGTTGTTTTGGATCTTTAAGTCAAGATATTATTTGGACTTTATTTCAAATCTTTGAATATTCTTGGAATTCAAGTTATCCAAGATGTTCAACATGCCTTCTTTAAACAAGTCAACTTTTCCCTTTATTCCATGCATTTCATGCCATTTCATGTATTTCCATAATTCTCATACAAAAATCCATGGTTATTCAATGAAAAATCATTAAAATATAAAAACAAATTAAGATAATTTTTAACCCTCATCAATAGCATATACCTAGGATGACAATAATTTTTAACTCTCATTAGTAGCATATACATAGGATGACAATAATTTTTAACCTTCATCAGTAGCATATACGTAGGACGACAACATGCACAACCCATTCGATATGTGAAACAAGGCAACTCACTACAAGTGCATGCAATGCCAATGCCCTCCTAGTGAGGGTACTATTGAAATAAACACATAAAGGAAATAAATAAATAAAAACATATGCATTGCCAACGTTTTCACATAGAGAAAAAATATTAAATCAAGCAAGTCAAACATGATTTGGTAAGATCCAGCATAAAATAAAGAACAAATAACATGCAATAACACAAATAAATAAAACGAAAAAAGGTTACAAATTACTCCGATCGAAGCTCCCACTAAGGACTTCCCTTAGAGAAGGTATCGCACCCCACAATACTTACACATCGGGGTCTAACGAACTCCTCCTAGGATACGACGATCCACCTTCAAGATTCAGCACACTCCAATCTTAGACATCCTCGAAAACCACCTTAGGAGAATGAAGCTGAGGCAATTTGGTTTTCAACCAAATTCTCGATTGATCTACCAATTTAATGGTTTAATCAACCAAAAACTTCTCATGGATGTTTCAATCTCCTTATGAAAGATCAACAAAAGTGATTGGATATTTTTCTACCAATCTCACATCAAATGAACGCACCAAGAAAGAGAGAAGAATGAGAGAGAGGGAGAGAGAGTAAGAGAGCTTTTCTACTCTAGTTGTGTGTCAAATGAGAGCCCCCTTATGGCTCTTATATAGAGCCCACAACTAGACGTTTATAGAAATTCCCATTTTTATGAAAATACAGTAATTGATCGACCAATTAAGTTCATTCAAATTTAACTTTTTGGTCGACCAAACTTAACTTATTGTTCGACTAAAACAATTGGTCGGTAAAATTGGTCGACCAATTTTACCTTTTGATCGACCAATCCAGGTCAAAATCGTGAGATTAAAAGTCTATAGCCAAACAACCCAAGTTCCAAGTTTCAAATTGATTCTCACATGAGCCTGAGCCCAAGCCTGAGCCCGAGCTGAGCTGGGGTGGGGCAAGGTGCGCATGCGTAAGTGCGTGGTCCCTAGCCCCACCTCTTACTCTTTACTACTGATGTAAACATGTTTACACTACTTAAGATGTCTATTTATGCATGTTCTTAAGCATAGGATTGCATTGCATTCTAGAAATATTGCATAACATGCATCAACTTGCATTTAGAGTAGTTTGAATAAAATGGAGGTTAATTGTCCCCTTTTATGTTCATGGATAGAGCAAACTTTTTATCGGGGCCTTGGATCAAAGATCCAACTGTACAGATGTGATCAGGGCGACGATTGGAGTTCAACGACTCCAAGATCGCCCTAATCAGACATCTGTAGCATCAGATAGTGACTGGGGAACCCTAGAAGATCAAGGGCCAAGATGGTGTGAATCTACACTTCAAACGACAAATCCAATCACATGAATGGATTCGGATCGACGATCGCAGCCTAACGACGCGAAAATCGACTCAATCGGACAACCGTGGCACCATCTACATCATCCAGAAGATGGACGGCCAAGATGGTGCCACGTGGTGCCATCTCTGCCATCCAACCGGCCCTCAGGATCGCCGCTGCCTCTCCAAAGAAAATCCAACGCCATGAGCACGCGCCGCTTAAAATGTCTCCGCGACCATCTCACCTCCGTAGCGCAGCGGGTGAACGTGTTAGCGTGAAGCGTAGGCGCGCGTTCGAACCGCACTGTGCTGGAATTGGAGCAGAGGTGCGTGCTTGATCGACGGCTTAATCGCTTTCAAACTACAATGACAAGGTTTTCAAAACCAAACACATTAGCGTAGCAACCCGTCGTTCAACATTTTGGCGCCGTTCCCGGGGAGGTCGACATTTTGGCCCCATTGCCGGGGAGGCAACACTCTTTGATTTTTTCTTCGCGTTTTCTAACTTACAAATCATTTACCTCACTTCTCTCCTTTCTTATTGTGATTGCAAGTACTCTTTCGAGGCAAGCAAAGGCAGTAGATTGGAGTAAAGTCTGTGGAAGGTTTTGTAAGTTACCCCCACCTCCCACCCATTAGATTTCATTTCACCACATAATAACACAAACATCAATCAACCTAGGTGTTCTTATAAACTCTAAGGTTAGATTGTTTGTTGTTTGACACCCACACCCGCCCCAACCTCCACATTAAAAAAAAGAAAAATAAAAAAAAAATTCTCACAGAGGTACACAACCTCATCTGATTTTCAAACTCAACCGGTAAACCGATCTTTTGAGCCGGTACACACATTCAAACACATAATTGAGTAGAAATCAAATTAGGTAATCACTTGTGTGCCTAATTAAGTGGTGCAACAAGCCAATTGTTTGAGTTGATTGGGCCGCACCACTTCAATTAAAATCAACTCATCAAGTAGCTGCCATATAAGTTCGACTCTTAGGGATTTACTAGGCACTCCACATTCTTTTAAGTTTTAAAGGAAAATATCTCCACCTGTGCTTTCAAAACCTGGTGTGCCAACAAAACTTGTTTGAAAATACCTAAAGTTGAATCCTAAAAGCTACTAAGCAAGATTTGAACCCTAAAATTCACCGCATCAAAAATAATCTTGCTTGAAAACCACTGGTTGTGCACGCACACACAAATCAATCAATCATTAAGGGCACAACCCAGATAAAGGGCCCATCACATTCCAAAGCACATTCAAACCTAGCCCTATATAAAACAGAGTAGACATTGGCCTTAAGGATTTGACTCGCTCTTCAGAGCCCAGAATGAGATTATTTTCGATTAGTCTGTTTCTACTGTTCAATCTGATGTCTAGCTAGCGGAGTAGAATCAAACGATCGCGGCTGGGGGGTACACTAGGAACCAGAGGCACAAGTCGAAGGAAGAACCTTCTCCCCAATCCCTCCTTCTAACTGGTTGGATTGAACAGACAGAAGTAGATCAAATCATTTCTTTTATCTCAAGATGGGTTTTGGGAGTCTGTAGGTCTTTAGGCTATCCCACTTAAGGATAGGTTTGATTGCTTGTATTGTAGGGCACCTTTCTTCCTCCCGTTTATCATGAATCCGTCCACATATTATACGCATTCCCGCTCTTTCCCTCCTGTTTTGAATTATCCTCAACATGGTGATTATCCCGACTCGTACTATAATCAACCATCAGTTTGTTGGGATAAATCAGATTGGGGATATAGTTCCGAACCTCCGTGTTTAGGGTCTAACCCTGAACACTATGATTGCGAATTCTATCCTTCTCAGAGCCACATTGATTATAGATCGTCAAACTTTCATGAACAACCTAATACGATCTACAATCAAGAAGGATACACTGATTCATACCCATCCTCTGATTACACTGCCTTTAGGTCATCACTACCTTTTGAACAATCCGAAATGACCTATTATCAGGAAGGGTATAACGAATCTCATTTCGTTAATTCCCCTCCTTTGACCCCAAACCCGCCCAACCCTGAACCAACTCATTTGGTTCAGGGTAACCAGGTTTAAGATAAGGTTCTAGCTAACTTGAGGAATATCACACAAACTTTAGAAGTTCAGCCAATACCTTGCATTGAGAGATTGGAGCCTTTGATTAAAATGATTGATGATTTGAACAAGTATTTGTTGGATTGGCTCCAAGATGTTAAGGATAAGAACCCAGGTGAGTTTCTACTTAGGAAGTTAGAAAAATTGAAGATGAGATTTGAGGTTGCTTTGATTCAATCGTGGGATGATTCCTAGGATGAACCCTCTTCAGGAGAGCCAATTTCAAAACCCGCTCAGGCACCTGTTGGGGAGGACACGTGTTACGAGGCTGACCAGATTGAATTAGAGCAACTAATTAAGGATGATCTGATTTCTTCACCTGAGATCCCTGAGCTAGGGTACGAGGAAACGTATGTCTCAATGGAACAAAAAGTGACAGATGATTTTGGGACATACATTAATACGGATCTTGATTTCTATGATTCTGATGGTGAAGATTTAAGTTGCGAAGTCTCACGCGAGTTTACAGAACACAATTTCTGTGAGATGATTGGGCCTGAGGAATATGATAGATCTTTTGATAGCCCAATAATTAAGGAAACTGATCTTATTGGGGCTCACATTATGGATCTAGAATCGCATTTTCTAGAGGATTCAATTCATTACCCTAATTGTCAGTTACACCCCATTGAGCTTATCGATGATTTTATTTCTGAGATAATTAGACCCAAGTCAATTCTGATTCAGCCACATCCTTTAGACTTGGAAATTTCAGACGGGGTGATTAACATGCAAGAGGTTCTGGAATTTAACATTCTGATTGAGGAGGATAGGAGTTGGGAAGTTTTGATTTGGGAAGTTAACTTTGGAGGAAATAGAAGATTAAGTCTAAGGGTTCCAATTCATCTAAAACCATCAAACCAGGACCCTTACGACATATGTTCTAAGGAAGTCCAACCTAAGCATACATTCAATGATTATCCTTTTAAGCTTGAATTCTCTGTAACCCAACTTTTTGTCTTGGGTTGCATCCTCATAAATCGCAGGCTCGACCCCGCTTGCGTACTGATTTTAGGTTTTGGGTAATTTTTATCCAGAACCTGAGATATTCTCGATTATGGGGTATGGGTCTGCAACACAATTTGGTCCACATCTGTGGACATTTGCTGGCAGGTCCGAGGTTTCATCTGTTTATTCTGATTCTGACCTGCACCTGTGAATTCTTTATTTCTCTTCTTTGTATAGTGTGTCTAGCTGAAGGCACTAAATTCAACACGTATACAGTTCCTTTTAGTTTCTATCTCGAAGCGGACCTGACATTCACGCAATTCAGGTGCTTTCTATTCTATTCCACTCTATTTTATGTCTTTCTCATACAATGAGGACATTGCATTAGATAGGCATGGGGGGTGGATATTCATCTCTGAATTTATTCAACTCCGTAGATTTGTTTTATTTTCTTTTATTAAAAAAAAAGAATTAGGAAAGAGAACTTGGGTTTAAGAAAATTTTCAATCTTAGGAAATACTACATTATGATCTAAACACAGAGACCCTTCAGGTCTTTGGACTTAATCAGCCCGTGTATCCACTAAAATGTGGATTTATTTTTCGAGTCATCACCAACCTGAATTCTATTTTAATTGGAGTAAATAAGCTTGGGTGATAAGTACACGACTTATCAATCCGCCCTCTGATTTGGGGAAACTTTGAGCATTAAGCATCTACACACTTTCTTTGCACTGACTTGTTGTTCGGCGATTCTAATGGAAATTAGGTAGCTAATGAACCTTCTAGGGTGATATGGCTGGCAAGTTATCGTGGGTAATAGCCCATAAGTAGGTTGTCCAGAGCCCAGTCACTGGACCTTTCTCTTTTTGCTGCCTTTAGGTAAATCTTAGACCAGGGAAGTCACCTACTTAAAAAAAAAAAAAGATCAGAAAGAAAAGGAGAAAAGAAAAAAAAGAAATTAACCACACTTCGCCGCGCGAGTATGGCTGGCAAGTTGTCGGTGGTAACAGCTCATCGACCGGTTGTCCAGAACCCAACTCAATAAATGCACTGAAAAATCCCAAAACACTTAGGAAGAAGCAGAGAAGTAGAATAAACTGGGGAGAAATACACTGGATTCACCCTTCTGTTGACCCTGTAAAAAAATAAAAGTAGGGAGAAAGCTACCTGTTGTAAAGATACACCTTTAGGTAGAATTCTTTTTTAGGTCACCTAGAGGCGTAGAAATCCGAAGTTTGTTTTAACTGTCGGTCAACGAGTCTATCACATTCACAATAAGATGCTTAGAACTTAGGGTTCTCATCAAATCTTGGGTGAGTTGAATGGTCATAGAAAGCCACTCTTAAACCCTAAAACTTGAAAATCCAAAAAAATTAGAAAAGAGGAAAAAAGAGAAAAAGAAAATTTTCTTTGAATAAGGCAAGGGCTTGAGGCGATCTGCATTTTGGCAGATACTCAGACACTGTTGTGTCTTTGAAAGTTCAGATCCTAAGTAGACATTTTCTTAATGACTGAAAATAAACTCAAGCCCAAATAATCCAACCTGATTCTTTTATAAATAGCATATAGTTTTTGCTAGGGACTAGCAAAAGATAGGCATGGGGATATGATGTAAACATGTTTACACTATTTAAAATATTTATTTATGCATGTTCTTAAGCATATGATTGCATTACATGCTATAAGTATTACATAACATGCATTATCTTGCATTTAGAGTAGTTTGAATAAAATGGAGGTTAATTGTCTCCTTTTATGTTCATTGACAGGGCAAACATTTTATCGGGACCTTGGATCGAAGATCCAACCGTACAGATATGATCAGGGCTACGATTGGAGTTCAACGACTCCAAGATTGCCCTAATCAGACAACTGTAGCATCAGATAGTGACCGGGGAACCCTAGAAGATCAAGGGCCAAGATGGTGTGAATCTACACTTCAAACGATAAATCTGACCGCACGGATGGATCCGGATCGACGATCGCAGCCTAACGGCGTGAAAATCGACTCAATTCGACAACCGTGGGACCATCTACATCATCCAGAAGATGGACGGCCAAGATGGCGCCACATGACACCATCTCATTCGTCCAACCGACCCTCAGGATCGCCGCTACCTCTTCAAAGAAAATCCAACGCACGATCTGTGCCGTTGGATCTTGATCCAACAGCCATGAGCACGCGCCGCTTAAAACGTCTCCGCGACCATCTCTCCTCCGTAGCGTAGCAGGTGAACGTGCTAACACGAAGCGCAGGCACGCGTTCGATCCACGCCGTGCTGGAATTAGAGCGGAGGTCCATGCCTGATCGACTGCTCAATCGCGATCGAGCGAGTATGGGTGCTCGATTGCGCTCACGCCGTATCGCATGTCGCGCCTCACGTAGAATCACACGCAGGTGGGCTCGCAAAGGAGGCAGGCGGTAGCACGATTTAAGCCGTCCGATCTCATGATCGTATGGCTGAGATCAGTTGGACGTGCACATGCACTACGCACGAGGAGGTGAGTGGGCGCGCGTGCGCCACCCACTACGGCCACGTTCGGACCTTTAGCGGCGGTTTTATCCGTCACTAAAGGTCCTGAATTAATGTTTTTAGAGTTGTAATGACCAAATTTCCCCCACTCCTTGCAACTATAAAAGGAGACCCCCTCCACACGAAATTTCCATCCCGTTCTTCTCTTCTCTCCCTCTCCAAAGCTCAAGAGAAGCTTGTCCCACACCCGGGATGCTTCTCGCGAGATAAAGTCAATTTTTCGTCCCCTTTCGGAAGCAAATCCCGCGACGACGACGACGTGCTGCCCTGTTCCCGTTCTTCTGCTTCATCCTCCTTCATCCTGCTCCGTCCTCCTTCGTCCAGGTGTCATCTCGTCCGGCTCGTCCTCCCAGTGACCGTCGAGGAGGATATCTCTCTCCCCATTCTTTTTACTGCTTTCTAGAGTAGATTTACTACTGCTTTCTAGAGTAGATTTACTACTTTCTAGTGTAATCATTTTCCCGCTTTCTAGTCGTATGTTTAGTGTAACAAACAATCTTTTTAATGATGAATTCCATGTTCATTCTACACCTCTTTTTGGTTTTTGTTTGTAATACTCTCTCTCTCTTCTATTTATTGTAAATAGTTAGATAGTTCTAATAAATTAATTTACTTCGTAACAAATAAAACAAACGTGTGTTTTTAAATCAAATGTCCGCCTCCCTGTGTTCGACCCCGGATTTCCATTCCGATATAAATTTTATTTGTTGAACACGAGTTCTTCGCTTTCAAACTACAACGACAAGGTTTTCAAAACCAAACATGTTAGTGTAGAAACTCGTCATTCAACAACTACATAAGCCATGGGAGGCAGAAGCCTTTTACACCCATTAAGAGATTTGTTGTTAACGCACGAAATCGATGTTTTAAAAGACGTAATCACCGTAAAAAGTCAAAATAGCGCGAAAATAAATAAAATTTATAACTCGAATGAAGTTTGAGGTCGAACGCAGGGAGCAAGTGTTACAATTAATCTCAAAGATTACAATAGAATAACAAATATATGCAATTTATAATGAGATTTCCATGCAAAAATGATGCATCAATAGAATCAAGTAACAATATGCACAAGGAAGAGAGTAAAATTGTGATTTAAATCACCAAATTTCCCTACAATGTTAAGCTTTACAATTCACTCAAATATCAGAATCATATAAGCCAAGAATATCTCAATTTAAGAACTAGCAGAACTAATGCACCAGATGACACAGATGAAGCCCAGATGGCTTAAGTGACCTTAGCTACAGTGCCTTTAAGAGGCTCAAGGGCCTCTTCCTTCTTCTCTTCAAGCCTCAAGGGAAAGGGACAGCACAGCACAGCAAAGGCACAAAGCCTCCAAATTGGCTAAATGTTTAGAGTTAGAGAGCGAGGAAAAACCCCCCTTCCTCTCTCTCTTTCTTCTCTTCCTACAACAACCTAGGTTTAGCCGAGTAATCGGCAGAGGTCCAGACCCGCTAGAGTGGTGTAGTGGGTGATGGTGTGTGCGCTGAGCACGTGAAGGGGACCTAACCCCCGTGTCTTGGGTGAGGGGTCGAGAACACGAGTTCCTCTTATTTTGGGTAGGCAACTCTTCCTTCTATGATGTGGGACTATCCCACAAGGCTGCATCACGTGCGAGCTACAGCAAAAGAGTCATCAAATTGGGGGTGTTGGAGATGTGTCTTTGCTTGATTTGAGTCTTGGAGTGCTACCTGGAGCAAGGCCGCAATGCCTGGAGCTGGATTGGCTGAGGAACAGGGCAAAAATGATGCCTCAAGGTTACTTGAAGCTACTACTGCATCAATGGCAACGACCGGTGGTGGACCTGAAACATGCAAATGGCCTAATGGCCAAGTCAGAAAAGCCCAGTAGAAACACAAAGATGTGGCGAAGGCAATGGTGGCATTGGTGTCCCATGAATGTGGTCGGAGGTGGCTGGCGAAGACGAAAAAGGCGAAAAGGGTTGCATTCGGTGGAGCAATCGGCACAGCGATCCCCTCAATTTCTTGATGGGTTTTGCTTGCATGGTCACGGCGATGCTGTAGGGACCGATGGCAGCTGATTTGGTGGAGTGTAGCAGTCGTGCGAGCTCGCCAGAGGTACGCTGGCGAGGTAGAAAATGGAAGTGGATCTGGTGCAATAGCGATCGAAATTGTGTTGTGGTGGTACAGTGATGATGAGCTAATGCTAGGGAGTCGAACGAACTAGTTGTTGGATGAAGAAGAGAGGATGGGCGCCGGGTTTGGTATGGCCAGGGCCAGAGGAGATGAATGCTCCGGTGAGAGGGAATGGCGACGACAGAGGGTTAGGAAGCACCTTGCTAGTATGGCGAGGTGCGGAAAGATGAGGGGAGTTGGAACCGACCACCTATGGTATGTGGCGGCCGGAGAAGAGGTCGGAGGTAGGAAGGTTGCTGGAGCAAGCTCGGAACGAGCCGGAGTAAAAGAAAGAAGAGGATTTTTGGCTCAAAAACTTGCTAAGGAGGTAAGGCAGGCGAGGAGGGTCTTATATAGGCCATTAAACGAGCTTCCAAGCTTGGAAACCAAACTTGAAATCTTGAAAATCAGGGGCTTAGGTTAACGGATTTCCAAGAGTTCGCATGAACTCTTGGACGAATTAGGAAGGCCATAAAGGAGCTCAGATGGAAGGGGATCTCCTCAGGAGTCTCCCTTCCAAGTTTGGAAGGGTTTCTCCAAAAAATCAGGGAGGAATCTTTGATTGAAGCTCGGCCTCTTTGGGTTCAATCGACAATGGCGGTAGGGAGCTGAATGCAAAGAATGAAGATAAACCTAGGGGGCATTTCGCAAAGTTTTCAAAACTTGAGGGTCTATAAGAGAGAAAATAAGTCTGAGATGACCAAAATGCAAACTAGGTTAAGATAGACTCTGATTGGGTCAAAATTTTGGTACAACCTAATTTGGACCCTAGAAATCTGATGGTAAAGTTAGATTTTGGTTTTGATCAAGTTTGACTGAGCAATTTGCACAGAAACTCAAATTAAGGCAATTATCCGTCTGAGACTATTTTAGGTCAAAATGGGTTCCAATGGTCAAATCAAAGGTACCAAAAATTATAGAATATTTTCCTATGATTTTTAGAAGGTTTAGGTGAATTTTATCTTGACCAGAACCTTAGTTAATTAAGCGAATCTATTTTTAAGGTTTCAGATGTCCATTAATTCTCGAGATGCATGAAAACTTGTTTTTGTCTGCATGGACCCTCTTATTGGATATTAATGAACATTTGACCTTTAATTAACCCCTGGAATTCCCCATGGTTATTCTGTACTTATGAAATGCATTTAAAATTGCAGAATAATCCTGGTTTCTTATTTTCTTCTTAAAACAAAACATTATGCATATATGCCCCTCTGATGGTTATGTAGAAGCTTTTATCAACTTTATCAGACCAAATTGAGCTAGTTAAGGCTCATGATGTGTTCCCATCATTTATCCATTTCCAATATGGGACTAAAAACCTCTCCTAAATCTCATCGATTTCAATATGAATTCCCTATCACCATATAACAATTGCATCCCGATTGATGCAATTAAGCTCTCAAATCCAACATTTCCTCACAAATTCATCGTTAAAATTCAATGATAAATTCCTCCACTACCACACTCTACTTTTAGTAAAGGTACCTTCTGATTTGAACTTTTATCTAAGTCATCCACCTTCACCACCAAAAGAATAAAGTGAAATTAGTCTTGAACTTTAGACCTTTGATGTGGGGTGTATAGCAGTGACAACATAATGAAGTTCTTAGTGATAATTGTTCGTACGCTTTTGTGCGGGTTTTAAAGAGATGTCACGTTGCAATATAGCCGACAAAGCGTTCAAAACAAATAAAGATTTTTTTGTTACTCGAAAATCGGAGTATCCGAGGCCGAACACAGGGAGCAATCTCAGTACTTCTAAAATCAAAGAATACAACTTTTAAATGAAAGTAATTGATTGAAAGAGAGAGAGTTATATAAAAAGAATTTCTAAAAGAAAACAGAATTGGACGTCTAATTTCTATATCAGACGTCTTAAATGTAATCTTCTTTTTCTCTTCTGCCTTCTTCTTTGTCTTCTCTGCTTCTTTTCTTGCGAAGGCTTCTTCTTCTTGCCTTTGTTCCTCTCCTGTCTTCCTTTTCTTTTTGGCTTTTTTGCAGTTCTTCCTTCCCTCAGATCTCTGCCTTGCTCAGCTTCCTTTCTTCAGAGTTCCTTCTTCTTCTGCTCCTGTTCCTTCTATTTCTTCAGTTCTTCTTTGTGCTTTCCTTCGAAGTTTTCTCCTTCCTTGTCTTCTCTGCGAGGGCTTCTCCTTCTTTCTCTGCTACACTCAACCTCTTCTTCCTTCTTTTCTTCCCTTGCTGCAACAGCTAAGTGTTCGCTTCTTCCTCTGCTCCTTCTTTCCTGCACAAACCACAGCCAATGCAAAACCTACCCCCGTCCCTCTACCCAAACGTCTCTCTCTTTCTCTACAATTCTCTCAAGGATGCTCTCCCAGAGCCACATGGGTAATCGGGTCAGATTTGCACCCGGGACCAGGCGCACCGGCAGGTGGGTGATGCACGAGGAGTGCTTAGGTTAGGGTCGGGTCAAATCCCACCAGATCTGCGAGATGAAGCCGCGGAAGAGGAGAGTGCTAGGGCAGGTGAGGGACCTCACCTCTGTGCTTTCGGAGGCGGTAAGCATAAAACACAAAAATAATTTATACTATACCTGCGTTTTGCACTTCAACGATGTGGGACTATCCAGTCTGTGCCCCGCCCTCACATGCGCCCGCAGACCTTCGTGCAATTCCCCAGTTGTAGACTTCTCAACACCCCAAACTGGACTCGAGGGCTTCTCACTGCTCGCGCGATCCTGCTGCACCTGAAGCCTGGAAGATCTGCCGCCTGGAGCTGCTGCGAAGATGCTTCAAATGTCGCCAATGGCGGAAGGAGCTGAAACCCTGTCAATCACCAATACGGCCTATTGGCCTAATCAGACCAGCTGGGCACCTTCGCCGTGGCACGGCGAAGATGGTGCACGGTGCTGCAGGCCGCAGGACAGCCTAGGCATGCATGCCTAGGTCAACCTGTGGCCGGAAGTGTGGGGTTGTTCGGGGGATTGTGGTGGAGGTGTAGAAGGATGATGTATGGGCGGAAGTTGCTCCTGGTGGTGAGGCGGAGCTTACGAGAGGGTTGGCGAGCCATGTGGAGCGGCGGAGTGGTGGGAGCGGCTCGTCGGAGGCGAGGAAGGTGGAGGTGGTCAAGCACTGTTGAGGGACGATTAACTAAAATAACAGGGGGAAAAGAGAGAGGGGAAGATGGAGAAGGTATCTGGAGTGGTTTGGAAGGAAGAGAGGCAGCGGAGTGGACGGCGCGTAATTGCCGTCGTCAGGGAAGAAGAACCTTGAGGGAGGGGGCAGCGACGAAGACGAGGTCAGGGGCACGCGCCCTGGGTATGGCGCAACGTGGGAGGAAGAGGCAGAGTTGACTCTACTGCTGGTATGGCAGCAGAGCGACGAGGAGGGGAGGAGGTCGTCGAAGCTTGCGGGTCTCTTGGCCAGAGATGGGAGAGAGGGAAATTTGGGAGAATCTCCGTCAAAATCAAGCTGAGGATCTGCGACCGGGTCTGGGGAGCCTTTTATAGGTGTTGGCCGAACCTTCTAGCGCGTTGTGATCGCGCAATCAACTCTGCCGGCTCGTCGGAGATGGAAAGAGGGTGGATACCCAAATCTCTCCTGCATTCACACGAGAGATTGGGTTCACACCAGAGATCGTGATCAGCTTTAGATGGAAGGGAATTCCTCAGAGAATCCCCCTTCCATCTCTGGTAGGGAATCTCTGAGTAATTAGAGAGTAATCCCTCTCTAAACCTCGCCGGAGATCGGTTCTGCCCTAACAATGGCGGTAGGACCTGATTGCAGAGGTGGCGAGGAACTTAGGGGGCTCTCTGCAAAGATATTCAAAATATAGGGACCACATTATAATTTGGGTGTACTAAATTGCAAAGTAGGTCAAGATGACCTCCCCTTGGGTCCAAATTTTGGTATAAACCTAATTTGGACCTAGGGAATCCAATGGTGAAGTTGGATTTTAGGTTTGACCACGTTTGACTGGATATTTTGCATAAAAACCCAAATTAGGTTAATTGAAGAACTAGGACCCTAATCTAGGTCAAACTGGATTCCAAAGGCCAAATTAAGTGTTATAAACCCTAGAGGATGTTTTTCCATGATTTTTAGAGGGTTTACTTGATTTTTATCCTGACTGGAACCTTGTTAATTTAAGCGGGTTTGTTTTAGGGTTACCAAGTGTCATTTAATTCTTAGATTACGCATAAACCCATTTCTAATTGACTTAACCCACTTTTTATCTCATTTAGACCATTTGACTTATGTTTTGTCTCTGAGAAATCCCGTTTATGTACTGCAATGGTAACATTGCAGTTTTAACCTTTACTTCATGTTTTCTTCTCAGAGCACTTATTCCTTCAGTTAAGCCTTCTTCTAGGTTATGTAGGAGCTTTTATCTTCTTTATTGGGTCAAAATGAGCTAGTTATGGCTCATAATGAGGTTCTCATCATACCCCCATGCCTAGCTTTTGCTAGTCTCTTAGCAAAATTTTAAAGTTTTAACTTCCATTCTAGACCCTGAGTGTCTGTCAACCATCATGATAAGTGCTTCTCCTTTTCTTTTGTGATTAGGTAGGAATGCCGAAAATAGGCCTAGAGGTACTCAAGTACCAACCAAAATCCGGACCTGTTCCGCTTTAGCCTCAGTCCTCCGCAAAGGTTTCTACGGCCCACGGAAACTACCCTAGGGTTTGTTGGACTCCGCTGTTAAAGCACCCGTGCTTGAGACAATTTTAGCCTAGGTTCAATTTTACAGTGCGTTTTTTTGTAAGAGAGATAGAAGAATTTGTTTGGAGAGCTTTTTCTCTCTCTTCTTTTTATTTCTAGCTTCAGATTAGCTTCTCAACATGGTCTATATCGGATTCCTCGTTCCCATCATCAATCCTCAAGGTCCCTGGCTTTCGAGATTTCGGGATAATCCCGCCTATGGCAACCCCCAGAACCCTGGCTTTCGAGATTTCGAGATAATCCCGCCCATGGTGTTCCGTGACCGAATTTAGACCCTGACGATCGACATTTCGGGATAATGCCGCCCATGGTATCTGAACCAGCAGAGTGCTTACATGCCCCCAGTAGGATATTTAAATATCCTAAGAGACAAGCACCAAGGAGACGATATGTTGTTACGCATCTTCAAGGGGAATTTCCCACCTCTCCGCGCTGGGAACTCGTCCAAATCATCTTATGTTGATTGGCCACTCCTAATATAGGTGACTTTTCCAGAACATTAAACGCTTTTCGCGTGATTTGGATGTTTATGCGCACTGAACCAGACTGTGTGTGAATGTGGGGTGCTTACGTTACCGAATCCCGCAAACCGGAAGTCAATTAACAAGGCCGAATACTTCCTGAGCCTTAGACCTAATACTCAAACTTCACATTTTCCTCAACCTCTTGAGGATTATCCAGATTTTAATGGATACGTGAATTTTTAAGCTAAAGATTCTAGCCCAAGAGGCCTAAGACCAGCGTTCCCGCTAATCTCTTGTTGTATTTTCGTAGCACTTTTCTTTTCTTTTTCTTGATTCGATCTAAAACTTTAGTTAACCCCTTAATCTTTTACTAATGTCTATTTCTTTTCATTTTTCCTTTTGTGCTCCTTTTTGTCATTTTACTATTTTCCTTCTCTCATTTGTATGACCCTGAATTGTTCCTCCCCTCTAACAAGTCTTTTTTTTTAATGAAACCCTTTCTTGATATGAGTTTCCTAACATTTTACACTTTCATACCCCCCCATGTCTAGGATTTGCAATGTCCCCATTGTAAATTAGGTGGGTTCGAATTCAGCTTAGTTCATTCATTAGGACAGGTGTGTGGTGAGTGAATGGGTTGAAATGACTTGTTGCGAACGATTTCTAGTCTCGAGTAGGGATACCTGAGGTGAAGTCAGCTGCTCTAATGGATGAACCCTAAAGTGCAATATGAATTCCGCATAGAGATGTCAGAAAAGGTTTCGGGTTTTTCAAAGAATGACGGGTTCCTCCCGTTAAGCGCTGAGTTTTACGCCATCGGCTGGGCGCAATGAGCTCAAGAGGAATGGAGGGTAAAGGATGAACGGCTTGAGTCTCTGACCGTTCACCAAAAAGGGTTCAGAATCATGGCTGAGTGGGCTAATTTCAATGCCTCCATTTCCGAAGATTTGTCGGACTAGGTAAGGTCCAACCCACTTGGATCTTAGCTTTCCTGGGAATAATTTGAGTCGGGCATCAAAGAGTAAAACCTTTTGACCAGGATGAAAGACATTTCTAGAAATGTATTTGTCGTGAAAAGCTTTAACCCGTTCTTTGTAAATTCGTGAGTTCTCATACGCGTCGTTGCGTAATTCATCAATCTCGCTCATTTGAAGTCTTCTGTGGGTTCCAGCCTTAGAAAGGTCAAGATTACAGGTCTGTATTACCTAATAGGCTTTATGCTCCAACTCGACGGGGAGGTGACATGCCTTCCCGTACACTAGTCTGAAGGGAGACATTCCTAGTTGGGTCTTGTGGACGATCCTATAGGCCCACAAAGCTTCCAGAAGTCGGGAAGACCAATCTTTTCTATCAGGTCGAACAGTAACCTGAAGGATCTTCTTGATCTCTCGGTTAGATAGCTCAGCTAGACCATTTGTTTGGTGGTGGTAAGGAGTAGAGATTCGGTGTGACACCCCATATTGGGTCATCAGTGACCTGAACAGAGCGTTTGTAAAATGGGTCCCTCCGTCGGAAATTATAGCACGTGGAATCCCGAACCTTGAGAAAATGTTTTGATGAAGGAATTTTATAACGACTTTATGATTGTTGGTTCGGGTCGGAATGGCTTCTATCCACTTGGAAACATAGTCAACTGCGAGTAAGATGTATTCGAAGCCATCCGAGATCAAGAAGGGTCCCATGAAATCAATCCCCCAAATATCAAAAATTTCGCATACCAAGATCGGCTGTAGAAGCATCATGTCTCGATGGCTCATGTTGCCCAGAGTCTGGCAACAGGAACATGCCTTACAGTGATCGTATGCATCCTTGAAAATTGCGGGCCAGTAAAAGCCGCACTGGAGGACTTTTGATGTGGTTTTATGTCCTGAAAAATGTCCACCGCATTCCTGGTCATGGCAGAATGAGAGTATGTCTTTGATTTCCACTTCCGCAACGCACCGTCGAATTATCTGATCAGCACCAATGCGGAATAGATACGGGTCTTCCCATAGGTAATACTTGGCATCGAAACGTAATTTGTCCTTTTTGGCCTTCGGCAAATCGGGCGGAATCTGATTTGATGCCAGGTAATTAACTATATCAGCGAACCATGGAAGACTTGTACTGATAGTCAGGAGGTGCTCATCAGGAAAATGTTCTGTAATAGGTCCGGAAGGGTCGATTATTTAAGAAGGAAGGCGGGACAAGTGATCAGCTACCACATTCTGCTTTCCCGCCTTGTCGCGAATCTTGAGGTCAAATTCTTGCAACAGCAAGATCCATCGGATTAATTGAGGTTTCGCGTCCTTCTTTGCAAGGAGATGCCTCACAGCTGTGTGATCCGAGTATATGATAACACGGGAACCCAGAAGGTATGATCTGAATTTTTCCAGGGCAAATACTACAGCCAGCAGCTCTTTCTCAGTAACCGTATAGTTACGCTGAGCCTCATCCAGTTTTTTGCTGGCGTAGTAAATGACCACAGGTTTCCCATCAATTTTTTGCCCCAGAACCGCTCCTACAGCGAAGTCAGATGCATCGCACATGATCTCAAAGGGTTGAGACCAATCAGGGGACTGTAGGATCGGGGCTTGGGTGACTTGGTCATGTAGGATCTCAAATGCTTGAGTGCATTCCTTGGAAATTTCGAAAGGCACATCCTTGGAGAGAAGATTGGTCAGGGGGCACGCGATTTTGGAGAAATCAGGGATAAATCGACGGTAAAAACCGACATGCCCCAAAAAAGATCGGATGTCCTTAATCGAGCTAGGCATAGGGAGCTTGGAAATCAGGTTAACCTTAGCTCAATCCACTTGGATGCCTTTCTCCGAGATTAAATGTCCCAGGAAAATTCCCTCAGGCACCATGAAATGGCTCTTTTCTTAGGAAAGAACCAAATTCACCTCAATGCACCGCCTGAGTATTTGGACCAAGTGTTGGAGGCAATCGTCAAATGACTGTCCAAAAACTGAAAAGTCATCCATGAAGACTTCCAGATAATCACCTACCATATTTGAGAATATGGCAAGCATGCACCGCTGAAAAGTTGCAGGTGCATTGCAGAGACCGAATGGCATCCTTCGAAACGCGTACGTCCCGAATGGGCAGGTGAATGTGGTCTTTTCTTGGTCCTCTAGATGGATTGCCACCTGATTATAACCGGAGTACCCGTCAAGAAAGCAGAAGAACCTATTTCCCACTAGTTTTTCGAGGATCTGATCAATAAACGGTAGTGGGAAATGATCCTTCTTCGTGGAGGAATTGAGTCTTCTGTAATCAATGCAGACTCTCCACGAGTTAGCTATTCAGGTTGGAATGACTTCTCCGATTTCAGTCGTGATAATGGTAAGTCCTGCCTTTTTAGGCATCACTTGTATTGGACTCACCCAACGACTGTCGGAGATCGAGTAGATGATCCCTGCATCTAACCACTTTATGATCTCCTTTTTCACGACCTCTTGTAGATTAGGGTTTAGGCGTCTTTGCATTTCTCTTGAAGGTCGTGCGCCTTCTTCTGTGTAGATTCGATGTGTGCAGTATGAAGGGCTTATACCAGTCAAATCATTGAGAGTCCATCCAATGGCTCTTCGATGTTGCTGGAGAACATAAATCAAACAGAGTTCCTGGTCAGGTATGAGTCGAGAATTGATAATCACAGGAAACGTCTGATTTGAATCCAAAAAGACGTACTTCAGATGTTCGGGAAGGGGCTTGAGTTCCATGACAGGATTTTCAGCAGTAGCGGGCGGTTCGGGGTTTGTATCAGGAGCAATGGTAGGAGTCATAGGTGTGTCTAGATCACGTTCGCACTTCTCTGTTAGCGGGTTTTGATTCTCAAGTGGTTGATCAGGGATAATCAGGTTGTCTTCTATATGCAATTCATCAACCACGGCTCTGACATCACATATTTCCTCTATAACCCCACAATTAATCCCTGTGATTTCCCTACTTGGAGGGGTGAGATCAGCGTGACAAAAAAAATGCGGAATTGAAAAGCAATCTCACAAAAATCAATCACACAATGTACACAGGTATTTTTAGGTGGAAACCCAAACCGGGTGAAAACCACCACCTAACCCTCTCGAGTTAGGATTTTCCGATCAACCTAGTTGATCAAATCCACTAACCGAATCACTTTAAAACGAGGGTGATTCAACCTCAGTACAACCACGCTACAAGTACGAGGGTAGCGTTCCTCAACCCTTCTCTCCACGAGAAGGATTTTGTCCCATGAAGGAGACGGGAATTCGCAAAGCGAATACCCAACCAAAAGACAAAGATAAAATAAACAATAGTCCTATAGAGCCAACAAAATAATTAAACCTAGCTTCTATAGGAAATAGGAAACTCCCCTTTGCAAGGAGTGCGTCGACGATGACGCTGTGCGTGTGCCACGCGATGGCGCTACGTCGCTCTCGTGAACAACAGCGGGAGAGCGGGCGTGCAAACTGAATTTAGCTCTCAAGATGATGGAGCTTGAGCTTGGAGAGCAAGAGAGACACAAAAGAGTGGAAAGTATGTTGCTTAGGTGTGTGTTGTGTTTCTCTTAGTGTATATTTGTGTTGCAAGGGTTCCCCTCTATTTATAGAGGCCTTAGGAAGGCTTTGGAAGGCTTAAGAAAGGTTCTATAGCCGTTGGGAACAAAGCCCAAGTGAATCAGCCCGAAATCAGGAACAATCATTATTCTGACAGGCTTATCAGACGTCTAATTATAGCATCAGACGTTTGGAAGTTCACTATAAGACGTCTTATTAAAAGGTCAGACGTCTGATTTTGGGTGGGTCTCTCCCTGACTTGGATCAGATCTAAATAGGGTTTTTACGCAAGTCCATCAGACGACATACAGGACGTCTGGCACTATGTCTGGACGTCTAGAAACCTACTTTTACTGTGGGAATTGATTTCCAAACGTTGCAACGGCTAAAAAATCTCTGAGAAGAGATTTTGGGTCAGCCGAGGCAAAACGGTCATTTATCAGACGTCTGGAAAGGCCTAAGGACGTCTGATAAGGCTCTAACGGTCATATTCTTGAGTGTCTGCTAAGCCAGCCAACGGTCCACTAATTGGACGTCTGGCAAATCCATCAGATGTCTTCTAAGACGTCTGGTATAAGGTCTGGACGTCTGATTTCATCAGACAGAACTAGCTATGTCCAGCCTAACAGTTATCAGACGTCTGAAACAACAGTCAGACGTCTTAAAATACATTATCAGACGTCTGATTTGGGAATTAGACGTCTGGAAAGTCTGTTTGAACCCTATATTGGTTTTCTAAGTATTCTACAGAAAACCTAAGTATCCTAGGGTTGTGCCGGTGTTCCTAGGACTACTGTTAGGGTTCTTTGAGGCTCTTTAACATAATATTCTAAGGAAAATAAAAAGAGCAAGAAAATAAAGACAAGAGATACAAGAAAGGATTAAAAAGAATCTATCCTATTCTTCTTGTCTTCTATCTTCAATCTGTCGCTCCACGCGAACCTCCTCTGTTTTCCGTCAAGCTCCTCCAATCCGTCCTGGATGCGAGCTCGAACTCCGTCTAAACACGTCCACATTTGCAATTGACCTGAAATCTAGGACTCAAATTGCAAATGTTAAATAACACGTGTTTTGTTATCATCAAAATAAATGATCGTGGTGCTCTAGCACCAACAATCCCTTGTTGGGCCTTAAAAATGTCAATCTTCAGGTTTTGGTTCCCAAATTTTAATTCAATTTGGCCCTCTTCGCAGTTTATGTTGGCCCTAACAGTGGCCAAAAAGGGTCTCCCTAATATGATTGGTGTGTCCCTTGGGTTCTTAGGTGCATCCATGTCTAGTACTATGAAGTCCACCGGGAAATAGAAATCTTGTACCCTAACAATGACATCCTCGAGTATTCCTCTGGGTGACTTGATGGATCGATCGGCTAACTGTAATGTCACCTCAGTGGGTTTAAGTTCAGATTCTTCAAGGTGGTCAAGGAGGGATGTAGGTATTAAATTTATAGAGGCACCTGGGTCTAGTAAGGCTCTATCAAATTGGGTTTCACCAATTTTACAGGAAATCAAGGGAGTTCCTGGGTCTTTAGCCTTGGGTGGGAGTTTGCTCAAGATGACAGAGCTGGCTTGCTCTGACAGTACGATTGGATTCCCATCCTTGGTTCACGGCTTACGTTTAGGGGTACATATGTCTTTCAAGAATCTTGCGTAAGCCGGTATGTGGCGAATTGCATCCATCAATGGGATGTTTATCTGGACCTGTTCAAAGAGCTTGATCAGATCCTCCTCGGGAGCCACGGGTTTAGTTATCCTTTTTCCTTTGGTCAAGGCCTCAGGAAATGGGATCCTAGTTGGTTCCTCTAGGATAGGTCCAGGTTCTTGATCTGGGACAGTGGTATCTTGGATAACTATCCTAGGGTCTTGGCTATTATCAGGCTTGGAGTGGTTCGAATAATGTGGGTCTTGGGTTGTTCTACCACTACGTGTTGTTATAGAGTTTAATCCGGCCTGATTTTGGTTTGGGTTTGGTAGGAGGGGTGGCTGCTGCTGAAATCCCGCATACGATGTTGAAGCTTCCATCCCGTCTGGTGATGGAGCAGAAGGGGCCTGATAAATCACATGTGTTTGGCCTGAATTTGGATTCATAACGTGCTTCTAGGTTAGCACGTTATTTGGGTTGGGCAGAGGTTGCGAGGGAAGGGTACCAGGTTGGCAGGAATTTGCCATCTGGACCAGTTGGTTGCGAACCTCTGTGATCTCGTCCTTGTGCTGTTTTTGCATTGCCGCATTCGTCTTTTGAATGTCAGCCAGTGCTTGAAGTATAAGAGCCATTTGATCCTGGTTTTGCTCAGATTGGTAGGTGGGATTGGGCCAAGGCTGAGGCGGTTGATATGGACGAGAGGCTTGTGGATGGGGTTGATATGGTGGTCTTTGAGAATTTCCAGCCCACTAAAAGTTAGGACGATTTCGCCATCCAGGGTTGTAGGTATTGGAGAATGGGTCATTCTGGATGGCGTTGAGGTCCTCGCAGTTCTGAGGAACCTCAGGAAAGTCAGAATATGAGGGTTCAGATTTCCCCCAACTTGAGTAGAATGGATTGGAGGTTACTCCGGTCCGAGAGGTAGACGGGGGTGGATATGGGTCCATCCCCTTGGCAGATTGGTGATAGATGTTTTGCACAGTTTCCCTTGCCAGAGGAGGTCATGCAAAAGAGTTTTGCGCAGAGGTAGTTTACTGCAAATGTCGAGTTAGCTCGTCCACCTTCTTTTCTATGATAGAAACCTTGTCCAACCGACTGGCCATCAGTTCCAAGTCGACAGAATTGGACAGGTCCTGCATCTCATGTGTCCCTCTCAGATTCGTCGATGCACGGGCATTCGTCCTGTCGAATAAGCCCATGGAGTCATTATTTATGGAGTTCTCGCACATGTTTTCGAGAATCTCCCACACCGTGTCCTCGTGTTGACCCATGATGTTTCCTCCGCACGTTGCATTGACGAATAAACGAATATCTTCACGGAGTCCCTGGTAAAAAGACTGGACTTATTCCCACTTAAAAACTCCGTGATGGGGGCACTTTCGCATGAGATCTAGGAATCGATCCCAAGCTTCGTGAAGAGGTTCTCCCGGTTGTTGAGTGAAATGAGTGATCTGGTGGCGCAAGGCATTCGTCCAGCCAACGGGGAAGAATTTTTTCAAAAATTCGGACTGCAGTTCCTCCCATGTGTTGATCGGATGGGTCTGAGTCTGATACCAGTGTGTGGCCTTGTCCATGAGGGAGAACGAAAACATTTTCATGAGTAGGATATCCCGATTTTGTACATCTAACCCAAAGGTTTGGGCCAGATGCTTGAGTTGTTTAATGTGTTGGAATGGATCCTCAGAGTTAAGCCTATGGAACTTTGGTATGGCATGAATCATATTGGGCTTCAGTTCAAAATCAGGTCCTCCAATCGGGATTCGTACTCGAGGTTCGATCGCCACCGCAGCGGGATTATAGTGATCTCGCATCATAGGTCGCTGCGGTGGGTTTACAAAGTTCTGAAAGAGATCATTAAGGCGTTGAAGTTGGTGTTCAAGGTTGTTCTCCTCTTCAATGGGTTGTGCCATGATGGACAAAGAAGGAGAACCGGGGTCTGAATCAGATGAAAGATTTATATAGTGGGGTTGCTGCACAAACAAGGGCGTCGAGGCTTGGCCTCGACGAGAATGAATTTCTAAAGGAGGTCTTAAGGGTGGCCTTAAGGACCTCCTATCGAACATGCACCGAAGGATGTGATGAGATTTAGAAGGTGCTGGACCCAATCAAGACACCCAAAAATGGTTGGGTGACTATAGAGGTTCGGGGTGGATGGACCCCTTAGTCAGAAAGGTCGTCCACTTGAGAAATACCTGAGCAGCCAGAGAGGGAGAGTCCCGCAAAGACCCCTACACGGTAGAGCGTCCCCACGAGTTACAGGGTTTCTCCCACCCGACCTCTCTTGTCACTGCGGTTCCAGGTAGACCAAAATGAGGACCTTGACCTCTTAAGTCTATCTTTTTTACTTTAAGATCAAGGTACTTAATGTTCCACTTGAACTTTTAGGTATTTTCAGTGAAAAAGTGACCTAATTTTAAGGTTGGTTGACCCAAGGGATCAACTTCACCTCTTGTTCCTTTGAGAGTTTTTAGGTCCTTTTCTTTTATGGTTCAAATGGATTAAAAACCTGATTTGCTTAGGGTTCTTCTTGTGTAGATCTTTTCAAATACGGTTTAGGCACACCTCTTTTTGGGCAATTTGTTTCTTTGTTTAAGAGAAGATGTGTCTCTAAAGACCCTAGCTTTGTAATCCTTAAATTTGCTCTAGTGGGTCCAATTTAGTTGCCTCAGAAATTAGCATCTAGGGCTCAATCAAGAAAGTTTTAGTCCTAGTTGCCCTAGTTGGATGAACAGACAAAAAATGTGTTGAAATGAAAATCAGGCAACTTGATGAGTTACTAAATATGAAATAAGTAGCCCTAAGTTGATTTTTCTTTTTTTCCTTTTTAAATTTTGAGAGGGTTAAGAGAGAGTGATTATGGAAATTACCTGTTCCTTGGAGTGTCTGTTGTGCAGCAGCTCTTCTTTCCTTTTTGCTTTGCTTTCCCTGCTTTGAACACAACAAAAGAGAGGAGTTAGGTCAAATATTGGATCAAAAAGTTGTAATCAAAAGCTTTAAAAGGCCCGTTGCTCCCCGACAACGGCGCCAAAATGTTCGTACGCTTTCGTGCTGGTTTTAAAGAGATGTCACGTTGCAATATAGCCGACAAAGCGTTCAAAACAAATAAAGATTTTTTTGTTACTCGAAAATCGGAGTATCCGAGGTCGAACACAGGGAGCAATCTCAGTACTTCTAAAATCAAAGAATACAACTTTTAAATGAAAGTAATTGATTGAAAGAGAGAGAGTTATATAAAAAGAATTTCTAAAAGAAAATAGAATTTGACGTCTGATTTCTATATCAGACGTCTTAAATGTAATCTTCTTTCTCTCTTCTACCTTCTTCTTTGTCTTCTCTGCTTCTTTTCTTGCGAAGGCTTCTTCTTCCTGCCTTTGTTCCTCTCCTGTCTTCCTTTTCTTTTTGGCTTTTCTGCAGTCCTTCCTTCTCTCAGATATCTGCCTTGCTCAGCTTCCTTTCTTCAGAGTTCCTTCTTCTTCTGCTCTTGTTCCTTCTATTTCTTCAGTTCTTCTTTGTGCTTTCCTTCGAAGTTTTCTCCTTCCTTGTCTTCTCTGCGAGGGCTTCTCCTTCTTTCTCTGCTACACTCAGCCTCTTCTTCCTTCTTTTCTTCCCTTGCTACAGCGGCTAAGTGTTCGCTTCTTCCTCTGCTCCTTCTTTCCTGCACAAACATAGCCAATGCAAAACCTACCCCCGTCCCTCTACCCAAACGTCTCTCTCTTTCTCTACAATTCGCTCAAAGACGCGCTCCCAGAGCCACACGGGTAATCGGGTCGGATTCGCACCCGGGACCAGGCACACCGGTAGGTGGGTGATGCACGAGGAGTGCTTAGGTTAGGGTCGGGTCAGATCCCACCAGATCTGCAGATGAAGCTGCGGACGAGGCGGGCGCTAGGGCAGGTGAGGGACCTCACCCCTGTGCTTTCGGAGGCGATAAGCATAAAACACAAAAATAATTTATACTATACCTGCGTTTTGCGCTTCAACGATGTGGGACTATCCAGTCTGTGCCCCGCCCTCACATGCGCCCGCAGACCTTCGTGCAATTCCCCAGCTGTAGACTTCTCAGCGCCCCAAACTGGACTCGAGGGCTTCGCACTGCTCGCGCGATCCTGCTGCACCTGAAGCCTGGAAGATCTGCCTCCTGGAGCTGCTGCGAAGCTGCTTCAAATGTCGCCAATGGCAGCAGGAGCTGAAACCCTGTCAATCACCAATACAGCATATTGGCCTAATCAGACCAGTTGGGCACCTTCGTCGTGGCACGGCGAAGATGGTGCACGGTGCTGCAGGCTGCAGGACGGCCTAGGCGTGTGTGCCTAGGTCAATCTGTGGCCGGAAGTGTGGGGTTGTTCGGGGGACTGTGGTGGAGGTGTAGAAGGATGATGGATGGGCGGAAGTTGCTCCTGGTGGTGAGGTGGAGCTTACAAGAGGGTTGACGAGCCATGTGGAGGGGCGGAGTGGTGGGAGTGGCTCGCCGGAGGTCGGTCGGAGGCGAGGAAGGTGGAGGTGGTCAGGCACTGTCGGGGCGCGATTAACTAAAATAACAGGGGGAAAAGAGAGAGGGGAAGATGGAGAAGGTATCTGGAGTGGTTTGGAAGGAAGGGAGGCAGTGGAGTGGACGATGCGTAATTGCCATCGTCGGGGAAGAAGAACCCTGAGGGAGGGGGCGGCGACAAAGACGAGGTCAGGGGCACGCGCGCTGGGTATGGCGCAACGTGGGAGGAAGAGGCGGAGTTGACTCTGCTGCTGGTATGGCAGCAGAGCGACGAGAAGGAGGGGAGGAGGTCGCCGGAGCTTGCGGGTCTCTTGGCCGAAGATGGGAGAGAGGGAAATTTGGGGGAATCTCTGTCAAAATCAAGCTGAGGATCTACGGCCGGGTCTGGGGAGCCTTTTATAGGTGTTGGCCGAACCTTCTAGCGCGTGGAGATCACGCAATCAACTCTGCCGGCTCGCCGGAGATGGAAAGAGGGTGGATACCCAAATCTCTCGTGCATTCGCACGAGAGATTGGGTTCACACCAGAGATCGTGATCAGCTTTAGATGGAAGGGAATTCCTCAGAGAATCCCCCTTCCATCTCTGGGAGGGAATCTCTGAGGAATTAGAGAGTAATCCCTCTCTAAACCTCGCCGGAGATCGATTCTGCCCTAACAATGGCGGCAAGACCTAATTGCAAAGGTGGCGAGGAACTTAGGGGGCTCTCTGCAAAGATATTCAAAAGATAGGGACCACATTGTAATTTGGGTGTACTAAATTGTAAAGTAGGTCAAGATGACCTCGCCTTGGGTCCAAATTTTGGTATAAACCTAATTTGGACCTAGGGAATCCAATGGTGAAGTTGGATTTTAAGTTTGACCATGTTTGATTGGACATTTTGCGTAAAAACCTAAATTAGGTTAATTGAAGAGATAGGACCCTAATCTAGGTCAAACTGGATTCCAAAGGCCAAATTAAGTGTTCTAAACCCTAGAGGATGCTTTTACATGATTTTTAGAGGGTTTACTTGATTTTTATCCTGACCGGAACCTTGTTAATTTAAGCGGGTCTGTTTTAGGGTTACCAAGTGTCATTTAATTCCTAGATTGCGCATAAACCCATTTCTGATTGACTTAACCCACTTTTTATATCATTTAGACCATTTGACCTATGTTTTGTCTCTGAGAAATCTCGTTTATGTACTGCAATGGTAAAATTGCAGTTTTAACCTTTATTTCATGTTTTCTTCTCAGAGTACTTATTCCTTCAGTTAAGACTTCTTCTAGGTTATGTAGGAGCTTTTATCTTCTTTATTGAGTCAAAATGAGCTAGTTATGGCTCATGATGAGGTTCTCATCAATAATCTTCAAGGTTGGTGCTCTTAAGGGCCACACACCCTATCCTGTTTCATGAGTGTAATCAGGAAAGACCATATTCCCTTACCTGTGGCTCACAGTAACACTCACATAGGTGGCGTTCTCCAAGGATGCATTGCTCACATCCTGCCATAAAGGCTTGAACCCATTCAGAGCCTTTGCTTTTCCTAAATTTGCAGCTTAAGGCACTCAGGCTTCTAGGGATTGGACTCATATGCAAAAAGCATCTAACAGTGAGTGTCAACCAGTTTCCCATACAGCTTGTTGTTACCACATTGAAACTACTTTGTGGAATCACCACTCAGTTAGGTTGGGTTGCTACTGCAAGTGAACTCCCAATGGGTCTCAATCCCATCCCAAGCCTAGACTTAAGGACTAAGGATCTATCAAGTCTTTTAGTAAATGGATCTGCTATGTTATCATTGGATCCTATAAATTCCACAGCAATCACTCCTTGAGATATTTAATCTCTTACAGACTTGAGTCTCATTAGGATATGTCTCCTTGTTTTTTGATTAAACTTTGAACTCTTAATCTTTGCTATAGCAGTCATGCTATCACAATGCAAAGATATCGCATGAATTGGCTTACCCACCATAAGGATTTCTGTAAGAAGTCCCTTTATCCATTCAGCCTCAATTCCAATAGTATCCAAGGCACATAGCTTAGCCTCAAAGATAGACTGGGCTAAAATGATCTGTTTTGCATACCACTAGCAAACTGCACCGCCTCCAAAGGTAAAGACATACCTTGTAACACCATTACTCCCAGAATCCTCCATTTGACCTATCCAACTTGTATCACTATATCCTTTCAAAACTAAAGGATATTTACCATAATGCAAATTAAGGAAATAGTTCCCTTTAAGTACCTAAGTACTCGGTCTAAGGCATCCCAATGAGTATAGTTAAGACAACTTGTGTATCTACAGAAAAAGAAATATCCAGTCCAGTACAGTTAGCCAAATATATCAAGCTTCCTATAATCTGAGAATATCTTAGTTGTGAAATAGGCGTTCCACTTTTGTTCTTATAGAGAGTTTTTGATGAATCAAAAGGAGTGCTTACATATTTGCAATCTTCATAACTAAATTTCTCAAGAACCTTCTCAACATAATGAGATTGAGAAATAGCCATCCCCTCTGCTGACTGAATCAGTTTGAGGCCAAGATCACATTTGTAACAACCATATCCTTCATCTCAAACTTTCTACTTAAGAACAACTTAGTTTCATTCACAATTCTAATGTCTGATCCAGATAATAATATATCATCTACATATAAGCAAAGGACAATATACATATCATCCTTAATCATAGAGTAGACACACCTATCAGATTTGTGACCTACAAAGTCAAAAGATTGTATAGTCTTATCAAACTTTTCATGCCATTGCTTGGGTGCTTGTTTCAAACCATAAAGAATTTAATAAGTTTCCAAACCTTTTTCTCATTCCCAGGAGCTACAAATCCCTCAAGCTGATCCATATAGATCTCCTCCTCAAGATCACCATGAAGAAAGGCAATCTTCACAACCATTTGGTGGATAGTGAGATCATAAATAGAAGTTAATGCAATAAATATCCAGATAGTAGTTATCCTAGTTACTGGAGAATATGTATCAAAATAATCGATTCCTTCCATTTGCTTGAACCCCTTGGCAACAAGTCTAGCTTTGTATTTTTCAATAGATCCATCAGGCCTGAGTTTTCTCTTAAACACCTACTTGCACCCAATAGTAGAACACTCAGAAGGTAAATCAACTAACTCCCAAGTGTCATTAGAGATGATTAAGTCCATCTCATTCTTAATGGCATCTTTCCATTGCTTAGCTTCAAAAGAAGCCATAGCATCATGATAAGTGGGGGGATCACCCTCGATTTGGTAAGTAATAAAATCACTTCCAAATTCTTTGATAATTCTTGGTCTTTTACTTCTCCTAGGTTCAGACTCTTTTTGATTAGGTTCAGAACGGGAAGTGCTAGCCCCTACATTAGACATTATTTTCACTTGACTAGGAATAGAACCAAATGTGGTGGCTAGATCATCTGAAGTCATATTTTGAGGTACACCAGTCTTCATAGGGAAGACATTCTCAAAAAATGTAGCATCGCGAAGCTCAATCATAGTGTTGACATCTATGCTTGAAATCTCAAATTTTATAACAAAAAATCTATAGGCATAGCTATTATCAAATAAATTGGTTGATCAAATTTGACTTTTTGGTCGACCAAACCAATTGATTGACCAAACTTATCTCATTGATCGACCAAAACAATTAGTCGACCAATTTTACCTTTTGATCGACCAATCCAGGTCAAAATTGTGAGATTAAAAGTCCATAGCAAAAGAGTCCAAGTTCCAAATTAATTCTCACCAAAGCCCAAGCCTGATTCTGAGCTGGGCTGGGGTGGAGCGGGGTGCGCACAAGTACGTGAGTGGTCCCCAACTCCACCTCTCACTCTTTGCTACATAAGCCATGGGAGGTAAAAGCCTTTTACACCCACCAACAGGTTTGTCTACTTCCAGTATGTGACTAAAAATCTCTCCTAAATCTCACTGATTTCATGTTACGACCCGATTCCCGAATCCCTACAGGACACGAGAATCGAACCGACTCGACTGATCCCAAGACCCAGTCGTCCAACGAGAAAGTAACCAGAAAGCAGTAAAATAAACCACATTCATCATGCAAGCAACTAACAGTAATAAAAGTATGGCAGTAAAGAAAGGAACTACTACAGTACACACCACCACAACAGTAGAGAATTAGAAACAGGTACAGAAATATGAAGTTTACAATAAAAGAGTACAAAAGTATAACAAAATACTACTACTACAGAAACAGGTACAACACAAGTACAACTACTGGGCTCTACTAGGCCCAGCACCCTCCGCAGTCGTAGGCTCTAGCTACTCAACACCTGGACCTGAAAAAGGTGGTAAGTACGACACGTCAGCGAAACGCTAAGTAGAGTGGCAACCAGTTAGCTAAGAGAAACAGCAAAGGTGGACAGGTAGCTGTTGTTTTCAATTTCTTTCTTTATTCAACTAATTATTCTTCCTGTCATTACTTGGTTTATTTATCAGATCTTTTTCTTGATCTCGAATGTTCCTCGTGGGAACGATCTTGATTGTAGTCTTTTCCGAAGAGTAAAAGTAGCACGTGATGCTCTCCTGGCCGAGAGAGTCCTCCGTGGTGATCCTACCCTTAATAAACCACCCCAAGATCGCTGACAGACGTAACGGTGACTACGGCACACGCAATAAACGCACGGGTAGCTACCTCACACTGGCACGTGGTCATTTCTGTTAACGGGTGCGCCCAAAGCACAGCACGGAACCAGTATAGGGCATCGCCCTCTTAGTAACAGGGGTCTAGCCCCTCCACAGTCCGCGCACCCTCGCCTAACTACCTTGGTTTGCCTAGTGGGCCTAGCAAGTCGGTGTAGGATGACTAGCTGAACTCTGGGCCCCGTGGGGTGGCTAGCTCTCTCCCTACACTAGCAGCTCTCCTCGGTACTGTGTACGCGAGGGCTAGAAAGTCGGTGCAAAGTGGCCAAACTCACCCCGGTCTCGACCTGAGGGCGGCAAGCTCCCCTCTACACTAAGAGGTAATATGTTCTCCGTTTGGTACCACGTACCCAAGAGACAACACACTTTCCCATTCACTTTTCCAGTTCCATTCTATTTATTTCCAAGAGCTCTACTCCTAATTCCCCGTAGGGTTCGTGCTCATGTTTCCTCAGGCCAAGCCATACTAGGTTTCATCATTCAGGTTTATTCGCATATAGCAGGTGTTTCCAACATTGAATCTTTCTTTTTCAATTTATATACAAGCAGTTCGTATATAATTTCAACCAACAGAAATTACATGTAGCAGCTACTAACAATAGTACTCTACATTTCACAGGCAGCTGTTATCCAATTACAGGTAATTATTATTATTCTATTTACTCATCCAAGACTGCAATTTAGGCATTCAATACAATCGTTCCAGTGTTTCTAATCCTAGGATTCATGCCATACCCTAGGATCTATCATTCAATCTAGTGTTTCTAGTTCTAGGATTCATGCCATATCCTAAGATCCATCATTCATTCCAGCCATGTAGTTAAGTTTGTAATTAACTAAGGGAAGCCACTCTACCCGTAAAATCGGGAGTAATGGGGGCTCGATCGACAGGTCCGCGTGCCTCCTCAACCCCCAAATTCGCAACAGAACGAGGTCCTAACACAAGAATCAACCACAAGAAATCACTCAGAACAAGATAAAGTTATTTCAAACGAGTAGAGGAACTTATACGAAGAAGAATGGAATCTTAAATGCGAAAATCAGACCTCGAACGGACCCTAAACGGGTCAAAAATGACAACTCTGACTCAAATCAGACGTCTGGAACATCTTCCAGACGTCTTAAAAAGGGGTCCAGATCATACCTCACCTTGTGCTACTCCTCAGACATCCAGGGATCGTGTTGAACCATCTGGACCTAGTTCCAGACGTCCGACTATCCCTCCAAACGTCTGGAGACACTCTCCACCGTCTGGTGCCTGGCCCAAACGTCTGAACCACGTGGGAGGGTGTGTCTCGCACCTTCCCGAAGCGAATCCTGCACGTGCACGCAAAAACTCTCAACACGGCATGCTACAGACTTTCAGCGGAGGAAGGTATAGGCGCAGTACGTACCTCCCAGTCGTCTACAGCTTCTTCCAGACGTCGTCCACGTCGTCTGGATGTAGGTCCAGACGTCTGATTCTGGGAAAAATTCCCAGAATCAAAACCTCCTTCGTCTTCTTCCCACTATGCGCAGCCTCACCATGCTTGTCCACCCGCTGCTCGAGTTGTAGCAGCACCGGGGGAAACCTCCCCAGCACAACGCTCCTCCGCGCACACGCCGACCGGCCTTGAACTGCTTCGGCAAGCTCTCTCTCTCACGGCTCGCGCGCTCTCTTCTCTTCCCTCTTGCTACTCCTCTCCTCTCCGCTGCTGCACTCGGCTGCAGCTGCTGTTCGCTCTCACTCTCGCTCTCGCGCTGGAGGAAGGAGGAGACGGATGGGGTGGGGTGGCGTGAGGGAGAGGAGGGGAGTATTTGTAGGCGTGACAGGGGAAAGGTCCTGCAGTCAGCGAGGGGAGAGAAAGAGAAGGCTGCTGGGGTTCAGTCTGCACGCGGCACGCACGCAGACTCGCGATCGTATGCACGCAAAAATTAATTTCCAAACGTTTGGGAAGGTGTCCAAACGTTTGGACCAACTCCCAGACGTCTTAAAGTGTTTTGATGTCACGGGTCTTAACATTTCAACATGAAATCCTATGTCACCATATAACAATTGCATCCCGATTGATGTAATTAGGCTCTCAAATCCAACATATACGTCCATTTATACTTCAAATCAACCTATAATGTGGAAAAATAAACTCTCAACTAAAGCATGAAATGAAATGAATCAAAACATATGTAAGACATGAAGAAGATACCTACACAAAAAAGAAACTAACAATTCACTATCCATCTGATACCAAAGCAAAATAAGACAGTAGAGAGATTCTATAAAGCAAATTAAATGTTAGTGCATGATTGTAAACTAGTAAAGGGAAATAACTTACAAAGATAGCAAGTTACCTTATTCCAATTGAACTATTGGACCATACAGGAGAATGTCAATTGGTGTTACTTTCTTAGGCCTACCTCTTTTTCTTAAAGGGCCAATCCTAGGTTCTTCTTCTTCTTGAAAGTGTTAGTGTTTGGTGGCTTGAAAGACACACCACTTGAAAGTAAAGTAGGTAGGTAGCTTGAGTATGTAAGGAACATAGGTTTCATTAATACGAAATGAAATGAGATAAGGATTAATATTATCTACCTTCTACCAACAAGGGATATGACCATTGGATCTGTATTTCCTCCTACAGGTGATTGCTGTGTAGATGGTACTCCTTCTGTAGATTAGGGTTATATATGGAGGCTATGGTGGGTTAAGGGGTGCCTTGCAATTATTATGGTGATGCCTAGAACCACCACACCTGCATTTATGTGTTCTTCGATGAATATCCTCATCTTTTCCCTTTATCCTATTTTTCTTAGTAGCCCTAGCAGCCTCTTCCAATGTGGGCACCTACAACATAAGGTAAAGTAACTTCCTCCCATGCACTTTTCTCTGGAAATGGTGCAATAGTTCCAATATAGGCAGCCAAGTACTTCCTAATAGTATAATAGTCACTTACATAGAGCTTCTACTTCATTCCTCTTATGCTGCTTAGTGTTGCAATAGCATGTGGACAAACCATCCTTATCACCTACCACTTCTTGCAGCTACACTCTTTTGCCACCAAATCCAACACAAACCTGCCTAAAACTATCTCAACTTCCACATTCCTATCATCTGCTCTCCTAACAATGCAGCCTTGCAACTCTTTAGTTAATTGTCAAATGTATTCCATGGCATATGGCAGCAGTACCCCTTTCTAATTCTCAATTGATCTTCTTCTTCAAGGACACAAACTAAACCTTAGGCAATCAACTAGTTCACAAACCACACATGATCTTGCATCTATTATCCATGAATTGAATGATTCATTGAAGTTGTTTGTGATGTAATGATTCTATGCATGATTTCCTAAGGTGTGTCTACTTCATTTTTCTTTGACCCTATCTGAATACTCCAATGCGATAAGACTAGCCTTTGGGATCTCATGCATGAAATGTATGTAATGATTCCTATGAAATGCCTTTACATCACACCACACGAGCCTCTCCATGTCCTCTCCTGGGAAATGCTTCTTGAAATAGCTATAGTGGTGTCTCATCCATGCCCAATGCTCACACTGTAGGAAATGCTCTTTAATAGCGGTAGCCAAACCCTTCCCACCATCTAAATTGATGGTCATACCCTTACTAGTAGCAAAACCAATGCCTTCCTTCAAATAGGTCATGAACCATGTCTAAGAAGAGTTAAGCTCATCCTCACAAATTACAAATGCAACTGGCAATAACCCATTTGATCCATCTAAAGTAGTAGCAACTAGCAAGTTACAAATGTACTTGCCCATAAGGTGGCATGCATCTAACCTGAGAAATGGTCTGCACCCATTTATGAATTCATCTTTCATGGCTTTGAAACTCATAGATATCCTCAAGAATGAGTTATTGATCTTTGGGTAATAGTAGATGATGCTCACTACCTGGATTTCTCCTATTTAACTCATAAACCAAGGAGGGAATCTTCTCATAAGATTTTTCAGATGCACCAAAAAGTTTCCCTAAGGCCTTGTCCCTACCTCTATAGACCATCATGTAAGGAACATGAACTTTCACATCAAAAACGATCCTCTCTCCTATCCTTTTCACTAGCAGGTTCAGGTTATCCCTCATCCATCTTAGAGCATGGTTTGTCGCCTAATCATTTGATGCCATGAAATTTCCTCTTTGATTAACTAAAATGCATGTATGCCCATTTCTTAGTGTCTTCATCCCAAAGTCACACCATCTTGCAAAGCTGAAGCATGAGTCCTCCACTAACAATCCTCATTCATCACATATTGCAATCACCCTTCCTTTATCACTCTTCACAATTTTCTCATAAAATTGCTTCCTAATGCAATATTCTGATAATGCCAACTTTAACAAGCCAATGTTTTTGAAATCTTTTCCTACAACTAAATCACAATCCTCAAAATTAGTTCTAAACTCCCTTCCTTCATAACTGGCTTGCCTCTCATCTGTAGCTCTAATATTTCGTCGTAGTATAGTATAGAGAAGCGGTTACCAGTTTAATACAATTTGTTACTCGGAAATAAAAGTTTTCCCGAGGTCGAACTCAGGGAGCAAACTATATTCTAGAAGTACAATGTTTCTATTACAAAAATGAGAATGAGAGAGAGAGAGAGATTTGTCTTGTTGGATTTTTCTTCTTCTCTTCTTTCTCTCGTCATTGTCCTCTTCTTTTTCTTCTCTTTAGTTCCTCAGTCTTCTTTCTTCTTCTTTCTCTTCTGTTCTTTTGTTCTTCTTTTCTTTTTTCTCTTTGTGTTCTGCTTTTCTCTTCTTTCTCCTTCAGCTCTTTGTCTCCTTCCTTCTATTCTTTTTCTTTCTTTCTTCTTTGCGGTGCCTGCTCTTCTTTCCTTCTTTTCTTTTTCTTTAGAGCGTCATCTGATTTTTCAATCAAACGACTTAAGTAGCCTCTGCTACAGTGTGTCCTCCTTTCTTCTTTCTTTCTTCTTCTTCTTCTTCTCGCAGTCCTTCTTCTTCTTCTCTGCCTCGGCCTGCACACTCACAGCTTGGTCAGAGGGCAAAACCTAATCCTACCCTCCCCCGTGTCTCTCTCTCTCAGATTTCGCTCGTAGGATAGCTCTCCCAGAGCTGTCGGGTATTCGGATACGGGTCACGCCCGGGTCCAGGCCCACCGACGTGCGGTGGTGGGCGAGGAGTGCAGGTCAGGTATACGGGTCGGGCCAGGTCTGTGGGGGGTGGTCGCGGACGAGGCTGGGTAAGAGGGTGAGAGGGACCTCACCCCGTGTAACTGAGGCGATAAGCCTACAACACTTTTACAATTTATGTAGGTGCGCGGCTTCATAATCTACTGAGGTGGGACTAAATGTCCCACCCCAATTGGGCCCCTGCAGCTGAGAAAGCTGCAGGCAATCACGGCTGTTGCGAGGCTTTCACCCCAGCTGCTGGCCTGGGCAGCTGCGTGGGGACGAACTGCGCGTCTTGGAGCGCAAGCCTGGGCGAGAGTGAAGCTACAGCTGCAGGCGGAAGAAGCTCCACCTGCTCAGCAATGGCGGGGGAGGACGGGTGACCTATTCATAGAAATACGGCCTCTCGGCCTAGTCAGAAGGTGCAGGGAGCTTCGCCAGAGTGCGACGAAGCTCGTGCAGGTGGTGGCGAGGCGTGGGGCGGAGTGTAGGGGCTGCCCTAGGTCGGATTGTGGCCGGGGGAATGGGTTTGTTCGGGGGGTCTTTCGGTAGCGAATGGCAGGAAATGAAGGGGCAGAAGTGGTTCAGCGTGAAGAGGCGGAGGTTTTGGGTCGGTCGGCGAGTCGTGTGGAGTGGTGGAATGATGGGGGCGATTCGCCGGAGGTTGGCCTGAGATGGAGAAGGTGAGGGTGATCAGGTGCGGTTGAAGGGTAGTTGAACAAATTGAAGTAGGGAAAAGAAAGAGGGGAGGAAGGGAGACAACTGTACCTACTTAGAGGGACGGAAGGGGGACGGAGCAGGGCGGCAGTCGTATCGACTGTCGCCGGAGAAGAAGGTGCCCAGAGAGAGGGGGCGACAGATAGGAGAGAGCGGGAGAGCGCGCGCTGGGTACTGCGCGACGCGGGAAGAGAGGGCAAAGGCAGCTCTGCTGCTGGTATTGCAGCAGAGGGACGAGGAGGAGGAGGAACTGCCGGAGCTGGAGGGCTTCTGCCGGAGTGGAAAGAGAGGAAAGCTGTGGGTGATTCTCCGTCAGAACCGAGCTGCTGAGTTCGGCAGACGGGGGTGTCTTTTATAGAGGTGAAATCAGAGAGGAGGGCGGAGGGAGGCGACGTGCCTCCCTCGCCGAAGGACGGCCGGAGATGGAGACCCATACCTTCCGTGCGTTCGTACGGGAGGTATGGCCAGCCGCAGAGACCATGGAGGTGTCCTTGCGATAGCAAACGTCGCATGGAACCCCCGATTGTTTTGGTAGAGGGTCTCTCTCACCCTGCGCGGCGCCATGCTCCGCGCAAAGTCGCCGGAGCATGGCGCTACTCAGGGTTTTGCAGGGAGGACCCAAATGCAAAGAACGAAGAAAACTTACGGGTCAAAATGCGAGGGTTTCAAAAGTTGAGGGTCAAAAAGTAATAGATGAGGACCAAAATGTAAAGTTGGTCAAGAAGGTCTCTTCTTAGGCTCAAGTTTTTATACATGACGAAATAGGACCCAAGGATTCTAATGGTGAATTTTATTTCTAGAATAGACCTTGTTTGATTGGTCAATTTACGTAAAACCCCAAATTAAGTCATTAATTGGGTATGATTCTCAATGTATGTCAAAATGGGTTCCTAAGGGCAAATTGAAGGTTCTAAACCCTAGAGATTATTTTTATATGAATTTTAGAGGATTTAGTAGATTTTTTCTTTACCTCAAACCTCGTGAATTGAAGTAGATTTATTTTTAGGGTTATAGGATGTCATTTAATTCCTTGGAGTTGCTGTAGCCCTTATTGGATTAACTCATCCCACTTTTCTTCTTATTAGGTTAGTTTGACCTATGTTTGGACCCTGAGTTACCCTATTTTCAGATTGAGTTGGTGAAATTGCATTTTTACCCCTTAGTTCCTATTTTCTTCACAAACTCAAAATTTCTCTGAGTCAAGCCTTTCTATAGTTATGTAGGAGCTTTTTCTTGCAAATCTGGGTTAGATGGTGCTAGTTTAGGATTTATGACGATGTTCTCATCAATAACTAACCACTTCCTCATCAAGTTGTTTCTCAACTTCCTCATCTAAATCCTCAAACGAGTCACCATCATCAGCTTCATTAATAAACACATTATCATCAGAACCATCAATAATCTCATTGCACAAAATAAATTATCCTAGCATCCTTAACTTGATCTATGTTATAACTGACTACATTAATTTCATCAACTTTATCTCTTGATTTGTTCCCTTTCCTGAGAGTTTTGTCCCCTTCCTTCCTTTATTACTCTTTGAACTCTAACTGACAGGAACCTTTAAGTTTTCCTCTAACTTTCCACTTCCTATCTTTGCTAACCTTGGTGAACATCTAGCATCTAGTTTAAGACTATGGCCAACAAGGATGACTTCAACAGATGAATCATGAAGTTGTGTAACAATAGCACCAGCAAATCTAGGGATGCTATACCGCCAATCTTTTGGACCACTAACAGTTCTCTCCGTCTGCTTGCTACTTGTTCCACTATTGGTTCACTAACTAACCACACTTGCAAATGCCATAGTGCCAATTTGTACTATTGTCTAAGTTTAATTAACTTGTGTTTCATTCATTACAAGAGTCTCTAAACTAACTCCAAGTGGCTTACTAAAATGATCATCTGTCAAACTTATTACATGTGGCTATGAGATATTAATATTTAAACCAACTTGTGTTTCATTTTCAATTCTCTCTTTGACATTAGGCTTAGTTACATTAACATGTGATTCCTTTGAAGCCAAAGGTTGTGTATGTAAAGGTTGTGTAGGAAATTCCTTACCAAGAGTTCTCATATCAATCTCAAATTTCTCTCTTTCACTAAACTTGTCAGCAAAGGATATGGCATCAATGTCATAAAAACTAACAACTAACTCTAATGGTGTTCCATCCATATGAGCATTGAACATCTTACACATATCACATTCAATTTTTACCTCTGCATATTGACAAGGGTGTGATTTTGGAACTTTGTACATCATTACCAACACATTCCTGACCTCCCATGGATATGCCTTTGCCAAGAACTCTATGAAATCAAACCACAAGTCCTTCTTGGATCCTTGCCTATGAGTTTCTCTTCACCTCCAATGTACTTCTCCCTTGTTGATCCTCTCATACCATGGAAAAGTTCATTGTATCTGATATGGACCTTGAAAGCACTAGAGCGAGAGTGATTAGTGCTTAAGGTGATAAAGATAATGCTAATTAAAAATAATTCAGATATAAAGGATAATCAAGCAATCCAACAATAATTTGTCAAACACAACACAAGCATATATAGTGGAAACCCAAAATTGAATAAAAGCCACTACCTAGATCTCCCAATCTAGGATTTTACCTCGAGTCACTCTCAGAATACTAACCGGTACTTATTGGATACCAAACTCTTTATACAAACCCTCTTGATATTCCAATCAAGAGAAAATCCCTCTTACTTGAAAGGAAAGGAGCCCACAATCCGAACCCTCAGATTCCAAGTAAATGATAGAAGAAAAACTAAATTAAAATAAATTTTTAGCTCTTATGGATAGGCCAAAAAAAATATGTAGTCAATTAAATGAATGAGCTTTCTAGGATGCTTAGAGAAACTCCCTTAGTGATTGTAGAAGTGTGGCACAATAGGGAGTTGAAGGTCGTTGAGCTCTAAGCAAGATGCACTTCAAAGTTAAGAGCTTCAAACACCGCTAAGAACACAAATTCTGATATTTGAGCTAAATGTGAGCTTATGTATGCCTTTTTGAATGTTGTATATGTGTTGTCTAACCACCAAAGAGTGGGAAATCATCTCATAGAAATAGAGGGGTGTTTGGGCTAATTTAGGTATGCATAAGACCCCTCTTCAATGGCTAAAAAGTTTTCCAATTTGATTTGCCAACGACTAACTAATTTGGTCAAAAAGTACTTTATCTAACATTAGGTAACAGTGATCTAACGTTAGATGAACTATCTAACATTAGGTGCTCAGTTAGGTACAAAGTTCGCTAGCTCCTGTCTGCACCCAAATTAGCTCAAAAGGGCTTATTTAGCATTAGGTAACTCCTATCTGGCGTTAAGTCAACTACCTAACGTTAAGTACAATGTTTAGTGCAAAATTCGTTAGTTCCTGATGGCTTGGTTGACACCCAACCTATTATCTAATGTTAAGTATCATATACTTAACGTTAGATAGCCTGTAAAAAGGCTTCTAACTGTCCAAAATGAACTATTGGGTTCCCATAGAAATTTATGACCATGCACTAATCCTAACAGGCTTAGTGAAACATAATTTGACCTATTTAGGCTATGTGTGGTGTTCTTGTGAGAATTCCATATGAACCCCCTATATTTATGCTAATATGAGATCTGATTGAGGCTCTCCATACATTCTAAAGAATATAAAATTACAACTTAATTCCTATAATACAAGGAGACTTAAACTTGAAGAGCATGATCTCCTCCTTCTTCTTGATTTTGGATTTCATCAAGAGAGCTTCAACCTGAAAAATATTTTTGCAATATCTATGCATAAAATATAATTTTAATCTCAATTACTTGAGATGCTTATTATCATCAAAACCATCATTAAAGATTAATATGGTTGCTAATTACTTATGCACCTGCAGACATCAATTATACCTTCCTGACCTTCATACCAGCCCATCCTAATAAAAATCACAACACAAAACAAGTTAGAAATCAAGGCTTATACCCTACATAAAACCTAAAAAAATCATAAGCAACCCCTACCCATAAACCCTAAACCCTCACCCCAATTCCAAAACTATAAACCCTCATTCTCAATTCTAGAACCCTAAACCCTTACCCCAAATCCCTAAACCCTCATTCCTAATTCCAAATCCCTAATCCAAAACCCTAACCCACATCCTAAACCCTAACTATATAACTCTAATATTTACTTGAATAGTAAGAAGAACCTCCTTCCCCTTTGTTTTCTCCACCTCAATGTGTGTAGAGATCCAACCTTCACACAAATTATATTAGAACATAAAGAGCAAAATGACCAATAATCAATCATTGCATGTCCTTACACGCAATACGACCTCAACATGCAAACTATGCACATCCTTAATTTCACTATCCCAACTTTCAAATCCCTTCTTTGGATCTTCAATTAAGTAGATGAGAATTAGAATCGCGCATAGATAAATGCATTTAAACCCTAAAGAAAGAAAAAGGAATGAGCATTGAAGGGAAAAAGGAGAAGGAAAAGAGGATAAGAGAAGATGGAGAGAATTAAAGGGGAGGGAGTAATCCTTTGACCTTGTGTGAAGAGAGGCCAGAGAGGTGAAGAAGGTTCTTCCTCCATACAAGTGGCAAAGCACGCAATTAATGCCTTTGGATATTGATGATGAGGTCACCTAAAGAAGAGCAAGTAGAGAGGAAGAGAGTAACGAGTTTTGATGACGACAATGAGTGGTAGGAGAGGAGATGGTGATGAAATCGAGCCCAGAGATCTTGACACCTCTCCATGCTCTCTGGAGAGGAAGGGTTGAGAATGGAGGGAATAACCCCCACCCCCCCTTCCTGCCATAGTTTCCTAATGCAACGTTCCTCAAGAAAGGTGTGTACTAATCCAACTGGGCTCACATCTCCAGCTAATCCCAACCATTTGATATCCATCGCTTGTAAATTAATCACTCATTCTTGCTTAAAGATACATCCTTTAATGCAACCGCAATTAACTTTTCACGAACCCTCATTTGTTGATTGACGGAGAGCCATTGGAGTAGCAATTATGCTAATGAAGCAAAGATTTCAATTGCATGAAAAGTAATATTAGGAAGCATATGACAAGAAAGTAATTTTTTATTATTTCAATGGCATACGTGTGAAAATCCATATTTACAATCATAAATATTAACAACAAGATTATCTATGGGGAGTTATATAGGATAATTGATTGTGCATCCATCATTGATTATATAGATTATACATCTTACCATACACTTCACTCCTACCTACAACTGCCTTCACAGACCTGCATGGTTGCATGGAAAATGAACACAAGATCTCACCAAATCGACGTGGTGCCTTGGATTTCTGGGAACAAGATTAAATAGGAATCGAGACAAACTTCCGGTGGCAGGGCGTGATTTTTGGTAAGGAGGGAGGTACGTTTTTGTGGGAAATCCCGCGTACATCAAACATTTTCCTACTTGGAATCTCAATTGCCAATGCCTAGGAAGGTCTATGTATATAGGTAAGTTTAACATCATCCACATATTGCACTAAACATGGATTTGTAATTTCCTCGAATCAAACATATATGGATATATAATTTCTAACTTTGAAGCACTTCAAACGTCCAACTTATCACACATGCATTTATTTACATACAGCGAAGATGCCATCAACCAACAGGGACAGGTACTCATCATACTCCTTCGATGATCCTCTCATGCAACATGCCAATGCCATCACCATCTATACATTATTCTCCCTCACCGTCACCGGCAACCCCCCCTTCATCCTCAACGTCATTGACAACACGTGCCCCGGAGTAGTCCCCACATCTCCAGTGCTCCCCACCTCCACCTCGAACCTCTCCATCACGCTCGCCACGATTGACTTCATCTGTATGTACGCCATCTCCTTACCCAGACACATCCTCGGCCCCGCGTGGAACACCGGGAACCTATACGGGCTCTCCGGCCGGAAGACCCCCTTCTCCAGCCACCTCGCCGGCTTGTACTCGGAGAAGTCCTTCCCCCACACCCTCTCCATCCTCCCCATGCTGTAGGAGCTGTAGGACACAAACCACCCCTTCCCCACGAAGGTCCCGTCCGGCAGCACGTCGTCCTCCTCGCACGACACCGTGTCCATTGGCACCGGCGGGTACAGCCGCAGCGACTCGGTGATGGCCGCATGCAGGTAGTGCATCTCCCTCAGCTCGTCGAAGCTGAAACAACCACCGCTCAAGCTCTTTTTCTCCCTTACGGACTTGATCTCGTCCAGTATGTTGGAACGCACGTCCGGCCGCGAGGAGAGGATCCAGAAGAACCACGTGAGCGACGATGACGTGGTCTCGCGCCCGGCAAGCATGATGTTGACGACCACGTCGCGGAGGAACTCCTCGGTGCAGCCGGGGCCCATGGCGGAGACGAAGCGGGAGAGGAGGTCGTGGTGCTGGGCTGCTGTGCGGGGAGCGGCCATCCTGGAGCGAACGATGGCGGTGGCGAAATCGTGGACGATCGTGGTCGATCGGCGCAGACGCCTCTCGGAGCCGACGTCGAGGAGCTTCTTGATCCTCCAGGTGACCGCGAAGGCGTCGAGGAAGCGTTCCATCAGGCTCCTTTGGGCCTCGTCGAAGGCCTCCATGAAGCCAGGAGGCACCTCGCAGGCGTCCCGGCGGTGGTCCTCTTTCCCCGCGAGGGTCGCCGGGTCGACGCCAAAGGCGACCTTGCAGATGTTGTCGAAGGCGAAGCGCTCCAGGACGTGCTGAAGGTGAGAGAACGTGTACAAATAGGTGCAAAATGCAACAAATTAAGTATCATTGAGCTTAGGCTATATATATTCCACATCGGAAGAGAGAGAGAGAGAGAGAGAGAGAGATGTTTGCTGTACACCGTACACTAACTTTCACGCTCTTCTTCTCATTAGAAAAGGGTATCATGACCCATAACATCGTCGTGTAACCAAACGGAATCGAAAAATTGAAAAATTTGAGATGAGCTAGACGATGTTTGAGGACAGGAACAATATTGAAATTTCATTAAAAAAATCAAGAACTTTTAAGTATTTCTCCTAATAATTTACTATTCTTAAGAATATTCATCAAAAAAGAAGTGAGGATACATAACCAAGGAAAGGTGTACACACCTGCAAGTCGACGACCTCCTCTTTGGCAGCGACTCTGCTGAGTAGCGGGAGCAGCCGATGCTCTATCTCAAACTGGACGGAGTCCACCACGAAGTTCCGGAGCGACCTCGTGTTGAACTCGAAGCTCGCGGTCTTCCGTTGCGACCGCCAGAGCTCTCCGTCCGTGTTGAAGATGCCGTCGCCGAGGAAGTCCGCCGATTTGAACCGGTTGCCCTCCCCTTTCGGGTAGTTCCCGAATTTGGTCTTAAGGACATGCTCGACGTTGGCAGGGTCGGCGGTGATGACGCCGATGTCTTGGCCGGGAGCCTGGAAGACCATTGTGAGGGTGGGGCCAGCGGCGAGGACCTCGGTGAACCATTCGAGCAGGCGGTGGCGGTTCCTGAGGTACTGCGGTAGCACGCCGAGGATGGAGTACTGGGGGGTCGCGGAGGAGGGGAGGTTGGTGCTCTTTGTTGGTAGGTGGTGGAGGAAGAGGTAGAGGACTGGGAGGAGGAGGAGGAGGGGAATGGAGTAGAGGAGGGAGTGGTCGAGTGGCGATGAGAGGAGGTCCATGGCGGGGAGTGAGAATTGGGTTGTGGGTAACGGCTTGTGGCGTGTGGATGGGATTAACATACGTAGCATGAGATAGGAAATGGTCAGGATACCAAAGGTCTGACAAAAAATCCTACCGAAGGAAATCCGAGCCATCCATGGAGAAGATAAAAACTTTGAATGGCTCGGATTTTATAGTTGAAATTTTTGGTGAGATCTTTGGGTATGTCTACCGCTACGAGATAAGTGACGTTGGATATTATAATCCCACTTGAGATGTCATTGTCTTAATCCAAACTGGGGGCACAGTGCGGCTATCCAAACATATCGGCATTACCTGGAAGGAAAATGGAGTAGAGGACTGGGAGGAGGAGGAGGAGGGGAATGGAGTAGAGGAGGGAGTGGTCGAGTGGCGATGAGAGGAGGTCCACGGTGGGGAGTGAGAATTGGGTTGTGGGTAACGGCTTGTGGCGTGTGGATGGGGTTAGCATACGTAGCATGAGATAGGAAATGGTCAGGATACCAAAGGTCTGACAAAAAATCCTATCGAAGGAAATCCGAGATATCCATGGAGATGATAAGATAAAAACTTTGAATGGCTCGGATTTTATAGTTGAAATTTTTGGTGATATCCTTGGGTATGTCTACCACTACGAGATAAGTGACGTTGGATATTATAATCCCAATTGAGATGTCATTGTCTTAATCCAAACTGGGGGCACAGTGCGGCTATCCAAACATATCAGCATTACCTGGAAGGAAAATGGAATGCAGATGTGGTCTCTTACGCACCTCCTTACGTCACCCTGGAAGTCCGCCTTGCAACCCTTAGACTTTGTACTCCTCTCTGATCGAACAGCAGGTAACACCTGCCTGAGATTGTGCCTAGATTCGGGTTTAGAGAAAGATAAATGTTTGATTTACAAAAAAATTTACCTAACATATGATGAGAAAAGAAAATTTTGATCCATCAAATTAAGGCTCTCGATACCTTTGACTTATGTAGAGGTAGGCCTAAAGTCTAGAATCTCATGAGGGAGACCTAGCCATGTGGATCAAATACAAGCAACCAATGTGGTCGTCTAACTTCCACCAGGCAGATTCATTCAATTCCCAAGTGGACCTCAACTCGAGTTTTCTAACTTGAGACAGAGGGTCACCAAGGCAGCCCATGGTGATCTATCGGATAAAAGTCAAAGCCCCTCAAGTGGTATCCCCACTCAAGTCACTTGGTTCGATCAGCCAAACCACATGCCTACCCCATCAAACATCTACACAGTGAGGCCAGGTGAAGCATCAAAGTAAGGTAGCAATCGCAGAACCAAAGTACCAGTATCAGAGTCCGGCTAGCCAATCTCCCCCTTTTTGGTATTTTTTATCTATTTCATCCTTTAATTATGACTTGTGTGTCAAGAATGATGTATGATATACTCTACACCACCTTTGTGAAGGTTGCACCTTCGGTGATAGGGCAGGCCTAACTAAAAAAGGCTAGTGGTTGGACACAGGTTATACCCCGTAACTTTTACCCACATCACACGTTCCCCCTCAAGGACATATCCTGAGAGAGCTCCCCCCAAGAGGCACACTCCTCACAAGGAACCTTGTATTAAAAAAAAAACTTAGCTTAATCAAGCGATATTGTATTCAAACAAGCTCAACATAGTCGAGCGATATTGTATTCAAAAAAACTTAGCTTAGTTGAGCGGTATTGTATTCAAAAAATTTCAACAAATATTGAAATAGCATAAACTACAAGGGTTAAAGCTTCTCCCCAAATGTACGCCTTAGTGGTAGAACTGAATAATCAATTCCTAAATGTTGACGTGATTTAGTTCTTTCCACTTTCTAACTTATTATCTTGATGAGCTCCTCCAACCTCAATCACCCCCCTTCCCTACGAAAAATAGCACATAAAGCCTCATAATGGTACTTATCCCTCATTTAATCCTATTTCCCCACTTAAAGCCCCATATCCCATAAGTAAGACGATGGATGGGATTATTTGTGTGAAAAATTAAACTCTTACGTAGACCACCACCATTTCTTCAGAAAGTCCATATTGTGAAACTTGGTGTCCAAGAAACCTACTAATCAAGCGACAAATTGTATGATAGAAAAATCATATAATAAAATGACTATGTAAACAAAATTGTCGACAGAGGTGAAGTCATGCATCACAAATAAAATAAAGGGACACAAACAAAAATGCTCACATGCTATGACAAATATACAGCTGCTTTAGTTGAAAACTTTACTGTTAATGTTTACGATTGTAGGGTAACCTTTGCTAATCTTTTACATAAGAAATATACATCCTCCATCATGCGTTAAGCATCTGTCCGCATTTTCAAAATCCCTATTTCCTGGTGTTTGAGCAAGAGTATTTAATAATGCCATCTAGTTAAATATGATTCATTTCTTTCTACTAACTTCATGCTTGTACATTAGGATCTTTCATCTTGATATCATACATCTATAATTAGGGGTGTACACAGGTTGATTTAAGTCGAATTGAAACTCAACTCAAACCTAATCCACAGTTTTTAGGTTGAGATTTTTTCAAATAACTTAATTCATTACACTACCAAATCCAATCCAACCCAACCCATAAAAATCAGGTCAGGTTGGGTTAAGTTGAGTAGGATGTCGACTAGCCATTGACACCCTCCACGTTGAGCTTCGAGCTCGATTTCCGATCGATCCAGGCCTCCGTTGGACATGAGCTCTAAAGAGGAATTGGTCCTCGATCAATCTTGCATCGAACGAAGGTGAGAACATCGCAATTGACCACATATGGAGCTTGCAATCCACGGTCAAAGGACCCGTGGTTTCATGTGGTTTGCGACGTTCGTTGCCTCTCATCCTTTGTTACAACCCGAACCTGGTCCCTCGTGGAACCCGGGAACGGCTTACCTCGACTAATCCCAAGACCTAGTCATCCAACGAGAAGTAACCAAATGCACAATCATTCAACAACCACACATGCAACATAACTAAGCAGAGAATAAATAATAGGCAGTAATGAAAAAAAAAACAAAAATCCCAAGGTGCTACATGCCACAAGCGGAAAAGTACGATTATAGCCATCACAATCTAGAGATTAAGCAGAGACAGACACTACATGCTAAAAACACTCACTAACAACAGAATGAAGCCTCTGAAATGGAAACAACGAAGGTACAACTATAGTTGGGCTCGATTGGGCACAGCACCCTCTGCAGCCGATGATGCTGGCTGCTCAACTCTTTGACCTGAATAAGTTACATATATCTGTAGTCAGCTAACGCTGAGTAGAGTGGTATATATGTTATTTACATGCAATTGAACATAAAGGAACAAGCAGCTAATTAATCATATAATTTCCAGTTATGTAATATTATCTGCTTTTCGTTTAAATCATCTATGTATTTCTGATTCGATTTCTAGTAAAGGTCCGCAACATTTCTTAATCCACTTGTTCCCTAACGGGACGATCTTGATTGCAGTTTTCCCATGATGCAGGATGTATACGTTGCACTCTCCTCACCAAGGGAGTACCCCATGGTAGTCCTACATTCAATCTACCACCTCGGGGTCTCGATCGTGATATAGTGGTGACTACGGCACGTGCGATAAATGCACGGGTAACTACTCCGCACTGGCACGCGATCAGTCCTTTCCGCTAACGAATATGCCCAAACGTACAACACAAAACAAAATAGGGGCCTCACCCCTCAACAGTCTGCGTACCCTCTCCTGACTATCACGGTTTGCCCAGTGGGCCTAACAGGAGTCAGTGTAGGGTGGCCAATCCTAACCCCCGGGTCCCAACCCAAGGGGACAACTAGCTCCCCCTACACTAAAGGGACAGTAGCTCTCCTCGATACTACGTACACGAGGGCCAGCTCACTTCCCATGTCCAAGTCCGAACAACCAACCAACATACTTGTAGACAACGCCATGCATCTGTCTCCCATGTACTATGATTCCTTTCCTAGTTCCCTGTAGGGTTTATGCATAGTACTTAGCATGTATCTGTCTCGCAGTCTGGTTTCTTGTTCATATAACAACCAGCTCGTGAATTTACAGGATAAGCAATTACCATTTACGGGATAAGCAATCACCTCATTATTTAAATATTCCAGTTATCACAGTATGAAGTTTAACAACATGCATTCTTAGATTTCATGCATTGAAAATAAATCATTCATGTTATTGGTCCTATGGTTCATCTCATAACCAAGGTTTCAATTAGATATTTCTAAATTAACATGCACTTTACTAACTCAAACCACAGAAGTAGAGAGGACCACTCTACTAGAGAATATTGGTGGTATGGGAGCTTGAACGGTGGATCCCGATGTCTCCGCGGGTCCCGTGTGAACCACGGACTGGAAACCTATATTGTTAACCAATATGTCAAACGAGCTCAAAATAGAATACACACTATACTAACACGTGGAGAATTCCGAAAGAAAATCAACGTTATTTTATTTGCGAAAAATCGACTCTGTTTGAGCCCTAAACCGACTTAAAAACACGCATCCTGACCAAAATCAGACGTCTGGGAAGAGTCCCAGACATCTTAAACGAGCATGGGATCTCACCTTGCTTTCTGCGTCTTTTTCAAATGTCTGGAACCCTTCATCGCCATCTGAGGGCATCTCTAGACGTCTAACACTGCTCCCAGTCGTCTGGAAGAGCAGTCGGACGTCTAACGATGCTCCCAGACATCCTAAAGTGCCTCAAATGCCACGCCAATGCACCTTCCCAATGTATCTGGAACCTCAGCACTCTACGTGCTTTCCAGATGTCTGGAGTCCATCCCAAATGTCTGTCTAAACGTCTGACAAGTACTGCAGACATTTGAATCTGCGGAAAAATAACTCCGCAGAACCTCCTTGTGAGCTGTTGTCATGGGCTGAATCGAGGGTTTGAAAGATGCATCCGTTGTAGTAATAATTCCTCAAAAATAGCTCGAAAAACAGATAAAATTTATTACTCGAATGAAAGTCCAAGGTCGTTCGATGGGAGCAAATATGGAATTCAATCTCTAATCTCAACAAATAATATAAATGAGCATAATTAATTATTCAAAAACTAATATATAATCTATAGCATGAGTATATGAAGAGTCAAAAGAAATCTAGACAAAATAATGGTGATTTTGATCACCAATTATTAGTCTAGCACATATAGAAATTACTCAAATATAATCAATATGAAAGAGCTGATAATCAGGAAATCAAACATCTTAAAATGTGTTACTACAATGATTCCTCTTTTCTTTTGCTGCTGCTATTCTTCTTTGGCTGTCTCTTCTTCTTCTATGGTCCTCCTCTTCTTCTTTCTTCCTTGCCTTAGCCGTTCTTCTATGGCTTCTCTTTCTCTTCTCTGACCTTTACCTTTTCTTTTTTCTTCACTTAGCTATGTCTCTTATGCACCGAGGGGCACCTTACGAAATTGGCCAATACACAACAAAGCAAAACCCCCCTTAACCCCACGCGCTCTCTCTCTTTCTTCCTCTCCTCTTCTCAAGGATAACCAGGTAGTTGAGTATCAGATTAGAATGCACCCAAGACCAAGGCTGCCTGCAATGGGGTAGCAGACGAGGTGTGCGTAGGCGTAGGCGGGTATACGGGTTGGAGCCAAGCCCGCATGGACAGTGTCACGGGCGAGGCATGTGAGGGTAGCGGGGGACCTCACCCCCCAAGTGACTTGAGGTGAACAACTCTATTCACTTTTTCAATTTATGCGCTGTTTGATGTTTTTCCGCTCCTGATGTGGGACCATGTCCCCGTCCTTCTGCTCGTGTGCTACAGCAAAGGTGCTTCTGCTCAATTGGATAGCTGCAGCTGATGAAGGCCTCAATTAAAGACCTGGGACGATTCCTGGGAGTGTTCCGCGTCACTTGGAGGTGGTGCTTGGAGTAGATGCCTAGAGCAGATGTTGTAAGAACTTGCTCGAAGTAGCTCTGGTAATGGCGGTGGTGGCTGATGAGTCAGTTTTCGCTTTCGTTGTTTCGCATAAAGAATGTTGTGTTGTAGTATGCAAGTGATGGAAAATCGCAAATCAAAACAATAAAAATTAAACCACTCGCAGAAGAGCGGGTCGTGTCCATAGGGAGGCAATGACTATTACAAACTCACGATAATTAAAAATTATTGTTCACAAATGATTTCCTCAAGAAATTGTGTCGAAAAATCATGTAGATATGAGTTTAAATAAAAGTGTAAGTTGAAATTGCATTTAAGCCAAATAGGAGGGGGTTCAATGTAATGTGTACCACAATAAAATAAGAATAAAATCCTCACAGCGGCACTTAAATGTAATTACGAATTAAACTTCTCCTATAGCAAAATTCTTCCAAGAATTAAATGAAAACGCACTTAGATTAAGGTTAAGAAATTGATTTGCATAATAAGCTAAACAATGAAGGGGGTTCTCATAAAATCACCATAATAATGAAATCAAAAAAATGAAGTGGCAATGCCATATGATGGTAATAACTAATGCAAGTTTTACTGTGCAAAAACAGGGGATTTCTTCCCCGTGACGGTGCGCAAGGAGGGAATGGCCAAAGGTGTGAAGCTTAGAGGAGGATCTCTAGACCGAGGGCTCCGTGATGGTGGTCGTAGCGAAGTGCAAGGCACCTCGAGGTGGTCGAATGGAACTACGATGGAGGTGGGTTCGGGTAGCTGCTGGCCGTGCGTGGAGCGCGGGAAAGCTCCTAGCACCAAGGAGTGGACAAGCATGGCGAAGGTGGCGCACGGTGGGTTCCTGGCGAGGGGGCGCAGCGAGGGACTGCACGCGCACGGAGTGTGGCACCATTGGAGGATGCACGCTGCTGCGAGCGTGGCGGAGGTGCAGCAAGGGGGGCATGCAAGGTGCTGCTGTTGCGAATGGTGTGTGTGAACGGGAATGGCGAGGGAGAGCAGCAAGGGCATGCGCGTGCCTGCCGTGGTGGAGCTGGAGGGCGGTCGCGCTGGGGTATAGCAAGGAGGCATGCATAGGAGGTTGTGCACTGCTACATGCACGGACGCCTTGCTGGCCGTGCGTGGAAGGGAAGATGCAGGTGTTCTACTGGCTATGGCTAGGCTGAAGGTGCAGCTAGAGGACGCACGCTGCTACGTCTGCGGGCGGAGTTGCTGTGAGGAGGATGCGGGAAATGCTGGTGGTGCGCGTGATGCGCAGGAGATGCACTCGGGCAGTAGAGGCGTGATGGCGTGGACAAAGGCAGGGACTTTGGACGTCTGGGAAAGTTCTCGGATGTCTTAAGTGAGCGGGAAGGTGCGTAGTGGCAATAGTCGAGGGAGGTGATCTGGCAATTGTAATATGGAGCTTTGCAATGGCGGTGCGGGCTGTCACCCCACATGCCCACGGTGGCGAAGCTCCACTGCAGTTGGCCGGTGGTAGTGGAGCGGATGAGAACAAGTTCTCTGCAAAGTGAGGAGTGGGGATGGAGACCTCCTGTGAATGGCAGCTGTTCCTCCTTTGTAGCTGTGGCTAGAAGGATTTGAAATCCAAACAGGTGGGAAGAGATCCACTCTTTCCATCAAGTGAATGTTGGCAACTGTGAAGATTTAATGGGCACCGGAGGAGGAACTGGAGCGGTTACCTGCGAAAGGAGAAAATTAATAAAATAAAATATTAGGATTATTTATGCACAAATCCTTAACTTCTATGTTAATTAAAACAATGCTTGTAATGCACCTAATTACATGTCATTCTAAGTCAATTCCAAATGACTTTAATTATGAATGCAATGCATGAATTATGTGATTAAATCAAAAATATAAATTAATCTATTTACATCCTAATGCATGCTAAATAAATGGATGAGTTACTTTAATGTTTAGGCATTTAGACATTTAATTAGCTCACAAATATGAGCTTATTAAATGCCCAATGCCCAATTTTTGCTAGTCCCTAGCAAATCCAAGCAAGAACATATCACTCCAAGTAGACTAGCCAACCCAATCGGTCTTCCTTTAGAAATATGTTAAGTTCAAACTTTATACCTAAGGTTCCCAAGTAGTTGCTAAGTTACAAACCAGGTTGGCTAAAGACAAGTTGCAGGCACAAGTTTCCTTGATTTCTAACTCTACCCTAGGGTTTATTTGTCCCAGAGATTAAAGCATCTGTACATATGCATTGGTCTGAGTTATTTGAGGTTGGTTTGATTACCAACCCAGAAAGAGAGTAAGAAAGATTTTTTTTTCTGTAATATATATATTTTTTTTGTTTGATTCCTCTAAGTCTAACCTTGGATAAGCTATCAGCACGATCTGTGTCGGATTCATTGTCCCCATCACCGAACCTCGAAGGGTGCCTGGCTTTTGATGCTTTGAGATAGCACCGCCCATAGCGACCCCAAGAACTCCTGGCAATTGACACTTCGAGATAATATCACCCATTGATTTCTTAAGCGAATTCAGGCCTATGGCAATCGGCACTTTGAGATAGGGCTGCCCATGGTACCTGAACCGCACAATGCACTTACATGCCCCCAATAGGATGGATATCCTAAGAGACAAGCACCAAGGAGGTGACATATTATCATCGCATCCTCAAGGTGAGTATGTACTCCACCTCTCCTGCGACAGGAACTCTTCTAATCAAATTGTGTTTTCAAGCTTCTCCTAAGTCAAAACTAAGAGAACCAACTTTTCTTTAAGAAATGAATTAGGGTGATCACTATTTACACAAGACCAAGTGTGTGTGAAATGTGGATGCTTAGGTTACGAGAACCCATAAACCATAAGGTAGAAAAAGACATCAGGTACTACCCAACCTTTAACTCAATCCCTAGCTTTCCTTCCTCAACCACTTAAGGAATGTTCCACAACTTAACTCCTACTTAAGTTTTTAAGTCCACAAAGGACCCTAAAGGTCTAAAGCTAGTAGCTCACTTAGCTTCTAGAGTTCGACACCTAGAGTCAACTTAGTTTAACCTAAAGTTCTGGTCTACTTAAGAATGCAGGGCTCAGCCAGTTAAGCTCAATAATGCAAAATGTTTTTTTTTTTGAATGCAATATGCATGAATGAATGCAAAAAGTAGACATACTATAAACAGATGCCTCAGGTCCTATCCCCCCATGCTTGGTTCAAACAATGCCCTCATTGGAAACAAAACAGTTAAAGGAAGATATTACCTGAGGTGGAGAATGACAGGAGCTAAGGCTCCTCAAGAGTGACCTCGTCAACCAGATGGCCATCCAAAGTAATGTATGATTTTAATCGTTGGCCGTTGACGATAAAGGGAGTTGCCGAAGATGAAGGGCTCTTGATCTCCACAGCTCCATGCAGAAACACTTTAGCGATTATGTAAGGCCCATCCCAACGAGATTTTAATTTCCCTGGAAAAAGCTTAAGTCTGGAATTGAAAAGCTAGACTTGTTGGTTGGGCTCAAAGGTCTTTCTAAGGATATACTTATCATGCAAGACCTTAGTTCTCTCTTTATAAGCTTGAGAGGTGTCATAAGCATCATTCCTCAACTCCTCAAGCTCACTTAATTCCAGAAGTCGTGCCTTACCCACCTTTTCTAAATCCATGTTGACACTTCGAATAGCCCAAAGTGCCCTATGTTCCAGCTCAACAGGTAAATGGCACACTTTCCTGTACACAATCTGAAAGGGAGATGTACCCAAAGGGGTTTTATAGGCCGTTCAATACGCCAACAAAGCATCATCGAGCTTTTGGGACCAGTCCTTCCTATCAGGTCTAACGGTCATTTCTAAAATGTTCTTTATCTCCCTATTTAACACCTCAACCTGGCCACTCATCTGAGGATGGTAAGGGGTAGCGATCTTATGAGTCATTCCCAAACTCCTGAGTAGCCGATTGACGTGGTGGTTTCAAAAATGATGTCCCCCATCACTTGTAATGGTCTTGGGGCAGCCAAAATGAGATATGATATTGGCCTTCACAAATTTCAAGACCACAGAGTGGTCATTTGTGCGTGTAGGAATGGCCTCTATCCATTTAGAGACATAATCAACTGCCACCAAGATATATTCATAATCATGGGACGAAGGGAAGGGGCCCATAAAGTCAATTTCTCAAACATCAAAAATTTCAACAGATTGAATAGGGTGTTGAGGCATCTCATTCCTCTTTCCCAATTGTTCCAGTCCGTTGACATCTAATACAGGCCTTAACAAAATTATGAGAATCCTTAAATAACGAAGGCCACCAAAAATCAGACTGGAGAACCTTAAAAGTAATTTTCTTAGCCCCAAAGTGTCCTCCACAATGAAGTTCATGGCAAAAACTTAGCATACTTTGTTGCTCCTCTTCAGGCACGCAATGTCTCAGTACTTGGTCTTGTCCAACTCTAAATAATTCAAGCTCTTCCCAATGAAAGTATCTAGCTTGGGAAATGAATATCTTTCTTTTCTGCTCATCCCAAGAGCCAGGAGTTTCTCTAGTGACCAAGTAATTGATGGTATCAACATACCAAGGTGAAGTTGGTGTTACCGCCATAAGGGTTTCATCAGGAAATGTCTCACGGATGTCTCCAGATGGAGAGTCATCAAGTGGAAGGTGAAACAGGTGGTCAGCCACAACATTTTCTACTCCTTTCTTTTCACGTATCTCCAAGTCAAATTCTTGAAGGAGTAGGATCCACCTAATTAGACGTGGCTTAGAATCCTTCTTAGCAATGAGATGTTTCACTGCCACATGATCAGTGAAAATAACCACCTTAGACCCAAGAAGATAAGACCTAAACTTCTCCAGAGCAAAAACCACAGCAAGTAATTCCTTTTCAGTGACGGTGTAGTTTTGCTGTGGTTCGTTTAAAGTCTTGCTGGCATAGTGCAACACATGAGGTCTTCCCTCAACCCTTTGTCCAAGGACTTCTCCCACTGCATAATTCGAAGCATCACACATTAGCTCAAATGGGAGTGTCCAATCAGGATCTCGGAGAATAGGCGCAGAGATCAAGACCTCCTTCAGAGTTTGAAAGGCCTCAGCACACTTTAAATAAAAATTGAAGGAAGATTCCTTCGCCAACAGGTCACAAAGTGGCTTAGAAATTTTACTGAAATTTTTAATAAAGCACCTATAAAAGCCAGCATGGCCCAGAAAGGATCTAATCTGTTTGATATTCGTGGGTAATGGAAGTTTGGAAATAGAATCAATCTTGGCTTTATCTACTTCCAAGCCTCGCTCAGACACAACATGCCCAAGTACAATTCCTTTCTGTACCATGAAGTGGCTTTTCTCCTAGCTGAGGACTAAACCAGTCTCCTTACATCGCTTCAGCACATTCTCTAGGCGCTAGAGACACTGGTCGAAAGACGAGCTGTAAATGGAGAAGTCATCCATAAACACTTCAACACACTCGTCAATCATGTTCGAGAAAATGGACATCATACACCACTGGAAGGTTGCAAGTGCATTACATAGTCCAAACGGTATACGCTTGAATGCAAAGGTACTGTAAGGACTCCTGAACGTCATCTTCTCCTGGTCATCAGGGAAGACTGCAACCTGGTTGTACCCAAAATATCCATCGAGAAAGCAATAGTACTTATTCCCCACCAATTTCTCAAGAATTTGATCAATAAAAGGCAAGGGAAAGTGATCCTTCTATGTAGTGGTGTTCGACTTGCGGTAATCAATACAGGCCCTCCATCCAGTTGAGCATCTAGTCACAACCTATTCACCTTGGTCATTAAATTCCACAGCAAATCCTGCCTTCTTTGGCACCACATGAATAGGACTTACCCATTTACCATCTGCAATGGGACATGTGATCCTAGCATCCAACCACTTCAGGATTTCCTTTTTAACCACCTCCCTCATATTAGGGTTCAAACGTCTCTGCATATCTCTAAATGGCTTGATGGAATCATCAGCATAAATATGGTGCATGTAGAGTGTAGAGTCTATACCCTTAATGTCAGCAATGCTCCAAGCAATAGCTTCCTTGTGCCTAGACAAGCATTCAATCAGGGCTCCCTCCTGTGCCTCAGATAGCATAGTTGAAATGATAACGGGGAGTGTATCATTGGCACCCAGGAAGACATACTTGAGAGTGTCTGGGAGGGGTTTCAACTCAAGGCTGGGGGCTTGTATGGTTGAGGGTTTCATAATAGATGTCCCCATCTCAGGTAGCATATCTACCTTGGGCAGAGATGATGGGGAAAGAGACTCAGCAGAAACACCCAGCAACTCCTCAAGTTCTAGTATATCCCCTTCACATTCCTCCAAGAGATGGGAATTCTCATTTAGCATGACATGCTGAAGGGGGTCATCACATAACATTGCAGGGGTTGTCTCTTCAATCAGGTCATCTATCACCCCAACTTGAGAACAATCCTCAAGCCTGGCTTGTTTATAAGCATCAAACACATTAAGCTGAATTTTCCTATTCGCAAAGCTCATTTTTAATGCCCCAGTATTGCAATTGATTGAAGCATGCGAAGTTGCAAGGAAGGGGCGGCCTAAAATGATGGAGGGCTTGGTTGGCTTGTTGGTAGGGTCAGTGTCCAAAACTAAGAAGTCAATGATAAGTTTCTTACCTTAACTCAGTAATTAAGTTAATTTTACTTACTTAAGATTAGAGAAAAGTCACTTAGGTTAACTCGAAGTTGTGTCGATTAGTAGTATAGGGTCGAATTAACATAACATTTTAGAAAATTTTTACTGGTTGAGTCCAGGTCATTCGCTAGGAGGTATAATTCATTTTAAATTCACTAGTTATCTTTATTTTTCTTTTAAAGTATAGGAGATATATTTAAGTTAATTATGGAAATATGAATTTTGCTAAAAATTAATTAGAATGGAATAACAAGCAAAATCCCATATGAATTCTCATTTTCAACATTTAAAACATGTAAATCCTCTATTTATTTCAAATGATTTAAGGCAAGAAAGAGTTTATTTAATCAAAATATGCCTTATTACAATTAAAAATAATTTATTACAAAAAGAAATTAAACTTTTCTTCAGCCTCTCTCTCTCTCTCTTTTCTTCTTCTTCTTTCTCTCCTTCTTTCTCTCTTTTCCTTTTATTTATCCTTTATCTTTTCTCTTTTTCTTTTATTGCTTTCTTATTCTCTCGAGCTTCCATTCTTTTTTTCTTCTCTTCTGTTCCTGCCTTCTTCTCCCTTAATCTTCTTTTCGTTGTTCCCTTAGCCTTTCTTAATTTCTTTAGTATTTCTCCTTAATTCCCTTAGCCTTCAACTTCTGCCTTCAGCACTTAGCTATCAACACAACACCTGCTATTCCTTAGCTTTCTTTGGCTTCAGCTGAACCGGGTTTTCCTCTTCAACCAAAAATTGGTTTATGATTTGTGGCTCAGACTTTTGGGGATACGCAGCACCCTTTTCAGGGTGGGACCAGACCCTACTAGGTCCTCGCCTGATTCGATTTAATTTTGGTTTATTTCCGATTTACTTTCTCGAGCCAACCGACTTAACACCTCCCAGGGCCACACACATCGCACACCCACTCGGGCGCACACCCGCAGGCACACATATGCCCACACACACACACACACAGATCAGATGCTTAGATGTTTAGGCTTTCTTTTCACGTCGAGCGCCTGACGACTGGTTAGCCCATTGCACAAATTAGTCTTATACCTAGGCGCGCGCTCAACAATTTTCGATGTGGGACTTTGTTTCCCCCTTCCAGACCCAACTTCAAGTGAAGATATCTGCCGACTTAGAGTTCCAAATCAAGTGAAACAAGGCTTGATGGAAAGCTCTAAGGTAGCTCTACAAGATTGTGTAATCAATTTTAGGTTAAGGGGATGTTTTCCTCTTCGATTTGAAGAGTGAATCTAAGGGGTTCCTACAGGATTTTGATTGCTTGGAAATGGAAATAATGCTCACAAGGTCTTCAAATTGGATTTTCTAACTTAACTAAAGGTCTGAATAAGTTCTGCAGGTATTTCCGCAGGTATTGGAGTAGGTTTTGAAGCTCTTAAAGCTTCAAGAACAGTAGAGAAGCTTCTAGCTTCTCTGAAAGCTTCAGAGAACAGTTTTTTAGACTTTAAATATGTGTAACAGACAACTAAGAACATTTTCAGCTAATTAAAATAGATTCTAAGGGTTGTTACAAATTGATCTGGGTAGGATTTTAGATCAAATCTCATCAATATACCACCGCCATCAGTTTGGGTTCGAAAATAACCCAAACTAGCAGTTGGTTAATTCTAATCAAATTCAAGTCTGAGCTCATCTAAATCACTCTAATATTGTTCAACAGAATCTCAGAGTTAACTCAAGCTTCTCAAATCATCAGATCACGCTCAGAATCAAGATATCCTACTCAAGTTTGACTCTGAAGCTTCAAGATTGACTTTTTGATTTAAGCCTCTTAACAAGAAATTAAGGCCTTGAATAGGATTCTTTCAACATCAGGAATTCATTCAGCCTCTTTAACAGGTGTTCTAACCTTAGAAATTAAGGTTCCAGGCTCGTCGCCTGAGCTCCTAAAGTGCTTTGTTTGTTAGAGTGATTGGGAGGTTTCTACAAAGAGCTGAGGTCATGAACAGCTTCAGTGCGCTACATCGAAGCTTCTAGACATCTTAAATGTGTCATTTAAACTTCTGTACAGGCTTCTCTAACTCCACCGGAGTTGGAGAAGATGATACCTCAACCTGTGCTCCAGTTATCAAAATTCTAAATAAACTTCCTCAAATTGCTCAGTGATCATCATTTCATCATTCTAGAACTCTTCATCAACTTCTATAGGCTGAAGAACAGAAATTGATTCGTCGGAGCTCGCCGGAGCTCTGGTGGGTCCAGAAAGAATGCAAATCGTGCACAGAGTGAGAATTTGTGCCATTTTTTAATTAAAAAGGTTCTTGAGGTCACAAGGAACCTCAGAATCGCATTAATTTCTTCATTTACTCATTAGAACTAAGGTTTATCAGTGAATTTGATTCTTGCAGTATTTGAGTTATTTAATGCTCAGGACTTGTTTTCCCACTCAATTGAGTAATCAAAACAAGTCAACAGTAAATTGCGATCATAAATATATAGTTAATTAAAGGTTTTAACTACTCCTGAGCTGCCATTGACAGCGAGCTCAGGAGCTTAATCACAAATTGGGTATTTAAATTATAGGTGGTAATTATACAAATTAAAGTGTCAAACAGTGTTACTACCCAGTTCCCGAATCCCTACAGGACTCGAGACCGGCTCGACTCGACTAATCCCAAGACCCAGTCATCCAACGAGAAATAACCAAAAAGCAGGAAAGTACACCACATTCACTGTGCTAAGCAACTAATAGTAAAAGAGTACAGTAGTAAAGAAAGTAAAGGCTACTACAGTACATATCACCACCACAGCAGTAGAACAGTAACAAGGTACAGGAATGTAAAGGTACAAAAAAGTAAAGGTACAGAACGTAAAAGTACAAGAGTCTGAACTCACTACAACAGAAACTACTACAAAAGAAAGCTACTGCTACTGGGCTCTACTGGGCCCAACACCCTCTGCATCCGGAGACTCGGGTTGCTCAACACCTGGACTTGAAAAGGGTTACGAGTAACACAGTCAGCGAACGTTGAGTAGAATGGCAATCAACTAACTAAAGCAGTAAAGCTAACAGGTAAACTAGCTATTCCAATTCTTTAATTTACAAGTTGTTCCTTTTCACCCATTGGTTTATATATTTTCAAATATCTTTCTTGATCTCGCATGTTCCTCATGGGAATGATCTTGATTGTAGTCTTTTCTGAAGAGTAAAAGGCACACGTGGTGCTCTCCTGGCCAGGAGAGTCCCCCGTGGTAATCCTACACCCCGTCAACCACCCCAAGGTCACGGACAAACGTAACGGTGACTACGGCATGCGTGATAAGCGCACAGGTAGCTACCCCACATTATCACGCGGTCAGTCATTTCCGCTAACGGGTGCGCCCAAGTACAGCACGGAACAGTATAGGGCCTAGCCCTCTCAGTAGCAAGGGTCTAGCCCCTAAGAACCAAACAAGGGTCTCGCCCCTCCAAAGTCCGTGCACCCTCGCCTGACTACCCTGGTTTGTCCAGTGGGCCTAACAAGTCGATGTAGGGTGGCTAGCTGAACCTCGGGCCCCGTGGGGTGGCTAGCTCTCTCCCTACACTAGTAGCTCTCCCCAGTACAGTGTACGCGAGGGCCAAGATGTCGGTGCAGAGTGGCCAATCCTAATCCTGGGTCCCAACCCAAGGGCAGCTAGCTCCGCTCTACACTAAACAAGGGACAGTCGCTCTCCTTGGTACTCCGTACTCAAGGGCCAGCACACTTCCCCACTCACAATTTCTAGATCCATTCCATTTGTTCTAGGAGCTCTACTCCTAATTCCCCGTAGGGTTCATGCTCATATTTCTCATGCCATTCCATACCAAGTTTCATCATTCACATTTCCATTCTCAGGTTATACACATGCAGCTTGTATTATATCATTTAACATATACAACAAGTAAGGTCACATGTAACTGTTAACTAGTAGAGGTAGTTCATATTTCACAGGCAGCTCTTGTTCATTAACAGGCAGTTGTTAACATTTCTATCTACTCATTCAAGACTGCAATTCAATCACGTATACAGACATTTCAAGTATTTCTCGTCCTATGATTCATGCCATATCCTAGGTTCTAATCATTTATTCCACACATGCATTCAGGTTTATAATTAAATTAGGGGAAGCTGATGAGTCCATTTTAATGGACTAATATTACGCCTAAGTAACTTTAATTGTATCTTTTAGGGTTGTTAATAACTATATTAAGTTATAGAATGTTTGCATGCATCATGATTTAGGTTTACATCTATTCCATAACTTAATATGTTCTATTTATGTGCAGGAAAAATAATTGGCAAAAGAATGAGGAGAAATGGATAGATTACCCTTTTTCAAATAACCGGCGACTGTTCTTTTCCCCATCCTCCGGGAACCTTCAACAGCCGCCGGCCAGAAATAGTTAAGGGATTTGAAAATCCCTTAACTCTCGCAGGCGCAAAGGAGGAGAAGTTAAAAGGAAGAGGCGGAGAAAGGAGAGAGGAGATCAACCAGGGAGAGAGGAGATCATCCAGGGAGAGAAGAACTTTCACCATCTTCTCCAACGTGCACTGTGGATCTACAACTTCCCACCTCACCAAGCACCTGCAGGCACCCTTCTCCAGCGCCTCCCCGCAGGCACGCGACTTTGCAAGCGCCTGCAGCCACAGCTTAGCGCCTTCTGCAGACCGCCTAGCCACCTGCGCCCCTGCAAGCGCACCCGCCTTCATCCTCCAACCGCACCAAGTGCCCCTGCAGGCGCACCCGCAGATGCCCCACCGCGCCCAACCTCTCCAGCGCCTCCTCTTTCAGCTCCCGCAAACACTTGCTCCTGCACTGCAGGTGCACCCGCAGGCGCGCGCCTTCCTCCAGTGCACCAAGCCAACACCTGCACAGCGCCTCTCCACAGCCTGCAAACACCGCCCACTGCGCCATCACACCTCCAGCCAAGTCTCTATGCCAGGCCTGCACCCGCTCCAGCACCACCCAGTGCTCCCTCCAGCCGCGCCCGCAGGCGCTGCGTGCAGAGCGCACCTCCTTGCATGCCCCTCTCAAGCACCGCAAGCGCACCGCTCACCCCCCTCCAACTGGACCTGCAGGCGCTAGCTCTGCCTCACCGCGCACCCGCACCTTCCAGCACCCGCAGGTCCACCTCCCTTCAGCGCATCCTCCTTGCGTGCCCACCTCCCTTCTTCAGCACCTCCCCGCAAGCGCACGCCTCTACAAGCGCCTGCAGCCACGCCCTAGCACCCTCTGCAGACCGCCTAGCCACCTGCGCCCCTGCAAGTACGCCATCCTTCATCCTCCAACTGCACCAAGCACCCCTGCAGGCGCACCCACAGACGCCCCACGGCGCCCAACCTCTCCAGCGCCTCCTCTTTCAGCACCCGCAGACGCTTGCTCCTGCACCGCAGGCGCGCCCGCAAGCGCGTACCTTCAACCCTCTGCACCACACTGCCCTCGCCCCTTAGCGACCCGCAAACGCCTGCAGGCACGCACCCACCTTCCAGCGCCGCAAGCTCCCTCACAGCACCTCCCTCCAACCGCGCCTAAAGGTGCTACACGCCTTCACCACCGCCAGCAGCCACCTGCGGGCCAAGCCTTCACGTCTCCACACCTTCTGCAGCATGTGCGGCAACGCCAGCAGACAGCCTCCTCCGGCCACTTCTCCGCCAGCCGGCCGCCTCCGTCGACGCTGCAGCTGCCATTGGATAGCCCTCATCCTCGTCGACCTCCCTAGCCTCTCCAACGCCCGCCGGTGCTCTCTCTCTCTCGCGAGGACGAGAGAGAGCAAATGCTCTGTTTTGAAGTCAATTAATATTTACATTCACTGCCATTGCCACAAAATTTGATTTTTTATTTATTATTATTTTATTATGGCAGAATTGCGCATGCACACTCATATTTCCTTATAATTACATGTTATTGATATTCACTTGTTTTAAGATTGATTTTGGGATCAACACGTGCACCGATTCTCTCTAGTATATGACATGTGAAAATTACACAAAATCATCATATATTTATTGAAGATTTCAGTGAGGGAAAACTGCACATATACCCTTATCTTTTTAAGTTATTGCGAATCTACTTTCCTTCGCATTTTATGTCAGATTTGAATAGGGATTTCGCACTTATCTGAAAGAATATAAAATAATTAAGAGTTTGTTGCATAATTGCCTCCCTGTGGATATGACCCGCTCTTCTGTGAGTGGTTATTTTCATTTTTTTTATTAGTCGATTTTTCCACCACTTAAATACTACAACGCAAAGCAGAAAATCAACTCTTTCAAATTGGCGCCGTTGCTGGGGAGGCAACAGACGCAATAGATTTACTTCATTGCTTTTCAATGTTCTGAGTTGCGAAATTATCTGATCAATATTTTTTTTTACTGTGCGAGGAATCTAAAGAGGCGACGAGGTGCAATAGAGCGACGACAGCAATCACGAGTTAAGCTATATGAGGAAAAGATGAAATAGACCAAGATCCTATTTTCGCAGAGGATTCTCCGTCGTCACAAATTTATTTCTGTCTTTTCTCCCTTGTATTAATTGGGGCTAAATTTTTGGGGGTTTGTCCCCGCATTCTTTAGCTACTAGCGCTTACAATATTTTTTGTGCATGCGTGATTATATTTTCTACTTGCCTGCTTCTAAAACCAACAAAGAAAATATCGAGCTGCCTATTTAGAAGTTGCATGCCCTTAGGTGTGCGCATTTAGGGGTGATTGAGCAGCACATTAGATCTTATTATTGCATTGCAAGCATATTAGCACGAAGATTGCTGGAGACATGTATATCTTTCTAACTTTTTCATCCAGCTCCTGTTCACGCATTTGCATTCAAATTTAAATTCAAGACCACCAAGTTGTTTGAATTTACTAATTCAGTGGTCACATAACTAAAAGTGGAACTAATAATCAGATTCAACCCTAAAAGCAATTCACATTTGATCTGATTCTAAAGGACTTGTCTGCGATTTCAAAAGAAATTACAAAGATTTGCGGTGTGTTGCACACTTCTGACACTGAGCATGCACATTAGGCATCGCACTAAGGCTCGATCCCTTAAGGCTATAGGCACCGATCTCTTTATCGATGTAGACCCTGCTATTGTGCTTTGTGGTGGTGGTGATACTATCTTTTGACAAAGTGTTTTGATACTCCACAGAGGGGGACACCCCTTAAAGGAACAAAAGGGTAATTAAGGGGCACCGCATACGCATCGCCTCAAAGGAAGGGTTCGCCCTACTTGCATCCCTTTGTTTGTCCTTGGAGTAACTTCTCACTTGATTACCTGGGAGTATCATCCAAGCAAAGTATAGGTCCTAGGGCACTCAAAGGTTGAATTAAGGCACGTAATTGCAGTGAAAACTTGGCTGGCCATTTATATTAACTAATTCGACATCCACAATAAAGAAGGTTAAGATTTCAAGTCCACACCACTCTTATACCACTTACATGGGAACGGAGGGATAAGTCTTGATCTTTTGACTTATCTTTGGAGTGGAGGTTTAACTTAATAAAAAAAAAAAAATCTTAATTGTGTTTTGTATGCTTGGTAGATGCTCTCTTGAGGGTAGTCTAGTGTTTGATCCTGAGCCTGAGAGAATTCTTAGGAGAGCTCACCTAGGAGAGGAAAGAATGGCTGAGCAAGGTGCAAATCAACAAAGAACCCTAAGGGACTATTTTATTCCAACTAACCAACCTGCACAAGCACTAAGACGACCAGCAGGGGATAATCCGTATGAGATCAAGAGCAGTACCATATCTCTATTGCCCTCTTTTTATGGTACTACTAGGGAGGACCCCTACCGGCATTTGGAGGAATTCACCGAGGTCAGTTCCACGGTGAAGCTCCAAGGCTTTACTGATGAAGCCCTGATGAGGACTCTATTTCCTTTCTCCCTAAAGGATAAGGCCAAGCACTGGTATCATACCCTCGATGCAAGGGTAAATGATTGGGCCACCCTTAAGGGAGAATTTTTAAAAAAGTATTTTCCTATGAGTAAAACCAACCATTACAGAAGAGAGATTATGGGTTTTATTCAATAGGAAGGGGAGCAATTTCATGAGACTTAGGAGCGCTTTAATGACCTTCTTAGGTTAAGCCCCCACCATCAAGTGCCAAGATGGTAGTTGGTCGAAAGGTTTTATAACGGATTATCTGAAAGGCATAGGCAAACCATTGATGCAGCCTGTGCAGGAACCTTCATGACCAGAACTGAGGATGAAGCCTAGGCATTATTTGAAACATTAAGCAACAACTCCATACATCTGTCCTCTGTCTATCAAGAAAGAAAACCATCAATCTTGCAGAGGAAGATAGAGGCCCATGAAGCTGGGGCTTCTCAGGATTTGGCTTATCAGATTCAACTATTGAATAAAAACTTTGATAGGCTTTTAGCAAACCCCAGCATGAACCTGAAAGCAGCCTCTATTTTTCAGGCTTCAAGAGAATGATCCATTTGCCAAAGCACAATGCACGCCACTGCGGAGTGCCATCAGGCAAACCAATTCCCTGAGTTGATTCAGGTCGACTTGAACGCGGCCCAAGGTTTCCTCCCCCCTCGTAATAACCCTTACTCCAACACTTACAATCCAGGGTGGCGGAACCATCCAAACTTCTCTTGGAAGCAAGGTGATGCTTCTAACTCAGGGAATACTAGACCCTTACCTCCCCAGCCCACATACCAACCTTCGTATGAAAATCCTCCTCCGAATAAGCCCTCTGAGATGGATGAACTGAAGGCCATGATGAAAGCAATGCAAGAACATCAGAATATGGTTACCCAATCTCAGCATAAGATGATTACTGATATGCAATCTCAAATTGGTCATCTTACTGAGGTGGTTAGGCAACGTGATCCGGGGAAGCTGCCTAGCTCTTCTGAGGAGAAACCTAAGGGCAAGGGGGTTGTATTCAGGGAGCACACCCAAGCAGTGACCATGTTGAGGAGTGGAAAAAAGATTGACAAGCCTGATAACACTCCTACGATTACATCTCAGAATTCCCCTTCCACACCTGACCCGACTTCCATCTCACCTAAGGAAGAGCCACACCACTCTCCCTCACAAAAAATCACCCACAATGAGGATGTCGTCCTTCCACCACCCCTTTCCCTCCATGGCGACCCCTCTACCCAGAAGCCGAGGGTGCCCTATCCAGAGCGCCTATCTACTCCTAGGGAATCTTCTATTGGTTCGTCTGGAGCCAAGGATAGGACGAAAGAGATTATGGATACTTTTAGGCAAGTCCAGATTAACTTGCCTCTGTTGGAAGCGATTAAACAGATTCCGTCCTATGCCAAGTTTCTGAAGGACCTGTGCACCCAGAAGCGCCGATCTAGGAAACAGGTCCAAACCAAGGTCATCCTGCCTGACCATGTGAGCTCGGTTCTTCAGCATGGAACACCCCCCAAAATGAAAGACCCAGGGGCCCCATATATTTCAGTGGTTATAGGTAACCAACACATTGACGAGGCTCTGCTCGATCTGGGTGCAGGGGTAAACATTCTACCGAGCTTTGTCTATGACCTTTTGGGAGGAGGAAAGCTGAAGCCTAGTCCAGTAATCCTCTAGGTTGCAGACAGATCACTTAAGACACCGCGGGGATTGTTGGAAGATGTCCTTGTGAGAGTGGAGGATTTCTTTTTCCCCGTTGACTTTCTGGTACTTGATACTGACCCATCTAATAAGCCCACAAAGCCGTCCATTATTCTAGGATGCCCCTTCTTGGCCACAGCCAATGCCTCTATAAATTGTAGATCTGGGGCACTTAAAATGAGCTTTGGGAACAAGAAGATCCGGTTGAATGTTTTTGATACTTGCAAGCAACCCGGATTTGAAGATTGTTCTCAGATTGAGGTCGTTGATGAAATAATTGAAGAGACTACTCCAGCACTCTTATGTAGAGATCCCCTTCAAAAGGTCATATCTCAGGACCATCCCTCGATTATTAAAGAAACTGAAAGGAAAATGCCCGAACTAGAAGAGTTGCTGGGGGTACACACTGAGTCTCTGTCCCCACCCTGAACTATGAAGGTAGATCCGCTGCCTGAGGCAGGGACATCTGAACTAAAACCCTCAATCCAAAAGGATCCTGAATTGGAGTTGAAACCCCTCCCGAGCACATTGAAATATGCTTTCCTTGGCCCTAATAACACCCTCCCCGTTATTATCTCGTCTGCATTATCTGAATTACAGGAGGGAGCTCTGCTTGAGTGTTTACAAAGGCACAAGGAAGCAATTTCCTGGACAATTGCTAATATTAAGGGTGTTGATCCCTCTCTTTGCATGCATCATATATACACGGACGAGTCCGTGAAGCCCTTCCGAGATATGCAGAGAAGGCTCAATCCAAATATGCGGGAGGTTGTTAAAAAGGAGATTCTGAAATGGCTGGATGCAGGGATTATCTATCCCATTTCAGATAGTAAATGGGTCAGTCCTATTCACGTAGTTCCGAAAAAGGCAGGAATCACTGTGGAGGAGAATGACCAAGGAGAACTGGTGACCACTAGACCCTCAACTGGTTGGAGGGTCTTCATTGATTACCGCCGTTTAAACACGACTACCCAGAAAGACCATTTCCCCTTACCGTTTATCGATCAAATTCTGGAACGATTGGCAGGGAACAAGTACTTTTATTTTCTTGACGGATACTCTGGGTACAATCAGATAGCCATTTTTCCTGATGATCAGGAGCGTACCACCTTCACGAGTCCTTATGGCACTTTTGAGTTCCGCCGAATGCCATTCGGGTTATGTAATGCTCCTGCCACTTTCAAACGTTGTATGATGGCTATCTTTTCTGATATGATCGACGAGTTCATTGAAATTTTCATGGATGACTTCTCCATTTATGGCTCGTCGTTTGACCTATGCCTTTCACACCTTGATAGAGTCTTAACTCGTTGCAAAAAGGCAAACCTGGTGCTTAGCTGGGAGAAAAGCCACTTTATGGTCCAGCAGGGCATTGTGTTAGGGCATATAGTTTCCGAGAGAGGATTAGAGGTGGACATTGCAAAAATCAATTCCATCTCTAAGCTTCCATTGCCCGCCAATGTTCGTCAGGTTAGATCTTTTCTTGGCCATGCTGAATTTTATAGGCGCTTCATTAAGGATTTCAGTAAAATCTCTAAGCCACTCTGCGACCTGTTAGCGAAGGATGTCTCCTTCGATTTTGATGATAGATGTGGCGAGGCTTTCCAAGCTTTGAAGAAAGCCCTCATTACCATGCCGATTCTCCAAGCACCAGATTGTTCCCTCCCATTTGAGCTTATGTGCAATGCTTCTGATTTTGCAGTGGGAGCGATCTTAGGTCAAAGGGTTGATGGCAAACCTCATGTGCTGCATTATGCCAGCAAGACCCTTACGGATCCTCAACAAAACTACACGGTCACTGAAAATGAATTACTTGCTGTAGTATTTGCTTTGGAAAAGTTTCGGTCTTATCTTTTGGGATCCAAGGTTGTGGTGTTCACTGATCATTCAACCCTTAAGCATCTTCTGGCTAAAAAGGACACCAAACCTCGCCTAATTCGTTGGATTCTGCTACTCCAAGAATTTGACCTGGAAATTAAAGACAAGAAAGGAGTTGAGAATGTGGTAGCAAACCATTTGTCTAGGATCCCTATTAAGGCATCAAACCCTATCAGCGGTATTCAAGAGACTTTCCTTAATGAGTCTCTAATGGCCGTGGAAGCTAAAACTCCTTGGTTCGCTGACATAGTGAACTATCTGGTTACGGGCATCACCCCCAGTACTTGGGACAAGCAGAAGCAAGGCAGGTTTCTCGCCAACGCTAAATTTTATCACTGGGAGGAACCCGAGCTTTTTAGAATAGGCCCGGACCAGTTGTTTCACCGTTGCGTCCCTGATGAAGAACAAAGAAGTGTTCTGAGTTTCTGCCATGACCTCCACTGTGGGGGACATTTTAGTGGGAAGAAGACTGCCCATAAGGTTCTTCAGTTTGGTTTTTGGTGGCCCACATTATTCCGAGATGCACATAAGTATGTGGGCGCATGTCTACGTTGCCAGCAGACGGGAACCGTTGGAAAAAGGGATGAGATGCCCCAACAACCTATCTTCCCTGTTGAAATCTTTAATATTTGAGGCATTGACTTCATGGGTCCCTTTCCTGTGTCCTTCGGATATGAATACATCCTTGTGGCTGTTGACTATGCATCAAAATGGATAGAAGCCATACCCACGCGAACCAATGACCATTCCGTGGTCCTGGTCTCTGTTAAGGCTAATATCATTTCTCAGTATGGGTGCCCAAGGACGATCATAAGTGATGGAGGACCTCACTTTAAGAATGTACACTTCACAAGACTACTCCAAAATTTGGGAGTCAACCACATGATAGCCACACCTTATCATCCCCAAACGAGTGGACAAGTTGAAGTGTCTAATAAGGAGATTAAGCGAATTTTAGAAAAAACTGTCAGGCCTGATCGGAAGAATTGGTCTAAAAAACTAAATGATGCTCTTTAGGCCTACAGAACTACGTATAAGACTCCCTTGGGCATGTCTCCTTTCCGTCTTGTCTACAAAAAAGCGTGCCACCTTCCCGTTGAAATCTAACATAAAGCTTATTGGGTTATTAAAAATGTTAACTTAAATCTAGATAAAGCGGGAAAAGCACGTATGTTAGAATTAAGTGAGGTTGAGGAGCTTCGTAATGAAGCTTATGAAACTTCTCAAGCTTACAAGCAACGTACAAAAGTCTTCCATGACAAGCAAATCATTAGAAAGACTTTTGAGCCCAACCAGTGGGTCTGGCTTTTCAATTCTAGACTTAAACTATTTCCTAGAAAGCTCAAGTCTCGCTGGGATGGGCCATACGTTGTTATCAATACTTTCCCTCATGGAGCTGTAGATATTAGGAACCCTATTTCAGGTGTAAGCTTTAAAGTAAATGGCCAGCGACTTAAACCGTATATTACTCTTTTAAATGGCCAGGTTTTGGACGTACTTCAGCTTGAGGAGCCTTAGCTCTTCCCACTCTTCTCCTCAGGTGATATTCTTCTATGTCTGTATTTTTCCAATGAGGACATTGTCAGTCTTAAGCATGAGGGGGTATAACTTGAGAATGTTTATAGCATTTATAAATATTTGCATACATATTTACATATTTATTATTAAAAAAAAAATTCTTTCCTTGAGCTGATTGGGTTAGTCCCTAGCAAAATACCTTTGTTATTGGAAGTTTTCCTTCCAGAATTATTTCTTAAGTTTAGAATCCAGTACACTTATCTCACGTGCACGTAGACTTGGTAATGGATCCTTAAGGAAAACCAATAAGCATTTGTAGTCCACTGAACCCTTGGACAGTTCATAGGGAGTCAGGCATACTATCTTCTAGTAGATCCACCTCATATTTGTGAGAAGTAGAGAGATTACTGGTGCGCTAAGTCTAGTGCAAGGACTCTTAATTTTTGGATAATTAGATGATGATACCTCAGAGTTAGGCGTAGTTTTCACTCTCTGTTCCTGTGTGTGTACTTTGAGTGAATTCCTGAGAGTCACCAAATAAGGCAGATACATAGAGATTGAGTCTTAATAAAGCTATAACTTTGGTGGATGGTTACGACAGTCCTTCATAGAGTCCTCGGCTGAAGGAGGGTAATAGTGTCAAAGGTCAGAAATACGCCTATCCTATCCATTCCTTTCTGGTGCCGAGAATAGGCACTTCCACCTGTTGGTGCTAAAGCACCACGATCATTTGTTTTGATGATAACAAAACACGTGTTATTTAACATTTGCAATTTGAGTCCTAGATTTCAGGTCAATTGCAAATGTGGACGTGTTTAGACGGAATTCAAGCTCGCGTCCAGGACGGATTGGAGGAGCTTGACGAAAAACAGAGGAGGTTCGCGTGGAGCGACAGATTGAAGATAGAAGACAAGAAGAATAGGATAGATTCTTTTTAATCCTTTCATGTACTTTTATCTTTATTTTTCTTGCTCTTTATTTTCCTTAGAAATTATGTTAAAGAGCCTCAAAGAACCCTAACAGTAGTCCTAAGAACACCGGCACAACCTTAGGATACTTAGGTTTTCTGTAGAATACTTAGAAAACCAATATAGGGTTCAAACAGCACTTCCAAACGTCTAATTCCCAAATCATACGTCTGATAATGTATTTTAAGACGTCTGACTGTTGTTTCAGACGTCCGATAACTGTTAGGCTGGAGATAGTAGTTCTGTCTGATGAAATCAAACGTCCAGACATTAGACCAGACGTCTTAGAAGACGTCTGATGGATTTGCCAGACGTCCAGTTAGTGGACCGTTGGCTGGCTTAGCAGGCACTCAAAGATATGACCGTTAGAGCCTTATCAGACGTCCATAGGACTTTCCAGGCGTCTGATAAATGACCGTTTTGCCTCGGCTGACCCAAAATCTCTTCTCAGAGATTTTCTAGCCGTTGCAACGTTTGGAAATCAATTCCCACAGTAAAAGTAGGTTTCCAGACGTCCAGACATAGTGCCAGACGTCCTGTATGTCGTCTGATGGACTTGCGTAAAAACCCTGTTTAGATCTGATCCAAGTTAGGGAGAGACCCGCCCAAAATCAGACGTCTGACCTTTTAATAAGACGTCTTATAGTGAACTTCCAGACGTCTGATGCTATAATTAGACGTCTGATAAGCCTGTCAGAACAATGATTGTTCCTGATTTCGGGCTGATTCACTTGGGCTTTGTTCCCAACGGCTATAGAACCTTTCTTAAGCCTTCCAAAGCCTTCCTAAGGCCTCTATAAATAGAGGGGAGCCTTTACACACCTATATACAACAAGAGAAACACAAGAAACACTTTGCGATACACTAAGATCAAGTATTTCCACTCTCTTGTGTCCAAGAAGCTCTTGCTCTCTAAGCTCAAGTTCTACATCTTGAGAGCATCATTCCCTTCGCGCACCCGCTCTCCCGCCGTAGTTCACGAGAGCGTAGTTGCGCCGTCGCGTGGCTCACGCACCGCGTCATCGTCGACGCACTCCTTGCAAAGGGGAGTTTCCTAAACCTATAGAAGCTTAGGTTTATTACTTTGTTGGCTCTATAGGTTGTTGTTTATTTTACCTTTGTCTTTTGGTTGGGTATTCGCTTTGCGAATTCCCGTCTCCTTCGTGGGACAAAATCCTTCTCATGGAGAGAAGGGGTTGAGGAACGCTACCCTCGTACTTGTAGCGTGGTTGTACTGAGGTTGAATCACCCTCGTTTTAAAGTGATTCGTTTAGTGGATTTGATCAACTAGGTTGATCGGAAAATCCTAACTCGAGAGGGTTAGGTGGTGGTTTTCACCCGGTTTGGGTTTCCACCTAAAAATTCCTGTGTACATTTTGTGATTGCTTATTTTTGTGAGATTGTTTATATTTTCAATTCCGCATTTTTTTTGTCACGCTGATCTCACCCCTCCAAGTAGGGAAATCACACCACCAAATAAGCCACACAACTTCCTCTTGACCATCATCATCCCTAATAATGGCTCGTAAATAAAAGTTTGTATCGTGTTGTGTTGATTGAAAAAGAAACAAAAACAAGAAGAAATAAAAAAAAAAGAGGAGGAAGAGAGAAAAGAAGAAAAGAAGAAACAGAAAGAACAAAAAGAAGAAATAGTTATATTAAAAAAAAAATCCAAGTTTATGATGTAACATTGTTTCTGAGGCAACAGAACACCTACCGTATTCCACCAAATATGACCCATACCTACCTTATAGTATTTCTGATCGCCTGAATACTGGTTGAGGACTCTAACTTAGTTGTAGAGTTATTAGGACTTTAATTGAAGTGTGGATGCCATGTGAGGCCACCAAATAGTGAGTACAATTTCTAAATCTGGCGAGATTTGTGATCTCAGAAAGAAAGAAAAGAGGGAGTACCCAGGAACATCAAGAGAGCACAGTTGTGTAGCCTCGCTCAGAGTTGACTTGTCTAATAATCTAGAGATCTAGAGTCTGCAGTACTAGACTATAGGTAGCACCAGATGAGTGTGTGCCACCAAATACAAATCCATGCAACTCGATATCTCCTACCTAAGCCAAACGCCGGGGTCAAATTACAGATTACTCTCTGCTTTATCCCCGAGGGAAGTAGTTGCCTATCCCGACGTAATATTTACCAAGGGTGAAGTACGAACTTCCAATGCGAATTGGCTCTTTCACTTGGATCTGTTACCTAGTCTATCAGCACATCACATTTGTCTGGGTTTCTAAAGTTTTGAAGTACGAAAAGAAGAAATCTTCTGATTACTTCTATTTAATTTTCATTTTTGCTAGGGACTAACAAATCTTAGGCATGGGGGTATTTGATGAGTCCATTTTAACGGGCTAATATTACGCCTAAGTAACTTTAATTGTATCTTTTAGGGTTGTTAATAACTATATTAAGTTATAGAATGTTTGCATGCATCATGATTTAAGTTTACATCTATTCTATAACTTAATATGTTCTTTTTATGTGCAGGAAAAATAATTGCAAAAGAATGAGGAGAAATGGATAAATTACCCTTTTTCAAATAACCGACGGTTGTTCTTTTCCCCATCCTCCGGGAACCCTCAACAGCCGCCGGCCAGAAATAGTTAAGGGATTTGAAAATCCCTTAACTCTCGCAAGCGCAAAGGAGAAGTTAAAAAGAAGAGGCGGAGAAAGGAGAGAGGAGATCCAGGGAGAGAGGAGATCATCCAGGGAGAAAAGAACTTTCACCATCTTCTCCAGCGTGCACTGTGGATCTACAACTTCCCACCGCACCAAGCACCTGCAGGCACCCTTCTCCAGCACCTACCCGCAGGTGCACGCCTCTGCAACCGCCTATAGCCACGCCCTAGCGCGCTCTGCAGACCGCCTAGCCACCTGCGCCCCTGCAAGCGTGCCCGCCTTCATCCTCCAACCATACCAAGCGCCCTTGCAGGCACACCCACAGACGCTCCACCGCGCCCAACCTATCCAGCACCTCCGCTTTCAGCGCCCGCAGACGCTTGCTCCTGCATCACAGGCGCACCCGCAAGCGCGCGCCTTCCTCCAGCTCACCAAGCCTGCACCTGCACAGTGCCTCTCCACAGCCTACAAACACCGCCCACCGCGCCATCACACCTCCAGCAAAGTCTCCATGCCAGGCCTGCACCCGCTCCAGCACCACCTAGTGCTCCATCCAGCCGCGCTCGCAGGTGCTGCGTGCAGAGTGCACCTCCTTGCGCGCCCCTCTCAAGCACCGCAAGCGCACCGCTCACCCCTCTCCAGCCGGACCTGCAGGCGCTAGCTCTACCTAACCGCGCAATCGCACCTTCCAACACCCGCAAGTCCGCCTCCCTTCAGCGCATCCTCCTTGCACGCCCACCTCCCTTCTCCAGCGCCTCCCCGCAGGTGTGCGCCTCTGTAAGCGTCTGCAGCCACGCCCTAGCGCACTCTGCAGACCGCCTAGCTACCTGCGCCCTTGCAAGCACACCCGCCTTCATCCTCCAACCGCACCAAGCGCCCCTGCAGGCGCACCCGCAGACGCCCCACCGCGCCCAACCTCTCCTGCGCCTCCTCCTTCAGCGCCCGCAAACGCTTGCTCCTACACCGCAGGCGTGCCCGCAAGCGCGCGCCTTCAACCCTCAGCACTGCACTGCTCTCGCCCCTTAGCAACCCGCAGACGCCTGCAAGCGCACGCCCACCTTCCAACGCCCGTCTTCCCTTCCACTTGCCTCCAGCGCCTCAGCTTCCAGCACCCCTACTGCAGGCGCTAGCACCATGCCACTCGTGCCTCCCTGCAGCCGCGCCCTAGCGCAGCACTGCAGACCCGCCAGTGCCTTCCACCTCCCTGCAAGCATCCGCCCGCCATCACCGCAGACCTGCGCAGTCGCCCACTTCGCATGCCTGAAGGCACGCACCCACCTTCCAGCACCGCAAGCTCCCTCACAGCACCTCCCTCCAACCACGCCTAAAGGTGCTGCACGCCTTCACCACCGCCAGCAGCCACCTCCAGGCCAAGCCTTCATGTCTCCACGACATCTGCAGCACGCGCGGCAGCACCAGCAGACAGCCTCCTCCGGCCACTTCTCCTATGCCGACCGGCCACCTCTGTTGACACTACAGCAGCCATCGGATAGCCCTCATCCTCGCCGACATCCCTAGCCTCTCCAACTCTCACCGGTCCTCTCTCTCTCTCTCTCGCGAGGAGGAGAGAGAGCAAATGCTCTGTTTTGAAGTCAATTAATATTTACATTCACTGCCATTACCACAAAATTTGATTTATTATTTATTATTATTTTATTATGGTAGAATTGCGCATGCACACTCATATTTCCTTATAATTGCATGTTATTGATATTCACTTGTTTTAAGATTGATTTTGGGATTAACACGTGCACCGATTCTCTCTAGTATATGACACGTGAAAATTATACAAAATCATCATATATTTATTGAAGATTTTAGTGAGGGAAAACTGCACATATACCCTTATCTTTTTAAGTTATTGCGAATCTACTTTCCTTCGCATTTTATGTCAGATTTGAATAGGGATTTCGCACTTATCTGAAAGAATATAAAATAATTAAGAGTTTATTGCATAATTGCCTCCCTGTGGACATGAACCGCTCTTCATGAGTGGTTATTTTCATTTTTTTTTATTAGTCGATTTTTCCACCACTTAAATACTACAACGCAAAGCGAAAAATCGACTCTTTCAGAAGCCACTCTACCAATTAACCCAGGAGTATTGGGGGCTCGAACGGCAGGCTCACGTGCCTCAGCAAGCCCCGAACCCACAACAGAACAAAGTCCTAAAACAAGTGAAAATCATAATGAAACATTCAGGACAATATAGAAAGACTTCCAACAAGTAGAGGAACTCACAAGGAAAACACTGGTATCTTATTTACGTAAAACGAACCTCAAACGGACCCTAAACGGGTCAAAAATAGGGTTACTGACTCAAATCAGACGTTTGGCACCATGTCCAGACGTCTTAAAAGTGTCCAGAAATGCACCTCAGGCTCTACGTCGACCCCAAACGTCCAGGACCACTTCAGGACCGTCTAGACCTAGCTCTAGATGTCTGACCACCTCTCCGAACGTCTGGAAGTGCTTGCAGCAGTCTGGTAAGCCTCCCAAACGTCTGAAATGCGTGGGAGGGCGTGTCCCACGCCTTCCTGAAGTAATCCCTGCACACGACAGAAAAATCTTCTCAAATTAGCCACGCAAAGCGTAGCTGCGGAGCGGCCTGCATGGCCGTATCCGCAAAGGGAATGTACCTTCGTGAAGATCTGACCTCAAACGTCTAGAATCGCCTCCGACGTCCTCTACGTCATCTGGACGTCACTCCAGACGTCTGATTCTGGGAAAAACCCAGAACCAGAACCTGGTCCTGCTCACTCTCGCAGCGCGCAGCCGCGACTCGCCTCCTTGCCTGCAGCTCCGGCTGCAGCAGGGTCGAGGATGACTCCCCAGACGCACTCCTCCTCCCACACGCGCCGCTCCGACCGTGCACTCTCCGGCGAGCTCCCATAGGAGCTCGCGAGCTCAACTCCTCTTCTACTCACACCTCCTCCCCTCGTCACCGCTCTCGCGCTCTCTCTCTCGTGCTAGCTCCTCTCGCTGGGGTGGAGAGGAAGAGAAAAAGGTGGCTGGAGTGGGGAGAATGAGAGAGGAGGAAGGGGGTTTATAAGGTGATGTGTTAGGGTTTGTATGAGGAGGGGAGAGAAGAAAGGAAGGAAAAAGAGAGTACTGTTTGCACGTCGCCTGTGCTCAGACGCGAAGGTTTGCACAAAAATTTCAATTTCCAGACCTTCGGAAAGGGTTCCAGATGTCTGACCAGACGTCTGACCGATAGTCCAGATGTCTTAAAAGGCTCAGAACATAACAGGTCTTTACAAATAGGGTCCTTAGGTTGTGAATAGGTGATGAAGAACCCTATGGAGGTGGATCTAAGCTCAAATGCTATCACCATGGACAGCGACAGTAGCTATGAAGGTGAAGGTGAATTAGGCGAAACAGTGATTAATTTAGAGTTTAAATGAATTAGAAATGATCGTGAGTGATAGAAGAAGGTGATCAGCGAGTTAAAAAGACAAAATCAAAGCTCTGGCAAGCTCAAGGAGTTCGTCGGAGTCGAAGAAGATGAACATTAAATTCTAAAATTACAACTAAACTACCTAACTAACTACCTACCTAAACTACCCTACTCCTATTCCTACTCCTAATCTACCATTAACTGGACGAAGGGGTCAATAGGGTTCCGCTGATGGCTCATTGCGAACGACGAAATCAGAGGGTTTAAGAAGAAGATCTCCGATGGGCGAAAATGGATGAAGCAGAGGATCTCCTTGATCGTAGCCTTTGTCCAAAGACGCGACTGACCTCAACGGATCTCCTCAGCTGATCAGGATGGATGGAAGAAGTCAGAAGATGAGATGGGGATTCGTCAGAGTTACTAAGAGAATAGCCTATTGAAGTCGGCTGCAGTGAAGAAGAGGGAAGGGAGCCAACTTGAGAGAAATCGGAAGGGTGAGGGGTTATTTATAGTGAATGGTAACGAAGAAGACGGTGGACTCTGGACAAAAAATAAGCTTGGGGAGCTTAACCTTCGGCATCGTCTCTGACGACGGTGAGGTTAACTTCCACCAAAAATTAGGATTTCCGAGCAATCCAGACCAATGGATGAAAATGGAGTGGTGAGCGCAAGCTCCAAGAGCTTGGAGAAGGAAGGATGCTATCGGCAGGGCGGTGATCATGCGGTGAAGTCACTCTCCATCGTCAGCCATTCACTCAACTGAAGGAGAAGAAGAAGAAGAAGAAGATGAAAGGGACCTAAATGGAGTGAAACTTAAGGACCTTTATGAAGATTAAGGACCCGATTGCAATGAATAGTAAGGACCTAAATGTAAACCTAGGTTTTAAAGGTTTATTTTAACTTAGATCTTTTTCAACTTTTTATATATGTTAGTAAATAAGATAAATATTATGTTTTCACCTTGAATTTACATTTTTGACCTTTTTGAGTTAATTTATTAGATTAAGTAAAATTACTTAAGTTATTATATACTTAGGTATACATTATGTTTAAGTTACTTAACTTATTAATTAAGAGAATGGTCAATAAGATTTCGAGTCCAATTATTAATTAGATTATTAATAATGTTAATTGTATGATAAAATATCATTTTTAACTTATTTTAAGTTCCTTTACTATATATCCCTTATTTCATAATTAACCCTTGTATATTCATAACCTTAGCTAATTAACTAGGAAGACTAGTTAATTAGGGGTAATTAGATATCATGATGAGTCCCTCATTAGTCAACAGGGAAGAAGAAATCTTCTACTCTTACAAGGACATCTTCCAGAATTCCCCGCGGTGTCTTGAGTAATCAATCAGCAACTTGGAGGATTACTGGGCTAGGCTTCAGATTGCCTCCCCTAAGTTATTCATACACGTAGCTCGACAGGATGTTCACCCCCGCACATAGATCAAGTAGAGCCTCATCAATCTGTAAGTCACCAATAACCACCGAGATGTACGGAGCTCCTGGGTCCTTAAGTTTCGCGGGTGTGCAATGTTGAATAATTGAGCTAACAAAATCAGGCAGGATAACTTTTGATTGGACCTGTTTCCTAGATTGTCGCTTTTTTGTGCACAGGTTTTTTAGGAAGCGGGCCTAAGACAGAATCTTCCTGATAGCCTCAAGCAAAGGCAGGTTAATCTGCACTTGCTTGAAAGTTTCTATGATCTCATCCATCTTATCTTTGGCTCCAGATGAGCCAGCAGAAGTCTGCCCAGAGGTGGATAAGCACTCTGGAAAGGGCACTCTCGGTCTCTAGGTGGAAGGGTTGTCATGTCGAGTAAGGGGTGGAACGGGGGCAACCTCTTCTGGGGAGATGATTTCAAGTGAAGGAAAGTTAGGCAAGTCTTCTTCGGTGGGGGTGAAAGTCGGGGTGGATGGTTTTTCAGAAGGTGAGACTATAGGAGCATGGGGTTTGGAAATTTCTTTCCCACTCCTTAGAATAGTCACCGCCTGGGCATGCTCCCTAAAGACAATCACTTTTCCTTTAGGATTCTCCTCAGCAGCATTAGGAAGCTTCCCAATTTCCTTCTGTCTAACGGCCTCAACAAGGTGTCCTATTTGCGATTTCATTTCATGTATAGCCTTGTCATGAGGTTGGATGATGGCACTTTGACTTTCTTGCATAGTTCTCAACATTGCCTTCAATTCATCCATCTCAGAGGACTTTAGTTGGGCAAAGGTTTGAGGTTGGTTCATTTGTTGGTTTTGAAAGGGTTGTGGTTTATAATTCCCTGAATTTGAAACATTCCCTTGTCTCCAGAAAAAGTTTGGGTGATTTCTCTATCCCTCTGATGTAAACACATTTACACTACTTAAAATGTCTATTTATGCATGTTCTTAAGCATAGGATTGCATTTCATGATATAAATATTGCATAATATGCATCATCTTGCATTTAGAGTAGTTCGAATAAAATAGAGGTTAATTGTCTCTTTTTATGTGCTTGGACAGGGCAAACATTTTATCGGGGCCTCGGATCAAAAATCCAACCATATGGATATGATCAGGGCGACGATTGGAGTTCAACAACTCCAAGATCGTCCTAATCAGACATCCGTAGCATCAGATAATGACCGGGGAACCCTAGAAGATCAAGGGCCAGGATGGTGAAAATCCACACTTCAGATGACAAATCCGACAGCACGGATGAATTCGGATCGACGATCGCAGCCCAACGACGCAAAAATCAAGTCAATCCGACATCCGTGGCACCATCTACAACTTCCAGAAGATGGACGGCCAAGATGGAGCCACGTGGCGCCATCTCGACCGCCCAAACGATCGCACGCATTCCACAAAGGCCCCATACCCGCTTGCTCTCTGCCGTTGGATTTTGATCCAACGGCTGTGGTCGACCGCGCGTAAAAGCGTCCGCTCGACCATCCGCGCCCCATAGCGCAGCAGTCGAGCGCGCTTTCGCGAGCGGCAGGCGCGGGTTAGAGCCGCGGCGAGGGGCTGGAAGGCACGGGCAATTGAGGCTCGTGGAGCGTCAGATGGAGATCGGACGGTCGCGCACGCCTGATAGCGTTCACGTGCGATTGAACGTGCAATCGCACGTGCCAGGCTGGCGCACAACGATCGGACGGCTAAGCTGTTGCGCACGCGGGGGCGCGGAAGCTACGCCCACGTTAGGGGCTTTAGCGACAGTTTTATCCGTCACTAAAGACCCCTCATTTATTGTTTTGAAGTTGTAATGTCCATTTTGCCCCCACGCCTTGCAACTATAAAAGGAGACCCCCTCCATACGAAATTTCATCCCTTCCTTCTCCTCTCTACCCCTCCAAAGCTCAAGAGAAGCTTGTCCCACACCAGGGATGCTTCTCGCAAGATAAAGTCCAATTTTCGTTCCCCTTCGAAAGTGGATCCCGCGACGACGACGACGTGCTGCTTCGTTCCCGTTCTTCTGCTTCATCCTCCTTCGTCCTGCTTCGTTCCCCTCCGTCCAGGCGTCGTCCCGTCCGGCTTATCCTCCAAGCAACCGTCGAGGAGGATTTCTCTCTCCCTATTCTTTTTACTGCTTTCTAGTATAGATTTACTGCTTTCTAGTATAGTTTTGTTCGTCCTCCAAGCAATCGTTGAGGAGGACATTTCTCCCTCTATTCTTTTAATGCTTTCTAGAGTAAATTTATCGCTTTCTAGAGTAATTATTTTATGCTTTGTAGTTGTAAGAGTGAAATGAACAATCTCCTTAATGAAAAATTCCTTGTTTATTCTACATCTCATTTTGATTTCTCTGTGTAATATTCTCTTTCTCTCTTACTCTCTCTCTCTCTTCTATTTATTGTAAATAATTAGATAGTTTTAAATTGAATTATTCTGTGACAAATAAAAAGAAACGCGTAGTTTTTAAATCAAACATCCGCCTCCCTGTGTTTGACCCGGAATTTTAATTTCAGTATAAATTTTATTTGTTGAACACGAATTCTTCATTTTCGAACTACAACGATAGGTTTTCCAAAACCGAACACGTTAGCATAGCGATTCGTAAAAGTTCAACATTTTGGCGTCGTTGCCGGGGAGGCGACGCTCTTTGATTTCTCTTCGCGTTTTGTAACTTACAAATCCTTTACCTCACTTTTCTCCTTTCTTATTGTAATTGCAGGTACTCTTTTGAGACGAGCAAAAGCGGTAGATTAGAGTATAGTGCTGTGGAAGGTTTTGTAAGTTATCCCCCATTCTTTTCCCCTCCATAGATTTCATTTGCCACATTGAATCCAAATTCCAATTAACCTAGGTGTTTGCATAAATCCTAGGAATAGTTTGGTTGTTTGGATTCTCACTCACATTCATTCCACCTTCATTTATATAAAAAACAAAAAAAACAAAAAGATAATTCTGTGGGGCAATTTTCAACAAACACACAACGTACACCCACATTCAAAGGCACTTAACCAAATTGATTTGTTTCTACTCAACCAGGTTCTGATCTGTGGAACCAGTACACATAAAGCAATACATAAAAGAGTAGAAATCATTCTAGGTTAACCATCTTTGTGTGCCTAACCTAGTGGAGCATATGTGGCCAGTTGTTTGAGTTGTTTAGGCCGCACCACTTCAATTAAAATCAACTCATCAAGTAGCTGCCAATTAGGATTAACTCTTAGGGATTTACCAAGCACTCCACATTCTTTTTAAGCTTCAATGGAAAATATTTTCACCCGTGCTTGTAAAACTTGGTGTGCCAATGAAACTTGTTTGAAAATACCTAAAGTTGAATCCTAAAAGCTACTTAAGCAAGATTTGAACATTAAAATTCACGCATTATCAATAATCTTGCTTGAAAACCCTGGTTGTGCACGCACATACACAAATCTCAATCAATCATTAAGGACACAACCCATTTAAAGGGCCCATCACATTCCAAAGCACATTCAAACCTAGCCCTAAATAAAATAAAGTAGACGTTGGCCTAAATGATTGAACTCGCTCTTCAGAACTCAGAACGAGATTATTTTCGATTAGTCTATTTCTACTGTTCAATCTAATGTCTAGCTAGGGGAGCAGAGTCAAACGATCGTGGCTGGGGGGTACACTAGGAACTGGAGGCGCAAGCCGAAGGAAGAACCTTCTCCCCTATCCCTCCTCCTAACTGGTTGGATTGAATGGATGGAAGTAGATCAAATCGTTCCTTTATCTCAAGACGGGTTTTGAGAGTCTGTAGGTCTTTAGGCTAACCCATTTAAGGACAGGTTTGATTGTTTGTATTGCAGGGCGCCTTTCTTCCTCCCGTGTCTCATGAATCCTTCCACATATTTCACGCATTCCCGTTCTTTCCCTCCTGTTGTGAATTATCCTCAACATGACGATTATCCCAACTCGTATTGTAATCAACCATCAGTTAGTTAGGATAATTCAGATTGGGGATACAATTCCGGACCCCCGTGTTTAGGGTCTAACCCTGAACACTTTGATTCTGATTTCTATCCTTCTCAGAGCTACATCGATTATAGATCGTCTTCCTTTCATGCACAACCTAATACGATCTACAATCAAGAAGGATACACCGATCCTTACCCATCCTCTGATTTCACTGCCTTTAGGTCATCACCATCTTTTCAACAATCTGAAATGACCTATTATCAGGAAGGGTATAACGAATCTCAATTCGTCAATTCCTCTGCATTAAGCCCAAACCCGCCCAACCCTGAACCAACTCATTTGGTTCAGGTTAACCAGGTTCAAGACAAGGTTCTGGCTAACTTGAGGAATATCATTCAATCTTTAGAAGTTCAGCCAATACCTTGCATTGAGAGATTGGAGCCCCTGATTGAAATGATTGATGATTTAAACAAGTCTTTGTTAGATTGGCTCCAGGATGTTAAGGATAAGAACCCAGGTGAGTTTCTACTTGGGAAATTAGCGAAATTGAGGATGAGATTCGTGGTTGCTTTGATTCAATCTTGGAATAATTCCCAGGATGAACCCTCTTCAGGAAAGCCAATGACAGAACCTGCTCAGGCAGCTGTTGGGGGGGACACGTGTTACGAGGCTGACAAGATTGAATTAAAACAACCAATTAAGGATGATCTGATTTCTTCACCTGAGATCCCTAAGCCGGGTTACAAGGAAACTTATGTCTCCTTGGAACGGAAAGTGACAAATGATTTTGGGACATACATTGATACGAATCCTGATGGTGAAGATTCAAGTTGAGAAGTCTCACGCGAGTTTTCTGAACACGATTTCTATGAGACGATTGGGCCTAAGGAATATGATAGATCATTTGATAACCCAATAATTGAGGAAACTGATCTTATTAGGGCACACATTACTGATCCAGAATCGCATTTTCTGGAGGAATCAATTCAATGCCCTGATTATCAGTTACACCCTGTTGAGATTATTGATGATTCTAATTCTGAGATAATTAGGCCCAAGTCAATTTTGACTCTGCCACATCATTTAGACTTGGAGATTTCAGACGGGGTGATGAATATACAAGAGGTCCTGGAATTTGATATGCTGAATGAGGAAGATAGGAGCTGGGAAGTTCTGATTTGGGAAGTTAATTTTGGAGGAAATAGAAGATTGAGTCGAAGGGTTCCTTTTAAGCTGAAACCATCAAATCAGAACCCTTACGACATTTGTTTCGAGGATGTCAAACTCAAGCACACATTCAATGATTATCCTTTTGAGCTTCAATTCTCTGTAACCCGACTTTTTGGTCTTGGGTTGCATCCTCATAAATCGTAGGCCCGACCCCGCTTGCATTCTGATTTTAGGTTTTGGGTAATTTTTATCCAGAACCTAAGATATTCTCGATTATAGGGTGTGGGTCTGCACCACAATCTGGTCCACATCTGCGGACCTCTGTTGACAAGTCGGAGGATTCTTCTGTTCATTCTGATTCTGACCTGCACTTGTGAATTCTTCATTTCTTTTCTTTGTATAGTGTGCCTAGCTGAAGGCACTAAATTTAGCATATATACAGTTTTTCTTAATTTTCATCTCGGAGCAGACCTGACATTCACGCAATTCAGGTGCTTTCTTCGATTTTCCACTCTATTTTATGTCTTTTTAATACAATGAGGACATTGCATTAGATAGGCATGGGGGGGTGGATATTCATCTCTGAATTCATTCGTCAGCTCTGTAGATTTATTTTATTTTAAAAAAAAAAAAATCAGAATTAGGAAAGAGAATTTGGTTTTAAGAAAATTTTCAATCTTAGGAAATACTACAGTAAGACCTGAATACAAAGACCCTTCAGGTCTTTGGACTTAATTAGCCTGTGTATCCACTAACATGTGGATTTGTCTTTGAGTCCTCGCCATCTTAATTCTATTATGATTGGAATAAATAAGTTTGGGTGATAAGTACATGACTTATCAACCCGCCCTCTGATTTGAGGGAATTTTGAGTTTTAAACATCTACACACTTTCTTTGCACTGACTCGTTGTTCGGCGAATCTAACGGAATTTGGGTAGCTAATGAACCTTCTAGGGTGATATGGCTGGCAAGTTATCGTGGGTAACAGCCCATAGGTAGGTTGTCCAGAGCCCAGTCACTGGACCTTTCTCTTTTTGCTGCCTTTAGGTAAATCTTAGACCAAGGAAGCCACCTACTTAAAAAAAAAAAATCAAAAAGAAAAGGAGAAAAGAACAAAAAGAAATAAGCCACACTTCCCCGCACGAGTATGGCTACCAAGTTGTCGGTGGTAACAGCTCATCGACCGGTTGTCCAGAACCCAGCTCAGTAAATGCACTAAAAATTCCCAAAACACTTAGGAAGAAGTGGAGAAGTAGAATAAACCGGGGAGATATACACTGGATTCACCCTTGTGTTGACCCCATAAAAAAATAAAAGTAGGGAGAAAGCTACCAGTAGTAAAGATACACCTTTAGGCAGAATTCTTTTTGAGGTCACCTAGAGGCGTAGAAATCCGAAATCCGTTTTAATTGCCGATCAACAAGTCTATCACAATCACAATAAGATGCTTAAAACTTAGGGTTCTCATCAAATCTTGGGTGAGTTGAATGGCCGTAGAAAGCCACTCTTAAACCCTAAAATTTGAAAATCCAAAAAAATTAGAAAAGAGTAAAAAGAGAAAAAGAAATTTTTCTTTGAATAAGGAGAGGGCTTGAGGCGATCTGCATTTTGGCTGATACCCGGGCACTGTTGTGTCTTTGAAAGTTCAGTTCCTAAGTAGACAATTTCATAATGATTGAAAATAACTTAGGTCCAAATAATCCAACCTAATTCTTTTATAAATAGCATATAGTTTTTGCTAGGGACTAGCAAAAGATAGGCAAGGGGGTATGATGTAAACACATTTACACTACTTAAAATGTCTATTTATGCATGTTCTTAAGCATAGGATTGCATTTCATGATATAAATATTGCATAACATGCATCATCTTGCATTTAGAGTAGTTTGAATAAAATGGAGGTTAATTGTCTCCTTTTATGTGCTTGGACAGGGCAAACATTTTATCAGGGCCTCGGATAAAAAATCCAACAGTATGGATGTGATCAAGGCGATGATTGGAGTTCAAAGACTCCAAGATCGCCCTAATCAGACATCCGTAGCATCAGATAGTGACCGGGGAACCCTAGAAGATCAAGGGCCAGGATGGTGAAAATCCGCACTTCAGATGACAAATCCGACCGCACGAATGAATTCGGATCGACGATCGCAGCCCAACGACGCAAAAATCAAGTCAATCCGACATCCGTGGCACCATCTACAACTTCCAGAAGATGGACGGCCAAGATGGCACCACGTGGCGCCATCTTGATCGCCCAAACGGCCGCACGCATTCCACAAAGGCCCCGCACCGCTCTCTCTCCGCCGTTGGATCTTGATCCAACGGCTGTGGTCGACCGCGCGTAAAAGCGTCCGCTCGACCATCCGCGCCCCATAGCGCAGCGGTCGAGCGCGCTTTCGTGAGCGGCAGGCGCGGGTTCGAGCCGCAGCGAGGGGCTGGAAGGCACGGGCAATTGAGGCGCGTGGAGCGTCAGATGGAGATCGGACGATCGCATGCGCCCGATAGCGTTCACGCGCGATTGAACGCGCTGCGAGAACGCGCGATCTCACGCGCCAGGCGGGCACACAACGAGCGGGCGGAGACGCATCTTAAGCCGTCCGATCTCGCGATCGGACGGCTGAGAACCGACGAACGTGCGCAAGCGTTGCGTGTGCGGGCAGCTGAGCGGGCAAGCGTGGGCGCGGAAGCTACCCCCACATTAGGGACTTTAGCGGCGGTTTTATCCGTCACTAAAGACCCCACATTTATTGTTTTGAAGTTGTAATATCCATTTTGCCCCCACTCCTTGCAACTATAAAAGGAGACCCCCTCCATACAAAATTTTCATCCCTTCCTTCTCCTCTCTACCCCTCCAAAGCTCAAGAGAAGCTTGTCCCACACCCGGGATGCTTCTCGCGAGATAGAGTCCAATTTTCGTTCCCCTTCGGAAGTGGATCCCGCGACGATGACGGCGTGCTGCTTCATTCTCGTTCTTCTGCTCCGTCCTCCTTCATCCTGCTTCGTTCCCCTTCGTCCAGGCATCGTCCCGTCTGGCTCGTCCTCCAAGCAACCGTCGAGGAGGATTTCTCTCTCCCTATTCTTTTTACTGCTTTTTAGTATAGATTTACTACTTTCTAGTATAGTTTTGTTCATCCTCCAAGCAATTATCAAGGAGGACATTTCTCCCTCTATTATTTTAATGCTTTCTAGAGTAAATTTATCGCTTTCTAGAGTAATTATTTTATGCTTTGTAGTTGTAAGAGTGAAATGAACAATCTCCTTAATGAAAAATTCCTTGTTTATTCTACATCTCATTTTGATTTCTCTGTGTAATATTCTCTTTCTCTCTTACTCTCTCTCTCTTCTATTTATTGTAAATAATTAGATAGTTTTAAATTGAATTATTTTGTGACAAATAAAATGAAATGCGTAGTTTTTAAATCAAACGTCCGCCTCCCTGTGTTCGACCCGGAATTTTAATTTCGGTATAAATTTGATTTGTTGAACACGAATTCTTCGCTTTCGAACTACAACGACAGGTTTTCCAAAACCGAACACGTTAGCGTAGCGATTCGTAAACGTTCAACACCCTCATTATAAGTATTGGAAAAAGGGTCATTACAAGGTCTGGGACGGAACCCTTGAGTAGCATTCAGATCCGCTTGTACAAGCTCACAACGGCGGAGGCCAAATGGCAATCCACAATGGCGTGTGTATTGCCTTGGCATATAGAGCATTCTGAAGCTTGAGATGTGGAGGTGCTAGGTGTAAATTGGCTTGGGCTCAACATAAGCCTTTCCATGTTTTGATTCAACAATTGAATCTGATAGGCTAAATTCTGGGTATCCCTTACCTCATTCACCTCCAACTTTCTTTGCATGAGAGTGGGTTTTCTATCCATGTAGGTAGAATTCAAGTGAATAGAATTCTCACTCAAAGTATCAAAAAGGTTCCAAGCTTCATCCTCATTCTTAGATAGAAAGGTTCCTACACAAGCACCATCTACAGTCTGCTTGTGCGAATCATGAAGTCCAGTGTAGAACCTTTCAACCAGTTGCCACTTGGGCACCTAGTGATGTGGGCAAAGTCTTAAAAGGTCATTAAAGCACTCCCACTCATCATGGAAAGCTTTCCCATCCTTTTGAACAAAACTTATAATTTCCCTCCTAAAGTGATTTGTTCTGCTCATGGGGAAGTACTTCTTCAGAAACTCCTTCTTCAGGGCATCCCAAGTGTTAATATCATCAAGGGTATCAAACCAATACTTGGCTTTGTCTTTGAGGGAGAAAGAAAAGAGGGTCTGCATTTGAGCATCATCAGTAACGCCCTGCAGCTTCACCGTGAAACAGACCTCGGTGAATTCCTCTATATGCTTGTAAGGGTCTTCCCTACCATAAAAGGAGGGCAGCAAGGATATGGTACTGCTTTTGATCTCATAAGGATTGTCCCCTCCAGGTCTACGTAGTGCAGGGCCAGTTTGATTGGTCGGAATGAAATATTCCTTAAGGCTCCTTTGATCAGCCATTTCTTCCCTTGAGTGGTCCCTTCTTAGGATTCTTTTAGGTTCAAGATCAAACACAAGTTGTCTCCTAAGAGATCGCCTACCAAGCATGCACTATAAACATAATTCAAAAGGACTTGTTAGGTCTTTACAAATTTAGGCTTTTGACTTTAATTCAAATTGTAGGTGACAAAGCAAGTCACCCAATCAATTACACGTCTATTGTCAATCTACGAAATGCCTAAAAAGACCTAGTTGGAGCTTAAGTGTTCTTCCCTAAATCTCAAATGGTAGAGCAACTCTAGAGATAGAAGATCGAGGGATGCAAGTAGGCCTAAGCCTTCCTTTGAAGCTGTGCTTTCGCAGTGCTTCTTAATTACCCCCAAAAATCCATGACAGGATATCCCCCTCTTTGGAGTTACAAAACCTTTGATCTCAAGTTCTGAACACTTTAGAATCCAACGGTAGGAGGGCTCTTGTCCTAGTAGTTCCAAGACCTAGGAGTTTCCAAATGCGTGCCATGGTGTAAGAGATACAAGTGTGCATACACAATAAAAATTTTGAGTTTTGAATTTTGAACCGCAGCACAATGTCTCAATTCAAGTCCTTGGTTTTTAGTGTTCCTCCTTAACTTAAAGTTCTTTTTCAAGAAAATATGTAACCATTTGTTAGATCTTTTCAATTCAATTAGGTGGTCTCGCAATTAAATCCAAATGCTCATGCGTGAACAATATAGAATGCAAAGAAAGAGGACGTACCTTCCCTCTAGCAATCAGCAGTGCAAGATGCATGCAAATACATAAAATCTAGAAGGTGCTCATTCACACCTAAATGGTCGTCTTAAGGCAAGCAGCTTCTAGCAGGCAGTTCATTTTTTTTCTTTTTTTTAACTACTTATGCACAAACAAATTAAGGATAAACAACCCACAAAAGAAAACCTAGATCTAAAGAAAAGGAAATAGGCTCCCGAAAAGTTATCCAACAAGGGCCTGAAAGAAAGTCAGGGAACAAACCCCTAAAAATGTAGTCCAGAACAAGGGTTTCAAACCAAAATGTGCAAGGAAAATTAAGTCTAAAGTCTTAATCCTACTCTAATCAAATTAGAGACTAAATGTGTGGAGATGATCGTCACATCCTCGTCCTTCCTCTCCTGGCAATCTAGTTCCTTACAAGGTGACTCGAACAATTTCTCCTCTGGTGATGTTAAGGGTCACCTCTCACGATGGCTGGTGTGATGACAAGTCGTAGAAAGTGTGTTGCAGAATGTATTCACTCACACCAAAACAACAAGATACAAAGTTAAATGTGCTTCAAAAAATTTGAATCAATGTGAACAAATGAATGAATGCGATTTAATTAATCCTATTGCCTGCTGAAAATCGACTCATCAAATGGCGCCATTTGATGAGTCGATTTTCGCTTTCGTTGTTTCGCATAAAGAATGTTGTGTTGTAGTATGCAAGTGATGGAAAATTGCAAATCAAAACAATAAAAATTAAATCACTCGCAGAAGAGCGGGTCGTATCCACAGGGAGGCAATGGCTATTACAAACTCACAATAATTAAAAATTATTTTTCACAAATGATTTCCTCAAGAAATTATGTCGAAAAATTGCATAGATATGAGTTTAAATAAAAGTGTAAGTTGAAATTGCATTTAAGCCAAATAGGAGGGGGTTCAATGTAATGTGTACCACAATAAAATAAGAATAAAATCCTCACAATGGCACTTAAATGTAATTACGAATTAAGCTTCTCCTATAGCAAAATTCTTCCAAGAATTGAATGAAAACCCACTTAGATTAAGGTTAAGAAATTGATTTGCTTAATAAGCTAAACAATGAAGGGGGTTCTCATAAAATCACCATAATAATGAAATCAAAAAAAATGAAGTGGCAATGGCACATGATGGTAATAACTAATGCAAGTTTTACTATGCAAAAACAGGGGATTTCTTCCCTGTGACTGTGCGCGAGGAGGAGGGAATGGCTGGAGGTGTAAAGCTCGGAGGAGGATCTCTAGACTGAGGGCTCCGTGATGGCGGTCACGGCGAAGTGCGAGGCACCCCGAGGTGGTCGAACAGAGCTATGGTGGAGGTGGGTTCTGGTAGTTGCTGGCCGTGCATGGAGCGCGAGAAAGCTCCAGGCACCAAGGAGTGGACAGGTGTGGCGGAGGTGGCACGCGGTCGGCTCCTAACGAGGGGGCGTAGCGAGGGACTGCACGCGTGCAGAGTGTGGCACTGTTGGAGGACGCACGCTGCTGCGAGCGTGGCGGAGGTACAGCAAGGGGGCACGCACGGTGCTGCTGCTGCGGGCAGTGTGTGTGTGTGGGAATGGCGAGGGAGCGCAGCTAGGGCATGCGCGCGCCTGCCGCAGTGGAGCTGGAGGGCAGTCGCATAGGGGTGTAGCAAAGAGGCACGGGCAGGAGGTTGTGCACTGCTACACGCGCGGACGCCCTGCTGGCCATGCGTGGAAGGGAAGATGCGGGCGTTCTACTAGCTGTGGCTAGGCTGAAGGTGCAGCTGGAGGACGTGCACTGCTGCGTCTGCTAGCGGAGTTGCTGTGAGGTGGACGCGGGCGATGCTGGTGGTGCGCGTGATGCATGGGAGATGCACTCAAGTAGTAGAGGCGTGATGGCGTGGACAAAGGCAAGGACTTTGGACGTCCCTGCCTTTGTGAGCGGGAAGGTGCGCAGTGGTGGTCATCGGAGGAGGTGATCTGGAGATTGTAATACGGAGCTTTACGATGGCGGTGCAGGATGTCACCCCACACGCCCACGGTGGCGAAGCTCCGCCGCGGTTGGCCGGTGGTAGTGGAGCGAATGAGAATGAGTTCTTTGCATGGTGAGGAGTGGTGATGGAGGCCTCCTGTGAATGGCAGTCGTTCCTCCTCCTTTGTAGCTGTGGCTACAAGGATTTGAAATCCAAATAGGCGAGAGGAGATCCACTCTTTCCGTCGAGTGAATACTGGCAGTTGTGAAGATTGAATGGGTGCCGGAGGAGGAAGTGGAGCGGTTACCTACGAAAGGAGAAAATTAATAAAATAAAATATTAGGATTATTTATGCACAAATCCTTAAGTTCTATGTTAATTAAAACAATGTATGTAATGCACCTAATTACATGCCATTCTAAGTCAATTCCAAATGACTTTAATTATGAATGCAATGCATGAATTATGTAATTAAATCAAAAATATAAATTAATCTATTTACATCCTAATGCATGCTAAATAAATGGATGTGTTACCTTAATGTTTAGGCATTTATACATTTAATTAGCTCACAAATATGAGCTTATCAGTGGTGGTGAACCTGAAATGAAGAACACGGCCTTGCGGCCTAGACAGATGGTTCAGCAGCTTCGCTGTAGCATGGCGAACATGGTGGTGGGTGCGATGTAGCGCGAGGATGCGTGTAGGTGGATGGCGAAGTCGAAACTGGACGGAGGAACGTGGGTTGTTCGGGGGCGTGTTTGGGTGAGCGATGGAGCGATATAGGAGAGGCGTTTGATTGGTGGAGTTGTGGCGAAGGTTGTGGGATGGATGGCGACGCATATGGAGTAGTGTAGCAATGGGAGCGCCTCGCCGGAGGAGTGGTTGGAGACGGAGAAGACGAAGGTGATCAGTGGATTCGAGGGGTTCTTTTTGGGATTTTTGGGTAGAGGAAACTAATCTAGGAGACTAAGGGAACTAACTACCTATTCTAAGTGGACGAAAGGAGGGGAATCTGCGCCGGGGGCACGTCGGCGATGGAGAAGACGAAGTGCTCCGGTGAGGTAGAAGCAGCGACGACAATGGGAAGGAGGCTCCTGCTGGTATGACCAAGAGCAGAAGAAGTTGAGGGGAAGGAATCCGCCACTGGCATTGCAGACGGACGATGAGGAAGATCAAGAGGAGTCACCGATCATCGAGGAGCCTCTCAGCCGGGAGGAGAGATGAAATAGAGGTGTTCCAGGCTGAAATCAAGCGTGGAGAGACCGATCTACCTGGGGGTTCTTATATAGGCATCAAAGTGTCGGTTGAAGCTTGGAATCCAAGATTTCAAGCTTGGAAGGTTCGCTAGAATAGGAGACCCACTCCTTTGAAGGATTCGCATGAGGATTTGGGCAATTTTTGGGACTTCAGATCTGGCTAAAAAGGAAGCTAATTTCTTAACAAATTCTCCTTTCAAATCTGAGAAGGATTCATAAAGAAATCAAAGAGATCTTGCCAAATGAACCTCACCGGAGTTGTAGGATTAGGATTCTAGGGCGGCAAGGACCTGTTTGTGAAGAAGACAAAGAAGGTGGGGAGCTTTTTGTGAGGAATGCAAAAGCTTAGGGCTATTGGAGATAAAGAAAGTCAAACTTGGACCAAAGTGCAAACAAGGTCGAAACAATCTTATATTGAGACAAAATTTAATACAAATCTAATTTAGACCTAAGGAATCCAATGGTGAAGTTGGATTTTGGTTTCGACCACGTTTGATTTGGTAGTTTATGTAAAAACTCAAATTAGGGCATAAGTCTGTCTGTGACTCTGTTTAAGGTCAAAATAGGTTCTGATGGTCAATTCAAGGTACCAAATCCTAGAGAATGTTTTTCTATGAATTTTAGAAGGTTTAGGTGAATTTTATCCTGATCAAAAATTCAGTAGATTAAGCGGGTCTATTTTTAGGGTTTCAAATGTCATTTAACTCTTGAAACGTGCGAAATCCCATTTCTGTCTATACGGGCCTACTTGTTAGACATTTAAGATCATTTGACCTTTGATTAACCCCTGAAAAATCCTGTAATTATTCTACAATTGAGATATGCTGTTAAAACTGCAGTTTTACCCCTATTTTCTTGTTATTCTTCATAATGGATTTACAGTGAATTATGTCTCTCTGGCAATTATGTAGAAGCATTTATTCTTTGATTACGACTAATTAAAGCTAGATATGGTTGATGATGATGTTATCATCACGAGCTTCCTTCTCGCTTGATGTAGACATAATTATTGAGGGTAAAATGTCTATTCATGAATGTTCCTGGGCTTAGATTTGCATTTCATGTTATAAATATTGCATAGCATGCATCATTCTGCATTTAGAGTAGTTGTATATAATTTAGATTAATTACATCCTTTTTGTGGTCAGGAGAGAAGGATATTTATTTCGGAGCCTTGGATTGACGATCCAACCATACGGATCTAATCAAGATAATGATCGGAGTCCAATGCCTCCGAAATTGCCTAAATCGGAGCCTCGTAGCACCATATGCAATCCAAGGAAGATCAACAGTCGAGGGACTAGGTGACGCAATCCGGAGCATCAAATGACAAATCTGACCGCACGGATGGATTAGAGTTAACTATCGCAGCCCAACGACGTGAAAATTGACTCAATCCGACCCCTGTAGCATCTCCTACAAAGGAAAGAAGATGGACGGCCCAAATTATGCCATATGGCGCAACCCAAGCCGCCCATGCGCATGCATGCGCCACCGCACATGCACAGCAGTGCAGGTGCGCGAGCACACACGAAGGCACGCACGCGGAGGCAACGGCGCGTATCACGCGTGCGCGTGTGACACGTGGGCGTACAGCACGCGCCAGCGATGCGGCAAAAGGGGTGCGTAAGCAGGATCTTCAATGACATTTGCGGCGGATCTTCAATAACGTTTATGACTGTCACTAAATGTCCTGTATACGAGTTTGATTATTTCCTCCACCCTAAAAGAACCCCTACCCCTCCCATTTTTTTTCATCTCTTCCTTTCTTCCTTTCACCACCTCCAAGGCTCTAGAAAGAGCTTGTCCTAAGCCTGGGATGCTCCTCTAGAGTAGAAAACCAAACATTTTCTCACCTCTCATCCCCCTTCGTGGAGCATCCCGTGGCCGTCTTCTCACCTCCCTTTGGGAAGAAGATCCTCGCTGCGACGCCGCCCTACCCCATCCTCTGTCCTCCGACTCCATCCCCGTTCGTCCCTCTCCTCACCACCTTCCTCCAGGCGACGTCAGAGCGAGTCATCCTCCGAGCAACCGTCAAGGGGGATTTCTCTCACACCATTCTATCTTTTTACGATTTCGTAGTGTAAATTTTCTTACTTTCGTAGTTGTAACAAACATTCGTTTATAAATAGATGATTGTTTCTCTCTCTCTCTCATATTTTTGCAAGTAGATAAAGTTGTCATCAACCTAATCTCTTGCTTGATAAAAATACAAAAAAATTAGAAAAGATAAAAATGACAAAAAGAAATAAAAGAGAAACGTGAATTTTTATAAAACCGAACGTTCGCCTCCCCGTGTTCGACCCAGGACTCCCTTGGAATTTCGTTTATAAATTTTATCTGATAGATGCATTTTGCAAGCTACGATGATGGGTTCCTCCAAACTCCGATTTTAATTCGCGAAATGTGCCCCCATCATTTTGGCGCTGTTATCGAAGAGGCAATGCCCTTTGATTTTTCTCGCATTTTTTTCGCCTTACCTAACTTTTATCTCACTTTTTCTCTGATCTTACTATGATTGCAGGTACTCTTCTGAGGTGGGCCAAAGCTGTTAGAATGGAGAAAAGTGCAGATGAAGGTTTTGTAAGTTTATCCCCACCACCCCCACCCACTAGTTCATTTCACCACACTAATAACTCAAACCCAAATCAACTTAGGTGCTTTTTATAAACCCTAAGATAGATTTGGTTGTTTGTTTTCCACCTCCACTCATCTCACCCCCGTGATAAGCTATGGCTTCGGGAGATAACCGGGTTTTATTGTTATGTCGATGTAATATAGCCAGTTATTGCCATCATTTCAAATATATAAATTTTTTACTCGGAAAATAAAAGAGTTCCCGAGGTCGAACTCAGGGAGCAAGTTGTATTCTAGAGATATACATGTTTCTTTTACAAAAATAAACAAAGAGAGAGAAAGAATGTGGTGTCTTTTTTTTTTTTCTTTGTTTCTCCTCATCTCAGATCTGCTTCTTCTTCGTTCTGCAGAGGTGATACTCTTTCTTTCTTTCTTCAGATCTCCTTCTTTCTTCTTTGTTCTGCAGAGGTGATCTTCTTCTTCTTCGTTCTGCAGAGGTGATGCTCTTTCTTTCTGCAGATCTCCTTCTTCCGTCTTTTCTTTTTCCAGTCAGGGACGTCGCCCCTCCTTCTTTCTTCTTTTCCCTTCAGGCCGTCGTCTGATTTCCAAATCAGACGACTTAAACTGCCTGTTGCTACAGTGTCTTCCTCAGCTTCCTTCTTCTTCACCTGTTCCTGCACACTTCAGAGCTTACGTCAGAGGACAAAACCTACTCTACCCTCTCCCCCGCGTCTCTCTCTCTCTCTGAAACCACTCTTGGGAAAGCTCTCCCAGAGCTGCCGGGTAATCGGGTACGGGTCGTGCCCGGGTCCAGGCCCACCGGCTTGCGTGGTGGGCGAGGAGTGCAGGTCAGTCTAAGTCGGGTCGGGTCGGGTCAGGTCCGCGGGGCGTGAGCGCGGACGAGACCGGGTAACCGGGCGGGTGAAGGGGACCTCACCCCGTGTGCTGAGGCAGTAAGCCTCCAGCACTTTTCCGTCTTATATCGCTGCGCCTCTTCGGACTTTTCCGAGGTGGGACTAAATGTCCCACCTCAATTGCGCGCCCGCAGCGGGGAAAGCAGCGGGAGATCGCGGCGTCACGCGAAGCCTTCTGCCTTAGCTGCGAGCCTGGTGTTTTGTCGAAACGCCTCGCAAGGCCTGGGAGTCGAATCTGGGCGTGGCTCTGAGCGTGGCGCGCCTGTAGCTGCAGGCGGAAGCAGCTCCTTCTGCACGGCAATGGCGGCGGAGGTCGGGTGGCCTGTTCACAGAAGAACGGCCTCTCGGCCTAATCAGAAAGTGCCGGGAGCTTCGCCAGGGTGCGGCGAAGCTCGTGTGGGTGGTGGCGAGGCGCAGGGCGGCGTGCAAGGGCTGCCCTAGGTCGGACTGTGGGTCGGAGGATGGGTTTGTTGGGGGAAGCGTTACGGAGGTGTGGAGTGGCAGTGAAGGGGTGGGGGGTACTCAGTGTGATGAGGCGGAGGTTCGGTGAGGGTCGGCGAGGTGTGTGAGGCTGTGGAGCGATGGGAGCATCTCGCCGGAGGGTGGCCGGAGACGAAGGGGGTGACAATGGTCAGGGTCGGTCGAGGGCTTAATTGAATAAATTGAAGGCGGGGAAAGAAAGAGGAGAAGAAGGGGAGTAGTTCTAGCTTACTTGCAGGGACGAAGGGGGAGGAACAGGGCGACAGTCGTATCGACTGTCGCCGGATAAGACGATGCTCAGGGAAAGGGGCGGCGGCGAGCAGAGAGCCGGAGAGGCGCCAGCTGGGTGCGGCGTGGCGCGGGAAGAGCAGGGGAGGAAGTCTCTGCTGCTGGTATTGCGGCAGAGCGAAGAGGAGAAGGGGGAGGAACCGCCGGAGCTGGTGAGCGTCTGCCGGAGAGAGAAGAGAGGAAAGTTGGGGGTTTTCTCCGTCAGACCCGAGCTGCCCCGGTCGATGGAGCAACGGGGGGTATTTATAGGGATCAAACAGGGAGGAAGGCGAAGGGAGACGACGTGTCTCCCTCGCCGGAGGATGGCCGGAAACAAGAACCCATACCGTCCGTGCGTTCGCACGGCCGGTATGGTGGGTTACAACGACCAGGGGGGTGTCCCTGCGACGGCTGACTACGCAGGGCACCCCCGGTTTACTTGCCAGGTCCCCCCCCTCACCCTACGCGGCGCCATGCTCCGCGCAAGGTCGCCGGAGCATGGTGCTGGCAGGTTTTGCAGGGGGGACCTGATCGCAAAGAACGAAGGAGAGTTAGGGGCCAAAATGCGAGGGTTCAAAAGTTGAGGGCCAAAGAGTAAATATATGAGGACCAAAGTGTAAAGTCGGTCAAGGAGGTTTCTTCTTAGGCTCAAGTTTTTATACATGATTAATTAGGACCTAAGGAATCTGATGGTGAATTTCATTTCTATATTAAACCTTGTTTGACCGATCAATTTACGCAAAAACCCAAATTAAGTTATTAATTGGGCATGGTTCTCAATGTAGGTCAAAATGGGTTCTGAAGGTCAAATTGAAGGTTCTAAACCCTAGAGATTATTTTTCTATGAATTTTAGAGGGTTTATTCTATTTTTACTTTGCCTCGAACCTTGTGAATTGAAGTGGGTTGTTTTAGGGTTACAGATTATCATTTAGTTTCTTGGAATTGCTGTAGCCCTTGCTAGATCATTTCATCCCACTTTTATTCTTATTAAGTTGCTTTGACCTGTGTTTGGGCCCTGAATTACCCTGTATGCAGATTATACTGGTAAAATTGCATTTTTACCCCTTATGACTTGTTTTCTCCTTAAACTCAGAATTCTCTGAGTTAAGTCTTTCCTTGAGTTATGTAGGAGCTTTTATCCTTTGTATTGGGTCAAAATGAGCTAGTTATGGCTCATGATGAGGTTCTCATCACCCCGCATATATAAATAAATATATATATATACTCTTCTCTTGTGAAATTTTCTGAAAGTTACACACTTAACACCCACAACTTCTCACCCTAAGGCGCACAATCACATAGATTCTACCACTTAACCGGGATCTGACCTGTGGACCCAGTACACTTAACTCAACACACAAATAAGTGAGTAGAAATCCGATTAGGTTAAGACTTTTTGTGTGCCTTAATCAAGTGGTGTAATAATCCAATTACTTGAACTGTTTGGGTCGCACCACTTAATCTAAAATTGATTCATCAAGTAGCTTGCCACTTAGAGTTGATTCTTAGGGCTGAATCAGGCACTACACATTATTTTTGATGTTTAAAGGAACACATCATCACCCATGTTTTCAAAACTTGGAGTGTTCTACTAAACCTTAATTGAACCAACCTAAGAATTAAACCCTAAAAGCTACTAAACAAGGTTAAATCCTAAAAGACACATCATCAAATAACCTTGTTTGCAAACCATGGTTGTGCACGCACACACATTTCAACTGATCATTAAGGGCACAACTGATCTTAAGGGCCCATCACATTCCAAGAGCACGATCATCCTAAGCCTAACTAAAACTGAGTAGACGTTGGCCTTAAGGATTGATTCGCTCTTCAAGGCTCAGACTGAGATTCTTTTCGATTAATCTGCTTCTGCTGGTCCATTTAATGCCTAGCTAGGGGAGTAGCATCAAACGACCATGGCTAGGGGGTACACTAAGAACCGGAGGCGTAAGCTAAAGGAAGAACTTTCTCTCCAGTCCCTCCTTCTAACTCGTTGGATTGACCGGATAAAAGTAGACCAAATCGTTTATAATCTCAAGACGAGTCCTGGGAGTCTATAGGTCTTTAGGCTAACCCACCTAAGGATAGGATTGATTGTTTGTATTGCAGGGCTCCTTTTTCTTCTGATTTCCCTCCTTACTTCACCATGTACCCTTCCACATCTTACACACATTTCCAATCCTATCCTCTCACCACCACTTATCCCCAAGATGATTACTATCCCGACTTAACTTGTAATTACCCATCCACTAGTTGGGATAACTTTGATTGGGGATATGAATCTGGACCTCAGTGTCCAGGATCTAACCCTAGACAATAAGACTATGATTACTATCCTTCCCAAAGCTACAATGATTATAGATCTCCACCCTTTGATGATCAACTTAACCAGATCTACAACCATGAAGGATATGTTGATTATAACACTTACCCTCCCCAGAATTATGCTGAATATAGGGCACCACCATTATTTGAACAACCCGAGACGACCTTCTATCAAGGAGGAACCCAAGAACCTCAATACCTTGACTCCCCTAGATTTAACCCGAACCCACCCAACCCTGAACTGAACCAGTCGATTTAGGTGAACCAGATCCAGGATAGGGTGTTGGATAATTTAAGGAACACTATACAATCTTTAGAAGCTCAGCCAATACCATGCACTGAAGCATTGGAGCCTATGATTAAAATGATTGATGAACTTAATAGTTCTCTATTGGATTTGCTCCAAAGTGTTAGGGATAGGAACCTAGGTGAGTTTCTTCTTGGGAAATTGTCGAGGTTGAGGATGAAATTTGTGGTTGCCCTAGTCAAATCTTTGGATGATTCTCAAGATGAACCCCCTTCAGGAGAGCCAATGTCTAAACCCGCTCAGGCACTTGTTAGGGGGGATACATATTCTGAGATTGGAGATGACCAAGTTGGTCTAAAGCAACCCTTTGAGGATGAATCGAGTTTCTCACCAGAGATCCTAGAGCCAAGGAATGACGAAAAATATGTCTCCACGGACCATGAAATGACATATGATTTTGAGACATATATAAATGAGGATCGTGGATTCTTTAATTCTGAGGGTGAGGAATCTCCTAGTGAAGTCTCACTTGAGCTTAAGGAAGATGATTTTAGTGAGACAAATGGGTTCGAGGAGCATGACGAACCATTTGATAGCCTAATCATTGAAGATTTTGATCCAGTTGGGGCTAACTTGGAGGATTCGAATCCTCATTTACTAGAAGATTCAATCAGTAGCCCCATCCCTCAACCACACCCCGAAGCGATTGATTTTGATTTAGAAATTATTATGCCCAAGTCAATCCTGATTCAACTGCAATGATTGGACTTGGGTACTTTAGATGGGGTGTACAACGATTTGGAGGCCCGGAAACATTGATTTCGGAGGATAGGAAGTTGAAATTAAAAATCTGGGAAGCTAATTCTGTGGAAACCTTGATTTTGGATCTAAGGGTTCCTGTTGACCTAAAATCACTTACTTTCTACCAGAACCCCTACGATATCTTTCACGTGCAACCCAAGCTCAAAATAACTGATTATTTTTCTAAGCTGAATGTTAAGTGGACATTTGAACCTTGTAAATCAAATCTACCTTTTGTCCGATACTTTAGTCTTGGGTTGCACACCACCAAACCACAATCCCAGCCCTGTAAATACAACAATCTTTGATTCTGGGTGATTTTCATCGAGAACCTTAGAACCACTCGACCCTAGAGCATGGGTCTGCATCATAACTTGGTCCACGTCTGTGGACATCTTCTGTTGATGGGTTTCAGGATAAGCCTTTCAATTTTGATTCTGACCCACACTTTTGAATTTTCAAATTCTTCTTTGTGTGTATATTATACCTAGCTGAAGGCATTAAATTTAGCACGTGTTTATATTTCATGTTATCTGCGAAGCTAACCAAATTTCTTATGGAATTCAGGTGATATTCTATTCACTCCGCCTTTTTCATGTCTTTAGTTTTACAATGAGGACATTGCATCATTTAGGCATGAGGGGGTGGATACTTAATCCTCAAAATTATTTCGTTAGCTCTGTAGAATTTTTTTATTTTCTTTAAAAAAAATTTTGAAAAAAAAAGGAATTAAGAGAAGATAACTGAGGCTTTTGGAAGTTATTAACTTTAAGAAACGATACGATAGGACCTAAACACTTAGACTCATCAGGTCTTCGGACTTAATTAGCCCAGGTGTCCACTCGAATATGGACTTAGTCTTGAGTCCTCACCAATTCAAATTCATTTTAATTTGGCTAATAAATTGGGATGATAAGTATGTGACTTATCAACCCGCCCTCTGATTTAAAGAGATTTTAAGTCTAAGCATCTACACACTATTCGCACTGACTCATTTTTCGGCGATTTCTTCGAAAATTTGGTAGCTAATGAACTATCTAGGGTAGTATGGCTGACAAGTTATCGGTGGTAACAGCTCATCGGCTAGCTATCCAGAGCCCAACCATAAGACCATTTTCGTTGTACTGCCTTTAGGTAAATCTTAGATCAGGGAAGCCACCTACTTAGGAAAAAAAAGAAAAAAAATAAAAGGAGAAAATAAACAAAACCACACTTCACCGCACGAGTATGACTGGCAAGTTACCGTGGGTATTAGCCCATTGGCCGGTTGTTAAGAGTCCAGCTCACAAAAATGCACAATAATTCCCAAAATACAAAGGGAAGAAGCGGGGAAGTAGAATAAACTGTGGAGATATACACTGAATTCGCCCTTGTGTTGACCCCATAAATAAAAAAAAGTAGGGAGAAAGCTAACGTTCGAAAAGATAAACCTCTAGACAAGGTCACCTAGGGTCGTAGAAACCCGAAGTCCGTTTTAATTGCTGCCTAGTGAGTCTTTCACTCTTTTCATTAGATGCTTAGCACTTAGAGTCCTTTTCGAGTATTGGACGGGTCGGGTAGCCGTAAAAAAGTTATCCCAGAACTCTCAAACTCCAAAAGTACAAAAAAATTAGAAAAGAAGAAAAAAAATGTATCTTCCCTTTTCAAATAAGGCGAGAACTTGGGCGATCTACATTCTGGCAGACACCCGGGTACTATAGAGTTTTCGTTGTTTAGGCCCTTAGTTGAAATTTTCTATAATTAATAAACGACTTAAGACTAAGCAATCAAATCCTAATCCTGTTTTTATACATAGCATGTAGTTTAATTTTGCTAGGAACTAGTAAAAGATAGGCATGGAGATATGATGTAAACACAATTATTGAGCGTAAAATGCCTATTCATGCATGTTCCTAGACTTAGATTTGCATTTCATGTTATAAATATTGCATAGCATGCATCATTCTACATTTAGAGTAGTTGTATATAATTTAGATTAATTGCATCCTTTTTGTAGTCAGGAGAGAAGGATATTTATTTTGGAGCCTCGAATTGATGATCCGACCGTACGGATCTGATCAAGACGACGATCGGAGTACAATGCCTCCAAAATCGCCTAGATCGGAGTCCTGTAGCACATGCAATCCAAGGAAGATCAACTACTGAGGGACTAGGTGACGCAATCCAGAGCATCAAATGACAAATCTAACCACACAGATAGATTCGGGTCGACGATCACAGCCCAACGGCGTGAAAATTGACTCAATCTGACCTCTATAGCAACCCCTACAAAGGAAAGAAGATGAACGGCCTAGATTGTGCCACGTGTCACAACCTTGGCCGCCCAAGCGCATGCACGCGCCACCGCACACGCACAATAGCGCAAACGCGTGCACACACACGGAGGCACGCATGCTCAAGCACAGCGGCGCGTATCGCGCGTACGCGCCTAACAAAGGCACGTACAGCACGAGCCAACAGTGCGACAGCAAGGGCGCATAAGCGGGATCTTCAGCGACGTTTGCGGCAGATCTTCAGTGACGTTTATGACCGTCACTAAATGTCCTGTATACGAATTTGATTCTTTCCTTCACTATAAAAGGACCCCTACCCCTCCCATTTTTCATCTCTTCCTTTCTTCCTTTCACCACCTCCAAGGCTCTAGAAAGAGCTTGTCCCATGCCCGGGATGCTCCTCTAGAGTAGAAAACCAAACATTTTTCCGCCTCTCATCCCCCTTCGTGGAGCATCCCGTGGCCGTCTTCTCACCTCCCTTCGGGAAGAAGATCCTCACCATGACGCCGTCCTACCCCATCCTCCATCCTCCGGCTCCATCCCCATTCTTCCTTCTCCTCACCACCTTCCTCCAAGCGACATTAGAGCGAGTCATCCTCCAAGCAACTGTCAAAGGGGATTTCTCTCACCTCATTCTATCTTTTTACACTTTTGTAGTTGTAACAAACATTCGTTTATAAATAGATGATTGTTTCTCTCTCTCATATTTTTGCAAGTAGATAAAATTTTCATCAACCTAATCTCTTACTTGATAAAAATACAAAAAAATTAGAAAAGATAAAAATGACAAAAAGAAATAAAAGAGAAACATGGATTTTTATAAAACTAAACGTTCTCCTCCCCGTGTTCAACCTGGGACTCCCTTGGAGTTTCGATTCTAAATTTTATCTGATAGACGTGTTTTGCGAGCTATGATGATGGGTTCCTCCAAACCCTGATTTTAATTCACAAAACACGCCCCTATCAACGCCTCAAGAGCTGCAACAGCTCCTGCAACATCCTCAGGACCTCCCGCCACCCTCCCTCTCCTTCGATCTCCTCCTACTCCCCGCTCTCCCTCTCCTTCTCCCTCACTCGGCTATTATGGTGGAGAACAAATGGAGGAGGGGGGGTTTTGCATTAAACCCCTCAAGAATTAAAATATTCCACATGGAAACCTTTTGTGCGTAGAAATTACGATAAGGACCCTAAAGTTCGAAAAGAAAATAAAATGACCCTTGAAAAGGGTCATTTCATCCTTGCATCTATTCGCACGGATCATCCTCTATATATGTTGGCCATCTCCTATGGATCAATTTCATGTGTGTTTGGGGCGTGAAACACCTCCTTCTCTTCCTCTCCCTCACGCCATTAACGACGCACCGTCGGAGCTTCGCCAACACCTTCATTCATCACCTTATCAACGAAATTGATAAGGGTCTTTGCTTCCCCTTCACTCCACGAAGCTTCACGTGAAGCTTCAGAGATTCTTGTCTCCTCCGCTCTGATTTCATTCCCGAAGTCATCGTCGGCGACCCACCACTGCCGCTGGTTTCCACGTCTCTCTTCCTCCAATTTTCTTAGGGTTTTTCTTCTCCACCTTCCTCTCACTTCTCCACCTTCCTCTCAATCTTCCCTACTCCTTGATTTGTTCATTTGATACCTCACCACCTCCATTCATGCCGACGATCACGAGCTTCTTGGAAGCTAGCCGCCTCAGCACCACACCCACGCTCTCTCATAATCAAGAGAGGGCTTTGACTTGGGAAGATCTCCCAAGTCTTTTGAGACTAATTGGAGGTCGAAAGATCTCGCATTTGGCGTGTAGGTCTTCGCCTAAGAGGGCGTCGGCATCCTTGATTGCCGTCGTCACCACTGCGGATCACCAATCAATCTTTGTCATCACCTCGACGAGTAATAGGGCTCTTAAACAAGCCCTTCATCGACCCCATCCACCGTGCAGGTCTCATCTCCAGTGACCCTCACTGGAGAAGAAGAAAACAAAAGCTGCTGGTAGGGACCATTATGCAAAAAAATAAACCTACAGGGACCATTTCGTAAGGCGATAGGGATCTCTTTGCAACCATACAAGGGCAGCTTTACGAATCTTCTTAGATTTGGTTTGAAACTTGTTTCTAAGTGATTTTTAATGCTATATTTTTCCAAACATTCTTGTTGATGCTCATTTGTGCTTAAAAAGAGAAATACTTGACTATTATTTGTTTAATAATTTTTATTGAGCATTTGTCATAACATTTGTCGCATTCAATTTTCTATATTTAAATTACTTAATAGAATGTGATTGTGACTTGTTTGATCTTTACGCTTCATTCAGTATAACAAGTTCACCAAAGTGATTTGTGAATATTTCAAATAGCGATAATTACACACTTTTTTTGCTCATAGCGAACGACCTTGGATTACTCAAATAATTCGAGCAGTATAAATTCAAGTGTTATTCTCACTTTAATCAACTGTACTACAACATGTGTTTTATAAATATGATCGAAGCGAGCTAACATGGAGGCATTAAGGAACCACTTCCATGATTTTACTAGGTGATAAGGACCTAAGGGATGGGCCTTGTTATCTTATGAGCTTTCGACTTTAGATGATGGATCTAGAGATGCTCTCACTACAGAGGAGACAGAGGATAAGGTTTGGGCAGCTATATGCAGTTTGAAGGTTGAGAGATCCCTAAGGCTAGATGATTTTCAGGCTCTTTTTATAAAGAATTCTGGGAGCTAGTTAAGATGAACTTCATGTCCATGATGTAGGAATTTTTTGTGTGAAATTGGACTTTGAAAAAAATTAATTTTTTTCTTCCTCCTTTCGAACAAGCCCAATGTGGAAAATATTGATAATTACCATCCCTTTGCCTTGTCCAATGTAGTATACTTGATTGTGGCTAAGGTTTTGGCTAACAAACTTCGATTCCATTTGTTTTAAGGGCTTGATTTTGAGGGATTAATTTTGTAAGTTGTGGGATTGTAGGATAAACCTGAGATTATGAAATTTTTATGTCTAGGAAAAATATGGGTCAAATCAAGGAGTATTTGGAGGGATAGCTAGGGTTATTTTCTCACACAATCTTAGGTTAAGTTCACCCACCCACCCCTTAAAATTGGATAATCCTAGGATTGAGGGCTCTATCCTGGGATTGTTATAACCAGGGAATAAAAAACCCAAACACAACATAAACCACTCAATCCTTGCAAACAAAAATATTTCCTTTAGGAAGTGCTTCCGCAGCTGATTGGGCCAACACAATTGACATTTGTTAAGGGGAGATCCCTACAGGAGTCTCTTATTCTAGCAAGAGAGATGGTTACGACCTAGCTTAGATCTAGCAAATAAAAGTTTTCTATGGAAGTTCAATTTCTCAAAGGCCTATGATTCGATTAGTCCTACTTTTGGCATATTTTGAGATGTAGGCAGTTTTTGGATAGCTTGGATGACAAGATGCATTACTATGAAATCCTTCTTAATTCTGGTTAATGGTAGTTTGGACGGTGGTTGGATGCAACCACAAAGGGTCAAGTAGGGGTGTCCCCTGGCCTCATTACTATTCCTCATAGCTCCAGATACGTAGGGCTCCTTTCAAGCTTCATGCTTGGTGGAGGTGATTCTCTTTTGATTGCCATTTTGCGGTACGTAGACAAAACCTTATTTTTGTTGGAGGGAGAAGAGAATTTGAAAATCTAGCCGCACTTATTAGTTTTTTGGGGAGATCTCCCGACTACAACAAACCATAGAAAGTCTACTTTTTTCCCCTTCCACATGGATGATGAGGAAGTAGGGGTATGCTCTCAATTACTTGGCATGGATGCATATCAATTGCCTTCGGTTTACCTTGGTCTACCGTACGTGGGGTGTTGTGCCACACCACCTGTAAGGTATAATTTCTTATACTTGTGGGATCCCAAAACAAGAGGAAAATAGTTCCTCCCATGTGATTTCGATTTAGGGTATTTTATTCTATTTTCATTTCACGATTAGTTTTGGCATCGATCCAATCATACAATTCAAAATTTTTTAAAATACCTACTTTCACGCTTCCGTAATGCCCAAGGGTTGGTATGACTGATCCCCTTCAGTGGCATCCTAAATTTTCTTATCCATAACCTTTATAACAAATAATAACTCAAATTGAGCAATTAAACAACTCTCTTGGATGCCCAAATTCATATTTGTTCATATTTAGTTCTTAGTCTAATTTAGATGTCTAACGATGAAGGTAACTGTCGAAACCATTGTCTTCAACCCTTAGTCCTCACCCTAGGTTTAGGCACCCAAACAACTCATTTAGCTATTTAAACTTGAAGCAGAGCTACTACTAAAGAAGAATCACATGTAGTTCTTCATATGCATTCATTATGGAATTCACTCTTGAACTATAAGCTTCCAATGACTTACATTTTTTACAATGAAGTTTATGACCTAAAAACAAGCTTGACTCTAGATTTCATGGATCAATTTCAAAGAATAGGTATGATCAATTTCAATTAAAGGCCTTAACACATGAATCATCAAATTGAAAGGTATGTTCTTTGGATAACAAGTTACTCAAAGGCATTGAAATCTTACACAAATCTTTGACGAATCTTCTATAGAAACCAACATGACCGAGAAAAGATCTGACTTATCTAACCAATGTGGGTGGTGGGAGTTTTGCAATTAGATCCACCTTGTCTTTATATACCTTTACTCCTTTGTTAAAGGCCACATGCCCTAGTATTATCCCTTCTTGGACCATAAAATGGCTCTTTTCTCAACTAAGGACTAAATTAACCTCAATACATCATTTTAGGACTTTCTCGAGGTTGGGTAAATAGGCATCAAAAGGAATTACCAAAAATCGGGAAATCATTCATAAATACTTCCATAAAGTCTCCCACCATATCCGAAAATATAGCCATCATGCATCTTTGGAAAGTAGCGGGTGCATTGTAGGGATCAAACAACATTCTACAGAAGGCAGAGGTACCAAAGGGACAGATGAATGTTGTCTTCTCTTGATCTTCAAGATTTATGGCAACTTGGTTATAACCTAAATACCTATCTAGGAAACAGAAGAACTTCTTACCAACTAACCCTTCTAAGATTTGATCAATGAAAGATAGAGGAAAGTGATCGTTCTTAGTGGTTGAGTTTAGCTTTCGATAATCAATAAAAACTCTCCAAGCATAAGTTTTTCTAGTTGATATAGACTCCCAATGTTCATTGGTAAACATGGTTAACCTGCTTTCTTAGCAACTACTTGCACAAAGGCTAACCTATGGACTATCAAATATGCATTATTCTTACATCATGACACTTAATGATTTCCTTCTTAACAACCTCTCCTATAGTCAAGTTTAAACATCTCTGTAATTGGCAAGAAGGTCTAGGTCCTTCTTCAAGATAACTTTGATAAGTGCAATAGGAGGGGCTAATTTCCCTAAAATCAGCTATGGTTAATCGATTGCCAATTTACTTTCTCCTAAGACCTTGATCAACTAACTTTCTTGTTGCTTAGTTGATTTGACACTAGTGATTACAGGAAGGGTTTTGTCAAGTCCTAAGAACACATATTTCAAATTATCAAGCAATGGTTCAAGTTCTAATTGGGGTGGAACTTGGATAAAAGGTGGAAGGGGTGAAAAGGGTCACTCAGGAAGTCTCTCCACCTGCTAAGTCCACGAAGGTTTTATGTTAGATGTGACATTAAGCAGACTATTAATGTATTGATGTCGTGGACTTTCCTCTAAGTCATTTTGTGGTTGAGGCAAACAAGTCACTAAGGGGTCTTTTATTAAGTTTATGGTCGATTTTTCCTCAACAAACTTTTCAATTTTTCCAAGCTTCTCAATCATGATACAATCCTCATCATCAAATTTCCTACATGCCCTAAAAATGTGAAGTTGCATCTTTTAATCTCCAAAAGCAATCTCCATATTCCCAATCTAGCCTTAACAATGGCTAAAAAGGGATGACCTAAAATGATAGTAGTGTTGCCTAGTTATTCAGGTATTTTCATATCTAAGACTAAGAAATCTACCAAGAAGTAGAAGTCTTTGACCTTAACTATAACATCTTCCAGCACTCCCTGAGGGGTTTTTATTGATTAGTTAGCTAACCGAAGGGTCATTGAGGTTGGTTTAAGATCATTGAATCTCTTGTAAAGCATGGTTAGAATCAAGTTTATGGCGACACCTAAGTTAAGCAACCCCTATCAAAGGTAATGTCACCAATGACACATGAAATCAAATGGGCTCCTAGTTCTTTCTTTTTAGAAGGTAGGTTATTTATTATTACAGAGCTAGCATGTTCAAATAGAATTACCTTCCTAAGTGACTTAGTTTTATCCTTACGCTTTTGAGTGCAAAGATCTTTGAGAAACTTAGTGTAGGCTGGAATCTATTTAATCACATCAAGGAGTGAGATGTTTATATGCACTCTAGTTACTCCTGATTACTAGTCAGATTGTTCTTCTTAACAGGTTTCTCTAGTTCTTCGAGGAACGGAATGTGGGTAGGGAGTTGTAATTCAAGTTCCTATTCCTCGATTTATTCCTTTTCTTCTTCAGTTTTCTCCTCTTCTTGTTCAAGTTCACCAGAATCAATTCTTTTCGACCACATAGGAACCTGGGTGGTCGTGCCACTCCTCAAGGTGACTGCACTAGCATTTACATTCAGGTTCTGGTTCATAGCCTGAGGAGGTGTGATGAGTTACAACTCATCATAGCTAAAAAGCTAAAGTTAAGCTAGAAACTGGGTTAAACAATACCAAATTAACACATAAAAAAGGGTTAAGTGTGGAAATCAAAGACAAAGACCTAAAACCTTAATTTGTGTTAAAATTGCATAATTAGGTCATAAAACAAGATATTCTTGAGAAAAAGGTCAAATGGTGATCCAAGTGTGAATTGAACACACAAATAAATTTAAAAGTTCAAATCAAAAGTATAATTAACTTCTTAAAAGTTCAATTAAGCACATATAAAAATTTGAAGGCATTTGGACATCATTAAGGCCTTGAAACTTAGAATTTACATTTAGGTCCTTTATGCATTACATTTCCTTTATTAGAAAACTTCCCAGACCTATTTGTAACATGTAGGGACCTTTCTGTGAGCCCTTAGGGACCATTTAGTTACTACTTTCTACCACTTACGGGCTCTTGTGCAAATCTTCTACCCCTTTGCAGAAGGGCCTCCCTGTAATTTACCCAAAAGAAACCCAACACCTACTGCTTCCCACGCGTGCACTGTTCATGCGATGAACACGCACCATCTCGACCGTCCGTTCTTTCCTTGATCTTGATCTGCAGCTTGTTTTGATTCGAAGCTTCCCGCGAATCGGCGCGTGTGCTCACCCCAACCCCCAGATCCCATCCTACTGTCAGATTTCATCTTGGCAGCTGCGTGCGCTCTCTCCTTCCATCCCCGCCACCGGTGCCCTCGTTGAGTACTCTCACTTGCGTGGTGCCTGGAATCACTGCACTCGCTACTTAAGCACCTCAGTGGTTGCGCGCGCAAAGGATCGCCTCCTGTCCTACTTCCTTGAGAGCGATCCTTTCTTCCCCTCCAGTTCCCCTAATCCGTTCAAACGCTGCACTTATGACAAAGGTGTAGTTTTTCACCTCCCTTTCCTCCTCACTGCTAGAGATGACGTACGCCTGAGGACAACCCAGAAGCTTCACTAGCATGCTTTTCATTCGCTGGAGCTCCCCCTCCCTTCTTCCTCTCCATCCGCCAAGTGGATACCCACAAGTCCCATTCGTTCAATTAGAGTAGTTTTACTGCTTTGTAGGTTAGCTGTAGCTTTTGTTAGGTAGATTAGCAGTAGAATTAGAGTTAGAATTAGTGACTGATCTATTGTTCTGTTAGTTTAGCAGTAGGAGTAGAATTAAAGTAAATTCCCCCCCCCCCCCTCACCTCCTCTGATCATTCCAGATCAGAGGAGACGTTTTCACACAGTCATCACTGATCATTTTTTCTCTCTCGACATGTTTTCCATATCGCTTCCGATTCCAGCGATTTTTATCTCGCAATTCACCCACTCATTAGATCTAATTTCATATCTGATTGGTTTCTAACCTCAGATCTGAAATTAGCATCGAAAATCACATTAGGGGCTTCCCATTCATCTCATTTTTGTCACAAAAGCCCCTGATCTGAGCTTAAAAGAGAACTAGTTTGCTGGATTTGTGTTGAATTTGGATTGTAATTAACTAATTGAGCTTTGAATGCTTGGATCTAGCAAACTGAAATATTTTGATTGCAATTCATTGTTTGGCTAGGAATCAGAGGTGATTCTAAAGTCAAAATTCACCTTAGATGAGCCATAATTTGATTTGAGTTTTCATGAGGAATTGAATGTCTTTAATGCATTATAGAGCCAATGAAAATCACTTAGTTGATTTGAGACTCTACTTTGCATCATTTAGTTGATTTTGAAGGGCAATCAAATTTTCTAACCTAAGGAATTCTCCATATTCCTTTAGGTTTTAGAATTCTGGGTTTTGAGTTTGTGTTTTTAAAGTGACTGATTTAACTCTTTCTACATGCTGTCTATAGCATTAGAAAGTGATAGACCAGCTATTTTCTGATATGATGGGATTTTATTGACAAGGGATCCTGATTTTAAGATGCATTCCCGAGTGATTTTTCTGTGATTTGTGAGTTGAAACCCTTGTCAGATGGTGTTTATAGTGATTTCTTTGTGTGTTTAAATCTTAGACTCATATCAATTTGCTGCAAGTGCAGCTACATTTCCCCTAAAACCAGCTAAGTAATCCCTGAAACAGTCACTTTAAATTCCTGATCAGGTTGTATATAATCTAATTTGGAATTTGTTTGGCTGATTCAAGCTATTAGGTAGCTGGATTTAGGTTCTATCCAGTCCTTGTTGCAGATCTGGTTCTCTGAAGTCTGTCTTAACTACAGCAGTAGTCAAGATGTCTGAAGAAGAATCCAGTCGGCTGCAGTGGTTGGAGCTTAGCTGCTTTGCTGCTACTTGTGTTACAGCTGCTGTTCCGGCGGAATTGCATCAGCTGTTGTTCCTGCTATTTGCAACAGATTATGTTCTGAGAATTCAAAAACAATAGCTTAGATTTAAGTCTTGTAATTGGCTGACTTGTGTATAATGATGTATTGAATGTTATACAAGCTTTCATATATTTTCAATTCATGTTTAACAGCATTTGAGTGCTTGTATCCTTATTTTTAAATCTTTATCAGCTAGTTGAGTGTCTAACTGTCCTCATATCACAATGAAATGAAATTCAAGTTGAAATGTGTGCTAAAATGTCTGAATCTTTTATATATCTTGTCTGGAAGTTGTTCAAGGCATTCACTGCCTTTTTAGACCCTTTAGGTCCCATTCTAGCCTTTAAGATTCATTTGAAAACCTTTAAAAGGCTTAGGATAGGTGAGATTTGGAATTCAATAAAAATTTAGATAAAAAACCTAAAAAAAAATAAAATAAACCTATCTGATTGAAGATTAGGTATTTCTTTAAATGTATACCAAGTTTCATGGTAATCCAAACCCCCGACTTAGTAGAATTTACCAGTTGACGGTTCTGTGTACCATGGAACTTAATAAAAGAAATTACACTTAAAAATACCAAAAACATCTCCTTCTTCTCATTCATTTCTTTCCATTTCTTCTCCTACTTTCATAAAAGATATAAAACCCATAAAAAGCTGAAAAAACTCAAAAACACTTAAAAACTCCTTTGTATACTATGTATATAAGTGTATATATAAACTATATTGTAGGCTCATTTATATACAATGTAAATTATATATATATAGGGTATAAATAACTTATGTATATATTGTAGTATATAAATTAAGTATTTACGTTAGATTATATTGTATATAACTAAATTATATAACTACTTATTAATTAAACTAACTTATATGTACTAATAGACTATATAAATTAATAAACATTATAAATAACCATATTAAGTTATAATATTGTATATATGTATTTATATGTATAAAATAAACATATTTAATCTTGTTCCATAATTTAATTATATATATAGAATAAATACATAATTTATTAAGTTAATAGTTAAGTTATTAGATTAAATTAAAATAAATTAGTAGATTACGTTAAAACTTAGCTAACTTATACTGTATATTTATACTAATGTATTTTAAGTAAGGTATGCTAATTTAAGTTATTTATAATGTATTATACTATGTAAACTGTATTTATACATGAAACAGTCTAAAAATGTGTTATTTAAATGTAAATAAATTAGAAATAAAGCTTGTAAAATATAATAAAAATATATATTAAATACTTTAATATATTTACTAACTCTGTATAAGGTCAATTAGACCATATAATAACTAATTTATACGTAATTAAAAAATTAAACCTAAAATTAGTCATGTATAAACCGTATATTTTACCTAATTAATTTATATAGTAAATATAATTAAAATTCCAAATTAATTGTACAATTGTATAATACTATATAAATACTTTATTTTCACATAATTTATTTTTAATATCTAATAAATTATGACTCTTGAATTGAGGGCCAAAATCTCAAACCCAGAACCTGCCACACCTGATTTCCAGCGCACAACCGTGACCAGAAAGTGCCACATCATATATCTCACACCGCTTGTAACGGTATTTTACTAAAAAGTTACTGCACTGCTCAATCGTAACGGGCGCCGAGCGCCCGAAACAACTGAGCATTATCTTACCTGAGCATTATCTAAGCATTTGATGTGTGTGAAGGCTGGGGCCCAGTTATTGTGCTAGGCTTGATTAAGCCCAGTAATGAGCTGAAAATGTGATTAGTCGGCCTAATTAACGAACTAGGGCCGCACTTAGTAGAGGTCTAGTTCCACCCACCTCGGGTGCTGTGTATCCCTCGAACGGTGTGCCCACCAATTAAACACATTTTTTGTTAAGTAAAAGGGCCCTAATGACTTAAGGAGAAAACCAAGTGTTAGCTGAATAAAAGAAAATAGAGAGAGAATGAGTTAGGAAAAGTGCTAACTAAGAACTGAAGAGAAGTATGTGTATATGTATATCTGTATATATGTATAATATATGTAAATAGTATGTATAATGTAAATAATAAGTTGTATAGATTGTATAAGGTAAATAATAAGCATACGTACAAGCAATACAGCTATATATATGTATATAAGTAACTTCATATTTTTACTTACAGAATAAACCGTCGCTAAAGGTGAAATAAATGTCGCTATAGACCCTAGTTTCTACTTTATAGTTTGTATATAGTTTTTTCTAGGGTTCAACGACACTTGTATCTGTCGTTGTAGCTCTTATATATGTTACTATATATGTAGTATGTTAAGTAAGTATGGTTTGTAATATTAGTTAGTATTGTATATATATGTAAGTATTAGTAATATAACTTATAAATAGATAATTTAGAGTATATCTAGGTATTGTTTGATGCCTGTTTGTAATTAGTGTTTGCAAGCATTTTATTGATTCTCTTTATGTACATAATTAAACCATTAATCTATTCATTATTTATTCATTCATTCTTTCTTTATTGTATATAAAACTGATCTTTTTGGAATTAAAGAATAATCTTGGATTTAGAGAGTGATGTATATCAATAACTGCTTCCCAGTGAATGACCTGGAATAAACCAGTAAAAATTATGTAAATTAAATAAAATCGATGCGATAACGGTTTGTATTTGTGACATATACTACAACAACGACGATTTTTTATACAAGCCACGCTTATCGTTTCATCCACATCATCATTAAGGTGGTGGGCTTGACAAAATAGATGGAGCTTGTTGTGGATTTGGGTTCTGATTGACATCTAGTGGTGCCTGGTTCACCCTAGGAGGGAAGTTTTTGGAGTTAAGGACAACCTAAGTAGGTAGGGTTCCATATTGTTTATTATCATTTTGTTACCCTATGTGGGTTTTCAAGTGAAGAAATGATTGTTGGAATTGATTGGTCATTTGTTGCATCATCTGAACCAATGAAGCTTGCATGTCAATCACCAATTTATTTTGATTTTGCATGAGTAGCTCAAATTGATTGTTCTGATTTTTGGGTAGGGAGGTGTAGGTTTGGACTTGATTAAGTGCACCATGTAAATTTTGATTCATATACTGAGGTTTGGGTTGAGTCATTTAAGAGTTTTCCAACCCTTAATCTTTCCAAGAAAAGTTGGATGATTTTTTCAACTCAAACTATACGTGTTGGAGTAAGGGTTATTTTGAGTGTTCCCTTGGATGGCTTACACTTCCTCAAAGTTTTAGCTTGATGTGGAGGAGTAAGTGGAGTCAAAAGTATCCAAGGGAAATGCATAGGGTGGTCTTAAAGGGTTTACCAATTGAGCCAAGTCAAGATTATGTATAAATTCCATCCCTAAGGGAGTTGAAGAGGAAGGGTGTGGTGCATGAAAGTTTGACCCTAGGGAGTTCTTGGTTTAGGTCATAAGCTCATCCAATTTCTTAAACATCAAATCAACCTTATCCAATTTTTGACAAATTAAGTCCATATCAACCTTACTTGTGTTAGCTTGAATCTCATATATACCATGTTTAAATTGATTATACCTTCCAAATGTGTTCATAGAGGAATAATTTAAAGAAGCCTCACTCATATTTTCAAATAATTCAAAAGCATTATCCTCATCCCTATTTAGAAAATTACCTCCACATGATGCATCAACAAAATTTCTGAACTACTCATTCAACCCATGATAAAATATTTGCATTAAGTGTCATTCAGGTACCTCATGAGGGAGACATTTTCGTGTTAAGTCCATAAATCGATCCCAAGCCTCGTGTAATTATTCTCCAAGTCATTGTATGAAAGTTGTTATTGCTTTCCTCAAGGCATTTGTCCTTCCTATAGGAAAATTTTTCTTTAAAAATGCTCTTCTGAACCCTTCCTAAGTAGTGATGGGTTTCCCTATGGTCCTGTACCAATGACTAGCCATTTCTTTCAAGGAAAAAAGAAATAATTTCATTCTTAAAACATCATGACCCATGTTGTGGATCCTCATAGTTTGGCTAATGGCTATAAATTCTTCAAGATATTGAAAAGAACCCTTCAGAATTGTGTCCATAAAAATTGGGTAATAAGGCAATGGTGGCCAGTTTGATCTTAAAATTCACATCAACTTGAGGGACTCGTACAAAAGGGTTTAAGAGTATAATTCACAGGATTATAAAAGTCCCTTAAAAGCTTCAATTGCTCTTGATTTCGGTTTTAGTTCTGTAATGTAATCATTTCTTGAATTTTTTGCCATGCTATTTGGACTTGAAGCACCTGTTGTTGAAACTCTTCAAATCGGTTAAGTTGGTATTGATCCATTTTAATTGATTCAATTGGACTAAGTTTCTTAAGGGTCTTATCCAAACGACTTTTTAGAGGGTTTCATTGTGACCTACCTTCCATGCACTAAGAATGGATCAAATGAGAAGAGAGATAGATGAGAGAAAGCATGCCCTATCTACACAAACAATCTAGGCTAAAATGTTTAATCCTATGGGATCTAAAAGCCTTAAAAGGTACAACAAGGCTTGCAAGCAATTACACCTCTTTTCCTAAAGTCAATCCAGCTAGGTTAAATACAGGTAGGATAGAGGGAGCATTTTCAAAGCTTTTACTAAGGTACTAATTGAGTAACCTCTAACCCACTTAAGTTGTTTGACTTTAATACCTACAACCTGCACACTAGATTCAACCTTAGGAACTAGGGTAAACCACTTAGACAAAACTAAAATCACACCCTTAAGATTAGAAATTATCAAATCTTAGGGCCAACGTTTACTCAATTTTAAGGCATAGGTAAATGCAGATGCTTGGAATGTGATAGGAATTTTGGGGGGTTGTGCCCTTAAAGATTAATTCAATATGAAAATGCAACAATCAAGCAAACAAGGTCTTTTAGTTTTAAAATTCTTGCCTTTTAAAGTTTCGCTGATCATGAAAATGCATGATTTGTAAAAATCAAAAACTAAGTCATTGCAACACGCAATTTAGATTGCTTTTGAATTTATAAAGGACCAAGTACTCAATGAGTATTCAAGTCGTCCCCAGGGATGTAAGAATGCTATTCGAAATCACTTGCTTGAAATTTGGAAGTCAACTTTTCTTTTTTTGTGTTTCAAAATATATATTTTTTTTTAGGGTTTTGAAATGAAAACAAAACAATTGCAGAGAAAATGGAAATTTGAAACTATGAGAAATCAAAACAACAAGCACCTTGATTCTCCAACTCACTCGAAGCAAGGGATGCTTGGAATAATGCAGAACAAGTCACACCAGTCACAAGCTAAGTAACAGAAGATAGAGGAATTCTTTTTGAATTGAAAAATTATTTTTATAACGGGTTAGAGAACTCACAAGTGAGAGGGGTCTCACTTGTAACATCCAACAAAACACTACACTACCATACAAAAGAAATACAAAAAGAGTGTAGAGGAAAGCTTAAGAAGAAGATGATGTTGCTGCAGACTCCCGCTCCAACTCAGGTTGCCCCTGAATTGAAGGAAGCTTGCTCCTAGCTTCTGGCTCCTGGCTCCTACTTTTGGCAAACCTTAGGTGGGGCTTGCCTAGCTTCTCCTAGAGTGGAAGATTTCCACTCCAAAACCTCTCCTTAGGGTGGCGTGGACCACCCTCCTTACTCCTCCTCTGGACATCCTCCTTGCCTGGCCTTCCTCCTTGGTTAGGTGATGACACAAGGAAGAAGAAGAAGAAGTTGAAGCCACCAAGGAGACTGAGTGTCTCCTTGATCTTCTTCCTCCTCTCCTTTCTTCCTTGGACATTGATAATGGTAGATCTAGGTAGAAGAAAATAGTAACCAAGGATGTCCCCCTTTTTGGTGGTGGTTATGGGTCATTATATAGGCTAAGGGTGTTGGTGGTTGGGTTAAGTGGCGTGGAAGGTGATGTAGGGTTAGGATGAATATTTAGGGTGGTGGTTGATGGATGGAAGGCTTGGATAGGTTGGCACCATGTGTAAGGATGTGTAGGAAGAGTTGGCACCAACTCTAGGTGTGGTTAGATGGGGTTGGCGCCAATTTAGGTTGAATTTAGGAGGGTTGGCATGGAGTGGCATGGATGGTTAGGATGGGTTGTTGGAGGGGTAGTTGTGGGATCTATGGTCATGGATGATTGGCGCCAAGTGGAAGGGCTTGTAGGTGTATGGTTAAGGTTGATTTGGCTAGAGTTGGCGCCATCTTTGGGTTTAGTAATTGGTGCCAAAAGGGATGGGTAAGATTTGTTCTAGGTGGGTAGTTAGGGATCCTAGGGTTAAGGAGGTTCGGTGCCACATGAATAGGTGTAAGGGGGTAGTTATGGGTGGCGCCAACCATGAAGGGATGCTTTGGTTTGGCACCAACCCATGTGATTTCTAGAAGGTGATTAGGTGTAGGGTTTAGATGGGTGGAGGCTTAGATGGATGGTGGTGATGAGGGGGGCTTTTGGAGGGAAAAGTGGCGCCACTTTTGTGGTGCCTCTTGGTGGTGGTGGTGGGTTGAAAAGGTGCATTAGGGTTGGCACCAAAAAGGGTTTAGGAGTAGGAGCTAGGTGGACTAGGTTTAGGTCTTTTTGGTGGACTTAGCTAGGTAGGTTGAAAGGCTATGTAGGTGGAGCTGGTGTTGAGCTTGGCTAAGCTAGCTTAGCTAGTAGGGTAGTAGAGAATGAGCTAGGGTTTAGAGAAGAGGAGCTAAGGAAGCTATCTTGAGCTGCACTGGAGTTACACTGGAGCTGAATCTGCTAAAGAGGTCTTCATGAGGACTCAGCTACTCAGCTTAGCTAGCTAATTCTTCTGCTAGCAGCTAAGCTTGGGTAGTTGAGCTAAGTTGAGCTGGTTTCAACCTAACTGAAGCTAGGTCTAGCTAGAACTGCCTTTGATGAGAATTCCTGAGCTAGCTTAGCTACTAAGTAGGTAAGTAGTAGCTAAGCTAGAGGAAGTTCAGCTACTGTGAGCTAAGTGGAGCTGGGTAGAGCTAAACCTAAGCTGAGGTGGACTCCTGTCAATAAAGTTGAGCTAGCTAAAGCTCCCAATGAACTAATTGGAGCTAGGATGAGCTAGACTAAACTAAGTTGAGCTAGATCTGAGCTGAGTTGAGGTGAGTTGAGCTACCTTGAGCTACCATCCAGCTAAGATGAGCTGAATGGAGCTAAACCTAACTCATGTGGGCTAATAATCAACTGAGATGAGCTAGATCCAGCTAGGGTTCTGCTAAAATGATCTTATTCTTCACTTTCTTCCTTCTTGAGTGCTAGGGTTTTCAAGGTTTGATCATTTGCTTATCCTTAACACTCAAGTAAACACATTAAAAACATAAAACGAATGTAATGCATGCTTAACCTAAATTATGCTTAAATGCAACCCGAAAACCCATTTGTGGAGTTAAAAACCTAAGAGCTAGATTTATTTTAGGGAATAAGAATGATGATAAACTGGTATTTATCATTCACCTTGATTGAATATGTTTTAAGGTCCCCTTGCCTCTTTTAGGATTTCACACAATGTTGTTGTTGGTGATGTCTCTCCCTTTAATTAATGTTCGATGTAAATGCATGCTCAATTTCAGTAAAATTAATCCCAAACTATCAAAATCTTCTAAAGCCAAATGAACCCTAGAATGAATGCTTTAATAACAAAATATCTTCTAGTAGAATGCAGGTTTTAGGGTGTAAATTTTTTATTCTTTTTGAAAGAAAACTACCACAAACTAATTACAAGATGAGATGAGTCAACTTACTTGTTGGGCCAATTTGAATTGGCCCAAGGCCTTTGCCTATAAAATGCACAAATCAAAATTGAGGCAAAGGAATAAATAACCTTGAAAAATTAAAAAAATCTAATTAAATGCATGAAATATAGTAAAAAGTAATTTAAATCCATTGTCTCTCCAGCAACAGTGTCAAAAATTATTTATGCCACCTACGAGAAGATAAGAATATATCATTGTGCGTGAAAACATGATTGTTTATCCAAAATTCTAAACTCTCTAAAAGAAATACGATTAAGTATAGCGAGAGTCTAAATCATCTTCAGGAAAACAAAATCTTCTAAACTGCTTTCTATTAATATAAACTAATTTTTTATTTTTGAAAATTTTTTAAAATTTTATAATAAGAAATGAGAAGTCTTCTTGAATCTAATAACTAATTCTAAAATAACAAAATAAAAATGCGCACAAAGTGAGAAACAAACTAACTAAAAATTAGAAACTAGAAAATTAATGTAAAAAAAAAGTAAATTATCAAAAAAAAGTTTTATTAATGAAAAATAATGTTAAATTACAAGTCAAGAGAGAAAGAGAGTAGAGAGAGAAATTGAGAGAATGGGCGAGGGGAGGATATTGGTGCGATGGTGACGACGCGACGGTGGTGGGACATTAGCTATAGTGACCTAAAGGTAAGCATGCACTCGAGGCTTCCCGTGCTGAAGGGAGAGAGAGGAAGAAAGGAAGAAGAAGCGAAAAAAAATGAAAAACGTGCAGCTTCAAAAAAAATAAAAAAAAGGAGAGATGTGAATGTTAGGGGATATGGAATGATATTTATAGCCCGCTAAATTTCAAAATAATTAGGATTTGCATTAATTTCGTGCTCCATAATTTAGGAAAATTTTGAAAGACTAAAATAGTCCTAATCTCATAAGAAATAGGAATAAATCCTTGATTTTTACCATTTTACACATATTGGGTCTTTTCCTTTTTCTTCTCTTTCCTTTTACCCCCGATTTTCAATCCCAAAGCCTACTTCCCGTTTTGGGCCCGCTGGAGAGGGTTGTTCGTTGCGCACGCATGATGGCATGCTGGTGAGAGAGTGGACGCCGATTGGGCACGCGAGGTGAGATAAGATGAGGCGTTGAAGATGCAGTTGCAGCATTCGGGGAAGGTTGTGGCGAACGGACGAAGAGAGAGAGAGAGAGAGAGAGAGAGAGAGACGAAGATGGGCTCACGGAGATGGTTGCAGGAGGGAGCCACCGAGCGAGAGGCGCGTGGGGAAGCTGCGGAGAGTCACTTGATGACGTCAGCGAGGCCTTCTTTCTTTTCTCTTTTTTTTCTTTTTCGTTTCTCCGTTACCGCCTGCGCGAAAGTCACTAACTTCCTACTCTCACGTCAGAGCAATATTGAATATATTTTGAACGCATCTTCTCCCTTCATTAAAAATAAAATAAATCAAATTATCCATAAATGCAAAATAAACATCTAAAAAAAATAAAAAAATAAGTAAAAAAGTTGTACAAAATTGTGTTGCAACCACTAATCATGTAATTTACAAAAAAAGATAAAAAAGTTATTATACGTGAAAATATAATTATTTATCAAATAAGAACACATTTATTTATAAAAAAAATTGAACTCCCGAGAAGTAATAGAAATAATATAGTGGAAGCCTAAATCATCTTCTGAGACATAAAAATTGTCTAAATTATTTTCTCTCGGCTTGCCTAAACTTTTTGTATGTTTCAAATTTTTTAGATATTTTAGAATTTTATAATTATAAATGAAAACTAAACCCAAAGCTAAAAGGCAATTTTAAATTAACAAAATAGAAGTGCACAAAAGGTAAGAAACAGACTAACTACAAATTAGAAATTGTGAAATTATTGCAAACAAAAATAAATCATTAAAGTAAAATTTTATTAATACAAAGTAATGTGAAATTACAAAAAGAAAGTGAAAGTAGAGCGAGAAAGAAAAAGAAAAAGAACAAGTAAAGAGAGAGTCTCAATGCAATGGACTCGACATGAGAGTGGGGACGTATGGTAGCTACAATGGCGAAGAGGTGGGAATGCGCCAGAGGTTACCCTTGCCTAATAAAGAGGGAGAGAGGAAGAATTGTATGAGAGGCCTCTCAATAAATGGAGGTCTCGAGGATATTTATAGCCTTCTTGGAGCCCCAAAACTATAAGGATTTTGAGATAATTTCATCCCCTTAATTTAGGCGAGTAGGGATAGATATGGGGACTCCTGATCCTAGTCAAAATAGGATTTAAATCCTTTATTTTCGAATCAAATTTGCACATGGACTTCCCTTCCTTTTCTTTTTCTTTTTTTTTTTATCTTTCTTTCCCTGCACAGTGTCGCCTAATTGGACCTGTTCCCACCCTCAACGCATGTGGGCCTCATGCACATGCGTTGGGAGAGGGCGTGCTGAGGGAATGGGGAAGCATTGGCTAGCGTGGCTTGGAGAAGCACTAGGACACACCGCAAGGGAGAGAGATCAAACCAGAAAAACCCCAAGTAGAGGTTATTTACTCTCCTTTTTTTTTCTCTCATTTTCTTTATTTCTCCGCACGAACATCTTTTTCGATTTTTATCTTTACAGCTGACCTTCTTGTTTTATGTTCTTTCATGTAAGATCAATATTAGATATATTTTTGTGATATTATCTCTCTCCTATGTTTAAAGATTAAAGAAATTTGATTATATAAAAATATAAAATAAAAATCTAAAAAGTACACAAAAAATAGAGAAAAATAAGAAAATAAATTATGCAAAATTTGCTACTGCAAAGCTCTAATTAACCTAATTTTAATGTTAAAAAAATAAGATATATTATATGCAATAGCCTAACTTTATGTTGCAAAGCTACATTTAAATATGAAAAGGATAAATTCAAGATGAAGATGCATGGATAGATGTAAAGATCCGTTCTGTTTTGAGTCATTTAAGATGTCTGGTCAGATGTCTGGATCCCTTCCCGAATGTCTGGAAATTAAAAAATTTGTACGTGCAATTGCTTTCTACAAATAGGCAGCGTGCAGACCTTCCGTCTCTCTCCTCCCTTCTCCCCCCCCCCGTCGAACCCTAAACCCCTTACCTATAGGAGGCCCCCTTCCCTCTCCACTCCACCACACCTCCCCACTCCACTGCCGTGAGCAGAGATGCGCGAGAGAGCGAGAGCGAGGAAGAGGAGCAGGAATGAAGAGAAGGAGAAGGCTGAGCTCGCGAGCTTCGTGGAAGCTCGCCGGAGGTGCGCACGGCCACCGCGGCGCGTGCGGGAGGAGGAGAGTGTCGGGGATCGTCCCCGACCTTCTGAAACGATCGGAGCTGCAGCGGAGCAAGAGGAGCCGCGGCGGAGCGCGGCGAGAGGTGTAGGAGCACAGTCTGGTACTGGAGTTTTTCTAGTATCAGACGTCTGGAGGGCCTTCCAGACGACTAGCTGGACGTCTGGCGTCGACACCAGATGTCTGAAAGCGGGTGTATCGTGAAGGTACGTCTTCCTCGCAGTTACGGCCATCAGGCCGCACCGCAGTGTAATTTGCTTGGCTAAAAGTGGCGAGCTGCTCTGTCGTGCGTAGGAGCAGCTTTGGGAAGGCACGCGGCATGCCCTCCCACACTTTTCGGATGTCTGGAACTGAGTCCAGACGGTCGCGGAGGAGTCCTGGACGTCTGTGATCATCACAGGAACCTGAGGTGAGTCTCTGATGACTTTTAAGACGTCTGGACTTGTTTCCAGACATTTGATTTTAGTCTACAGACACGTTTTTAACCCGTTTAGGGTCTGACCGAGATCCGTTTTACGCAATCAAAATACCTGTGGTTTCCTTGTGAGTTCCTCTACATATTAGAAACCTTTATATAATGTTCTGAACGTTCCACTGTGATGTGTTCCTTGGTATAAGACTTCGATCTATTGCGTGCCTATGGCTTATAGAGGCACGTGGGCCTGCAGTTCGAGCCCCAAGTACTCCCGGATTGTTTGGTAGAGTGGTTTCCCCTTGTTTTACTTATAAAATATGAATGCATCTATGAAAATTAGATAACTAGAAACCTAGGATGTTGCATGAACCCTAGGATGAGAAGTGGTTGAACCGCTTGCTTACGTGATTGAAACTGTATTTATAAATGAATGAGCTAAATGGTTAGCAACTTTCTGTTAATGAATACGAGCTTCCTGTTAGAATATGAAATGCCTAATATAACTAAACAGTTACCTGTGATATCGCTTGTTGCATGTGATAAATTGTGGAAATACGAGCTGCATGTGTAAAATACGAGAACGGAATTGTGAATGATGAAACCTGGTGTGGAATAAAATGGTGAATATGATCATGAACCCTACAAGGAGTTAGGAGTAGATCTCCTATAAATGAATGGAAAGGCGTGGAAATATGGATGGGAAGTGTGCTGACCCTTGAGTACGTGGTACCAAGGAGAGCGACTGTCCCCTTTTTAGTGTAGAGTGGAGCTAGCTGATAACACAGCATCTTGGGCTGATAATTCTGCTAATAGGGCCCATCTTAAGAATAAAAGGCATAGATAACACAACATAAGTAGAATGGGAGCATTACATGCATCATACGTCAAGATTGCTTATAAAACAGTATTAATGGCCATTTGTATGAGCACTTGTCAAAGCATACCTCAGATGAGCAATCGGACCACACGGATGGATTCAGAGCGATGAACGGAGTCCAACGGACTCGAAATCGGCCAAATCCGACATCCAGAGCTCCTACAGTGGGTCCAAGAAGTTCTGACCGTTGATCTGATGATTAACGACCCACGGCATGCCACGTGGTGCCTGCTCACCACGTCCAGATCGCCGCCTGCTTCCACCTTCACCCGGAGGACAGATCTCAACCATCGATCTCCGATCGAACGGCTGAGAATCGTGCGCACCCCCACACTCGTCGCGACAAAGTAGTGGGCGCAGTGCAGTGGTTGGAAAGTCATGCGGAGCAGAATTGCGGAGACAACGATGCGCGCAGGCGAAATTGGGAAACCCCATCAGCAGCAGACGAACGAGATCGCGAGACGTGGCGCCCGCAGATGCGCCCTGGCCAGACGCGCGCGATGACGCGGGCGTAAGGGCACGATCCAGGCAAGTGCCTCGCCCGAGATCCCAGCCGTCCGATCTTCGATCGGACGGCTTGTGGTGCGCGCACACGGATTGGGCGCGAGGAAGCACGGCTACGGGTGAGCGACCGGCGGGCAGGGGTCTTCACCGACAATTTAGGAAGGGTTTTAGTGATGTCCCAGAAGTCGCTAAAACCCCTTCTTCATTTGGAAAGACCTTCTCCCTATTTAAACCCCTTCCAACCACCCATTCAAGGCATTCACTCCACTTGCAACTACTCTACCCCCCTCCTAGCTACCTTTAAGCCCTTTTTTAATCACCGGAGACAACGAGTCGCCGACGGAGCCCTTTCCACCACCGTGGCTGCCTCATCGCCCTCCCTCTCTTTCTCTTTCTTCCCTTCTTTTAAGCTTTACTTTACTTATGTTCAAGCGTTTATCTAATGTTGTAATTATGAACTAAAGTTGCATGATTAATGAAGTTATTTTCTATTCAATTGCTTGCTCTATTTTCTATTCGAGTTGCATGTTGCAAATGAAACAATTCTAACCCTAACCTCTCTCTCTTGCTCTCTCTCTCTGGCTTTTCACCCATGCTTTTTCGCAAGCAAAACCCCACGATTTTTGTGACAATAAGTGACAAGAAGAATCCAGTTTTTACGCCTCCCTGAGACCGACACTCAGACTCACATCCGTTTCTTTACTTTAAAATAGACGTTGCAAGTGCAAACTATAACGACACTTCCAAACACACGCGCACGCGCACATCAATTTTTGGCACCGTTGTCAGGGAGGCAACGGATTTGTTTTGTCACTTCCATTTTACATCCATTCTCACATCGTCTAACACCTTGTCTCCTTTTACTTGATGGTTGCAGGACTTCGGTGCTTGGACGGCGAAGCAGCGCAACCCATGACGGTAACAAGGGAGTAGGTGCAACAAGGACCAGTCGTGAGTAGTTCTTCACTCATGGTTGTTTGCTTGCTTGAAAAATTAAAAAAATTATAAAATTGAAAAAAATTTGGCGTGGTGGTGTATGATTACCTGACCCACATCCTTAACACATCACCCAACAAAAAAATGTACACTCTAACATTCTGAATGAATTCTTGGAGTGTTCTTTTCTCTTTTTGAGTGGTGTTTGCGAAGCCACCTTGGATTGACTTGGGCCATACCACTCAACCCTAAAAATGGCTCATCTAATAGAAGTTGCATGATTATTAGGATAAGTACATTAGGGTTTTAGAGCCTCTACATAATAAAAGGAAATCTACTTTCACCAAATTGTGTGCAAAACTTGATGTGCCCACTGAAACTTGTCTGAAAACATTAAGACACGTCAATCCTAAAAGACACTAAAGTAAGGATGAAACATTAAAAGACACCACATCTTGAAAAAATCCTTGCTTGAAAACCATGCTTTGATAGAAGCACACACACTGAAAGTGGAAAACTAAGAGGCACCACCCCAATCAACGCCTCATCACATAACCCTAGCACAAGCACTATCCTAGCCCTTTTAAAACTGAGTAAACGTGCCCTAGTCAGGACTGAGTTAAGTCTCGATAGGAGAGGTTTTGTTCGCTGGGCACTTGGCTTTCATTCTCTTGGTAGAATCTGGTGACTAGGCTGCGGGGTAGAGTCAAACGACCGCAGTTGTGGGGTCTATGGAACCGGCGGCGCAAGCCAAAGGAAGAACCTTCCCTGCAACCCCCTCGTAATCAACCTAGCCAGATTAGCTTTGGGAAGGGGAGTCCAGTGCTTACGGACTTAATCAACCTTTTTGAGATTTCTAGATCTCCTAAGGAGTACACCATAAGGACTAGGCTTGTTTGCTTGATTGAACACACACTTCTCGCATCTGTCGCTCTCCGCATCCCCTCCTGTTCTTCTCTAGTGTATGCACGGGAGATGCTCACTGCATCCCAAGTTTGTTTTGGGATGGGAATCCAGGCGATTTGATTCTATTAAGAACATGGCTGAACCTAGGGTAGATGAGGTTGAGGACCAACCCCCACCAGACACAATGGCCATTATCCAAGCCCAGATTAATGCAAACCACCAGCTTCAGCAACAACAAATCCACACCATCATGCAAGCCATACACCGGTTAAAGAACCCACAAGGGCAACCACCACCACCTTTCCAAGGCCCACAAGGGCAACTGCCACTTGATTTACCACCATTCCAGAATCAACCGAGGCCCCTCCGCGATTTCTACAATCCTTCCACTATTAGAGTCGAGCCACACCTTAGGATCCCCGAAGGGGGAGATGATTTTGAGTTAAAACCAAATGTCTTAAGTCTGATCCAAAGTCACTTCCATGGAAGCTCAAATGAGGACCCCTTCCAGCACCTAGAGGATCTTGACCGAATAGCACGAACTGTGAAACCTAGGAACATTAGCCTTGATATCGTTCTAATTAAGATGTTCCCCTTCTCGTTGAGAGACAAGGCTTCTCACTGGCTTAGAACCCTAGGTAGACCCATCACCACCTGGGAAGAAATGAGGCATGCATTTCTAAAGAAATTCTTTCCCATAGGAAAGACCAATGCCCTTAGAAGAGCTATTACTACCTTTACACTCCAGGGTGGGGAATAGTTCCATGAGGCGTGGGAAAGATTTAATGAACTCTTGAGGAAATGCCCACACCACGAAGTACCAAGGTGGCAATTGGCCCAGATTTTCTACCACGGTCTGAACAGCAACCTACGGAACTTCGTCGATGCCTCATGCAGGGGGAACTTCCTGAACAAGGACAAGGAGAACGCGTTTGAGCTCTTTGAGTCTATGAGCGAAAATTCACTCAACAATGCCTCCATGACCCAGTTTAACCGATCCAGTCAACCTCGTGGTGGGATTTATGAGGTACAAGCAAATTCTGGAATGGTTGACATGGACATCATTGCCAAGAAACTAGATCGAGTGGAATTGGTGGACAAAAAGATTGATGAGCTACTGAACCAGACCAGGAATCCGTTACAGACCTTCTCCCTAGCAAAGGGAGCACATAATGTTGACCTGGTCCAGCCCTTAAGCCAACTAAACCTGGAACAACCCCTAACCACATTCCAGGGAGGGACCTTTGCTCCCTCAACCCTTGATTACTCTCTTCCCTCCCCATCGACATTTGTTATCCTTGAAGATGTACAGGCTGTCCAAGGTTATACTAAACCTGACCCTTTCTCCAACACTTACAACACTGGCTGGCATAATCACCCCAACTTTGGTTGGACAAACTAGAAACCACCGCAATTCCAAAACTAGCCCAGGCCAAATCAGCAGCCAAACTTGCCCCCTATCAGCAAGGACCACCAGTTAGACCCTTATATAATCAAAATAGGGCAGCCCCTCCCCCACAAAACCAAATGGACACCCTAATAAAGATGATGGCAGAAATGAACCAGAAACATCAAAAGGAAATGGCCTTAGTAAAGGGACAGTTAAGCCAACTCTTGGACTGTAAACAACAAAGATCCCAACCTTCCCAGCCACAACCGAACCCGCGAAACATAATTAACAGAGGCCCCAATTTGCAAGGGTTCCAGGGCAATCCCGAGCAGGCTCACATGGTCCACCCAGCCCCACAAATACCCCCTGGGTTTGGTGCTTCTTCGTCCTCGTCTTCTCAAGGATCAACCCATGGTCCCAATGCCTCTGCGAATGCGGTAACCTTGAGAAGCGGCACCAAAACCCAGGATCCCAAATGTCCGACTCTCCCCAAGACTTCACCCGCTGAAATACCTAGCTCAGAAGAGGCACCAGAAAAACCCAAGGACTCAGAAATAGATCCGATCCATATTCAGACACCCTACCCTGAGACCTTGGAGACAATCAAGAAGAAGAAAAATGTTGTGAAAACTGAGGAGCTTTTGGAGATCTTTAAGCAAGTACAGATTAATATTCCGCTCCTCGAAGCCGTTAAGCACATCCCGACTTACGCCAAATTTTTAAAGGATGCCTGTACACCCAAACGTAAGCCAAGACCTCAAGCACCTAGGAAGGTTGTGCTCTCCGAATAAGCAAGTTCCGTAATATCAAGCAACCTTCCGCTCAAGCGAACTGACCCAGGAGCACCCCTGATTTCCTGCAATATCAGGGACATGACATTTGATAGAGCGCTCCTGGACTTAGGTGCTTCTATCAATCTAATTCCAACAACCCTGTACCACCAATTTGGTTTCAGAGAGTTGACACCCACACCTGTCACCATCCAGCTGGCTGATAGATCTGTAAAGACCCCTAAGGGGGTTGTCGAGGATGTGATTGTGTGGGTCAAGGACTTCTATTTCCCGGTCAACTTCTTGGTACTCGACATGGAAGTCCCTGAAAAATTACAGAACGCATCCATAATCTTAGGCAGATCTTTCTTAGCTACAGCTAAGGCAAACATTGATTGTAACACGGGATGTATGGAAATCGCCTTCGGAGATAAGAAAATGCAGTTGGATATCTTCCGGGCGACAAAGTCTTTTGATTGTGATTGTGTTGAGGAACATGATCCCGTGGAAACTCTGGTCGAGGAATGCCTCACCCTTAGTTCTATCTCAGACCACCAAGCCTATAACGACTGTTCTGACCTGTCACCATCGTTACCTATGGACCTCTGTAAGGCTGATTACCATCAAACAACATCATTTGAGGAGATCGATGTTGATCAACTCCTGCCTTTCCCTTTTCCATCGACCGTTGTTCCACCCACACTCGAACTTAAGCCACTACCTGAGAATCTCAAGTATGTCTTCTTGGGACCTGACCAAACCTTCCCTGTGATTATTAACTCTCATCTAACTAAGGATCAGGAACTCAGGTTGACCACGACCCTTTCAGAACATCGGGCCGCCATTGGATGGACCATTTCGGACTTGAGAGGAATTAGCCCCACCTATTGCACTCATAAGATTTACTGGAAGACGGGGCACGACCCTCCCGCCAAATGTAGAGACGATTAAACCCAAACATACGGGAGGTCGTTAAGAAAGAAATTATCAAGTGGCTTGACGCCGACATCATCTATCCTATCTCTGATAGCCCCCGGGTGAGCCCCACTCAAGTGGTTCAAAAGAAAGCTGGGCTCATCGTTGTCACCAATGAGCATGGCGAATCCATCCCCACCCGCACCACCACCGCATGGCGGGTGTGTATTGATTATAGGAAGCTCAATGAAGCCACTAAGAAGGATCATTTCCCCTTGCCATTCATTGACCAGATCCTTGAAAGATTGGCAGGGCAAAAGTATTTTTGCTTCCTGGATGGATATTCAGGATATAACCAAGTCGCAATTGCACCGGAAGATCAAGAAAAGACCACATTCACTTGCCCATACGACACATTTGCATTCCGTCGAATGCCGTTCAGGTTATGCAACGCACCTGCTACCTTCCAGCATTGCATGCTAGCCATTTTTTCCGAAATGGTGGGTGAATACTTAGAGGTCTTTATGGATAATTTTTCTGTATTTGGTCCGAAATGGTGGGTGAATACTTAGAGGTCTTTATGGATGATTTCTCTGTATTTAGGAATTCATTCGACCACTATCTGAGCAACTTGGAGAAAATCCTGAAACGATGTATCGAGGTTAATCTTGTGTTAAGTTGGGAAAAGAGCCATTTTATGGTTCAAGAAGGAATCGTCCTCGGTCACATCATATCGCATAGGGGCATTGAGGTGGATCGGACTAAGGTTGATTTGATTTCCAAACTTCCTCCGCCTAGCTCGGTCTGACAGATTCACTCATTCCTGGGACATGTTGACTTCTACCGAAGGTTCATTAAAGACTTCTCCAAGCTTTCCAAACCCTTAACCGACCTTCTGGCCAATGATGCCATATTCCACATGTCCTCTGATTGCATCCAGGCTTACCACACCCTCGGAGACTTAGTCTCCACAGCACCTGTACTTCAACCCCCGGATTAGTCCCAGGACTTTGAGATTATGTGTAATGCATCAGATTTTGCCATAGGCGTTGTCCTGGGACAAAGACAAGATAAGAAACCCGTGGTGATCTACTACGCGAGCAAAATGTTGGACGAGGCCCAACGAAATTATACGGTCACAGAGAAAGAATTGCTTGTTGTAGTCTTCGGGCTTAAGAAGTTCCGACCTTACCTACTGGGATCCCACGTGACCATCTATACTGACCATTCAGCCATCCGACACCTATTGGCTAAAAAGGACGCAAAACCCAGGCTCATCAGATGGATCCTGCTCTTGTAGGAATTTGACCTGGAAATCCGCGACAAAGTCGGATCAAAGAATGTGGTGGCTGACCACTTATCTAGACTTCACCTAGACCACATTGGGCCCTCCCTACCTTTATCTGACACCTTCCCCGATGAACACATTCTGGCCGTGCAAGACAAGAAACTGCCTTGGTATGCTGACTATGTCAACTACCTAGTTGTAGGACAGACCCCGCACAGCTGGTCCAGACAGCAATGGGACAGGTTCTTAGCTGAGGCCAAGCACTATTTCTAGGATGATCCCATGTTGTTTCGCATCTGTGCCGACCAGATCATTAGGAGGTGTATCCCTGAGAACGAAGTTCAAAGTGTGCTATCTTTCTGTAATAGCCAAGCTTGTGGTGGCCACTTCTCTGGAAAGAAAATGGCTGTGAAGGTTCTGCAGTCTGGATTTTACAGGCCTTCCCTATTTAAGGATGCACACAACTTTGCCAAGACTTGCTCACGCTGCCAAACGCTGGGGACCATGACCAGAAAAGATATAATGCCCCTCCAGCCCATCTTGATTGTCGAAATCTTCGACGTTTGGGGTATCATTTTATGAGCCCCTTTCCACCATCCAATGGCTTTGAGTACATCCTAGTCTTGGTAGACTATGTTTCTAAATGGATTGAAGCCGTTGCCACCTACTGATGCAATCACAAGATTGTCATGGACTTTGTTAAACATAATATTTTTTCCTGATTTGGAATACCAAAGGCCATGATCAGTGATGGTGGAAGTCATTTTATTCACTCCCAATTCTGTGCCCTACTTAGCTTAGAAAATACGGGGTTAACCACCTCATTGCTACCCCGTATCATCCGCAAACAAATGGGCAGACCGAGGTCTTAAATAGACAAATCAAGAACATTTTATAAAAGACTGTAAGACCTAATAGGAAAGACTGGTCCACACGACTAGATGATGCCCTGTGGGCATACAGGACCGCTTTCAAGACCCCGATAGGCATGTCACCTTATCACCTGGTCTTTAGCAAAGCCTGCCACCTTCCTGTCGAATTGGAACATCGGGCCTACTAGGCTATCAAGCAATGTAACATGGATTCCCAGTTAGCCGGTGCACAGAGGATGCTCCAACTCTTTGAGCTCGAAGAAATTCATCGAGACGCCTTTGAGAATAGTCGACTATATAAGGAGAAAATGAAAGCCATCCACGACCGACTCATCCATAGAAAGACCTTTGAACCTAACCAGCAAGTTTGGCTGTTTGATGCCCGCCTAAAACTCTTTCCGAGGAAACTCAGGTTCAAATGGACAGGACCATTTCGGGTGGTTAAGCCTCACTCTAATGGGGCGGTTGAAATCGCTGATCTAAACATTGGGCACACTTTTACCGTTAATGGTCAAAGATTGAAACACTTCCTAGCTCAGGTTCCCCCAAAGGAGAGTGTCACCCTCATTGAGGGATGACACGAAGCACCGCCCAGCTGGAGGCGTTAAACTCAGTGCTTCCTGGGAGGCAACCCAGAGGATTCAGACTGATCCGGTATTTTACGTCACTCAGGTAATATCTTTTTGAACCCTTGTTGCATCCATGTATTTACCAATGAGGACATTATCCAACTTAAGCATGGGGGTGTGGTAAATTGCACGATCCTGAGCTCATTTAATCAGTCTGAATAAAATAAAAAAAAAATTGAATTTAGGAAGAAACTTAGGCATTAGAAACTTGTCAATAGTGGGAAATAATACAAAAAGAACTTGAACACTTAGACTTTTCAGGCCTTCAAGCTTAATCAGCCCTGGTGTCCGTTAAAATATGGATTTGGCTTCAAATCCTTGCAACCTTAAGCTACTCTAATCCACCTACTAAATAAGGTGATAAGTATACGACTTATCAACTCACCCTCTAACTCAGGACTTTAAGTCTAAGCATCTACACACATTTTTGCACAAACTCACTCCTTGGAGATTTCGACAGAAATTGGGTAGCTAATGAACTCTCTAGGGTGGTATGGCTGATAAGTTGTCGTGGGTAACAGCCCATTGGCAGGTTGTCCAGAGCCCAGCCACGGGACCACTTCTTCATTGCCTCTAGGTAAATTTGAGATCAAGGAAGACACCTACAAAAAAGAAGAAGAAGAAAATAAAATAAACCACACTTCACCGCACGAGTATGGCTGGCAAGTGATCATGGGTAACAGCCCATTGGTCGGTTGTTCAGAGCCCAACTCAGTACTTACACAAAAAGAACCAAAACACTTAAGGAAGAAGCGGGGAAGTAGTACAAGCCGGGGAGATATACACTAGAAAAATCCTTGTGTTGACCCCAATTAAAACAAACGTAGGGAGAAAGCTACCGATCGAACAAATACACCTTCAAGCAAAATACTTCCTCTTCTGGTCACCTAGGGGCGTAGAAACCCGGAGTCTGTCTGAATTACCGTTGAGTGAGTCTATCACGATCTTCACACCAAGATGCTTAGCACTTAGAGTTTTGTCCGAGTTTTGGGTGGGTTGGGTAGCCGTAAAAAGTTACCAACCCACTCTGAATTCCAAAAAATCTAAATATATATATGTATATGCATATTTACATACATTAAAGCAAGGATTCAATTGATTCGTATTTTGGCAGACACCCAGGCGCTACTTAGTCTTTGTAGATTAAGATCTTAGTATATTTCCTCCTATTGACAAGTGACAAAGTGTCTAAGTAATTACTTCTTAAATTCTGACAGAAAATAAAGGCTAGAAGAAACCTTGCTAAGGACTAGCAAGGAGTAAGCATGGGGGTATGATATCACTGCATCTTGGGGTGATAATTCTGTTAATAGGGCCCATCTTAAGAATAAAAGGCACAGATAACACAACATAAGTAGAATGGGAGCATTGCATGCATATACATCCAGATTACTTATAAAACAGTATTAATGGCCATTTGTATGAGCACTTGTCAAAGTAGGCCTCAGATGAGCAATCGAATCGCACGGATGGATTCAGAGCGACAAGCGAAGTCCAACGGACTCGAAATTGGCCAAATCCGGCATCCCAAGAAGTTATGACCATTGATCTGATGATCAACGGCCCATGGCGCGCCACGTGGCACCCTCTCACCACATCCTGATCACCGCCCGCTTCCACCTTCACCTGGAGGATAGATCTCAGCTGTCGATCTCCGATCGAACAGCTGAGAACCGCGCGCACGCCTGCACTCGCCGCGACAAACCAGCGGGAGCAGCGCAGCGGTTGGAGCCCACGCCCGTGCTCACGCGACGCGAGTTCGAGTCGCGCAGAGCTGAATTACGGAGACAACGACGCGCGCGGGCGAAATTGGGCCGCCCGATCAGCAACGGACGGACAAAATCGCGAGACGTGGCGGCCGTAGATGTACCTTGGCCAGACGCGCGTGATGATGCGGGCGCAAGGGCGCAATCTAAGCGAGCGCCTCGCGCAAGATCCGAAGATCAGACGGCTTGTGGCGAGCGCACATGGATCGGGTGCGAGGAAGCACGGTTGCGGGCGAGAGACCGGTGGGCAAGGGTCTTCACCAACATTTTGGGAAGGGTTTTAGCGATGTCCCGGACGTCGCTAAAACCCCTTCATCATTTGGAAAGCCCTTCTCCCTATTTAAACCCCTTCTAACCACCCATTCAAGGCATTCACCCCACTTGCAACTACTCTACCCCTCTCCTAGCTACCTTTAAGCCCTTTTGTAATCGTCGGAGACGACGAGCCGTCGACGTAGCCCTCCCACCACCTTGGCTGCCTCGCCACCCTCTTTCTCTTTCTTCCCTTCTTTTAAGCTTTACTTTACTTATGTTCAAGCATTTATCTAATGTTGTAATTATGAACTAAAGTTGCATGATTAATGAAGTTATTTTCTATTCAATTGCTTGCTCTATTTTCTATTCGAGTTGCATGTTGCAAATGAAACAATTCTAACCTTAACCTCTCTCTCTTGCTCTCTCTCTCTCTCTCTTTTCACCTGCGCTTTTTTGCAAGCAAAACCCCACGATTTTCGTGACAATAAGTGACAAGAAGAATCCGATTTTTACGCCTCCCTGAGACCAACACTCGGACTCACATATGTTTCTTTACTTTAAAACCGACATTGCAAGTGCAAACTATAACGACACTTCCAAACACACCCGCACGCGCACGTCACTAGCTGCCCTTGGGTTGGGACCCGGGGTTAGGATTGGCTACTCTACACCAACTTCTGTTGGCCCTCACGTACACGGTACCGGAGAAAGCTACTAGTGTAGGGAGGGAGCTAGCCACCCCACGGGGCCCGGGGTTCAGATAGCCACCCTACATCGACTTGTTAAGCCCTCTGGGCAAACTGGAGTAGTCAGATGAGGGTGCGCGGACTGTGGAGGGGCTAGACCCCTGTTTCTGAGAGGGCTAGGCCCTATACTGTTCCGTGTTGTACTTTGGGCGTACCCACAAGCGAAAATGACTGACCGCGTGCTAGTGCGGGATAGCTACCCGTGCGCTTATCGCGCGTGCTGTAGTCACCGCTACGTCTGTCTATGACCTCGAGGTGGTTGACTGAGTGTAGGACTACCACGAGGAACTCTCCCGGCCAAGAGAGCACCACGTGTGCCTTCTACTCTTCGAAAGAGACTGCAATCAAGATCGTTCCCACAAGGAACATGTGAGATCAAGAAAGAAATCTGAAAGTAAATCAATGGGGTGAAAGGAAATTAATTGTAAAATAAAGAACTAGAAAAGATAAATTTACCTGCTAGTTTTTACTGCTTTAGATAGTCTGGTTACCACTCTACTCAGCGTTCATTGACTCTGTTTTTACATAACCCTTTACAGGTCCAGGAGTTGAGCAGCCCGAGTTACCAACTGCAGAGGGTGCTGGGCCCAATCGAGCCCAGCAATAGTTTTTCGTGCCGTTGTACTTTCTTTTCTGCTAGTGTTAAGACCCGTGCTATTAGAGCCTTTTAAGACGTCTGGACTATGGGTCAGACGTCTGAGCACCTTCCCAGATGTCTGGAAATCGAAATTTTTTAGTATGAGCTCGCATCTGCGTGTGTGCTGCGTGCAAACAGTACCCCTCATTTTTCCTCCTCTCTCTTTCCACCCCAGCAAAACCCTAAACCCTCACCCTTATAAAGCCCCCCTCCTCTCTCGTCCTCCTCACTTCACAGCCACCAGCCCTTCCCCTCTTCTTCCCCACTCCAGCAAGAGAGGCAGCGCAAGCGAGAGAGCGCGCAGGCAATGTCAAGGAGCAACGGCGTGAGGAGAGGAGGAGGAGAGCAAGCTCGTGAGCTCATGTGAGAGCTCACTGGTGAGCACATGGCCGGAGTGGCATGTGCGCTACGAGGAGTGCGTCGGAGAGGTCCTCCCCGACCCTGTTACAGCCGGAGCAGCAAGCGAGAGGGCGCGACGCAGCCACGTGTGGCGCGAGAGCAGCGGAAGCAGGTCCTGGTTTTGGGTTTTTCCCAGAATCAGACGTCTGGAGAGACGTCCAGACGATGGAGAGGACGTCTGGAGGCGATTCCAGACGTCTAAGGAGAGAGTCTTGCGGAGGTACGTCTCTTTGCGGATACGACCATGCAGGCCGCTCTGCCGATCCCTTTTTGCATGCCCGTTTTGAGAAGATCGGGTGTCTGCGTGCAGGATTCACTTTGGGAAGGCGCGGGACACGCCCTCCCACGCCTTTCATATGGCCAGGGAGCTTACCAGACAACTGTATGCACTTCCAGACGTCGGGAGAGGTGGTCGGACGTCTGGAGCTGGGTCCAGACGGTCCAGAAGAGTTCCTGGATGTCTGAGGATTGGCACAGGGCTTGAGGTATGATACTGGACACTTTTAAGACATCTGGAAGTTGTTCCAGACGTCTTATTTGAGTTAGAAATGCTATTTTTGACCCGTTTAGGGTCTGTTTGAGGTCCGTTTTCTGCAAATAAGATACCAATGTTTCCCATATGATTTCCTCTACTTGTTAGAAGACTTTCTATACTGTTCTGAATATTCTTTTGTGATTGATCCTTGTGATAGGACTTCGTTCCGTTGCAGGTTCGGGGCTTGTTGAGGCACGTGAGCCTGCCGTTCAAGCCCCCACTACTCCTGGGTTTACTGGTAGAGTGGCTTCCCCTTAATTTAATTAAAACCTAATGCACGTGTGGAATGAATGATTAGAACCTAGGATATGGCATGAATCCTAGGACGAGAAACACTTGAAATGTCTGTAATGGATGATTGAAGTGCAGTCTTGAATGAGTAGATAGAATGATAACAATTGCCTGTAAATAAATAACAGCTGCCTGTGAAATGTAAAGTACTTGTACTAGCAAACTGTTGCATGTAAATTCCTGCTGTATACGTTAAATGACATAATACGAGCTGCATGTATTTAAATTGAGAATGGTAACGTGAATGATGGAAATACGAGCTACCTGTGTATAACCGGTGTATGGAAATGTAAACAATAGAAATGCGAGCTACATATGTATAACCTGAGAATGGAAATAGAAATGATGAAACGTGGTATGGCTTGGCCTGAGGAATATGAGCATGAACCCTACGGGGAATTAGGAGTAGAGCTCCTGGAAATAAATGGAATGGATCTGAAAATGTGAGTGGGGAAGTGAGCTGGCCCTTGAGTATGGAGTACCAAGGAGAGTGACTCTCCCCCTGTTTAGTGCAGAGTGGAGCTAGCCACCCTTGGGTTGAGACCCGGGGCTAGGATTGGCCACTCTGTACTGACTTCTTGGACCTCGCGTACACGGTACCAGGGAGAGCTATTAGTGTAGGGAGAGAGCTAGCCACCCCACGGGGCTCGGGGTTCAGCTAGCCGCCCTACACCGACTTGTTAAGCCCTCTAGGCAAACCAGGGTAGTCAGGCGAGGGTGCGTGAACTGTGAAGGGGTGAGACCCCTGTTTGGTTGCTAAGAGGGGCTAGACCCCTGTTACTGAGAGGGCTAGGCCCTATACTGGTTTCGTGCTGTACTTTGGGTGCACCCGTTAGCGGAAACGACTAACCGCGTGCCAGTGAGGGGTCGCTATGCATGCACTTATTGCACGTGCCGTAGTCACCGTCACGTCTGTCCGTGACCTTAAGGTGGTTGACTGGGTGTAGGATCACCACGGGGGACTCTCCCAGCCAGGAGAGCACCACGTGTGCCTTCTACTCTTCATAAAATACTGCAATCAAGATCGTTCCCACAAGGAACATTCGAGATCAAGAAAGAGATCTGATAAATAAATCAATGGGTAAAAAGGGAATAACTTGTGAAATAATGTATTGGAAACAACAACTACCTGTCCACTTTTACTACTTTAGTTAGTTGGTTGCCACTCTACTCAGCATTCGCTGACTTTGTGTACTCATAACTTTTTTCAGGACCAGGTGTTGAGCAGCCAGAGCCTACCGCTGCAGAGGGTGCTGGGCCCAGTAGAACCCAGTAGTCGTAGCTTCTCTTTTGGTACTTCTTTCTGTTGTAGTGAGTAGACTCTTGTACCTTTACGTTTGTACGCTTACATTCTGTACTTTATATTCTTGTACCTGGTTACTTTTCTACTGTTGTGGTAGTATGTACTGTAGCAGTTTTTACTTCTTTACTACTGTACTTTTGTTACTGTTAGTTGCTTAGCATAGTGAATGTGGTTTACTTTCTTGCTTTTTTGTTACTCTCTTGTTGGACGACTGGGTCTTGGGATCAGTCGAGTAGATCCGGTCTCGTGTCCTGTAGGGATTAAGGAACCAGATCGTAACAAGATGGTATCAGAGCAAGGTCGTCCCGAGAAGTGAACCAACTAGCTTAAGAATAACCAATTCACGTGCTTGTAACTAGAGCAACCACCACAACGTACCTTTTGACATTTGTTCTGTGGTTCTTTTGCTGAATGTCCGTTAGAATTAATGTCTTATTCTGTTGTTCGCGTCTTCTTGCAGGAGATGCCTCAACGTGGAGTCATTGAGGCAGGCCGTGGACGTGGCCGTGGACGAGGTCGAAGGGGTGGACGTGTTGAGCCCGATGTTTCAGTGGACCAGCCACTTCTTCCAGGCATTTAGGCCCAGGACCTCGCCCAGCTGATACGGGAGATTGTATGAGAGGAGCTCCATCCGCCTCCACGATCTCCTATCCCTGGGGACGTGGAGGGGGAGTCCTCTGTGGGACCACAAGACAGATGTAACGCTGGACGTGGGGGAGGGGGTAGTCCTCCACCGCCCCCACCGTCCTCTAACACTTCTGAGCACGAGCCCTCCCTGCCTGGAGGCATGCCCGTTCCCCCACTATAGCAACACTACTAGCTTTTCAGACAGCTCCAGAAGCTGAAGCCCCCCTCCTTCAAGGGGGATGAGGACCTGACCGAGGCGAAGGACTGGCTCGAGTAGATCGAGAAGGCGTTTGACACCCTTCGCCCCCCTGTGGAGTGCCGCGTGGCCTTTGCCACATACCAGCTAGAGAGCGTGGCATATAGGTGGTGGAGGGCGGTCAAGGGTCAGGAGAGGGTAGAGCCGACGTGGGACCAGTTTGTGGCCCTCTTCTGCGAGCAGTACTTCCTGCAAACATGGTAGGATCAGAGGAAGCACTAGTTCCACACTCTCTGCCAGGGGACGATGATTGTGAGCGCGTATCGTACGCGTTTTCTGGAGCTGTCTCGTTTTGCCGCGACAGTTGTGGCGACTGAGGAGGAGCGCCTGTGGAGGTTCACCGAGGGGCTCTGGCCTGCTATTCGGGGGTATGTCAAACCCCTGAAGCTGCCCACGTTCTCGAGAGTGGTGGAGGTAGCTATGACATATGAGGAGACCAACCCGGCCGCACGTAACACTGACAGCGGACGGAAGAAGCCCTACCAGCTAGACTACTCACAGGACCGGTGAGAGAGGAGGCACGTAGCGCCCACAGGAGAGCCATCACGCTTTGTGGGGCCGTCAGTGGCCTTTGGGGGCCCCCGACAGGGGCCAGCTGCCAGCATTGGACCCCCGCCCAACCGTCAGTAGGGACCTACCGAGGGCGGGAGTCGAGTTCCCCTTTGCTACCAGTGTGGCTAGCCGGCCACATCAGGAGGGACTACCCGTTTAGGGCTGGAGGTCCGCAGTTGCTCCCTACACCAAGCATTGGAGGACGAGCAGGAGGCCGTGGTTCCCAGGCGCATAGGGGAGGTCAGCAGTCGAGGGGAGGGTACCAACCAGCGGCCACCCATCCAACGCAGAGTGTGGCTGCTTCGTCCACACCAAGAGCTGAGGGGCATATCAATGCCCTGACACACCGAGATGCCAGAGCTTCAGGTTCAGTGGTGGCAAGTATGGTTACTGATGTAAACACATTTACACTACTTAAAATGTCTATTTATGCATGTTCTTAAGCATAGGATTGCATTTCATGATATAAATATTGCATAACATGCATCATCTTGCATTTAGAGTAGTTTGAATAAAATGGAGGTTAATTGTCTCCTTTTATGTGCTTGGACAGGGCAAACATTTATCGGGGCCTCGGATCAAAGATCTAACCGTATGGATGTGATCAGGGCGACGATTGGAGTTCAACGACTCCAAGATCGCCCTAATCAGGCATCCGTAGCATCAGATATAGACCGGGGAACCCTAGAAGATCAAGGGACAGGATGGTGTAAATCCGTACTTCAAATGACAAATCCGACCGCACGGATGAATTCGGATCGACAATAGCAGTCCAACGACACAATAATCGAGTCAATCCGACATCCGTGGCACCATCTACAACTTCCAGAAGATGGACGGCCAAGATGACGCCACGTGGAGCCATCTCAGCCGCCCAAACGGCCGCTTGCATCTTGTGAAGACCGCGCACCCGTCTCCTCTCCGCCGTTGGATCTCGATCCAACGGCTGCGACGCGCCCGCGCTGAAGTCAAGCGCTCGACACAAACGCGAGCGCAGCGCAGCGGTCGAGCGCTTTAACGCGAAGCAGCGATGCGCATTCGAGCCGTGCCCCACAGAAATTGGAGCAGTGGCGCACCTCCAATCGACCGCACGATCGCGATCCAACGGCCGCGCGCGCCTGATAACGCCGACGCGCGATTGGACGCGCGATCGCACGCACAGGCGGGCGGGCGGCAGCGGTGAAGGCGCGATTTTAAGCCGGCTGAGACTTTACGGACGTGCGTAGGCATTACGCACGCAGGCAGCCGAGCGGGCGCGCGTGGGCGCGGCGGCGACGGCCACGTCGGGGCTTTAGTGACGGATTTATCCGTCACTAAAGACCCCTTATTTATTATTTTGAAGATGTAATGTTCATTTTGCCCCCACTCCTTACAACTATAAAAGGAGACCCCCTCCATACGAAATTTTCATCCCTTCTTTCTCCTCTCTACCCCTCCAAAGCTCAAGAGAAGCTTGTCCCACACCCGGGATGCTTCTCGCGAGATAAAGTCCAATTTTCGTTCCCCTTCGGAAGTGGATCCCGCGACGACGACGACGTGCTGCTTCGTTCCCGTTCTTCTGATTCGTCCTCCTTCGTCCCGCTTCGTTCTCCTTCGTCCAGGCGTCGTCCCGTCCGGCTCGTCCTCCAAGCAACCGTCGAGGAGGATTTCTCTCTCCCTATTCTTTTTACCGCTTTCTAGTATAGATTTACTGCTTTCTAGATTAATCTACTCGTCCTCCAAGCAATCGTCGAGGAGGACATTTCTCTCTCCATTCTTTTAATGCTTTCTAGAGTAAAATTATCGCTTTCTAGAGTAATTGTTTTATGCTTTCTAGTTGTAATGAACAATCTCTTCAATACAAAAATTTCTTGTTCATTCTACATCTCATTTTGATTTCTCTGTGTAATATTCTCTTTCTCTCTTACTCTCTCTCTCTTCTATTTGTTGTAGATACTTAGATAGTTTAAATTGAATTTCTTCGTGACAAAATAAAAACGAAACGCGAAGTTTTTAAATCAAACGTCCGCCTCCCTGTGTTCGACCCGGAATTTTAATTTCGGTATAAATTTTATTTGTTGAACACGAATCCTTCGCTTTCGAACTACAACGACGGGTTTTTCCAAAATCGAACACGTTAGCGTAGGTTCTTAGACGTTCAACAGTTACAGTTTCCGGCAGACTAGTTTACACACTTTTTAATTCGACGCCACACACTCATTTGTTGCTGCTACTTTTGCTGTCAGTTTGGGACAGGACTGTGTGTTGTTAGAGGATCCTTTTGTGATCAGAGGTCCGGGGGCTCACTGTTTGTAGCTAAGGAGGTTTACACAGACTGTGAGGTCAGTGCTGGGGGACATAGCCTCCCCGTTAACTTGATTGTGATACCGATGGAGGACTTTGGTGTGATTCTGGGGATGGATTGGTTGTCCGCTTACCACGCTTTGGTGGACTATTTTGAGAAGAAGATCGTATTCTCCATACTGAAGATGCCTTCTTTTGAGTTTCACGGATAGCGGGTGGACGGAGGCTTCAGGTGCATTTCTGCACTTCAGGCGGCGAGACTTTTGGGCCAGGGGTGTGAGGGCTTTCTGGGTTGTGTAGTGGCAGAGCCCAGCCCCGTGGCAGACATTCAGAGCATCCCGGTGGTTAAAGAGTACCCCGACGTGTTTCCAGAGGAGCTGCCAGGACTACCGCCCGAGCGTGAGATCGAGTTCGAGATCTCACTGATACCGGGGACCAGCCCCATTTCTACAGCAAGTGCGAGTTCTAGTTGAGGCAGGTGACCTTTCTAGGTCATGTGATTTCAGGGGATGGCTTAGCTGTGGATCTTGCCAAGGTTAAGGCAGTGCTCAGGTGAGAGAGATCACGTACAGTGACAAAGATCCGCAGTTTCTTGGGATTGGCAGGCTACTACCGGGGGTTTATCAGGGGTTTCTCGCAGATTGCACGTCCTATGACATAGTTGACCTAGAAGGACGTGCCCTTTTCTTGGACAGATGCTTGTAAGGTGTGTTTTCAGGAGTTGAAGGAGAGGTTGACTTCGGCTCCTATGCTTACCATCCCAGACAGCAGTGGCGGTTTCATTGTATACACAGACGCTTCGTTGCAGGGGTTAGGGGGTGTGCTCATGCAGCAGGGTCACGTTGTCACTTACGCTTCGCGGCAACTAAAGCCCCATGAGCATAGCTACCCTACCCACGACTTAGAGGTGGCAATTGTCATCTTCGCGCTGAAGACATGGAGGCACTACCTGTACGGTGAGACTTTTGAGATATTCACAGATCATAAGAGCCTCAGATATTTGTTTGATCAGAAGGAGCTTAACATGAGGTAGAAACGTTGGTTAGAGCTCCTGAAGGACTATGAGTGCAGCATCTCCTACCATCCGGGGAAGGCCAACGTGGTGGCTGACACCTTGAGCCGTAAGGCGTCTGCCCACTTGGCCAATTTACAGGCATAGAGTTGGAGACTCATGGAGGAGATGAGCAGTTGGCAACCCTTAGAGTTACTGGGGCACTATGGGCTAGTGATTGTGACACGACAGACAAGACCAGAGCTAATAGACCGCATCATCACAGGACAGATGACAGATCCATACCTGCTGTTGTTGCGAGACAGAGTACTGTCAGGGGACCCTGGAGACTTCTCCTTTATTGACGAGGTACTGCGCATGAGGGGACGTTTGTGCATTCCCAGAGACGAGGAGTTGTTGAGAGAGCTCCTGACTGAGGCACGCAGTTCCAGGTTCACCATACATCCTGGGAACACGAAGATGTATCATGATCTGAGACATGACTTTTGGTGGAGGGGGATGAAGCGAGATGTAGGTGAGTTCGTGCAGCAGTGTTTAGTATGCCAGCAGGTGAAGAACGAGCATCAGAGGCCTGTAGGGCCGTTGCAGCCACTTCCAATGCCAGAGTGGAAGTGGGAGAGCATCACCATGGACTTGTTGGTGGGTTTGCCCGTTATCCAGCGAGGACACGACGCAGTCTGGGTGATTGTAGACAGATTGAAGAAGATGTCACATTTCTTGTCGATCCTAGTCACCTTGGGACCAGCACAGTTGGCAGAGAGGTATATTCGCGACGTGGTAGGTATATTCGCGACGTGGTACGTCTACACGGAGATCCGTGCAAGATTGTATCTGACCGGGATACCCATTTTACGTCCTAGTTTTGGGCTGAGTTTCAGCAAGCTTTGGGGACACGGTTGAGGTTCAGCATGGCGTACTACCCCCATACGAACAGACAGTCCGAACGCACAATACAGACACTTGAGGACCTTTTGCGTGCCTATGTGCTAGACTGGAGGGGCTCTTGGGAGGAGCACTTGCCCCAGGCAGAGTTTGCATATAATAACAACTATCATTCGAGTATCCGCATCGCACCATACGAGGCTCTGTACGGATGGAGGTGCACTATGCCCTTAAGTTGGGTTGAGGTGGGGACCAAGTGGGAGGTTAGCCCCCGACTGATCCGGCAGAGTCAGGAGGTGGTAGAGCAGATGATGAGAACCTCATCATGAGCCATAACTAGCTCATTTTGACCTAATACAGAAGATAAAAGCTCCTACATAACTCAAGGAAAGGCTTAACTCAGAGGATTCTGAGTTTAAGAAGAAAATAAGTCATAAGGGGTAAAAATGCAATTTTACCAGCACAATCTGCAAACAGGGTAACTCAGGATCCAAACATAGGTCAAACTAACCTAATAAGAAGGAAAGTGGGATAATCTGATCTGATAAGGGCTACATCAACTCCAAGGAATTAAATGACAATCTGTAACCCTAAAACAAACCCACTCCAATTCATAAGGTTCGAGGCAAATAAAAAATCGAATAAACCCTCTAAAATTCATAGAAAAATAATCTCTAGGGTTTAGAACCTCCAATTTGGCCTTAGGAATCCATTTTGACCTACATTGAGAACCATGACCAATTAATAACTTAATTTAGGTTTTTTGCGTAAATTGACCGGTCAAACAAGGTTTGATCTAGAAATAAAATTCACCATCAGAATCCTTATGACCTAATTAGCCATGTATAAAAACTTAAGCCTAAGAAGAGACCTTCTTGACCAACTTTACATTTTGGTCCTCATCTATCACTTTTTGGCCCTCAACTTTTGAAACCCTCACATTTTGGCCCCTAACTCTTCTTCGTTCTTTGCATTTGGGTCCTCCCTGCAAAACCCTGATCAGCGCCATGCTCCGGCGACTTTGCGCGGAGCATGGCGCCGCGTAGGGTGAGGGAGACCCTCTGCCAAGTCAACCTGGGGTTCCCTACGACGTCTGCCGTAGCAGAGACACCTCCACGCTCTCTGCCATCGCCCACACCTTCCGTGCGAATGCGCGGAAGGTAAGGGTGGCAGTCCGGCCATCCTCCGGCGAGGGACGCACGTCGCCTCCCTCCGTCCTCCTCTCTGATTCCACCTCTATAAAAACCGCCCCCGTCCACCGAACTCAACAGCTCGGTTCTGACGGAGAAAACCCCTCCTCTTCCCTCTCTTCCCACTCCGGCAGAAGCCCCCTGCTCCGGCGGTTCTTCCTCCTCCTCCTCGTCGCTCTACCGCACTACCAGCAGCAGAGCTGCCTTCACCCGCTCTTCCCGTGTCGCGCCGTACCCAGCACGCGCTCTCCCGCTCTCTCCTCGCCGCCGCCCCTTCTCTCTGGGCACCTTCTTCTCCTGCTCCGGTCCCCCTCGTCCCTCCAAGAAGGTACAGTTCTTCCCTTTCCTCCCCTCTTTCTTTTCCCTATTTTAATTTGCTCAACCACCCTTCGACCGCGCCTAATCACCCTCACCTTCTCCATCTCAGGCCACCCTCCGGCGAGACGTTCCCATCTCTCCGCAGCCCCATACGCCTCGCCGACCCTCACAGAACCTCCGCCTCACCACACTGAGCAACCTCCGCTCACCCATTATCGCTCCACCGCCCCACCACACTCCACCGAACAAACCCATTTTTCCGGTCGCAGTTCGACCTAGGGCCGCCGCCAGACACCGCCCCACAACCTGCTACCCCCCGCATTACCTTCGCCGTGCCACGGCGAAGGTCACCCTGTAGTCTGATTAGGCCGAGAGGGTCTGTTTGTGTTTGGCAGGTCTGCAGCCCCGGCCGCCATTGGCGACAAGGCGAGGAGCTTCCAAGCAAGCTCCAGGCCCTGCAGCAACAGGATCCCAGCTGAGGCGAAGCGGGGGGACTTGAGCGAAGGCAAGGAGTAGATCTGCGAAGAGAAACAAGCACGTTGCTACTGAAGCTAGGTCGCGCCTTCCTGCGGGCACGCGCAAGCGAGGGACAAAATTTAGTCCCACATCGTGGGATTTCAAAGCGCCGCACCGGTTTAAATTGTTTTTGTGAAATAAGCTTATCGCCTCAGTACACGGGGTGAGGTCCCTCTCACCCGCTCACCCGGCCTCGTCCGCGATCACCCCCCACGGACCTGGCCCGACCCGTTTACCGGACCTGCACTCCTCGCCCACCACCGCACGTCGGTGGGCCTGGACCCGGGCATGACCCGTACCCGAATACCCGGCAGCTCTGGGAAAGCTATCCTACGAGCGGAATCTGAGAGAGAGATACGCAGGAGAGGGTAGAGTAGGTTTTTGCCCTGACCAATCTGTGAGTGTGCAGGCACAAAGGAAGAAGAAGAAGAGAGGGCAGACTACAGAGGAAGAAGGAGAAGAGAAAGAAGAAAGGAGTAGCCAGAGTTGTGGCTGCTTGAAGAAAAGCGAGGCAGAGAAGAGGAAGGCCGGCGAAGAAAGACTGAAGGAAGAAGAAGGAGGAGCACCAAGCAGCACTGTAGCAGCGGCGACTTAAGTCGTCTGATTGGAAAATCAGACGACGCTCTGCAGAGGAAGAGAAGAAGGAGGAAAGAAGAGCAAGCACCGCACAGAGGAAGAAGAAAAAAAAGAAGCTGAAGAAGAAGACGAGAAGCGCAAGGAAGACAGAGCTGAAAGAAGAAGAGAAGAAATAGAAGAAGCTATGAAGAAAGAAGAAAAGAGAAGAAGACAAGCAAAGAGAGAAAGAAGAGAAGAAGAAAAAGCCAACAAAATAAATCTCTCTCTCTCTCTTTTCACTTTTGTAATAGAAACTTTGTACTTCTAGAATACAATTTACTCCCTGAGTTCGACCTGGGAAAACTTTTATTTTTCGAGTAACAAATTATATTAAACTGGTAACTGCTCCTCTATACTATACTACAACGAGATATTAAAACCATAGAGGATTGGCACCGAACCAGTTTTTGGAGCCGTTGCCGGGGAGCAACGGCTATTCTAGAAGATTTGAAATTCTTTTAAGAGATTGCTAATCTTTTTCTCTCTCTTATGTGCAGGTAAAAATGAGAAGAGCAGCCGCACAACAAACACTCCAACAAACAGGTAATCTTCATTAGCCCTCTCTTAAACTCCCTTAAAATCTAAAAAGGAACGAAAAGAAAAATCAACTTAGGGCTACCTGCATCATACATAGTAATTCCTCAAAGTTGCCTAAATTTTTCATTTCCACACATTTTAACTGTCCATCCAACTAAGGTAACTAGGGCTAAAACCTTCTTGATTGAGCCCTAGATACTACATTTTTGAGGCAACTGAAATGGACCAACTAGAGCCAACTCAGGAATTGAAAAGCTAGGGTTTTTAGAGACACACCTTCTATTAACAAAGAAAAGATCTTCCCAAAAAGAGGTGTACCTAAACCTTGTTTGAAAAGATCTATACAAGAGGAACCCTAAGCAAATCAGGCTCTTAAATCCATTTGAACCTTAAAAGAAAGGACCCAAAAGCTCTCAAAGGAACAAGAGGTGAAGTTGACCCTTTGGGTCAACCAACCTTAAAATTAGGTCACTTCTTCACTCAAAATACTTAAAAGGTCAAGTGGAACCCTAAGCACCCTGATCTTAAACCAAAATTGGTAGACTTAAGAGGTCAAGATCCCCATTCTGGTCTACCTGGAACCGCAGTGACAAGAGAGGTCAAGTGGGGGAAACCCTGTAACCCGTGGGGACGCTTTACCGTGTAGGGGTCTTCGCGGGACTCACCCTCTCTGGCTTCCCAGGTAATTCTCAGGTGGACGATCTTTCTGATCAAGGGGTCCATCTGCCCCGCACCTCTATAGTCACCCAACACATTTTTGGGTGACTTGATTGGGTCCAGCACCTTCTAAACTCTTCCACTCCAACAGTGCATGAACGGTAGGAGATCCTTAAGACCACCCTTAAGATCTCCTTTAGGAATTCACTCTCGTCAAGGCCCAGCCTTGACTCCCGTGTTTGAACAACAACCTTACCCCATCATTCTCTCATCTGATTCTAAATCAAGCTCTTCTTCTTCCCCTATCATGCCTCAACCTGTTGAGGAAGAAAACAATTTGGAGCACCAGCTCCAGCAACACAATGACCTCTTCCAAAACTTTGTGCACCCACCGCAGCGTCCTATGATGCGGGACCATTATAATCCTACTGCGGTGGCCATTGAGCCTCGAGTCAGAATCCCGACTGGAGGACCTGATTCCGAATTGAAGCCCAACATGATTCATGCTATACCTAAATTCCATGGCCTTAATTCCGAAGATCCCTTCCAGCACATCAAACAACTAAAGCATCTGGCCCAAACTTTTGGGTCAGACGCGTAAAATCGGGATATTCTTCTCATGAAGATGTTCTCCTTTTCTCTTATGGACAAGGCCGCTAATTGGTATCAAACTCAGACCCGGCCGATCAACACTTGGGAAGAACTTCAGTCCGAGTTTTTGAAAAAGTTCTTCCCCGTTGGTTGGACCAACGCCTTGCGCCATCAGATTACACACGTCACTCAACAAACAGGGGAACCTCTCCATGAGGCATGGGATCGCTTTCAGGATCTCATGAGAAAGTGCCCCCATCACGGAGTTCCTAAATGGGAACAGGTCCAATCTTTTTACCAGGGACTCCGTGAGGACATTCGTCTTTTCATCAATGCAACTTGCGGAGGAAATATCATGGGTCAACATGAAGACACCGTGTGGGAGATTCTCGAAAACATGTGCGAGAACTCCATCAACAATGACTCCATGGGATTATTCGACAGGACGAATACCCGCGCTTCGACGAATCTTAGGGGAGCACATGAGACGCAGGGCCTGTCCGCATCAGTCGACCTAGAGTTAATGGCCAGTCGATTGGACAAGGTCTCAATCATCGAGAAGAAGGTGGATGAGCTGACTCAGCACTTGCAGCGAGCCACCTCTGCGCGTAACTCCTTTGCACAACCTCCTTCCACACAGGATACTGTGCAAAGCATTCTCCACCGATCTTCCCCTAGGATGGATCCATATCCATCCCCATCTGATTCTCGGATCGGAGGATCATCCGATCCTTTTTACACCAGCCCGGGGAATTCCATTCCCCCTTTCTCTGATTCTCTAGAGGTTCCTCAGACCTGCGAGGACCTCAACGCCATCCAGAACGACCCGTTCTCCAACACCTATAACCCTGGATGGCGAAACCATCCCAACTTTCAGTGGGCGGGAAATTCCCAAACCCAAAGACCACCCTTTCAGCCCCGCCCACAACCCTCTCGTCCTTACCAGCCGCCTCAGCCTCGACCCAACCCTACTTATCCATTAGGGCCAAATCAGGATCAAATGTCCCTTATCCTTCAGACTCTGGCTGACATTCAAAGAATGAATGCGGCTATTCAAAAGCAACACAAGGACGAAATTACAGAGGTTCGAAACCAATTGCCCCAGTTGGCAAATTCTCGCCAGCCAGGCACTCTTCCTTCCCAACCTCTTCCTAACCCGAATAACGTGCCAACCCAGCGGCGTGTTATGAACCCAAACCCGGGCCAAGCCCATATGATTTATCAGGCCCCCTCTGTTCCTTCGCCAGATGGGATAGAGGCCTCCACTTCTTTTGCAGGTTACCAGCAGCAACCTATCTTACCCAGTCCCAACCAAAACCAGGCAGGACTTAATTCCGTAACAACCCGTAGTGGTAAGGAAACCCAAGACCCACCTCATCCAAACCACTCCAGTCCTGATAGTGATCCCAAGCCTAGGGCAGTAATCCAGGACATTCCCACCCCTATCCCAGATCCACAACCTGGACCTATCCTAGAAGAACCAACCAAGATCCCGTTTCCCGAGGCCTTGACCAAGGGAAAGAAGACCACCAAGCCCATGGCACCTGAGGAGGACCTGGTCAAGCTCTTTGAGCAGGTCCACATAAACATCCCTTTGATGGATGCAATCCGCCACGTACCGGCTTACGCACGATTTTTAAAGAATGTGTGTACACCCCAGCGTAAGCCGCGAACCAAGGGTGGGAGCCCAATTGTTCTATCAGAGCAAGCCAGCTCTGTAATCCTCAGTAGACTCCCACCCAAGGCAAAAGATCCTGGTACTCCCCTGATTTCCTGCAAGATAGGTGATACCCAATTTGATAGAGCCTTGCTGGACTTGGGTGCATCCATAAACCTGATACCCACATCCTTACTTGACCATCTAGAAGAATCTGAGCTAAAACCAACCGAGGTAACATTACAATTAGCAGATCGATCTATAAAGTCACCAAAAGGGATTCTCGAGAATGTTATTGTGAGAGTGCGGGATTTCTACTTTCCTGTAGACTTTATAGTCTTAGACATGGACGCACCTGAGAACCCTAGGGATACACCAATCATTTTAGGGAGACCTTTCTTGGCTACTGCTAAAGCCAACATTAGCTGTGAGGAGGGCCAAATAGAGCTCAAATTTGGGAATCAAACCCTGAAAATTGATATATTTAAGGCCCAACAAGGAATCAATTGCAGTGTCATCGAACAGATTTGTGACGTTAGGGCTTTGGTTGATGAAACACACTTCCAGAATGACCTAATTATACCTCATCAACCGCAGAAAGATCTTGACCCGCAAACCGAGGAGTCAAATCCAGATATGAACAACCTAGTAACTCCTACCCTTGAACCTCACGTCTATACTGAACCACCCGCTGCTGCTGATAACCCCATCCTCGAACTGAAGCCCCTTCCTGCTCACTTGAAATACATCTTTTTGGGTTCTAATCAGACCCTTCCTATGATTATCAATTCCAACCTCAATCCTGAACAGGAATCCCGTCTGATTGCTGTCCTCCAGCAACATCGCAGAGCCATCGGGTGGACTCTCGATGACTTGACTGGAATAAGTCCCTCTTATTGCACTCATCATATCTATTCAGAAGAGGGCGCACGACCTTCTCGTGAAATGCAAAGACGCTTGAACCCCAATCTGCAGGAGGTCGTGAAAAAGGAGATCATCAAGTGGTTAGATGCCGGGATCATCTACCCGATCTCCGATAGTCATTGGGTGAGCCCAATTCAGGTTGTGCCTAAGAAGGCAGGACTCACCACCATAATGACTGAGACCGAAGAAATCATTCCTACTCGATTAGCCAATGCGTGGAGAGTCTGTATAGATTACCGCCGACTCAATTCCTCCACGAAGAAGGATCATTTCCCACTACCTTTCATTGATCAAATTCTCGAGAAACTAGCGGGAAATAGGTTCTTCTGCTTTCTTGACGGGTACTCCAGTTATAACCAGGTGGCAATCCATCCTGAAGACCAAGAAAAGATCACGTTCACCTGCCCCTTCGGAACATATGCTTTCCGAAGGATGCCTTTCGGTCTTTGCAATGCACCCGCTACTTTTCAGCGGTGCATGCTTGCCATATTCTCAGATGTGGTAGGTGATTATCTGGAAGTCTTCATGGATGACTTTTCAATTTTTGGAACATCATTCGACGATTGCCTCCAACACTTGGTCCAGATACTCAGGCGGTGCATCAATGTGAATTTGGTTCTTTCCTGGGAAAAGAGCCATTTCATGGTGCCTGAGGGAATTGTCTTGGGACATTTAATTTCAGAAAAAGGCATCCAAGTGGATCGAGCTAAGGTTGATCTGATCTCTCGCCTTCCTATGCCTAGCTCGATCAGGGACATCCATTCTTTTTTGGGGCATGTCGATTTTTACCGTCATTTCATTCTGGATTTCTCGAAAATCGTGCCCCCCTTGACTTCCCTGCTCTCCAAGGATGTACCATTTGAAATCTCCAAGGAATGCACACTAGCCTTTGAAAACCTGCGTAACCGAGTCACCCAAGCCTCGATCCTATAATCCCCTGATTGGTCTCAACCATTTGAGATCATGTGCAATGCATCTGACTTCGTTGTAGGAGCGATTTTGGGGTAGAAAATTGCTGGGAAACTTGTGGTCATATACTACGCTAGCAAGACACTTGACGAGGCTCAGCGTAACTATACAGTTACGGAGAAAGAGCTACTAGCCGTAGTATTTTCCCTTAAAAAGTTCCGATCGTATCTTCTGGGTTCCCATGTCATCATTTACTCGGATCACACAGCTGTAAGGCATCTCCTTGCCAAGAAGGACGTGAAGCCCCGACTAATCCGTTGGATCTTGCTGTTGCAAGAATTCGATCTTGAGATTCGCGACAAGGCGGGAAGGCAGAATGTGGTAGCCGACCATCTGTCCCGTCTTCCTTCTGAGATTATCAACCCTTCCGGACCCATCACGGAACACTTTCCTGATGAGCACCTGCTTACTGTTAGTACTAGACTTCCATGGTTTGCTGATATAGTAAACTACTTGGCATCTCATCAGACCCCGTCTGATTGGCCGAAGGCCAAGAAAGACAAATTGCGTTCTGATACCAAGTATTACATCTGGGAAGATCCGTACCTTTTCCGCATAGGTGCTGATCAAATTATTCGGAGATGTGTCCCGGAAGAGGAATTCAGCAATATCCTCTCTTTCTGCCATGACCAAGCATGCGGTGGCCATTTCTCTGGGCATAAAACCGCATCGAAAGTCCTCCAGTGCGGCTTTTACTGGCCCACACTGTTCAAAGACGCATACCGTCACTGCAAGGCATGCAGTCGTTGCCAAACCTTGGGCAACATGAGCCATCACGACATGATGCCTTTGCAGCCGATTCTCGTATGCGAAATCTTTGATGTTTGGGGGATTGATTTTATGGGTCCCTTTCCTGTTTCGGATGGTTTCGAATACATTCTGCTTGCTGTGGACTACGTGTCCAAATGGATCGAAGCCATACCGACCTGAACCTGTGATCACAAAATTGTTCTCAAATTCATTCATCAAAACCTTTTCTCAAGGTTCGGGATTCCTCGTGCTATAATCTCTAATGGGGGGACCCATTTCACAAACGCTCAGTTTAGGTCATTGATGACCAAATACGGGGTGTCTCACCAAATCTCTACTCCTTACCACCTCCAAACTAATGGTCTAGCCGAGCTGTCAAATCGGAAGATCAAGAAAATCCTGCAAGTCACTATTCTGCCTAACAGGAAGGACTGGTCGTCCCGACTTCCGGAAGCATTGTGGGCCTATAGGACCGCCCACAAAACCCAATTAGGCATGTCTCCCTTTAGACTAGTGTACAGAAAGGCATGTCACCTTCCCGTAGAACTGGAGCATAAAGCCTATTGGGCAGTACGGAATTGTAATCTAGATCTTTCAAAGGCTGGAACCCACAGAAAACTCCAAATCAGCGAGATCGATGAATTACGCCTAGACGCGTATGAGAACTTGCGAATCTACAAGGAGCGGGTTAAAGCCTTCCATGACAAGCACATCTCGAGAAAGATCTTTCATCCTGGTCAGAAGGTCCTACTCTTTGATGCTCGACTCAGACTTTTCCCGGGAAAGCTGCGATCCAAGTGGGTCGGACCATATTTAGTCCGACAGGTTTTTGGAAATGGAGCTATCGAAATCAGTCCACTCAGCCACGATTCTGAACCTTTCATCGTGAACGGCCAGAGACTCAAGCCGTTCATTGATGTGACTTCTACTGATTTGGCTAAATCATCTTATATCCTCTATTCCCCTTGAGCTTATTGCGCCTAGCCGATGGCGTAAAACCCAGCGCTTAACGGGAGGCAACCCGTCTTTTTCCTAAAAAGTCAAAACCTTTTTCTGACACTTTTGTGCACTTAACATTCACCCTTGTAGGCAGCCGACCCCACCTCAGATGCTTGCATCTGGGATTAGAAATCGTCCGCAAAATTCATCCCGACCCATTCACTCATCCAAATTTCTGTCTTAAGGAATGAACTAAGTAAATAAAAAACCCCCTAAGTCACAATGAGGACATTGCAAACCTTAGGCATGGGGGGTATAAAAGTGCAAAACTTGTAAGAAAAGGTTTTAAACAGAAAAAAATTCACATATGCCAAAAACACCATAAAAATTAAAAAAAAAATCGAAAAAGAATAAGAGGAGAAAGAAATTTTGTGGGAAAAGGAAAAGAAACAAAATGAAAAAGGAGCACAAAAATGTGAGAAAAAGTGATAGTCATTAGTAAGAAACTAAGGAATTAACCTAAGTTCTAGACCCCATTCAAGAAAAGAACTGAAAAGTGCACAATGGGATTAGTAAGAACGCAAACCTTAGGCATTCTTGGATAGACTCTTAGTACTCATTAAGATTTGGACACTCCTCAAGAGGTTGAGGAAAATGAAAAGCTGAAGTATTAGGTCTAAGGCTTAGGGAGTATTCGACCTCATTAACTAACTTTTGGTCTACGGGACTCAGTAACCTAAGCACCCTAACCTCACACACAGCCTAGTTCAGTAAGCGTAAAAATCAAAATCACGTAGAAGCATCGCAAAATTCTGAAAAGTACACCTAGAGTAGGAGCGGCCGATCAACACAAGTTGATTTGGATGAGTTCCCAGCGCAGAGAGGCGGGAAATCCCCTCGAAGATGCGTAACAAAATATCATCTCCTCGGTGCTTGTCTCTTAGGATATTTACATATCCTACTGGGGGCATGTAAGCACTCTGCTGGATCAGATTCCATGGATGGCATTATCATGAAGTGTCAATTGCCAAGGTCTAGATTCGGCCACGGAACACCATGGATGGGATTATCTCGAAATCTCAATAGCCAGGGTTCCGGGGGTTGCCATGGGAGATGCTATCTCGAAGCATCGATTGCCAGGAACCCTTGAGGATTGATGATGGGAGCAAGGAATCTGATACAGACCGTGTTGAGAAGCCAATCCTATGCTAGAATTAAAAAGAAAAAGAGAGAGAAAACTCTCCAAACAGAAAAATTTTCTATCTCTCTCTCTTACAAAATGCACTGCGAACTGAGCCAGGGCTAAAATCATTCCAAGCACGAGTGCTTTAACCACAAAGTCCAATAGACCTTAGGTTAGTTCTTGTAAGCCTTAAAAACCTTTGCTAAGGACTGAGGCTAAGGCTAGACAGATCTGGATCTTGATTGGTACTAGAGTACCTTTTAGTCCTATGGTCAGCATTCTAACCTAATCTAAGCTCAAATGAAAAAGCACTTATCTGAAGCTATTAAAAACTTCATGGTCTAGAACAAAGGTTGAAACCTTAAGTTTTTGCTAAGGGACTAGCAAAAGCTAGGCATGGGGGTATGATGAGAACCTCATCATGAGCCATAACTAGCTCATTTTGACCTAATACAGAAGATAAAAGCTCCTACATAACTCAAGGAAAGGCTTAACTCAGAGAATTCTGAGTTTAAGAAGAAAATAAGTCATAAGGGGTAAAAATGCAATTTTAACAGCACAATCTGCAAACAGGGTAACTCAGGGTCCAAACATAGGTCAAACTAACCTAATAAGAAGGAAAGTGGGATAATCTAATCTGATAAGGGCTACAGCAACTCCAAGGAATTAAATGACAATCTGTAACCCTAAAACAAATCCACTCCAATTCACGAGATTTGAGGCAAATAAAAAATCGAATAAACCCTCTAAAATTCATATAAAAATAATCTCTAGGGTTTAGAACCTCCAATTTGGCCTTAGAAATCCATTTTGACCTACATTGAGAACCATGCCCAATTAATAACTTAATTTGGGCTTTTTGCGTAAATTGACCTGTCAAACAAGGTTTGATCTAGAAATAAAATTCACCATCAGAATCCTTAGGACCTAATTATCCATGTATAAAAACTTGAGCCTAAGAAGAGACCTTCTTGACCAACTTTACATTTTGGTCCTCATCTATCACTTTTTGGCCCTCAACTTTTGAAACCCTCGCATTTTGGCCCCTAACTCTTCTTCGTTCTTTGCATTTGGGCCCTCCCTACAAGACCCTGAGCAGCGCCATGCTCCGGCGACTTTGCGCGGAGCATGGCACCGCGCAGGGTGAGGGAGACCCTCTGCCAAGTCAACCTGGGGTTCCCTACGACGTCTGCCGTCGCAGGGACACCTCCACGCTCTCTGCCATCGCCCACACCTTCCGTACAAATGCGCGGAAAGTATGTGTGGCAGTCCGGCCATCCTCCGGCGAGGGAGGCACGTCGCCTCCCTCCGTCCTCCTCTCTGATTCCACCTCTATAAAAATCGCCCCCATCCACCGAACTCAATAGCTCGGTTCTGACGGAGAAAACCCCTCCTCTTCCCTCTCTTCCCACTCCAGCAGAAGCCCCCCTGCTCCGGCGGTTCTTCCTCCTCCTCCTCGTCGCTCTGCCGCACTACCAGCAGCAGAGCTGCCTTCACCCGCTCTTCCCGCGTCGCGCCGTACCCAGTGCGCGCTCTCCCGCTCTCTCCTCGCCGCTGCCCCTTCTCTCTGGGCACCTTCTTCTCCGGCGACAGTCAATACGACTGTCACCCTGCTCCGGTCCCCCTCGTCCCTCCAAGTAGGTATAGTTCTTCCCTTTCCTCCCCTCTTTCTTTTCCCTATTTTAATTTGCTCAACCACCCTTCGACCGCGCCTAATCACCCTCACCTTCTTCATCTCCGGCCACCCTCCGGCAAGACGTTCCCATCGCTCCGCAGCCCCATACGCCTCGCCGACCCTCACAGAACCTCCGCCTCACCACACTGAGCAACCTCCGCTCACCCATTATCACTCCACCGCCCCACCACACTCCACCGAACAAACCCATTTTTCCGGTCGCAGTCCGACCTAGGGCCGCCGCCAGACACCGCCCCACAACCTGCTACCCCCCGCATTACCTTCGCCGTGCCACGGCGAAGGTCACCCTGTAGTCTGATTAGGCCAAGAGGCCCTGTTTGTGTTTGGCAGGTCTGCAGCCCCGGCCGCCATTGGCGACAAGGCGAGGAGCTTCCAAGCAAGCTCCAGGCCCTGCAGCAACAGGATCCCAGCTGAGGCGAAGCGGGGGGACTTGAGCGAAGGCAAGGAGTAGATCTGCGAAGAGAAACAAGCACGTTGCTACTGAAGCCAGGTCACGCCTTCCTGCGGGCGCGCGCAAGCGAGGGACAAAATTTAGTCCCACATCGTGGGATTTCAAAGCGCCGCACCGGTTTAAATTGTTTTTGTGAAATAAGCTTATCGCCTCAGTACACGGGGTGAGGTCCCTCTCACCCGCTCACCCGGCCTCGTCCGCGATCACCCCCCACGGACCTGGCCCGACCCGTTTACCGGACCTGCACTCCTCGCCCACCACCGCACGTCGGTGGGCCTGGACCCGGGCATGACCCGTACCCGAATACCCGGCAGCTCTGGGAGAGCTATCCTACGAGCGGAATCTGAGAGAGAGAGACGCAGGAGAGGGTAGAGTAGGTTTTTGCCCTGACCAATCTGTGAGTGTGCAGGCACAAAGGAAGAAGAAGAAGAGAGGGCAGACTACAGAGGAAGAAGGAGAAGAGAAAGAAGAAAGGAGCAGCCAGAGTTGTGGCTGCTTGAAGAAAAGCGAGGCAGAGAAGAGGAAGGCCGACGAAGAAAGACTGAAGGAAGAAGAAGGAGGAGCACCAAGCAGCACTGTAGCAGCGGCGACTTAAGTCGTCTGATTGGAAAATCAGACGACGCTCTGCAGAGGAAGAGAAGAAGGAGGAAAGAAGAGCAAGCACCGCACAGAGGAAGAAGAAAAAAAAGAAGCTGAAGAAGAAGACGAGAAGCGCAAGGAAGACAGAGCTGAAAGAAGAAGAGAAGAAATAGAAGAAGCTATGAAGAAAGAAGAAAAGAGAAGATCAAGGAAGAAGATCCGAGAAAGAAGAGAAGAAGACAAGCAAAGAGAGAAAGAAGAGAAGAAGAAAAATCCAACAAAATAAATCTCTCTCTCTCTCTTTTCACTTTTGTAATAGAAACTTTGTATTTCTAGAATACAATTTGCTCCCTGAATTCAACCTGGGAAAACTTTTATTTTCCGAGTAACAAATTATATTAAACTGGTAACTTCTCCTCTATACTATACTACAACGAGATATTAAAACCATAGAGGATTGGCACCGAACAAGCAGATTCACAGATGACTTCGCACGATCAGAAGAGTTTTGCCGATCAGAAGAACAAGCAGACAGAAGAGTTTTGCCGATCAGAAGCGTAGAGAGGTGCAGTTCGAGGTTGGGGATCACGTCATTCTTCGCGTTTCGCCCATGAAAGGCCTACAGTGTTTTGGGGTAAAAGGGAAGCTTGCGTCGTGGTTTGTGGGGCCCTTTGAGGGCCTGGAGCGGGTTGGACCCATTGTTTATAGGCTTGCCCTTCCTCCCCAGCTTTCTGGTGTGCACGACATGTTCCACGTGTCCAACCTCAGGAAGTACGTCGCCGATCCCAGTAACGTTCTGAGCCACAAGAGTGTCGAGGTGGGTGACAACCTGACCTACCCCGAGCGACCTATACAGATACTAGACAGAGCCGTCCGGAGTTTGAAACGGAAGCAGGTACCCCTTGCGAAGGTCTTGTGGAGGAGCCAAAGGTATGAGGAGGCTACCTGGGAGCCTGAGGCGGCGATGCGAGAGTGATACCCAGAGCTTTTTGAGGGTTCGTCTTTTTGGACCGGCTTCGGTCCTCTTTAAGTTTGTTATGCTGTTACTGTTCTTTTTCTACACCCTAGCTAGCTCAAGTTTCGGGGACGAAACTTCCTTTAAATTTGTTATGATGTTAAGACCCATGCTGTTAGAGCCTTTTAAGACGTCTGGACTGTGGGTCAGACGTCTGGACACCTTCCCAGACGTTTGAAAATCAAAATTTTTTAGTACGAGCTCGCGTCTGCGCGCGTGTTGCACGCAAATAGTACCCCTCATTTTTCCTCCTTCTTCTCTCTCTTTCCACCCCCCGCAAAACCCAAAACTCTCACCCTTATAAAGCCCCCCTCCTCTCACTTCCTCACTTCACAGCCACCAGCCCTTCCCCTCTTCTTCCCCACTCCAGCGAGAGAGGCAGCGCGAGCGAGAGAGTGCACGGGCGGCATCGAGGAGGAGCGGTGTGAGGAGAGGAGGAGGAGAGCAAGCTTGTGAGCTCATGTGGGAGCTCACCGGTGAGTGCACGGCCAGAGCGACGCGTGCGCAAGGAGGAGTGCATCGGGGAGGCCCTCCCCGACCCTACTGCAGCAGGTGAAAGAGCGCGACACGGCCACACGCGACGCGAGAGCAATGGAAGCAGGTCCTGGTTCTGGGTTTTTCCCAAAATCAGACGTCTGGAGAGACGTCCAGATGACGGAGCAGACGTCTGGAGGCGGTTCCAGACGTCTGAGAAGAGAGTCTTGCGGAGGTATGTCTCTTTGCGGATACGACCACGCAGGCCACTCCGCCGATCCCTTTTTACATGCCCGTTTTGAGAAGATCGGGTGTCTGCATGCAGGATTCGCTTTGGGAAGGTGCGGGACACGACCTCCCACGCCTTTCAGACGTTCAGGGAGCTTACCAGACGACTATAGGCACTTCCAGATATCCGAAGAGGTGGTCGGACGTCTGGAGCTGGGTCTAGACGATCCAGAAGAGTTCCAGGACGTCTAAGGATTGGCGTAGGGCTTGAGGTATGACACTGGACACTTTTAAGACGTCTGGAAGTTGTTCCAGATGTCTGATTTGAGTCAAAAATGCTATTTTTGACCCATTTAGGACCCGTTTGAGGTCCGTTTTCCGCAAATAAGATACCGATGTTTCCCATATGATTTCCTCTACTTGTTAGAAGACTTTCTATACTGTTCTGAATATTCTCTTGTGATTGATCCATGTGATAGGGCTTCATTCCGTTGCAGGTTCGAGGCTTGCTGAGGCACGTGAGCCTGCCGTTCAAGCCCCCATTACTCCTGGATTTACTGGTAGAGTGGCTTCCCCTTAATTTAATTAAAACCTAATGCACGTGTGGAATGAATGATTAGAACCTAGGATATGGCATGAATCCTAGGACGAGAAACACTTGAAATGTCTGTAATGGATGATTGAAGTGCAGTCTTGAATGAGTAGATAGAATGATAACAATTGCCTATAAATAAATAACAGCTGCCTGTGAAATGTAAAGTACTTGTACTAGTAAACTGTTGCATGTAAATTCCTGCTGTATACGTTAAATGACATAATACAAGCTGCATGTATTTAAATTGAGAATGGTAACGTGAATGATGGAAATACGGGCTACTTGTGTATAACTGGTGTATGGAAATGTAAATAATAGAAATACGAGCTGCATATGTATAACCTGAGAATGGAAATAGAAATGATGAAACCTGGTATGGCTTGGCCTAAGAAATATGAGCATGAACCCTACGGGGAATTAGGAGTAGATCTCCTGGAAATAAATGAAATGGATCTGGAAATGTGAGTGGGGAAGTGAGTTGGCCCTTGAGTACAGAGTACCAAGGAGAGCGACTCTCCCCCTGTTTAGTGCAGAGCGAAGCTAGCCGCCCTTGGGTTGGGACCCAGGATTAGGTTTGGCCACTCTGTACCGACTTCTTGTCCCTCGCGTACACAGTACCGGGGAGAGCTACTAGTGTAGGGAGAGAGTTAGCCACCCCACGGGGCCCGGGGTTCAGCTAGCCGCCCTACACCGACTTGTTAGGCCCTCTGGGCAAACCAGGGTAGTCAGGCGAGGGTGCGCGGACTATGAAGGGGAAAGACCCATGTTTGGTTACTGAGAGGGGCTTGACCCCTGTTACTGAGAGGGCTAGGCCCTATACTGGTTTCGTGCTGTACTTTGGGTACACCCGTTAGCGGAAACGACTGACCGCGTGCTAGTGCCAGGTAGCTACCCATGCACTTATCGCGCGTGTCGTAGCCACCGTCATGTCTGTCCGTGACCTTGGGGTGGTTGACTTGGTGTAGGATCACCACGGGGGACTCTCCCAGCTAGGAGAGCACCACGTGTGCCTTCTACTCTTCGGAAAAGACTGCAATCAAGATCGTTCCCACGAGGAACATTTGAGATCAAAAAAGAGATCTAATAAATAAACCAATGGGTAAAAAGGGAATAACTTGTGAAATAATGTATTGGAAAACAACAACTACCTGTCCACTTTTACTGCTTTAGTTAGTTGGTTGCTACTCTACTTAGCGTTCGCTGACTTTGTGTACTCATAACCCTTTTCAGGACCAGGTGTTGAGTAGCCAGAGCCTACGGCTGCAGAAGGTGCTGGGCCCAGTAGAGCCCAGTAGTTGTAGCTTCTCTTTTGGTACTTCTTTCTGTTGTAGTGAGTAGACTCTTGTACCTTTACGTTTGTACTCTTACATTCTGTACTTTATATTCTTGTACCTAGTTACTTTTCTACTGTTGTGTTGGTATGTACTGTAGCAGTTTTTACTTCTTTACTACTGTACTTTTGTTACTGTTAGTTGTTTAGCATAGTGAATGTGGTTTACTTTCCTGCTTTTTGGTTACTATCTCGTTGGACGACTGGGTCTTGGGATCAGTCGAGTCGGTCCAGTCTCATGTCCTGTAGGGATTCGGGAACCGGGTCGTAACAGCTAGTGAGTTCAGACTTTTGTTTATTGTTCCTGTTACTATACTTTTGTTCTACTTTCCTATTATTTGTGGTGCTATATACTGATTAGCAGCTTTTACTTTCCTTTTCTGCTTGTACACCTTTACTATTAGTTACATTGCATAGTGAATGTGGTTTATTTTTCTGCTTTTCGGTTATTTCTTGTTGGACGACTGGGTCTTGGGATTAGTCGAGTCGAGCCGGTCTCGGATCCTGTAAGGATTTGGGAACCGGGTCGTAACAAGATGATATCAGGCAAGGTCATCCCGAGAAATGAACCAAATAGCTTGAGAATAACCATTCACGTGCATGTAACTAGGGTAACCACCACAACGTACCGCTTGACATCTGTTCTGAGTCCCTTTTCGTAGAAGTCCGTTAGAGTTGACCTCTTTTGTTCTATCTTCCAAGTCTCCTTGCAGGAGATGCCTCATCGGGGAGTTCTCGAGGTGAGCTGCAGATAGGGTTGTGGACGAGGTCGGAGGGGCGGACATGCCGGGCCTGAGGTGCCAGTTGACCCGCCACTTCTCCCGGGCGTTCAGGCCCAAGACCTTGCTCAGCTGATCAGAGACATAGTACAAGAGGAGCTCCACTCACCTCCACAGGCACCTCCCCCTGAGGACGTGGAAGGGGAGTCCTCTATGGGACTGAGAGACCGCCGTAGTGCTAGACGAGCAGGAGGGGGAGGGGGTGGTCCTCTACCGCCCCCACCGCACTCTGACACTTCTGAGCACGAGCCCTCCTTTCCTGGAGGCGTGCCCATTCCCCCACTGCAACTACATCACAAGCTTTTCGAACAGTTCCGGAAGCTGAAGCCCCCCTCCTTCAAGGGGTATGAGGACCCGTCTAAGGCAAAGGACTGGCTGGAGCAGAGAGAGAAGGTGTTTGACACCCTTCGTCCCCCTGCAGAGTGCGCATGGCCTTTGCTACGTACAAACTAGAGAGTGCGTCACACAGGTGGTGGAGGGCAGTCAGAGGCCAGGAGAGGGGAGAGCCGACGTGGGATCAGTTCGTGACCCTCTTCTACGAGTAGTACTTCCCGCAGACTTGGCAGGACTAAAGGAGGCAGGAGTTCCACACTCTCTACCAGGGGACGATGACTGTTAGCGCATTTTGCACGTACTTCCTGGAGCTATCACGTTTTGCTGTGACAGCTGTAGCTATGGAGGAGGAGTGCAGGTGGAGGTTCACTGAGGGGCTTCGGCCTGCTATTCGAGGGTATGTTAAACCCTTGAAGCTGCCCACCATCTCGAGGGTGGTGGAGGCAGCCATGACGTACGAGGAAACCAACCCGGCCGCGCGAGACACCGACAGCGGACGAAAGAGGCCCTACCAGCCAAAGTACTCACAGAGCCGACGAGAGAGGATGCACGCGACACCCGCAGGAGAGCCGTCTCATTTTACGAGGCTGTCAATGGCCTTTAGGGGCCCCCAAAAGGGCCAGCTGTCAGCACTGAACCCCCGCCCAGCTGCCAGCAGGGACCTACCGAGGGAGGGAGTCGAGTCCCCCTCTGCTACCAGTGTGGCCAGCCGGGCCACATTAGGAGGGACTGCCCGTCTATGGCTGGAGCACAGCAAATGCTCTATGCACCGAGCGTTGGAGGTCGAGCTGGTGGTCGTGGTCCCTAATCATGTAGGGGAGGGCAGCAGTCACAAGGAGGGTACCGACCAGCGGCTACTCGCCCGACTCAGAGTGTGGCTGCTTCTTCTGCACCGAGAGATGAGGGACGTATCAACGCCCTGACACACAGAGATGCTAGGGCATCCGGTTCAGTGGTGGCAGGTATGGTTACCGTTTCCGGCAAATTTGTTTACATGCTTTTTGATTCTAGCGCCACACACTCTTTTATCGCTGCGAGCTTTGCTGTCAGTTTAGGACAGGACTGCGTGTTGTTAGAGGATCCGTTTGTGATCAGAGGTCCAGGTGGCCAGATGTTTGTAGCTGAGGAGGTCTACACGGATTGTGAGGTCAGTATTGGGGGACACAGCCTCCCCGCTGACCTAACTGTGATATCGATGGAGGATTTTGGCGTAATTTGAGGGATGGATTGGTTGTCCGCTTACCACACCTTAGTGGACTATTTCTGGAGGAATATCGTCTTCTCCATACCGAAGATGCCTTCTTTTGAGTTTCGCGGACAACCGGTGGACGAAGGTTTCAGGTGCATATCAGCACTTCAAGTAGCGAGACTTTTGAGACAGGGGTGTGAGGGCTTTCTAGCCTATGTGGTGGCGGAGCCCAACCCCGTGACGGACTTTCAGAGCATTTTGGTGGTTAGTGAGTACCCCGATGTGTTTCTAGAGGAGCTGCCAAGACTACCACCCGAGCATGAGATTGAGTTTGAGATCTCACTAGTACCGAGGACTAGCCCCATTTCTACTGCACCGTACCGGATGGCCCCACTTGAGCTACGAGAGCTCAAGTCATAGCTACATGACCTATTGGAGAAGGGCTTTGTGAGGCCCAGTGCATCCTCACGGGGAGCCCCTGTGTTGTTTGTGAATAAGGATGGCACCCTACGACTTTGTGTTGACTATAGACAGCTGAATAGGGTCACTATCAAGAACAAGTATCCGCTGCCAAGGATTGATGATCTTTTTGATCAGTTGCGAGGTGCCACGGTATTCTCCAAGATAGATCTGAGGTCAGGCTACCACCAATTGAGGATCAGGGAAACCGACGTCTCTAAGATAGCTTTCCTCACCCGGTACGGACACTACGAGTTTTTGGTCATGCCATTTGGGCTGACCAACGCCCTCGTTGCCTTTATAGATTTGATGAACTGGGTTTTCAGACCGTATCTAGATCAGTTTGTGGTGGTATTTATCAACGACGTGCTCGTTTACTCGCGGAATCAGGCACAGCACGGACAGTATCTACGGATGATTCTGAACACTTTGAGACGATGCAGGCTGTATGCCAAGTACAGCATGTGCGAGTTTTGGTTGAGGCAGGTGACTTTCTTAGGCCACGTGATCTCAAGGGATGGTTTGGCTGTGGATCCAGCCAAGGTTGAGGCCGTACTCAGGTAGGAGAGGCCACGTACAGTGATAGAGATACGCAAGTTCTTGGGACTAGCAGGCTACTACCGGTAGTTTATCAGGGGATTCTCGCAGATTGCACGTCCTATGACTTAGTTGACCTGGAAGGACGTGCCCTTTGCTTGGACAGATGCTTGTGAGGCTTGTTTTCAAGAGTTGAAGAAGAGACTGACTTCAGATCCTGTGCTTACCATCCCAGATAGCAGTGGTGGTTTTGTGGTCTACACAGACGCTTCGTTGCAAGGGTTAGGGGGTGTGCTCATGCAGTGAGGTCACGTTGTCTCTTACGTTTCGCGGCAACCGAAGCCCCATGAGCATAGCTACCCTACCAATGACTTAGAGCTGGCAGGTGTTGTCTTCGCACTGAAGACATAGAGGGACTACGTTTACGGTGAGACCTTTGAGATTTTCACGGATCATAGGAGCCTCAGGTACTTGTTTGATCAGAAGGAGCTTAACATGAGACAGAGACGTTGGTTAGAGCTCCTGAAGGACTATGACTGCAGCATCTCCTACCATCCGGGGAAGGCGTCCGCCCACTTAGCCAGTTTACAGGCACAGAGTTGGAGACTTATGGAGGAGTTGGGCAGTTGGCAACCCCGCGAGTCACAGGGGTATTGTGGGGTAGTGACGGTGACACGACAGACGAGACCAGAGCTGATAGACCGCATCATCGCAGGATAGATGACAGATCCGTAACTACAGTCATTGCGAGACAGAGTGCTGTCAGGGGACCCAGGAGATTACTCTTTTACAGATGAGGTGCTGCGTATGAGGGGACGTTTGTGCATTCCCAGGGATGAGGAGTTGTTGAGAGAGCTCCTAACAGAGGCGCACGGGTCCAGGTTCACCATACATCCCGGGAACACAAAGATGTATCATGATCTGAGACGCGACTTTTGGTGGAGAGGGATGAAGTGGGATGTGGGTGAGTTCGTGCAACACTGTTTAGTGTGCTAGCAGGTGAAGGTTGAGCACCAGAGGCCTGCAGGACCGTTGCAGCCACTTCCTATGCTAGAGTGGAAGTGGGAGAGCATCACCATGGACTTGATGGTGGGTTTACCCGTTACCCAGTGTTACGACCCGGTTCCCGAATCCCTATAGGACCCGAGACTGGCTCGACTCGACTAATTCCAAGACCCAATCGTCCAACAAGAAATAACCAAAAAGCAAGAAAGTAAACCACATTCACTATGCTAAGTAACTAACAGTAAAAGGGTACAAGTAGTAAAGGAAATAAAAGCTGCTAATAGTACATATCACCACCACAACAGTAAAGTATAACAAAAACAGTAACAACAGTCTAACTCACTAGCAAAAAGGAAGTACAACAACAATAGGAACTACTGCTGGGCTCGACTAGGCCCAGCACCCTCTGCAGCCGGCGACTCAAGCTGCTCAACTCCTGGACCTGTAAAGGGGGTACGAGTAAAATGGAGTCAACGAACACTGAGTAGAGTGGTAACCAAACTAACTAAAACAGTAAAAGCTAACAGGTAATTTATCTTTTCCAGTTATTTTGTTTTACAAGTCATTCCTTTTCACCCATTGGTTTACTTTTCAGATCTCTTTCTTGATCTCGCATGTTCCTCGTGGGAACGATCTTGATTACTGTCTTTTCCGAAGAGTAGAAGGCACACGTGGTGCTCTCCTGGCCGGGAGAGTCCCCCGTGGTGATCCTACACCCAGTCAACCACCCCAAGGTCACGGACAGACATAGCAGTACTACGGCACGCGTGATAGGCGCACGGGTAGCTACCCCACACTGGCACGTGGTTAGTCATTTCCGCTAGTGGGTACGCCCAAAGTACAGCACGGAACAGCATAGGACCTAGCCTTCTCAGTAACAGGGGTCTAGCCCCTAAGAACCAAACAGGGGTCTCGCCCCTCCACAGTCCATGCACCCTCGTCTGACTACCCAGGTTTGCCCAGTGGGCCTAACAAGTCGGTGTAGGGTGGATAGCTAAACCCCGGGTCCCGTGAGGTGTCTAGCTCTCTCCCTACACCAATAGCTCTCCTTGGTACAGTGTACGTAAGGGCCAAAGAAGTCGGTGTAGAGTAGCTAGTCCTAACCCCAGTCCCAACCCAAGGGCGGCTAGCTCTGCTCTACACTAAACAGGGGACAGTCTCTCTCCTTGGTACCATGAACTCAAGGGCCAGCACACTTCCCACTCACATTTCTGGGTCCATTCCATTTATCCACAGGAGCTCTACTCTTAATTCCCCGTAGGGTTCATGCTCATATTCACCATGTTGTTCCATACCACGTTTCATCATTCACATTTCCATTCTCATATTATACAAATGCAGCTCGTATTTCCGCAATTTGCATATACAACAAGTAATGTCACAGGTATCTGTTTAACTAGCACAGGCATTTCATATTTCACAGGTACCTCTTATTTATTAACAGGCAGTTGTTTACATTTCTATTCATTCATTTAAGGCTACAATCTCAAACATGCATACAAGCAGTGCAAGTACTTCTCGTCCTAGGATTCATGACACATCCTAGGTTTCTAATTATCCAATTTCACATATGCATTCATGTCTTATAATTAAATCAAGGGGAAACCACTCTACCAGAAAATCCAGGAGTACTGGGGGCTCGAACGACAGGCTCACATGCCTCTGCAGGCCCCGAACATGCAACAGATCGAAATCCTATACCAAGGAACATAACAAAATGGAATGTTCAGAACAGTATAAAAGGCCTTCTAACAAGTAGGGGAACACGCAAGGAATCCACAGATATCTCTTTTGCGTAAAACGGACCTCAAACGAACCCTAAATGGGTCAAAAACAAGACTACAGACCTAAATCAGACGTATGGCACAAGGTCTAGACGTCTTAAAAGTAACTAGAGTCTCACCTCAGGTTCCTACGTCAACTTCAGACGTCCAGAACCCCTACTTGACCATCTGGACCCAGCTCCAGACGTCTGACCTCTCCTCCAGTCGTCTAGGAGTTCTTCCAGTCGTCTGGTAAGCTGTCCAAACGTCCGAAACGCATGAGAGGGCGTGCCCCGCGCCTTCCCGAAGCTATCCCTGCACGCGACAAACCATATCTTCTACCTTTATCTACGCAGATCATAGCTGCGGTGCGGCCTGCATGGCCGTAACCGCAAGAGGAACGTACCTTCGCGAAGTTCTGCTTTCAGACGTCCAATGTCGTCACCAGACGTCCAAGCCGTCGTCTGGACGACATGCCAGACGTCTGATTCTGGGAAAAATCGAGAACCAAACCGACCTCCTGCTCCTTTCACCACATGCAGCCGTAGCCCCTCCTCCTCGCCTGCAGCTCCGGCTGCAGCAAAGTGTCGAGGATGCCTCCCCCGACACGCTCCTCCTCCCGCACGTGCCACTCCGACCATGCATCCTTCGGCGAGCTCCCATGAGCTCGTGAGCTCAAGCTCTTCCTCCTCTCTTCAAGCCGCCTCTCCTCCTCGTCGCTCGCTCTCGCGCCCTCTCTCACACTCGCCCCTCTCACTACAGTGGAGAGGAAGAAGGAAGGTGGTGTCAATGGAGTGAAGAAGAGAGGAAGGGGGGAAGAGGGTCCTATATAGAGGGTGCGGCTAGGGTTCTGTTGGAGGAGAGAAGAGAGAGAGAGAAAAGAATGCGATTGTCTGTGCGCAGCCAGCGCGTAGACGTGAAGTTACGTACAAAATTTTCAATTTCCAGACGTCTGGGAATGGGTCCAGACGTCTAACCAGACATCTGACTGACAGTCCAGACTTCTTAAAAGGCTCAGAACAGAATGGGTCTTTACACCCAGCGAGGACACGACGTAGTCTGGGTGATAGTGGACAAATTGACGAAGATGGCATGTTTCCTGCCTATCCGAGTCACTTTGGGACCAGTACAGTTGGCAGAGAGGTACATTCGCGATGTGGTACGCCTGCACGGAGTTCCGCGTGAGATTATATCTGACTGGGATACCCGTTTTACTTCCCAGTTTTAGGCTGAGTTTTAGCAGGCTTTGGGGACACGGTTGAGGTTCAGTACTGCGTACCACCCCTAGACGGATGGACAGTCAGAGTGCACTATACAGATACTTGAGGACCTTTTGTGTGCCTGTGTACTAGACTGGAGAGGCTCTTGGGAGGAGCACTTACCCCTGGCAGAGTTTGCATATAATAACAGTTATCACTCAAGCATCAGCATGGCACCTTACAAGGCTATGTATGGACGGAGGTGTACTGCGCCCTTGAGTTGGGTTGAGGTGGGGACCAAGTGGGAGGTTGGCCCCAGGCTGATCCGGTAGAGTTAGGAGGTGATAGAGCAGATTCACAAATGACTCCGCACTGTCAGGAGCAGGCAGAAAAGTTATGCTGACCGGAAATGCAGAGAGGTGCAGTTCGAGGTTGGGGATCATGTCTTTCTTCACGTTTCGCCCATGAAGGGCCTGCAGCGTTTTGGGGTGAAGGGGAAGCTTGCACCGAGGTTTGTGGGGCCCTTTGAGGTCCTGGGGCGGGTAGGACCCGTTGCTTACCGGCTTGCCCTTCCTCCCCAACTTTCTGGTGTGCACGACATGTTCCATGTGTATAACCTCAGGAAGTACGTCGCCGATGCCAGTCAGATTCTAAGCCACGAGAGTGTTGAGGTGGGTAACGACCTGACCTACCCTGAGAGACCAGTGCAGATACTAGACAGAGTCATTCGAAGTTTGAGACGGAAGCAGGTACCTCTGATGAAGGTTTTGTGGAGAAACCAGCGGTGCAAGGAAGCTAGCTAGGAGGTTGAGGTCGCGATGTGAGAACAGTACCTGGAGCTTTTTGAGGGTACGCCTTTTCGGACCAACTTCGATCCTCTTTAAGTTTGTTATGCATTTTATATTCCTTTTCCGCACCCTAGCTAGCTCAAGTTTCGGGGACGAAACTTCCTTTAAGTTTGTTATGATGTAAAGACCCATTCGATTTTGACCCTTTTAAGATGTTTGGAGTGCTAGTTAGACGTCTGAACCCCTTCCCTGACGTCTGGAAATTGAAAAATCTATACGCGCAATTGCTTTCTGCACGCAGGCAGTGCACAAACCTTCCGTCTCTCTCCTCCCTTCTTCTCCCCCCCCCCCCACCGAACCCTAAAACCCCTCGCCTATAAGAGGCCCCCTTCCCTCTCCTCTCCACTCCACCACACCTTCCCACTCCACTGCCGTGAGTAGAGACGTGCGAGAGAGCGAGAGCGAGAGGTGAGGAAGATGAGTAGAAGTGAAGAGAAGGAGAAGGCCGAGCTCGCGAGCTTCGTGGAAGCTCGCCGGAGGTTCGCACAGCCACCGCGGCACGTGCAGGAGGAGGAGAGCGTCGGGGCATCGCCCCGACCTTCTACAGCAGTCCGAGATGCAACGGAGCGGGAGGAGCCACGGTAGAGCGTGGCGAGAGGTGCAGGAGCACGGTCTAGTACTGGTGTTTTTCCAGTATCAGACATCCGGAGGGCCTTTCGGACGACTAGCTAGACGTCTGGCATCGACACTAGAGATCTGAAAGCAGGTGTATCACAAAGGTACGTCTTCCTCACAGTTACAGCCATGCAGGCCGTGCTGCAGTGTGATTTGCTTGGCTAAAAGTGGCGAGCTGCTCTGTCATGCATAGGAGCAGCTTTGGGAAGGCACGGAGCATGCCCTCCTATGTTTTTCGGATGTCTGGACAGCTGACCAGACGACCGAAGACGTTCCTAGACGACCGGAGGACTAGTCAGACATCTGGAACTAAGTCCAGATGGTCGCAGAGGAGTCCTGGATGTCTGTGAGCATCACAGGAACCTGAGGTGAGTCTCTGATGACTTTTAAGATGTCTGGACTTATTTCCAAACGTCTGATTTGGGTCTACAGACACGTTTTTGACCCGTTTAGGGTCCGACCAAGATCCGTTTTACGCAATCAAAATACCTGTGGTTTCCTTGTGAATTCCTCTACATATTAGAAACCTTTATATACTGTTCTGAATGTTCCACTGTGATGTGTTCCTTGGTATAAGACTTCGATCTGTTGCGTGTCTAGGGCTTACAGAGGCACGTGGGCCTACAGTTCGAGCCCCCAGTACACCCGGATTATTTGGTAGAGTGGTTTCCCCTTGTTTTACTTATAAAATATGAATGCATCTATGAAAATTAGATAACTGGAAACCTAGGATGTTGCATGAACCCTAGGACGAGAAATGGTTGAACCGCTTGCTTACGTGATTGAAACTGTATTTATGAATGAATGAGCTAAATGGTTAGCAACTGCCTGTTAGAATATGAAATGCCTGAGATAACTAAACAGTTACCTATGATATCGCTTGTTGCATGTGTTAAATTGTGGAAATACGAGCTGCATGTGTAAAATATGAGAACGGAATTGTGAATGATGAAACCTGGTATGGAATAATATGGTGAATATGAGCATGAACCCTACGGGGAGTTAGGAGTAGAGTTCCTGTGGATGAATGGAAAGGCCTGGAAATATGGATGGGAAGTGTGCTGGCCCTTGAGTATGTGGTACCAAGGAGAGCGACTATCCCCTTTTTAGTGTAGAGTGGAGCTATCCGCCCTTGGGTTGGGACCCGAGGTTAGGATTGGCCACGCTATACCAACTTCTATTGGCCCTTGCGTACACGATACCGGGAAGAGTTACTAGTGTAGGGAGGTAGCTAGCCACCCCATGGGACCCGGGGTTCAGCTAGCCACCCTACACTGACTTGTTAGGCCCTCTGGGCAGACCGGGGTAATCAGACGAGGGTGCGCAGACTGTGGAGGGGCGAGACCCCTGTTTGGTTCTAAGGGGCTAAACCCTTATTTCTAAGAGGGCTAGGCCCTATACTGTTCCGTGCAGTACTTTGGGCGTACCCACTAGCAGAAACGACTGACCATGTGCCAATGCGGGTTAGCTACCCGTGCACTTATATCGCATGTCGTAGTCACAGCTACGTCTATCTGTAACCTCGGGATGGTTGACTGGGTGTGGGACTACCACGGGGGACTCTCCCTACCAGGAAAGCACCACGTGTGCTTTCTACTCTTCGGAAGAGACTACAATCAAGATCATTCCCACGAGGAACATGCGAGATCAAGAAGGAAATCTGAAAGTAAATCAATGGGGTGAAAGGAAATTAATTGTAAAATAAGGAACTGGAAAAGATAAATTTACCAGCTAGTTTTACTGCTTTAGATAGTCTGGTTACTACTCTACTCAGCGTTCGCTGACTCCATTTTTACATAACCCTTTACAGGTCCAGGAGTTAAACAGCCCGAGTTACCGGCTGTAGAGGGTGCTGGGCCCAGTCGAGCCCAGCAGTAGTTTTTCATACCGTTGTACTTTCTTTTCTGCTAGTGAGTTCAGACTTTTGTTTACTGTTCCTATTACTGTACTTTTATTCTAGTTTCCTATTGTTTGTGGTGGTATATACTGATTAATAGTTTTTACTTTCTTTTGCTGCTTGTACACCTTTACTGTTAGTTACATTGCATAGTGAATGTGGTTTATTTTCCTACTTTTCGATTATTTTTTGTTGGACAACTGGGTGTTGGGATTAATCGAGTCAAGTCGGTCTCGAATCCTGTAGGGATTCGGGAACCGGGTCATAACAATAAATAATACGTTGATGGCTAACTTGAAGAAGCTAAAAGATTAAGTTACAAACTTCACAGGGCTTCATCAAGTTCATGTAGCTTTAAGTACTTTTATTTCTAGTTTTTATGTTTCTAGAATCTATGTTAAAGAGAAATTGTAGTTCACTCATATACTTGACATCTATTTAGAATAATACTTAGAAAATTATTTTAAATTCAAAAATATTGAAAATTAGTTAATTAGAGACGTTTTGAGATCATCTAGAAGGTTGATTACAAATTCAAAAACACACTTTTTTGAAAAGGCACTTAATTCAAATTTTACAATGTTCAAAACATAAAATTAATCAATTAAGAAAAATAGTTAATCGATTAATTTCCATTCTAGAAAGAACATTAATCAATTCAAGATGTAAATTAATCGATTAATAACCTATTAGAAAGTTCATGAAATAGGGTTAATCGATTAATTTTGTGTTTCTATGATTTGAACTAAACTGATCATATGCGTAGAAATTACTTGATCAATTTTCTCTTTATTGATTAACTACAGTGCATTAATTGGCTAATTTTTGCATTAATCGATTAATTTCAAAAATTTTTGAATGGTTTCGCATCTTTTCAAAATGGCACATTTTTATTTCAAATCCAAACATTTAATTTTGAAATTAAGGTAGTTACTAAGCCTGTAAGCACACTCTATAAATATCCTACGATGGTTTAGGACCTAGATACACAACATACACTTGCTCATATTTTGTAACTGTCTTGAGTTTACAAGTATTCTTCAAAGCGATTAATTGCACATTCCCGTTTATGAAAAGCTTTCATACTTTGCTTCTATCATGCTTTACTTGATATTCCGAAAAAGAGAAGTTTAAGGAAGTAGATTTTGAAATCCTATTTGCATTTCAAGTGTAAAATCCTAGTTAAGGATAAATAGGTAAAAGTTTTTCCTGGTTTGGATTTCCTCTCTAAATCTTGGTGTTCATTTGTGATTTGATTAGTGATGTGATTTTTATTGCATGCTATTTGCTTATATCTTTGTAAAGCACAAATCACCCCCGCTTGTGTCGATTTCAAAATGATGATACAATCACACCCCATGCCTAACTTTTGTTGGTCCTCAAGCAAATCAAAACAAAATCAGAAAACCTAATTCACTTTCGTAGGCATTGTGGTTAAATTTATCATATGTAACAAGGCTTTGAACCCCTAAGTTGCCCTAGTGGAGAAGTTATAGTCTCCTGGGAGTTTACGGTGACACACTCACAAGGCTGAAAACAAAATTGATAACAAATAGGTTTGAGTAGGCTTTTGTAAGTCAAGAAGTTTCAATCATCACCAACCATAGAAAATATATGCAAAATTTAAACATGAAGGGTTAATAATACTCGAGCATGACCAAAATACAAATTGCCTTGTGCTGCCAAACTTCGATCATCCTCAAATTTGGGTTTCAAGTATAGGTTTCTATGGCTCGAAAATCCACTCAAAGGTTTGAATGGAATTGAAAGATTTGGGCATCTATGCTTGTGATAGTTAATGTGACAAGTGGGTGGGAATCGTTATCCCTCTTTATATCTCCTAGAAGGCCTACACTCCGACACCTTGGGATGATACCGCAACCTTCTAGGTCTGGCCCTACACTCTAACACCTCGAGAAGACATTGTAAGAGGAGCCTTCCAAGTTAAGCCCTACACTTCGACGCCTTAGGATGATGCTATAAGAAACATCTTACTCTTCTTAAGTGCATATTTAGATTTGTACACACACATATAAAGTACGAATCTTTTGTGTACTGCACTAATAAAAAGCCATATGAGTGCAACTTCTCCACCAATAGATTATAATCTGATGGTTATAAACAAAATCACTACTTTTAGAAAAGAGTAGTTTCTCAATCAAGTATTCAATATAAAAATACCAAAAATAGAAAAGGCATAATCAATTATAAATTATTGTTAAAAGAATGATGTTGTTGGCAATCATAAATAAGAAATAGAAGTTAATATTCATGCATGAAAAGTTAAAAACATTCCTTAAAGAACATGTTGACATCTTACATAATGGCATCAAAATTGTAATACAATCGTAATACAATCACATAAATAGTTGTGTTACAACTATATGGTCATAATGCATCATCTAGATAAAATTTTATTCATGATACTTGTAATACAATTCTTATAATTGTAATACAATCGTAATACAATCACATAAAGAGTTGTAATGCATCCATTAGGTAAATTTTTAACTATGATATTTGTAATACAACTCTGATAATTACAGTATAATTACAACTAAGCATTAATACAATATAGCTACTTTTCAATAATAATGTAATGATTGATTGATTGTATTCTAAATATAATTTATGAACAGAGTTGTAATACAACTTGACATTTATGTCAAACAATATTTTCTAAAAATAGTGTAATAATTGATTAAGTACATTCCAAATACGAAAGATAGTTTTCTAAACCAACTTTTAACATATGTAGTGGTTTCCATCAATGACAATAATGATCCAATGGGCATGATTGCGTGCTCATTTGGTAATTTTTTAGCACAATACTCAAAAGATACTTTTCCTATATATATGATTTTTCTACTTTTATTTATTTTATAGAGATAAGGAACCTCCTCCAAGTATGATTTATGAATATCTCATTAGCGGGAATATTTGCCTTAGCGGGAATATTTGCCTTAGATTTTATGCCATTCGGAAAGCCTAATTTTATAATTATATTATGCCCACAAGTCAGCTAATGTGTAAGTGCAAAGGTGAGATACCTAGGCTTCAGAAACATTCAATCTAAAGGGTGGAAGAAAACTAAGTCATGTACTTCCCACACTGTCAACTTAATACCTTAGCAAATCAAACTCTTTAAGAGCTCGAAAACAAATTTATATCTTAATAAGTACTTGAGTTAATTAAGTTCAAAACAACCTGAAGAGTCTAGGTGAATGACCTCTAATATATATTCCTATGGCTAGAGAATCTTGAGAACCTAAGTATCATCGTCCTTCCCTAAGTTAGTACTCAATAAAACTTCATCAAAACTTTGGGCAAAATTCTTTTTTTTTCTTTCTTTATTTTTTTTCTATGTTTTTTAACAAAAATCTGATAAAATTTTTGGAGACTAGATATATATGAAAACATAATGAAAAATTACTCACCTCCCGTGCCCATTTCATGCAAAGTCCTCATTATATACTCATAAATATGCATTAGAAAGGAAAGATATCACCTAAATAATTCTAAGTTTGTGCATTGAGGATCGACTAGCTCCAAACCTGCAAAATTAACCTAACATACATATATATAAGCAAAATCATGTTCAGTTACCTCCCCACAAGTACTAAGTTTAACATCTTAAGCCAAACATCCAACTCAAAGATGATCATTCAAGTCAGCTAAAATAGACAAAATCAAAATAGAGATGTATTCGTGCAACTCATATATAAGGTGCTCATTAATGCAAACAAGTTGAAGGTGTAGACCTACTCCAAAAGGTTGGACACTTATTAAATAATGAATCTTAAGTGTATGTATCCATTGTCTTTTAAGATCAAGTGTATGGCGAATGATTCTAGGTTTAGTTACATGCAACCTAAGTGTAAAACACTGGATAGTTACTAAATGTGTAATGCAAAGTTCTTGTGTCCATTAATATTGAACTCTGGGATGATGATGTTGTAACTGCACAAATTCAGGTTCCATGAACTTATCACTGCACTTAAACTTGAAAGGATAATAAGGATCCTCATAGATTGATGGCAATTTAAAGTATATAAGAGCCCTGAGATTCAACAATTTATATGCTCCCAAATCTCTTTATAATGCTCTTCGAAATTGGCAAAGGTGATCGTTCACTTACTTTCAACCTCTATTTCTTCACATGAAATGTCTTTGATCTCCTCAACCCCTTCCACGAAATCTAGGTCTCTTGAGACATGAGGAGGTGATTTGAACTTGGTTACATCAAAATCATAATCAAATTCAATGATAAATAATTCGATTTCAGGTTCATCAAGAGTTAATGTATAGGTGAAGCTAGCCAACAAATTGTCATCAAGTTCAAAGTTCAGTTCACTAACCACACCTAAAATGGGTTTTTATCTAGTTCAAAAACAAGTTTCTTGTAATCAGGTCTTGCGTAATTATCGTTCTCAAAATGAAATGTCCAAATTTAAGTTCCATTTCAATATGAAAATCTTTCTTTTGCTTACCATCCTTGAAATTTAATCTCTTCAATGAGACATCTTCATGTGACAACTATGAATTAGAAATTAGGAAACTAATGCAAATAAAAGTAAATCACAGGAAAAAAAATTTATTAATGGAAAATAATATTAAATTACAAATAGAAAGCAAAAGTAGAGAGAGAAAAAGAAAAAGAGAAAGAGCGAGTAAGGAGAGGGTCTCAGTGTAGTGGTGTCAACGCGAGGGTGGTGGTGGATGGCAGCTACAATAGGAGAGAGACCGGAATGTGTCAGAGATTTCCCATGTCCGAGAGAGGGAGAGGAAGAGAGGGTGAAAGGAAAAATTTTCCAAGAGATATAGGAATGAATGGGCATCTTGGGGGTATTTATGGCCTCCGTGATGTCCCAAAAATATAAGGATTTGAGATAATTTCGTCCCCTTAATTTAGGCAAGTAGGGATAGGTATGGGGACTCTTAATCCTAGTAGGTATAGGATTGAAGTCCCTGATTTTCGAATTAAATTTGTGCATGGGCTTCCTTTGCTTTTTTTCCTCTTTTCTTTTCATTCTTTGCTGTGAGTACATTTCAGCTCAATTGGGCCTGTTTCCACCAACAACCCATGTGGGCCTCATGCGTAGGCGTTGGGAGAGGGAATGGGGAAGCATTAGTTGATGTGGCTTGGAGAAGTACTTGGGTGTGCCAGAGGCAAGAGACTTCGCACGAAGAAAACCCTTGGCGGGGGTTATTTATCCTTTTAGGTAATTTCTTTCTTTCAATCCTCTTGTTTTCTTTTCCTCTCTTTTTTTTTTTTTTTTCTTCTGCATTTTGCACAAGCACTTTTTTAGATTTCTGTCACCACAACTAACCTCTTCATCCTGTGCCCTTCCAACCAATATTAGATATATTTTTCTCATATTTTCTCTATTACTTAAAAGATGTAAAATAAAATTCTAAAAAAAATTTAAAAAATAAATAATATATATATAATTACACTAGGATCAATATACAATTTCTAAGTTTTGGATACTGCAAACGTCCAACTTGTTACACACATGCATTTATTTAGGATCCTATCATTCATGCCAACTTCCATGATCCTCTCACGCAACATCCCAATACCATCCCCATCTATGTATTATTCTCCCTCACCCTCACCGGCAAACCCCCCTTCATCCTCAGTGTCACCGATAACACGTGCCCCGGAGTAGTCCCCACATCTCCACTCCTCGCCACCTCCACCTCGAACCTCTCAATCACGATTGCCGCGATCGACTTCATCTGTACGTACGCCATCTCCTTACCCAGACACATCCTTGGCCCCGCATGGAACACCGGGAACCTGTACGGGCTCTCTGGCCGGAACACCCCATTCGCCAGCCACCTCTCCGGCTTGTACTGGCAGAAGTCCTTCCCCCACACCCTCACCATCCTCCCCATGCTGTAGGCGCTGTACGACACGAACCACCCCTTCCCCACGAAGGTCCCGTCTGGCAGCACGTCATCCTTCACGCACGACACTGAGTCCACCGGCACCGCCGGGTACAGCCGCAGCGACTCGGTGATCGCCGAATGAAGGTAGTGCATCTCCTTCAGTTGGTCGAAGCTGAAACAGCTGCCTTTGGGGCTGCCGTTCCCCACAGACGACGACCGTATGGAGTTGATCTCGTTGAGTATGTTGGCACGCACGTCCGGCCGCGAGGATAGGATCCAGAAGAACCATGTGAGCGAGGACGATGTGCTGTCGCGCCCGGCGAGCATGAAGCGGGAGATGAGGTCATCGTGTTGGGCCGTTGTCTGGGGAGCGGCCATCCTCGAGCGGACGATGGTGGTGGCGAAGTCGTGGACGATCTTGGTTGATCGGCTGAGACGCCTCTCGGAGCCGACGTCGAGGAGCTTCTTGATCCGCCAGGTGACCACGAAGGCGTCGTAGAAGCGGTCCATCAGGCTCCTTTGGGCCTCGTCGAAGGCCTCCATGAAGCCGAGAGGCACCTCGCAGGGGTGGTCTTCTCCCGCCTGCGGTGTTGACGTCCGGCGGTGGTCTTCTTCCCCCGCGAGTGCCGCGGGGTCGACTCCGAAGGCGACCTTGCAGATGTTGTCGAAGGCGAAGCACTCCAGGACGTGCTGAAGGTGAGAGAACGTGTACAGATAGAGAGGTGCAAAATGCAACAAATTAAGTATCAATAGAGTTAGGCTATATATAGTCCACGTCAAAAAAATTGGAAAATTTGAGATGGAGTTGACGATGTTGGAAGGCAGGGACTAGATTGAAATTTTATAAATAAATCAAGAACTTTAAGTAATGTCTTCCTAATAATCTTAATCTACTATTCCTAGAAATATTCATCTCATCTCAAACCTCAGATCTCGCCTCCGTTCCAGGCCGCATGGTGACAAAATGAGGCTGCATGGCGTCGTTTTTGTCGTGGGTTTTGGGTTTGGGAATCGTTTCTAAAAATGAAATGAGGATTCATGACCAAGGCAAAGTGTATACACCTGCAAGTCTACGACCTCCCCTTTGGCAGCGGCTCTGCTGAGCAGCGGGAGCAGCCGGTGCTCTATCTCAAACTGAACGGAGTCCACCACGAAGTTCCGGAGCGACCTCGTGTTAAACTCGAAGCTCGCCGTCTTCCGTTGCGACCGCCAGAGCTCTCCGTCCACATTCAAGATGCCGTCGCCGAGGAAGTCCGCCGACATGAACCGGTTGGACTCCCCTTTTGGGTAGTTCCCGAAGTTGGTCTTAAGGACATGCTCGACGTTGGCAGGGTCGGCCGTGGGTACGCCTCTGTCTTGGCCGAGACCCCGGAAGACCATTGTGAGGGTGGGACCGGCCGCCAGGACCTCGGTGAACCATTCGAGCAGGCGGTGGCGGTTCCTGAGGTACTGCGGTAGGACGCCGAGGATGGAGTACTGGTGGGTCGCGGAGGAGAAGAGGTCGGTGCTCTTTGTTGGTTGGTGGTGGAGGAAGAGGAGGAGGAGGAGGAGGAGGGGAATGGAGTAGAGGAGGGAGTGGTCGAGTGGTAATGAGAGGAGGTCCATGGTGGCGAGTGAGGATTGGGTTGTGGGTCACGGCTTGTGGTGTGTGGATGGGGTTTACATACGTAGTATGAGATAAGAGACGCTGGATATTACAGTCCCAATTGGGATGTCATTGTTTTAATCTAGATTGCCTTTTAATTTGTGCTTTGACTCGGAAATGTAACAGTTGAAATTATATTAAAATTTTATTGCTTAAATGTAAGTCTAACAAAAATAATATATTTATCATATATGTTAATTTAAAAAAAATAAAGATATTCATATATATTATATAGATAGATAAATTGGATTGATATCACAAAATTTTGATGATCTAGGGTTTGATTCAACATTAATATTATATTATAATTATTTGGATATTTAAGAGATAAATGTTAAGAAATGACTTTTTTCTTACAGAATAGATAGATAGAAATGAAGAGAACACATTGGTAGATTATGTTCGAATGATTGAAATCTTCTATGTGATTAATTTGCAAACCTTTCTAGGTTTCATATAAGCTTGTAATAAAATTACCCTTCTTTAAGGTGAATTAATTGTAGTGAAGAGAAAGACAATTATGTCTCTAAAGTTATCCATCTTGTAAGATAAGGTGAATTGAAGTGAAGAGAAAAGGTAATTACATTCTCTCCATGTCTTCATTTGATTAGTACGTCGTATCGTTTATGCACTCATGCAAAATAGTTGATTAATTCCTCTCGGAAAAAGGTGATGTATTGGCATGCTTGGTGCATCTCGATTGCTTGAGAGGTTTTACCTACATGTAGTGATGAGATCAGATTAAATATGATTTGGATAAGAGCATTCATGTTATTCATATTTGCTCTTTCATCAAGAATAATGATCTGGGTTTACGTATACGTTAGACATGATTACTTTTAGCATATTTTATAAAAGATTTGATATGAATGGATTTGTAACAAATGTTGTTTGGATAAAAGTATTCCTATTACTTATATTTACTTTATAATGTGAAATATCCATTTGAATTTGGATATACGTTAGGCTTGAGTTTTTTTTATAATATTTTATTAAAAAGGGATATGAATCAATTTGTATGCAAGTCGGATATAAACTTATGATATAATATTCAATCAAATAAAAATTGATAAAAAGTGTAAATACATCGATTTCAATGGAAAATAAAATACATCAGTTGAAAATCAAAATACATCGATATATTTTGTTAAGTGGAGACATTTATTTTCTTTTCAACCTGTATTTGGACTTTAAATTGTTATGTTTTGGTGGTAAATTAAAATTAATTGATGTATTTTGATTTTAAGTTGATGTGTTTCGATGGAAAATCAAAATACATCGACTGAAAATCAAAATACATCAATATATTTTGTTGAGGAGATGCTTATTCACTTTTCAATTGGTATATTTACTTTTAAATCAATATATTTTTGTGAAAAATTAAAATATATCGATTAAAAATTAAAATATAATGATACATTTAATTTATTAAGTAGAGACATTTTTTTTTAACATCAATTATAATTTTGCATTTAAATCTGATCATATTTTGGCATGTTGTATCCAAAATTACATGATTAAAATTTTGATTTTATTATTTAACCCATGGTAAATATGACAAAGATAGTGTGTGTCTCATAGATAGAGAGGATGAAGATCTCATGAAATAAATCAAAATTTGTTAAAATTAAGTGAATAGTTATAGAAATTAATTGCTATAGTTGCTACGCAATCGTTATTTTAATTTGTAACATTATATTTCAATGAAAAATTAAAATGAATCGATGTATTTTGATTTTAAATTTATGAATTTAGATGAAAAATTAAAATACATCGATTGAAAATCAAAATACACTAACATACTTTGTTAAGGGGAGATGTTCATTTACTTTTTCAATCGATATATTTTAATTTTCAATTGATATAATTTTATAAAATTTTAAAATAGATCTATTAAAAATTAAAATATATAGATATATTTAATTTATTAAGTAGAAACTTTTCTTTACTTTTAATAAAAAAAAACATCAATTTTATTTTACATTTAAATTTGGTCCAAATTTTGACGTGCCGTATCCAAAACTAAATGGTTAAAATATTGATTTTATTTTTTAACTTATCGTAAATACGAGAGAGAGTGTGACGACGAAGATCACATGAAGCAAATCAAAATTTTTAAAAAATAAGTGAATAGTGATAGAAACAAATGGTTAGAGTTGCTACTCGATGGCTGATTATTATATATATAAAGATTAGGGGCACAGCTTGGCTATCCAAACATATGAGCATCTCTTGGAAGGAAAATGGATTACCGATGAGACCTCTTGGTTACCTCCTTACGTCTCACTCGAATCTGCCTTGCAACTTGTATGACTTTGTACTCCTCTGATCGAACAGCAGGTAACACCACCCTGAAATTGCGCCTAGATTCGGGCTTAGAGAAAAATAAATGTTTGATTTACAAAGAAATTTACCAATCATGTGATGAGAGAAGAAAAGTTGATCCATCAAGTTAAGATTCACGATGCCTTTGACTTGTGCGGTGGTGACTCTCACGAGAGAGACTTAGTCATATGGATCAAATATAAGTAGCCATCATGGTCGTCTAATTTTCGCTAGGTGAATTCATTCAATTCCCAAGTGGATCTCAACTCGAGTTTTCTAACATGAGACAGAAAGTCACCCGGGCAACCCATTGTGATCAGTTAGATAAGAGTCAAAACATCTCGAGTGATATCTCCGCTCAAGTCACCTGGTTCGATCAATTGAACCACACATCTACCCTGTCAAACACTTGGGCAGCTAGGTGAGCCAGCATCGAAGTTCACCTGGCCAAGCTCCCCTTTTTTGATCTTTATTGTCTATTTCATCCTTTTTTGATATGCTCTATACCACATCTGTGAAGGTTGCACCTTCGGTGAAATGGTAGGCCTAAAAAAGGTTAGTGGTTGGACGTAGGTTATCCCCCACAACTATGGCACACGTCACACGGTCCCCCTCGAGGATGTAGCCTGAGAGAGCTCCTTTAGGAGGCAAGCTTCTCACACCTTATAAAAGGAAACCTTGTATTCAAAAGAAACTCAGCTTAGTCAGACAATATTGTATTCAAAAAACTCCGACAAATATTGAGATAGTACAAGTTACAAAAATTAAAACTCATCCCTGAAAGAATTGGATAACCAATTCCTGAATGTTGCTGTGATTTGGTCCTTTCCACTCTAACTTATTGTCTTCATCGGCTCCTCTAACCTCGATCGCCCCCCTTCCCTACAAAAAGTAGCAGCATAAACCCTCATAGTGGTACTTATCTCTCATTTAATCCTATTTCCCCCATTTAAAGCCCCAATCCCATAAGTAAAGAGGTTGGATGGGATTATTTGTATGAAAAATAAACTCTTAGGTAAGCCACCACCATTTCTTCAAAAAAGTCTATATTATGATTCTTGGGGTCCAAAAAAACCTACCTAATCAAGCAACAAATAGCACGAAATAAAAATCATATAATAAAACGACTATGTAGACAAAATTGTCTGCATGTATGCTACCGACAAATATAAAATGCTATGGTTGAAAACTTTCCTATTAATGTTTACGATTATAGGGAACTTTGACAATCATTGACATAAGAAATAATATACATCCTCCAACATGCATTAAGCATTTGTCAGCATTTTCAAAATCCCTATTTCATAGTTTCTGAGCAATAGTATTTGATAATGACATCTAACGTAATATTATTCATTTCTTTCTACCAACTTGGTGCTTGTATATTAGGATCTAATTTTTTCTTGATATCATACGTCTGGTTGAGCTGGATCAGATTAGAATTTAACATAAACCTAACACATAATTTTTAGGTTGAAATTATTTCAACCCAATCCAATCATTACACTACCCAATTATATCTAATTTAACTCAATTCATTACACTATCCAATCCAATCTAACTCAACCCATAAAAATCATGTTGGTTTAAGTCGAGTTGAATGAATTATTTACTAATCAAAATACTCAAAACTTATATTTATCCCTAATTTTCTATATCTTTCATAATTAATAACAAAATAGTTTAAATTCATAAATAACTTTTATCTTCTAAAAAAAGTGAATAAAATAAGTTTAAAAAAATCAGACCATGGATGAAATTTGGGATAGGGATGGGGGAATTTCAAATTTGAAACATGAGAGAAGTGGGAGGAGGATAATGTGGGGGGACTTTGAGACATTAGATTTGAAAATGGATGAGTTTTCGTGGCTGGTTGTGTTATAATTGGAGAAGATTTGAGTCCATCTCCCTTAGATATATATATATATAGGAAAATTATTTTTGAGCTCATTGCTTAAAAGATTAAAAAAGAGCATGCATTGTATGTCCTTTGATCCTACACGTCAATGTATCCCCATTTCGACGATTGTATTAGAAACTATCATTACAATCGTGGTGGTTTCCTTAATTTACAGAAATTATAATTTACAATTTATTTAATATAATTGATTGGGGGTCGAGATGGAAACCTAAGAGCTTATCGCAGGCAACAAGTCAATTCATTAGAGAATTACTTGATCGAGGGCAGAGATGCGAACCTATAGCTTACCACGAGTGACGAGCCAATTGACCACATGGGAGATCGGACCTACAACCCAAAGCGGGAGCAGAGCTCAACCACTCGAGGAGGGGATGGGAGATGGAATAATTTACCACAAAGGGAGGGGATGGGGATTTGAACCTACGCCCCTCAAGAGGGAGGAACTTATGGGGAGGGGATGCACCAACTATGCTACTCCTCGGCCCCATATTCTCCAAAGTTACCTGAAGAATCATGTTTGGTATAACGAATGATATTATTTCTATTTTTTTTTGTTCTCTATTCGCCGTTTACATGTGAGAAGGAATAAAAAAAAGCATTATTATCGTTGAAGCAGCCTCTCTGAACACTTTGAAATCTTGTTCAACTTGTGCCTTTGACATCTATACATAGGTTTTTTTTTCTGAAGATGTAGTATTGCATAATTCTCTATTGATAATAGTATAGTGCACAGACTTCTCTTATCACAAGAGTGTGTTCACGTTGATTTTTTTCTTATTATTAGGATTTATGGATCGCATCAATATACGTGAGAATATTTATATCCAATGGTGTGTGATAATTCTTGTTGTAGCTACAGTATGGGACACATATTTGTCAATATTTTCACCAAAAGAAGATGTTATTAAATATTTATTTTCAAATTCTTCATACTTACTTGTCACAAGGATCTCGCAAAAATCACTGTATTATTCCATTTTCTTCGTCAGTCACACTGTCACGACCCATGTAATTATTTCTTAGTTCACATAAGTATTGTAAATTCAGAATATCAACATGTTACGATGTATTTGAAGTATGTCTAAATTGAAGTTAGACAAATGAGCACTACTCACAGCATCACTATCAACATCTGTATTTACAGGCAAGGTGGATGTATTTTGAACCTCCTGATTATGCTTATCACCCCCATGACCACCCATCCCAGCAAATGGTTCACTCCTTTCTTCAACATTTATAGTTTCCATATGTTCTTCATCTTTCCCCCTCTCTGTCATTTCTTCACAATCAATATTATGTACCTTTTTCTCCCCTTCCCTTGTCTTCCTCTTTGTTACGACCTGGTTTACGAATCCCTACAGGACACGAGACTAGACTGACTCAACTGATCCCAAGACCCAATCGTCCAATGAGAAAGTAACCAAAAAGCAAAAAGTTAAACCACATTCACTATGCTAAGCAACTAACAGTAAAAAGGTACAGCAGTAAAGAAGTAAAAACTGCTACAGTACATACCACCACAACAGTAGAACAATAACCAGGTACAAGAATATAAAGTACTGAACATAAGAGTGCAAAACGTAAAGGTACAAGAGTTTACTCACTACCACAAAAGAGTACAACAAAAAGATACAAACTACTGGGCTCTACTAGGCCCAGCATCCTCTGCAGCCGTAGACTCGGGCTGCTCAACACCTGGACCTGAAAAGGGTTATGAGTACACGAAGTCAGCAAACGCTGAGTAGAGTAACAACCGACTAACTAAAGCAGTAAAAGTGGACAGGTGGCTGTTGTTTTCCAATTACATTATTTCACATATTCTTTCTTTTCACCCATTTGTTTATTTATCAGATCTCTTTCTGGATCTCAAATGTTCCTCGTGGGAACGATCTTGATTGCAGTCTTTTCTGAAGAGTAGAAGGCACACGTGGTGCTCCCCTGGCCGGGAGAGTCCCCCGTGGTGATCTTATACCCAGTCAACCACCCCAAGGTCACGAACAGACATAACGGTACTATGGCACGCGTGATAAGCGCATGAGTAGCTACCCCGCACTGGCACGCGGTCAGTCGTTTCCGTTAGCGAGTGTGCCCAAAGTATAGCACGGAACCAGTATAAGGCCTAGCCCTCTCAGTAATAGGGGTCTAGCCCCTCTCAGTAACCAAACAGGGGTCTCGCCCCTTCACAGTCCGTGCACCTTCGCCTGACTACCTCGGTTTGCCCAGTGGGCCTAACGAGTCGATGTAGGGCGGCTAGCTGAACCTCGGGCCTCGTGGGGTGACTAGCTCTCTCCCTACACTAGTAGCTCTCCCCGGTACAGTATACACGAGGGCCACAGAATCAGTACAAAGTGGCCAAACCCACCCCAGGTCTCAACTCGAAGGCGGCAAGCACCCCTCTACACTAAGAGGCAACATGTGCTCCCCTTGGTACCACGTACTCAAGGGCCAGCACACTTCCCAACACATTTCCAGATCCATTCCATTTGTTTCCAGGAACTCAACTCCTAATTCCCCATAGGGTTCATGCTCATATTCCTCATGCCATTCTATGCCAGGTTTTATCATTTCTATTTCCATTCTCAGGTTATACACATGCAATTTGTAATTCTATTGTACACATTTCCATACTCAGGTTATACATAGGTAGCTCGTATTTCCAACATTCGTATTACCATTCCCAAATTATATACATGCATCTCATATTATGTCATTTCACGTGTGGAATATGAAAGTTACATACAACAGTTAACTAGTATAAGTACTACATATTTCGCAGGCAGCTGTTATTTATTTACAGGCAGTTATTATCATTTCTATCTACTCATTCAAGACTACATTTCATTCATTCAATACAGACATTTCCAGTGTTTCTCGTCCTAGGATTCATGCCATATCCTAGGTTCTACTCATTCATTCCACATATGCATTCAGGTTTGTAATTTAAATTAAGGGAAGCAACTCTACCAGTAAACCCAAGAGTATTGGGGACTTAAATGGCAGGCTCACGTGCCTCAGCAAGCCCCGAACCCGCAGCGAAACGAAGTCATATAACAAGGAACAATCACAAGAGATCTATCAGAACAGTATAGAAAGCCTTCTAACAAGTAGAGAAACTCACAAGGAACACGACGATATCTTATTTGCAGAAAACGGACCTCAAACGGACATTAAACGGGTCAAAAATAGGGTTTCTGACTCAAATCAGATGTTTGGACCAACATCCAGACGTCTTAAAAGTGTCCAGTATCATACCTCAAGCCCTGCGCCAATCCTCAGACATCCAGGAACTCTTCTAGACCAACTAGACCCAACTCTAGACATCCGATACCTCTCTGGATGTCTGGAAATGCTTCCCGTCGTCTGGTACGTCTCCCAGACATCTGAAATGTGTGGGAGGGCGTGTCCCGTGCCTTCCCGAAGCGAATCCTGCATGCAGACACCGAATCCTCTCAAAATGGGCATGCAAAAGGGTTACTGCGGAGCGGCCTGCATGGCTGTATCCGCAAAGGGAATGTACCTTCGTGAAACTCTAACCTCAGACGTCTGGAACTTCCTCCAGACGTCCACACCGTCGTCTGGAGGTCACTCCAAACGTATGATTCTGGGAAAAACCCAGAACCAGAACCTGCTTCCGCTCTCTCGCGTCACGTGTGGCCGCGCCGCGCCCCCTCGCCTACAGCTCCGGCTGCAGCAGTGTTGGGGAGGACCTCCCTGACACACTCCTCCTCACGCACGTGCCGCTCTGGCCGTGCGCTCACCGGTGAGCTCCTACGCGAGCTCACAAGTTTGCTCTCCTCCTCTCCTTACGTCGCTCCTCCTCGACGCCGCCCGCACGCTCTCTCGCGCTGCCTCTCTCTTTAGAGTGGAGAAGAGGGAAAGGGGCTGGTGGCTGAGAAGTGAGGAGAAACGAGAGAGGAGGAGGGGGTTTTATAGATCGGTGGGTCAGGGTTTTGCTGAAGGAGGGGAGAGAGAGAAGAAGGGGAAGAAAAAAAAAAAGAGAGTACTGTCTGCACGCGGCCCGCGCATAGACGTGAGCTCGTACTCAAATTTTTCGATTTCCAGACATCTGGGAAGGTGTCCAGACGTCTGACCAGATGTCTGACCCACAGTCCAGACATCTTAAAAGGCTCAAACAGCACGAGTCTTAACACTCTTCTTTTTCCCTCCTGTCCTCTTTTTGTCACTACATGCACCTTTTGTCTTCTCATCCTCCATCTTCCCCTCATTCCGACTTTTTTTATCCTCCTCACCATTGAACTTGGAGTTCTACCGACTTCTCTTTGTTCTCAGTGGTACTATTCCCATTCTTGGATTCACAGCTAGACTTTTCACATGGCATTTTATTTTCAAGTTGTGTTGTCTCCTCTACTGCTTTAGATGTATCTCTTTGCAGCTTGACTGCCTTTGCATGGTCACAGCAACAGCATTACAATCACCGCTCTCAAGTACAAGGTCATTGTTACTTGAAAGCATTAAGTCAAAAGTTGGTGGTTCAATTCTCTCGTATACTTCATCAACCAAAATTACCAGGTTCTTTTCATATTCGGTTATCTTACTTGGCTCCAAATGACTCATTTCTTGGCACTGATCACTGAGTTTAACCTGCACGACAATGTCTTTGTGCTCTACAGCCGCCTTCATCTCCAATTTTTTTATTTCTTCTTGCAATTTAACCAATTTGAGTATCATGCATCATTCGTCTTCTCCAACTCATCAATTCTTTCACGGCAAACATCTGATCGGCACTCATTCTCTTTTTCTTCAAGAAGATTATTTAGTGGTTGTTGTGTATCTATTCCAGATAATACGAGTGGTCTTCAATACACAAAACTTGATGTCTCGAATGTGTCCAAGGAGAACACATAGTCATCTTCACCAACTCAAAAAACCTCGTTCTTCTTTGGTGACAACTTAATGCACACCTGAAATACATACACAAAGCACACGTATAATTTTAATATTTACGATTTATAGTGTAGGCTATTATATATTCTTATCACCTCTTTGTCCTTTAAGCCCTCAATCACCTTTAGGTTCACTATAGTTGATCCCGTCCACTTCCTGATCCTTGGTCTTAGATCCCTACTCGTGTAGGAATCCTTGAAGCAATGCTCCAACATCCATATCTGATCAATGCAACATATACAACCATTATAAATCAAAAAATCTTACCATAGATTATCATCAAAACACACAAAATAAATGAAATCAATCTATAGCTAATTTAGGTAAAGGCATGGTATGCAGCCATTTAGGTAACCCAGCTTTTCACCACTGCCCCCCTTTTTTTGGGCTCTTATCTTACGACCACATCATCCATTCTTCTGAGTATTTGTTCTGACACCACCTAGGACTAGTTGAAGCACTTGGTATCCTCAAGAGAATCAATGTAATTCAGAAGTATTCTGGGGAATTTGTAGTTGAATTCCGGGAACAGGAAAGGGGCAAACATGAGACAAATGAGGCAGGTTACGTATATGTAGACCGATCGGTCGTCATTTTTGAAATAGTAAGTAGTTAATATTGGTTCCAATGTTCTCCTATCTAATTGCCTCACATTTTTTAGTATGTTTTGCTGGATGTAACTATTCTATGGAAGTGATTTCTCATTGATTTTTACTTGATACCCTATGTTGGGTAGTCCAAATATTATACCTATGTCGTCACACGAAAATTCAAGGAGCTTTTTTCCAAGTAAGAATTTACCACTTCCTTAATATCTCTCTATAATCTAATGTAACACCTTGTAATCAATCGGTACCTTTGACACTCCCACCAATTTATAGGTCATTTTTTCCAGAAGCTCTTGCTGCTTTTCAGTGAGTGGATGCACGTTCATATACTCCTTGAAGTGCGGTATGTAGCAGCGGTACTAGACGAATTCTCTAACTGTAAGATGATGTAAGCAATAATAAACCCTTTGAATGGAAGAATGCATTTTTTTAAGACATGCTTTACAATCTAACATGGTAAATAGTGTGCACTTACACCTGAATTTCTTTGTCTGATGTTGATCACTACTTGAAACTGTCATTTCTTGTATTGTATTTGATGTTTTTGCTTTTTTGAACCGCACCTCATCACTTGCATTGCTTATTTTCGTATGCGCGACAGTCTCATTTTGTTTTTTCAATTAATCAATTTGCTTGTTAGCATCCGATCTCCTACTTCCAACCATGCTTTCCTCTATTAATGACAATCGCAGTTCAAACATTTCTTAGATAAACTTACAATTTATTTAGAATTTGGTTGTATTACAACATACATGTATCACAACATTCATGTTACAATAAATTGACATTAAGACACCACAAACTTTGAGAAAGTGTAGTACGTATCATACGTATTCCACTCAATCATATATAATGGTTCTTCTTTTCATTGAAATAATGCGTTACCACAATGGAAAAATTACTTTTCAAGCATTAGTATACACATGTATAAAGATTTCAATGCAATTTAAATCGATTCACCTTGAGTCATATATCTTATTGGAATCGCTAATACCACTTTTAATATAAACACGTTGGGAACAAAAGTACACTCTTCAGCTTCAATGCTCTGCAACGACGACAAGTATAAATCATACAATTGACACTACTCCATTATAAATGGAAATGGATGAGTTTTAGTTTATGTCGTATTACGATTACAAAAAAACCTTCTCATAGTTATGTTTGATCATTTAAAATTCAAAATGGCATATACATCTGTATGTTCTTAGAATATTAGGATTTCGTCATTCTGGAACGTAATCCAATGTAAATATGGCATACTACCATTGAAGCAACTCCATACTTCATAAAACATTTTCATAGTCGGACATCCATAGTAGCAGTAATCATAAAAGTTACATGATTACTCATTTGATGAAGTTAGAATGAGGGTTCCTTCCGTCACCCTCCTCTCTAGCACAACCTCCAGAAAGAAGATGTCAATTAATATGCGTCCTTACACATATATCTCATTTTTCATATTAGGTGTTCGCTCACATTTTTGTTGTTTATTTTATGTGTTATTTTTTTTCAACGTCGCCTTACTACATTTATAATGTATTTTAATATGTTACATATACAATCATGAATGTTCTGCAACTTTTCACCAACTTGTAACACGCTTCGTCGCTATTGGTCGATGCATCTGCTAACGTCACTTTAAGATATCTTTTCGCCAACCTGTAATACATCTTTGAAGCTACATCTCCTAACGTCACTTCAAGATAAGTTTTCACCAACTCATAATACATGTTTGAATCCCCATATGTTTATTATTATATCATTTTTTTCGATGTATCAGCATAATATTATTTGTTTCCATGAATAAGTAAGCTGCAAATCATTGAATACATACCTACAAGTTTATGCACGATTATACAGAGGGTTGAATTTTGTATTCATTGTTGTATTACCGATATCATTTTTTAGTAGTTTGCATGGTCAATTTTTCATATGAGGATACGTTACAATCTACATTTGCTTTCATTGAGATTACATATTCACTCGATTACGACTACACCATTCATTTATTACAACAATGTGCAACTTACAATACAACCAACATATGCATACAATACGATCAATAGTCATTTTACTTGAAGACATACTTGTACTACAGTGTTTTCCCTTGTTGGAATCGTCATCAACATACACTCGTTACATGTATTACAAGCAAATTCGTCTTCTTTTATTATCATATTCCATTTAATTCGCATTAACATTATTTCCCATTTTTTATTTGAATAATTTTTGTATTATGTTTATTAATTGCTTTCATGATCGCATGGTTGTTTTTTCATAACAACATAGGATATAATGTATAGTTACTTTCATTACAACTACATATTTACTCTATTATGACTACAATATTCAATCATTACAACCATTTGCAACTTTTAATACGACATACAAATAGACACATTACAACCAATAAGTTTCATTTTTACTGGAAGATACACCTGTTGTGTACCGCTTTCCATTGTTGTGATCATCAATAGCACACACTTATCAAACGTGTTACAAGTGATTTCGTCTGATTGTATTCATTTCGTATTTCCATTTTTTCTCTTTTCTGATTTGAATCACGGACTTTGCTCACCGTTAATTCCTACATTAAGGGAAAATGCGTTCATTGTGGAGATCATGTATTTTGTTAATGTTTCGGTATTTTTGGAATGTGACATCTTTAATTACTATTTTTAATGCTCATTTTTTGTATGGGTCTGTTAAGATCGCAATACGAAGCCACCTTATTATGCACATTAGTAGTTTTGTCTCCATCCATTAGTTCTTTATCGGTTGGATGTAGATTTGTACTTATAAAAGGGAATATGAGTACAGTGCGCATAAAATCCATCCGCTATGTGTGTGTGTGTCGAGTTATTTCAGATTGCAGATTAGGTTATGTTAGTTATAATGTCATATCGAACTTAATACATTTTTTATTAGGTTAGAAAAATCTCAACCAACTCAACTCATTATAACTTATAGCCCAATCCAACCTAACTCATTCGAATTAGGTTAGATAAGATTTAGGTTGAATCTAACCTGCGTATACCCCTATCTACAATGTGATGTAATTAAAAGAAAAAAAGTGAATAAATTAACGATGAATCCTCATTTTACGTTTTAAAATGACAACAAAAGGGACAAATAGTTGTAATGCCAGTCATCTCCCTGTACGTTGAAAGATAAGTTAAATTAGTTTAGAAAAGGATAAGATAGTCCCAATCAAGATTTGAAATGCCGATTTCGATGTCGTGCTGATGAAATTCCAAGTATGTATTTCGTGGGCATGCTATGGAAATGTCCGTTTTTCGATGGGCATGACGATGAGCATGCCGAGGGCATGCTGTAGGCATACCGATGTATACTAATAAAAATAACAAAAGTAATTAAAAAAATCAACAGTAACCTCAGCATGGGCACCAATTTTGCCAACATACCGACCATGCCGACGGCATGCTGACCGTGTCTAGGGCATGCCAACAATGCTGACGGCATGTCGATGATATCCCCGTAAATTGATATTTTATTCATATCGGTACGATCCTTGTTCGAAAATGACCTTACCGACGATAAGCCGTCGATATTTAAATCAATGATCCCAATTTCAAAAATAATAAAGAAGGAAAAGAAAGCCTGGCGAAAGATGATATCATAAGCATCGAAGAAGAAACCTAAAATAAAAACAGAGAAAGAAATCAGCATCGTTTGACAAATGACCAACTTACCACCAAGGGAAGGAGAGAAAGGGACGGAGGAGAGAGTGTGCAAAAGGAAGCCATGCGGAGGTGTGATTAAAGAATGACGAAAGGGTCAAGAAAGGGAGAGTGTGTGGGTTTGAGATAAGGAGAAAATAGTTTTTTATAGCATTTTGTAAAGAGAAATGTCTAGCTTAAGTTTTTTTTAAAGCTCAAACTAATACCCCTGTTAGAAAAAGCAGAGGCACAGGTTTTGAAAAGTACACACGCTGCCAAGATTAAATTCGATGACGACGCTTGTTTTGAGTAGAGACATAAATAATCTGTAAATTTATCTTTTTAAATTAGTCAGAATTCAAATTAAAGATCCATCTATTCAATGAGTAGAGTTATCCGACGAATATTTTATATTAAATTTGTGTTGTAAGATGAGAGGATGAACTTAACAACTTAAAAAAAGAAATTAAAAAATATCTTGACTTAACTGTTACTCTTGTTTTTTTTTTTTCGTTTTTTTTTTTTTTTTTTTTGTTCTTTCCTTCTTTGTACTTAGAATATAGGCTATTTATTTGAACATCGAAATTTCAAGAGAAACCGGGGATACCAACGATCCGAAGCCCTTTTCGACGCAAAAGATCAAAATCATTTATTTCCGTTCAACAACAGTAGATCCATGTCCTATTTTCCAAGGGACAGGGCGTGGAAACTGGAGTACGCTGGAACGACCACACACACAACCCCCACCCCCGCGCGCCAGCGAGCCGACCCCGGGAGTGGCCCCGCTTGTTGGGTTTGCCTGCACCTCTACCTCCCCCAACCATGATCCAGTAGTTTAGCAGACATTTTTCAATTATGAATCTCAATATTTGTCGTAATTACGTGCAAATCTAACGGGGGCATATATCTCAAACATCACTTTCCCTCCATCAATATGAGTAAGACTTAGGTGTGATTGATCGGAGATAATACTACATCAAGATAGAATATAAGTAAAATAAATATAAAAAGTATTTAATTTGTGAAATTATAACGATCGATAGAATTATAATAATTGATATGTTGATTTTAAGAGGATCAATACATTTTGATCAGATAATTATTTTTTTATTTAAAAAAATAGAAAAAAACTTATTTTTCTCTCTCTCTCTCTCCATTTCTTTTCTCTCCCCCCATACCCGTTCACTCGATTTTCCCCTCACCACTCACCTCCAAAACCACCCAATCCCACCACGATCCCATATGTTCACCCTTATCCCACCCACTATTGTTCATCCAAATGCTGCCTTAATATCATATGCTATGGATGGCATAGGTTGACCGTTTTAACACAGGAGAGCAATTAAAAAAAAAAAAGAATAAGAATTAGGGGAGGGTTTGCGCACTTGAGAAATTAAGGAAAGTAGAAGAAATGAAACCTTTTTTCTACTAAGATTGTTTATCCTTTTCATGGTAGTTATGCATTTTCCCTCGTTTTTTAAGGATTCTGTCACTGTCTCCTTCACATGGAAATCACTTTCCCTGTCATAAGATGTGGGATTTTTGTGGAACGTAGGATTTACTTTTATTTTCAAATATACACATAAATGCAAAAAAAAAAGTTGATCAAAGGAGATTCGAGGAAAAAAAGGAAAATTTTGATTTTCTTTTCTCTTTTTTTTCCTTTGACTCCAAAGATATTTTCCTATTCCGATGCGCATGCAAAAACTCTTTTTTACGTCCACGCTGATACAAAAAAAAAAGAATTGTATAAATTATCTCAAAGTAGAAAAAACCAAGCTATTTATAAGAGATTTGTTTCCAGGAAAAAAAAACAGAGAGAAAGCTACTTACGGAAGATCCTTTGAAGGATGAGTCCGAGTGCTTAGGATCTAACAAGGGATCGAGTGAGCGTACTCTCGTCTGAAAAAGGGGTGGATTTTGACTCTAAGCACAAGGTAAGATGTTGCCAAAGAAGCAACAACCCAGAGAACATCTAAGTCCTTATCCTGTAGCCAAATGGGAGCTTTCTTAGAATGACTAAAAAGCAAATAAAGGAAAAATCACAAACAAAGGTACAAGAAGAGAAAGGTGCATGTTTTAGTGGCCGGTGGAGTATACTTAAGTTTGATGATTTTCATTAAATCTTTAAAAACAAATATTAAGTATATATGCTTCTCTAAATTATAATATTTTTTTCTTATTCTAATTGTGCATTTAAATGTTTATTAACAAGGATGCCAAAATCTTTCCTCAAGAACTCAAAAGAAGGTTGATTTAGAAGGAAGGGGTTGAAATTTTACTTGATCATGCATCCTTAAATAATTTTTTATTAAGAGAGAGGGAGGTGACCCTTCTCTGTCCCTCCTTAGCTCCATCCTTGCATTTAGAGTTGTCTGTCAACTTCAATCAAGTCAAGTTTAGCTTAGGCATAAACTCAATGTGCTTGGTTTGACGTAAGCTCAAGTTCAGTATGTTTCGACCTTGGACTCGAAGTGGTCCACCCTTGAGATTGTTGGATGACACTAACTGTGTCACTTGAGATAATCGTAAACTTATCCATGGAGTAATTTTGACTTGTGACCTCTTAAATGAACCATGTTGGTATTTTTTGACTTTTGAGTATCAAAATTGTGCCAACTCAATTGATGACACGACACAAGTTATAGATATGTGAAGTATTTTACTTGCAATATAGAATCAAAATTTCCTTCTTTTGAGTAATTTCTTATAGGGCATATCTATTTGAAAAGGATATGTGATGTACTAACCTTAGTCATGAATGACCTCATCAACATCCAAGAATGGAATAGCTCATGCATGAAAAGGGTATCCATTCTTATTTTTTATGCATGAAGGAAATACAAATTTCATAGAACACCGATAGACTAACTTTATCATACAACAATCCTACATTCATTTCCCTCATCCAACCCAACCTCACTTATGAAAGGGTGAAGTTGTAAGGATTTGAAAAAATTTGGCAACTATTTTGAGATCTAACAAAATCTATTTTATTCATCTCCATAATTCAAGGCCTTATGGTCCTTTCGTTTTTATTTGAGGACCCACTTGGCCTCAACATTTTCCTTGGTAAGGGGTCATTTGAGAGGAAACATTGGTTGGTAGATTGATTTGGCACCCAAGTTAGTGAAGGAAGGGGCCTTTGAGATAATTTTTCATCCCATTTAAGATGATCTTTTGGCTTGCTTGAGAAGCCATCCCACCTCACTTGGTTTCCACCATAGGGTGTGAGAGGGAGAGCAACACCATCACCCCACTATCCACTCTCCTCCTCCTCTCGTCGGCTCTCCTTCCTTCCCCTCGATCCCTCTCCCTCTCCTCTTATTCCCATCACTGACGAGCACATTGCCAACGATCAGCCTTCATTGCTAACCCTTCTCTTCATCCTCATCAGCCTGTTGCTGCTCTTGCCGATCAACCAATCACTGCCACCACCGCCGTCACAATGGCAGCACTGTTGTTGCCACACGTAGCTGTTGCTGCTTGTTGCCTTGTTGCTACTACTGCCATTGTTGTTTCTGGCACTGCTGCTACTGTCATTGTTGCAACTGCTACCATTGTTGTAGCTACTGTCGTTGTTGCATTGCCACAACTTTGAGAAGAGGCGATGGCTTAAGCATTGGAGTAGGGATTAAGGTCATTAAGACTTCGATTGAGGATAACTTATTTTATTTCCCAATTTTAGTTGCCCTAAATTTTGGTGATTTTTCGTGCTTGATGTGTTGAGAGGTAAATTGATGTCTTGAGGGTGACTTCGTTGGTGCTAGGAAGTCATGGGAACCGCCACCATCGAGAGAGGAGCAACTATGGCCGCGGAATTTCATTGGGTGGTCTCGACCAAGAGACCTAAGGTAGGGACTTGCCCTCCCTTGATGTGCATTTCTTTTCTTCTACACCAATAGTGTTGGCAAATGGTGTGCTATTTAAAATTTCATATCTTTGAAATTCGTCTGGGCCAAGGGAGTCGATGGTTAGGATTGGCCTTCTCATGTTGATAAGCCCACTTGATGACCAAACAATTTAATTGTTGGCATTCAAGTAAAAATGTAGATTTTTGAATTTAGACGCATCCCCTTATGGAAAACAATAGCTATGGAAATATAATCTGTCTTTCCCAAGGGTTGGGGGTGGGGGGGGGTGGTGAATTGGTGAAAAATTTTGTGCATCAAAAAGGGATTTAATTCAATTCTAGCTTGGAGTAGAATCTAAAATGGAACTAGCCGTCGCAAGTTGTGTTCGATTAATGTTTAGAGGATGCATTATGGGGGATGTTTGAGGTGTCCTGATGAATTGGTTAAGGAAAGTCTTAATGGAGCTTCATATCCACTAAACATTTTGTGAATGGGAAAGAACATGTGGATTATGGCAAGTAACGGTCGTGGGCATAAGGGATATGATTACATATGTTAGTGTAATCCACTTGGAAAATGGATGTGGCCTTTGCATTAGGAAGATATGGGAGGCTTAAGAGCCCTAAAATGTAGCAAACAGGCCGATCTAAATGAGCTTGAAGCTTTCTTTATGAACCAAAATGAAAAATGCCAATAACTCTTTAAACTTTGAAATTAAAGGTTATAAGAGCCTCTAAGCTTCTTAAGGCGAGGATTAAGAATCAACTAGAACTTTGGCTAAATAAAGGATTAACCACCAAATGTGAATCAATGACTTCAATTGCGGATCATGTTGTTGAAATAAATGCATATAGAAAATAAATAAATAAAAATATATGCATTTCTAATGATTTCGCATAGATCAAAAATATTAAATCAAGTAGGTCAAACATGATTTGGCAAGATCCAGAATAAAATAAAGAATAAAGAACATGCAATAGCACAAACAAACAAAATAAGAAGGGATTATATTTTATTCCGATCGAAGTGCCTATTAAGGACTTTCCTTAGAGAAGGTATTGCCTCCTACAATACCGCTGCGTTGGGGTCTGATGAACTCCTCCCAAAATACGATGATCCACCTCTAAGATTCGACGCACTCTGATCTTGGACGTCCTCGAAAATCACCTCAGGAGAACGAAGCCGAAGCAATTTGGTTGGTCAACCAAATTGCTTCGGCTTCGTTCTCCTGAGGTGATTTTCGAGGACGTCCAAGATCAGAGTGCGTCGAATCAACCAAATTCCCAATTGATCTACCAAAAATTATCTTGATCAATCAAAAATTTCTCGTGGATCTCTCAATCTCTTTATACAACATCGACAAAAGTGATTAAAGATTTTTCTACCAATCTCACATCAAACGAACGCATAAGAAAGAGAGACAAGAACGAGAAGGGAGGAAAAGACTGGAGAGAGCTTTTTTGCTCTTGTTGTGTAAAATGAGAACCTCCTTGTAGCCCTTATATAAAGCCCACGACCAGATGTTTATGAAAATTTCCATTTTATGGAAATACGATAATTAATCAACCAAGTAAATCAATTAATCGATCAAACTTAACTTTTTGATCGATCAAACCAATTAATCGGCCAAACTTAACTAATTAATCGATCAAAATAGTTGATCGACCAATTTTACCTTTTAATCGACCAATGAAATGACCTGCTGCCTTTTTGGGTTAGATAAGACGTCTGATGAATAGTCTAGACATCTTATCTAACCCAACATTTGGATAAATGATCGAACGTCTGAAAGTAAAAGAACCGTACCTTGTTTTTCTTTTCTTGCGCGCACGCAACATGCGCACACCCCCTCCTTCCTCACCCAAACCCTAACCCTTTCCTATTTAAACCCCCCTCACCCACGCCACTCTCCCCATCGCCACTAGCCACCACCACCATCCTACCCTCCTGCCAATAGCAACCTTCCTCCCCGCCTCTAGCGCAACGAATGGAGAGGGAGACGAGAGACGGGACGCAGAGGAGAGGAGAGTGTGAGCGAGGGTGGAGCTCAAGAGGAGGAGCTCGTGAGGGAGTCGCAGGAGCTCGGAGGAGCTCGTGCAGGAGGAGTCAAGGGCGCAGGCGAGGAGGGGGAGCTTGCGAGCAGAAGCCTTGGCCTCCTGCAGCCGTTGGAGGCACTACTGCAGCTCCTGCGGGCGAGCTCGCGAAGGAGACAACTCACGAGAGAGTTCTGCGTACTGGATATTTTTCAGTATCAGACGTCTAAAGCATCTCCCAGACGTCTGGAGTAGTAGAAGGACACCCGGAGCTAAAGTAGAACATCTGATAGCAAGCTCAGTGCCAAGGTATGTGCTTCTGTGCGGTTTACGGCCATGCAAGCCTTACTGTAGGTTTTGTCTAGCCGTTTTCACCTTTGAGCATACGTACGCAGGGGGCAAGGAGTTGGAAAAGCATGGTGTGCACCCTTCGAGGTGTTTCTGGACGTCTGGACACGTCGTCAGACGGCTGACCGCACCTCCAGATAGCTGGAAGGAGAGTCTGACATCTGGCACTCCTCAGACGATCGCGGAAGGGTCCGGACGTCTGAGGTAGCCGCAGGAAACCTAGGGTGAGTACTAACGTCTTGTAAGACGTCTAGGGCTAGGCCCAAACGTCTGATTTTTGACAATGTGCGTGTTTTTAGCCCGTTTAGGGCCCAAACGGAATCGGATTTCTGCAAACGAAGTACCGTTGTTTTCCGCTTGAGTTCCTCTACAAGTTAATGTCACTTGTATATGATTTTGGACTCGTTTGATGTGGTTAGTCAATTGTATAGGTCTCCAGTCAGTCAAGTACGCGGGAGTCGCGAAGGCAACGGGATTTGCGATCCGAGCCCCCATTCCTCCCATGTTTTCCGGTAGAGTGGTTTACATTAATATTATGATTTAAACAAATGAACTATATGTTTAGAATAACTTGAATGAACCCTAGGATAAGAATGAACCCTAAGGTAGGAACAAATGAGTATGGTTTGAGCTATACTGTATACTTGAGATACATGTAGAACCCTATGATGAGAATGAACCCTAGGGCAGGAACAAATGAGTATGGTTGAGCTACACTGTTTACTTGAGATGTATGTACAAATCTAAATGTTAGAAAATGTAATGGTTATTTTAATGTGATGCTTTGTTAGTTAGAGATTCACGAGCTACCTATTTTAATAATGAAATCGGTAATAGAGAGATCGGAAAGTTTGGAATATGAAACAAAAGGAATACCAATATGAACCCTACGGGGAATTAGGAGAACTCCTGTAGACGGGAAGTGAGCTGGCCCTTGTGTACGCGATACCAAAGAGAGCAACTGTCCCTTTAGTGTAGAGGGGTACTAGCCGCCTGTTGGGTTGAGCCCCGGGATCAAGCCTAGTCACTCTACACCGACTCTGTTTGGCCCTCATGTACGTGGTACCGAGGTGAGCTACTTATTGTAAGGAAGGAGCTAGCCACCCCAAGGGGCCCGAAGTTAGGACTAGCCACCCTACACCGACTTTTTCTAGGCCCACTAGGCAAACCGAGATAATCAGACGAGGGTACATGGACTGTGGAGGGGCAAGACCCCTGTTATGAGAGGGCAAGGCCCTGTATTGTTCTGTGCTGTACCTTTAGGCGTACCTAACGTGCTCCAGACGCGTTTGTTTAACTGGTCGTTGTAGCTCGCATTCGCTGCATCGGTTTTAAATAAAGAAACAGACGTGAGTCCGAGTGTCAAACACAGGGAAGCATGAAATCAAGTTTTTTTGTCACTTGGTTGTCACGGAAATGACGGGTTTTACTTGCAAGAAAACGTAGGAGAAAAGTGAGTAAGAGAGAGAGAGATAGTAGGGTTAGAGTTCTTTGATCATGGCATTCATGCAACTCGCGATAGGAAAAACTTGGTAAAGAGAAAGAGACAATATATAAGAAACATCATCATTCAACATGCAACTTCAGTTTTACAATTACAACACTAGATAAATGCTTAAGCACAAGTATAGCAAAGCTAAGCTAAAGAGAGAGAAAGAAAGAGAAAGAAGACAGTGAGGTGGCCACGACGGTGGAGGGGGGCTCCATCGGCGGCTCGTCGACTCCGACGATTACAAAAGTGTGCTAAGGGTGGCTAGGAGTAGGGTAAAAGACTTGCAAGGGAATTGAATGCCTTACATGGGTAGTTGGAGGGGGTTTATATAGGAAGAAGGGGTTTCTAATTTAAGTAGGGGTTTTAGCGACGTCCGGGACGTCGCTAAACCCATGCCGAAAGTGTCGGTGTAGCCCCCCCACCTGCCAGTCCAACGTAGGTGCCGTTCTTCTTCTTTCGCATGATCCACGTGGTCGCCTTGAGGGTTGTTCGATCGAAGATCGGACGGATGAGATTACGCGGAGGGCACGCTCGCGGATTGCGCTTGCATAGCACGCACCCCGCGCATCATCGCAAGCATCTAAGCATGCTCATTTGCAGGCGCCACGTATCGCAATCCCCATCATCCGCGCACGAATCGACGACTGAATTTCGTCCGCGCGTGCGCCTTCGTTCAAATTTGTTGTGCAGTGCGTTTCGACCCCGCGTCGGGTGTGCGCGGGTGAGAGGGTAGATCGTTGCGCTGTTGCCCGTGCATGATCGCGGAGAGGAGGCGGGCACACGGCGTGTCAACCGTTGGATGGTAAATCAACGGTCGAGATCTGATGCTGAAGCAAAGAAAGCATACGAGTGCTGCGGATGTGCGATGGAGGCTCGTGTGTTCTCAGCCGTCCGATCATCAGATCAGACGGCTTAAAATGCTTTGCGTGTTGAAGACAGGACGCCTTGTGAGAGTGAGGCACGCTGTGATGGTGCCACATGGCCGCGCGTGGGCTGTTGATCATCAAATCAACAGCCAGAACTTCTTAGGCTTGTTCCGAGAGCTCTGGATGTCGGATTTAGTCGATTTTGAGTCCGTTGGACTCTTTTCGTCATTCTGAATCCATCCATGTGGTCCGATTGCTCATCTGAGGCCTGTTTTAACATGAACTTGTACAAATGGTCATTAACGCTGATTTATAAGCAATCTCAATGTACGATTCATGTAATGCTCTCATGCCCATTATGATGTGTTATTTGTATATGTTACTCTTAAGAGAAACTCCGATTGGCAAAATTATCACCACAAAATGTAGCATTATCATACCCCCATGCTTACTCCTTGCTAGTCCATAGCAAGGTTCATCCTAGTCATTATTCTCAGTCAGAATTCAGGAAGTGATTACTGAGACATTTTGTTACTTGTCAATAGGAGGAAATATACTAAGATCCTGATTTATAGAGACTGACCAGTGCCTGGGTGTCTGCTAAAATATGAATCGCCTGAATCCTCGCCTTAAGGCATATATATATTTTTTTCTTTTTCACCTTTTCTCATTTTTTTGGATCTTTGGAGTTGAGAATGTGTTGGTAACTTTTTACGGCTACTCAACCCACCCAAAACTCGAAAAAGACTCTAAGTGCTAAGCATCTTGGTGTGAAGATTGTGATAGACTCACTCAATGGTAATTAAGACAGACTTCGGGTTTCTACACCCCGAGGTAACCAGAAAAGGAAGTGTTTGCCTGAAAGTGTATTTGTTTGATCGGTAGCTTTCTCCCTACTTTTATTTTATTTGGGGTCAACACAAGGGTGGTTCCAGTGTATATCTTCCCAGATTGCTCTACTTCCCTGCTTCTTCCTTAAGTGTTTTGGATCTTTTTGTGCATTTGGTGAGCTGGGCTCTAGACAACATGCCAATGGGCTGTTACCCACGACCACTTGCTAGCCATACTCGTGCGGTGAAGTGTGGCTTATTTTATTCTTATTTTCTTCTTTTCTATTTTTTCTTTTTCTCTTTTTTTTCTTTTGTTATTTAATAGGTGGCTTCCCTTATCTCAAATTTACCTAGAAGCAATAAGAAGAAAGTGGTCCTGTGGCTGAGTTCTGGACAACCGGCCAATGAGATGTTACCCACGACAACTTACTAGCCATACCACCCTAGAAGGTTCATTAGTTATCCAATTTCTGTCAGAATCTCCGAGGAGTGAGTCAGTACAAAAATGTGTGCAAATGCTTAGACTAAAAGTCCCTCCGAATCAGAGGGGAGGTTGATAAGTCGTATACTTATCACCCTATTTTATTGGTGGATTAAAATAGATTAAGGTTGCGAGGATTCAAGGCTAAATCCATATTTTAACGGACACCAGGGCTGATTGAGCCTGAAGGCCTAAAAAGTCTAAGTGTTCAGGTTATTTTCGTATTATTTCCCACTGTTGACAAATTCCTAATGCCTAAGTTTTTCTTCCTAAATTCATCATTTTTTTTAATTTTATTCAGACTGATAAAATGAACTCAGAGCATGCAAATTATCACCCCCCTCATGCTTAAGTTGGACAATGTCCTCATTGACAGATAAATTGATGCAATGGGGGTTCAAAAAGAAATCACCTGAGCGAAGCAGTATATCTGATCAGTCGGAATCTTCTGGGTTGCCTCCCAGGAAGTGCTGAGTTTAACGCCTTCGGCTGGGCGATGCTTCGTGTCAACCTTTAATGAGGGTGACAACCTCCTTTGGGGGAACTTGGGCAAGGAAGTGCTTCAGTCTCTAACCGTTTACCATGAAAGTGTGCCCAATGTTCAGATCTGCGATTTCAACCGCCCCATTGGAATAGGGTTTGACTACCCTATACGATCTTGTCCACTTGGATCTGAGCTTCCCGGGAAAAAGTTTAAGTCTGGCATCAAAAAGTCATACTTGCTGGTTAGGCTCGAAAGTCTTTCTATGGATGAATCAGTCGTGGACAGCTTTCATCTTTTCCTTGTAAGTCGATTGTTCTCAAAGGCATCCCGACGAATTTCCTCGAGCTCGGAGAGTTGGAGCATCCTCTATGCACCGGCTAACTGAGAATCCATGTTACATTGCTTAACGACCCAGTAAGCCCAGTGTTCCAACTCGATAGAAAGGTGGCAAGCTTTACCAAAGACCAAGCGATAAGGTGACATGCCTATCGGGGTCTTGAAAGCGATCATGTATACCCACAGGGCATCATTCAGTCGTGTGGACCAATCCTTCCTGTCAGGTCTCACAGTCTTTTGTAGAATATTCTTGATATGTCTATTGGAGACCTTAGTCTGCCCATTGGTTTGCAGATGATACAAGGTGGCAATGCGATAAGTAACCCCATATTTTCTGAGTATGGCATGGAACTAGGTGTGGATAAAGTGACTCCCACCATTACTGATCATGGCCTTCGGTATTCCAAACCAAGAAAAGATGTTTTACTTAACAAAGTCCATAACAGCCTTATGATCGCATCGACCGGTGGCGATGGCTTCAATCCATTTTGAGATAGTCTACAGAGACTAAGATGTACTCAAAGCCGTTGAATGGTGGAAAGGGGCCCATAAAATCAATACCCCAAACATCGAAGATCTCGACAATTAGAATGGGTTTGAGGGGCATCATGTCTTTTCTAGTCATGGTTCCTAAAGTCTGGCAGCGAGAACAAGTCTTTGCAAAGCTGCGTGCGTCCTTGAATAAGGAAGGCCAATAAAATCTAGATTGCAAAACCTTTGCAACCATTTTCTTTCCCGAGAAGTGGCCACCACACGCTTGGTCATGACAAAAGGATAGCACACTTTGAACTTCATCCTCCAGGATACACCTCCTGACAATCTGGTCAGCACAGAGATGAAACAGCATGGGATCATCCCAGAAATAGTGCTTGGCTTCAGCCAAGAACTTATCCCGTTGCTGTCTAAACCAGCTGTGCGGGGTCAGTCCTACTACTAGGTAGTTGACGAAGTCAGCATACCAAGGTAGTTTCCTATCTTGCACAGCCAGAATTTGCTCATCGAGAAAGGTGTCAGATAAGGGCAAGGAGGGCTCAATGTGATCCGGGTGGAGTCTGGACAGGTGATTGGCCACAACATTCTTGGACCTGGCTTTGTCGCGAATTTCCAGGTCAAATTCCTGCAAGAGCAGGATCCATCTGATGAGCCTAGGTTTAGCATCTTTCTTGGCCAACAAATGCCGAATGGATGACTGGTCTGTATAGATGGTCACGTAGGTTCCCAGAAGGTAAGATCGGAACTTTTCGAGTCTAAAAACTACGGTGAGCAGTTCTTTCTCTGTAACCGTATAATTCCGTTGGGCCTCGTCCAACTTCTTGCTCGCGTAGTAGATCACCACGGGTTTTTTTTCTTGTCACTGTCCCAGGATTGCATCGATGGAAAAGTTTGATGCATCGCACATGATCTCAAAATCCTGGGACCAATCTGGGGGCTGTAACATAGGTGCGATGGAGACTAATTCCCTAAGAGTGTGGTAAGCCTGGATGCAATCAGGTGTCTTGTGGAATAGGGCGTCATCGGCCAGAAGGTCGATCAAGGGTTTCAAGAGTTTGGAGAAGTCTTTGATGAACCTTCTATAGAAGCCAACATGTCCAAGGAACGAGCGGATTTGCCGAACCGAGCCAGGTGGGGAAAGTTTGGAAATCAGATTAGCTTTAGCTCAATCCACCTCAATGCCCCTATGCGATATGATGTGACCAAGGACAATTCCTTCTTGAACCATGAAATGGCTCTTTTCCCAGCTTAACACCAAGTTAACCTCCATACATCGCTTCAGGATTTTCTCCAAGTTGCTCAAACAATGGTCGAATGAGTTCCCAAACACTGAGAAATCATCTATAAAGACCTCCAGGTATTCACCCACCATCTCTGAAAAGATGACTAGCATGCAACATGAAAGGTAGCGGGTGTGTTGCATAACCCAATTTGCATACGACGGAACGCGAACGTGCCATACGGGCAAGTGAATGTGGTCTTTTCTTGATCTTCAGGAGAAATTGCGACTTGGTTATATCCTGAATATCCATCCAAGAAGCAAAAATATTTCTACCCTGCCAATCGCTCGAGAATCTGATCAATGAATGGCAGGGGGAAATGATGTTTCTTTGTTGCTTCATTGAGCTTCTTATAATCAATGCACACCCGCCATGCAGTGGTGGTGCGAGTAGGGATGGATTTGTCACGCTCATTGGTGACAACGGTGAGCCCGGCTTTCTTGGGAACCATTTGAGGGGGGCTCACCTAGGGGTTATCGGAGATGGGGTAGATGATGTCAGCGTCCAGCCATTTGATAATTTCATTCTTAACGACCTCTCGCATATTCGAGTTCAATCGTCTCCGCATCTTACGAGAAGGTCGGGCCCCATCTTCCAGATAAATCTTGTGGGTGCAATAGGTGGGGCTAATTCCTCTCAAGTCCGAGATAGTCCAGCCAATGGCGGCCCGATGTTCTGATAGGGTCGCGGTCAACCTGAGTTCTTGATCCTTGGATAGGTGGGCATTAATAATTACCAGGAAGGTCTGGTCAGGTCCAAGGAAGACGTATTTGAGGTTCTCAGGTAGTGGCTTCATCTCGGGTGTGGGTGGAACAACATTTGACAGAAAGGGGAATGGTGGGAGTTGATCAACATCAATCTCCTCAAACGGTGGCTGTTGATGGTAGTCAACTCTATAGAGGTCAGCATGCACAGACGGGGATGGGTCAAAACAGTCATCCCAGGGTTGGGTCTGATGATCTGATACAGAACTAAGTGTGAGGCATTCCTCAACCGAAGGCTCCATGGGATCGTGCTCCTCAATCCAGTCGCAATCGAAAGACTTGGTTGCCCTGAAGATATCCAACTGCATCTTTCTATCTCCAAAGGCAATTTCCATGCATCCCATGTCACAATCGATGTTTGCCTTAGCCGTATCTAAGAAAGGTCTGCCTAAGATGATGGGTGTGTTCTATAGCTGTTCAGGGGCTTCCATGTCGAGCACCAAGAAGTCGACCGGAAAATAGAAGTCCTTGACCCAAACAATCACATCCTCGACAACCCCCTTCGAGGTTTTCACAGATCTATCAGCCAACTGGATGGTCACAGGTGTGGGCATCAACTCTCCAAATCTAAATTGGTGATACAGGGTCGTCGAAATCAGATTGATTGAAGCACCTAAGTCCAGGAGCACTCTACCAAATGTCATGTCCCCGATATTGCAGGATATCAAGGGTGCACTTGGGTCAGTTCGTTTGAGAGGAAGGTTGCTCGATATTATGGAACTCGCTTACTCTAAGAGCACAACCTTCCAAGGTGCTTGGGGTCGTGGCTTACGCTTCGGCGTACAGGCATCCTTTAGAAACTTAACGTAAATCGGAATGTGCTTGACTGTCTCAAGGAGTGGGATATTAATCTGAACCTACTTAAAAATCTCCAGAAGCTCCTCATTCTCCACAATAATTTTCTTTTTCTTTATATTCTCCAAGGCCTTGGGATATGGTGTCTGAACGTGAATAGGATCTATTTTTGGGTTCTTGGGTTTTTCCTACGCCCCTTCAGAATCGGGTATCTCAGGGGGTGAGGTCACGGGAGGGGTCTACCACTTGGGATCCTAGGTCTGGGTGCCGCTTCTCAAGGTCACCGCATTTGTAGAGGCACTGGGACCATGGATTGATCCTTAAGAAGAAGAGGAAGAAGAAGCACTGAACCCAGGGGGTGTTTGTGGGGCTAGCTAGACCATGTTGGTCTGCCCGAGATTGCTTTGGAACCCTTGCAAATTTCGACCTCTTTTAATCACGTTTCATGGGTTCGGTTGTGGTTGAGAAGGAAGGGATCCATGTTGTTTACAATCTAACAGCTGGCTTAACTGTCCCTTCACTAAGGCCATTTTCTCCTGGTGTTTTTGGTTCATGTCAGCCATCATCTTTATCAGGGTATCCATTTGATTTTGTGGGGGAGGGGACGCCCTATTCAGATTATAGGGGGGTCTAACCGGTGGACGTTGCTGATAGGAGGGCGGGTTTGGCTGTTGGTTTGGCTTGAGCTGGTTCTTAAATTGAGGCGGTTTCTGGTTCGTCTAAGCAAAGTTTAGGTGATTACACCAGCTGGCGTTGTAGGTGTTGGAGAAGGGTCAGGTTTGGAACAACCTTGGGTAGCATGGACATCTTCAAAGATAGAAGGTGTCGAGGGGTAGGGAAGAGAATAATCAGGGGTTGAGGGAGCAAAGGTCCCTCCTTGGAACATGGTCAGGGGTTGTTCCAGGTGCATTTTGCTTAGTGGCTGGACCAGGTCTACGTTGTGAGCTCCCTTTGCTAGGGTGAGAGTCTGTAGCGGGTTCCTGGTTTGGTTCAGCAGTTCATCTTTTTTCTTATCTACCAATTCCACTCGATCCAATTTCTTAGCAATGATATCCATGTCAACTGTTCCAGAATTTGCTTATACCTCATAGATCCCACCACGGGGTTGACTGGATCGACTAAACTGGGTCATGGAGGCATTGTTGAGCGAATTTTCATTCATAGACTTGAAGAGCTCAAACGCGCTCTCCTCGTCTTTGTCAGGAAGTTTCCCCCACATGAGGCATCGATGAAGTTTCGAAGGTTGCTGTCCTGATTGTGGTAGAAGATCTGGGCCAATTGCCACCTTGGAACCTCATGGTGTGGGCATTTCCTTAATAATTCGTTAAATCTCTCCCACGCCTCATGGAATTGTTCCCCGCCCTAGAGTGTAAAGGTGGTGATGGCTCTTCTTAGGGCATTGGTCTTTCCTATGGGGAAGAATTTCTTTAGGAATGCATGTCTCAATTCTTCCCAGGTGGAGATAGGTCTTCCTAAAGTTTTAAGCCAATGAGACGCTTTGTCTCTCAGCGAGAAGGGGAACATCTTGATTAAAACAATGTCTAGGCTGATGTTCTTGGGATTTACAGTCCAAGCGATCCGGTCAAGGTCCTCTAGGTGTTGGAAGGGGTCCTCATTTGAGCTCCCATGAAAGTGGCTTTAAATCAGGCTCAGGACATTTGGTTTTATCTCAAAATCATCTCCCCCCTTGGGGACCCTAAGGTATGGTTCAATCCAAATCGTAGAAGGATTGTATAAGTCACGAAGGGGCCTAGGTTGGCCGTGGAATTGTGGTGGATCAAGTGGTGGTTGCCCTTGCAGGTCCTGCAAAGGTGGTGGTGGTTGCCCCTGCAGGTTCTGCAACCGGTGTATGGCTTGCATAATAGTGTGGATCTATTGCTGCTGAAGCTGGTGGTTTGCATTGATCTGGGCCTGGATGATAGCCATCGTATCTGGTGAAGGTTGGTCCTCAACCTCATCTACTCTAGGTTCGACCATATCTCTAGCAAGATTAAGTCTCTTGGTTTCCCGTCCCAAAATAAATAGCTCAAGATGAAGTGATCGCCTCCCGTGCATACACTAGAGAAGAACGAGGAGGGATGCAGAGAGAGACAGATGCGAGAAGCGTGTGTGTGCAACCAAGCAGACAAGTATAGTCCTTACAGTGTATTCCTTAGGGGACCTAGAAATCTCCAAAGGATCGATCAAGTCTGTGAGCACGGGATCGCCCTTCCCAAAGCTAATCTGGTTAGGTTGATTACGAGGGGATTGTGGGGAAGGTTCTTCCTTTGGCTTGCGCTGCCGGTTCCGTGGACCCTACAATCGCAGTCATTTGACACTTCCCCGTAGCCTAGTCACCAGATTCTACTAAGGGAATGAAGGCCAAGTGCCTAGCAAACAAAACCACGCCTCTTGATACTTAACCCAGTCCTACCTAGGGCACGTCTACTCTGTTTTAATGGGGCTAGGGCAGTGCTCGTGCTTGGGTTATGTGATGAGGCGTTGATGGGGGTGGTGCCTCTTAGTTCTTCGATTCAGGTGTGTGTGCTCCTAACACGATATGATTTTCAAGCAAGGATTTTAGATGTGGTGTCTTTTAACGTTTTTCCTTACTTTAGTGTCTTTTAGGGTTGACGTGTTTTAGTATTTTCAGACAAGTTTCAAGTGGGCACACCAAGTTTTGCACACGACAGGTGAGAGTGAGTTTCCTTTAACATGGTGAGGCTCTAAAATCCTAATGTGCTCATCCTAGTGTTCATGCAATTTGTACCAGATGAGTCGATTTTAGGGGTGAGTGGTGCAGCCCAAATCAAGTCATGGTGGCTTCGCAAACACCACTCGAAAGGAAAAAGGAACACTCCAAAAAGATTAGGTCTTTGAGAATGTTAGAGTGTATATTTTTTTGTTGGGTGATGAGTTAAGGATGAGGATTAGGCAATTATTCACCACGTCGATTTTTTTCTGATTTAATCTTTTTTTAGATTTTTTTAGGCAAGCAAACAACCACGGGTAGAGCGATACTCACAATCGATCCTTGCTACGCTCACTCCATCTCCACTGTCATGAGTTGCGATGCTTTGCTGCCCAAGCTCCGAGTTCCTGTGATCAATCAAGTAGAAGGAGAAAATGAGTTAGACGATGTGAGCATGGATGCAAAATGAAAGTGATAAAATACATCCGTTGCCGCCCCAACAACGGCGCCAAAAACTGACGCGCTCCGAACTCGTTTGTTTAACTAGGTCGTTGTAGCTCGCGTTCGCTGCGTCGGTTTTAAATAAAGAAACAGACGTGAGTCCGAGTGTTCAACACAAGGAGGTGTGAAATCGGGTTTTTCTGTCACTTGGTTGTCATGGAAATGGCAGGTTTTACTTGCAAGAAAATGCAGGAGAAAAGTGAGTAAGAGAGAGAGAGAGTAGGGTTAGAGTTCTTTGATCATGGCATTCATGCAACTCGCGATAGGAAAAACCTGGTAAAGAGAAAGAGACAATATATAAGAAACATCATCATTCAACATGCAACTTCAGTTTTACAATTACAACACTAGATAAATGCTTAAGCACAAGTAGAGTAAAGCTAAGCTTGAGAGAGAGAGAGAGAAAGGAGATGGCGAGGCGGCCACGGCGATGGAGTGGGGCTCCATCGACGGCTCGTCGACTCCGGTGATTACAAAAGTGTGCTATGGGTGGCTAGGAGTAGGGTAGAAGACTTGCAAGGGAATTGAATGCCTTACATGGGTAATTGGAGGGGGTTTATGTAGGAAGAAGGGGTTTTTAATTTAAGTAGGGGTTTTAGCGATGTCCGAGATGTTGCTAAACCCATTCCAAAAGTGTCGGTGTAGACCCCCCTACTCGTCGATCCAACGCAGGCGCCGTTCTTCTTTCACATGATCTGTGTGGTCGCCTTGAGGGCCGTCCAATCTCAATCGGACAGCTAAGATTGCGCGGAGGTGCGCTCGCGGATCGCGCAGCACGTGCCCTGCGCGTCATCGTGGGCGTCTGAGCACGCTCATATGCGGGCACCACGTATCGCAATCCCCACCGTCCGCATGTGGATCGATGGCCGGATTTCGTCCGCGCGCTTGCCTTTGCTTCAGATTTGCTGTGCGGTGCATTTCGGCCCCGCGTCAAGTGTGCGCGGGTGAGAGGGTCGACCGCTGCGCTGTTACCCGCGCATGGTTGCGGAGACGAGGCAGGCGCGCGGCGTGTCAATCATTGGATGGTAAATCACTAGTCGAGATTTGATGTTGGAGCTGCGAAGGCATGCGAGTGCTGCGGATGTGCGGGCAAGGTTCATGCGTTCTCAACTGTTCGATCATCAGATCGGACGGCTTAAAACGCTTTGTGCGTTGAAGCCGGGGCACGCTGTGTGAGTGAGGCACACGGTGATGGTGCCACGTAGCTACACGTAGGCCGTTGATCATCAGATCAATGGCTAGAGCTTCTTAGGCTTGTTCCGAGAGCTCCGAATGTCAGATTTGGTCGATTTTGCGTCCGTTGGACTCCGTTCATCATTCTGAATCCTTCCGTGTGGTCCGATTGCTCATCTGAGGCCTGCTTTAACATGAACTTGTACAAATGTCCATTAACACTGATGTATAAGCAATCTCAATGTACGATGCATGTAATGCTCCCATGCCCATTTATGATGTGTTATTTGTGCATGTTACTCTTAAGAGAAACCTCGATTGGCAAAATTATCACCATAAAATGTAGTGTTATCAGTACCCGCTAACGGAAATGATTGACCGCATGCCAATGTGGGATAGCTACTCGCACGCTTATTACGCGTGCCGTAGTCACCGCTACATCGCGGCCGTGACCTCGGGGTGGTTGACTAGGTGTAGGACTACCACGGGGGACTCTCCAGACCAAGAGAGCACCACGTGTACGTCCTACATCACGGGAAAGACTGCAATCAAAATCGCCCCCTTGAGGGACAGTCAAGATCAAGAAATGACTAGTTCTTAAGAGAATAGACAAATTAGAACTACTCGTTGAGCTAAATGGAATTTTGAAAAATAATTAGTTACCTGTCTAAACTTAAATTGCAAGTAAATGTTTTAGTTACCACTCTACTCAGCGTTCGCTGACTGCGGAAATTTTATAACCTTGGCCAGGTCAGGGATTTGAGCAGCCAGCACCACCGGCTGCAGAGGGAGCTGGGCCCAATCGAGCCCAGCCTTAGCTACATTTCTTTTCTGTTTCCTAGCTCCTATTGTAGTAATGAGTATTTTGTTCTATGTAATACTGTTCCAGTTACTTTTCCACTGTACTTTTCTCTATCGTGGTTGTGATGGCCTATAATATTGATAAACTATCCGCTCCGTTTCTTTTACTGTCTCTTGGTTATTTTCTGCTTAGTTACATTGCTTGTGCGGTTGTGAATTAGTTCCTGCTTTTGGTTACTTCTCATTGGACGACTAGGCCTTGGGTTTAATCAAGGCGGACCGGTCTCGGGTCCTGTAGGGATCTGGGATCGGATTGTAATAAGATGGTATCAAAGTAAGGTCGTCCTAAGAAATGAACCAAATAGTCTGAGAAACAGCCACCCACATGCTTGTAACTAGGATAGTCATCACAACGTATCACTTTGATCTTCGATTCGAGTCCTATTTCTCGATGTAGCCTGCTATCATTAATAGTTACTGCTCTTTTTCCTGTGTCTCCTTGTAGGAGATTCCTTGTCAGGGAGTTCCCGAGGCAGGTCGTGGACATGGCCATGGGCGGGGTCGAAGGGGCGAACATGCCGGACCTGAGGCACCGGCCGACCCACCTCTCCTTCCAGGCATCTAGGCCCAGGATCTCACCCATATGATCTGAGATATAGTAAGGGAGGAGCTCCAGCAGCCTCCTCGGCCACCCCTCCCTGAGGACGTGAAGGGAGAGTCCTCCGTGGGACAAGGAAACCGCCGCAATGCCGTACAAGCTGGAGGGGGAGGGGGGATCCTTCACCACCCCTACCACCCTCAGAAACCTCTGAGCATGAGCCCCCTTGCCTAGAAGCATACTTGTTCCCCCGCTGCAACTTCACCACGAGCTTTTCGGCCAGTTCCGGAAGTTGAAGCCCCCCTCTTTCAAGGGGGATGAGAGCTTGTCTGAGGTAGAGGACTGGCTGGAGAAAATGGAGAAGGTGTTCAACACCCTCCGCCCTCCTGCAGAGTGTCGCGTGGCCTTTGTCATGTACCAGCTGAAGAGCGCAGCCCACAGGTGGTGGAGGGCAGTCAGAGGCCAAGAGGAGAGAGAGCCGACATGGGACCAGTTCGTGGCTCTTTTCTGCGAGTAGTACTTTCCATAGACGTGGCAGGACTAGAGGAGGCGGGAGTTCCATACTCTCCGTTAAGGGGCGATGATAGTTAGCGCGTACCGCACACGTTTCCTGGGGCTGTAATGCTTCGCCCCGACAACTGCGTCTACTAAGCAGGAGCGCCTATGGAGGTTTACTGAGGGTTTCGACCTGCAATCCGGGGGTATGTGAAACCCCTGAAGTTGCCCACTTTCTCTTGCGTGGTTGAGGCAGCCATGACCTATGAGGAGACCAACTCGACTGCGCGAGACACTGACTATGGACGGAAGAGGCCCTACCAGCCAGAGTACTCACAGGGCCAATGAGAGAGGAGGCACATGGCGATCGCTAGAGAGCCATCTCGTTCTGCGAGGTCACCAGTGGCCTTTGGGGGCCCCAGACAGAGGCCAACTACTAGCACTGGACCCTCGCCCAGCCACCACCAGGGACCGACTGAGGGAGGAGGTCGTGTTCCTCTCTGCTACTAATGTGACCAGCCAAACCACATCAGGAGGGACTGCCCATCTAGGGCCAGAGCACAAAGGATGCTCCCCACACCGAGAACTAGAGGCTAAGCTGGCGGCTGCGGTCACCAGGCTCGTGGGGGAGGACTGCAGTCACGAGGAGGGTACCGGCTAGCTGCTGCTCGCACGACTCAGAGCGTGGCCGCTTCGTCTGCACCCAAGGCTGAGGGGCATATTAGCGCCCTAACACACAGAGACACTAAGGCTTCGGGTTCTGTGGTGGCAGGTATGGTTACTGTTTCTGGTAGATTAGTTTATGTTCTTTTCAATTCTGGTGCCACACACTCTTTTGTCTCCTTGAGTTTTGCCGTCAGTTTGGGACCGGGCAGCGTGCCGTTAAAGGTTCCTTTCCTGATTAGAGGGCCAAGTGGACAGTTGTTTGTAGTAGAGGACGTCTTTATAGACTACGAGGTCGCTATAGGGGGACACAGTTTTCCCGCTGACCTGATTGTAATCCCGATGGAAGACTTTGGCGTGATCCTAGGGATGGACTGGCTATTTGCCTATCATGCCTTAGTGGACTGTTTTGAGAGGAAGATCATCTTCTCCATACCAGAGTTACCTCCCTTTGAGTTTCACGGCCAGTCGGTGGACGGAGGTTTTAGGTGCATCTCCACTCTTCGGGCAGTGAAGCTTTTGGGCCAAGGGTGTGAGGGTTTCTTGGCTTGTGTTGTAGCAGAGCCTAGTCTCGTGGCCGACTTTCAGAGTATTCCGGTGGTCCGTGAGTACCCCGATGTTTTTCCAGAGGAGTTGCCAGGACTACCGCCTGAGCGTGAGATCGAATTTGAGATCTCACTAATACTGGGGACCAGCCCCATTTCTACTGCACCGTACTGGATGGTGCCACTTGAGTTGCGAGAGCTCAAGTCACAGTTACAAGACCTGTTGGAGAAGGGCTTTGTGAGGCCCAGTGCGTCCCCATGGGGATCCCCTGTGTTGTTTGTGAAGAAGGACGGTACCCTGCAACTTTGTGTCGACTATCGACAGCTGAATCGGGTCACCGTCAAGAACAAGTACCCGTTGTCTCGTATCGATGACCTCTTTGACCAGTTGAGGGATGCCACAGTGTTCTCTAAGATAGATCTGAGGTCGGGTTACCACCAATTGAGGATCAAGGAAACCAACGTTTCCATGACAGCTTTCCGTACTCGGTACAAGCACTGAGCTCTTGGTCATGCCATTTGGGCTAACCAATGCCCCCGCTGCTTTCATGGACATGATGAACCGTGTTTTCAGACCGTACTTAGACCAGTTTGTGGTGGTGTTCATTGACGACGTCCTAGTCTACTCACGGGATCAGGCGCAGCATGCACAGCATTTATGTATGGTCCTGGATACCTTGAGACGGCGCAGGCTGTATGCCAAGTACAGTAAGTGCAAGTTTGGCTGAGGTAGGTGACTTTCTTGGGTCACGTGATTTCAGAAGACAGATTGGCTGTGGACCCAGCCAAGGTTGAGGCTATGCTCAGGTGGGAAAGACCATGCACAATGACAGAGGTACGCAATTTCTGGGACTGGCAAGCTACTATCGGCGATTTATCAGAGGGTTCTCTCAGATCACACATTCTATGACTCAGTTGACTCGAAAGGACGTGCCCTTTTCCTGGACTAACGAGTGCGAGGTGTGATTTTTTGAGTTGAAGGGGAGACTGACTTCAGCTCCTGTACTTACCATCCTAGACAGCAGTGGCGGGTTCGTGGTTTACACTGACGCTTCGTTGCTGGGGTTGGGTGGTGTGCTCATGCAGCGGGGTCACGTTGTTGCTTACGTTTTGCGGCAATTGAAGCCCCATGAGCATAACTACCCCACCCATGACTTAGAGCTGGCAGCAGTTGTCTTCGCGCTAAAAACATGGAGGCACTACCTGTATGGTGAGACATTCGAGATCTTCACAAACCATAAGAGCCTCAGGTACCTGTTCGACCAAAAGGAGCTCAACATGAGACAGAGACGTTGGTTAGAGCTCCTAAAGGACTACGACTGCACCATCTCCTACCACCCATAAAAGGTCAATGTGGTGGCTAACGCCTTGAGCTGGAAGGCACCCGCCCACTTGGCCAGCTTACAGACTCAGAGTTGGAGACTCATGGAGGAGGTGGGTAGTTGGTGACCCCAGGAGTCACAAGGGTAAGACGGGGTAGGGACAGTGATGCGACAGACACGACCATAGCTGATAGACTGCATCATTGCAGGGCAGATGGTCGATCCGTACTTACAGATGCTGCGAGACAGGGTGTTGACAGGGGACCCAGGAGACTTTTCCTTCTTAGACGAGATACTACGCATGAGGGGACTCCTATGCATTCCTAGAGAAGAGGAGTTGTTGAGAGAGCTCCTGATCGAGGCGCACGGGTCTCGATTCACCATACATCCCGGAAATACAAAGATGTACCATCATTTGCGACGTGACTTCTGGTGGAGAGGGATGAAGCGAGATGTTGGTGAGTTTGTTCAGCAATGCTTGGTACGCCAGCAGGTGAAGGCTAAGCACCAGAGGCCTGCAAGGCCGATACAGCCGCTTCCTGTGCCAGAGTGGAAGTGGGAGAGCATCACCATGGACTTAGTGGTGGGTCTACCAGTTACCTAGCAGGGACACGACGCAGCTTGGGTGATAGTAGACCGGTTGAAGAAGATGACATGGTTCCTGACGACCCGAGTCACCTTTAGGCCAGCCCAACTAGCAGAGAGATACATCAGAGATGTGGTGCATCTACATGGAGTCCTTTGCGAGATCGCATCCGACAGGGATGCTCGTTTCACTTCCCAGTTCTGGGAAGAGTTTTAGCAGGCATTAGGATGATGAGAGCCTCATCATAAACCCTAAACTAGCACCATCTAACTTAGATTTGCGAGAAAAAGCTCCTACATAACTTATAGAAAGGCTTGACTCAGAGAATTCTGAGTTTTTGAAGAAAACAGGTCATAAGGGGTAAAAATGCAATTTCACCAACACAATCTGTAAACAGGGTAACTTAGGGTCCAAACATAGGTCAAACTAACCTAATAAGAAGGAAAGTGCGATGAGTTGATCCAACTAGGGCTACAGCAACTCCAAGGAATTAAATGACATCCTATAACCCTAAAACAAACCCACTTCACTTCACGAGGTTCGAGGTAAAGTAAAAATCGACTAAACCCTCTAAAATTCATAGAAAAATAATCTCTAGGGTTTAGAACCTTCAATTTGGCCTTGGGAACCTATTTTGACCTACATTGAGAACCATGCCCAATTAATGATTTAATTTGGGTTTTTATTTAAATTGACCGATCAAACAAGGTCTGATTTAGAAATAAAATTCACCATTATAATCCTTAGGTCCTATTTAGTCGTGTATAAAAACCTGAGCCTAAGAAGAGACCTTCTTGACCGACTTTGCATTTTGGTCCTCATCTATTACTTTTTGACTCTCAACTTTTGAAACCCTCACATTTTGACCCCTAAGTCTTCATCGTTCTTTGCATTTAGGTCCTCCCTGCAAAACCCTGAGCAGCGCCATGCTCCAGCGACTTTGCGCGGAGCATGGCACCGCGCAGGGTGAGAGAGGCCCTCTGACCTTTCAACGGGGTGTTCCCTGCGATGTCTGCTGTCGCAGGGACACCTCCACGATCTCTGCAGCAGCCCACACCTTCCGTGCGAACGCGCGGAAGGTATGGGTCCCTACTCTGGCCGTCCTCCGGCGAGGGAGGCACGTCGCCTCCCTCCGCCCACCTCTCCACTTTCGCCTCTATAAAAGCCGCCTACGCCTGCAGAAGAAGGTAACTCGGTCCTGACGGAGAAACACCCCCATCTTTCCTCTCTTCCCACTCCGGCAGAAGCCCTCTAGCTCCGGCGGTTCTTCCTCCCCCTCCTCGTCGCTCTGCTGCAATACCAGCAGCAGAGCCACCCTCGCCCGCTCTTCTCACGTCGCGCCTACCCAACGCGCGCCCTCCCGCTCTCTACTCGCCGCCGCCCTCTCCCTCTGGGCATCTTCTCCGGCAACAGTCGATACGACTGCTGCCATGCTTCGGCCCCCTTCATCCCTACAACTAGGTCAGAACTTCTCCCCACCTCCCCCTCTTTCTTTCCCTCACTATTTTACATTCAATTAAGCCCTCGACCACTCCTGTCCACCGTCACCCCCTTCGTCTCCGGCTACCCTCCGGCGAGACGCCCCCATTGCTCCACAGCCCCACACGCCTCGCCGACCCTCACAGAACCTCCGCCTCATCACCCTGAGCAACCTCCGCTCACCCATTATTGCTCCACACCCCCACCACACTCCCCCGAACAAACCCATTTCTCCTGTCGCTGTTCGACCTAGCCCCGCCGCCAGACGCCGCCCCACGACCTGCTACACCCCGTGCCACCTTCGCCGTGCCACGACGAAGGTCCCCCGCTAGTTTGATTAGGCCGAAGGGCCGTGTTTCTGTCTAACAGGTTCGCTGCTCCAACCGCAGTTAACAACGACTGCAGCAGCTTCGAGGCGAGCTCCAGACCCTGCAGCCCCAGGTTCCCAGGTGCTGCAGGTTGGGGCGAAGTCTGCGAAGGCTTCTGCCTCTTCAGTTGGCACCAACATCGGCTGCAGCTGATCAGAGGGCGAGGTGGAGTCGTCCTGCAGGCGCGCGCGAAGACAGCACAGAAGATAGTCCCACATCGTGGGATTTCGAAACGCCGCCCGCGCATAAATTGGAAAAGTGCCTTAGCCTTTTCGCCTCCTGACCATGGGGTGAGGTCCCTCTCACCCTCTTCACCCGGCCTCGTCCGCGACCACCCCCCGCCGACCTGGCTCGACCCATATACCCGACCTGCACTCCTCGCCCACCACAGCACGCCGGTGGGCCTAGACCCGGGCACGAACCCGTACCCGAATACCCGGCTCTGGGAGAGCGATCCTACGAGCGAAATTTGAGAGAGAGAGACGCGGGGGAGGGTAGGGTTAGGCTTTTGCTCTGACCAGGCTATGTGAGTGTGCAGGCAGACGAAGAAGGAGAGAAAGAAGACCGCAGAAGAGGAAGGAGAAGAAAAAGAAGGAAGAAGCAGTCAAAGCCTTGGCTGCTCGAAGCAAAGTAGAAGAAGAAGAAGGACTGCAAAAAGAAGAAGAAAGAAGCAGAAGAGGGAGCACCAAGGAAGCACTGTAGCAGATGCAACTTAAGTCGTCTGATTGAGAAATCAGACGATGCTCTGAAGAAAAAGACAAGAAGAAGGAAAGAAGAACAGGCGCCGCAGAAGAAAGAAAGAAAAGAAGAACAGAAGAGAAAGAAAGAAAGAAAAGAAGAAGGAAGAAGACAGAAGAGCTGAAGACGATCAAAGCAAAGAGAAGAGAAGAAAAAGAAGAAGAAGAAGAAAGACTACAAGAGAGAAAGAAGAGAAGAAGAAAAATCCAAAGACCAATCTACCTCTCTCTCTCTCTCATTTTTGTAACAGAAACATTATACTTCTAGAATTATAAGTTTGCTCCATGAGTTCGACCTCGGGAAACCTTTTCTGAGTAAAAATTGAAAATGATGGCGACAACCGTAGCTTAAACTATAACAACTATACTATAATAAATACAAAGCACCACGAGTTGCCTGCCACCCATCTTTCAAGGGACCCATATGAGGTTCAGTACCGCCTACCACCCCCAAATTGACAAGCAGTCAGAGCGCACCATACAGACACTCGAGGACCTCCTACGCGTTTGTGTACTAGACTAGAGAGGCTCCTGGGAGGAGCATTTTCCCCTGGCAGAGTTTGCGGACAATAACAGCTATCATTCGAGCATTGGCATGGCACCTTACGAAGCTCTGTACGAGAGGAGATGTACTGCACCCTTGAGTTGGGTCGAGGTGAGGACTAAGTGGGAGGTTGGTCCCAGGCTGATCCGTCAGAGTCCGGAGATGATAGAGCAGATTCACAGACGACTTCTCACTATCAGGAGCAGGCAGAAGAGCTACGCCGATAGGAAGCACAGAGAGGTACAATTCAAGGTTGGTGATCACGTCTTCCTCCGTGTTTCGCCCATGAAGGGCTTACAGCATTTTGGGGTGAAAGGGAAGCTTACGCCGAGGTTTGTGGGACCCTTTGAGGTCTTGGAGAGAGTTGGACCAGTTGCTTACTGGCTTACCCTTCCTTCCCAGCTTTCTAGGGTGCACGACGTGTTCCACGTATCCAACCTCAGAAGGTACGTCGCTGATCCCAGCCACGTTCTGAGCCACGAGAGCGTCGAGGTGGGAGATGACCTAACCTAACCCGAGAGACAAGTGCAGATATTAGACAGAGCCATCCGGAGTCTGATACGGAAGCAGGTATCACTGGTGAAAGTCCTATGGAGAAGCCAACGATACGAGGAGGCCACTTGGGAGCCTGAGGCGGCAATGCGAGAACAGTACCCGGAGCTTTTTGAGGGTACGTCTCTTCAAATCTACTTTGATCCTCTTTAAGTTTGTTATGCGCTTTTACGGTACTTTTTCCGCACCCTACTTGGCTTAAGTTTCGGGGATGAAACTTCCTTTAAGTTTGTTATGTTGAAATGACCCGCTGCCTTTTTGGGTTGGATAAGACGTCTAGACTATTCATCAGACATCTGTCCAGACATCTGAAAGCAGAAGAACTGTACTCTATTTTCCTTTTCTCGCGTGCATCCAGCACGCGCACACCTCCTCCTTCCTCACCCAAACCCCAACCCTTTCCTATTTAAACCCCCCCTCACCTACAGCACTCTCCCCATCAGAACCAGCCACCACCTCCATCCTTCCCCCTGCCAACCGCAACCTTCCTCCTCGCCTCTAGTGCAGCTAGTGGAGAGGGAGACGAGAGACGGGATGCAGACGAGAGGAGAGAGTGAGTGAGGGAGGAGCTCGAGAGGAGGAGCTCACGAGGGAGCTGCAGGATCTCGGAGGAGCTCGTGTGGGAGGAGTCGAGGGCGCGGGAAAGGAGGGGGATCTTGCGAGTAGAAGCCTTGGCCTCCTGCAGCCGTTAGAGGCACTATTGCAGCTCCTGCAGGTGAGCTTGCGAAGGAGACAGCTCACGGGAGAGTTCTGCGTACTGGATATTTTCCAGTATCAGACGTCTGGAGCATCTCCCAAACGTCTAGAGTAGCAGAAGGACGACCAGAGCTAAAGCCAGACGTCTGAAAGCACGCTCAGTTCCAAGGTACATGCTTTTGTGCGGTTTACGGCCATGCAGGCCTTACCGCAGGTTTTGTCCAACCGTTTTTACCTCTACTCATACGTACGTAGGGGGCAGGGTGTTTAAATGGCGTGGGGTGCACCCTTCGAGGTGTTTTTGGACATCTGGACACGTCGCCAGACGTCTGACCGCACCTTTAGACGGATGGAAGGAGTGTTTGACGTCTGGAACTCTCCTCAGGCGATCGCAAAAGGGTCCAGACGTCCGAGGTAGCTGCAGGAAACCAGGGTGAGTACTAACGTCTTTTAAGACGTCTAGGGCTAGCCCCAGACGTCTGATTTTGGATAGTGTGCGTGTTTTTGGCTCATTTAAGGCCTCAACGAAATTGGATTTCCGCAAACGAAGTACCGTTGTTTTCCGCTTGAGTTCCTCTACAAGTTAGTGTCACTTGTATATGGTTTTGGACTCATTTGATGTGGTTAACAATTGTATAGGTCTCTAGCCAGTCGAGTACGCAGGAGTCACGGAGGCGACGGGATCTGCAATCCGAGCCCCCATTCCTCTCATGTTTTCCAGTAGAGTAGTTTACATCAATATTATGATTTAAACAAATGAACTACATGTTTAGAATAACTTGAATGAACCCTAGGATGAGAATGAACCCTAGGGCAGGAACAAATGAGTATGCTTTGAGCTACACTGTATACTTGAGATACATGTAGAACCCTAGGATGAGAATGAACCCTAGGGCAGGAACAAATGAGTATGGTTGAGCTACACTGTTTATTTGAGATGCATGTACAAATCTAAATGCTAGTAAATGTAATGGTTATTTTAATGTGATGCTTTGTCTGTTAGAGATTCACGAGCTTCCTGTTTTAAGAATGAAATGGATAATAGTCAGAAAGTTTGGAATATGAAACGAAAGGAATAGAAACATGAACCCTACGAGGAATTAGGAGGAGAACTCCTGTAGATGGGAAGTGAGCTGGCCCTTGTGTACGCGGTACCAAAGAGAGCAACTGTCCCTTTAGTGTAGAGGGGCATTAGCCGCCTGTTGGGTTAAGCCCAAAGTCGGGCCTAGTCACTCTACACTGACTCTGTTTGGCCCTCGTGTACATGGTACCGAGGTGAGCTACTTAGTGTAGGAAGGGAGCTAGCCGCCCCAGGGGGCCTAGGGTTAGGACTAGCCACTCTACACCAACTCTTTCTAGGCTCACTAGGCAAACCAAGATAGTCAGACGAGGGAACGCAGACTATGGAGCGGCGAGACCACTGTTCTGTTCTGAAGGGCGAGACCCCTATTCTGTTCTGAAGGCCGAGACCCCTGTTCTGAGAGGGTAAGGCCATATACTGTTCCGTGTTGTACATTTAGGCGTACCCGCTAGTGGAAACGACTGACCGCGTGCCAGTGTGGGATAGCTACCCGCGTGCTTATTACACGTGCCGTAGTCACCGCTACGTTGCGACTGTGACCTCGGGGTGGTTGATTGGGTGTAGGACTACCACAGGAGACTCTCCAGGCCAGGAGAACACCACGTGTATATCCTACATCACGGGAAAGACTGCAATCAAAATCGTCCCCTTGAGGGACAGTCAAGATCAAGAAATGACTAGTTCTTAAGAGAATAGACAAATTAGAACTACTCATTGAGCTAAATGGAATTTTGAAAAATAATTAGTTGCCTGTCTTAACTTAAATTGCAAGTAAATGTTTTAGTTACCACTCTACTCAGCATTCGCTGACTCCGAAAATTTTATAACCTTGTCCAGGTCAGGGAATTGAGCAACCAGCACCACTAGCTGCAGAGGGAGCTGGGCCCAGTCAAGCCCAGCCTTACTTGCGTTTCTTTTTTGTTTCCTAGCTCCTGTTGTTGTAATGAATATTTTGATCTATGTAATACTGTTCCAGTTACTTTTCCACTATACTTTTCTCTGTCGTAGTTGTGATGGCCTATAATATTGATAGACTATTTGCTCTATTTCTTTTACTGTCTCTTGGTTATTTTCTGCTTAGTTACATTGCATGTGTGGTTGTGAATTATTTCCTGCCTTTGGTTACTTTTCGTTAGACGACTAGGTCTTAGGATTAGTCGAGGCGGGCTGGTCTCGGGTCCTGTAGGGATCTGGGATCGGGTCGTAACAACCAATCCAAGTCAAAGTCGTGAGATTAAAAATCCGTAGCAAAAGAGTCCAAGTTCCAAGTTCTAAATTGATTCTCACTTGAGCCGGGCCGAGATAAGGCAAGGCAGGGCACGTGCGCGCGCGTGCATGGTCCCCAATCCCACCTCTCACTCTTTGCTACATAAGTCATGGGAAACAGAAGCCTTTTACACCTACTAAGTGGTTTGTTCACTTCCAGTATGGGACTAAAAACCACTACCAAATCACACTGATTTCAACATGAATTTCCACGTCATCATATATCAATTGTATCCCAATTGATGCAATTAGTCTCTCAAATCCAACACAAGTTCCACGAGGGAGCAATGGTGTGATCCATTAAAAATCTGGCCAACCCTGCCATGAAATGGGTAAGAGTTGTAGCCTCAGTTAGATGGTTGACTGAAAGGGCACACCTAGAGTATGTGCTCCTAACGAGAAGCACTGGTGTGTCCCGTTAAACATCCAACCTATCGTACCACAAAGAAATACGAATAACCATGACCGTACCTTGATGGATATGACCAGAGCTACTCATTATAATCCCGATCTTTTGGCCTGGGTAGCTCCCAAGAGACCCGACTCTTCTAACTAAGGTCAGCAATGTTCTCGATGTGTCAAGAACGAGTACACCTTTTACAAGGGTTATCAGCCCTGCTAGCCTCGCCCGTGGATTGGGAGAGACTATCAAGCTAAAATCCGAGGGAAGGCTACATCTCAATCACCTCTAGTAGAAAGGGATGATCCCAAAAATTTGACTTCTAAGCTAAGCAAGAGAATAAATCATAAGATGATAAAATTGAATAACCCTATGAATAAATAAATGATAACATCATCATAAGCCATAACTAGCTTTAATTAGTCAAAATCAAGTGACAAATGCTCCAACATAGTCACCTGAGAGTCATAATTCCATTCAGATCCATTCTGAAAGAAGAACATTAAAACATGGTTAATTCTACAATTTTAACATCATATTATGAAAGTAGAGTAACCACGAGGTTTGCGAGGGGTTAATCTTGTTGGTGCAAGAGCACCACGATCGTTAATTTTGATGATAACAAAACACATGTTATTTAACATTTGCATAGAGTTTTAGATTTCAGGAAAATGCAAATGGTTACAAGTGTGAAACATGGAGCTCAAGCTCGCATCTATGGTGGATTGGAGGAGCTTGATAGAAGAGGAGCCTTCGCTCTGAGCCAGAGCTTGAAGATGGATATGAAGAATATGATAGATGTTTATTCTATTCATGTAATTTGTTTTCGTTTGTTCTTTGCTCTTTATTTTCTTAGAGTACTTGTTAAAGAGCCTAAAGTAACAATACAGTAATCTTAGAAACACTTACACAACCCTAGGACACTTAGACAACTCTCAAAGAACTTAGAAAACTAAAGTAGGCATCAGACAACTTGATCAGACATCCAATTTGGAAATCAGACATCTGATCTTGACTTTTAAGACATCTGACTATTTGATGAAATGTCCAAAAACACTTAGTCTAAGAACCACTTACTGTCTGCCAGATTTAGACGTCCAGCCCTTAGTCCAAACGTCGTAGAATATGTCTGATGACATTACCGGACGTCCAATTAGTGGAACGTTGGCTTAGAAATATAATCGTTGAGGATTGACCTTTAATCTTCTATCAAACATCCATAGAGGACCTCAGACATTTGATAAATAGATGTTAAGCCCTCCATTAAGCCAAAATCGACTCTCATCAGAGATCTAGCCATTTGTGCCTCGGGAAATCCATTCCCGCACTAATCTAGATTTACAAACATCCAGACATAGTGCCAGACGTCCAACCTATCATCTGATCGACTTACACTAGAACCCTATTTAGGTCTGACTCAAATCAGGAAGGGAAACCGTCTAGTATTAGACATCTAATCTTATTTCCAGACATCTTATACTTGTTTTCCAGACATTTGATAACACTGTCAGAATAATTAATGATCCTGACTTTGGTTCAATCTGCCTTGGGTTTGTTCCCAATGACTATAGAAGCCTTTCAAGGCCTTCCAAAGCCTTCCTAAGCCATCTATAAATAGGAGAGGCTCCTTCCTTTGTAAGATACACCTTGAGAATCTATTTCCAAATCTTTTGTGTCTAAGAAAAACAAGGAATCACCTAGAAGTGTTGTTACTCTCCAAGTGCATCTAGTCCACATTAGAGAGCACCACATTCACTATGCACCTGCTCTCCCATAGTCGAATACGAGAGCGTTGTTGTGCCGTTGCGTGGTTCACGCACTCGCATCACTTGCCAACGCACTTCCACCAAAGGGAAGATCGTTTACCTATAGTAGCTAGATTTAATTATTTACTTTGTGGCTCTATAGAATTATTGTAGTTTATAATCTATGGTTGGATATTCGCTTTGCAAATTCTCGTCTCCTTCGAGAGACTAAATACTCCTCATGAAGAGGAGGGGTTCTGAGGAACGCTACCCTCGTACATAGTAGTGTGGTTGTATTGAGGTTGAGTCACCCTCATTTTTAAGTGACTCGGTTAGTAGATTTAATCGACTTGATCGATCGGGAAATCCTAAACCGAGAGGTTTAGGTGGCGATTTTTACAGGGGTTTAGGTTTCCACCTAAATATCCTTGTGTATCTGTGTGATTGCTTTTTTGTTAGATTATTATATTTATTTCCGCACATTTTCCGCATTATGCATATCTCACCCTATCCTGTAGAGAAATTACAAATCTAAGGTCAAATGAGCATTAAATTCTAATAAGTGAGTCCACATAGATAGAAACGAGATTTCACGCATTTCGAGAACTTATACAGCACCTAAAACCCTAATTTCAAACCCACTTAAATTACAGAGGTTTCGGTCAGGATAAAATTCATCTTAACCTTCTAAAACTTCAAGAAAAATATTCCTTAAGGTTTGGTATCCTTGATTTGATCATTTGAACCTATTTCGACCTTAAACAGAGCCACAAAGTTCTACCTTAATTTAGGTTTTTATGCAACTTGCCCAATCAAACTTGGTCAAAACTAAAATCCGACTTCACCATCAGATTCCTTGGGTCCAAATTAAATTTGTACCAAAATTTGGGCCCAATCAGAGTCCATCTTGACTTACTTTACATTCTAATCCTTTAAAACTCTATTCTTCACATCCAAGTTCCTAACTTTCGAAAACCCTTGCAAATGGATCCCTAACTTCCTTATCTTCCTTACAAACAGGTCCTTTCCACCATTGGGGGTCAACTGACCTTCAAGAAGCTTTTGACCACACCTAATCCTACTCAAATCAACACCAAATTCCACCAAATTTGGTGGGATTGGTGTTCACATTGCGAGGAATCCTCTGAAGGCAATTTAGGATCCCAAATCACATATGTTTGCCCTAGCAAACCCACGAGATTCATAGGTGTCTTGTGCTTCAATCACAAGCCAAATTGGGCCTGTTTCTTGATCTAGAGCTCAGTTAGGAGCTCTATAAAAGCTCCAGAACCTCGTATCGTGCTCCTTAGTCGTTTCTAGGTCGGAAATATACTTATTCCCTTCTCTCCGGCCTCGAGCTTCACCAACTTCAACGACCTCCTCAATCCCTCTCATCAAGGCCTCCAACAGTCAAATTGGAGGCACCTCCTTCCTCTTTTCCTTCCTCCGCTCCTCGCAATACCAACGAGAGCATCCCAGACCCCTTCGTCGTCACCGCTTCTTCCACTAGAGAGTTCTTCCCCTCTGACACCGACCAATCAAAGTCGACGCAGATGACCTTCCCCTTCGTCCATTAGTTAGCTCAACTTCTTCCTCTCCCTCTCTAGATTAGGTTCAACTCATCTCTCTTCTATTTCGACTGCCAACATGCCCTCACGGCCTTCATCTTCTTCCGCTCCGGTCAAGCTCTGGCGAGGTCACCCCAACGCCACACCGCACCAAACACCCTCACGACAGCCCCAAAAGCTCCGCCCTCCCACGCCCACCAAAACCCCTCAAGAAATTGAGGGGATTGCCCATCCAATCACCCCACCGAACACACCCTCCACCATACACCATCTTCAACTCCTTCCTCTCCCGCTTCACAAGCCTCCTCACGCCTTCACGCCTCACCCATGCACACAACACGCGGGTCTAGCTAATGCTTAGGATGGATTACCTGATGCTATACCTGAGTACACACTCGGTTATCTGAGAGAAGAAAGAGAAGAAGGAAGAGGATTTGTGAGGAGGGGGAAGGGTTTTGCTTTGAAGTGCCTTGGGTATATGTTGAAGGAAAGAAGGCTAACACTTAGTCGTGTACTTGTGCTTGAAGGCCTTGCTCTTGAAAGGCTTGAAGAAGAAGAAGAAAGGCTTTTGTGAGAAGCCTTGTGCTTTATGCTTTTGTTAAAGCATCTGATGCCTTGTTCCTGTTGTCTGAAAGGCTGATGCTAATATTGTTGGATTATTTAAGTACCTAAGTTAATATTGATTAATTGATTGAGGATACTATTGAATGAGTTGAATATTTGGAATATATGCTTAATTAAGATGAATAATTGGTGATTCAAATCACCATTATTTTATCTTTCTTTTGTTTTTTATCCCATGATCTTTTGAGATACATTGACTTACATTGAATATCAATTTGACAAGTATTCATTGGATATCTGTTATTATACTCAATTTATTGTGCTCATCTATTCTGAATGAAGATTAATGTGTGAATTCCATATTTACTTCTTGCGAATGACCACGAACTCCAATTAAAATTTGAGTTTTATAAATTTAAATATTTTGTTGTGCGATTTAGGAGTGTACTACAACGAATGCATATTAAAATCTCCTCTTTTCGCATACAACATAAACCCAAGTAAACGAGGAAAAGGGTCGAAGCCAGTCTGTAGTGTTAACAAAACATGGGTTAATTGTGAGAATTGGGTAATGGCTTGTGGTCGGCCTGCTGCATAATTTAAGACATGAGTGAATGGGGAAAATGATTGAGTAGTTGGCCTTAATACATAAACCCATACACTAGTTCCAGCTTCAATGTTACACGTGGTTTCGCCCCTACTAAGTCGCTTGGTTCATCCCTGCATTTGTGACCCATTTTTAAGTTTCACAATCATGGCACAAGTGACACGTTACATGGGGTGCAGGCCCAGGAGGGCCTAGGCAGGTGGCACAAGTGTTCTCATTTCGAGAAGGATCTCTTGGTAAAGGATGCATGTAGCATGGTTGAGCTTCCTTTAATCTTGTGGCAAACTAGTTCGGCCATAAAGGAGGGCATGTGTAAAAGCTTGTACTTAAAGAATGGACTTGTGTAAATGAACTTCTATGTGATGTCAGATAGTGCATTGCATGACAATGATGTAGGCACGTAACATGTAAATGTTGTGCTGTTACGTTAGTGGTATTTTAGTATCGTTTCTTGTTGTTTTCCATGTTTTTGTCATTTTTTTTAAGATTGCTCGGTGTGCTCGCCGATATTTTATCACTTTCCTTTGCTTCGTGGTGTTGTTGTCGGGTGTGCCCACCTTATAAAATTGTGGTGTACAAGCACAGGTACAGGATCTAGGTACATGTTTCGGGAAAATGTTGAATAAATAGGGAAAACTCTACTAGATTAACAGCAAGTTTCAACCCTATATGAATTATTCAAAAATCGTTATCCTTAACATATGTACCTAATTGATAGGACTATGAAATATATAACCTAAGCCACCTAATAGCTAGGCCCTGGTGCATGCACACTCGATGATCCGTTCTCGATCAGTCAAGAGGTTTATTGGGGTGTGACAAAAGGCATGAAGGAAGAGGTCTCAAGGTGGAGGAAGAGGAGTGGAGTAGAAAAACAATGCAGATGTACCTTATTAAGAGAGGAGTACATTCATGAGAAACATTGGTTTTAGTGGTGGGATGGAGGTATTTTTCTAAGAAGGAAGGAAAAGTATAAGAGGTATAGAGGAAAGGGAGGAGGATGTTGAGTTCTTTGAACCCATGTGCAAGTCATAGCACAAAAGAAACAAATGAATGAGTTATAATAAAGATTCACAAAATTGTAGCATTAATGCTACAATAGAATCAATCCTATGACATTGAACCAATACTATTCATGAGTATTATAGCACACATGTTATTGTACCAATATGTAGGATCGTTCTATGGCACCATGCATAAAGTATTCTGACATTAATGTTCATATCAATGATGGTAGAAGATGGTTAGGTTCACTCTTTTTTTCCAAATTTTTATGCAAATAAGTGAATAACTACCAAACCCATTTATCCTTGTATTCTTCACATATAGCTCTTTAAATAATAATACTGCCAAAGAGGCTAAGAGAGCTGAAATTTAAAAGGTTTGTTCCTTTGTTATACATACTAGTGCCTTACGGAATTAGGCTATCAAGCCAAAATCAATATTTGGATTTGATTCAAGGTTGAATTTCAGCTTATTAATGTAATAATAGGCTCACGAGCAGTTTGTACTTTTGCACTAGTGGGAGCATGAATAGTGTGATATAAAATAGTTAATACAACTAAAACAATTACACAAACCTAACCCAAGTAAAACCAACAACCTAAGTCTCTTAACTTAGGATTTGCTAATTTACCTTATAGATCAAATCTACTAAACGTCCTACTCAAAACGAGGGTGGCACAATCTCAATACAAACCACACTACTTACATGAGGGTAGTGTATCTCGAAGACACTCTTCCATGCAAAGAGTACTTTATCTCCAACGAAGACGGAAATTCGTAAGATGGACACCGAACAAAAATTACAACTAAACAAGACCTAGCCCAAAATATAAGATTAAATGAAGGTGAAGAAACTTCCCTAATTGTGGAAGTAGATTGGCATGAAGACACATTGTATCGATACTCTCTGATGTGTAGTGTAAGGCTTGGAGAGCAATGACTACTTTTCTCTCTTAATCTTCTCATTAAGTGAAAACGGTGGAAAGAATTGATTCTTAGTTGTGTCACAACAATGGAGAGCCTCTAGTATATTTATAAATGTGTTAGGAAGGCTCTAGAATGATTAAGAGGGGCCTTCTAGCCATTGGAAACAAATCTAAGATAATTTGGTCAAAATGCAATGTGTGAGCAGAACAATCAATTCTAATACCACAGTATCAGACATTTGGTAAATTAATCAGATGTTTGATCAGGGTATAGTGGATGTTTGACAGAAAGATTGGAAGTCTAATTTTGGAAGGTCAAGTCCCTTGAATTGGATTAGATCTTTTGCAAGGTACATAGTCCTAATCATTGGACGTCTATAGGACATCTCGTCATGGTGTTGCACATTTGATGTAAGGTGTGTTACCAAGAATCAAATTTCTCGTGGGTTGGAAAATCATAATTTGGTCTAACAACAATGTTTGGGCTTAAATCAAATCACAGCGGTCTAATATTAGATGTCTGGGAAGAGTATCAGACGTCTGAAAGCAGCTTTAGACATCTAACATAAGGTATTGACATTTGAAAGCAATTGCCACAAACTTAGGTTCAAAGGATCTACTTATTGGACATTTGATAAAATGTTTAGATGAGTTTAGATGGGTTATTGGACATATGATGGGATATCTGGACATATGATAAGGCAAACTATTTGCTATTTTGGCTTTCTAACTTCATTCTGGGATTTACCTAAGTGTCCCAAGGTTAAGTGTACTTAATACTTAGGTTATTATATTTTATGCTCTTTAACAAGTATAAGAAGTAAATAAAAAGAGCAAATACATTGAATACAAATAATTTATAATCTATCCTATTATTTTTTCTTCACAAACTTTAGCTCAATTCCTCCAATTTCATGCTCCTTGATGCTTTTGTCCATCACCAAGTTCCTTCATCTCCATGGATTGAGAGCTTGAACACCTTCCAAGTCTTCTAAATAAATTCCATTAACCTGAGAACTCACAGCCCAAGTGCAATGATTAAATACAAATGTTTTGTTATCATCAAAATCAAGGATTAAGATGCATTTGCACCAGCAAAGTTTATGAATCAATCTATAGTTGAGTTTACTGGACTAAGACTTGCTTAATAGTCCTAGGTGATAGGGATCTAGTTTTTGTTGTTTCCCTACTAGGAGGGGGTGACTTTATAAATTGCTAAATAGAATATAAACAATCTCACAAAAAATTCAATCACACAATGTAACAATTATTTTTAGGTGGAAACCCAAACTGGGTGAAAACCACCACCTAACCTTCTCGAGTTAGAATTTTCCGATCAACCAAGTTGATCAAATCCACTAAACGAATCACTTAAACAAGGGTGATTCAACCTCAATTACAACCATGCTACTTTATACGAGGGTAGCATACCTTAAACCCCTTCTCTTCACGAGCAGGATTTTGTCTCACGAAGGAGACGGGAATTCGCAAAGCGAATACCCAACCAAAGTAACAAAGATAAATAACAACAATCCTATAGAGCCAACAAGGATTTAAACCTAGCTTCTATAGGAATTAGGAAACTCCCCTTTGATGGAAGTGTGTCGAATCGATGACGCGGGTGCGTGACCCACGCAACGGCGCAACGGCGCTCACGTGAACTACGGCGGGAGAGCGGGTGTGCAAAGGCTTGATGCTCTCTAGATGAAGAACTTGAGCTTGGAGAGCAAGGGCTTCTCTTGGACACAAAAGAGTGCAAATGATTGTTCTTGGTGTGTCTCAGTGTGTGTGGGTGTGCAAGAGGTTCTTCTCTATTTATAGAGGCCTTAAAAAGGCTTTGGAAAGCTTCCATAACCGTTGGGTGCAAAGCCCAAGAGAATCAGACCGAAATCAGGATCAATCATTGTACTGACAGGGTTATCAGACGTTTGATCCTGGCATCAGACGTCTGGAAAACCAGTTTAAGACGTCTGGGAACAAAGTCAGACGTCTGATTTTAGGCGTGTTTCTTCCTGACTTGAATCAGATCTAAACAAGGTTCTAGTGCAAGTCCATCAAACGACATACAGGACATCTGTAACTATGTTTGGACATCTGGAATCCTACTTTTTCTGCAGGAATGGATTTCCAAGAGATTGCAACAGCTATAAGATCTCTGAAAAGAGATTTTGGATCAGCCGAGGCAAAACGGTCATTTATCAGACGTCTGGAAACACTTACGGACGTCTGATAAGGCTCTAACAGTCATATTCTTTAGTGTTTGTTAAGTCAGCCAACGGTCCACTAATTGGACGTCTGGCAAAATCATCAGACGTCTGGACTAAGGTCTAGTCGTCTGATTTCATCAAACAGAACTAAATAAGTCCAGCCTAAATGTTGTCGGACGTTTGAGTCAACAGTCAGACGTCTTAAAACTCATTATCCGACGTCTGATTTTCTGATTAGACGTCTGAAAAGGCTGTTTGAACCCTATATTGGTTTTCTAAGTTCTCTACAGAAAACCTAAGTATCCTAGGGTTGTGCAGGTGTTCCTAGGACTACTGTTAGGGTACTTTGAGGCTCTTTAACATGATGTTCTAAGGAACAAAAAGAGCAAGGAAATAAAGACAAAAGTACATGAAAGAAATAAACATAATTCTATCCTATTCTTCTTGTCCTTCCATCTTCAATCTATCGCTCCTCGTGAATCTCCTCTGTTCTCCATCAAGCTCCTCCAATCCATCCTGGATGCGAGCTCGAACTCCGTATAATCATGTCTTCATTTGCAATTTGACCTGAAATCTAAGACACCAAGTGCAAATGATAAATGACACGTGTTTTGTTATCATCAAAACAAACGATCGTGGTGCTCTAGCACCAACAGTTTCAACCCACTATCTTGTTACGACCCGAACCTAGCTCCCCACCAAACCCGAGAATGGCCCTCCTCGACTAAATCCCAAGACCAAGTCATCCAATGAGAAATAACCAAATGCACGAAACATACCATAACCACACATGCAATGTAACTAAGCAAAATAAATAATAGCAAACAACGAAAAAATAGAACAGAGTTCCAAAAGAACAACACGCCATAGGCGGAAAATAACATTCACTAAGATAGCCATCACAACTGCAGTAGAGAGGCATAACAAAACATGCTCCAATGTACTAGAGATACTCACTAACAGTAAAAGGTCACTGGAACAGAAAAGGGAAAGAACAAACTATTGCTGGGCTCGACTTGGCCCAACACCCTTTGCAATCGATGGCGTTGGCTGCTCAATTCCCTGACCTGAACATGTATACATATATCTGTGGTCAGCTAATGCTGAGTAGAGTGATACATAAGAATATTATATGCATTTAAACATGAAAGAAAAGCAGTAAACTATTCATGCATCTTTCCAGTCAGTCATTATCATCTGTTTCCATTTATAATCAACTATGTGCTTCTGATTCTGTTATTCTAATAAGGGTTCACAACATTTCTTAATTCACTTATTCCTTAAGGGAATGATCTTGATGTAGTTTTCCCGCGATGCAGGATGTACACGTGGCACTCTCCTAGCCGAGAGAGTACCCCGTGATAGTTCTACACCTAGTCTACCACCCCGGGGTCATGGTCACGACGTAACAATGACTACGACACATGCGATGAATGCACGGGTAGCTACCCCGCACTGGCATGCTGTAACGACCCGATTCCCGAGTCCCTACGAGACACGAGAACCGGACCGACTCGACTAATCCCAAGACCCAGTCGTCCAACGAGGAAGTAACCAAAAGACAGTAAAATAAATCACATTCAGCATGAATATAACTAACAGTAAGAAAGTACAGCAGTAAGGAAAGAAACTACTACAGTAGGCACCACCACAACAGTAAAACAACATTTATCATATAACAAAACTGCAGGTAAAGAAGGTACAGCGGAAACAAAAACTACTCACTAGAACAGAAACAAAAAGGGGTACAAAGCTGGGGTAACTCTACTGGACCCTACTCGGCCCAGCGTCCTCTGCAGCCGCCGACCCTGGCTGCTCAACACCTGGTCCTGAAAAAGGTAACGAGTGTAACATGTCAGCAAAACGCTGAGTAGAGTGGCAACTAACTAAAGGCAACAGTAGAGTGTACAGTAGCTGTTATGTTCTATTACTTCCTTTATTTACATCTTTCAATTTTTCTCACTATTTCATTTATTTCTCAGATCCTTTACTTGATCTCGAATGTCCTCGTGGGACGATCTTGATTGCAGTCTTTTCCAAAAGTAGAAGTAGCACGTGGTGCTCTCCTGGTCGGGAGAGTCCCCCGTGGTGATCCTACCCTCAGTCAACCACCCCAAGGTCACTGACAGACGTAACGGTGACTACGGCACGCGCGATAAACGCACAGGTAGCTAGCCCGCACTGGCACGCGGTCAGTCATTTCCGTTAACGGGTGCGCCCAAAGCACAGCACGGAACCAGGGCAGAGCCCTCTCAGTAACAGGGGTCCAACCCCTCCACAGTAACCAAACCGGGGCCTTGCCCCTCCACAGTCCGCGCACCCTCGCCTGACTACCCTGGTTTGCCCTAGTGGGCCTAACAAGTCGGTGAAGGAGGCTAGCAGAACCCCGGGGCCCGTGGGGTAGCTAGTACTCTCCTAACACTACTAGCTCTCCTCGGTACTACGTACACGAGGGCCAACAAGATGGTATCAGAACAAGGTCGTCCCGAGAAGTGAACCAACTGACTGGAAAATAACCAATTCACATGTTTATAGCTAGAGTAGCCACCACAACATATCTCTTGATATGACCTCTTAGAAGTGTTGTTAGGTACCGTCTGTTTTGACGTTTCCGTTTTGTTTTGCGTCTCCTTGCAAGAGATGCCTCGTCGTGGGACTGGCGAGACTGGCCGCGGGCGCGGCCGAGGGTGAGGTCGGTGAGGTGGACGTGCTGTCGTTGACGTCTCGGTGGACCAGCCACCACTCCCTGGCATCCAGGCCCAGGACCTCGCCAGACTGATACGGGATATTGTACGAGAGGAGCTCCACCCACCGCCCCGAGCACCTCCTCCTAGGGTTGCAGAGGGGGAGTCCTCTGTGGGACCACGCGACGGACGCGGCGCTGGACACGAGGGAGGGGATGGGCCCCTGCCGCCCCCACCTTCCTCCGACACTTCTGTACACGAGGCACCTTCGCCTGGAGGTGCACCAGCACCTCCCCTACAGCACCACTTCGAGCTTTTCGGACAGTTCCGGAAGCTGAAGCCCCCCTCCTTCAAGGGGGATGAGGACCCGACCGAGGCAGAGGACTGGCTTGAGCAGCTGGAGAAGATCTTCGACACCCTTCGCCCCCCGGTGGAGTGCCGCGTGGCCTTTGCCACGTACCAGCTGGAGAGTGCGGCACACCGGTGGTGGAGGGCGGTCCGGGGACAGGAGAGGGACGAGCCGACGTGGGACCAGTTCGTCATCCTCTTCTGCGAGCAGTACTTTCCCCAGACGTGGCAGGACCAGAGGAGGCGGGAGTTCCACACTCTCCGCCAAGGGACGATGACCGTGAGCGCGTACCGCACGCGTTTCTTGGAGCTGTCCCGCTTTGCAGCGACAGCGGTAGCCACTGAGGAGGAGCGCCTTTGGAGGTTCACCGAGGGGCTCCGGCCTGCAATCCGGGGGTATGTCAAACCCCTGAAGCTGCCGACGTTTTCGAGGGTGGTAGAGGCAGCTATGACTTACGAGGAGACCAACCCGTCCGCGCGAGAGACCGACGGTGGGCGGAAGAGGCCCTTTCAGCCAGACTTCTCACAGGGCCGGCGAGAACGGAGACACGTGGCGTCCGCAGGAGAGCCGTCACGTTGTGCAGGGCCATCAGTGGCCTTTGGGGGCCCTCGACAGGGGCCAGTCGCCAGCACCGGACCCCCGCCTAGCCGACAGCAGGGACTCACTGAGGGCGGGAGTCGGGTTCCCCTCTGCTACCAGTGTGGCTAGCCGGGCCACGTCAGGATAGACTGCCCATCTAGGGCAGGAGGTCAGCAGATACTTCCCGCGCAGAGCACTGGAGGGCGCGTAGGAGGCCGCGGTTTCCAGGCGCGAGGAGGAGGACCGCAGTCGCGAGGAGGGTACCGGCCAGCACCTACCCGTCCGACGCAGAGTGTGGCTGCTTCGTCCGCACCTAGAGCTGAGGGGTGTATCAACGCCCTAACACACAGGGACGCCAGAGCTTCGGGATCCGTGGTAGCAGGTATGGTTTCAGTTTCTGGCAGACTCGTCTACACGCTTTTCGATTCCGGCGCCACGCACTCGTTTGTCGCAGACAGTTTCGCAGTTAGTTTGGACCAGGATTATACATTGTTAGAGAATCCGTTTGTAATCAGAGGTCCGAGTGGTCAGCTGTTTGTAGCTGAGGAGGTGTACACGGGTTGCGGGGTCAGCATCGGGGGACACAGCCTGCCAGCTGACCTGATTATGATACAGATGGAGGACTTTGGAGTGATTCTGGGGATGGATTGGCTGTCCGCTTACCACGCCTTGGTAGACTGCTTTGAGAGGAAGATTGTCTTCTCCATTCTGGAGTTGCCTTCCTTCGAGTTTCACGGGCAGCCAGTGGACGGAGGTTTCAGGTGCATTTCGGCACTTTGGGCGGCGAGACTTTTGAGCCAGGGGTGTGAGGGCTTCTTAGCTTGTGTGGTGGCAGAGCACAGCCCCGTGGCAGACTTCCAGAGCATCCCGGTGGTCAGAGAGTACCCCGACGTGTTTCCAGACGAGTTACCAGGACTACCGCCCGAGCGTGAGATCGAGTTTGAGATCTCACTAGTACCAGGGACCGGCCCCATCTCCACCGCGCCATACAGAATGGCACCGCTTGAGCTGCGAGAGCTCAAGTCTCAGTTGCAGGACCTTTTGGAGAAGGGTTTCGTGAGGCCCAGTGTGTCTCCCTGGGGAGCCCCGGTACTGTTTGTGAAGAAGAAGGATGGGACCCTATGCCTTTGTGTGGACTACCGACAGCTGAATAGGGTCACCATCAAGAACAGATATCCGCTGCCGAGGATCGACAATTTGTTTGACCAGTTGCGAGGTGCCACGGTGTTTTCCAAGATCGACTTGAGGTCTGGATACCACCAGTTGAGGATCAGGGAGACCGACGTCTCCAAGACAGCTTTCCGCACCCGATACAGACACTTGAGGACCTTTTGCATGCCTGTGTACTAGACTGGAGGGGCTCTTGGGAGGAGCACCTGCCCCTGGCGGAGTTTGCATACAACAACAGTTATCACTCGAGCATCGGCATGGCTCCCTACGAGGCTCTGTACGGACGGAAATGCACGGCACCCTTGAGTTGGGTTGAGGTGGGGACCAAGTGGGAGGTTGGCCCCAGGTTGATCCGGCAGAGTCAGGAGGTAGTTGAGCAGATCCACAGACGACTCCGCACTGTCAGGGGCAGACAGAAGAGCTACGCAGATCGCAGACGCAGAGAGGTGCAGTTCGAGGTTGGGGACCACGTCTTTCTTCGTGTTTCGCCCATGAAGGGCTTACAGCGGTTTGGGGTGAGAGGGAAGCTCGTGCCGAGGTTCGTGGGGCCCTTTGAGGTCCTGGAGCGGGTTGGACCCGTTGCTTACAGACTTGCCCTTCCCCCGCAGCTTTCTGGTGTGCACGACGTGTTCCACGTGTCCAACCTCAGGAAGTACATAGCCGATCCCAGCCACGTACTGAGTCACGAGAGCGTCGAGGTGAGCGACGACCTGACCTACCCCGAGCGGCCAGTGCAGATCCTAGACCGGGCCGTCCGCAGGTTGAGACGAAAGCAAGTACCCCTGGTAAAGGTTTTGTGGAGGAGCCAGCGGTACGAGGAGACTACCTGGGAGCCTAAGGCGGCAATGCGGGAGCGGTACCCAGAGCTTTTCGCGGGTACGTCTTTTCGGATCGGCTTCGATCCTCTTTGAGTTTGTTATGGTTATTTGGACATCTTTTTCCCGCACCCTAGTTGGCGCAAGTTTCGGGGACGAAACTTCCTTTGAGTTTGTTATATTGTAACGAGCGCGTGCCCCAGACGCATTTTAAGACATCTGGGAGGTGGCCCAGACGTCGGACCAGACGTCTGGGATCACATCCAGACGTCTGACCAGACGTCCGGGAGAGTTTACAGACGTTTGGAGAACAGTTAGGTTCGCACGGGAGATTCGTCTGCGCGCCTGTGCGCGCAGACCTGCGTTTCTGCCCTCTTTCTCTGCGGCTGCAAACGGCTGCGATCGCCTTCTCTCTCCTCTCCGCGCGGCGTTAAAAGGGGGGGCGCGCCTCCCCTCCCGTCTTCACCATCTTCCTCCTTCTTCTCCTGCCTGTGCGCGAGAGCGAGCGGACGCGAGGGCGCAGCGGCAGCGGCAGCCGCAGCGAGCGCGGAGGAGCTGCGGCGTGCGAAGGCAGGGCTCTGCCGTGAGGGCGAGCTCGCCAAGAGCGGCTTGGCCGGCCGGCGGAAGGCGCAGGGGGCGCGGAGCGTCGCGAAGAGGGACCTGTGCGGGGTGAGCAGCAGACGCGCGAGGTGCGACGCGGGCGGCGTCGCGAGCGGAGGCCGAGCAGGGTTCTGATTCTGGAAAAATTTCCAGAATCAGACGTCTGGATTGATATCCAGACGGCAAGGTCGACGTCTGTGAGATCATACAGACGTCTGAAAGGTGAGTTTCCGCTTTCTTCTTCCTTCTTGTCGACTGACCGTACTGAGGGAGGGGGTTGGCTGTGCGCAGGTTTTCTGATTCGTCATCCTTTGCGAATCAGACGTCTGGAAGTTGTACCAGACGGCGGGAGTGACCTCCAGACGTCCGGAGGGACCATCGGACGTCTGGGATCTAGGCAGACGTCCCCGCAGACTTCTGGACGTCCGGGGAACCAAGCTAAACAGGTAATTCTCTGATCCACCATTTAAGACGTCTGGAAGGAGTTCCAGACGTCTGATTTTGCACAGTATCGTCTTTCTTGACCCGTTTAGGGCCCGTTTGGGCTCCGTTTTCCGCGATTCGAGTTGCGTTCGTTTCAGAATTAATTCCTCTACCCGCCTACACTAGCTATACACTGTTTTGAGACACTCCTTGTGTTTGATCCTTGTGATAGGACCTCGTTCGGTTGCAGTCCTGAGAGTCGCGGAGGCGCGCGGGATTCCCGATCACGCCCCCATTACTCCCGTTGTACCTGGTAGAGTGGCTTTAAGTATTAATAAAATCTGTTAAAGTATGGAACCATAACTAGAACCTAGGGCTTTGCATGAATCCTAGGAATGAGAAATATATGGAATGATAGCTCCTAGGTGTTGCATGAATCCTAGGGTCGGAAAACTAGATTGTATGATAGATCCTAGGATATGGCATGAATCCTAGGATGGAAAAACTAGTGGAATGTATATTACTGCAGTCTTGGAAAAATGGAAAGGAATATATAAAGCTGCCTGTAAATTTAATTAACAGCTGCCTGTTATGAATAAAGAAACATATTTGAGATCATGGAATTTGAGAACGTGAATCTGGAAAGTGAAACATATGATGTTCTGAAATAAAGAGCTGAAACCCTACGGGGAGTTAGGAGTGGAACTCCTGGAAAGAAAAAGGAATGGAACTGAGATGTAGTTGTACTGTCTCTTGGGTACGCAGTACCAAGGGAAGTACCTGTACCTGTTTAGTGCAGAGTGGGGCCAGCCGCCCCAGGGACCTGGGGTTAGGATTGGCCGCTCTGTACCGACTTGTTGGCCCTCATGTACGTAGTACCGAGGAGAGCTAGTAGTGTTAGGAGAGTACTAGCTACCCCACGGGCCCCGGGGTTCTGCTAGCCTCCTTCACCGACTTGTTAGGCCCACTAGGGCAAACCAGGGTAGTCAGGCGAGGGTGCGCGGACTGTGGAGGGGCAAGGCCCCGGTTTGGTTACTGTGGAGGGGTTGGACCCCTGTTACTGAGAGGGCTCTGCCCTGGTTCCGTGCTGTGCTTTGGGCGCACCCGTTAACGGAAATGACTGACCGCGTGCCAGTGCGGGCTAGCTACCTGTGCGTTTATCGCGCGTGCCGTAGTCACCGTTACGTCTGTCAGTGACCTTGGGGTGGTTGACTGAGGGTAGGATCACCACGGGGGACTCTCCCGGCCAGGAGAGCACCACGTGCTACTTCTACTTTTGGAAAAGACTGCAATCAAGATCGTCCCACGAGGACATTCGAGATCAAGTAAAGGATCTGAGAAATAAATGAAATAGTGAGAAAAATTGAAAGATGTAAATAAAGGAAGTAATAGAACATAACATCTACTGTACACTCTACTGTTGCCTTTAGTTAGTTGCCACTCTACTCAGCGTTTTGCTGACGTGTTACACTCGTTACCTTTTTCAGGACCAGGTGTTGAGCAGCCAGGGTCGGCGGCTGCAGAGGACGCTGGGCCGAGTAGGGTCCAGTAGAGTTACCCCAGCTTTGTACCCCTTTTTGTTTCTGTTCTAGTGAGTAGTTTTTGTTTCCGCTGTACCTTCTTTACCTGCAGTTTTGTTATATGATAAATGTTGTTTTACTGTTGTGGTGGTGCCTACTGTAGTAGTTTCTTTCCTTACTGCTGTACTTTCTTACTGTTAGTTATATTCATGCTGAATGTGATTTATTTTACTGTCTTTTGGTTACTTCCTCGTTGGACGACTGGGTCTTGGGATTAGTCGAGTCGGTCCGGTTCTCGTGTCTCGTAGGGACTCGGGAATCGGGTCGTTACACATGCGGTCAATCCTTTCCACTAGCGAGTATGCCCAAATGTACAGCACATAATAGAACAAGGGCCTCACCCCTCAACGGCTTGTGTACCCTCGCCCGACTATCCCGGTTTGCCCAGTGGGCCTAATAGGAGTCGGTGTAGGGAGACCAATCTTAACCCTGGGTCCCAACCCAAGGGGTGGCTACAAAGACCCATTCAGTTTTGAGCCTTTTAAGACGTCTGGACTGTCAGTCAGATGTCTGGACACCTTCCCAGACATCTGGAAATTGAAAAATTTGTACGCGAGGTTGGTTCAGTGCGTAGACTACTTTCCTTCTCTCTCTTCTTTTCTCCTTCCCCCACACCGAACCCTAACCCTTGCTTGTATAAGTGCCCCCTTCCTCTCCTCTCCACTCCATCACCACCACCATCCCCCTTCACTGCCATGAGAGAGGTGATGAGAGCCTCATCATGAGCCATAACTAGCTCATTTTGACCGAATAAAGAAGATAAAATCTCCTACATAACCTAGAAGAAGGCCTAACTGAAGGAACAAGTGCTCTGAGAAGAAAACATGAAATAAAGGTTAAAACTGTAATTTTACCATTGCAGTACATAAACGGGATTTCTCAGAGGCAAAACATAGGTCAAATGGTCTAAATGAGATAAAAAGTGGGTTGAGTCAATCAGAAATGGGTTCATGTGTAATCTAGGAATTAAATGACACCTGGTAATCCTAAAACAGACCCGCTTTAATTAACAAGGTTCCGGTCAGAAAAAAAGCAATTAAACCCTCTAAAAATCATGGAAAAACATCCTATAGGGTTTGGAACATTTAATTTGGCCTTTGGAACCTAGTTGGACCTAGATTAGGGTCCTAGCTCTTCAATTAACCTAATTTGGGTTTTTCCGTAAAATATCCAGTCAAACGAGGTCAAACCTAAAATCCAACTTCACCATTGGATTCCTTAGGTCCAAATTAGGTTTGTACCAAAATTTGGACCTAAGGAGAGGTCATCTTGACCTACTTTGCAATTTAGTACACCCAAATCACAAATTGGTCCCTATCTTTTGAATACCTTTATGGAGAGCCCCCTAGGTTCTTTGCCTCCTTTGCAAACCGGTCCTGCCGCCATTGCTAGGGCAGAACCAAGCTCCGGCGAGGTTCGGAGAGGGATTGCTCTCTAATCCCTCAGAGATTCCCTCCCAGAAATGGAAGGAGGATTCTCTGAGGAATTCCCTTCCTTATAAAGTCAATTACAATCGCTGGTGTGAACCCAATCTCTCGTGCGAACGCACGAGAGATTTGGGTATCCACCTTCCTTCCAACTCCGGCAAGTCAGCAGACCTTGTGGCGCGTTCTCCACGCACTGACAGGAGCGGCCAGCACCTATATAAGACACCCCAGACCCTGCCGCAGAGGGTGAGCTTGATTTGGCCGAGTTTCCCCCTTCAATTCCTCTCCTCCTGCTCGGCCAAAAACCCCCAGCAAGCTCCGGCGAGCCCCCCTCCACTCCCTCTTCGCTCTTCCACAAAACCAGTGGCAGAGTTAGCTTCCTGACCTCCCTCCGCGTCGCGCAGTACCAGCGCACGCCGCCTCAGCCCCGTCATCACCGCCGTTCTCCCCCCACTGGGCGTCATCTTCTCCGGCGACAGCAGGTACTACTGTCCGCCTTCCGTCCCCTTTCGTCCTTACAATTAGGTTAGAACTCCTCTCCATCCTATCCTCTCTCTTTTCCCCTGTTATCTCATCTGATTACCCCTCGACCGACGCTGACCACCCTCATCTTCCACATCACCGACCGATCTCCGGTGAGCCGCTTCCACCATTCCAGCCCACCACCCAGCTCGCCAACCACCTCGAGAGCTCCGCCTCACCACCAGGAACTCGCTCCACCCCACAACTGCCACTCCAGACCTCCATAATCACCCCCCGAACAACCCACCATCTCCGGCCACAGGTTGACCTAGGCACGCACGCCTAGGCCGACCTGCGGCCTCCAGCATCGTCCACCGCCTTCGTCGTGCCACGGCGAAGGTCTCTAGCTGATCTGATTGGGCCGAGAGGCTTGTTTTGTGTATGACAGTGTTTGAGCCGCTGCCGCCATGGACGACCTCCGGTGAAGCTCCAACGAAGCTCCAGGCATCAGGCTTCCCAGGCTGCAGATGCAGGAGACTCACGCGAGTGTCGCGAGGTGAGAGAGCCCAGCCAGTAGCGCCAGCAGAGCCATCAGCTTGGGTAACTACATACGAGAGTCTGCGGGCGCGCGCAAAGGAAGGGCGGAACCTTTAGTCCCACATCGTGGAATCTCAAGGCACAGGTATGGTATATAGAGTTTTTGTGATATAGTTTTACTGCCTCGAAAGCACAGGGGTGAGGTCCCTCACTGACCCCACACCCGCCTCGTCCGTGGATTGACCACGCGGATCTGGCGGGATCCGACCCGACCTAAGCCTACGCACTCCTCGCGCATCACACCACCTGCAGGTGCGCTTGGTCCCGGGTACGATCCGACCCGATTATGGCTGTGGCTCTGGGAGAGCGTCCGTGAGTGAATTGCTTGAGAGAGAGAGACGCGCGGGTAGAGGGAGAAAGGTAGGTTTTGTTCTGTGTAGGCACAGGCTGAACGCAGGAGAAGAAAGACTTGGCCGCGAGAAGGAGAAGAAAGAAAGCAGAAGGAAAGGCAGGAAGAACAAAGAAGAGAGAAGCAAGGCAAGACCACAGAAGAGAAGAGTAAGAAGCAAGGTAGAGAAGAAGAAAAGAAAGAGCAAGGCAGAAGCAAAAGACACGGGAGATCAAAAGAAGAAGGAAGGAAAGAAAGGCTTCGCAAGGCAGAAGAAGAAGGATAATCAAGAAGAAAAGGGAAAATACTTTTAAGACGTCTGATCACAAGATCAGACGTCCAATTTCTTATTTTTGTCCTAATTACTTTTAATTGCATACATTCACATTTGAATTGATATTTTGAGTAAATTAGAGTGTTCAATTACATTTTGACCAGTAGTAAATTCCATTTGCTCCCTGTGTTCGACCTCGAATACTCCGATTTTCGAGTAATAAAAATCTTTATTTGTTTTGAACGCTTTAGCGGCTATACTACAACGCGATATTATCTTTTAACAAACCTCACAAAAGCGTGACGAACAAGAGGTGTGCATGAGAGAGGGAGCAAGAGTGAGGAGGAGGAGCAATGTGAAGAGAGAAGGAGGAGGTTGAGCTCGCGAGCTTCGTGGGAGCTCGCCGGAGGTGCGCATAGCAGCCGCAGCGTGTGCAGGAGGAGGAGAGTGTCGGGGAGTCGTCCCTGACTTTCTGCAGCGGCAGGAGCTGCAACCGAAAGGGAGAAGTCGCGACGGAGCACGGCGAGAGGAGTGGGAGCTCGTCCTGATACTGGAGTTTTTCCAGTATCAATCATCCGGAGTGCCTTCCAGACGATAGGCTGGACGTCTGGTGATGACACCAGACATCTGAAAGCGGGTTTTCACATAGGTACGTCCAACTCGGGGTTACGGCCATGCAGGCCGCACAACAGAGATGATTTGTTGGGTTGAAAAGGGTTGTCTGCTCAGTCGTGCATAGGAGCAGCTTTGGGAAGGCGTGCGGCACACCCACCCACACCGTTTGGATGTCTGGACAACTTACCAGACGACCAGAGGCACTTCCAGATGACCGGAGGATAGATCAGACGCCTGGAGCTAGGTCTAGACGGTCGTGTAGAAGTCCTGGACGTCTGAGATCGACGCAGGGACTTGAGGTGAGACTCTGGTGACTTTTAAGACGTCTGGACTTACTTTCAGATGTCTGATTTGGTTCTGCAGATCTATTTTTGACTCATTTAGGGTCCGATCGGGGTCCGTTTTACGCAAATGAAATATCTGTGGTTTCCTTGTGAGTTCCTCTACATGTTAGAAACCTTTATATATTGTTTTGAACGTTCTGTTGTGATATGTTTCTTGGTATAGGACTTCGACCTGTTACGTGTTTGAGGCTTGCAGAGGCACGTGAGCCTGCAATTCGAGCCCCCAATACTCTTGGATTGTCTGGTAGAGTGGTTTCCCCCTGTTCTATTTATAAAACATGAATGTAGTCATGATAATTAGATAACTAGAAACCTAGGATGTGGCATGAATCCTAGGACGACAAATAGCTGCACTGTTTGTATGCGTGATTGAGATTGCAGTCATAAATGAATGAGTTGAATTGTAAACAATTGCCTGTTAATAAATATAAGCTGCCTATTAGAATATGAAATGACTGAGATAACTAAACAGTTACCTGTGATATCACTTATTGCATATGTTAAATTGTGGAAATACGAGCTACATGTGTATAATACGAGAATGGAATTGTGAATGATGAAACCTGGCATGGAATAATATGGTGAATATGAGCATGAACTCTACAGGGAGTTAGGAGTAGAGCTCCTATGGATGAATGGAAAGGTCTGGAAATGTGAATGGGAAGTATGCTGGCCCTTGAGTATGCGGTACCAAGGAGAGCAACTGTCCCATTTTAGTGTAGAGTGGAGCTAGCCTCCCTAGGGTTGAGACCTGTGGTTAGGATTGACCACTCTATACCGACTCCTGTTGGCCCTCGCATACGTGGTACGAGGCGTGCTACTAGTGTAGGGAGGGAGCTAGCCACCCCACAGGACCCGGAGTTCAGCTAGCCACCCTACACTGACTTTGTTAGGAACTTTGGGCAAACTAGGGTAGTCAAATAAGGGTACACCGACTGTGGAGGGGCGAGACCCCTGTTCGATTTTGAGGGTTCAGACCCCAGTTCTGAGAGGGCAAGGCCCTATACTGTTCCGTGCTATACTCTGGGCGTACCTGCTAGTGGAAACGATTGACCGCGTATCAGTGTAGGGTAGCTTCCCGTGCACTTATCACGCATGCCATAGTCACCACTACGTCTCGATAGTAACCTTAGGGTGGTTGACTGGGTGTAGGACTACCACAGGGGACTCTCCCGGCCAGGAGAGCACCACGTGTACCTTCTACTCTACAGAAAAAACTGCAATCACGATCATTCCCACAAGGAACATGCGAGATCAAGAAAGAGCTTTGAAAGCAAACCAATGGGTAAAAAGGAACTACTTGTAAAATAAAATAATTGGACAAGATAAATTTACCTGTTGGTTGTTACCAGTTTAGATAGTTTGGTTACCACTCTACTCAGCATTCACTGACTCCGTTTACTCATAACCCTTTACAGGTCCATGAGTTGAGCAGCCTGAGTCACCGGCTGTAGAGGGTGCTGGGCCCAGTCGAGCCCAGCAGTAGTTTCTTACTATTGTCGTACTTCCTTTCTGTTAGTGAGTTTCAGACCTTGTTTACTGTTCATGTTACTATACTTTTGTTCTACTTTCCTGTTGTGGTGGTGGTACGTACTATTTAGCAGCTTTCACTTCCTTTACTGCTTGTACGCTTTTGCTGTTAGTTACCTTGTATAGTGAATGTGGTTTATTTTCCTACTTTTTGGTTATTTCTTGTTGGACGACTGGGTCTTGGGATTAGTCGAGTCAAGCCGATCTCGGGTCCTGTAGGGATTCGAGAACCGGGTCGTAACAAGAGGTATCAGAGCAAGGTTGTCCCAAGAAATGAATCAACTAGCTTGAGAATAACCAATTCACATGCATGTAACTAGAGTAACCACCACAACGTACCGCTTGACATCTGTACTGAGTTCCTTTCGTTGAAATCTATTAGAGTTGACTTCTTTTGCTCTGTCTTCCGCGTCTCCTTACAGGAGATGCCTCTTCGTGGAATCCTTGAGGAGGGCCGCCGGCGCAGCCGTGGACGAGGTCGGAGGGGCGGACGTGCTGGGCCCGAGGTGCCAATTGACTCGCCACTTCTCCTAGGCGTTTAGGCCCAGGACATCACTCAGGTGATCTGAGACATAGTACGAGAGGAGCTCCACCTGCCTCCACGGGCGCCTCTCCCTGGGGATGTGGAGGGGGAGTCCTCTATGGGACTGAGAGACCGATGCAGCGCTGGACGAGTAGGAGCGGGAGGGGGTGGTCCTCCACCGCCCCCACCGCACTTTAACACTTCTGAGCACGAGCCCTCCCTGCTTGGAGGCGTGCCCGTTCCCCCACTGCAGCTGCACTACGGGCTTTTCGAGCAATTCCGAAAGTGGAAGCCCCCTTCCATCAAGGGGGATGAGGACCCATCCAAGGCAGAGGACTGGCTGGAGCAGATAGAGAAGGTGTTTGACACCCTTCACCCCCTACAGAGTACCGCATGGCCTTTGCCACGTACCAGCTGGAGAGTGCAGAACATAGGTGGTGGAGGGCAGTCAGAGGCCAGGAGTAGGGAGAGCCAACGTGGGACCAGTTCCCGACCCTCTTCTGCGAGTAGTACATCCTACTGACTTGGAAGGACCAGAGGAGGCAGGAGTTCCACACTCTCCGCCAAGGGACGTTGACTGTTAACGCGTATTGCACGCGCTTCCTGAAGCTGTCACGTTTTGCTGCGATAGCCGTAGCTATGGAGGAGGAGCGCATGTGAAGGTTCACTAAGGGGCTCCGGCCTGCTATTCAGTGGTATGTCAAACCTCTGAAGCTGTCCACCTTCTCGAGAGTGGTGGAGGCAGCCATGACGTACGAGGAGACCAACCCGACCGCACAAGACACCGACAGCGAATGGAAGAGGCCCTACCAGCCAAAGTACTCAAAGAGCCGATGAGAGAGGAGGCACGCGGCACCTGCTGGAGAGCCGTCTCATTTTGCAAGGCCGTTAGTGGCCTTTGGGGGCCCCCGACAGGGGCCAGCTGTCAGCATTGGACCCCCGCCCAGCCGTCAGCAGGGACCTACCGAGGGAGGGAGTCAAGTCCTCCTCTGCTACCAGTGTGGCCAGCTGGGCCACATCAAGAAGGACTGCCCGTCTAGGGCTGGAGCACAGCAGATGCTCCCCACGCATACTGTTACAAACGCGTGCCCCAGATGTCTTTTAAGACGTCTGGGAGGTGGCCCAGACGTCGGACTAGACGTCTGGGATCACATCCAGACGTCCGACCAGACGTCTGGGATCGTTTCCAGACGTCTGGAAATCAGTTATTTTTCGACACGCGTGGGTCGTCTGCGCGCCTGAGCGCGCAGACCCGCATATTCGTTATTCCCTCTGCGGCTGCAGACGCCCTGCCGTGATTCTCTCTCCTCCTCGCGTGGCCTTAAAAGGCCACGCACTCCCTCCCATCGCCTCCACCCCTTTCCTCTTTTCCTTCTAGTGCGCGAGAGCGAGCGCGAGAGCGGGCGCGGGGTTGCTGCGGCGGCGACGGCCGCAGTGAGCGCGGAGGGGGTGCTGCGTGCGAGAGCGGCGCTCAGCCGTGAGGGCGAGCTCGCCGGGGCTACCAGGGCCAGTCGGTGGGAAGCGCAGCGGGCGCGGAACGACGCGGGAGGCCTGCTACGGCTCGAGCAGCAGGCGCACGAGGTGCGACGAGGAGCGGCGTCGCGAGCGGAGGGCGAGTTGTGCCTTGATTCTGGAAAAATTTCCAGAATCAGATGTCTGTGCTGATAGCCAGACGGCGGGGTCGACGTCTGGAAGACTGTCCAGACGTCTGAAAGGTGAGTTTTCCGTCTTCTTCTTCCTTCCTATCAACTGACCGTACTGAGGGAGAGAGATGGGTGTGCACAGGCTCGGTGATTCGCCATCCAACGCGGATCAGACGTCTGGCTGTAGTATCAGACGGTGAGAGCGACCTCCCGACGTCCGGGGTGACTATCGGACGTCTAGGAGCTAGGCCAGACGTCCCCGCAGACTTCTGGACATCTGGGAAACCACGCTGAACAAGGTAATTCTCTGATTCACTTTTTAAGACGTCTGGAAGAACTTCTAGACGTCTGATTTTACACAGTTTTGTCGTTTTCGACATGTTTAGGGCCCGTTCGGGTTCCGTTTTCCGCGATTCGAGTTGCGTTCTTTTCGGAATTAATTCCTCGACCCGTCTACAGTAGCTATACACTATTTTGAGATACTCCTTGTGTTTGACCCTTGTGATAGGATCCCGTTCCGTTGCAGTCTCAGGGGTCGCGGAGGCATGCGGGATTCCCGACCACGCTCCCATTACTCCCGTTGTACCTGGTAGAGTGGCCTTAAGTTATTAATAAAATCTGTTAAATTATGGAACCATAAATAGATCCTAGGACATTGCATGAATCCTAGAAATGAGAAATAGATGGAATGATAGCTCCTAGGTGTTGCATGAATCCTAGGGCTGGAAAACTAGATTGTATGATAGATCCTAGGATATGGCATGAATCCTAGGATGGGAAAACTAGTGGAATGTATAATACTGCAGTCTTGGAAAATGGAAAGAGATATAAAGCTGCCTGCAATTTGAATTAACAGCTACCTGTTGTGAATAAATAACGTGGTTGAGAACATGGATTGTAAGAATGTGATCTGGAAAGTGAAACCTGGATGTTTGAGTAAAAAGGATGGAACCCTATGGAGGAATTGAGGGTTCTTCCCTACCAGGAGGGGTGACGTAATAAAATTGCGGAAATAAAAATATAAAGCAATCTCACAAAAATAAGCAATCGCACAATGTGCACAAAGATTTTTAGGTGGAAACCCAAACCGGGTGAAAACCACCACCTAACCCTCTCGAGTTAGGATTTTTCGACCAACCTAGTTGATCAAATCCACTAACCGAATCACTTTGAACGAGGGTGATTCAACCTCAATACAACCACGCTACAAGTACGAGGGTAGCGTTCCTCAACCCCTTCTCTCCACGAGAAGGATTTTGTCCCACGAAGGAGACGGGAATTCGCAAAGCGAATACCCAACCAAAATACAAAGATAAAATGAAACAACAGTCCTATAGAGCCAACAAAATTAAACCTAGCTTCTATAGGAAATAGGAAACTCCCCTTTGCAAGGAGTGTGTCGACGATGACGCGGTGCGTGTGCCACGCGATGGCGCTACGTCGCTCTCGTTATCTACGGCGGGAGAGCGGGTGCGCAACGGGAATGATGCTCTCAAGATGATGGAGCTTGAGCTTAGAGAGCAAGTGCTTCTTGGACACAAGAGAGTGGAAATATGTAGCTAAGTGTATCCAAGTGTATTTCTAAGTGTCTCTTATGTTTCTCTTCTTGTCTTTTTGTGTTACAAAGGTTCCCCTCTATTTATAGAGGCCTTAGGAAGGTTTTGGAAGGCTTGGAAAAGCTTCCATAGCCGTTGGGTGCAAAGCCCAAGAGAATCAGGTCGAAATCAGGACAATGATTGCATTTGACAGGGTCATCAGACGTCTAACTCTGGCATCAGACGTCTGGAAGGCCACTTTAAGACGTCTGATTCCAATGTCAGACGTCTGATTCTATGCGGGTTTCTCCCTGACTTGAATCAGATCTAAACAGGGTTTTTGTGCAAGTCCATCAGACGACATACAGGACGTCTGGCACTATGTCTGGACGTCTGGAAACCTACTTTTACTGTGGGAATTGATTTCCAAACATTGCAACGGCTAGAAAATCTCTGAGAAGAGATTTTGGGTCAGCCGAGGCAAAACGGTCATTTATCAGACGTCTGGTAAGTCCTATAGACGTCTGATAAGGCTCTAACGGTCATAATCTTGAGTGTTTTCTAAGCCAGCCAACGGTCCACTAATTGGACGTCTGGCAAAGTCATCAGACGTCTCCTAAGACGTCTGGTCTAAGGTCTGGACGTCTGATTTCATCAGACAGAACTACCTATGTCCAGCCTAACAGTTATCAGACGTCTGAAGCAACAGTCAGACGTCTTAAAATACTTTATCAGACGTCTGATTATGGGATTAGACGTCTGGAAATGCTGTTTGAGCCCTATATTGGTTTTCTAAGTATTCTACAGAAAACCTAAGTATCCTAGGGTTGTGCAGGTGTTCCTAAGACTACTTTTAGGGTACTTTGAGGCTCTTTAACATAATGTTCTAAGGAATCAAAAAGAGCAAGAAAGTAAATACAAGAGATACATGAAAGGATAAAAAAGAATCTATCATATTCTTCTTGTCTTCCATCTCCAATCTTTCGCTCCACGCGAACCTCCTCTGTTTTCCGTCAAGCTCCTCCAATCCGTCCTGGATGCGAGCTTGAACTCCGTCTAAACACGTCCACATTTGCAATTGACCTGAAATCTAGGACTCAAATTGCAAATGTTAAATAACACGTGTTTTGTTATCATCAAAACAAATGATCGTGGTGCTCTAGCACCAACAGGAATTAGGAGTGGAACTCCTGGAAAGAGAAAGGAATGGAACTGAGATGTAGTTGTGTACTGTCTCTTGGGTACGTAGTACCAAGGGAAGTACCTGTACCTGTTTAGTGCAGAGTGGGGCCAGCCACCCCAGGGACCCGGGGTTAGGAACGGCTGCTCTGTACCGACTTGCTGGCCCTCGTGTACGTAGTACCGAGGAGAGCTACTAGTGTTAGGAGGGCACTAGCTACCCCACGGGCCCCGGGGTTCTGCTAGCCTCCTACACCGACTTGTTTAGGCCCACTGGGGCAAACCAGGGTAGTCAGGCGAGGGTGCGCGGACTATGGAGGGGCAAGGCCCCGATTTGGTTACTGTGGAGGGGTTGGACCCCTGTTACTGAGAGGGCTCTGCCCTGGACTGGTTCCGTGCTGTGCTTTGGGCGCACCCGTTAACGGAAACGACTGACCGCATGCCAGTACGGGTTAGCTACCTGTGCGTTTATCGCCCGTGCCGTAGTCACCGTTACGTCTGTCAGTGACCTTGGGGTGGTTGACTGAGGGTAGGATCACCACGGGGGACTCTCCCGGCCAGGAGAGCACCACGTGTTACTTCTACTTTTTGGAAAAGACTGCAATGAAGATCGTTCCCACGAGGAACATTCGAGATCAAGAAAAAGATCTGAAAAATAGATAAATCGTGAGATAATTGAAAGACTTAAATAAAGAAAGTAACAGAACTTAACAGCTACTGTACACTCTACTGTTTCTTTAGTTTTAGTTGCCATTCTACTCAGCGTTTTGCTGACGTGTTACACTCGTTACCTTTCAGGACCAGGTGTTGAGCAGCCAGGGTCAGCGGCTGCAGAGGACGTTGGGCCAAGTAGGGTCCAGTAGAGTTACCACTGTCTCTTGTACCTCTTTTTGTTACGTTGTAGTGAGTAGTTCTTGTTTTCGCTGTACTTTCTTTACCTGCAATTCAAATTATATTATGAATGTTGTTCTACTGTTGTGGTGGTACATACTGTGGTAGTTTCTTTCCTTACTGCTGTACTTTCTTACTATTAGTTATATTCATGCTGAATGTAGTTTATTTTACTGCTCTTTTGGTTACTTCCTCGTTGGACGACTAGGTCTTGGGATTAGTTGAGTCGGTCCGGTTCTTGTGTCTCGTAGGGACTCGGGAACCGGGTCGTTACACATAGCGCTGGAGGCCAAGCAGGTGGTCGTGGTTCCCAGGGATGTGGGGGAGGGCAGTAGTCACGGGGAGGGTACCGACTAGCGGCTACTCGCCCAGCTCAGAGTGTGGCTGCTTCTTCTGCACCGAGAGCTGAGGGGTGTATCAATGCCCTGACACACAAAGATGCCAGGGCATCCGGTTCAGTGGTGGCAGGTATGGTTATCGTTTCTGGCAGATTAGTTTACGTGCTTTTTGATTCCGGCGCCACACACTCTTTTGTCGCTGCAAGTTTTGTTGTCAGTTTGGGATGGGACAGCATATTGTTAGAGGATCCGTTTGTGATCAGAGGACCAAATGGTCAGGTGTTTGTAGCTGAGGAGGTCTACACAGACTGTGAGGTCAGTATTAGGGGACACAGCCTCCCCACTAGCTTGATTGTGATACCGATGGAGGATTTTGGTGTGATTCTGAGGATGGATTAGTTGTCCGCTTACCACACCTTGGTGGACTATTTCGGGAGGAAGATCGTCGTCTCCATACCGGAGATGCCTTCCTTTGAGCTTCACGGATAGCCAATGGACAGAGGTTTCAGGTGCATATCTGCGCTTCGGGCAGCGAGACTTTTGGGCTAGGGGTGTGAGGGCTTTCTACCTATGTGGTGGCGGAGCCCAACCCCGTGACAGACTTTCAGAGCATCCCGGTGGTTAGAGAGTACCTCGACGTGTTTCCAGAGGAGCTGCCAGGACTACCACCTAAGCGTGAGATCGAGTTTGAGATCTCACTGGTACCGGGGACCAGCCCCATTTCTGTTGCACCATACCGAATGGCACCACTTGAGCTGTGAGAGCTCAAGTCACAGCTACAGAACCTGTTGGAGAAGGGCTTTGTGAGACCCAGTGCGTTCCCGTGGGGAGCCCCTGTGTTGTTTGTGAAGAAGGATGGTACCCTAAGCCTTTGTGTTGACTACAGACAGCTGAATAGGATCACCATCAATAACAAGTATCCGCTGCCAAGGATTGATGATCTGTTTGACCAATTCTGAGGTGCCACGATATTCTCCAAGATAGATCTGAGATCAGGCTACCACTAGTTGAGGATCAGGGAGACCGACATCTCCAAGATAGCTTTCCGCACCCGGTATGGACACTATGAGTTTTTGGTCATGCCGTTTGGTCTGACCAAAGCCCCCGCTACCTTTATGGATTTGATGAACCGGGTTTTCAGACCGTATCTGGATCAGTTTGTGGTGGTATTTATCGATCACTATTACGACCCGATTCTCGAATCCCTACAGGTCACGAGACCGGATAGACTCGACTGATCCCAAGACCCAGTCGTCCAACGAGAAATAACCAAAAAGCAGGAAAGTAAACCACATTCACTATACTAAGCAACTAACAGTAAAAAGGTACAGCAGTAAAGAAATAAAAACTGTTACAGTATATATTACCACCACAACAGTAGAAAAGTAATAAGGTACAGGAACATAAAAGTGCAGAAACGTAAAGGTACAGAACATAAAGATACAAGAGTCTAACTCACTATTACAAAAGGAGTACAACAAAAGAAACTACTGCTGCTGGGCTCTACTAGGCGCAGCACCCTCTACAGCCATAGACTCGAGCTGCTTAACACCTGGACCTGAAAAGGGTTATGAGTACACAACATCAGCGAATGCTGAGTAGAGTGGCAACCAACTAATTAAAGCAGTAAAATTGGACAGGTAGCTGTTGTTTTTCAATTACTTTCTTTAACTAATTATTCTTTTTCACCACTTGGTTTATTTATCAGATCTCTTTCTTGATCTCGAATGTTCCTTGTGGGAACGATCTTGATTGTAGCCTTTTCCGAAGAGTAGAAGGCACACGTGGTGCTCTCTTGGCCGGGAGAGTCCCCCGTGGTGATCCTACACCCAGTTAACCACCCCAAAGTCATGGACAGAAATAACGGTGACTATGGTACGCGTGGTAAATGCACAGGTAGCTACCCCACACTGGCACGCGGTTAGTCGTTTCCGCTAACGGGTGCGTCCAAAGTACAACACGAAATAGTATAGGGCCTAGCCCTCTCAGAAACAGGGTTCTAGCCCTTAAGAACCAAACAGGGGTCTCACCCCTCCACAGTCCGTGCACCCTAGCCTGACTACCCTGGTTTGCCCAGTGGGCCTAACCAGTAGGTGTAGGGTGGCTAGTTGAACCCCGGGCCCCGTGGGGTGGCTAGCTCTCTCCCTACACTAGTAGCTCTCTCCGGTACAGTGTACACGAGGGCCACAGAGTCGGTGCAAAGTGGCCAAACCCACCTCGGGTCTCAACCCGAAGGGCGGCAAGCTCCCCTCTACACTAAGAGGTAACATGCGCTCCCTTTGGTACCACGTACTCAAGGGCCAGCACACTTCCCAACACATTTCCAGATCCATTCCATGTATTTCCAGGAACTCTACTCCTATTCCCCCTTAGGGTTCATTCTCATATTTCTCACGCCATTCCATACCAGGTTTCATCATTCACATTTCCATTCTCAGGTTATATACATACAACTTGTATTTCTATCCTTCCTATTTTCATTCTCAAGTTATACACATGCAGCTCGTATTTCTATTATTCACATTTCCACTCTCAGAGTATACACATGCAGCTTGTATTATATCATTTAACGTATACAACAGGAAGGTTACATGCAATTGCTAACAAGCATAGGTTATTCATAATTCACAAGCAACTTTGGTTCATTTACAGGCAGCTGTTTAACATTTCTGTCTACTCATTCAAGACTGCAATTAATTCACGCATACAGACATTTCAAGTATTTCTCATCCTAGGATTCATGCCACATCCTAGGATCTAATCATTCATTCCACACATGCATTCAAGGTTATAATTTAATTAGGGGAATCCACTCTACCAGTAAACCCAGAAGTATTGGGGGCTTGAACGACAGGTTCACGTGCCTCAGCAAGCTCCGAACCCGCAACAGAACGAAGTCCTATAACAAGGAACAATCACAATGGAACATTCAGAACAGTATAGAAAGCCTTCTAACAAGTAGAGGAACTCACAAGGAAAACATCGGTATCTTATTTGCGTAAAACGAACCTCAAACGGACCCTAAACAGGTCAAAATAGGGTTACTGACTCAAATCAGACGTCTGGAACAACTTCCAAACGTCTTAAAAGTGTCCAGAAATGCACCTCAGTCTCTACGTCATCCTCAGACATCCAAGAACTCTTCTGAATCATCTGGACCCAGCTCCAGACGTCTGACCACCTCTCTAAACGCCTGGAAGTGCTTCAAGTCGTCTGGTAAGCTCCCCAGACATCTCAAATGCGTAGGAGGGCATTTCCCGCACCCTCCCTAAGCAAATCCTGCACGCATCCACCAAATCTTCTCAAAATAGGTATGCAAAAGGGTGCCTGTGGAGCGGCATACAAGGCCGTATCCGCAAAGAGAACGTACCTTTGCGAAACTCTCTCCTCAGACGTTTGGAACCGCCTCCAGACGTCCGCTCCATGGTCTGGACGTCACTCCAGATGTCTAATTCTGGGAAAAACCCAAAACCAGAACCTGTTCCCGCTCGCTCTCATTGCACGTGGTCGTGCCTCACCCCCTCGCCTGTAACTCCGACTGCAGCAGTGTCGGCGAGGACTCCCCCGACGCATTCCTCTTCGTGCACGCGTCGCTCCAGTCGTACGCTCTTCGGTGAGCTCCCACACGAGCTCGCGAGGACAACTCCTTCTCCTCTCTCACGCCGCTCCTCCTCGTCACTGCTCTCGCGCTCTCTCACTCGCGCTGGGGTGGTGAGGAAGGGAAGAAGTGGCTGGAGGCTGTAAAGTAAGGGGAACGAGAGAGAAGGAAGGGGGCTTTATATAAGGAGGGTGGGTTAGGGTTCGCTGGAGGGGGAAAAAGAGAGAGAAAAAGGAGGAAAAAGAGAGAGTACTGTCTGCGCGCAGCCCGCGCGCAGACGCGAGCTCGTACTCAAAATTTTTGATTTCCAGACGTCTGGGAAGGTGTCTAGGCGTCTGACCAGATGTCTGACCGACAGTCCAGATGTCTTAAAAGGCTCAAACAGCACGGGTCTTAACAATGACATACTCGTCTACTCACGGGATCAGGCACAGCATGGACAGCACTTGTGGATGATTCTGGACACTTTGAGACAACGCAGGCTGTATGCCAAATACAACAAGTGCGAGTTTTGGTTGAGGTAGGTGACTTTCTTGGGCCATGTGATTTCAGGGGATGGCTTGGCTGTGGATCCAGCCAAGGTTGAGGCCGTACTCAGGTTGGAGATGCCACGTACAGTGACAGAGATACATAGTTTCTTGGGACTAGCAAGTTACTACCGGCGGTTTATTAGGGGATTCTCATAGATTGCGCGTCCTATGACTCAGTTGACCCGGAAGGACGTGCCCTTTGCTTGGACAGACGCTTGTGAGGCGTGTTTTCAGGAGTTAAAGGAGAGGCTGACTTCGGCTCCTGTGCTCACCATCACAGATAGCAGTGGAGATTTTATGGTCTACACGGATGCTTCGTTGCAGGGGTTAGGGGGTGTTCTCATGCAGCGGGGTCACGTTGTCGCTTACGCTTCACGGCAACTGAAGCCCCATGAGCATAGGTACCCTACCCATGACTTAGAGCTGGCAGCTGTCATCTTCACGCTGAAGACATGGAGGCACTACCTTTACGGTGAGGCCCTTGAGATTTTCAGGGATCATAAGAGTTCAGGTACTTGCTTGATCAGAAGGAGATTAACATGAGACAGAGACGTTGGTTAGAGCTCATGAAGGACTATGACTGCAGCATCTCCTACCATCCGAGGAAGGCAAACATGGTGGCTGACGACTTGAGCCGGAAGGCACCTGCCCACTTGGTCAGTTTACAGGCACAGAGTTGGAGACTTATGGAGGAGTTGGGCAATTGGCAACCCCGAGAGTCACAGGGGTATTGTGGAGCAGTGACGGTTACATGACAGACGAGACCAGAGCTGATGGACCGCATCATCACAGGACAGATGACAGATTCGTACCTACAGTCGTTGCGAGACAGAGTGCTGTCAGGGGACCCAGGAGACTTCTCTTTTACAGACGAGGTGCTGCGTATGAGGGGACGTTTGTGCGTTCCCAGGAACGAGGAGTTGTTGCGAGAACTCCTGACTGAGGTGCACGTGTCCAGGTTCACCATACATCCTGGGCACATGAAGATGTATCATGATTTGAGACGTGACTTTTGGTGGAGAGGGATGAAGCGGGATGTAGGTGAGTTCGTGCAGCATTGTTTGGTGTGCCAGCAGGTGACGGCCAAGCATCAGAGGCCTGCAGGGCCATTGCAACCACTTCCTGTGCCAGAGTAGAAGTGGGAGAGCATCACCATGGACTTGGTGGTGGGCTTACCCGTTACCCAGCGAGGACACGACACAGTCTGGTTGACAGTGGACAGGTTGACGAAGACAACATGTTTCCTGCGGATCCGAGTCACTTTGGGACCAGCACAGTTGAAAGAGAGGTACGTTCGTGATGTGGTACGTCTGCATAGAGTTTTGCGTAAGATTGTATCCGACTAGGATACCCGTTTTACTTCCCAGTTTTGGGTTGAGTTTCAGCAGGCTTTGGGGACACGATTGAGGTTCAGTACTGCGTACTACCCCAAGACGGACGAACAGTCAGAGCGCACTATATCGACACTTGAGAACCTTTTGCGAGCCTGTGTACTAGACAGGAGGGGCTCTTGGGAGGAGTACTTACCCGTGGCAAAGTTTACTTATAATAACAGCTATCACCCAAGCATCGGCATGGCACCTTACGAGGCTCTGTACGAACAAAGGTGTACTGCACCCTTGAGTTGGGTTGAGGTGGGGACCAAGTGCGAGGTTGGCCCTAGGCTGATCCAGTAGAGTTAAGAGGTGATAGAGCAAATGCATAGACGACTCCACACTGTCAGGAGCAAGCAAAAGAGTTATGCTAATCGGAAATGCAGAGAGGTGCAGTTCGAGGTTGGGGATCACGTCTTCCTTCGCATTTCGCCCATGAGGGGACTGCAGCGTTTTGGGGTGAAGGGGAAGCCTACGCCGAAGTTTGCGGGGCCCTTTGAGGTCCTGGAGTAGGTAGGACCCGTTGCTTACTGGCTTGCCCTCCTTCCCAACTTTCTAGTGTCCACGACGTGTTCCACGTGTCCAACCTCAGGAAGTACGTCTCCAATCCCAGTGACGTTCTGAGCCACGAGAGTGTCGGGGTGGGTGACGACCTGACCTACCCTGAGAGAGCAGTGCAGATACCAGACGGAGTCGTTCGGAGTTTGAGACGGAAGCAGGTACCCCTGGTGAAGGTCTTATGGAGGAGCCAGCAGTACGAGGAGGCTACCTGGGAGCCTGAGGTGGCGATGCGAGAGCAGTACCTGGAGCTTTTTAAGGGTATGTCTTTTCGGACCGACTTCGGTCCTCTTTAAGTTTATTATGCATTTTATCTTCCTTTTCCGCACCGTAGCTAGCTCAAGTTTCGGGGATGAAACTTCCTTTAAGTTTGTTATGATGTAAAGACCCATTCTATTTTGAGCCCTTTAAGACGTCTGAACCGTCAGTCAGACATCTGGCCAGACATCGAGACACCTTCCCAGACGTCTGGAAATTGAAAAATTTATACGCGAAGTTGGTTCTGCGCGCAGACTACTTTCCTTCTCTCCCTTTTCTCCTTCCCCCTCACCGAACCCTAACCCTTACCTATATAAGTGCCCCCTTCCACTCCTCTCTACTCCATCACCACCACCTTCCTTCCCCCTTCACTGCCTTGAAAGAGGCATGCGTGAGAGAGGGAGCAAGAGCGAGGAGGAGCGACGTGAAGAGAGAAGGAGGAGGTTGAGCTCGCGAGCTTCATGGGAGCTCGTCGGAGGTGCACACGGCCACCGCGGCGCATGCGGGAGGAGGAGAGAGTCGGGGAGCCATCCCCGACTTCTTGCAACGACTGGAGGTGCAACCGAAAGGGAGAAGCCGTGGCGAAGCGCAGCGAGAGGAGTGGGAGCTCATCCTGATACTGGAGTTTTTCCAGTATCAGACGTCCGAAGTGCCTTCCAGACAACGGGCTGGATGTCTGGTGACGACACTAGATGTCAGAAAGCGAGTTTTCACGTAGGTATGTCCTCGCAGTTACAGCCATGCAGGCCGCACCGCAAAGACGATTTGTTGGGCTGAAAAGGGTTGTCCGTTCTGTCATGCACAGGAGCAGCTTTGGGAAGGCGTGCAGCATGCCCTCTCACGTCGTTCGGTCGTTTAGGCAGCTTACCAGACGACCAGAGGCACTTCTAGATGACCGGAGGATAGGTCAGATGTCTGGAGCGAGGTCTAGACGGTCACGTAGAAGTCCTGGACATCTGAGGTCAACGCAGGGACTTGAGGTGAGACTCTGGTGACTTTTAAGACGTCTGGACTTAGTTCCAGATGTCTGATTTGGTTCTGCAGATCTATTTTTGACTCGTTTAGGGTAGGATCGGGGTCTGTTTTACGAAAACGAAATATCTGTGGTTTCGTTGTGAGTTCCTCTACATGTTAGAAACCTTTATATATTATTCTGAACATTCCGTTGTGATATGTTCCTTGGTATAGGACTTCGACTTGTTACGTGTCTGGGGCTTGCAGAGGCACGTAAGTCTGCAGTTCGAGCCCCCAGTACTCCTGGATTGTGTGGTAGAGTGGTTTCCCCGTGTTCTATTTATAAAACATGAATGCAGTCATGATAATTAGATAACTAGAAACCTAGGATGAGGCATGAATCCTAGGACGAGAAATAACTACACTGTTTGTATGCGTGATTGAGATTGCAGTCATAAATGAATGAGTTGAATTGTAAACAATTTCCTGTTAATAAATATGAGCTACCTGTTAGAATATGAAATGCCTGAGATAACTAAACAGTTACCTGTGATATCACTTGTTGCATATGTTAAATTGTGGAAATACGAGCTGCATATGTATAATACGAGAATGGAATTGTGAATGATGAAACTAGGCATGGAATAATATGGTGAATATGAGGATGAAATCTACAGGGAGTTAGGAGTAGAGCTCCTGTGGATGAATGGAAAGGTCTGGAAATGCGAATGGTAAGTGTGCTGGCCCTTGAGTGCGCGGTACCAAGGAGAGAAACTATCCCTTTTTAGTGTACAGTGGAGCTAACCTCCCTTGGGTTAAGACCTGGGATTCGGATTGGCCACTCTACACAGACTTCTGTTGGCCCACGCAACGTGGTATCAAGGCGTGCTACTAGTGTAGGGAGGGAGCTACCCACCCCTCGGGTCTCGGAGTTCAGCTAGCCACCCTACATCGACTTTGTTAGGCCCTTTGGGCAAACCAGGGTAGTCAGACAAGGGTACGCTGATAAGCTCGGATAGGTTGTGTTAATATGGTGAAATTATCGTTGAAGTGCGTATAGTGGTTAACCTAAATCGAGCCTAACCATCTTTTTACAAAATTTTTAACCTGGCCAACTTAATTTTATCTTGGTCACTTTTAGGTTCAGGGTCGAAGTCAGGGAGGCGGAGATTAAGGGTGAATAAGTTTCTACGCCTTTCCTACAACGAATCATTTCCGTGCGTTTATTATGTTTTTGGTTTTTTCCTATTTAAGTTTTTTTTTATATAATTTTGTCCTTGAGGTACACCCTCAAAATCAGGTCCTTGGCTTTGAGCCAATTTAGGGTTCCAAAACTGGTCTTGCTATTCGCAAGACCGAGCACCTGCAAGACAAGGATTATCTTTTCTCTTTTACTATTTTTTTATCTTTTTAATAGCAGGAAAGAAAAGAGAAATAGAGGTTGCTTGTAAAGAAATAAATATAGTCTATATATATACAGATATATATATATAATATCTATATAGGGGTGGGGTTGTGTTACGAACGCGCGGCTTCAGACGTCTTTTAAGACGTCTGGGAGGTGGCCCAGATGTCGAACCAGACGTCTGGAACCCCTTCCAGACGTCTGGGATTCGATTTTTTCGACACGAGCGGTTTCGTCTGCGTGCCTGAGCGCGCAGACCTGCGAGCGCATCTCTCTCTCTCTCTTTTTCCCTCTCTCCTGCGGCCGCAGGCTGCGCCCTCTGTCCGGTCTCTCTCCTCCCCGCGCGGCTTTAAAACGCCACGCCCTCTCCCTCACTCTCATCACCTCCGCCCCCTTCCTCTTCTCCTTCCAGCCGGTGCGCGAGAGCGAGCGCGAGTGAGCGGCGGCAGCGACAGCCGCGGTGAGCATGGGAGGAGGTGCTGCGCGAGGGAGGAGGCGCTCGGCCGGAGGGCAAGCTTGCCGGGGCTGCTAGGGTCGGCCGGCGAGGGGGAGCAGCAGACGCGGGGTGACGCAGGAGGCCTGCTGCAGCTCGAGAAGCAGCAGGACGAGTCGCGGCGCGGCCGAGCGTCGCGAGCGGAGGGTGAGTCGCGCCCTGATTCTGGAATTTTCTCCAGAATCAGACGTCTGGGCTTCCAACCAGACAGCTGGGAGGACGTCTGGACGACTGTCCAGACGTCTGAAAGGTGAGTTATTTCCGTCTTTCTTCCTCTTCTTCGATTGACCGTACTAAGAGAGAGAGGAAATGGGTACGCGCAGGTTCGGATTCGCCATCCAGCGCGAATCAGACATCTGGCTGCAGTGCCAGACGACGAGAGCGACTTCCAGACGTCCGGGGTAACCATCGGACATCTGGGAACTAAGCCAGACGCCCCCGCAGGCTTCTGGACGTCTGAGAGACCACGCAGAGCAAAGGTAACCTCTGATCCACTTTTTAAGACGTCTGGAAGAGGTTCCAGACGTCTGACTTTGCACTGTTTCGTCATTTTCGACCCGTTTAGGGCCCGTTCGGAGTCCGTTTTTCGCGTTTCGAGTTGCGTGCTTTTCGGAATTAAATCCTCTACCCGTCTATAGTAGCTATATACTGTTTTGAGAAACTACTTGTGTTTGATCCTTGTGATAGGACCCCATCCGTTGCAGTCTCGGGGGTTGCGGAGGCACGCGGGATTCCCGACCACGCCCCCAGTACTCCTGTTGTAACCGGTAGAGTGGCTTTTAAGTTTATTGGTATAATCTGTTAAATAATGGAACCATAAATAGCACCTAGGACATTGCATGAATCCTAGGAATGAGAAACTAGAATGAATGGTAGATCCCAGGGTGTTGCATGAATCCTAGGGCTGGAAAACTAGATTGTATGATAGATCCTAGGGTATGTCATGAATCCTAGGATGGGAAGAACTAGTGGAATATATGAATACTGCAGTCTTGGAAAATGTGGAAAGGAAATAATAGCTGCCTGTGAATTGAATTAACAGCTGCCTGCTATGAATAAATAAATGTGATTGAGAACATGGATTGTAAGAACGTGAAACTGGAAAGTGAAACCTAGATGTTCTGAGTTAAAAGAGCTGGAACCCTACGGGGAATTAGGAGTGGAACTCCTGGAAAGAGAAAGGAATGTAACTGAGAAAGAAAGATGTGGTAGTGTGCTGTCTCTTGGGTACGTAGTACCAAGGGAAGTACCTGTACCTGTTTAGTGCAGAGCGGAGCCAGCCGCCCAGGGACCCGGAGTTAGGACTGGCCACTTTGTACCGACTTGCTGGCCCTCGTGTACGTAGTACCGAGGAGAGCTACTAGTGTAGGGAGGTACTAGCTACCCCACGGGCCCCGGGGTTCTGCGAGCCTCCTACACCGACTTGTTAGGCCCACTGGGCAAACCAGGGTAGTCAGGCGAGGGTGCGCGGACTGTGGAGGGGCAAGGCCCCTGTTTTGTTACTGTGGAGGGGTTCGACCCCTGTTACTGAGAGGGCTCTGCCCTGTACTGGTTTCGTGCTGTGCTTTGGGCGCACCCGTTAACGGAAACGACCGACCGCGTGCCAGTGCGGGTTAGCTACCTGTGCGTTTATCGCACGTGCCGTAGTCACCGTTACGTCTGTCCGTGACCCTGGGGTGGTTGACTGAGAGTAGGATCACCACGGGGGACTCTTCCGACCAGGAGAGCACCACGTGCTACTTCTACTGTTCGGAAAAGACTGCAATTAAGATCTTTCCCACGAGGAACATTCGAGATCAAGTGAAGGATCTGAGAAATAGATAAATTGTGAGACAATAGAAAGACGTAATTAAAGAAGTAACAGAACATAACATCTACTGTACACTCTACTGTTTCTTTTGTTTTAGTTGCCACTCTACTCAGTGTTTTGCTGACGTGTTACACTCGTTACCTTTCAGGACCAGGTGTTGAGCAGCCAGGGTCGGCGGCTGCAGAGGACGCTGGGCCGAATAGGGTCCAGTAGAGTTACCACTGTTCTCTTGTACCTCTTTTTGGTTCCACTGTAGTGAGTAGTTCTTGTTACCGCTGTACTTTTCTTTACCTGCAGTTTCATATTATGTTATAAATGTTGTTCTACTGTTGCGGTGGTATATACTGTAGTGGCTTCTTTCCTTACTGCTGTATTTCCTTACTGTTAGTTATATTCATGTTGAATGTGGTTTATTTTACTGCTCTTTTGGTTACTTCCTCGTTGGACGACTAGGACTTGGGATTAGTCGAGTTGGTTCGGTTCTCGTGTCTCGTAGGGACTCGAGAATCGGGTCATTACAGGTTGGAGGTGGAAATGACGTGTAGCATGGTGTCGAGTTGGTCGACGTCTAGGAAGACGCAACCAACAGGACAAAGTGCTGCGTGGAGTGTAGGATGGATGTGTGGAAGTGTGTGCGGAGGCGCTTTCTTTATGCGGGTATCGGGGAATATCAGCAACTGGTGCGGATATTCCCGCAATATAATGCGTGATGGAGTGATTGGTGCTTATGGATGAAAGTAGGTGATATGTATGTAAATATATATATATATGTGTGTGTGTGTATATAAAGATAGAGCTGTAACTATATAGGTGTATATGTAGTTGTATATATATATATATAGGTATGTAAATAGATATATATATATCTATATTTATAACTAGATATATATGTATATATATTTAACTATATAGATATATATAGATATATATATGTATGTATGCATATATATCTATAGACATATATGTATATATGCATCTATATGTGTATATATATATGTATAAATATATATATATTTATGTATATATGTATATATACTTATATATAGTTGTATAGGTATGAATATATATATATATGTATATATATAAGTATATATAGGTGTGTACAAGTGAGTGTGAGTGTACAAGTGTGGTGTGTGTGTACGAGTGTGGTGTGTGTTTGTGTGTGTGTCTGCTGGAGAGTGAGGGAGTGGCTGTGAGAGAGAGAGTGCAGGCGTTTAAGCCGTCTGGACGCCAAGGCACGTGCATGCGCACAGGCGCTTCACACGGGCGCTGGAGGGAGCGCGCGGGCGAAGAGACTGCAACGCAGCTCACTGCGTAGCGCAGCACACCGCATTTCAGGCAGGAACGGGAGCGGGCGTGGGCACGGGCGCTGGAGCGGGTGTGGGTGCAGACGCGGGAGCGGGCGCTGATGCGGCGACTGGCTGGAGGCGGCAGCGTCGCAAAGAGAGAGTGCGCGGTGACCGAATAAGTGAGAAACTTTCCGGTCACCGCACTGTAGCTACAGTGTCGCGCAGAAACGCGTGAACAGTAGCTACAGTGCCGCAGGGCTTCGTCAATCGGTTGCGGCCGGTTCTGTGTGCGCGGGCGCGTTGGAAGGTGCCTGCGCGTGCAGAAGGAGCTTGCGATGGCTGCTAGCGTCCGCGCGGGGCTGCGGCTGCTGCTGGTGTCGTGCTGCTGCTGTTGCTGAGCTTCAGAGCTTGGGTCTTCGGCAATGGCGGAAAGGGCTTCAGTGATGGAATCAGAGAGTGAAACCACCACGCCCACCTGCTCTTGTATGAGCTGGGCGGTGGTGGAACTCACAGTGGTGGTCGTGGGACCACTGTGAGCCTGCTCCTGCTCGCAGTGTATCTCTTCAGTGGGAAGAGATACTGCGTATGGAGGGGAGAGGGGAGGAAGATGGCTTGAAGGTGCTACTATGTTGTCTCTGTGTGGCCAAGCGCCTTCGCAAGGAAGAATGCAGGGCTTTCTAAAGGAGAAGGAGGAATGCATGGCCATGCCCTGAGTGTGCATGACCAGCCATGAAGCTGGCAGGGCATGCACTGGCAGAGAATGGTGCGAAGAAAGGCCAGCCCCATGCCCTGAGCCATGTAAAGAAGAAGTTCAAAGCAAATAAAAAATGAGGATGATGAAATTGTGAGGCAGCACTTGAAGATGATGTTATTTACATGGCCAATTATTCACTCTCCTCCCCTCTCAAATAAATGCATGCATGTGTTAATTTTTACAAATGCAACTATGGCTACCTAATATGCAATGGCAATGCTAGGAAATAACACAAGATGGCATAATTGTTGGTGTATTTTTGCTGTGCAATCATACGCGGACTATGGAGGGGCGAGACCCCTGTTTGGTTCTGAGGGGTTAGACCCTGTTGCTGAGAGGGCTAGGCCATATACTGTTCCATGCTGTACTTTGGGCGTACCCACTAGCGGAAACGACTGATTGCGTGCCAGTGCGGGCTAGCTACCCGTGCACTTATCGCGCGTGCCATAATCACCGCTACGTCTTTCTATGACCTCGAGGTGGTTGACTAGGTGTAGGATTACCACGGGAGACTCTTCCGGCCAGGAGAGCACCACGTGTGCCTTCTACTCTTCGGAAAAGACTGCAATCAAGATCGTTCCCACGAGGAACATGCGAGATAAAGAAAGAAATATGAAAGTAAACTAATGGGTAAAAGGAAACTACTTGTAAAATAAAATAATTGGAAAAGATAAATTTACCTTATGGCTGTTACTGCTTTAGATAGTTTGGTTACCACTCTACTCAGCGTTCGCTGACTCCGTTTACTCATAACCCTTTACAGGTCCACGAGTTGAGCAGCCCAAGTCACCGGCTGTAGAGGGTGCTGGGCCCAGTCGAGCCCAGAAGTAGTTTCTTACTGTTGTAGTACTTCCTTTCTGGTAGTGAGTTTCAAACTTTGATTACTGTTCCTGTTACTGTACTTTTGCTCTACTTTCCTGTTGTGATGGTGGTATGTACTGTTTAAGAGCTTTTACTTCTTTTACTGTTTGTACGCTTTTGCTGTTAGTTACCTTGCATAGTGAATGTGGTTTATTTTCCTGCTTTTCGGTTATTTCTTGTTGGACTACTGGGTCTTGGGATTAGTCGAGTCGAGCTGGTCTCGGGTCCTGTAGGGATTCGGGAACCGGGTCGTAACAGCAGCTAGCTCTCTCCCTACACGAAAGTGACGGTAGCTCTCCTCCGTACCATGTACACGAGGGCAAGCTCACTTTCCATACCGAGGTCCGAATAGCCAACCAACGTACCCGTAGACAACATGTTCCATCATATATCAGATATCCATATCACTGTACTTTAATTCTTTCTTAGTTCCCCGTAGGGTTCATACATAGTGCTCGTCTCATTTCATTACATGGCATGTATCTCTATCACATTCTGGTTTCTAATTCATATAGCAAGCAGCTCATGAATTAATAGGATAAGCAAACATCTCATCATTTTAAATATTCCATTTCTTACAATGGGGAATTTAACAACATGCATTCTCAGATTTTATAACAAGCGAGGTTCAAGTAAGGTACATACACCATTCTCATCCCTAGTGTTCATCACATATCCTAAGTTTCGAGCAAACATTTCTAATTTAACATGCACTTTAATAATTTAAAGTCACAGGAGTAGAGAGGACCACTCTACCGAAGTGTACGAGTGGTGTGGGGGCAAGAACAATTGATCCTAATATCTCCGCGGGTCTCGTGTGCACTACATACTGGAGACCAATTCCAAACAGTCGATCAAACTAATCATTAACATCGTTGACCATTATGTCAAAACAGCTCCAAACATTATGGACACGACCCTAACACATAGGAAATTCTGAAAGAAAATCAACGGTACTTTGTTTGGGCAAAATCGATTTCGTTTGGGCCCTAAACCAGCTTTAACATGCGCACCCTGACCAAAATCAGACGTCTAGGGTGAGTCCCAGACGTCTTAAACGAGCACAGGATCTCACCTTGCTTTTCTGCATCTATTCCCTTGTCTGCTACTCCTCACAGCAGTTTGAGGGGGTTTCCAGACGTCTGACACTACTCCCGGTCATCTGGGAGAGCAGTCGGACGTCTAACGCTGCTTCCAGACGTCCTAAAGTGCCTCGAACGCCATGCCAACGTGCCTTTCCAACGTCTCTGGTACCTGCACACATACGTGCAGCAAAGCACGACCTTGAACAACTACCGTGGTACGTTTGCATGGCACAAAGTTCCGGCAAAGAAAATACCTTGGCACTCTGCATGCTACTAGACGTCTTATGTCCGTTCCAAACGTTTGGTGACCCCTTCAGATGTTTGGTGAATGTCGCAGACGTCTGGAACTGCGGAAAAATGGTGCCCGCAGAACCTCCTCGCGAGCTCTCCTCTCCTTGCGAAGCTCTCCTCCCGTGCCTGGAGCTACAACAGCTTCTCCCCTTCTTGCTCTCCCCTCTTCCTCCCGCACACACCTCTCCCCTCACGCTCTCCCTCTCCCTATTGCTCCCATTCTCCTCCTCCCTCACTCTCAGTCACAAGGTGGAAGAAGAGTAGGAGGTGACAACTGTTGAAGAAAGGGTGGAGGAGGGGTGTTGTGTGTGTCGTTGAGGATGAAAGGGTAGATGAGTGGGGGGGGAGGGGGGGAGAGCTTATGGTTTTATGGGTTGTGTGGGTGAGGTGTGGGACTAGGGTCAATTGCGACTTTGGCCCTACAAAATCCCCCCTTTTCCACAGAAAACACAAAGCAAGTACCAAGGGGTTTAAAATTACGTTAAACCCCTCTAGAAATCAAAAACTCCGCACGGGGTCCTCTGGTGCACAGATAAATTATGAGAAAACCCCTAAAACTTCCAGAAAACCCAAACGACCCCTTGAGAAGGATCATTTCATCCTTCCACTGCACTAGCATAAGAATAATCCAAGTCAAGCCCTTGGGGCCTCATAAGAAGGCTTATGCACTCCCATTAGGAAAGCATTAGTAATAGATGTAAGAAGATTTGGTTGGGTGGATTTGGGCTAAAACATCGCTTCTAAATGCTTGTGATCAAATCCCTTTACTACAAGACAAATAAGGGGAATAAAGGTGGGCACCTGTCGTAGAAAAGCAACAAGGGAAATGAAGCAACATTTAGGGAAAGTCAAGCAGTGCTTGTGTAAGAGATCATGTTGATTGCTATGGCAAAAGGCCCAATCCTAACTAGATATGATCATCATCATCACCTATCAATGAATCATGATTAGTGATAGCGGTTACTTTGCATGTACATTAATGATAAGAAATATATTATTGTATGGGAGGTTGATTGTCGAGGTATATAAGACCTACCAAGCCCTTAATGAAAGGACATCACATAAAATCCAATCATACCCTACTAACTCCATAAAATCCAGAGCTTTTGTGATCCCCCTGGCCAAATAGTGCAAGAGATACCAATCTCTCCCAAGACGTAGTAATAAATTTTATCATGAATTCGATAATCAATTGCATGAGTTTACTATGTGATTGACTTCCCAAATCCTCCCTTCTAGTCAAAACCCATTTGGGCTAGGATGGCAGTTGGTAGTGGACCATGTTGGACTTAGTTAGAAGCCCAAGACCCATCATTTAATGCCCATTGTGGTCTCAATATTTTGAGAAGAGTATAATAGTGAGCAAGTAGGGATCTGAGAATGAGAAGGTGATGGGAACACCATCATGAGCCATAATTAGCTCAGTTTGATTTGATTAAGTCAATAAAAGCTCCTACATATCCATTAGAAGGTCTTAGGGGCACAAAACATTGATTTGAGAAGAAGATAAGAAAATAGGGTTCATTCTGCAAATTTACCATTCTATCACAAAAATAGAATAACTGTGGGTTCTCTCAAGGGTTGAACAAAGCTCAAATGGTCTTAAGAGTCTAATGAGTGGGTTAAAATAAACAAAAAAGGGCTTTCATACCTTACAGGAATTAATGGACATCTAAAATCTTAAAAACAAACCTGCTTAATCTATTGAGGTTCTGTCCAGGATAAAATTCACCTAAATCCTCTAAAACTCATAGAAAAATATTCCCTAGGATTTGATACATTCAATTTGACCATTCGAACCTATCTTGACCTAAAATAGAGTCTCAGATAGATAATTACCCTAATTTGGGTAATTATGCAAATTACCCAGTAAAACTAGGTCAAAACCAAATCCAACTTTACCATTGGATTCCTTAGGTCAAAATTAGGTTTGTACCAAAATTTGGGAAAAATCTGAGATTGTTTCGACCTAGTTTGCACTTTGGTCCAAGTATGATTTTCTTTATTTAACATGGCCCCTTAACTTTTAAATTTCTTACAAATAGCCCCAAAATTTGTCATATTCCTCACAAATAGGTCCCTACCACCATGAAATCCTAATCCTACAACTCCGGCGAGCTTGATTTAGCATGTTCTCCTTGATTCCTTGACGAATCCCTCTTAGATTTGAAAGGGAAGTTCGTTAAGGAAGTCACTTCCTTTTGAGCCAGATCCTAAGCCCTAAAACATTCCTAATCTCTCATGCGAATGCATGAGAGATTTGGGTATCCTTCAAGCTCCCATCTCCGGTGAGCCTTCCAAGCTTGGGAAGCTTGCTTCCTAAGCTCAAAGCATCCTCCAGAGGCTTATAAAAGAATCCTTAGATCAGACCAAGTTCCTGACGATCAAATTCGACTGAAATAACCCCAAATTCTTCTCTCCTCCTCTGGTCGAAGTGCTCCATGACGTCCAGCGACCTCCTCTGTCTTCATTCCTTGTCCATTTGCAATACCGGCAACAGATTTGTCTCCCTCAACTTCCTCCGCGTCACGCAATACCAGCCGGCGCCTCTATCTCCTTCGTCCTCGCCGTCCAACCCCCAGCAGAGTCACCTTCTTCCTTGGCGCTGACCACATCGCAACCGGCATCGCCTCTGCTCCCCATCGTCTGCCAACTACCTAGATAAGTTCCCTAACTCCTCTACTTCATTCACACACCATCCATACTTAATTTCGATCACCATCTCACTTGCATGCTCCCTGTCTTCCACCTTTCCGGCGTACCTCCGGCGAGTTCTCACAGTCACCACGCTCCACCAAATTGGTCACCGTTCATCCCTACACCTCCGCCTTGACCCAAGGGGCAAAAGCCCTCTACCAATTCACCCTATTCGCCACTCTACGACACCCCTGAACTCCACCCTCACCGCACCACCGTTCTGAGGTCGTACAACCTTCTCACGCACGCACTTGCCTCACCACACACACCATCACGTTTGCCATCCCACGACGATCCTACTGAGAGTATTTGACACGGTCGAAAGGCCTTGTTTGTGTTTTCAGGTATCGCACCATTGACGAAGCTGCACTCACACCTTGAAGAAGGTGTTCTTGGGTCACACGCCCCAAGCATCACCTCCAAGTGGTGCAGAATCACTAGCTCCAAACGCCCAGGTCCTTGATTGGAGACCCCGAGCTCAACAACTGCTCCAATTCGGCGAAGAAGGTCCACTGCTTGCTGCGCGAAGAACAGGGGGACAACTTAGTCCCACATTGGAAAGCACCAAAGTCCTCGTGCGGTTTAAATTGTTTTTGTGCTGGTGGCTTATCGCCTCAGCATGCACAAGAGGTGAGGTCCCCACACGCACGCCTCACGTACACCCTCACCCGTGCTCACGCCTCGCGGGTCGGGCCTTAGTCCATTTACACGGATACCCGGGTCTATTTTGGTTCGCCTGATTCTGAGAGGGAAGGAAGAGAAAGAGAGAGGGGAGGTGGGGGGGGTTTGCTCTGCCGCTCTCCTTTCAACACAATGATTTCTGAGGGAGGCCTTTGCCTCTGCTGGTGTTGCTGAGCTCTGTGTTGTGCTTTCTCTTGAGTTTAAGGAGGCAGAAGAAGGGAGAAAGGGAAGGAAGGGGAAGGGTGCCCTCTTGGCACTGTAGCAGTTGGACGGTTAAGCTGTCTGGCACTGAGAGTTCCATCGTCTGATCTCTGAAGGGAGTGCACTGTGCACTTATCCTACATGGATTTAAATTGATTGATTCTGTTGAAGATATTTTCTATTATTATGAGGGGTAATTAGTGATTCAAATTACCATTTTACCCCATTCTTTTTGCACTCTTGACATTTGCTTTCATTTATACATCATTATTGTTTCGAGTTCTATTATAAATTACTTATATTGTGCTTGAATTGTAATTTTGAGAATTATTTTGCTAATTGCTCCCTGTGTTCGACCTCAGACTTCCATTCGAGTATAAATTCTATTTGTTTTTCACGCTGATTCACTCTATACTACAATGCATCGATTTTAAAATTTGATTCAGAGTGACTAACAGAAGGCAAGGGAGAATTAGGATTCTACCTCTTGGGAAAAAACCTCTCTTCACTCCAACAAACTCGTATGTCCTTGATTGCGTAGCAATCATAGGTCTTAAATGACCTAAATTAAGTTAGAACTTAGCATAACTTAGTGTAATCCATGCATACATGAGCTACTTTGCATCTTTCTTGCTTTATTTTAGCTATGCATCAAATAATGTTATAATGTGCTGATTAAATGCATTGTGTGGATTGTAGGTAATAAGAAGATCTGAATCTAGATCTGAAGCCAGATCTGAAGATGGATATGAAGAATAAAGAGAAGTTGGAGCTGCAACAAAGCTAGAGCAAAAGACTTAGGAATAAATAGTAGAAGAAATAATGTAGGGTTGAGGTATGTTACTCTACTAAGTAGAAATTAATGTAGAGTTAAATTATGAAGAACTTAGGACCAATCCTAGCCCTAGGATAGCCTTAGAGACCATCCTAAGCCTTATCCAACCTTAGATTAGGTCACCTTAGTCTAGGAAGCCTCAAAACCCCAATTCTAACCCCTAGGGAATCTGAATTAAGGTACCCTAACCCTAGTACACTACCCCTAGACCCTCCTAAAAACCTAATTAGGTTCTCACTAAGACCAATTGACTTGGATCATAGTCAATTATATTTGCCTAGTCAATTGGACTCAGAGTCCAATTGAGCTCAGATCTCAACCCACACAAATTCAATTGGACTCAGTAAGAGTCCAATTGACCTAAGCTCAACTTAATGGAGTAATCTCACTCTCAATTAGGTTTGCACTCACTCAATTAAACTTATTACAAGTTTAATTGCACATCTACCTTAGTAATTAGGGTTTCTAACCCTAATTTTTTGACCTAACCTAACCCAAATCCTTAGGACCTAACCCAGACCACTAGACCACTTAGCCACACACGCACATGTTCACACACACACACACACACACACCCTCACCTAGCCAAAAACACACCAAGAGGTCTCTAGAACTCTTATCCATGTGTTGTTACCTTGGTTGCTAAAAATAGCAAGCAAAAGTAATTCAAATTTTTAGATCCACATTTTGTGGATCTAAAAACAACTTCCCAACCTCTTGGTCGACCAAGAGGAAAGGCTTGCCATGGGTCTATAAAAAAGACCCATGGACAGCCAAGGGCACCCATCTAGTCTTCCATTAGCTTGGCCACCATTCACCTATTCCTTCATGAGCACCTCCACCTCTACGTTCACCATGGCTACTCCACCTCCACATCAAGGCTAGATCATCTCTCCTTCCTCCCTTCAAGGGCTAGCCTACCCACCATTAGCCGCCTCTCTTTCTTCTCCCTACCACCTCCATCTCAAAGGCCATTGGAGACCACCTCTGATGCCCTTCCTTCCGCTAGTATAGATAAGTAGTTCTTCATGAGCTTTTTCTCTGCAATTCTTTTCTACTTAGTAGTGTAGCTCTCTCTCCCCCCTCAATGATGCATGTGTAATCTCCCCAAAGATCCATATATGTATGTATGTGTGTATGTGTTGCAAAAGTCACCATGAGCTTCATTGTCATATTTTATTGTGATTAAAGTTGCCTGTTTTAATCTCGCATATCTATAGCAACAACATGTCGTGCATTAATACGTAAGTAATTATAAATTGACATGAGTTTTAGCAATTAGAGAGAGAGAGAGGATAAAAATTAGATTTCTCATTTCCATAACGCCTCCCTGAGTTCGACTGGGACTCATCGTCTCATTAATTTACAAATATTTTTTATCAAGGGTTTCGCGCGACTATACTACAAACTATGACATATTTCAAAACACGCGCATAAATGACTTGTCACTCCTCACTACCATCAAACATACAGGTTGTTCAAGCATGAGGTAGTGTGATCTGTAGGTGCATAAGTAATTAGGCACCACATTAGCCTTTAATGATGGTTCTGATGATAACAAACATCTCAAGTAATTGAGATTAAAATTGGATCTTATGCATAGATATTGCAAGATTGATTTTCAGGTTGAAGCTCTCTTGACGAAATCCAAAGCCAAGAAGAAAGGGGAGATCATTCTCTTCAAGTTTAGGTCTCCTTGTATTATAGGAATTGAGTTGTAATTTTATATTCTTTAGAATGTAAGGAGAGCCCCAATTAAATCTCATATTAGCACAAACATAGGGGGTTCATATGCAATTCTCACATGAACACCACACATAGCCTAAATAGTTCAAAATACGTCTAACTAAGTCTATAAGTGTTATTGCATTGCCCTAACATTTAGTGAGAACCCAAGATATTAGTTTAGACAATTAGAGGACCTCTTATAGGCTATCTAATGTTAAGTATATGGTACCTAACGTTAGATAATAGTTTGGTGTCATCTGGAAGCTCCAGGAACTAGCGCTGAACTTTCTAATGCCATTTTGGGTCAAATTGAGCGACTCCAGGAGATAGCAAACTTTACACCTAACTGAGTACCCAACATTAGATAGTTCACCTAACGTTAGATCACTTTTACCTAATGTTAGATAAATCACTTTTTGACCAACTCAATTAGTCGTTGGAAAATCAAATTGGGAAACATTTGAGTCGTTGAATAAGGGTCTTTTGCACACCAAAACTAGTCCAAACACCCATCTATATATATGAGAAGGTTTCCGACTCTTTGGTGGTAAGAGAACACCCATAAACACACTCTAAAGCACATTCAAGCTCACATTCAGCTAAAACATATTTTTGGTGTTCTTGGAAGTGATTGAAGATTTGATTCTCCAACTCCCACTTGCTTGAAGCTTCATCACTTCAACTCCCAGCAACATCATCTTCTCACAATCACTAAGGGAGTTCTTTTTAGTCTCTTAGATAGCTATTTCATACAATTGATTGTATATCTTTTTGGGGCTATCCATAGGAGTTAAATTCTATTTTAATTCAGTTTTATTCCTTCATCTACTTGTAATATGAGGGCTTGAGTTGTGGGTTCCTCTCCTCTTGACTAAGAGGGGTTTGCTCTTAATTGGGAAATCAAGAGGGTTTGTAAAAGGATTTGGTACCCCATAAGTACCGGTTAGTATTTTGAGTTGGATTCGGGACAAAATCGTAGATTGGGAGATCCAGGTAGTACTTTTTACCTGGGGTTGGGTTTCCATTATAAATACTTGTGTTGCGGTTGATGATATATTCGTGAAATTCTTGATTATATTTCATATTTGCATTAATTTCAATTAGCATTTTGTTTATAACCTTTAGCACTAGTCACCTCCCCTCTAGTACTTTCACGATCTTAGTGCAACAACATATGAGGTTCCTACTTATTGACCTTGGAGGCCCTCAATGTTTTACATGTTGAACGCACCACTTCTTTTCACGGCTAACCCATGCACCTAGCAAGATGAGGAAACAAGGAATGCCCCTTTTGAATCGTAGAATAAGCCCCACGTCTGGGACATCATTAGTGACAATGGTAGGCCTAGTAGAGAGTGGAGCTAGATAAGCTCTAAAGGGACATCAAGAATATTTAGATCCTACATGAAAGATTCACTAAATCATAATTGGCACCTTCTTCAAATTTTACTCCACACAACAATCCAAGAGTTCATGGAAGCATTCAAAGCAAGCCAATTCAATCCTTATCTTCATCAATACCTTTAAGCTCTGTGTTGGCCTAGCTGTCAAGGCAACTATAAAGGGGAAATATTGGAGAAGGGGTAGGTTGACATAGCTTGTCTCAACAATGTTGAGTGAAGGGATTTCATCACCTTGTCTTTCGGCTCTATGATGGAAGACAAACGCTCAACTCTACATGATCCACTTATGGTACCTCATATTGAGGAGAGGTGCTAGAAGGATGTCTATTACATAGCCTTCCCTTTTTTATGAGGAAGGAATGAGTGGTTCTTGGCTCTAGTAAAGGAATCCATGGTCTCCTTCAGGGATTTTGTTACGACCCGGATCCCTACCGGACCCGAGACCGGCTCGTCTTGACCAATCCCAAGACCTAGTCGTCCAACAAGAAATAACCAAAAGTAGGAAAATAAACCACATTCACACATGTAATATAACTAAGCAGAAGAAAAGTACAAAGCAGTAAAGAAAGTAGAACAACTGTCTCAGTATATGCCACCACAACAACAACAGGAAACAGAAAGGAAATAGAAGTAACCGGAATAGTAAACTATGTGTCCATTACTTACTACAATAGTAGAGAAAAAAGAAAGTGTTGAAAGAATGACTATGGCTGGGCTCAGCTGGGCCCAGCACCCTCTGCAATTAGAAACTCGGGCTGCTCAACTCCTAGTCATGAACAGGGTTACGAAAAGACAGAGTCATCGAACACTGAGTAGAGTGGTGTTTATACTATTTAAGCACAAGAACAGTAAAAACAACAGATTTATTTCTCATTTCTATTTATCTCATTTATGTGTTTCTGTTTCATTTATTTCTCAAAGTATCCAGGTATTTCTTGATCTTGCATGTTCCTTGTGGGAACGATCTTGATTGCAGTTGTTTTCGTAAAGTAGAAGGTACACGCGGTGCTCTCCTGGCTAGGAGAGTCCCCCGTGGTAGTCCTACACCCAGTCAACCACCCCGAGGTCACTATCGAGACGTAGCGGTGACTACAGCACGCTTGATAAGCGCACGGCTAGCTACCCCGCATTGACATGCGGTCAGTCGTTTCCACTAGAGGGTATGCCCAGAGTACAGCACGGAATAGCATAGGGTCTTACCCTCTCAGAACAGGGGTCTCGCCCCTCCACAGTCTACATACCCTTGTCTGACTACCCCAGTTTGCCCAAAGGGCCTAACAAAGTCAGTGTAGGGTGGCTAGCTGAACTCCAGGTCCCGTGAGGTGGCTAGCTCCCTCCCTACACTAGTAGCACACGGTACCACGTATGTGAGGGCCAACAGGAGTCGGTGTAGAGTGGCCAATCCTAACCCCAGGTCTCAACCCAAGGGAGGCTAGCTCCGCTCTACACTAAAAAGGGACAGTTGCTCTCCTTGGTACCGCGTACACAAGGGCCAGCACACTTTTCGTCTACATTTTAGATTTTCTTTCATCCATAGGAGTTCTACTCCTAATTCCCCATAGGGTTCAAGCTCATATTCATCTGGTTTATCTAGAACCAGATCTCATGTTTCACAATTCGTTCCTCATCCATATACAGGCAGTTCATGTTTTTATAATTCAGTTCTCAATCATAACATGCAACTTGTGGTTTCACAATTCAATTTCTCATTACATACAGGAAGCTCGTCTTTTAACATGCATCTCATAATTATATTAAAGGCATTTGCTAGCAAATCATCTCAACCATGCATTCAAGTAAACAATACAACTCAACAGGCTCATTCATTTCTACCCTAAGGTTCATTCCACATCCTAGGGTTTCAACCAATTTAATCCAAGCAGGCATATTCTTTATTTATATCTAAATAATGCATTAAACCACTCTACCAGGTATGACGGGAGGAATGGGGGCCTGTGCCGTGATTCTCGTCGTCTCCGCGGGTCCCGAACACACCACTGGCTGGTAACCTGTACCAGCGACTAACTTACATTAGACGAGTTCAAAATAGTGGATACTCAACACGAAAACATAGAGGAACTCGAGTGGAAAACAACGGTACTTCGTTTGCAGAAATCCGATTCTGTTTGGGCCTTAAATAGGCCAAAAATGCGGTTACTGATCAAAATCAGACGTCTGGGACTCTTCCCAGACGTCTTAAAAGACATCAAAACTCACCTTATGTTTCCTGTGGCTGAGTCAGACATCCAGACTCCCTCTGCGGCCGTCTGGGGTCAATTCCAGACGTCGGGCAAGGTCTTCGATCGTTTGGCTACGTGATCAGACGTCCAAAAGTACCTGGGAAAGTGCACCGCACGCCTTCCCAAAGCCTGCACCTGCATACGAACACCCGCAGATGCAACGGTTAGCCGACATCCCTTGCACTGCGATATGCATGGCGCAAGAAGATACGTACCTTGCGATATCACACTTTCAGACATCCGGCCTCAACTCCGGATGTCCGGGTCCCTCGCCAGTCGTCTAGACTTCACTAGAGACATCTGACACTGGAAAACTTCTAATATTAGAACCTCTTCACGTTGCTCGCCGTGCTCAACCTCCGCCCACAGTGGCAGCTCCACACTAACTCCTCCTCGAGCTCCACCGAGCTCCCGCGGTCGTCTTCAACCTCCCTCGTTCTCACTCCCTCGCACTCTCTTGCTCTCACTCCTCCCCGCTCTCCCTTCGCCGATGGATCTCCTTCCTTTCCGGGGCTACAGCAAAGGCGGAGGGGAACGTGGCTGGCAGGAGAAGGTGGAGGTAGTGGTGGCTGAGTGGTGTGAAGAGGAGAGGAGAAGAGAGGAGAAGCGAGGGGGTTTATGTAGGAGAGGGGTTAGGGTTAGGGGGGTGAAGGAGAAAGAGAGGGAGCGGTCTCTGCATGCCGCCCACGTGTAGAGCGTAAAGTGTAGTATGAAAAATCTCACTTTCTGACGTCCGGGAACGTGTCCAGACGTCTGACTGAAACTCCAGACGTCTTAAATGGCTAAAAAGTTAACGGGTCATTACAGATCTTAAGGCCAAGTTCCTCCAATAGTTCTTCTATAGAAGGACCAAGGAGGACACTTCCTTTCTCTCCTTTACACAACAAAAGAGGAAGAAACTGAAGGGCTACTTACAGTGTTTTCAAGGCCACTGTAAGGAGTTCCCCAATCTTGACAAGCCTATCTCTATCAACAAATTAATCAATAGACTCTCTTATAGAAACTTCTTCAAGAAGATGGTTGAAAGATGCCCAAGACGTTGGGTGAACTTATGGAGTAGGTGGCTCCCTTCAACATTGATGAATAGGCGAAGGCCAAGCTAAAATTTTGGAAGGTCATCCAAGGTATTGGTGGCTAGAAGGAGAAGCAACAATAGTTCCAAGGAGGATCTACACAACCTTCTAAGAAATGGAAGAAGAAAAGTAAGTAAAGGTACCTACAGTATGCTCCACTACCAATAGTAACTGCAACCTTAGTTGTAGAGGTCAAGAAGAGCCCTTGGTTCAAGTTCTTCAAATGAAGGGAAGAAGCCTCAACATAACAGCAAGTATTTCCAGTTCCACAATAAGGAAGGCCACAACATGACTTGATGTTGCAACTAGTGATATTGGCTTAACGAGTTCATCAAGTTTGAGGAAACCTTTGTTGGCCATTTGTAAACCCAACAACTGTGGCAACAGTAATAGTAACCACATTACCCATGGCCATGGGATTAATGTATTAAGTCACTAGACTAAGGGGACCCAACATCATTTCATAGATTACCTCCTAAAGAGGCCTACTTCTTAGGAGGTGGACCTATCTTCAATTACAACTTCAAGATAGTCTATACCATAAATGATCATAATTATCATAATATTTGGTTTATAAGTTCAAATCTATAATTTTTGCATTGTATTTATGATAAAAACCTCATCATAAACCCTAACTAGCACAATCTGACCCAGATATGTGAGAAAAAGCTCCTACATGACCCAAAGAAAGGCATAACTCAGAGAATTCTGAGTTTAAGAATAAAATAAATCATAAAGGGTAAAACTGTAATTTCACCAATGCAGTTTTCAAACAGGGTAATTAAGGGTCCAAACACAGGTCAAACAAGCTTAACAATGAGAGAAGTAGGTTGATCTGATCTGGAAAGGGTTATAGCAACTTCTAGGAATTAAATGACATTCTGTAACCCTAAAGCAAATCCACTTCAATTCACGAGGTTTGAGGCAGGATAAAAATCAACTAAACCCTCTAAAAATGATAGAAAAATATTCTCTAGGGTTTAGAACCTTCAATTTAGCCTTAGAAACCTATTTTGACCTAAAAAGAGAACCATGCCCAATTAATAACTTAATTTAGGTTTTTACGCAAATTAGCCGGTCAAACATGGTCCAACCTAGAATTAAAATTAACCATCAAAATACTTAGGTTCAAATTAGTCTTGTATAAAAACTTGAGCCAAAGAAGAGACGTCCTTGACCGACTTTACAATTTGGTCCTCTTCATTTACTTTTTGAACCTTATCTTTTGAAACCCTTGCATTTAGGCCCCAAGCTTTTCATAGTTCTTTGCAGAACGGTTCTCCCTGCAACTTCTACGTAGAGCCATACTCCGGTGACCTTGCCTGGAGCATGGCGCCGTGTAGAGCAGGGTTATCGTCCTCCAGAACAGAAGCGGGGTTCCCTGTGACGTCCTCTATCACAGGGACCTGCCCACGATCTCTGCCGACCACCATGCCTTCCGTGCGAATGCGCGGAAGGCATGGGTGTCATCTCCGGCCTTACTCCGGCGAGGCTGACCCCTCCGCACCTCGCCCCTCTCTGCGTGCCAAGCCCTTTATAAGGACCGGCAGACCCTGCCGGCTCCTTCAAGCTTCCTTTGACGGAGAATCAACCCCCTCTTCATCCCTTCCTCCTCCGGTCAGAGAGCCCGAAGCTTCCGGCGAACTACTCCTCTTCCTCCTCGTCGCTCTGTTGCCTTACCTCTAGCAGGGTTTACCTTGCTCCATCGTCCGCGCTGGGCTGTACCCTCCGGCGCCCTCCGCCTGCTTCCTCGTCGCCGAAACCCTCCTCCAGGGCGTCTTCGTCTCTAGCTCCGGCAGATATGAGTCAGCTGCTCTGCCCTCCCCCTTCGTCGAATACTTAGGTAGATAGCTTCCTCTCTATTTCCCTTGCATTTCCCCCCTTTTAAACTGCCCTTTCGACCACTCAATCGCCACTGTCCAGTGATGAGTCCATTTTAATGGACTAATAGTAAGCCTAAGTAATTCTCTTTTAACAATTTAGGTTTGTTAATAACTACACTAAGTTATAGAATAATTGTATGCATTATGATTTAATCCTATAACATTCTATGACTTAATGTGTAATGATTATGTTCTTTTTATTTGCAGGAATAATATTCAGGAAGAATAAGGGTTGGGGAGCAATTTTTCCCAACAATCGGCGGGCCTTTTCCCTTTCCTACGGCCACTGTAACTCTTCTCCAACGCCCGCCAGTTGAAAACAGAAAGGGGATTTGGAAATCCCGGGATTGGCGCACGCGGGGAGAGAGAGGAGTTAAAGAGAAGAGGTGGAGAGAAGAACGAGGATTATCTTTTCCCCCTTGCGGGGAACTGCTTCACCGTGGAAGAGGGTGGACACCGTGTAACTCGTGTGCACTGTGCTTGCACCTACCCTCTCATGCACCCGCAAGCCAAGCACCATTAGCGCTCTCGTCCAACGCTGCAGGCGCTCATGCCTTGCAGCGCCTCTGCCCGCTCCGCCCTCTCCAGAACCAGTGCCTCCTCCTTCCTGCAATTCAGTGCACCCTCAACAGCAGGCGCACTCTACCCGCCTTCACCCCACAGCGCCTGCACAGCCGCCTCAGCTGCCCATCTGCAAGCGCCCGCACGACCATCAGCAGGCGCGTCACCGCTTGCCCGCGCATCGCACCCACAGGCGCTAACTGCAGACCGCCGCGCCCGCACGAGCAGACCCGCGCCACAGCAGCAACCTTCGCCGGTCCTCATCTCCTCCGCCGGCCGGCCGCCTCCAGCCGTCTCCGTCGACGCCGCTGCCACCATCGGAGAGCCCCCGTCCTCGCCGTCCTCCTGAGCCTCGCAACTGCCCCGCCAATGCTCTCTCTCTTTCGCGAGGAGGGGATAGAGCAAATGCTCTGTTTTCTCCACCATTAAAATTTACAGAAAATGCCATTGTCAAGTTACTATTCATTTATTTTCTGAATTAATATATTGCTGCACAATTTGCGTGGACACCCCTTGCTTAATTCAAAATTGCATATAATTGATTTCTCCTTCTGAATGACATACAATCTGAGATATTAATTATAGTGTTATTAGTTAGGAGATTAACATTAACATTGTTTTTTATTACCAAGGTCATTATTTAGAATATTATATTGTGGTAATTTTGCATATGCACCCTCATCTTCTTGATTAATTACCTATATTGCAAATTTATGTGAGAAAAAGAAAAGCACGAAGTAGCATGCATATCAATTGAGTTTCCTGAATAAACGTGACACTATTTATTAATTTAAATAGGCTAATTCCTCCCTGTGGAGGCGACCTAACTATTCGTGGTTAGATTCTGACAATTAAAATGTTTTTGAAAAGAGATTTTCTAACACGCGATTAAATACAACAATACATCATTTTATGATAAAGGTTTAAACGAAAACGGAGATTGTTCTTTCAAAATGGCGCCGTTGTCGGGGAGGAAAAATGCCTATTAATTTTTCAGGAATTTTATGTTATTTTTATGCTATTTTAAAAGCTTTTCTGAACAACTAACTGTGGATTTTCTTCTGTGCAAAAACACGCGACGATGCGACGGACGCGCACGGCGGAGACGATCGTTTTGGTGGACCTTGACACCACCTGGAGGACGACAACAGAAACACATGGGCCTTGATCTCACGCATTTAGGCTTACGGAGAATCCTACTTCTGATTTAGGCAGTAGGTCTTAGTTAGATTTAGTTAGATAGACATTGGAATTTAAATTACTGTCTTTTGGGCCCTTGTTGGGTATTTTTGGGAACGTGTTCCTATTTATTTAGATTATAGGATTATTTGAACTATTTTAAACTGCATTTCAGTTAGTTGGTTAGATTAGGTCTGTTTGTTATTATTATTTTAAAAAAAAAATCGAACTGCCTGCTAGAAGCTGCATATCTATAGGACGATCATCTAGGACTGAATGAGCAGCATTTAGTTTATTTTTTATTGCATTGCATTCATACACAGCACGAAGAAAGCTGGAGTAAGGTACGTCTTCTCTTGAGCATTAATTACTTGTCATGCATATGCATTGAACCCAAATCTAAGACCACAAAAGTACTTGAATCAAATTAATTCAGTGGTCACTTTAAACTAATTAGGACTGTTAAGAGGTTAGACTTTAAAATCTGTGACTGAAAGTTGTGTGTAAAAGGATCCTGTTTGAGGAATTTCAAAAAATCAAAACACGATCGTATGCTTGCACACTTGAAACACTGTGCACCTCACACATAAGGTCACTAGATAAATTTCTACCTCTCCTCTTTTTCACCACAAGGGAAGTTAGTCGGAAATCAACAAGCCTATCCACCAAGTTACTTCGGTTCCTCGTGTGTGGGCTCGATTCGAGACTTCCATCTCTTGGGAGTAGGTTATAGACACCAACGAAGGTTGGCCTAGGAAGCGTAATTTTTGCAAAACTTGTTTGAGCACCAACTAAACATATAACTCTAAGACCTGCAATCTACTAAAAATAGATCTCTTTGAATTTGCGTTTGCTTTGACAATAGAACTCTCTAGGAAGTTTTCTGCTTATATTATGAATTTTGCTAAAGCCTAAGAGAGTTAAAATTGTTTTGCTTAAAGAAATGGATTACTCTTACTCCTATCATTCAGATTATCAGAGTCAAGACTTCCCATCTTTTAATCAAGATCCCATGCTTCGAGCGTGTCCATCCTTTGATGGGTACATTGATAATTCATGGGATCATTCTCATTCTTACCCTAGGAGTACTAGCTTGATAACTTCCACTTTTGAGCAAAGCTTAGGAGCGGGATTTTCTAATCCTGAAATCCCTACTTCCATGCAAACACCCAGCCCTCCCACCCTTCATGATTTTCCGTATCGAGGTTGGACCGATACCCCTAGGCAACCAGAGCCTGAAATTGACTATCCTCCCCAACTTGATAATAGTAGCCTCTCCTCTTTTATGATAGAAATGCAAAAACAACAGAAGGAAATAATGGAATCAATGGGAGATATGTTGAGGAATAGTCAACAATTAAATGAAGAAATAAGACAACTTAGCTACACAGTTCCCAATAATCCTGATCCCTACCCATCTGATCATGATCATGAAAATAATTCTGAGGTACTTAATGACAATAGGGATCCAATTTCATGTAGCGATCACTTAGACTCTCCCAATGAGATGCGGCCACTAGAGGACAACAATCATAGTGATTATCCACCTGAACTATATTGGAGTCAAAAGCAAGAAAAGATTATTGTTCCTATCAATTCCCCTCTTGATTATTTGGTGGAATCCCATTCTACTCTTAGTGAGCCTACTCCTGACCCTCCACTTAGGGAATCAACACCTATCATTCAATATCCTGAGGATTTAAATGCACCTAATGAAGGTGACCCTAAGGGAATAAAGGATGATCAATTCTGGTCTCAAGGTTATGAAGAGTCTAATTCAAAGGATGATGATGCCCCAACAGAGGAACATGGACTGAAAATCTGGAGTGAATCACAGCATAATTATTTATCATTTGAGGATTTAGCTCTAGAGGATAGAAATAATATGATTAAATCCAGATTCCTCCTTTCTTTTGAGAGTCATCCTCCATCAAAACAGGAGTTGATATTAGAGGAGGACAAACAAAATGAAAAGTCTATGGGAGACTCTCGGGGAAAAAACATGTCATTTGAGGATTTATACCCCGAGAACAATAACGAATTCAATGATATAGGCTTCCTCTAAAATATTAAAACTGATCCTCCTTTAGAAATAATTGAGGATATTAATCCAACTCCTAATGAATCACAGATACACCCCGATAAATATCTGAGTGAACCAAACGAATCTGGGGATGAGCTGAATGATAATGATTCTTACATTTTGACCCTGCCATCAAAAGGTTGTAATTTGGAGGCTACCCTTGATTCAAATACGACTCCGATTATTAATGCTAGGCAGGATAACTTGAAGTTGTCTACAATTGTTAGGGAGTGTACACAATCTAAATCGTTGTTGGAATTGGACTTAACACCAACTAAGCCTTCATTGGACTTAACCATTACCTTCCAACACCACAAACAACCCTTATACTCCCTAACCGATCCTTGGCTCAAATCTCTGCTCATGTACATTCTTTCTAGAGACTATATCAGGCTAGTACATCCTAAGGTAGAATGGCAAGTATGGATTGATGCTTGTACTTTTACTCTCGCCATTCAAGGGTTTGAACTAATTATGTGTATATCTTTTAAAACCCATCTTGCTCTGGAGGATCCATGTTATCCTCCACTTATTTCGTTTCCGGAGGTTCCTTTTCATATTCCGTTTATTATTCCTAGACCTCCCAGGGTAGCCAACGAGATTTTCTGTTTTCATTTCTTCTGGCGAGCATTTGGAATTACATTGCATCATCAGCTCGCCAACATCCGTGGTTACCTGTTTTCTAGGCCTGCACTGTTACCCATATTCTTAGGGCTTAACCTTTTCTGTTAGGAACCTGACTTACAGGTTCCTTATAAGTCTGGCTGCTGACAGAAAATGCAGCGCTTGTTGGGAGGCAACCCAGCAAACTATGTCAAGTGTTTTCTTTCCTTTCTCCTCCTGTTTTAATTTTACAATGGGGACATTGTAGGATTTAGGCATGGGGGAGTGCATTTGCATTTTAGGTGCATTCATGCATTTAGGTTAGCATATAAAAAAAAAAAAATCTCTTTTCTTAAGCTGATTGGGTTAGTCCCTAGCAGAATACCTTTGTCATTGGAGGTTTTTCTTCTTGAATTATTTCTTAAGTTTAGAATCCAGTACATTTATTTCACGTGCACGTAGACTTGGTAATGGATCCTTGAGGAAAACCAATGAGCATTGTAGTCTACTGAACCCTTGGACAGTTCATAGGGAGTCAGGCATATTATCTTCTAATAGATCTACTTCATATTTGTGAGAAGAAAGTAGAGAGATTACTGGTGCGCTAAGTCTAGTGCAAGGACTCTTAAATTTTTGGATAATTAGATGATGATACTTCAGAGTTAGGCATAGTTTTAACTCTATGTTCCTGGGTATGTACTTTGAGTGAATTCCTGAGAGTCACCAAATAAGGCAGATACACAGAGATTGAGTCTTAATAAAGCTATAACTATGGTGGATGGTTACGACCATCCTTCATAGAGTCCTCAGCTGAAGGAGAGTAATAGTGTCAAAGGTCAGAAATACGCATGTCCTATCCATTCTTTCCCGGTGCCGAGAATAGGCACTTCCACCAAATAAGCCACACAACTTCCTCTTGACCGTCATCATCCCTAATAATGCCTCGTAAATAAAAGTCTGTATCATGTTGTGCTGATTGAAAAAGAAACAAAAACAAGAAGAAATAAAATAAAATAAAAAAAAGGGAGAGAAAAGAAGAAGAAAAAGAAAAAAATAGTTATATTACAAAAAAAAGGGGTCCAAGTGTATGATGTAACACTGTTTCTAAGGCAGCAAACACCTATCGCGTTCCACCAAATATGACCCATACCTACCTTTTAGTATTTCTGATCGCCTGAATACTGGTTGAGGACTCTAACTTAGTTGTAGAGTTATTAGGACTTTAATAGAAGTGTGGATGCCATGTGAGAACACCAAATAGTGAGTACAATTTCTAAATCTGGCGAGATTCGTGATCTCAGAAAGAAAGAGAGAGAGCGCCTAGGAATATCAAGAGAGCACAATTGTGTAGCCTCTCTCAAAATTGACTTGTCTAATAGTCCAGAGAGCTAGAGTCTGCAGTACTAGACTATATGTAGCACCAATAGAGTGTGTACCACCAAATACAAATCTATTCAACTTGTTATCTCCTACCTAAGCCAAACACCGGGGTCAAATTACAGATCATCGTCTGCTTTATCCCTGAGGGAAGTAGTTTCCTATCTCAACAGAAATTTTTGCCAAGGGTGATGTACAAACTCCTAATGCGAATCGGCTCTTTCACTTGGATCTGTTACCTAGGCTATCAATACTTCACCTTTGTCTGGATTTCTAAAGTTTTGAAGTAAGAAAAGAAGAAATCTTCTAGTTACTTCTATTATTTTTATTTTTGCTAGGGACTAGCAAATCTTAGGCATGGGGTTATTTGATGAGTCCATTTTAATGGACTAATAGTAAGCCTAAGTAATTCTCTTTTAACAATTTAGGTTTGCTAATAACTACACTAAGTTATAGAATAATTGTATGCATCATGATTTAATTCTATAACATTCTATGACTTAATGTGTAATGATTATGTTCTTTTTATTTGCAGGAATAATATTCAAGAAGAATAAGGGTTGGGGAGCAATTTTCCCCAACAACCGGCGGGCCTTTTCCCTTTCCTACTGCCAGTGTAACTCTTCTCCAACGCTCGTCGGTTGAAAATAGAAAGGGGATTTGGAAATCCCGGGATTGGCGCACGCGGGGAGAGAGAGGAGTTAAAGAGAAGAGGTGGAGAGAAGAACGAGGATTATCTTTTCCCCCTTGCGGGGAACTACTTCACCGTGGAAGAGGGTGGACACCGTGTAACTCGTGTACACTATGCCTACACCTACCCGCTCACACACTCACAAGCCAAGCACCATCAGCGCTCTCCTCCAACGCTGCAGGCACTCATGCCCTGTAGCGCCTCTGCCCGCTCCGCCCTCTCCAGAACCAGCGCCTCCTCCTTCCTGCAGTTCAGCGCACCCTTAACAGCAGGCGATCTCCACCCGCCTTCACTCCACAGCGCTCGCACACCCATCAGCAAACGCGGCACCGCTCGCCGGCGCACCGCACCCGCAGCGGCCACTTCGCCCATCTGCAGGCCACAGCACCCGCACGACCATCAGCAGGCGTGGCACCGCTCGCCCGCGCACTGTACCCACAGGCGCTAACTGCAGACCGCCGCGCCCGCACGAGCAGACCCGCGCCACAGCAGCAACCTTCGCCGGTCCTCATCTCCTCCGCCGGCCGGCCGCCTCCGGCCGTCTCCGTCGACGCCGCTGCCACCATCGGAGAGCCCCCGTCCTCGTCGTCCTCCTGAGCCTCGCAACTACCCCGCCGATGCTCTCTCTCTTTCGCGAGGAGGGGATAGAGCAAATGCTCTGTTTTCTCCACCATTAAAATTTACAGAAAATGCCATTGTCAAGTTACTATTCATTTATTTTCTGAATTAATATATTGCTGCACAATTTGCATGGACACCCCTTGCTTAATTCAAAATTGCATATAATTGATTTCTCCTTCTGAATGACATACAATCTGAGATATTAATTATAGTGTTATTAGTTAGGAGATTAACATTAACATTGTTTGTTATTACCAAGGTCATATTTAGAATATTATATTGTGGTAATTTTGCATATGCACCCTCATCTTCTTGATTAATTACCTATATTGCAAATTTATGTGAGAAAAAGAAAAGCACGAAGTAGCATGCATATCTATTGAGTTTCCTGAATAAACGTGACACTATTTATTAATTTAAATAGGCTAATTCCTCCCTGTAGAGACAACCTAACTATTCGTGGTTAAATTCTGACAATTAAAATGTTTTTGAAAAGTGATTTTCTAACACGCGATTAAATACAACGATACATCATTTTGTGATAAAGTTTTAAACGAAAACGAAGATCACTCTTTCATCCAGACCAACCTCTCCACCTCCGATCACCCCCTTCGGCGAGACCATCTCACCACCAAAGACACTCCTGCACCTCACTGACCATCCCACAAGCTCCCTCACACTCCACTCTATCGATTCCCCATCTCCATTCACTGCCAAACGCCACCCGACAACCCCCGGAACAAACCCACCTCTCCACCCACAGTCTGACCTAGGTCAGCCTCTTCACGCACTCCCGCACGCCGCCGACCACCGCACAAGCTTCGCCTCACTCCGGCGAAGCTTCCTGCATATTCTGACTGGGCCGAGAGGCCATTGTTGTGATTTCAGGTGTGCGCCCCTCGTCACCATTGTCGACGAGCTGTAGCAGCATCACCTGTAGCTGCAGGCGTCCTCCAGCCCAGGTGCGCGTCCCAGGTCGCGCGGATTGTCTCTACGAAAGCACCCAGGCCTGTAGCTGGGGCAAAGGCGCAGTAGGCTACTTCAATTGGCAGCAGGTAGCTCGCCTGCAGGCGCCAATTTGGGAGGTGGGACTTTATCCCACCTCGGAAGTGCGTGGCCAAGCGCCCACACTTAAATTGAAAAGGTGCCTAAGGCTAATCGCCTTCGAACATAGGGGTCAGGTCCCCCTCCTGCATGCTACGCGCCACGCGCTCGCTCGCCCTCACCCGCGCTCACGCCCCATGGGTCTGGGCAGGATTCGATTACCCAAACCGTGCACTCCTCGCCCACCACCGCACGCCGGTGGGCCTAGTCCCGGGCGCGATACCCGCACCTGATTACCCGGCTCTGGGAGAGCGGTCCTAAGAGAGAAATCTAAGAAAGAGAGAGACGCGAGGAAGGGTAGGGGTAGGTTTTGCTCTGACCCTTGTGTGAGCGTGCAGGAAAGAAGAAGGGAAGCGGCCGAAGCCTTAGCCGCTCAGGGCAGCCGAAGAAGAAGTGAAGGAGAGAAGCAGAAGAAGAAGAAAGGAAGAAGAAAAGAACTGTAGTAGAGCCACAGATAAGTCGTCTGAATGCAGTATCAGACGTCGGAATCCCCACAGCCGCAGAAGGCAGGAAGGAAAAGAAGAGAAAGAAGAAGAAGATCACCACAGCTGCCAGCTAAAGAAAAGAAGGAAAGAAAAGAAGAACAGAAGAAGAGGACAAGAAAAGAGGAAAGAAGAAAGAACAAAGAAAGAAAGAAGAAGAAGCGAAGAAGAGAAACGGTCAAGGAAGAAGAAGAAGAAGAAGAAGAAAAGAGAAAGAGAAGAAGAAGCCAAGATCTCCCTCTCTCTCTCTTATTTTTGTAACACAATAGAGAACTTAATTAGACTTCTAGAAGAATAGTTGCTCCCTGAGTTCGACTTCAGGAAAACTTTGTTCCGAGTAAAAAATTTTTGTAATAGTAATCTGGTAGCAGTTTTGTCTTATACTATAACGACTGTACTTAAACTATAATAACGTGTAGACGAAACACAGAACAGCTCTACCAGCATTGCCAATTTACTTATAAAAATAAGGAAAAGAGGAAATTTTGCAAAAATAGAGTCCAAGAGAACTATAGAGCTTAACGCAATACTCTTGATGACCTAAGAGAATGTAGTCCAAAACATTTATGAAGGAGGAATTATAAAGGAGAAACCCTATTTGGGCTCACTATATCAACTTACCTTCATTTTGAGCCCCATACATCACTTGAGCCTATTAAAACTCACCAAAACCCTAATTTTCACCTAAGTAGCCTCCTACCCCTAATTTTAGCATATATTTATCACTCATGCCACTCCCTGACATCTACTTTGGCCCCTTTACAAGTCATTAACATCTCCAAGAACTTTCACTTGCTTTCTTTCCATGGTTATGGCCAATTAAGAGAAAAATCCTAATTTTAATTCCAAAATCTGTAACACCTAGCACACCTTTAGTATTTTTGCTATGACTTTCTCATTCTAAGTCCAAATTGAGTGATTTGAATTGCATTTGAAAGCTAAATTCACTGGTAACAATTTTTTTATGTGCAACTTGAGATTTAGAAGAGAAACGGGAAAAAAATGAGACAATGGAAGAGAAATAGGCAAAAAAAAGAGAGACAATCTATGGCTAGCTACCCTAAAAGGTTGTTGTCAAACATTCTATAAATATCCCTTCAAGATCTTAGACCAAAGGGAGCCTACTTGTATTCATTACCACATATTCTCTAAGTTGATATGAGAATCTCTCCACATTTTCTGCCTCAATCTACATTCACATTGCTACATCAGGATTGAACTGAAGGCATCCTCTATGAAAGTGAACGGTATCCACTTGTTCACAAGTTCCCAAGTGATAGGCGAGTGCTCCAAATGTGCAAAGGGAGAGAAGTACCATTGTTGAGGTGCTTCAATCTTTAGGAGTTGATTCTTGTTTTATTTTTATGCTCCTATATTTGCTACATTTATTTGACATATTTATTGTGATTATTTGCATTATATTTCATGTCTATTATCTTTATGACACGTGGATAGACCACCGTAGTCTGTTTGCTTCGTAAATCATGTGTAGAATGTAGTTTGCATTATTGTTACAATTTACAACTCGTCGATTGGATCAACATAACATTAGTTGGTCAGTTAGCTTTGGGTTTATTATGTTTTGCATTCGATGTCTTTACATGCGTGTGCTTGTAACAAATCATGTGAGGTGATATACTTTACAATGATTTGGACTTAGAAATTCATGACTTCACACGCTAAACTATAGATTGAAGAGAAGTTTTATCATAATTTAAGTTATTTATGATGTTTATTTAATAGTAAATTAGCTTAAAGTCATTAAATCTTGATTTGCAATTTTAATTCTCGCACTTGCAAAAATTAGAAAACTTTATCAATCTTGTGTGCATTATTTTATACGATAAATCTTTGCCTAAATTTTTAATAATTGTTTTGGTACAACTGGATCCAATTATATAAAAGAAGATAAAATTCATGGAAGTGGCCTATATCTAGATTTCCATGCAAATTTGATAGATTATGTAACGACCTAAGTCGAGACCTGAGTCTAATCAAGAAAATTGACCTTGACAACTTATTGGGAAAAGGCTCCACAAACCCAATAACCACTCAAAATACTTAAGCCTAAGTTATTAAGTAGTAGTTCTCAATCTTTATATCCCACTATTAACTTTCATGAGTTTAAAATGTGAGACTATTTTTTGGGTTTTACAACCTCCCATACTTGAAATTCTGACGTTCTTGTCAAGGTTCGATACTCCCAATAGTAGTGGCTGATCCACCTCATGGCACACTCTTTGGTCGTCTCAAGGGTTGTCCTTTCCTCTTATTAAAGAGAGTTTGGTTTTGATACCATTTATAATGACCCGAGCCTAAATCCGAGTCTAATCGAGAAAAACTAGTCTTGACAACCTGTTAGGTATGGGCCCTATAAACTCAAACAACCACCCAAAATGCTTAAGCTCAAGTTGACAAGTAGTAATTCTCAATCCTTTATATCCCACATCATCATTAGGGTTCGAGCAATCAATCAATGTATTCCCAATAGTAGTGGCAGCTCCACCTCATGATGCACTCTTTTCCTATTCCAATGGCATCCCTTTCCTACTACTAAAGGGAGTTTGGCTCTAATATCATTTGTAACGACTTGAGCTTAAACCCAAGTCTAATTGAGAAAAACTGACCTTGACAACTTGTTGGGTGTTCGACACGTAAATCACATTCTAAAAGATTGTTTAGTTGTAGTATAGTGCGAAAACACGTTGACAAATAATATTTATAAAATTGATGATCACTGGCTCGTTCGCAGGGAGGAAATCTCAATTTTTAATGGAAGCTTTTCAGAAAACTAGTTCTAATAGGTATTTATATATGTATATATATAAAAAGCAAATATTAAGCATTCAGAATATCAAAATTTTATTGCATTCATAAACAGTTTTCAAAGTAGAAAGTACTATGCTAAAGAGAGAGAGAGTAGATAGATAAAAGGAGAGGGAGATAAAGAGATAGAGAGAGAGATAGAAAGTGCAGAGAGACGACGCTGCTTGTGGGATACTTGTGCGAGGTGCGGCAGCACCTCAGATCCAGAGCGCCGGGACGAAGTTATAGAGGGACAGAGAATTGTAGAGAAGACGGTGGAAGGGATCTAGAGTTGATGGGAGAGGGAGATGCTTCAACTAGAGGGCCCTGACTCTTCCTTTATAGCTTTGATGGAGGGCAAAAAGGGTATTTTGACCTTAAAACCATCCAACAACTCTTATTTGATCAGATTCGTTGATCGAGAGATCAACGGTTCCGATTTAGCCTCAAAATACCTTCATTTGCACCTAAAACGCTCGGATTCAACCTAGTGGTGACACGTAGCAGCCACTGTGTTGTCAATCTTCGATCGCGCAGCTCTGATTTCTCCTCACGCACGCGCTTATCTTCTTCGCCCACCGCTCGCCTTCAAAACCCGCCTCAATGTCAATTGTCTGATCGTAACGACCGCCGCTGCCTTAGTCTCGAAGCAACCGCGTGAGATCACGCGTACCCGCTACACACTTTAATCGCGCAATTGTGCCCGAGTACACCCGCATCCCGCACTTGCATGCGCATGCGGGAGCTAATGCGCTACACAAACCTTTTGTTAAATATGCTTGTTTGTTTGTATTTATGCTTATCCAGTCTAGGCGGGTACGTGGCGTGCTCGTGGCCGTTGGATGAAGATCCAATGGCCCACAGTGTGCAGTGCGACCTTCCTAGATGGGGCGGTGGTGAGGGAGCGGCTGTGATGGCACCACGTGGTGCCACCATGGCCGTCCATCTTCTTTTCTTTGTATCTGGAGATGTAGACCTCCGATCGGGTTCATTTTTACGCCGTTGGACTGCGATCATCGATCCGAATCCATCTGTGCGATTGGATTCTTCATTTAAGGCTTGGATCTTTGTCCTTTGGGTCCATGATCTCCGTTCTTCTATGGACTGCACACGATGCTCTAGTTGTCTGATCAGGACGATTTCGAAAGGGTTGGAATCCCGTCGTCGTTCTGATCAGATCTGTCTGGTCTGATCAGACATCCGCGGCTTCAAATCATCTACGATTAAAATAATATCTCTTTTAGGTCATAAAATGACGATATTATCTATATGACTAATAAACTAGCTATTGTGCAAATTATAATGCCTATGAATGCATTATTCTTAAGTTATGCTAGAATTTAGCTTAATTCAGGTGATTTAGGTTACATGATTGTTGTGCAATCATTGGGTACGGTCCAAATAGACCTAAGCCAACCACCCAAAATGCTTAAACCTAAGTTAAGTGGTAACTTTTATGAGTTTTCGATGTAGGACTATTTTTTTGGGGCGTTACAACCTCCCCCACTTGAAATCCCGATGTCCTAGTCAGGGTTTAATCAATCAATCAATATACTCCTAGTAGTAATGGTGGGTCCACCTCATGGCGCACTCTTTAGTCGTCCCACGGGCAACCCTTTCCCACTATTAGAGGGAGTTTGGCTCTGATACCATTTATAACAACTTGAGCCTAGATCCGAGTCTAATCGAGAAAAACTGACATTAACAATTTGTTTGGTACAAGCCTAATAGACCCAAGCCAACTACCCATGAGTTTGCTCAAACTTAAGTTGTTAAGTAGTAATTCTTAATCCTTATATCTCACTACTCACTTTCATGAGTTTTCAATGTGGGACAATTTTTTTGGAGTGCTACAGATTACTTTCATGAAATTACTATGATTTTTGTACTTTTTTCATTTGGTGAAATTTATTTTATTTGATTCCTTGTTCATCTTAGTTTCTTTAGAAAATTTTTAAAATTTTTATACAAAGATTTGATTAGGTTTCTAAGCGTGTTTTGTTTGATGACAATCTAATGAGCTATCAATTTCTTGCATGATTGTGTAGATTAATAAAACTCAACTCTACTTAATATTTTAAGTCATAAATAAAGGCTTTTAACTTAATCCACCTCCTTGTGGGATCAACTCTTCTTGCCCTATTTGCCAAAGCTTACGTTAGGTATTTTCAAATTAAACGCGCTAACAACAGACACCAGAAGCTCACTTTGTCCTTTTTTAAAGATGTTACGACTCGGTTCCCGAATCCCTACAGGACATGAGATCAGACAACCTCGACTGTTCCCAAGACCCAGTCGTCCAACAAGAAAGTAACCAAAAAGCAGGAAAGTAAATCATATTCACTATACTAAGTACTTAACAGTAACAAAAGTACAGCAGTAAAGAAGTAAAACTACTACAGTACACACCACCACAACAGTAGAAAAGTAAACGGGTACAGGAATATAATGTCCAAAATGAAAGAGTACAGAAGTGTAAGAAACTACTCACTACAACTGGAAAAACAGTACAACAGAAAGCTACAACTACTGGGCTCTACTGGGCCCAGCACCCTCTGCAGCCGTAGGCTCTAGCTGCTCAACACCTGGACCTGAAAAGGGTTATGAGTACACGAAGTCAGCAAACGTTGAGTAGAGTGGCAACCAACTAACTAACAGTAAATGTGGACAGGTAGCTGTTTTTTTCTATTACTTTTTTTAATTACTTATTCTTTTTCACCATTTAGTTTATTTATCAGGTCTCTTTCTTGATCTCGAATGTTCCTCGTAGGAACGATCCTGATTGTAGTCTTTTCCGAAGAGTAGAAGTCTCACGTGGTGCTCTCCTGGCCGGGAGAGTCCCCTGTGGTGGTTCTACACCCAGTCAACCACCCCAAGGTCACAGACAGACGTAACGGTGACTACGGCACGCGCGATAAGCGCATGAGTAGCTACCCCGCACTGGCACGCGGTTACTCGTTTCCATTAGCGGGTGTGTCCAAAGCACAGCACGGAACCAGTATAGGCCATAGCCCTCTCAGTAACAGGGGTCTAGCCCCAAAGAACCAAACAGGGGTCTCGCCCCTCCACAGTCCGCGCACCCTCGCCTGACTACCCTGGTTTGCCTAATGGGCCTAACAAGTCAGTGTAGGGTAGCTAGCTGAACCCCAAGCCCCGTGGGGTGGCTAGCTCTCTCCCTACACTAGTAGCTCTCCCCGGTACAGTGTACACGAGGGCCAAAAAGTCGGTACAGAGTGGCCAATCCTAACCCCGGGTCCCAACCCAAGGGCGGCTAGCTCCGCTCTGAACTAAACAGGGGGACAGTCACTCCCCTTGGTACTCCATACTCAAGGGCCAGCTCACTTCCCCACTCACATTCCCAATTCCATTCCATTTATTTCCAGGAGCTCTACTCCTAATTCCCTGTAGGGTTCATGCTCATATTTCTCAGGCCAAGCCATACCAGGTTTCATCATTTCTATTTCCATTCTCAGGTTATACACATGAAATTTGTAACTCTATTCTATATTCAGTTTATTCACAGATAGCTCGTGTTTCCAACATTCACCTTTCCATTTTCAAATTATATACATGCAACTCATATTACGTCATTTCACGGGTACGACAAGAAAGTTACATTCAACAATTAACTAACACAAATACTACATATTTCGCAGGCAACTGTGAAAATGGTGGTAGTGATAACTAGGTTTTATTATAGCGTTGTAGTATAGCCAGTTATTGCCATCATTTTAAATATATAATTTTTTTACTCGGAAAAGAGTTCCCGAGGTCGAACTCAGGGAGCGAGTCGTATTCTAGGGGTACAAATTCTTATTACAAAAATAAAGATAGAGAGAGAGAGAGAGATTTGTCTTGTTGGCTTCTTTCTTCTTCTCTTCTTTTCTCTTTGCTTATCTTCTCCATCTCTTCTTTCTCGGATCTTCTGCTTTCTTCCTTTGTTCTTCTTCTATCTTTTTCTTCAGATCTTCGCTGCGGGTCCTGTTTCTTCTTTCCTTGCGCTTCTCGTCTTCCTTCTTCAGCTCTGTCTCAGCTGCTTCTTCTTTGTTTATCTCCTTGTGGTCTTCTTCTGCTTTCAGGACGTCGTCTCTCCTTCTTTCTTCTTCTTTATTTGCAGCAGTGGTGATGTTCTTCTTCTTCTTCTTTCTTTCTTCTCTTCCTTCAGAGTGTCGTCTGATTTTTCACTCAGACGACTTAAGTCGCTGCTGCTACAGTGCAGCTCGGTGCTCCTCCTTCCTTCAGCCTTCGTCGGCCTTCTTCTTCTTCTCTTCTTCCACGGTTCTTCTTCTTTGTTCACCTGTGCCTGCACACTTCAAAGTTTACGTCAGTGGGCAAAACCTACTCTACCCTCCCCCCGCGTCTCTCTCTTTCTCAGAATTCGCTCTAAGTAAGCTCTCCCAGAGCAACCGGGTAATCGGGTACGCGGGTCGCGCCCGGGTTCAGGCCCACCGGCGTGCGTGGTGGGTGAGGAGTGCAGGTTGGGCTTACTCGGGTCAGGCCAGGTCCGCGAGGCGTGAGCGCGGACGAGGCCAGGAAATCGGGCGGGTGAAGGGGACCTCACCCCGTGTGCTGAGGCGATAAGCCTCCAGCACCTTTTCAATTTGTATCAGCACGCCGCTTCGGAGTCTTCCGAGGTGGGACTAAATGTCCCACCCCAATTTGGCGCCTGTGCAGAGGAAGCAGCGGCGGTCGAGGCTTTGCACGAGGGCTTCGCGCGAGGGCTTCGCCTCAACTGCAGCCTGGCGCTTTGCGAAAATACCTCGCACAGCCTGGGAGCGTGACCTGGGCGCGGCGCGCCTGGAGCAGCAGGTCGAAGGAGCTTCTTCACCTCAGCAATGGCGGCGGCGAGTGAAGTTCCTGTTTACAGAGAAAGGGCCTCTCGGCCTAATTAGATACGCGGAGGACCTCCGCCGTAGCACGGCGAAGGTGGTCGGAAGGTCTGCAGGTGGTAGGGCGAAGCCTACGGGCCGCCCTAGGTCAAGCTGTGGGTTGGGAAGTGGGTGTGTTCGGTGGATCTGCAGAGGTCGGGTGGCGGGAATTGGAAGGGCGGAAATGGATCAGGGTGAGGAGGCAGAGGTTATGTGCAGGTCGGCGAGCCTTGTGGGGTGCTGGAGTGATGGGAGCGGGTCGCCGGAGTGTGGCCGGAGGTGGAGAAGGTGAGGGCGATTGGTCGGAATCGAGGGCGACAGTAAGGGTTTAAAGTGAGGAAAAGGAAGAGGGGAGAAAGGTGAGAAGTTATACCTACTTAGCAGGACAAGGAGGGGCCGGAACAGGCGACAGTCGTATCGACTGTCGCCGGAGAAGAAGCTGCCCAGAGGAAGGAGCGACGGCGAGGAGAGGGCTGGAGAGGCGCGCGCGGGAAGAGCAGGGGAAGGCAGCCCTACTGCTGGTAGTGCAGCAGAACGATGAGGAGGAGGAGGGAAAAACCGCCGGAGCTGGAGGGCTTCCTGTCGGAGTGGGAAGAGAGTGAAAAGAGGGTGTTTCTTCGTCAGGACCGAGCTGGGAAGAACGGTGGAGCGACGGGGGTATTTATAGGGGCCGAACCAGAGAGGAGGGCGGAGGGAGACGACGTGTCTCCCTCGCCGGAGGACACCGGAGGAAGGAGACCCATACCGTCCGTGCGTTCGCACGGCCGGTATGGTGGGTTGCAGCGACCAGGGGGGTGTTCCTGCGACGGCTGACGACGCAAGGCACCCCCATTTGACCTTGCAGGCCCTCCCCCTTACCCTGCACGGCGCCATGCTCCACGCAGGGTCGCCGGAGCATGGTGCTGGCAGGTTTTGCAGAGAGGACCTGAATGTAAAGAACGAAGAAGAGTTAGGGGCCAAAATGCGAGGGTTCAAAAGTTGAGGGCCAAAAAGTAAATAGATGAGGACCAAAATGTAAAGTTGGTCAAGAAGGTTTCTTCTTAGGCTCAAGTTTTTATACGCGACTAATTAGGACCTAAGGATTCTGATGGTGAATTTTATTTCTAGATAAAACCTTGTTTGACTGGTCAATTTACGCAAAAACCCAAATTAAGTTATTAATTGGGCATGGTTCTCAATGTAGGTCAAAATGGGTTCCGAAGGCCAAATTGAAGGTTCTAAACCCTAGAGATTATTTTTCTATGAATTTTAGAAGGTTTATTCTATTTTTACTTTGCCTCGAACCTCGTGAATTGAAGTGGGTTTGTTTTAAGGTTACAGATTATCATTTAGTTCCTTGGAATTGCTGTAGCCCTTATCAGATCATCCCACTTTCCTTCTTATTCGATTTGTTTGACCTATGTTTGGACCTGTATGCAGATTATACTGGTAAAATTGCATTTTTACCCCTTATGACTTATTTTCTCCTTAAACTCAGAATTCTCTGAGTTAAGCCTTTCCTTGAGTTATGTAGGAGCTTTTATCCTTTGTATTAGGTCAAAATGAGCTAGTTATGGCTCATGATGAGGTTCTCATCAAACTGTTATTCATTTACAGGCAATTGTTATCATTCTATCTACTCATTCAAGACTGCAATTTATTCTTTCAATACAGACATTCCAGTATTTCTAGTCCTTGGATTCATGCCATATCCTAGGTTCTAATCATTCATTACACATAGGCAATTAAGTTGTAATTAAATTAAGGGGAAGCCACTCTACCAGTAAACTCAGGAGTAGTGGGGGCTTGATCGGCAGGTCCATGTGCCTCAGCAAGCCCCAAACCCGCAACGGAATGAGGTCCTATCACAAGGATCATTCACAAGAGAATGCTTAGATCAGTATAGAAAGTATTCCAACAAGTAGGGGAAAACATACGGGAAACATCGATATCTTAATTGTAGAAATCGGACCTCAAACGGATCCTAAACGGGTCAAAAACAGTGACCTTGACTCAAATCAGACATCTGGAACACCTTCCAGACGTCTTAAAAGAGTCCAGAGCCATACCTCAAGTCTTGCGCCACTCCTCAAACGTCCAGGAACTCCGCTGGACCGTCTGGACCCAGTCCAGACGTCCGACCACCTCTCCGGACGTTTGGAAACACTTCCCGTCGTCTGGTGCCTCGCCCAAACGTCCGAACTGTGTGGGTGGGCGTGTCCCGCACCTTTCCGAAGCAACTCCTGCACGAATCAACCAAAATCTTCTCAAATCGGCATGAAACAGTGCCTCGACGGAATGGCCTGCATGGCCGTATCTGCAAAGAAGACTTACCTTCGCGAAGCCTACTTCTCAGTCGTCTGGAACCTCCTCCAGACGTCGGCTACGTCGTCTAGACGTCGGCTACGTCGTCTAGACGTCACTCCAAACATCTGATTCTAGGCAAAACCCAGAACTAGAACCCGCTTCCGACCTCTCGCGCCGCGCGTGGCCGCGTCGGGCCCTCTCGCCTACTGCTCCGGCTGCAGCAGTGTCGGAGAGGACCTCCTCAACGCACTCATCCGCCTTGCACACGCACCGACCGGTCGTGAGCTCACCGACAAGCTCCCACACGAGCTCGCAAGCTTGCTCTCCTCTCTTCCTCACGCTGCTCCTCCTCTCCTCTCATGCCATTCCTTCTCTCCGCTGTTCTCGTTGGAGGAAGGAGGAAAGTGGCTGGAAGTGGGGGTGGTGTGAGGGAGAGGAGGGGACCTTATATAAGGGTGTGGGGTTAGGGTTTTCGTCGGGCGGAGGGAGAGAGAAGAAGGAGAAAATCAGAGAAGTGTACTGTCTACGCGCATCACGCGTGCAAACGCGATCTCGTACTCAAAATTTTCGATTTGCAGACGTTTGGGAAGGTGTTCAGACATCTGGCCCAAATTTCAGACGTCTTAAAAGGCTCAAACAGCACGAGTCTTAACAAATGAGGGCTCCTATGAAGGGGCCATATGTGGATCCCCTAATTGTCTCTCTCTTGTTGTTATGGCTTAACTCCCTAATAATCCCTCTATTGAGGGCTTGAGTGGAAATTATTCGAATGCACCCAAGATTGTTTCCTCAATTGCTTTTACTAAAACATAAAATTACCATCAATATTCACAAATCTAAAGCATGCCGTATAAAATAAATTACAGTCAAATAAAGCTATTAAAGATAGGAAGAGTGTACCTATTATGAAAAAGAAAGCCTCCACTAGAGTATTCCTCAACTTGTCTTTTGCTAACACTTGGGTGGGTATCAAAATCCATATAACAAAGAAAAGGAAGTAGGCTAAAAGAGTAGCAAGGAAACAAAAAACTAAGGATAACTAATGCATGTACACTCTCTCTCGACTATTAGTTCTCGCTCCATTTTGTCTAATGATTGTTAGCTTTCTTCTCTGGCCATCACAAGGATAGTCTACTACATAAATCCATATGCCCTTATTCATCAACTTATCCTATATTGCAATATTGTTTTCTTCCATATTTATCATATTTCTGTAGACGTATTTCATATCTCACTCCTTTAACTTGGAGTTTTGTAGACATTCTAGTATAGTGTAAACTCTCCTAGGTTTACTCAAGTGTTTAACACCCCTCACCAATTTTCTTAGAGGCCTACCACATTTCTCATTAGTTAATTATCCTCGATCTATCATTTCTCTCAACTTCAACTAACACTCAACAACTAGCCATCCCATCCATGGCTTATAGCATCTTTACACATTATGGGATTCCTTTTTCCCCATCCCAATCACATTAGTAAATCTATATATACTCAAACAGTGATAAGCTCTACCGAGGTAGCTTTCCAAGTGTGGTTATGGCACACAAACATTATTCATTAGGTAAACTCCTCTAAGGTAATCTGTCGTCATTTCCAACATAGGTAGCTAATCACCACTAGTAGAAAAAGGGTTATTTGCGACGACAGTAAACTGTCATGAATAACCCTTTCACCGTCATCACTTGTCGTCACCAAAAGATGCTAAGTTGAAGAGTATTTGTAATACTTAATTATACATAACAACTGACGCAAATAAGTGACCCCCAAACTATTGTGGTTAAAATCTTATGGCAACGGTTTGGAACAGCCGTTATCACTACTTGGTGACGATTATCTAGAAATCAATGTTAAAACCATATGTCTAGAAAAAAAATATGTAATATTTTTGGCGAGGTTGATACAACCAACACAAAAGTATATAAGGCGAAGGTTATCTAGAAACAACCATTAGAACAATAGTGCGACGATTGTTAAATTGACACAATATGTTTGATGTGAATTGCATAATGTTGCTGGTGATGTTCATACAACCGACACAAAGGTATATTAAACAATGGTTATCTAGAAGCCGATGTTAGAATGATAATGCGACGGTTGTTAAACTGGTGCGACATGTTTGATATGAAATCGCATCATGTTTTTATCAACGTTCATACAACCGACACAAAGGAATACTCTGCAACATTTATAGTTGAATCATCGTAAATAAATGTACATACTTTTTTAAATTTAGATATTAATGATCACCTCAACTATAAAATTAAAATTAAACAATACAAAACACATAAAATAAATTTGAAATTAAACTTTCATTACTTCAAAATAATTTATAAAACATTTACAGAAAGAAAATAAACAAAAATAGAGAAAATAGTACAAGAAAAGGTGTAGATTAAACTTTTGCACCTATCCCATCGCCAACACCACTTGCACTGAAATCATCATCTGTCCCATGCTGTGGTGGAAAGTGGAATGTACTGTGATCAAGTCCACCTGATCAAAGTAAGGTCAACATCTACTCCCACTGTGCCTCTGCTAATCTTGTCTCTGTTGTTGCATCTCCTCCCTAGCAGTTCATAGCTCTTCAGTGATGTTGTTGAGTTGCTTTTGCGTCTACTCCACCCGTGACCTCAGCTAGTCGACCTCAGCTAAAGGCGTGGCCAACAACCCCTTCCGTCTGTACCAGCTAGAGAGCATTTGGTTTCTGACCCCACTACGAACGAAACCTCTTTGTTCCAGAGGAATCACTATCCTGAAAGCCTTCTCAGGTGTCATAGGAGTTTGTTGGGTCCTGGAGCTCTCGTTTGTAGGAGGATGGACCAAGTTCCACATTTCTCCTATACATTTAAAGTTAGGTAACTAGCATATGAGTAAAGTTGAAATGAAAAATCAATCTTAATTGCTTAAAAAGAAGTGAAAATTTAAATTAATTAAATGAAAGTTTACTTACATTCTTGACCTAGTAGGACTCATGAATCCATATTCACCTGTCTTCGATTGTCACTTTACTATGAGTGATCTCATAAACTTCAAGACAATCTAGCTAGGCACCGACATGTGCATCCACCTATAAACAAAAAATATAAAATAGAATTAAGAAATGTAAGTTACATGTTAATTGTAAATGTAAATAATAAATAAGAAATTTACTAACATATCTTGTCTTGAGTGCATCAATACTCAATCGACCCAAGACATGAGTCCGCGGTGGAACTTCGATTTGACCCTATTGGTCTTGATTTTCTTCTCCTAATCCCGTACGAAATACATAATTTAAATCCGATTATTATATAATTTAAACACGTAAGCAATTATTTACCTCTGTTTCAATCTTTCTCCAATGGTCATAACAATCCTTCCAGACTTCTGGCCGTATGGTACGAGGCACTTTCTTCAATGCCTTCTCATATAGTTTGTTAAAATACTAAATAACATATAAAAAAAATTTAGAAAACTTGACGAAAATATATATGAAAGAAATTAAGAATTTTTTACCACTAGTCTTAATGGTGTCTCGCCGAATGGTTGAGAATATACTTGAGGGTTTTAGGATCGTCTCCTCAATTAAATATCGCTTGTAAATTAAATAGAATTATATACATAAAATTGTTCTAAAAGATAAATATATATGACGTGTCAAAAGATATGTGATAATCAATTATTAACTTCAAGTGACAAAGGAGGTCATTCTTGAACTCCTTTGGAACCATTCTCCAATCAAAATAGTAGAAGCGCACGATGGTCTTCACCATCTTGGAGAGCCTGCTACTGAATGCGAGCTATTCAAGATCTTCCCCAGCTTTGTTGATCTTCACCTTCAGTCTGGTGCCCTTTAGAATCGCTTCCAATTGTATATTTCTTATTGGATCCCTTCCCTTCTTTTTCTTACCTGAAAAGAATAATATAAATTAAATAAAACATAACAAGTAAAAAATTATAGAAAATTTTAACTTAAAATGATAAGTAAGGAAGTGAATATCTTACCAGGCCCTGCCTAATTGGGGTCTACTTAGGCCTCAGGTTGGTCGTTCCGAACATCCTCATCCTCATCGATCTCATCCACCTCATCATCCTCATCCCTCCCCACCTCTGTGTTGTCCTCATACCTCTCCACCTCTACATCATCCTCTTCCCCTTCAATGTCAGGGTCGTGTCAACCTCGACCTCGATCTCTGGCTCGAACTCTACAAGAATGGCTAGCTTCTTGCCTTTCCCTTGAAAAGAGATTGTGCAAGTGTACTAGGAGGAATATAGGTGGATTGACAAGAGTTAATAAAATTGGGGTTAGAGACAAATTGTAAGTTGGGTCTAGGTGCGAGGTGGATGGGTTGGGGGGAGGAGCGGGGGGGTTTCTAGGTGGCCTCCTATAGGTTGGAGGTAGACTCATTCGACTCCCTCCTCAAATAGAAAAAACCTTGTTAATTATAAAACCTGCACATATATATATCATTCATATCATCAATAAAAAAAAGCACATAATAAACATGCATAAAGATAAATAAAAGTAGTCAATAATGTTGCCTTCCAACAGTAATATATAATTGTTGAAATAAAAAAATGAATGTTCTAACAACCTATAATAAAAGTAAATAAGAAATAATATCAGAATAAATATAACGAAAATAATAGGTAAGAAATCAAAAAGAAAATAATCATCTTTTTTGATAATCATGAATTTTGAATTCTAAGATAACTTTTTAATAAATTATACTTTATATATTGATATCTATTACACCTGGACTTAGTTCTGGTTGTTGAAGTTGTTGGTAGGCTTTAGATTCTAATTCGAGTTCCTCTTCTTTTTGAGAATCATAATAGTCACGTGGCATTATTCTGACAGGAATGATCCACCCACTTTTGCTATTATTAGGCATGTAAAAGACTTCAGATACTTGATAAGTTAAAATGAATGGTTTAGTTGTCTGAAGAATTCCTCGATTATTATTCAAACTTATAAAATTATGCTTATTATCAACCTTAAACCCGACGCCATCTTTGAATACATTAAATCATTTGCACTTGGAAATGACCACCCTACGATTGTATCTGAAACTAATCAACAATATCCTGGATCTTTCTGTAATAACCATTACAACCACCGCCTAAGTCGCAAGGAACAACAATGCCAGCCTACTGCATAGCCTTCACATCATCAACAAAATTGACTCTGAACCTAAACCTGTTTAAGATGTATCCGGAATGGTAATGACCATAACTCAACAATGCATTGGCTATTACATCGAAATCTTCCACCCATCATAGGTTGATGTCCTCTTTCATTTGATTTACACATTATTTAAACCACTCAGAGAAGTGTAGATCGCGTGTACTTAGTTGTAACGACTGTTTAAACTCATTGTAAAAAGGATTGACTTCCATAATCTACTTTAATATATACAAGTATGACAGTCGTCGATTTGTTTCTGGAATCTATATGCATTCTGTATTGAGAATAGACCTTCTTGGGATCTCAACAATGGAAAGTCAATCTTCATCATTCTCATTTTACCTTCCATCATATTTTCTCTTTAATCGATTATTTATCTGAAATGACCCATCACCCTTTTGGTAGTTTAAGACGTCTGGAATGTTCACCAGACTTCTGGAGAGATTGCCGGACGTCTGAAAATACTTTTTTCTTCCGCGCGTACCATACGCACGACACGCCTTTCTCCCTCACCCCGCGCCTCACTGCACCTTCCCCTGCGACAGCCATCCCTCGCACTCCTCCCCACTCCGCACCACTCCCTTGCCCACGCCATTCTCCTCACCTCCTCTCCCCTCATAAACCCCCCTCCTCCTCTTTGTCTCACGTTGTTGCAGCTGAGCCAGAGAGGGAGAGAGCGAGTGGAGAGCAGGGAGCCGAAGAGAAGTAGAGGAGAAGTGGAGGGCGACGTGCTGCTCTGTTGTAGCTTCCGCAATGAGGAGAGCCCAGAATGGTTCTGCGAAAGTCATTTTTCTGTGAAAGCAGACATCCAGAGTGACCTCCAGACGTCGGGGAGGACGTCCGAAGGTATTATGAGACGTCTGATAGAGATTTGTTTTTCCGTATTTCTCTTTGCCAAGTCCTGACAATGCACACGCATGTGTCAGAGGTTGGGAGGCCCGTCAGAGCGAGGATTAAGGCAGTTTCAAATGTCTGGGAGCATCTCTAGACGTCTGATGGAATTCTCGGACGTCGACACTGCATTCCAGACATCCAATAGAGGCGCCCCGAGAGAGGTATGCCTGTGAGCTAGTTTAAGACGTCTGGGCCTCTTCCAAACGTCTTATTTCTGTCAGACCTCATGTTTGTAGGCCCGTACAAGGCCCAAACGATGTCGATTTTCCGTAAATGAAACGTCTTTGTTTCCCATACGTTTCTCTCCATGTAATGGTACCTTTTCCTATAGCTTTTTGAACCCTTTCGACCTGTCAATCCATGTCTTAGGTCTCCAATCCGTCAAGTGTAAGGGACCTGCGGAGACGTCGGGAGCTACTGTGCGAGCCCCCATTTCACCCGGTTATCCTGGTAGAGTGGTTCTGACTATAAATCTCTAAGATTAATAAAATGCATGAAATTAGTTAAACCTAGGATGTGAGATGAACCCTAGGAAGAAATAAACGTATGCTCTAGAATACATCTATTCAATTGAACCCTAGGTTATGACATGAACACGAGGGTTAGAGAAAAATACATGTGAATGATTGAGTAAATCATGAGCGGTCGGTATTATCTGAAATGGACCACATTATGAACAAACCTATACTGTGATTAAGCTTCCTGTTTTGTATATATCAAACCAGATATAGGGAAATTCATATACAAACCCTACGGGGAATATAGAAAGAGATAAGAATACCGTAGCACGGAGAACCAGATGGTTCTGGAATTGCCGCCCACGGGTGGCCGTTAAGGAAAGTGAGCTGACCTTCATGTATGCAGTACCGAAGCGAGCAACTATCCCTTGTAGTGTAGAGGGGAGCTTGCCGTCCTTGGGTTGAGACCCGGGGTGAGTTTGGCCACTCTACGTCGACTCCTGTTGGCCCTCGCGTACATGGTACCGAGGTGAGCTACTTAATGTAGGGGAGAGCCAGCCGCCGTAGGGGACCCGGGGTTAGGTATGGCCACCCTACACCGACTCTTGTTAGCCCGTTGGGCAAATCGGGATAGTCGGACGAGGGTACGGGGACTATGGAGGGGCGAGATCCCTATTTTATTCTGAGAGGGCAAGGCCCTGTGCTGTTCTGTACTGTACGTTTGGGCATACCCGCTAGCGGAAACGACTGACCACGTGCCAGTGAGGGGTAACTACCCGCGCGCTTATCACGTGTGCCGTAGTCACCGCTACGTCACGACCATGACCTCGGGGTGGTAGACCAGGTGTAGGACTACCACGGAGGGACTCTCCCAGCCAGGAGAGTGCCACGTGTGCTTCCTACATCACGGGAAAACTGCAAGTAAGATCGTTCATTTAGGGAACAAGAAGATTAAGTAATATGATGGATCCTGATTAGAGATCACTACACAGCAAACCGTTATAAGATAATTGGAATCGGAAAGTAATATGTTAAGCTACTTGTTAAATGCATTTTATGTTTTAGCCACCACTCTACTCAGAGTTAGCTGACTCCAGATGTATAATCTCATACAGATTAGGGATTTGAGCAGCCCAGGTCACCGGCTGCTAAGGACGCTAGGCCTAGTCGAGCCAAACTATAGTTTCTGCTGTTAGTGAGTTTCTGTGGTTACACTTCCAGTACTTTTCCACTGTATTCTCTATCAGCTATGTACTAGTCTTTGGTTGTGATGGCTGTATTTCTGTTCTTGAAGGCATGTAATATTTTAGTATTACTGTTTTGTTTCTCGTTTTGTTGCAAATTTCTTTCTGTTTAGTTACATTACTTGTGTAGTTGTGGATTGATGCATGGTATTTGGTTATTTCTCATTGGATGACTGGGTCTTGGGATTAGTCAAGGCGAGCCGGTCTCGAGTCTTGTAGGGATCTGGGATCGGGTCGTAACACTATCTCATTTAGATATATGGTGCAGAAGTTCATGGGCTCTTCCATAAGATATCCCTCAACAATTGACCCTTTCAGCCTAGTCTTATTTAGCATGTAATCCTTTAAATTTTCAGAAACCTCTTTACCAGATACATCCATCTATATTGTACAAGTCCAACGATTCGTGCTTCATTTGCCAGATATAACGTTAAATGTATCATAATGTCAAAAAAGGTTGAAGGAAAAATTTGTTCAATCTTACACAGTGTAATATAATATGTCTGTCCCAATAGTTTAGCATTTCATCATCTAAAGCCTTTGAACATATAGCTTTTAAATATCGACTTATCTCTGTAAAAAGAATCGACCACTAGATCAAGTTGGACTCCATGTATAGCTAGTAGGAACAACACTTGTATGTAACTATTCGAATCATGACTCTTCAATCCACTAATATTTTCTGAGCTTCATTGACACAGTGCGATTGCTATGACGAGTACTCATCCGACACCCATATTTCCTTCAAAGATGAGAATATTTTTTCCCCATGTTCTTGATTCAGGCTATATAAGGCAGCTGAGAAGTCAGGACCGCTACTATCTCTTTGTCATATGTAGCTAAAGATAAATGACCAATATCTCAATGTCCTTTTCTTATTTTAATTGTGTCTTTCAGATTGTCCGTTAAATTTAAAAATATCTATATCTTTATTACAAGTCTTGTTACATTAATATTTGATAATCTGATGAATTAAAGTTGTTATCATTTGGATAATTAATGTCCTTTTACTTTAGTTGGCATTTTATTATCTACTTGTTAGAAAGTAAATTAAAATATCTCACATGTTTTTTGTTAGCTATTATTAAAATACTATAATAATGTTATGTTGTACCTTTGAATATTTTCTCATTGTCTTATTTTTGTTTCAAGTTTTTGAAGAAGGTGATGGAGTGTGATCAATTATATTCCTTTTCATAGTTTACTATATCAAATCATATTTGGACTTGCATCTACTCTGGTAGGGCTATGTTGTGCCTTAGTCATTAATTGTTGTTAAATAATACATCATGTTAAGACTTTAATATGTCTTTGGTATTTTCAGCTGTATGTTTTTTCTTTTAGGTTTATTATCTTGCATGACAAGACATGAAGTATAATGTCACCTAGTTGCAAAGTCAAGTACCTTTTGATTTTACTTCAGACATATAATAATAGAAACTTATACATGCTTGAATTAAGTTTTATTGTCCTTTGATTGTGTTGATGCCTTTTTTTTTAAAAAAAATTTATATAACGAATAAAATTATTGATGTGACAATATGAAAATGTTCGACTTTCAAGGAAAGCAAGAGATCTTTTTATTCTTATAAATACATCTTTGTATTATATACTTACTAAAGAAAATTCTTTCAAATTAAATACAATATGATTCTCCTTATACACAATTTTAGTATACTTATTTTCTAGCTTGGCTTGGAAATCAAGTTCCACGAAATGATTTAACTCTTATGTAGGCTTAGAAATGTTGAACTTGTGATTCTTTTCCTCTGCTTTGAGAGGGTTCTCCTCTTGTCTTTTCTAATCGAACTTTAAGTCTCATTGCCTGGGAGTTAGGATCCTTACTGGCCCTCTAGCATCAGTTGGGGCCCTAACCCATTGTCGAGTGTCCCCATTTTGCTCCCTTTTCACCCATCTTCTTCATTATTAGTGCATCTCTTCTCACATACACAGATGGCTTGAAGCTTGGCTCGCAGTTTTATAGTTGGGTTGACTATTTTGTTGTTGTTGTGAATCAGTTCGAATGGTTGTGGTGCAGCTAATGGCTCTTGCAATCTTGTTGAATTGTGGTCACCCTCCATCGACTACTTTTGACACTAGTGGTTGCGTCATTCATCATGCCATTGTTGCTCCTTGATCACGCTTTGTTGTCTTTTTTATTGGTTTGGTGGAGGTTGCTGGTCATGGAAGTATCGTTGTGTCTTTCTATTCTCTTTTGACTGGATAACAATTACTTTATTTCCATAATTGGCCACTCTTGATGCTTGAGGAGATTCCTTCAAACTGTTTTGGTCGAGGAACTACATCTCATCATCCTTGAAGTTTTTGTTCAACTTTGTTGCTGTCTAGTTAGTTATAGTTTTGTTTATGATTTATTTAACTTATTTTGTTGTTGTTATGATCGTGTGCATGATTTTGTTGTTCTTATCAATTATTAAAGTTATGAATGTATTTATGTGATCAAATATCATTCGATTATCTTATGATTGATATCAACAAATTTTTTTATATGTAACTTTTTTAATGATTTAAAAAAAAAGAAAATTATAACTCCTCTTCAATTTTTGATAAGACCTAAATTTTTAATTTGTGACTCTGTCTTTTCTCAAGGCTTTGTTCCTGTCGCCCTGGTTAAAAATTTTTCACCTCAGTGAAAGATTCCACTAATTCCTCGAATTTGAACGGTTACACCCTGGCGAACCCAACCCGAGTTGATTACGAATTTACGAACTCAATGAAACCTCGCCCTTTCCGGTCGAAGCGTCAACGGCACCCTACCCGTGCAGCTATCAATCCCGGCAATTCGCTTGAGCGAGGCCGCTACCGGCGCCGCCACCCCGCGACCTCGAGTTGCTGCTTCGCTCGGTCGTTAATGGAGGAGGTGGGCTCCGAGGGGGAGCTGGCGGCGGGTTACATGCGCGTCCCATGGCCGAGTTGGCAGCACTGGGACTTCGTCAGGGAATCCCTCTTCTCCTCTTCTCACGACTCCGTCGCCGCCGCTCTCGATCGCGTATGTCTCGACCACTGCCTACCTGTAAAACCCCATAAGTTTCTACGAATCCCATCATCTCACAGAGAGTTCTTCCTATCTTTTTGGTTGGTGCCGGTTTCAGATAAGTGCGTGGAGGAGCAGGGGATGCCTTCCCATGGCGATTCAGGTCACGGCGGCCATCGTCGAGATCCAGCAGAAAGATCCCTTCTTCAGGTAATTCTGAAGAGGCGCGTAAGGAATCGTTGCATTCTCCACGAAAAGTTCGCGCTTTTGATATCTGAAAGCTTGCATTTTGCTTCAAAAAGGGAAGGGGGAGTCGGTTTAATCCCGTGGACTTAACTCTGTGTATTTTATTTTGGGAGCATGGTTACTGCCCACTGTTTGTTTGAGTGCTTAAGGGTTCCTGGTTTTGGGTTCTTTGTTTCTGATTGATGGGTCTGGCTTGATAATTGTTCCTACTGGCATTTGAGTTATTAGGGACCATATCCCATCGAAGTCCTTTTTCGTTTTTGATGCTAAGCCTGCAAGTGTTTGTTTTCTAAGTTGAAATTGTCATCTTGATGTTGATGCAGCAACAGTCGGATTGGTGAAGAGGTTTACACAGAGGAGGTCTTGTCGATGCTATATAGCATGGCTATCATCAGGTAAGATTGTGTTTCCATTGTATGTTGTGGTGTGCACTTTACATGCATATACATGGATTACATATATGTTTGGTAGCATGTGTTAATTATACCTTTTGATTATTGTATGATTTCATTCTATTTGAACATAGGGTTACTTTATTTGTTCCATACTTTTGCTAGGTGTTTTGTTGGCCTAGTAATTAGGAGGGCGGCTGTTCGGTTGCATATAATCCCCAAACCTCTCAGTCAAAAATGGGTTTGTGGTGCAAGTGCTGAATGATTTACTCTATATAGGTTTGGGTTTACACGTTTTTGTTTCTAAATGCCCTTTTTCAATGGCCCGGAGGGAATGGTACAATGGTGGATCATCGATCTTGGGCAGTGGAGATCTTGGATTCAAGCCTCCCTGGTGTAAAAGAAAAAAAAACTTTTCTTCAAATCTGACATTTTCAAAAAAAGACTTCCTATGTTGGTTACTTTTCTAAGTTAGGTTTCTGAGCCTAAACTTGATCCCTTAATTGATCAAAGGACCAACCCAAATCACCCTTGAAAATGAGCTCTTAACCTTAATGGATCGCGTAAGTCACAACAAAATAATTGTCAGCAACGGAAGAGGAAAATTGGAATCTAAAAAAGGAATATTAGGTCAGAAGGCGACACTAACTGGCACTGACAGGAATTGTGTGCGTGCGTGTGGTGGGGGGGAGGGGGGTGTTAAGAAGCAAAATCTTCATCCATGAAATGTGTCATAAGAGGTGATGTTGTAAGGAAAGAACACCTTTCTTCTCATGTGGCACTTCCTATTTCTCCTCTCTCGCAAAACACCTTTCTTTACCACTCTCACCTCCTCCATCCTCATTTCCTCTTGTATGCACCTTTAGGACCCATTTTTAAGTGAAGAAAGAGGTATGGATGAAGAAGGGACTCAGAGGAAAGCGGTGCACAAGGAAAAACTCAATTGGGTAGGAACTTGAGGTACCTTTTCCTTCTTGGTGGGGCCTTATGGTTTTTTCTACTGTGATTGGGTCCAAACCTGATGTTAGTTGGGTTATTTCAGTGGTTTTGAGGTTGAAAGAGGAAGAGGAATGTGGAGAAGCAATGAGAACAAGAGCGAAGTGATGAAGAAAGTGATGTAGAGAATTCTCTCCCATTTTCTTCCCTTGATACCTGTTGCATATGCACACAATTAGGGATAAAAATGGGATGGTTGGATACTTTGAATAGTGTTTAGTGAAGGATTTATTCACTGCTGAATTGGATAGAAAATTAGGTCAAAAACATGAGTTGGAAGTTGTAATGTGCTGCTACAAACAGCAGCAGCAGAAGCAACTATATGTGCAGTGTTCATGGCTGTGCACAGCACATGCATGCTTCTTGCACGTGCTTTGCTGCGTGTTGCATTTCTTCATGATTCTTTATCATTTTTTATGGGCTTCCTATTTCCCATTGAATATCGGTAAGATTGCATAGTTTTACATTGGGTTGCCTTCTAGATAATGCAACTAAATTTTGGTTCTCTATCTTTTTCAAATGAAATAATGCATGGATTTCCATGTTTATTGCGAATCCACACTCAAACTTTCATACATCATGACTTGTAACAAGGCTGCATTTTTTTTTTTTGAAATGAACAAGGCTGCAAAAATTGATTTAGTTGGCTGATTAATCGTATTTTTCCACTGACTGAAAGAACCACATACCAAAATGAGAGTATATATTCGGTCAGGCTGATTATCTGATTAGGCAACCGATTAATTGGTCGATTGAATAAGGCATGTTGGGGTGAACCGTAGGAAGTCTACTTTTGTTCCCTTCCACATGGACGACAAGGAATTAGGGGTGTGCTCTCAGTTACTTGGCACGGATGCATGTCTATTGTCTTCTGTTTACCTTGGTTTGCCGTGAAAGGGTAAACAACTTTCCTTTGCCGCTTGGACATTAGTGATTGACAGGGTTGAAAAGAGATTGGTAGGTTAGAGTGGTTGCCTGCTATGTAGAGGAGGGAGACTGGTTTTGTTAAAGGTTGTTTTGTCTGCCATTCCTGCCTTCTTCATATCTGTCTTTAAGTTGCACAAGAAGGTTTTGAAGAGGATTGATCAATTGAGGAGGAGGTTCTTTTGGAAGGGATTATATCATATGAATACATTTTTGCACTTGGTTACTTGGGATGTGGTTTGTTGATTGAAGAAAGGTGGTTTATGTTAGTGGCACAAGAAGGGTTGTTGCTTTGTGCAATAAAAATTAAATATAAACCAGAATTTATAGATGAAACTCTTGTGGGAAAAATCTCTACCTAGATTTTCTAATCTAGGATTTTGCCCTTAAAAATCAATGGGAATCACTATAATAAAAATTATAAAATCCCTCTCTTGCTCAACCCTCAAGGAATGTTTTGCCCTTCTCTAAGAGAGAACGGGGAAACCCACAGCTTGGGTACCCAACAAACTATTCAAAAAATAATATAAAAGATCCTAAGAGCCTTTGAAGGATATGAAATTTATAGTAAGATAGAATTACTCCCTTTCCAAACTTATATGGAGTAGAGTGAGTATGCTCGTAGATTTTTGTAAAAGCAATGAGAGCACAAGAACACAAAAGAAAGCTTAGGATAGAGTGTAGGAGCAATTTGCACTAGAAAGCTTTGTTGCTTGGTGTATAGGCTTAGGAGACCTTAGGTAGGCATTTATAGGGGTAGGAGGTTGACGTGCTGTTGTGCGTGTGTGTTAAGAAGTGTCGTTATAGTCTCACTTGCAACGTCGATTTTAAAATAAGTAAACGAAGGTGAGTCCGAGTGTCGGTCTCAGGGAGGCGTGAAAATCGGATTTTTGCTTATCACTTGTTGTCACGGAAAGTGCAGAGTTTTGCTTGCGAAGGATGCGATTTTGAAAAGCAAGAGAGATAGAGAGAGAGAGATTAGGGTTAGAATGTTCCTTATTTGATCATGCAACTTGAACGGAAATTAAAGTGACAATTGAACGGAAAATAACTTTATTAATCATGCACTTGTAGTTCATAACTTACAACATTAAATACATGCTTCAAACAGAAGTAATGGAAAGCTTAAGAGAGAGAGAGAGAGAGAGAGAGAGAGAGAGAGAGGGTGGAGAGCGACGAGGCAGCCACGGCGGTGGAGGCTCCGTCGGCGGCTCGTCATCTCCGGCAATTACAAGAGGGCCTAAAGCTAGCTAAGAGAGGGGTGGAGTAGTTGTAAGGGGAGTGAATGCCTTGAATGAGTGGTTGGAGGGGGTTTAAGTAGGGTTAAGGGCTTCTTAAAAGAATGGGCTTTAGCAACATCCAGAGCGTCGCTAAAACCACTCCCAAAAGCGTCGGTGAAGCCCTCCAGCCGTCGGTTAGCCGCCCACTCTGTTTCTTATTCTCGTGCGATCCGCGGCCGCTGCGTGAGAGCCGTCCGATTGAAGATCGAATGGCTGAGATCTCTTCTTGGCTGCGCTTGGATCGTGCCTTGGGCGTGCGTGTACGCGGGCGTCATCGCCCGACGTGCGTGCCCGTGAGCTGTGGCCGCGTCACGTGGTGAAATCTCGGCTGCCTATTGCTGATCGGGCGGCCCAATTTTGCCGTGCACAACCTCCATCTTCAATTTCACGCTCTGCGTGGTTCGAACCCGCGTTACGTGCGTGCGGGCGTGCGCGCTCACCGTTGCGCCACGCCCGCGCTTTGTCGCGGGGACTGCGGGCGGGCGTGCGAATCTCGGTCGTTCGATCGAAGATCAACGGCCGAGATCTGATCTTGGCTGGATGAAGAGGTGGCGTATGGTGGAGCAGGGGTGACGTGACGCAATGTGGGCCATCTGAGGCCTGCTTTGACAAATGCTTACATAAATGGCCATTAATACAGTTTTATAAGCAATCTTGGTACATGATGCATGTAATGCTTCCATTCTACTTATGTTGTGTCTTTTATTTTTAAGATAGGCCATATTCAACATAATTATCACACCCTTATGTAGTGTTATCAGAGGTCAGTTTAAGCCTTAGGAGCAGTTAAAATTCAAATTAGAATGCAATTATTTGAGCTAGAATGGATACAATGCATTAATACAACATTTAATTGGATCAAATGTCTAAAAAAGAAGATGAGACATCTGAAAGAGGCGATTTAGATGCCTGAAGGAAGACTTATACATTTGAAATAGAAATAGGAGACATCTTAAACTGAAAATAGACGTTTGAAATTAATGGTGCAACGTTAAAAAAGTTTCTGAAGTCTAATGTTTGGATTCGATAGGGACATTTGAACAAAGGATTCATACGTCTTAAATTAATATTCAGACATCTGGAATAAAATATAGATGTCTACTAAAGCAATAGAATCAAAGAGTGAGTTCTTGGACTTGAAGCAATGAAATCAGGTTTGTCTGAACATTTCATACAGCATCTTAAATAGAGATCTCAGACGTTTGAGACTAACGATCAACATTTGGAGCAAATCAAATAGACATCTGAAAGAAAAGATCAGAAGTTTGAAAACTTGAAACATTTAATCAAGCATAAGTAATTGATGATTAATTAATCTATTAAACATTGGAATTTGAAAATATGAACACTGATGAAATTTTATAGCTTAGTCATACATCTGAATAATAAAATAGACGTGTGAAATCATGAATAGTTTAAGATCAGAAATTTTGAGAATAGATGAGTTATGGAAGGAATGATAGACATCTAATACAAGGAGTGAGACAAATAAGTTGATTTTACAAGGATTTAAAGAAATAGAAAGATTAGGTAGGTTCTAAGATATGTCCTATGATTTTTTGTAAGGTTATCAAGGATCTTTTTACATTCTAAAAAATAAAAATAATACAACAAAAACATTAAGAAAGAAATGTTGAGAAATCCATCTTCACATCTTTCTTGGACTCCATTCTTTTTCTTCATCATGATTGCACATTTTGCTTTAAGTCTTTCTTGCATCACTTGTTAAGTCTCACATAAAACATGGAATAAAATAAATTTTCATTATCAAAAATATTTAACAATATGTTAACAATAGTTTAGGCGTTGTGAGGTTGAATGATTTTTTTTGAAGAATAAGTGCCACGTGGCAGCTCTCTTAGGCCACATGGCAGTGCCATGTGGCAGTTTAGGAAGCACCCAAAGGGTCACTGGCCCTAAGGGATTTTTGTGTGGCTTTTGGTGCAAGTTTGGTATCCTTTAGTTTGGTATATTTGATTTTTGGAAAGTGCTTTTGGAGGATTTGGTCTTTTCTAGTTTTAGAAGATTTGATTAGATTAGGATTTGGTTTGTTTCTTGTTTCAGAAGATTGTGATATGGTCTCTCTTTATAAAAGAGAGCTTTTGTAATCCTTCTTTTTTGAGTTAATGCAACATCAACAACAACTCCTCTCCTTTCTCTCTCTCTCCTTCACCACTGCTGATTGCCCTTCTTCTCATTGTTTTCGATGTGAAAATAGCCCCTGTGTGGACTATTTCTCCATGCCAAGGAGACCTCTATGCCTACACGTCTGTGCCAACTCTCACATGGTGTTAAAGCCTACGATCTAGCCTCCTTGGCATGCGTGCATTTGGGAAGAAGTGTCATGCATGGAAGAGAATTTTATTCTCTTGTGCATGCTCTCTTCAAGGCCACACGTGTGTGGTTTTCCTCTTCAACAAATTCTCCTTACTACATCCAGCGCCTTACGCGGAGTAGGAGGATTATAGATTGAGGAAGATGAAGGATACCATCGTCACTGAAGCCGTGCTGTCGACGGGAGAAGGCAAGGTGGTTGTTCAAGGAACAACCATCAAGCTTCAATGCACTTCCAAGTATGTCTTATGGGCCCGAGCGTTCAAGGTATTTGTTGGGGGCCAAGACAAACTCCATGTTCTACTTGAGGAAGCACCTGAACAAAAGTACGGAGTCAATAAGAAGAAGCAAGAGAAGGAGAACTATATAGTCATGAACTGGTTAATGAACTCCGTAGATTTAGCCATTGCCTTGAATATGCTCTACAGAAAGAGCACGCATGAGATTTGGATGGCCTTAGAGAAAAAGGTTTGCCCAAAAATTTAGTAATTTACGTATTACTGATCTTTATACTCGTTTATGGATAGCTAGTCAGTGAGATCTCTCATTGACTAAGTATTATGAGAAGATAGAAGCCTTGTTTGAGGAGTTGGACATCTACGAGTTTCTTTGTTGTGACAAACAGGGGGAGACACGTGGTTTTGCAGGTTGCCAAGTTTTTATTGGGGTTGCATTCCCGTTATTGGAATGCTTATGATCAGATCCTCGCATTCGATGGAAAGATGGATCTTGAGACCATCTTTAGCCATCTTGAGAAGATGGAAGTTTTAGAAGTTGAGTTCATGTCAAAAGGTGACAACTCTACACTTGCGATTTCAGAGATAGATGCAGGGCGTGAAAGGGGACATGGTCGAGGCTTAGGTTGTGTTTACCCTCAATGCTAGTATTGTGGACATACCAATCATCTACAAGAGAAATGTTAGGACAGGTTTGGGAGGTCTCATCGTGGGGCTACTAGTACCTTACATGCTGACTCTCTCACGCCTGCCTACCTTGAGAAGATTAGGGCTATGTTTCAAGAAGAAAAGGAGAAGAAGACAGTAGTGGCCGTTGTGACGACTATCAATGTTGCCATAGAAGCAACAACTCCAGAGGTACCAAGAGGTTACATTGTGGCTTTTTTCAAAGACAAAGTGGAGAGCTCCAAGCTCGAAGAATAAGAGTGATGAGGCGTCTAGCCTCACAAGTTGTGAAAAATAAGTCATCGTCCTCCTGGCCTCGACTTGAGGGGGAGTGTGAAGAATAAGTGCCACGTGGGTAGCCCTGTCAGGCCATGTGGCAGTCTAGGAAGCACCCAAAGGGGTGCTGGCCTTAAGGGATTTTTGTGTGGCTTTTGGTCCAAGTTTGGTGTCCTTTAATTTGGTATATGTGGTTTTTGGAAGGTGTTTTTAGAGGATTTGGTCTTTTCTAATTTTAGAAGATTTGATTAGATTAGGATTTAGTTTGCTTCTTGTTTTAGAGGATTATGATGTGTTCTCTCTATAAAAGAGAGCCGTTGTAATCCTTCTATTTTGAGTTAATGCAACAATTCTTCCAACATCAACAACTCTTCTCTCTCTCTCCTTCACCACCACCGACTGCCCTTCTTCTCATTGATTTCAACGTGCGTGGACTGTTTCTCCACGCCAAGGAGATCTCCACGCCTCCACGTCTGTGCCAACTCTCACAATTTTAATGATGCTTTTCTCTTTAAGTAGATTGCACAATTGATGCAGAATGGTGGTTCTTTGTGGCAACAACTTTTGAGGGATTCCTATGGTTTTCACTTAGATTGGGAGCGGATGGCTACTCAAGTTCCTGATGTGTCAGCCTTTTGGAGGGGCCTGATCTAGGTAATGAGTAGGGTGTCTACCAACTTTCACCCGGTTGTAGGGAATGGTGGAACCTTTAAATTTTGGGAGGATGATTGGTTGGAAAATGGCATTCTGGCTGACGTGGTTCCTAGGCTTCATGCATTGTTGGGTGATAAGCATTGTTATGTGGCGGATGTTTGGAATGATGCGTTGGGTTCATGGTCTCCTGCTTTTGGTGGGATTCTCTCTGATGCTGGGATTCAAGATTTACAGTTGATGTTGTCATTGATTCAGTACTTCATGCCAGGAGCAAGGGACCCGGATTATTTGGCACGAAATGGAGGGAAGCTCTCTGTCGAGAAGGCCTATAGTTTTTTGCAGGGAGGCTTTCTTGTGGATAACTTGGACTTGGCTGTTGATTGTTTTCTTTTGGATGTTGCAAATTCCTTTGATGGTGAAGTTTTTCTTCTTGTGGTTGCTTCGTAGAGGAAGATTGGTTACCAAGGAGTGAAGGAAATAATGGATGCTTGATGCAGATACTACTTGTAGCTTATGTAGGCATGGTGAGGAGGATTGTGCGCTTCTGTTTTTGTCTTGCTGTTTAGCTTGCTCAGTTTGGATGGAGTTGGGGCTAGAGTGATTTTTACGGCCGTCTTGGGAGGAGTTTTGGGTGATCTTCAAGGAAAGTATTTAGACTGATTCCATGTCTTTGGTTAAAGCTGTGGTAGCTCTTTGAGTTATTTTGTTGCAACTAAATATATCAGTTTTTAGAGGTGAACAACCTTGGGTGGAAAATGTTATTATGGAGGTAGGCATTCTTTTTGATGGCCAGTTGCAATTGATGTAATTGTTCCTTTTTTTGCGGTTGAATGAAGCAAACGGTTACTAACCTCTAGTAACCATCCCTTTTCTGCTAAGAAAAAAAAAACCCGAGTGTGTGGAAGATTACAAGCCAATCTCTTTATTCAATATAGCTTATTTTATTGTGGATAAGATATTGGCTAATAGGTTAAGGGAGGTGGTTGATCGCCTCATCAGTAGTATGTACCATGTAGTCCACTTTCATTCTAGGTGGACACTTGGTGGACAGTGGTGCGATGGCATGTGAGATTGCCGGCTTGGAGAGGATGAGTGAGAAGGGTTTTTTATGAAAGGTAGATTTTAAGAAGGAATACAATTATTGTTCTCTTCATAAGCGTGTATTTTCAGGGATATGGATTGTTTGGATGAAGAGGTGTGTGACCATAAATTCGTTTGTTGTCTTTGTCAGTGGTAGATCGAAAGGTGGATGGATACACAATAGGGTATTAGTTTGCTTTTTATTTTGGCCATAGATGCTTTGGCCATTTGAACATCCATAGCATGTTAGGCTGATTTCTTTTTAGGGTGTTTTGTGGGCAGTCAAGACACTATGGTTCTCATTCGATGATACGTAGATGACGCTGCTTTCTTTGTGGAAGGCCTTGTAGAAGAGGCTCAGAACTCATGTATTTTGGTGGATCTGTTTGGTGATTTCTCAGGTTTTGGAGTGATTGGGGAAATCCTCCCTTGAGGCTCTTAGGATGCAGGAGGACTTGCAATCTGTAGAGATCTGGCATACCTGAAGATGCTGTTCACTGTTGATATACCTGGGTCTTCCTTTGACATAAAAGAAGCTTAGTGCCGTTGTTTACTGCTGGTAATTGATAGAATGGAGGAGAGATTGGAGGATTGGGGATCCATATTATTGTCCAAGTGAGGATGTTGCTTCTATTCAAGCTGTTGTTTTCTTATTTCAATTTTCTTTTTCTCCACCTTCCTTTTTTTAAAAGGTGGTGAAGCATTTGCAGGTTGTTTTTCTAGAAAGGGAAAGCATTTGATAGTAGAGGGGTAGCTCTTGTATTGTACCATGGTATGAAATTTGTAGGCCAACTATGGATAGGGGATTGGGTGCTTTACATCTAGGCACTATGAATAAGGCCCTGCTTGTCAAATGGATAGTACGCTTGATGGGAATGCAGAATGATGTCCTTAATTCCTTTTCATATGTTACTACAACCTAAAGCTGGCATGGGAGGACAGTGTCTAGCCGAGTAGAGGAGCTTCATGTTTTTGGAAGGGCTTGATACGCTTTTTGCCACTTGTGCGATTGTTTTTTATGAAAGGGTTTTGTGATCATTTTTTGATCCAAAGTTAGGAAGTGAACTCTTCAGATTTTGGTTAGATGGTTAGATTAGTGGATTTTCACTTTTTAAGCCCTTTCCAAGGCTCTTTGCATTAGCATCAGACATTGAGGCCTCAATAGTAGATTTTTGGAATGGTGTGTCTTGGTCTTTTTAATAGAAGCCTATCCAAGTAGTGAAATGGAGGACTTCTTGCTACTATAATAGGAGTTGGTTGAGTTTCGTCCAACAACAAGTTAAGGAGATGGATATGTGGGAGGATGATTTCACCATTAAATCTGCTTATAAATTGTTTTAAGCTGGTGGAACACAATGGGGTGTTCACTACCTCAGAGTTTGCTGGTTGATTTGGAACGTAAGGGCTGTTCCGTTTAAAGTGAAGATCTTTACTTGGCCTTTATTTAGAGAACAGACAATGATGAAGGTGTGCCACTGCCTATTGGAAGATTGCATCACATGCCAATACCATGTGTTCCCTCTGCCATAATGGTTAGGATTGCTCATCTCTTCTTGGTTGTCCTTGCATTCAAGAAGCTTGGAATTGGACTACTATGAGCTGGACAATCCCTCTTCTTTGTTGGAGTTTTGGGAGTCTTTTGGCATTGAAATCTATAGATATAAAAGTAACCAAGTGTATCTGTTGCTTGTTTTGTGGTCCATTTGGGTGCATCTAAATGGAGCCATTTTTATGGGGGAGAGGTTCCATGTAGACAATGCTTTGTATCAAGCCTTGTCATTTTGGGAGCAGTGGTCTAATTTGAGAAGTGGCTTAATGAATTTAGAGGATCACCAGTGTTATTTGTAGGGGGGAGAGGTGATAATGCTTTGTATCAAGTGTTGTCATTTAGGGAGCAGTGGTCTAATTTGTGGAGGGGCTTAATGAATTTAGAGGATCTCCAAGTTCGAGTGATCTTCCTTTTACTTTAAAAAATTTTATAAATCATTTTGAATAAAGGTCATTAGATAATTAAATAAATTCTCTAGGCAAGGCACCTTTTTGGAGGGGTAGTTCGAAACCCTCCATGTATTGCCTCCTCCATACAAACTCCATAGCTAAATCTATGTCTTCCTTTATTAATACCTAGTGGTGTGGGAACTTAGGCGAATCTATTAAGGCTGGGAGCTTGATTAGGACTGACACAAAGTGTCTCATCAATCTCCAAATGCGACATGGCCTCTCTAATCACTTTGCGTCACTAGGAGATGGCATGGATATCAAATATAAGATGGAGGATGGCTTGGCAAAAGGAGCACCTTGGTTGTAAAGGGAGAAAAATAGTTAAACAACCTTGTCTTGAATAGAGCCTAGTCCCTCCATACAATTTCCATCTGTATCCATTAGCATGTCAATGTAGTTACGAGTTTCATGCATGTTATCTTACCTGCCTTATAATGAAAAGCTAAATGATCTCTTAATTAAAGTTAGGATTCTACTTATTTGCTTCCACATGGAGTCTTCTAAGTCGAAGGAAGAAGTTGAGATTTTCATGGTTTTAGTTGGAGTATCTAGATGTGCATGACATTGTCTTGGAGAATTTGAATAGGGGGATCTTTTATTTTGTTCGTGTACCTCCTCTTCCTAGCAACAAGTATGGTTTAAAGGATTCACCACCAAGTTAGCATAGATAGAGTCTAACAATATACTCTCCGAGGATAGCTCCGTTTGAGGTTAATATTGGAAGTTGACATTCTTTAAGGCCTCCCTTAATTGCTTGCTAATTAGCTAGTACCCTGAATTGGAGGTTCCCTTCGATAGGTAAGTTCAAGGTTCTCATTGTATCTTCTATGTAGTTGAGTAGTTTTGTTAATGATAGAATTAATGTAAGGAAGGATTATGACGTGACAACACTGCAAGAGCTACTTGCATGTAGCAGTTATTGCTACATGCAAGTTGGTGGTAATAGACCATGGTAGTGGTAAACACCTAAATCCATGTAAGGTTCACCAAAGCATGGTCCAAGCTTGCCATAATCCTCTTGGGACCTTTGCTTGAATTTGACCTTGTCTAGGGGCAACCATGGCATCGATTTCTAGATATCCAACCTTGTTGATGTAGTCACTAAAGTCAACTAGTTGGTTTCTTGTAAGGAGCCATACTTCCTTTTTCCCCTTTGCCAATCTTACTACATTGAGGTCCTTATGGTTGAGTTAAGGGGATGAAAGAAAGGTGCAATGCTTGCAATCTCTTCGAGAAGGGCCCTCTATTAAGAAAAAGCTCTCTCCAAAGGTCATGCCTTTTGCTTGTTGCATTAGCATGATAGATGATGAATACAACTAGCAAAAGGCCGTCCTTGTTGTTACACATCACTATGAGGCATTGAGATGTGGACTACATTAGGAACATATCCCAACTAAAGGGCACTAAAGGAGCATGGTGCACCCTATGGAGGTGTTATTAGAAAGGAGGCTTCATCCACTTGGAATGGACATCCTCAAATGTCCCAAGTTTGATGGTGAATGTGGGTTTCTACCATGCCAACCAGGTTTGTCGAGTTAGTGTCCATCTCATGAAAGAGGGTACAAAATTGGAAGGTTTATCAGCCCTTTATGGTTATAACTGCTAATAGACATTTGTAATTGTTTGAAGGGGAAGGCTTTCAACCCCTTATTCTTAGTGATGTTTGTCTGATCTCTTTTAGGAAAAGGTGTTTGTTCAATCTCCATCATTAGCTTCCATGTTAGTTCTAGTTGGACCTTGTATGTCACCTTCCTTAAGGTCTACGCTAATGAAGGATGCACTATTAAGCTCATCTTGAATATGCTTATTCCAATTAAATTTGACTTTGGGACCCTTCAACTTCTCATGAGGCTAGAAGAAGATGGACACCTGAGGATGATTCTGTGTGTCTTCTGCAGGGATGCAATTGAGGACATTAATTATCCCTTCTTTATGTGTACTTTTGTCTAGGAATGTCGGAGGGCCATTACGGATTGCTTAGTTGATTTTAGCTTGGAGTTTGGCTTTTGGACTAGCCTGCAAGACCCCCTTGTTGATGTCTCAGGGTTGAGGAAGGTGTTCTTGTTACTTTGGTGTATTTGGTTGGAAGGCAATGGTGTCATCCTTTGTGGGGAGAGAGCTAGCTTGTAGAGGGAGTTATCTACCATCTTACTTCTCTACTTATTGAAGTAGTCAACTCTAATTTTTTAATGAAAGGGTGGGTTAACATTCCTTGTTAACCCCTTTTTCCTTTTCAAAAAAGAGAAGTTTTCATGAGGCACTGAGGGCCCTTTGTGAGAGGATAGGTACCTAAAGTTGACATTTGTTTTTCACTCCAATAAGCGATGAACTTAAGAGGTCCAAGATGACCAAATCTTGCATCCTTGGAAAGGCCTTTCCTAGAAGGTCTAGTTTGATATGTAGTGACCTCCTTTGGAGGGGTAGCAACCTTTTGCTTTTCCATGCAAGTGGGTTGCCTCGAGGAAGGGGAGGGGTTGCACTAGCAGGCATCACCTGTTGACATACCATCAATTGGTTGCTTTGAATTTGAGGATAAACAGGAGTGGAAAGTTCCATCAAGATGACCAAAAAGAAAAGGTTGACTCATTTTTCTTGGTGATTGGAGGGTAGGAGGGCAGAGACTAATTTGGCCAAGAAGGGGGGTGGAGGGTGGCTACCATTCTCAACCTTAAAGGCATCCACACAAGTGCACCTCAAATTGGAGTAGGCGAATGCTTTGCAGTGGGTTCAATGAAAACCAAGCAATGGTGATTTGAAGCAATGTGGCTTTTAGTTGCAATGTTGCATTAGAGTGTGGTGGTTTTCTTGCAATGCTAATAATGATTCTTGCATTGTAAGAAGACCACAGTTTCAAGAGGATAGAGGACTTGATTTATGTCAGGATCTTGTCAAGAACCTCATGCTTGAAATGGTGTCTTACCAACATCTTGGAACCATGAGAAGACCTTGGTAGAACGAAGATCCATTCTTGGCAATTTAGTCATAGTCCTTTTTTTTGAGAAGATTTAGGCCCCGTTTGGCAATGGGGTTAACCCAGGTTAATGGTTATCTCAAGTTTTTTCCAAGTTTTTCCCATCATTTCAACACAAACTCCTATATAATAATTTCCAATCATTCCCACTTACTTTTACTATTAAAAAATACCCACTACACCCTTCATTCTCACTTTTAATATTAAATAAATATTCACTAACATTCTCTACTCCCACTAATACTATTAAACACATATTCACCAACATCACATCAATACACCAATCATTTTAACTTTGTACTTAACCCTCTCCTTATTCCATCACTCAAACAAACACCATTTCTACTTGTTCCATTTTAACTTCCCTTAACCCCATTACCAAACACAGCCTTAGTCATAGCCCTTATTGAGATCAAACCTTCTAAGTAAGCACCCATTGTCTCACAAGGACAGCTCAAGGATGCTCCTAGATTTCTATGCTTTCAAGAAGAATTGCTGTAGATGTGGAGGAAAGGCCTTCCACAAAGAAATATAGAACCACAAAATTTTGCCACTTCTACTTAATAGCCATTAATGCAAAGGTAGGGATCCCAATAGATCTTAAATCGCTAGCTCTTGACGGAACATACTCCAAACTCCAAATGGCAGGGGGCTTATGTTTTATGCTGAAAGGGAACACCAAGAAGTGATGGAGAGCCGCGATTCCTCCTTAGAGTGGTGCCTTGGTTTTAAAGTGAGGGGATGGAAGAGAGGATGAGAAGGTTAGATATGGAGGAAGGAGTGGAGGGTGAGAGGATGGAGGGGTGTTGGGTGGACAGGTGCCACATCAGCCTTGATTTCTTCTTGAGCTGCCACATTCCTCCATTTTAACTACCATTAGTTAGTCGAAAACTTTGATATTCCACCTTGCACCAAAAGGATATGAAACTATAGAATAGTCCATGAACTTTTGAAATTTCCAAGATAATCTAAAAGCTAGCTTACAAATTTCTTCAAAGATTTTGAAGTTGCTATTTACTTCAGAAGTTACTCTTATTGCTATTTAATCGTTATAATTGGAAACTTGCAAGGATTCATTTCATTGGAATAATTTTAGATTAGTCAAGAATCTTCTTGATGTTCTGTTCTTGAGTCTACTAGTCCACTTGGGGTTTTTAGCTCCTTTCTTGCTCAGTTGAGTTTAAGGGAGGATATTTTGTATTTTATTTTTAAGAAAGGGAAAAGGACGAAGAAAAGAAGAAAAAGGGAGAAAAACAAGGAGAAAAAAAATGATAGAAAAAGGAAGAAGATGAAGGAAGAGGGGGGCATCACCTCTGTTACATTTCTCTTTCCAACATGGTTGGATATTCTTTATGAGCCCGATAAGTACAAGAGAAAGGAAGAAAGTTACAGTACAGAATTTGTACACAACTACTTTTTCGGTATCTTTATTCGTTGGGTTAAGGGCTATAATTGCCATTGTGTTTTTGCTCCTGGTGGTTGGAATTCTGCCTTAATTAGATGTTGCTAACTTTCTACTTGGGTTTGGCTCTTGTATTGCTTGGGCTTGTGCTGTATACTACTGGGGATTGATGAGGGTAAAAATTGCCTTCATAGGTTCAATTCTTCATTCATTTTTTATTTATTTTGTTCCTGTGGTGGGAACGGGGGAGATTTTCAGATTTTGGCAGGATGATTGGACAGGACAAGGTGTGCTTGTTAGAAGATTTCAGAGGTTGTTTGCTTTATCTCAGAACAAAGAGGCATCTGTGGCCAAGGTGTGGGAAGGTGGGTGGTGCCTGCGCTTTGTAGGAAACCTTTCAGATGCGAGAACTCATGATTTTCAGGTTTTGCTTGAAGAGTTAGAAGGGCTGCAACCGGCTTCTGGTACAGATATGTTTGGTTGGGATAAAGGTGATTTCTCGGTAGGGGTTGCCTACTGGAGATTGTCCACTGGAGATTCCATGGTTGAGTTGGATCTGGTGAGGGACTGCAGACAGATTTGGAAGGCCGCGTGTCCTTTAAAGGTCAAGATTTTTGTCTGGCTACTTAGGAGGAGAAGGCTTGTGACCAAGGTTTGGAGGCGAAATGGACTCCTGGAGAGAGTAAGGTCTGCCCTTTGTGTGAAGGTGGGGAGGAGATAGATCACCTTTTTTTCACTTTCCTGTTTGTGGTGCAGATATGGGACCGGGTGGGAGCGGGGTGGTGGGAATGTCGATCTTTTGAAGATTTTTGGTACAGCTTTAGAAGTGGAGGAGGTGATGTTGGACGGATTGTCTTCCGTACAAAGGAGAGGGCTAGATCGTTGGCAGTGTTATGGGGCATTTGGTTGGGCAGGAATGCTATGGTCTTTAGAGGCTAGAGACCTTATGTGGAGAATTTTGTTGAGTCTGTTATTTCCTTGTTTAATTTTTGGAGTGGATCCTTGTGAGTGGGGGACCTTGGGGTCTGCCATTTGTATTGGCGATGGCTGTTAATTCTATAATTTATATATTTGGGTAGTTATCACTTTGGATAACTGCCCTTTTCTTTTTCAAAAAAAAAAAATTGTTGAAGGAAATGAAATGTCTTATTTCGTAAAAGAAATCCTATACCTCTTTTATAGAGAGAGGTGAGGAAAAATATTACATGATTCCAATCAAAAATAAAAATTACATAGACACCCTTATAACATAATGTAACACTCCCCCTCAAGCTGAAGCATATATATCCATATGCTCAGCTTGTTCCTACACTTCTCAAACAAGGGGCGTGACAAAGGCTTGGTGAACATGTTTGCAGTATGTTCTGACGAGGCTAAATAGGAAGTGTGAAGTAGGCCCTGCTAAATCAAACTTTTAGTATAGCGACAGTGTACCTCCACATGCTTCATCCGTTCATGAAACATCGGGTTATTGGTTATATAAGTGGCAGCTCTGTTATCACAAAACATCTCCATAGGCTCCTCAATAGTAACATGGAGATCCTTCAACAATGATTATATCTAGATCATCTCAGCAGCAGTACGTGTCATAGCACGGTACTTTGATTCGGCATTAGAACGTGACGCAATGCTCTACTTCTTGCTTCTCCATGTCACCAAATTTCCTAAAACAAAGGTACAGAAACTTGTGGTTGACCTCATGTCTCCAATATTACTTGCATAGTTGGCATCAAAGTACCCAACAACAGTCAGAAGAGCTCCTTTCTGAAACAAAAATCTCTAGCCTGGAGCCTCCTTGACATACCTCAACACTTGCATCACTGCCTGCCAATGCTCATCTATAGGCATATCTAGAAACTGACTCAATTTGCCTACTGTAAGGCTAATATCTGGCCTAGTAATAGTCAGATAGAGCAAATTTCCCACAAGCTACTTATATGTCTTCTTGTCCATTAGTCGAGTAGACTTATCAAATAGGTGAACCTTTGAATCCATAGGGATATTTGCTCCCGTAGATCCAAGCATGCAAGCCTCCTGAAGAATATTCAAAGCATACTTCCTCTGAGACATGACAATTCCCTACTTGCCTGTGGCAATCTCAATACCTAGGAAGTACCTGAGTCTCTAAAGGTCCTTCATAACAAATTGCTGTGCTAAATACTCCTTGACCTGGGATATACTAGCCACGTCATCACCTGTGAGAATAAGGTCATCTACATACACAAATAGAGCCACAACACCCTTACTAGTCTTTCTCACAAATAGAGATTAGACGAAGACCTCTATAACCCAACCACATACAATGCCTCTGATAAGCGCATGAATTATGCTCTGGGACTCTACTTCAGGCCAGAAATTGCTTTACTCAGTCTGCACACGCACTCCCACTAAATCTCAAAATGTGGGGGCTGCTGTAAATATATCTCCTCCTGAAGATCGCCATACAAGAAAGCATTTTTGACGTCCAACTGATGAAGTGCCCATCCATAGTGCGCAACCATAGAGATAAGAATGATAATAGTAGAGATCCGAGCCACTGGCAAGAAGGTCTCAAAGAAATCCACTCCATAAGTCTGAGTGAATTCTTTGGCCACGAGATGTGCCTTGTATCGAGAGATAGACCCATCATGGTTGTATTTCAAGGCAAATACTTACCTTGCTCCAACAAGATGTGTGCCAAAAAGTAACGAGACCAACTCCTAAGTGCCTGTGTCATGAAGGGCATACATTTCTTCTTTCATTGCCGCCTTCCAATGTGGATTCATTAGTGCCTGCTAATAAGATGCGGGAATCTCAGAGGTAGACATCGCAGTAGTAAAGGCATGAAATGCAACACCCAAGGAGTGGGTAGACATTGCACTTCCAGCCACATGATAATGAGCACAAGAGCGAGGGGCTTTCCAAATGGCAATAAGAACATCAGCATCATTAGGTGGACCTGGAGAAACATTAATAGAAGTTTTGTCTGTGGGCTCAATACGTACCTGATTAGGGGAGGACTGTGGTGGCTTAGGAGGGACAGAGGAGGGGGGGAGTAACTTTCTCTCTCTGATATGTAGAGCCCTTAAATATTCTTTCATCTGGAGGTACAATTTTGAGTGAACTGGCAGGCTACTCTGGAGTGGTACTATCGACCTGGAAATCATCCATGGATATAGGAGGGACAAGCATAGGTGCAGCAATTTCCACATTACGTAGTTGATGAGCTAATGTGGAAAAGTAGGGCATGGGCTCATGCAATGTAATATTCGCACTAACATACTGCTTCTTATGGATCAGGTCAAAGCATTTGTACCCTTTCTGTGTTCGATAATAGCCAAGAAACACACTTTTGACTGCTTTGGGGGCAAGCTTGTCATGTCTAGGTCCAAGTAAGTGAACAAAAGCAACACATCCAAATATCTTGGATGGCACCAAGAACAGATCAACATCTAGATATAACATTGTCTAGGGTACTTGTTCATGAAGCACAGAAGAGGGAAGCCGATTAATGAGATAACATGCAGTCGGTACTACATCCCCCCCAGGAGAGATGTGGGACACTATTCTGAATCAACAAGGTACGAGCTGTATACAGAATGTATCTATGCTTTCGTTTTGCCACTCCATTCTATTGTGATGTCTATGGGCAGGAGATCTGGTGTATAATACCAAGAGAAGCATACGGAATGCTTAGTTGCTTGGTATAAAATTCTAGTGCATGATCTGTTTTGATAGTCTTTATACACATATCAAACTGAGTTTTTACAAAGGCAATAAACTGAATGATAAGAGAGCTAACATCTTACTTATTTTTTATCAAAAATATCCATGTTAAATATGAAAAATCATTCACTAATAGCAAATAATATGTATGACCATGTTTGTTTGCAACACAACTTGGACCCCACACATCACAATGCACTAAGTCAAAACAACCAAAACTGCTAGAACTTGTAGATGCTGGAAAACTGGCTTTATGGTGCTTCCGTAGCTGGCAAGCATCACACTGGGTCTTGGTAGCAGGAGAGAGATGTGGAATGAACCGACGTAGCTTCTCTAAAGAAGGATGACCTAATTGTTTGTGCCACTGCAAGGCACTTCCAGGAGAACTCATCTGACATGCTACAACAATTGGACTCTGAGTTAGCTTGTAGACACCCCCTTCTCATATCTGCCACCAATTGTCCTCCCCATCATGCGGTCTTGAAAGGTACACCCAACATCATCAAAAATCACAAGATAGTTCAACTGTTTAGTAATAGTATTAATAGAAAGCAACTGCATGGCCATATCAGGTACATAATATACATCTGAGAGATGCATAGTAGGACTAACTACCACTCCTCCCTTATCACTGATAGGAGCATGCCTGCCATCTGCCAGTTAGACTGAATGTCCCTGTGGAACTCCCTGCACGTCTCCAAAACACTGGGAATTCCCAGTGAGATGATTTGACGCACCTAAATCTATCAACTAGGTATTAGTCATTCCTGAAGAAGCAGAAGCATAGGCTGTTGTGTTTGAAGATTGGCCTTGATCATGTGTCTGTTGGGCCATGCATTGAACTATTGAATCATAATCTGCCTTTGCAAGTGTAATGGGGCGTAGTCTCTGAAACAGTAGTAACAGTGGCCTGGTGACGTGCGGTTGTGCGTGTGTTTTAAGAAGTGTCGTTATAGTCGTACTTGCAACGTCGGTTTTAAAATAGGTAAACGGAGATGAGTCTGAGTGTCGGTCTCAGGGAGGCGTGAAATCGGATTTTACTTATCACTTGTCACGGAAAGTGCGGAGTTTTGCTTGCGAAAGGTGCAGTTTTGAAAAGCGAGAGAGAGATAGAGAGAGATTAGGGTTAGAATGTTCCTTGTTTGATCATGCAACTTAAGCGGAAATTAAAGTGACAACTGAATGGAAAATAACTTCATTAATCATGCACTTTTAGTTCATAGCTTACAACCTTAAATACATGCTTCAAACAAAAGTAATGGAAAGCTTAAGAGATAGAGAGAGAGAGAGGGTGGAGAGCGACGAGGCAGCCACGGTGGTGGAGGCTCCGTCGGCGGCTCATCGTCTTCGGCGATTATAAGAGGGCCTAAAGCTAGCTAAGAGAGGGGTGGAGTAGTTGCAAGGGAAGTGAATGCCTTGAATGAGTGGTTGGAGGGGTTTAAATAGGGTTAAGGGTTTTCTAAAAGGAGGGGCTTTAGTGACGTCCGGAACGTCGCTAAAACCACTCCAAAAGCGTCGGTGAAGCCTTCCAGCCCGTCGGTCAGCCGCCCGCTCTGTTTCTTCTTCACGCGCGATCCGCGGCCGCTGCGTGAGAGCTGTCCGATCGAAGATTGGACGGTTGAGATCTCTCCTCGGCTGTGCTTGGATCGTGCCTCGGGCGCGCGTGTGTGCGGGCGTGATCGCCCGGCATGTGCGCGCGTGTGGGCGCTCGCGAGCTGTGGCCACGCCGCGTGGTGAAATCTCGGCCGCCAGTGCTGATCGGGCGGCCCAATTTCGCCGCACGCAACTTTAGTCTTCGATTTCACGCTCCGCACGGCTCGAACCCGCGTCGCGTGCGTGCAGGCGTGCGTGCTAACCGCTGCGCCACGCCCGCTCTTTGTCGCGGCGACTGCGGGCAGGCGCGCGAGTCTCGGCTGGATGAAGAGGCGACGTGCGGTGGAGCGGCGATGACGTGGCGCAATGAGGGCCGTTGATCTTCAGATCAACGGTCAGAACTTCTTGGGCCCATTGTAGGAGCTCTGGATGTCGGATTTGGCCGATCTTGAGTCTGTTGGACTCCGTTCGTCATTCTGAATCCATCCGTGCGGTCCGATTGCTCATATGAGGCTTGCTTTGACAATTGCTTACACAAATGGCCATTAATACAGTTTTGTAAGCAATCTTGGTACATGATGCATGCAATGCTTCCATTCTACTTATGTTGTGTCTTTTATTCTTAAGATGGGCCATATTCATCATAATTATCACCCCCTTGTGCAGTGTTATCACCTGGTTGGCGACAGTTAGCCTCCCAAGTTTGTTTAAACACTTGGCCTCAACATACCAAGCCGACTACAATACGTGCAAGTAGGCTTGCCACGAGTACCATCATCACATCCTCTTCCTCTACCATGAAAAGGACCCTGTTTGTCATGAGTACTAATAGCTGCATAGGCAGAGGAAACAGGAGTAGAAGTCACTTCATGTGTAGCCTGCACCTGTAATCTGCTCAACCTCCTGTACATCTCCTCAATACGTGGTAACTTTGATAAGATGAGAATATGAGATCTAACAGTTGCATAATCATCACTTAGGTTTGCAAGAAACATATAGGTAGAAAATTCCTTTCTTTGATCCCTGCAAGTAGTAGAGGTGTACATAGGTCGACATGCATTATATTGCTCCAGTAGCCCCTTCATAGTAGAGTAGTACTGTGAAAGGGTCATATTCTCCTGCTTCAAATAGCATAAATCATAATGAACCTGAAATAGTTGAGTGGAATTGAGTTCATGTGAATATGCTATCTTTAGACCATCCCACATCTCTTTAGTAAATTTATAGTACATAATCTCATCACTGATTCGAGGAATGACAATATTTAGTATCCAGGCTCTTACCATAGCATCATCCTTGTTCCATGTGGCATACTTGCCTATCTTCTGCTCGGGTGGCATCTCAGTGGGCACATGTTGCTTCTCATGTCCTTCCACTGTCATAAGAAAAGTCTGGGACCAACGGGGATAGTTGGTCTCATCTAACTTCACAATGGGTGCAAAAAATGGGCTTTTGTACACACTTGTGTCTCCAACCTGTCCACCTTGCCTTAAGGTTACTCCTGACTCAGAAGAGGAGGCCACATTGTACCTTCAATGGTCACAACTACCAAGACTAGTGCAGAAATCAGATCCGAAAACAATCACAACTTGGGGAATATATACCCTAAAAGCCCGCAAACACGTGGTAAAATACTTCTCAATGCACCAACGGGGAATACACACCCCGAAATATCATTCAGGGGGATACACACCCCAGATCTAAGAGAAAGTTCTGAAATATATCATCAAACCACCATGCTGGGGATTCTTGGGTCTAGAACCATTAAACGGTCTCTAAGAATTCTCTACTCAGACAGAGGCGCTCATGTGCCAAACACGAAGGCAACGAGAGAGAGAACATGTTACGACCCGGTTCCCGAATCCCTACAGGACACGAGATCGGACCGACTCGACTGATCCCAAGACCCAGTCGTCCAACGAGAAAGTAACCAAAAAGCAGGAAAGTAAACCACATTCACTATGCTAAGCAACTATTAGTAAAAAGGTACAACAGTAAAGTAAAAACTGCTACAGTACATATCACCACCACAACAGTAGAAAGTAACAAGTAAAGGAACATAAAGAACAGAAAGTAAAGGTACAAGAGTCTACTCACTACAACAGAAAGAAGTACGACGAAGAAGCTATAAGTACTGCGCTCTACTGGGTTCAGCACCCTCTGTAGCCATATGCTCTGGCTGCTCAACACCTGGACCTGAAAAGGTTATGAGTACACAACGTCAGCGAACGCTGAGTAGAGTGGCAACCAACTAACTAAAGCAGTAAAAGTGGACAGGTAGCTGTTGTTTTTCAATTACTTTCTTTAACTAATTATTCGTTTTTACCACTTGGTTTATTTATCAGGTTTCTTTCTTGATTTCGAATGTTCCTCGTGGGAACGATCTTGATTGCAGTCTTTTCCGAGGAGTAGAAGGCACACGTGGTGCTCTCCTGGCCAGGAGAGTCCCCTGTGGTGATCCTACACCCAGTCAACAACCCCAAGGTCATGGACAAATGTAACGGTGACTACGGCACGCGAGATAAGCGCACGGGTAGCTACCTCGCACTGGCACGCGGTCAATCGTGTCCGTTAGCGGGTGCGCCCAAAGTACAATACGGAACTAGTATAGGGCCTAGCCCTCTCAGTAACAGGGGTCTAGCCCCTAAGAACCAAACAGGGGTCTCGCCCTTCTACAGTCCGCGCACCCTCACCTGACTACCCTGGTTTGTCCCGTGGGCCTAATAAGTCGGTGTAGGGCGGCTAGCTGAACCCCGGGCCCTGTGGGGTGGCTAGCTCTTTCCCTACACTAGTAGCTCTACCCGGTACCGTGTACGCGAGGGTCAAGAAGTCGGTACAGAGTGGCCAATTCTAACCCCGGGTCCCAACCTAAGGGCGGCTAGCTCCGCTCTGCACTAAACAGGGGGACAGTTGGTCTCCTTGGTACTCTGTACTCAAGGGCCAGCTCACTTCCCCACTCACATTTCCAGATCCATTCCATTTATTTTCAGGAGCTTTACTTCTAATTCCCCGTAGGGTTCATGCTCATATTCCTCATGCCAAGTCATACCAGGTTTTATCATTTCTATTTCCATTCTCAGGTTATACATATACAGCTCGTATTTCTATCGTTCACATTTCCATATACAGGTTATACACAGGTAGCTCGTATTTCCATCATTCACATTACCATTCTCAATTTATATACATGCAGCTCGTATTATGTCATTTAACGTATACAACAGGAAATTTACATGCAATAGTTAGCTAGCACAAGTACTTCATATTTCACAGGCAGCTGTTATTCATTTACAGGCAATTGTTATTATTCTATTTACTCATTCAAGACTGCAATTCAATCATCCAATACAGATATTTCAAGTGTTTCTCGTCCTAGGATTAATGCCATATCCTAGGTTCTAATCATTCATTCCACACATGCATTTAGGTTATAATTAAATTAGTGGGAAGCCACTCTACCAGTAAACTTAGGAGTATTGGGGGCTTGAACGACAGGCTCACTGCCTCAGCAAGCCCCAAACCCGCAACGGAACGAAGTCCTATAATAAGGAACAAATACAAGGGAATTATCAGAATAGTATGGGAAGCCTTCTAACAAGTAGAGGAACTCACAAGGAACACAACGTATCTTAATTGCGTAAAATGGAATTCAAACGGACCCTAAACGGGTCAGAAATAGGGTTTCTGCCTCAAATCAGACGTCTGGAACAACTTCCAGACGTTTTAAAAGTGTTCAGTATCATACCTAAGTTTCTGCGCCAATCCTCAGACGTCCAGGAACTCTTCTGGACCGTCTAGACTCAGCTCTAGACGCCCGACCACCTCTCCGGATGTCTGGAAGTGCTTCCCGTCATCTGGTACGTCGTCCAGACGTCTGAAATGCGTGGGCAGGCGTGTCTCGCGCCTTCCCGAAGCGAATCCTGCACGAAATCACGCAATCTTCTCAACAGGGCATGCCACAGGGTATCAGCAGAGCAGCCTGCATAGCCGTATCCGCAAAGAGGACGTACCTTCGCGAAGCCCTCTCCTCAGATGTCTGGAACCACCTCCAGACGTCCGCACCGTCGTCTAGAGGTCACTCCAGACGTCTGATTATGGGAAAAACCTAGAACCAGAACTTGCTTCCGCTGCTCTCGCGCTACGCGTGGCCGCGCCGCGCCCCCTCGCCTATAGCTCCGGCTGCAGCAATGTCGGGGAGGACCTCCCTGATGCACTCCTTCGCCTTGCGCACGCGCCACTCCGGCCGTGCGCTCATCGGTGAGCTCCCACGCGAGCTCGCGAGCTCACCTCCTCCTCTCCTTCTCATGCCGCTCCTCCTCTACGCCGCTCTCGCGCTCTCGCTCGCTCTGGGGAAGAAGAGAGGAAGGTGGCTGGTGGCTGAGAAGTAAGGAGAACGACAGAGGAGGAGGGGGTTTTATAAGGTTGGGGTTAGGGTTTGCTTGGAGGCGGGGGAAGAAAGAGGAGGAAAAACGAGAGGGTACTGTCTGCGCGCAGCACGCGTGCAGACGCGAGCTTGTACATAAAGATTTTGATTTCCAGACGTCTGACCAGACATTTGACCCACAGTCCAGACATCTTAAAAGGCTCAAACAACACGGGTCTTAACAGAGCACAACCGAAAGAGGAGGCGGCTAGGGACTGCGGTTTGGGAGGGTGCTGCCGGTCGGAGGCCGCCTGAGTGGTGGGAGGGCTGGCTGCAGGAGGCCTGGGTGACGGCCTGGGAAATGGAGTTGGCCTGGGTGGCCTAGTCGGTTGCCTGGGCTATGGAACGGTGGGAGGAGGTGGCCTAGGTGGCTGTGGGCTGCGTGGGTGACGCTGCTAACGGTGGCAGCTGTGGTAGTTGGTGGGGGGGACGGTGGAGGGTTAGGGTTTTCTTTTAGGTGGTGCCCTGAACTTGGCTCCGATACCATGTTGATGGAAATGAAATGCTTTATTTTGTAAAAGAAACCTTACTCTTCTTTTATAGAGAGGTGAGGAAAAATATTACATGACTTCAATCAAAAATAAAAATTACATGTACACCCTTATGACATAATGTAACAATTATTGATGTTAATTTCGTTTCAAGTATTTTAGGTAAGATGCCATGATTCAGAAAGGGAACAAAGCTACAAATTACCAAAGTTGTAAAAAAGTCGGATAACAATGGAAGCACAATTTGCTTAATCTCCAAGATCAAAATGATAGTTAAAGCATCTGAATATTCTGACGAATACTAGAGAAAAGACAATCTGAGTGCCTCATTAAGTCAGGAGAAAAAACAAAATTTGAGCATCTTAAGTTAGAAGAAAAGGCAACATCCGAGTGCCTACTGCCTGGAAAGGATCTACTCCTGTCTGAGCTAACAGACTACATCTAAGTGCCCATTGCAGAGAAAGTATCAACTCTTGTCTGGATCAATAGACTATGCTCGACTACCCATTGTGGAGAAAGGCTGACTTTGTATGTTTGTGTACCCATTGGAGAGAAAAGACCAACTTCACCATATGATATGAATAATTATAATAACTTCAATTATACTCGGAAATTGATCCTTATTCTACTATATTTGAATTTGATAATCTGAAAGTTGAAATTCTGACATGCCCAAGAAGGCATTCGATGCTGACAAGTCCAGACAAATCAAATTAGAATTACAAATTGAGTAACATAATACAAAGAATGTAGACAAGGCTGTGGATACATTGCAATTGGATTGATATGTCAAAGGACATGTCAGCAATGACTATGTCAAAGATCCAGGTCATCATAAAATATATCGAGGAAATCACAAGTAGTAGATGCTCAATGGATAGGAAGTTGGCAGATCTAAATAATGTGGAAGCAATAATCAAAGTAATAAACAATCGCATAATGCTTGGGTTTACGTGTAAACCCCACTCACGAAGAGTAGGGAGAAAATCACGGGAGAAGTGCCTTATGGACATGTGTTTCTGTTTATTTCTTTTCAAAAGAATAAGTGGGGGGTACATGTCTATTTATAGGCCACCACACACTAACAAAAGTCTCACTCTACTATGTGGGATTAAACCACTACACATTTATCTCAACATTCCCCCTCGAGCTGGAGCATGGAATGCTTAGCTTGTAACACAAAGAAATCCATTCTATACAACAAAACATAACCTCTGGACTGGTTCTTGCTTGTAGGTGGGCACACGGGCTAGACCTGCTGAAGGAACTACTGTAGTTGACTCTAACAATGGCCTTTCCTTTGGAGATTTGGTGCTGGTGGCTCTTTTCAGTATCCCTGAAATAGATCTTCCTCTGAAGACCTCAAAGCTGTATCTCTCACATAGAAATCGACCAGGCCCTTCCTTTGAGGACCTCGAAAATGGATCCCCCTCTCTCTGGAGACCTTGAAACTCTGGACCTCCTAGAGTTTGGTGTCTCATGTGATGATCAGCTACTCCCAACGTCCGTAGTGGTATCTGATGTCACCTCAATTGCCATCGTGCCTTAAGATTGCAACAAAGGGACTCCTAAATGGAGGTGACTATAATGAGCTTCCACACTCCTCCTTTCTCCCATACTCATATGGGAGAAGAAACTAATAGCGAGAAGAAAAAACAATGAAAAAACTAGAGAAGAGCCTCTCCCCCTCTTCTCATAATCATCATCATTTTTTTTATTTTTATTTTTTTTATTTTCCCTTTTTTTTTCTTCTCTTCTTTCCTCTTTTTTTTTTTCTTTTCCTCTCCTTTTGTCCTAACAATTCCCTCACAAAGCCCCCAAACTTGTCTCCTCCTCTCGATGCCATCAGATGGGTTAATCCTTACCGGAAGTGGAGAGATCACTCGTCCCTCCAGTCTAGGGCTTTGGTTCACCGCGTTGTTCCCCCGATCTTCCCGTGGTCTCAAGTCGTTATGGCAATTGGATTGGTGGATCTGTGCATGGGGATCTCTCTGGGAGCATTGACGATGCCTTCGGTGCTTGGGTGGGGGGGGGGGGGGGGGGGGGGGGGTTCCTTTTAAGGTGTGGCCTCGCCCTCACACATGTCACCATCGTGGTGGTCAGGTAGATCACACCGCCTCCACGCGTGTTGTTGCTCCATCTCGTGCGAGCCCTAGTGACGTCGCCTAGCGTCGCCATCACCTCCTCACTGAGTCATCATCTTCTTTGCAACCACGTGTGTCACCTCCCATGCGATCTCTGGCCAAGATTGGGTTGCTGCAGACCTCGCACAACTTGAGCACCATCGTCGCCAAGTCTCCTCACCGCTTCTTCAAGAGAGCATCCCCATGCTCAGATCGCAGCCACTGTGATCCTTAGCGCCGCCGTCCCCTTCGATCTCCAGCAGCAGAGTGCTGCCAACTCACTGAATGCACCATCAGCAACGACCACACGAGATCTCGCGTGAAATCCTTGTGTGGTTGCTATCTCCATCGCCACTGCTCCCTGTGCTGCCTATGATTCTCACATGCTCCTGATCATGGAGCGAATATAACTTCCAAGAACAAGAGAGATAAATGTAATAATCTTAAGAATGAAAAAATGATAACCCAAGAACTGACTTGCTTTGATAACAAGTTGGCAGATCTAAACAATGCGGAAGTAATAATCAAAGCAATAAACAATCGCATAATGCTTGGGTTTACGTGGAAACCTTACTCACGAAGAGTAGTGACAAAACCACGGGAGAAGTGCCCTATGGGTGTGTGTTTTTGTTTATTTCTTAAAAGAATAGGTAGGGGATACATGTCTATTTATATTCCACCACACACACAACAAAAGTCCTACTCCACTATGTGGGACTACACTTCTCTCAACAAAGGATGTTGAGGAAGCTTCTAGAGGAAAAGCCCAAAAGAGTCCATTTTGGTTGAAGATGCCATGTTGGCAATAGTTAGTTGCGTCATGTGTGACCAGGAATCTGTAGATAGGGGTCAAAGGTTCAACACTCATTCTTTTGGCATGAGCAACACTCTTCTTCCACTTTTTCAGTGATGGCAATTCGTCATGAAGCTCCATTCCTCTTGATTCTGTGACTAATTAACATGGTTTGTAAGGATAAGATCAAGGTTAAGGTGAGTTTGAAAGTTATATTCTATATCAAACTTGTTAATTGGACCCATTCAATCCTCTCTTCTTTCTCTATGCAGCGTAGATGAGGTGGCCTGTTGATAAGATAAACTCTGAAGTATATTGATGTGTGTTTCCCCTTTTTTCCAACATGATTGAATAAATTTATGATCTGGAGAAGAATTGAAAGAATGGACTTATATGCTTTGAGATTTAATACTCACTTCGTGATTTGGATGGATGATCTATAACTTTCTGTGCTTTTGTTTGGTTTGATTCAACAAAGCAGAATGCATGCTGTTTGTCTCTATTCCTGAACTTTTCTTTACTTGATAGAATTAGGACATGGGTAAAGATGAATCTTGGAAGATTAGATGTAAAACCTGTGATATTAAGGCAAAAGCAAATGTTCTATCATGCCTTTTTCATCAAACTCTCATGATTCCCATATATTTTATGTGGGATCTTAAGTTAGTCACCATATAGATTAGTTTAAGTCTTTCAGGGGTCATATCTAAAATTTTGTTGCATATGTTGCTTGAGATTCTCTCATACTATTGTTTGTAATTGCCTTGTATCTTTCTACTTGTCTACTTGACTACTTGATCGCTGAACTCCAGCCAGCTTGCCTGCTTCTTGCACTAGATGATGTTTTAAGCATGGGGGAGTTCTATCTTCTAAGAACAAGCTGAATCTTAATGAGCCCCAGCTTTAGAGAGTGTTGAGAATAATGTATCTAGAATGCCTTTCCAAAAAAAGTAATGTTTTTAGAATAAAATTTGCTGAGTTAGCGGTGATTTCTGATTTACATCTCGCAAAGTCATTGTGATGGTTTTAATAATCACAAGGTTCATTGTCTTGGCATAGCCAAATCTTGCTTTGTCCGGTTATTAAGGGCTAACCCAGTTTCACAGGTCTTTCTAGTGAATCTTCCACCACATTTTTTGAATTAACCATCAAATGCAATCTGCAAGAGATACTGAGCAGTATTTCTTTGTTCCAGACTTGTAAATGGTTTTGTTGAAAAAGTACATGGTTTTGACAACCATGCAGAAAAGCATGCCCTGAGTAAGGAAAAACAGTCAATTTCCAAATTAGCTGATGCTGTTGGAATCCCAAGGATACTTGTGGACATACGTCATGGTTAGTTTCTTCTATGTGCATTTCAAGCATCATTTCTGGCATTAGGGTTTAATATCTTTTAATTACTTTTAGTAACATGCCCAAGTTTTCTTGCAATTTTCTGCAGAAAGTTCTCATAGCGATCTTCCTTCACTTTCACTCCTTCGTCTTGCCATTCCAAAGGTATGTTCCTTTCCAGTTACTTGGTGTCTTACATTTTCAGGTTTTTGGATGCTTATGTTTTGGGTTTTATTTCTTGTCCATACATTTGTATCTGGTGCCATTATCTAACAAATAACCCTGCAGAGTTTTATTTTAATAGAAGTTTTGACTTTGGAAAATCAGTGATGAAGTCATTAACTTTCTTTGTGGGGAGATTTAAGGAATTAGAAAATTTTATTATGTAATCTCTAGAAAGAACATATGTAATCGGTCCCTTTTTATGTAAAAAGTGTCAATCCTAATTGTAATTCTAATACAATAAAATCAAATCAATCTCTAACTACCTAAAATATATCTCTATGATTTTGGAAAGAAATAAAATAGAAATAACTAAAATAAGAAAAAGATAATTCTACTTCCTAAAACATTATTTCCTAATTTTTTCTTAACACTTTCCCCTAAGTTGGGGTGTGCAATGCCAAACTTGTTATAAGAAACAAAAGTTAACTTCCCTCCAATGTAGACATTTGGAGGAGCAGGAGTGGCCATAGCAGTAGTAGCAACTACAGTAGACAATACATAGTGGCAGTTAGGCAATAGGAGACGATCCCAAGTAGCATTAAGTAGTAGGCAAAGACGGGAAATGATCCCAAGTAGTAGTAGCAATAGTTGAGAGATGAGTTCAAGCAGCAACAGTAGTAGTAGCAGTAACAAACAGTAGAAGACTGTAGCAGAAGTAGCAGCTACGAATTACAGTAGTATGGTTGTAGCAAAGGTAGCAGTAGTAGATGAGAGTAGGTTGTAGCAGTAGTAATAACAGATGTAGAAACATTCCGAAGCAGTAATAGTCAATAGGTCGGTAGTCAGGAGTGGGAGATGAGGATCTTTGCTCAGATCCCCCATTAGTCATCAGTGTCTTCTACGTCGATGACACGACCTAAGGCTTCAGAGCTTTCTTTTAGGCCAGGCACAACCTACATAGGCATTACTTCTGTGACTTCTGTGGCGGTTGCGTAATGGTTATAGTAGTAGTAACAACCACACGTACAATTGCCATAGTAGTAGTAGTGGCCATACATGGAAAACATTTCCAAGTAGTAATATTAGCCATGCGATTTGCGGCAACAACAACTCCCACTAAAAAAAAATTTCTTATCAAGGGCGATAGCAGCAACAATAAGGGCCACCAAAGGGCAACGACATTGGCTGGAGTGTCGCTGAAGCAGGGCAACCTCGATGGCTAGTCGCCGAGGCAGTCCGATTGGCTAAAGATTGACGGTAGAGGCCTTTTAGGGCTGGGTCCCAAGATAGACTTGCTATAATACCATGTGGAGATTTAAGGAACTAGAAACTTTTATTATGTAATCTCTAAAAGGAACATATGGAATTTGTCCCTTTTTATAGAGAGGGCCAATCCTAATTGTAATCTTAATACAATCACATCAAATCTAATCAATCGTAACTACCTAAAACATATCTATGATTTTGGAAAGAAACAAAATAGAAAAAATCAAAATAAGGAAAAGATGATTCTACTTCCCACGACATTATTTCCTAATTTTCTTAACACTTTGGTTTTAAGTAGGTCTTGAACCCAGCAGCAACTAAATTTTTCCCCATTTTCAAGTGCTTGGTTTTCTTTGTATGTAAACCATGGCACCTTGTAAATGTATTAACATGCCTAGTATTGGTGAAAAGTTAATCCACTGGATGAACAGAAGAATCAAACCTTGGGATTGGATCCTGTATTGCATGGCTTTTAATGGGAGAAGGCCCACAACATTGAACTTTCCTCGTGTATGTATGTGGGTAACTGTTTTCACGGCCTTGTTTATGGAAAATTTTGAAGAGTAGTCTTGGCAGCCAAAGAAGTGAGAATCGATCAATAAAAAGCATTCATTGACCCATCTAAATATTTGGTGGTTAGCCTAAGAAATGTTTTAGTGGCAATGACATTCTCAACAACCATTCCCCCTCCTCTCCTCCTGCAAAAACCCCAATGTGAATAGATTGTATGGACCCTTAAATGTTGGATGCTTCATGCACATATAACCAATTCTATATCTAGACCTTGTCAAAAATAAAGACAAAATGAATAATTACTTCACTGGATCATTCCTTGAATCTTCGTTAAATTGGTAGGAGAACAGGATTGAAATTTTTTGTTGCACTGGTTTCTTTCCCTTTCCTTTTTTGGGCCTTCCACTTTTTGATAGAAAGGTCTCGATATAGGAGTGACTTCCTTTGGTTGATAGGTTGCAGAGGCGGCTGGTGGGGTGGGCATCCAAGATACTTTTAGTACTAGCCGCCATGCCTTCCTATTTCACATTTGTCTTCAGATTGTCGCAGAAGGTAGAAAAGAGAATCTTTGGATTGATGAGAGATTGTTTGTAGACGAACTATGGGACTATGGTGGTTATCATTCGGATAACGACCCTTTCACTTCTCAAAAAAAAAGCTATGGGGCTATGGGAAGTGGAGTAAGAATGGTTGTCTGGGAAGAGGTTTGTAGGCCTGTAGGGGAGGGTGGTTTGGGAGTGAGGAGTTTGGAGAAGTTGAATGAGAGTATTATGATGAAATGGATAAACAAGATTTTCGAACACATGGACCATCTTTTGGGGAGGTTGATGCACAAGTGTTATGGTGGCTTGTGTGCTTGGGATTTCCTGGTAGCTCATCTGAGTGGCTCTTCTCATTTTGTGAGGGGACTTTCGTGAGTCCTACCCAAGGTGAGGCCTTTCTTTTCCCCTCACTTAGGGACTGGGGACACTTTCCACTTTTGGCTGGATGATTGGATGGATTGAGGGAGGTTGAAGGATTGGTTCCTTAGACTTTTTGCTTTGTCTATGAATAGAGGCTAACGTGGTGGATTTCTGGTAGGGGTCCTCGTGCCCAACTTTCGTAAGCAATCTATCGGACCAGAGAATTCATGAGCTTTAGACCATGCTGCAGGAGTTGCAGGATTTTGCTCCGGAAGGAGGCGGAGACTCCCTAGCTTGGGAGGAGGGAGACTTCTTCGTTAGAGAGGCATATAGAAGATTGATGGGGAATGGATGGGGGTGGACGTAGAGTTCTCTAGAGATTGTAGATTGATTTGGTCTTCTTTGTGCTTGTTGAAAGTTAAGATCTTTGCTTGGCTGCTCTAAAGAGGTAGGCTAATGACAATGATGTGGAGAACAAGGTGGGTGCTAGATGGTGAGAAGATTTGCCTTTTATGCTCGGGGGCTGATGAAGATGTGGAGCACTTGTTTTTAGCTGCCCTTTTTCTGCTCAAATTTCACGTTATTTCAGCTTTGATTGGGTGTTGCACTCACCTTTTGACAACTTTTGGAGGTCGTTCAGATCTGGGAGGCGGTTTGGTGGGCCGATTGCCTTTAGATCGAAGGAGAGGGCTAAAATCCTGGCAGTAGTTTGGGGCATTTGGCTAGGGAGGAATGTGGTTGTTTTTAGAGGGTAGACTCCATATGCGGAGAATTTTATTTCTTGTATTTCTTGCTTGGCAAATTTCTAGACATCAAATATGTAATCTTTGGCCTGTTTTTAATGTAACTCCCAGTGGTTATCAATTGGATAACCACCTTTTCTCTTTCAAAGAAAAAAAAAAAAGTTGCATTGCTTTCTTCTTTGTGGACTACTAATTCAATTTCTTTATGCATTTCTTCAAAGCCAAGAAATAAGAAAATAGCAATGCTGAAAACAAGAATTCCTGAACAGGCATTGTAGTTTGAATTTCTTATCAATATCTATACGTGTTGATTTTATTTATTTAGGAACCATTCATTTTAATGTTTTGTTATTCGAATGCCAAAAATTATCTCTAAGTGGCCTATTTTTTGAAAGGATTTCTAAATGGTAATTGCAGGCCCTAGATTGGTTAAAATCTAATTATTGGGAGCCTCAAAAAAGAGCCATTCCTGATGTTCAAAAGGAAGTAAAGTGCAGACTTCGGCAGTTGGTCTATCTTCTGAAAAATAAGCATTCTAAGAGGACAAAGTCTTTATCACAAAAGGGCATACGTGAGTGTGAATTCCAAGTTGTTTGTACTACTTTTAGAATTATTTCTAAGATGTGTCTGCTTTCTCTATTGGAAACATTATTTCCTGGTGTTAGTTTTATTATTTTGAGGATGTTATTTTAGCTTCTCAGTTCTTATTTTATTTCTGTGCCTCTCATGTAATTTTCCCATTAGCCTCTGTACTTAGCTAGAGTTTCATTATAAAGAATTGCCTTCTATGCTTTTGCATCGTATCCGGACTAGATTGGTGGTCTGTACCCCCCTTGTTCTATCGTCTCATTTATTTCTCTCTATTAGAACTTCATTCTTCGATCTCATATTCATTGAATTGTGAAGAAACATGGACCGTTGCAATAGGGAGGTCCTATTTTGTTGTCATTGTTGCATTGTTGTTCCAGCACCAATAGCTACTCGCGCCCTATCATCTGTTGCAGTGCCATCTTAGAATTGCCAACCTGTAGGCGTCATGTGCCACTACAAGTGTTGCAACAATACTAGTACAATAACTTGCATGCCCTGCTGCCTGCTTGTGTCCTGGTGCCTTCTTTTCTCTAAGGATTAGCTTTGCCATCCTCACTTTTGTTTGTGTGTGCATCCAACTACCATTCATCCATGAGCAGTATCACTCTGTCACAGCTCTCTAGTGCGGCTTGTTCAGTTGTTTGCATGATGTTTGGGACTTTTTGGCATGTGAACAGTTTGTGTGATCACTCTTGATTCACTCCTTTTGCTGTTTTTGTTACTCCTAGGATTTGAATCTTCATGCCACATTTCTTGATGCATGCATGATTCATGCAACATCCATGCTATTCTTTTCCTATGGTGCATGCAATGTAAATGCTTGTTTTCTCATCTGATGCAATAATGAACATTGTATATTTTGTGCATCACTAGTCCAGGACTTGTGGAAAACTTTTTAAATGGGGGGTATGCCCTCCTTGAATTTGTAATCTTTTGGCTGAATGAATGAAGGTGTGGGATCACTAGTCTTGAGTGATCCTCCTTTTGCTTGTTTTTTTTTTTTAATTCTGCATCACTAGGGATGTATTAGAGATCTTAGTTATGACATTTTCTTGTCGAGTGTCATCCTCCTACCCACTAAAGCGGGAAAATTACATTATATAATGATTGGTTTCCCTCAAGTTCAGGCTTAGTAGGATGCACAATGAATGACATTGTCAACAGTAGGCCTCGACCTTTTAAACAAACACCTTTCTTTCAAGTTGCATGGACCATGAAATTATGAAAAATTTTTGCGCGTTCAACTTTTGATCTGAACAAGACCAAGCCATTTCCTCAACTCAACATAGAGAAGTCCAAAAGCTCTCTAAAAAAGTATAGTCCATCATTTATATATGAGATCATTCTTGATCCTTGTGTAAAATCACATTTAAAGAACATGTGTGCTACATTTTCGCCTCATTGTTCACAAAAGTAGCAATAAGTGTCTACTCTCATAACCTATCTTGATCAGAATGCCTTAACAACAATCCTTCCATGACATATAAGCTAGGCAAATATCTTGATTTTTAGAGGGCATATGGAGTGCCAAATCATTTTGTAATCTTCTTAGAGTGTGAGATCTTGCTGAAGATGAGGCCTTCTCGACCGACTCATAAGCCTTTTGAATGGCGTAATCACCATCCTCCTTAGATGAATCCCTAACCTCCTTTGAATGCATCTCACTAGCAAATCCAACAAGTTCGTGAAATCTTTTGCCCTGTGAAATGAAAGAGTGCTTGGAATGGTCGGGGTTCAATCTACGATGCCTCCCTCACTAATGCATGATCAGATGTTTGCAACAATGACATCTTTGATTTCTGCCAAGGCATATGGCCATGGGAAATTATCCTTAAGGTACCTAAAAGGGGATCAATAGTCCTTTCAAAATTGAAAATCTAAACATTCAAATCCAAGTGTGAGGGAAAAGTGAGGGAAGGAGTGGGGCAACAAGAGACAAGGGTCTTGGACCCTTGTACAGGGCAGACATTGTTCTTGACATACTTTGGAAGGTGGGAGGGCGTTTCAGGGGTGTTTGAACAGTCACTGAAGGGAGATTTTTTTTTTTGTTGAGAGAAAAAAGCATGACTACTAGAGGTTAGTAGTCATCCACTTCATTCCATTAAACATAAATTACAAATTTTGTATCCAAAACTCAGACAAAAAAGAAACCTCCTTGATCACATTTTCCACCTAAGCCTGATCCCCATTGAAAAACATCACTGAAGGGAGAATGGAAGTGTGAAATCTTTTCAATGTCTCTCATTTGGCCACCTCACTTGGTAATGCAACCCTGCTGTGGTCGTTTAAGCATGGGTTTCTCTCGTTCACGAGGCCTTGGTCTTCGATGGCCAAAGGATATTGGGAAAATGATGATTGCGATTTTTGATCTTTGGTCATTAGCTATATGTGAGAATTACAAATTCCTTAATGAATGTTTGGTTGCCAATACCGTTGCATGGTCCTCCTCAATGGAAGTCTTGAAGGTAATTGGTTATCAGCATATGGGAGAATGACAAATTTCTTAATGAATGTTTAGTCACCGATACCATCGCAATGTCCTCCTCAATGGAAGTCTAGAAGGCAATACAATAATATGTGACGGGAAGCAGGCCTCCATTTATGGTGGCCATGGCCACATTAGAAAATTGCAGTGGGTTATTGTCTACCGTTGTGGAGATTGGTCCTGTTCTTTCTAGGGATATCAATTGATTTGGAAGTTGAAGATGTTGATGAAGGTTTAGATCTTTGAGTGACAATCAAGAAGAATAATCATGATCAAGATCAAGATGTATTGCCTAGATACAACAACCAAGCCTTTTCCCACACTAAGTGGGGTCGGCTATTGGGATTCTTTGCCTCCACACAGATCGATTTTCAGCCATTTCAGGACTTAAATTAAAGTAATTGAGGTCATACTTAATAGTTTCCTTCCAAAACTTGTTTGGTCTTCCTCGCCCCGTCTTAGCGGGTTTAGCTTTCAACTTCTCTCATTTCCTAACTGGAGCATCTAGTGGTCTTCTTTGTAAATGTCCAAACCACTTTAGATGTGCCTCTCTCATTTTATCCTCTATCGGTGCCACCTTAACCTTTTTTCTAATAATCTCATTTGAAATACGGTTCTTTCTTGTATGACCACACATCCATCTTAACATCTTCATTTCTGCCACAGACATCTTCTGTACATGCCTATAGTTTATAGCCCAGCATTCAGAACTATACAACATGGTTGGTCTTACCACAGCTCGATAGTATTTTCTTTTGACTTTTAAAGGAACCCTCTTATCACAGAGAACACCAGATGCACCCCTCCATTTCAACCACCCTGCATTAATTCTATGTGTAACATCTCCATCAATTCCACCATCATGTTGGAAAATTGATCCCAAGTACTTAACATCTTTCATTGGAATGCACTCTTCTCCAATTTTTACATCAATCCCTTCATTGTTCTCTCTACTACTAAACTTGCTTTTCATATACTCAGTATTCGTCCTACTTATGCGTAATCCTTTATCTTACAGGGCTTCTCTATAAAGCTCAAGTTTTCTGTTCACTCCATCTCTTGTCTCATCAACCAACACAATGTCATCCGCAAAAAGCATACACCAAGGTACCTCATCTTGGATATGCTTCGTCAACTCATCCATGACTAAGGCAAAAAGATAAGGGCTTAAAGTCGAACCTTGATGCAGGCCAATGGTCATATCAAAGTAATCCGTCAAATCATCCTTAGTCTTTACACAAGCTGCTGTTCCATAGTACATATCCTTTATGAGGTTGATATATATAACTGGCACCTGTCTCTTCTCCAAAATTCTCCACAAGATATCTCTTGAGACAGAATCATAGGTCTTTTCCAAATCAATAAAAATTATATGTAAATCCCTTTTCTTGACTTTGTATGTTTCCATCATACATCTCAAGAGATGTATTGCCTTGATAGTAGACTTGCTTGGCATAAAGCCAAACTGATTTTCAGTTACTATAGAGACTTGTCTCACCTTTCTTTCAATTATTCTTTCCCAAAGTTTCATCGTATGACTCATCAACTTAATACCTCTATAGTTGGAACAATCTTGTATGTCACCCTTGTTCTTGTATAAAGGTACCACAAAACTTTTCCTCAATTCCTCTGGCATCTTCTTGCCTCTCCACACAGTATTAAATAAATTTGTGAGCCAAGTTATACCCCGTTCTCCTGTCATTTTCCAAACGTTTATAAGAATATCATCAGGCTCAACAACCCTCCCACTTTTTATCATCTTCAAAGCCTCCTTTACTTCTTTCTTTTGTATCCTTCGATAATATGCCCGATTCACATACTCTTCTGAGTTGGCTAACTCCCCAAAGTTGATATCATTCTTTTGTTTTTCATTAAATAGCTTATGAAAATATCTTTTCCATCTTATCTTTATATCATCACCAGCTATAAGCACCCTTCCTTCATCCTTGATGTATCTTACATGTGTAAGGTCCTTTGCTTTTTGCTCTCTTGTTTTAGCTAACTTGAAAATATCTTTTTCACTTTCTTTAGAATCAAGTTTTTTATAAAAATGATTCCAAGCTTTTGCTTCATTAACTATTTTCTTTGTTTCTTTTTTTGCTCTTTTGTAGTTTTCCATATTTTCATCGGTCTTATCTCGATATAAGGCTTTAAAGCAGTCTCTTTTAATTTTAAGCTTCTCCTGCACTTCCTTACTCCACCACCAATCCTTCTTTTGTCCTGGAACACCTCCTTTACCACCTTCCTAATACAGTTTGCTATATTTAATCACATTTCATCAGCACTACCATCAAGATCCCAAGTTTTTTGTTACATCATTTTTTCTTTAAATCTCACTTGCTCTTTCTTAAGATTCCACCATTTAATTCTCAAATTCTTAGATACTAATTTTCTCTTCTTTGCCTTCTTCAAATGAACATCTAACATCAAAAGACGATGTTGAGCAGTTAAACTCTCCCTTGGAATAATCTTGCAATCTTTACAAGATAAACGATCCCTTCTTCTCAAAGTAAAGTAATCGATCTGCGTTCTTGTTAAGCTACTTTTATAGGTAATCAAATGCTCTTCTCGTTTTTTGAAGAAGGTATTTGCTATGAAAAGATCATAAGCTATAGCAAAATCAAGGAACGTCTTCCATTCTTCATTCCTAACATCAAAACCATGATTTCCATGCACTCTTGCATACTCTAAAGCATCTTTTCCCATATGCCTATTTAAATCTCCACCCAAGAAAATCATTTCTATCATATCAAGCTCTCCCGAAAATTTGTTATTCTTTTTTTGGCAAGTATCTAGGCGAAGTCCTAATTGTACTGCTTTTGTATGATGTCCTTCCAACGTGGATTCACGTAGAACATCGCGCCACCATACGAACTTTGATTGATCTTGAAACTGTGGAATGAATCAAATACATATACAAAAAAAAGATGCATCACCTAGAGATCTTGCTATGCTTGGACACTGTTTGTTTTCCTTGCAGGCAAATGCAGGACGACTATGATCACGTGTTCTTCCCTTGTACTTTTGCAAGATGTGTTTGGGATTAAAGTGGCTAAACTAGGCGGATTTATCTTGCCTGGTTGAGGCATGGAGGAGCCCTGGGAGAGGACCTTTTTGTATGAGGAATGAGAAGGCAACATCTTTTGTTGTTATTTGGGCCATTTGGTCACATAGAAATTCCCTTATTTTTTAGGGTAAAAGGGCATCTATAAACAATGTTTTTAGAGATTTGGAGGAGTTAGTGGGACCGTGGAAGTGCACTTAACGCTCAGTTACCTTTTATTGGCCGATCAATGATGCTGATAGTCATTAATCTTGTTTGACCATCCTTTTTCTCATAAAAGAGATTGAACATGCCTTGTGTCAAGTAGCAGTATACGGAAAGGAGTGCCCCTTCAGCAATGACTAGCAATTCCTTTCCACAATGAAGAACCTTTAGGTGTAACATCTCATCTATCCTAGTCCAGGAAATGCCTATGTCTTGCTTACATTATATCTGTCCATAAATCTCCACTATTACTACTATTTCTGTTGCTTCTTACATAATTGGATCCAGGTTTGTCTTCCTTTGAGATCAACCTCCTAGCCTTCATAATCACTATTACACTTTGGGACACCTTTATCAAGCCAATAGTGTCCAAAATTATGGTCTCGGTTGTTCTGCACATTTGTTAGGGGTAGAAGCTATATATTCTAATGTCTGAGCAACCCCATAGGAAGGTGTTAGAATATGAAAAGCAGGAACATTGCAATCATCTTGTGACAAACTAGTCAATGAACAACATAGTGATTAAGGTTGTTGCAAATGTTATTTACAAGAAGAATGCAAAGATATTGGAAACTTTAGCAACCAATAATCCAGTAACTCTTGTCTTGTTGACATCCAAAGGCACATTTCGCCAGGGGAGCACCTCTATTTTTCGCTTCAACACCGTGGAGTTGCTTTGTGATGAACTTGTTGTTTTCTAGCTTTCTTGTTGTGCCGAGTCTGCTGTCCAGGTCACCAAGTTGCAAAGTGGCAGTGTATTGATTTCTAGCTGACTTCATTCTTTGTTTCTAGTTTTACAAGGATCAACTCTTGTCTTGTGATTGAATAGAAAATCTTGAGGTTGTATATAATCAGCTTCAGAAGATTGAGGTCCCAATACTTTTCTCCATTCCTTTGACATTCTCTCGCCTCTCAAAATAGCATGAAATAATTGTGTGAGCCAAATTACATCTCTTTCCCATCACTTTCTGAACATATATAGGAATACCACTAGGTCTAACAATCTTCCTAGGTTTCATCATTATTAGGGCACTCATTACTTCTTTCCTTTTTATCTGTTGATAGCTTGCATGATTAAAGTAAACCTCTAAATTGGCCAACTCCCCTAAAGTAATATCAATCATTTTATACTTTTCAAAAAAAGATATCAACCATCTTGTTTTCATTAAAGAGCTTATGAAAATAAAGTTTCCATATTGTCTCTAGATCTTCATTATCTTCAAGCACCCTACATTCATCATCCTTGATACAACCTTGTTTATAGTCATTCATTGTTCATTCCCTTGCTTTAACTAGTTTAAGATACCTCTCTCCTTTAAGATGAAGTTTCTTGTTAATACGCTCCCAAACTTTTGCTTTTGCCTCCTTAATTGCCTTGTTCACTTCTTTCTCTGTTCTTTTATAATCTACCAAGTTTTCATCAATTTTATCCTAATGTAAGGCTTTGAAGGACTCTCTCTTAGCTCCAAACTTCTCTTGCACTTTTTTAGGTCACTACCGGTCTTCCTTTTGCCTCGATGCTCCCTCCTTTAGACACTTAAAACTTTCTTGGCCACCCTTCTAATACAAGTTGCCGTAGTCTTTCACATGTTACGGACACTTCCATCAAATTTCCAAGTCCTTTATTGCTATGTTTTCTCCTTGAACCTCTCCCATTCCTTTTTAAGTTTCTATCATTTAATTGTTATATTTTTGAATAACAATTTTCTCTTCGACTTTTTTATATGCACATCCATTACTAGGTGATATCGAGTACCCAAGCTCTCCCTTGGGATAACCTTGCAATCATTATAACAGGCAATTTCTTCTCAAAGCAAAGTAGTCAATTTGTGTTCTTGCTAGATTATTTTTGTAGCCGATCAAATGCTTTTCTCACTTTTTTTTGAAGGTAATGTTTTCTATAAAAAATTATAAGCCTTTGCACAATCAAGAAAATTGTGCTTCCCTTCTTACATTTTTTTTTTGAAAAGGGAAAGGGCGGTTATCCTTTAGATACCACCCAAAAATGTATTAATCAATCACAACACATACAAGGCCCTTATCACAAAGAAGATTTCCACCCCGAAATTAAAGACAGCGTGGATGCAGCAATATTCTCCATATACGGGTGTTGCCCCCTAAAAACAACCTCATTCCTACCCAGCCATACAGCCCAAACCACCGCCATTGGTTGAGCTCGCTCCTTCGAGCGAAACATGTTGTGCCCAGCATTGGCTCTTCCACATTTGACTGATCTCCAGAAGCTGGTAAATGAGTTATGAGCCCACCATTGGTCCTCAATCCGATCCTAAACCTGCCTTACCACCGGATAAGTAAAGAACAAGTGGTCAATATCCTCCTCTGCTTGACCGCAAAGCAAACACAACCTCTCCGCGTCCTGAACCCACCGCGCCCTCTACATCCTGGTCATCAGTCTGCCTCTCCTGAGGAGCCAAGCGAATACCTTCACCTTCAAGAGGCAGGAGGCCTCCCAAAGCTGTCTGCAGTCCCGAACCAGGTTGATGTCCCCCATCGTGGTTGCACCTCCAAGCCTCCTATATGCATCCCGCACTGAGAACTCTCCTTCCTCCCACCCATAAGAGTACGCACCAACCTCCGGCTGAAACCCTTATAACTCCTGTAGCATCTCCTGCACCTCCCCAATCCTCTGATCTAACAGGTTGCCCAAGAATGTAGGACACCATGTGTCATTCCAGACCTTCGCCACCGAGGCCCCTTTGTCAACTGCTAACGCTGCAAGCCTAGGGAACTGCTCCGCCAGGGCCCCAAGCCTCATCCAGTCATCTGTCTAAAACTTGAAGGTTTCACACGATCCCAGCATAGGGGTAAAAATGCTCTGACCTTCGGTGCGACCAAAGCTAAGTCTTTAAGGAAGTGGGAGACTCCTCGCAGAGGCGTCGTCAGGAGACCCTAGCCAGGTAGTCCCCCATAGCAAGAACGCATGACCCTTCCCACCAGACACGACTCTCCTCCAAGTAGCCTTGTAATCCACTTCGTCAGAAAGCTGTAATTCATCCTCCCAATCTCCCTGACACCCAAGCCCCCCTCCCTAACATGCTTGCACACCTCACTCCACGCAACCAGCTTCGCCTCCTTCCCACTCGCTCCATAGTTGGTCCAAAAGAAGCTTCTCATCAGGCTTACAATTCTATCTTCAATTTTTCATAGCACCTTTACAACAAAAGCAAAGTATGTCAGCATAGTCGACAGAACTGCCTTGATGAGAACCAACTGCCCTCCTCTCGAAAGCATCTTGGACACCTAGCCTGCCAGCCTATCTTCAATCCTTTCCAGCAACGGGATCCAGTCACGCATTGAAACCCTTCTGTCTGTCAAGGGTAGGCCTAGATAAGAGAGTGGCAGAGACCCAATCTCTGTACCCAAGGCCTCTGAGCACCTCCTGGCCTTAGTAACCATACCAAATGGGACTACGGAAGATTTCCAAAAATTAACCTGCATGCCCGATGCCTTACAGAACAGCTTCAGGAGGATACGACTCTACCTCTCCTTTACCTCCGCCCCTTCCACGAAGAAAAGGGTATCATCGGCATATTGTAGCACCGATACACTCTCCCTTTCCCCGACAGGGAAACCCTGAACCAGGCCTATCCCACATGTCTTGTCGGATGCCCTCGCCAAGGCATCAGTCGCCAACACAAATACATGGGTACTAGGGGGCACCCCTGTCGAACTCCCCTCATTGGCTAGATCCAACCACCTGTCGGGTTCCCGTTGATGAATATCGAGAAAGATGTTGTAGTGACGTACTGCTTCATCCATTTAATCCAAACTTGCGGGAAACCCTTCTTAGCCATAGCCGCCCACAAGGACCACTATACGGAGTCGTATGCCTTCTTAAAATCAACCTTCCACAAAAAGCCTTCCTTTTCTCCCTCTTTCAAAGCACAAGGATCTCTGTTGCCACAACATATCCAGCTAAGATGCACCTCCCTAGCACAAACGCCGTCTGCACCTTTGACACCACCTTACCAATCACCTTCCTGAGCCTGTTCGCTAGAATCTTTGCTACGATCAGGTATGCTGCATTCGAGAGAGCAATTGGTCTATAGTTATCAATCGCCTCTGCCCCCTCCTTAGGCAATAGGAACATATAGAATTTGTTCAACTTGTTGAAACCCCTGCTGCCCTCCCTGAACTCCGCAAGGACTTGCAAGATCTCTGCCTTCAACAACGACCAAAACTCCTTAAAAAATAGGATCGGAAAACCATCAGGACCTAGACATCCGTCAGCATTCAGCCCCCAGATTGCCCTATGAGCCTCATCCTCCGTGAAAGGTGCCACCAACTCTTCTGCCTCCATCTCATCCACCACCGGAATGCCTAAACCACTCCACCGCCAACTCCTGTTCCCCCTCCCCCTGTGAACTCCCTAAAGGAGTCTGCCACCGCCCTACCCACAGATTCCCTGTCGGAATACTCCGCCCCGCCCACCTGGAGCTTATCAATCCAATTCCTCCTACGCTTAGCCAAAGCCATCATATGGAAGAACTTGGTATTCGAGTCCCCCTTTTTGATCCACTTCTTCCTGGACCTCGTTCTCCATTCCACTTCTAACTTTGTTTTCATCCTGGACGGTCTTTATGTTCTCTACCCTGTTCTGTCGCTCCTCTATAGTTAACAGGCCTTGTTCTTTCACTCTGTCTAGCCTTTGGATCTCCTCGAGCGCCATATCTTTCTTCCTGTTTCGTTCTTCTTTCACCTGTCTTCTATACTCCTTCAAAAAGAGTCTCAACTCCTGAAGTTATGACTCTAGTCTCGCAGTCGCCGAGCCGTCTGGGTGCATAGCCAGCCACTTGTCCTCCACCATGCTCTTGAAACCCTTCTCCAGCAGCCAAATCTTGCCAAACTTGAAATATGTACCACAACGGACCCCTCACCAGACTCCCACAACAGAGGGGTGTGGTCTGAGAAGGGCCTCTCCAGAGTGCGGGCTCCTACCAGTGGGAAGACCTCCATCATCTCCATCGAGCACAAGAAATGATCCAGCTTGGACATCAAGCCTCCAGAGCTCCTCCATGTGTAAGCGCAAGACCCGCGGGGAACATCTTGTAGCCTGTGCTTAGCAATGAACCCTGTGAAGTGCTCAGAACCTTGGTCCCTCCCTCCTCTCCTCCCCGGCTTGTCCTCCACTAAGAGAGTGACGTTGAAGTCCCCTCCAATAAGCCACGAGCACCCTTGGAATCTTCTGGCAATCTGTTTCAGCCCCTCCTAGAGATGGCTCCTCTCGGAGTCATCCACCGGCCCATATGCAGACGAGAACACCAAAACCAACCCATCGCTCTGCCTCTTCAACTATACCGAGACCGCTCCCGTGCCCACCTCAAAGCCTACCAGGGAGAATAAGTCCTTCCATCTGACCACAACCCCCCTGACCTCCCAACCGCATCCAACACCAGATATCCTCCCAGCATGCCACCCCCAATCTCTCTCCAGACCCTCTAGTCGCAACTCTGTAGCTTCGTCTCCTGGACGAACACAACATCTGGACTCCACTTCCGAAGGTAGGACCTCAGCGTCCCCCGGTGTGAGGGGTCGCAAAGTCCCCTCACATTCCACGTAAGAACCTTCAACATGGGGTACCCGAACCACCTCCCTCCACCGAGTGACCAAACCCGACCCCCTCCGCCAGCTGCTCCACTTCTCTCGGCCGAAATGCCTTAGACCAAAGCATGCCCACCTCCTCACTCCTCCTGCTCCCACCTCCCCTCCTGCAACCTCCCCATCTTCAGGCTCGCCTTCCACTCCACCAGCAGCCCCCGAACCTGCCCCAACAGCTCCCGCAAACCCCCTACCTCCACCGACGTCGCCACCCCCCCGGCACCCCCTGCCACTGTCTCCTCCACAGACCCCCCGGCTCGAGCCCTGCCCTCCCCCTCGCTGGCACACGTGGCCGCAGTAGGTCCTCCCTCCTCTGAGTAAGGCCCTTCACCCCTGCCGCAGAGGGCGACGCCATCGCCGTCACCGCTAGCTCCTCGACCGAGCCTTGCGTCGCCCCCTGCGCGTGGAGGTCGCCGACACCGATGAAGCCCCATCTGAAACACCCCTCGCCATGAAAGGGCCTCTTGCCGCTAACCAGAGCTTCTCCATCTTCTGATGGAGGAGCTTCGTCGCCTTGAGCTCCACGCCCCTTCCGCCATCACTGCCTTCGAGGATAGACCCCTCTGCTTACGTCCTGTGCAACGCATCACCCCACTACGGACAGGTTGGCTCGTTGCAGTTCCCATTCAAAAGGACCCTCTGTAGGCCGTGAAGAGAAAACCCACAAAGGGGCACCGGGTCCGGGTGCAGATCTGGACCTGTATTCGACCCCGCTCCCCTCTCTCCAAAACCCTCCAAATGCCCTTGCACCCTTACACCCCTACTGAGGCTTGCAGCCCTCTCAGCGCCGAAAGTCCCCAAAGTGCCCTCCCGAACCCCTTGCTGCCACCCTTGAAAGCCCCACACGACACCTCGACATCCTCGAAAGACCTCCACCCTCCGCCATCTCTTCTCCAGCAGCACCACTTCCCACCTCGTCTAGCCACTCTGCCCCTGCTGCCATGCACCTCAAGCATCGTGCCACGAGAGGAGCGTGCTCATTCGACCTCGGGCACTGTGCTGTCGACACAGCGCACGAGGTGCCACTCCTGCCGACGGTCTCCGATCCCTACATTGTCTCATGTGTCAGACCTCCCCTCCCCGTCACTAAGCCCCCTTCGGCCGGCAACCCAACCACCTCGATGAAAGACCGTAGCCTGCCTTCAACTGGCTTCACCAGCACGATCCACGAAGCGCCCCCCAAGCACAAGGACACCTTCTCGTGGAGCTTCTTGCTCGACCTGAGCTCCACTAATGCTCGTAGTGATGCAAGATCCTCACCAGCAAGGCCGAGGTCCCTCCACCACCGCACCCACGCAAAAGGGGCAGCCACCACCTCCACGACCTTCCTCGTGCGAAGAAACAGCTGCATGCCCACTAAATCCACCAACATCTCCACTCTCCTCGGTGGCTGCTCCTGGAGTGCACTATCAGACCTAATTGCCCATCGCCACCTGACCACTCCACTCGGGCATTGGAAGACCCTGAAGAGCAGTCTCTTTGCTGCCTCTGACGATATGCCAACCAACACAAACTTCTCCCCCACCATCTTCAACTCTAGACCACTTGCCCCGCCCCCCAGCGCCTTCACCACTTCCGCTTTGAGAGTGCCCAGCACAACGTGGCCCTCCGCCACCACACCAATCAAGGTCGACGTAAGGGTCCTCTTGAGCCTCCTGGTCTCCTTTGACTAGGGAGCCTCCACCTCGACCGATGGTGCACCCTTCAACGGGGGTGGGGGAAATGCTGCTTGCACTCTCACAGCCACCGCCTACCCAACCTCCTTCACGCACGACGACCTCCAATGGCGCAGACCCCCGCACTGTAGGCAACGCACGAGGTCCCTACACTCCCGTGTGACATGACCCTTCTCCCTACATTTGAAGCAGAGCACCTCCGGCGCCGCCCCCTTCTTCCTTGCCTTCCCTACCACCAGAGACCATCCTTGCCCTCCTCTCTCACTCTCCCTTTCACTTCTCTTGGCAGCACTCATTTCTCTCAATATCACAATCTCCCCTCTTACATTTTTATCATTGAAGTTGTAATTCTCATAAACCCCTACATACTCTAGAGCATCCTTTCCTACATGTCCATTTAAATTTCTATCCAAACAAATCATCTCTTCGTGAGATTCCTGAAATTATCATATCAAGCTCCTCCAAATATATTTTCTTTATCGTTTCATCTAAAGTGACTGAAGGTGCATAAATTGAAATGAAATTCGAAATCTTTTCTCCCAGAATAATTTTATCAAAATTATCCAGTCCTTAACCTCTTAATCTCACATATACCCTCCTTCAAATCTTTATGAATGATAATGCTAAACCAATTTCGAGCCTTCCCCTTTCCTAAGTACCATAATTTAAAGCCTATTTCTCAGTTTCCTTGACTATATCTTCTACTCACTTTGTCTCATGAAGGCAAAAACTTTGGATCTTTCTCCCAATCATAATATCCGTGAGCTTTTTTTGTCAAAGTGCCAACATTCTAAACACCAAATCTTAGATTCTTTTACATTATACTTTGATGTTGAAGTGGTGGAACTAGCTTCTTTATTTGAATGCATCCCTAATGCAAGAGACCTTGCATATTCTGGATTACATTTGGCTAGTAATGTAGCAGAGCCCCTTTTCTCAAATGCATCCCTCATGTGAGAATCCTTACTTATTTTTCACTACAATTGAGCACCAATGAAACGCCTCCTTGGTAGGGGACACCTCAACTAAATTTGAATGAGTGCATGAATCCATGTTTAAAAGATCCAACAAGTTCTATGCTACCATGATTTTACAAGAAGATGCGATCTGGCCCGATGGGGATTGGCATCCTTCGATTTGCCCTCTTCAGATGATGGTGCTAGATGCATGTTGATTGCAAATGTTACGAATGACGACGTGTGGTTGGCTATTCTTGTTTTGAAGATTGAAGGGCCACTGGGACTAGATAGTTTTCAGGTCGTTATATATAAGGAGTTTTGGGAGTTAGTTAAGTGTAATTTTATGGCTATGTTGTGGGAATTTTCGGAGGAAAATTGGGGTTTTGACAAGTTGAACAAGTTCTATTTCTTTCTCCTAAAGAAACTTGGTGCTGAAATGGTCAACGTTTATCGCCCTATTGCTTTATCCAATGTTTACTTGATCATTTCCAAGGTGCTGGTAAATAGACTTGGGGTTGTGCTTCCTTGGTTGAGCCGTGCAGTCAGCTTTTGTTAGGAGGGGAGATCATTGTAGGAGTCCTTTATCTTAGTGGAGGAAATGGTTGTAGCTCGACATAGGTTTAATGGTAGAAGCTTTCCGTGGAAGGTTGATTTTTCAAGCCCTATGACTCAGTTAACTAGTCCTATTTATGGAAGATTTTGAGATAAAGATGCTTTCATATCTTGGATGAAACAATGCTTAACCATGATGTCTCTCTCTATTTTGATTAATGGTAGGCTAGGCAGGTGTTGGACACAACTATAGAGGGGGGTGAGATAGGGGTGTTCTTTGGCTCCACTTTTGTTCATTTTGGTGGGGATACGTTGGCAGGCATGTCCTTTGAGGCTTGTGGCAAGGACCTGATTATAGGATACACATTGGGGAACAATAACTCTTTCTTGGCACCCTATCTTACAATATGTGAATGACACTCTTTTCTTCATTGAATGAGGTACATGGGAAGTAGAGAGTTTGACATCTCTAGTCAACATTTTTGGAGAGATATCTGGGCTATAGGTAAACCATGGAAAGCCATCTTTTGTTCCTTTAAGATGGATGTGCACACAAATACTTGGGACTGGCTCACTCCGTTTGGCTTTTGTTTATTTGGCTTTATCGTTAAAAGTTAAGCAGTTATCTTCCAACGATTAGACCTTGCTGATTGATAGGTTGAACAAGAGGTTGATAGGTTAGAGTGGCTGATTGCTCTCAAGAGGGGGAACATTGGTTCTTCTAAAGGCTATTTTGTTAGCTATTCCTTTTCTCTCCCTTTTAGTCTTTGGACCGATGAAGGTGTTATAGAGGGTTAATCAGCTGGGGAAGAGATTTTTTTGGAAGGCTGTTGAACATATGGATAGATTTGTGCATTTGGTGGCTTAGGATGAGGTTTGGAGACTGAAGAAGGAAGGGGGCTTGGGAGTTTTAAAGCTTAGGGATTTCAATGATGCTTTGCTTTCTAAGTAGTTTTGAAGCTCGGGGGTTTCAATAATGCTTTGCTTTCTAAGTAGTTGGTGTGGTTGATGCAAAATGGTGATAGGGTTTAGAGAGACTCATTGCAGGCAAAATGGTGGTTGATATTCTTGTGGCTTCTTCATAGAGGGAGACTAGTGACCAATGTAAGGAGATGTTGGGTTCATGATGCAGATACTACTTGTTGCTGCGAGGAGGATATTTCTCACTTATTCGATAATGCCATTTTGTCTCCTCTGTTTGGGTGTAGTTACACTTGTTGCATTTTGAGCGTGCGACAAGAGGAATTTAGGGTAGTTTATCATGGTGGCATTCAAATTGATTTACTATCTTGGATCAAGGCCATTGCATGCCTTTGGGTGATTTGATTGTAATGGAATGGATTGTCTTTCGCAAGGAGTGACCTTAGGTGAGAATGTTGCAAGGGAGGCATGTGTTTTTTATGATTCCTAGTCATAGATGATGTAATCTTTTTATTAGTTTTGGTGGAATGAAGTGGATGGTTATTGATCTCCAATGACTGACCATTGGCCACCTAACATAACCCTCCTTTATCTGGGCTTGGGCAACGGAAAGGCGAAAACCTGATCAAAGCTGGAGCTTCCTGTTGTTAAAAAGCCTACCATTATTACCTATCAATGCAAGCATTTGTGCTATACTCAGACAGAGGGTACTCAGCTTCAGGTGACACTACGAAATGAGGTTGAAGGTACTGTTTCCCACTCATCCCTGTTAAACAATTTGGAAAATACACAAATGCCTGTTCTCATTCAAGAAGCACCTGATGCTTTGGAGGCAAATTTCCAACTCATTAGTCTCTAAATGTTCCAACTCTTGTGCCCACACAATTATACAGCTTGTGCCCTGAAAATAATTCTGATTATGGTGCCTTTACAATTGATTGTCAATATTTCACTTCCAATGCTCTTTCCACTAGGGAACCAAGAACTTACAAAGAAGCAATAAAACATGAGCATTGGACCCATGGCATGCAAGAGGGAATGAAAGCAATGGGACAAAATCATGCTTTAGTACTTGTTCCTTAACCATCTCAAGAAAATGTTGTTGGTTCAGGTGGGTCTATAAGATCAGATACGGTCTGACTGTACTTAAAAATATTCAAGGCTTGACTAGTCAATAAAGGTTTTACCTAACAACATGTTGAAGATTCAGTGAAACATTTAGCTCAGTGGTTAAGATGGTTACTATTTTGATCATTTTGAACATTGCCTTCAGTTGTGGATGGATGCTACAAGAACTTGATGTTAAAAGCACCTTTTTTTTGTGGCAATCTACAGGAGGAGGTTTGAGTGGGGCATTTTGATGGGTTTTAATGAAATGAATAAAGCTAATTATGTTTGCATTCTGCATGAATTACTCTATGGTCTTAGGTAAGCCTTGGGTATATAGTCCTTTAGCTCATAGGAAGTGAAGCTTCGTTTGGGTTTCTAGTTGTCTCCTGCAGATCATTTTTGATTTATCTATCAGAGAGGGGGCACCTTATTTTTTCTACTACTTCATGTTGATGATGTAGTGATTATCAACAAGTCCAACACTTACTATCAATAATGTAAAGGGATTTTTACATATATACCCTTGTAAACTTTCAATAAGATGTATATACCCTCATATTTTTGATATTTACGTATATACCCCTGTAAACTTACTCCGTTAAAGCCGTATGCCCTTACTCTGTTAAACCCAAGGGAAAACGTCAAAAAAATAAAAAAAGGAAATTTTATATATTCCTCCCTTCCTTCAACCCCAACTGCTCCTACTTTCGATGTCCCTCGACAGCAGCATCGACCCCATCATATCCCTCGACAACAGTAGCATTCGCTCCAACTACCACACCGTCCTCCACCACCAGGCTCTTCGCGCCATCTCCACTGACGACAATGACCTCTCCACCGTCCAACTCCACCCCCACCCCAAACCCCCATACCTGAATTACCAACGACAACCTCGCTAGGGCCCTCGTGGACCCACGTCACCCCACTGAGGGCCTCCCAGACTACGACGAGTGGACCATCGACCTTTGCTGCCTCTCTCTGGGTGCCCCCTTCGACCAAGGGGCCTTCGGGAAGCTTTATCGTGACACCTACAACAGGGAGGATGTGACGGTGAAGCTCCTCGAGCACTGCCCCGAGAGGGCCCACCTGATGGTCAAGCAGGCACTCGACGTCACTAGGGGCATGGCATATGTCGACGCCCTTTGGTACATCCACAGGGACTTAAAGTCAGATAATCTCATCGCCGCCGACAGCTCGATCAAGATTGCCGACTTTGGGTTGGCGCACATCAAGGTGCAAACCCAAGGGATTAGGGTTTGGGAAGGAAGGAATTGGGAGGAGCAGTTGGGGTCGAAGGAAGGGGGAATATATAATTTTTCCCTTTTTTTTAAATTTTTTTGATCTTTTCCGTTGGGTTTAACGGAGCAGGGGCATACGACCTTAACGGAGTAAGTTTACCGGGGTATATACGTAAATATCAAAAATATGGGGGTATATATGTCTTATCGAAAGTTTACAGGGGTATATATGTAAAAACCTCTAATGTAAAAAGGGAATGTGATAGACATTTCAACATTAAGGATCTTGAACCTTTTTGTTACTTATTGGGCATTGACCTTTTAAAAAAAAAAAAAATTTTAGGCATTGAGATTGCCTAAGTAGTCGATAGTCTAACCTTGACTCATATGTATACATTTTTGATCTACTATGACATTTTAATCTACTACTCATATGTATTACAAAATTGGATGAAATGGCTTCATTTATTATAGAAAACCTTAAGCTCTCTCATATAGGGAGAGATCGAAGGGTTAAAAGTACAGAACTACCCCTGAGGAGCTAAACACCCATAAGCTCATACAAGAAAAGCATAAAAAACATAATAACAATATATGCTAGCACTCCACCTCAAGCTGGAGTATAAATATCTATCATGCTCAGCTTGGATACACACGAATCAAATAAAGACGTGACTAAGGGCTTGGTGAAAATATCTGCAATCTGCTTCTCAGATGTGACTGGAGTGGTATATAGCAATCCCTTTTGAATAATGTCCCTGGTATAGTGACAATCAACCTTAACATGCTTCGTCCTCTCGTGAAATGCTAGGTTGTTGGCAATGAAGGTGGCTGCTCTATTATCACATCGCATCTTTATGGGACTAGAAAACTGTATTTGCAAGTCAATAAGGATCTGATCCACATCATTTTTGCAGACGTTTGAGCCATAGCTCTGTACTTAGACTCGGCACTGGATTTTGCAACTGCACCCTGTTTCTTGCTCCTCTATGTGATCAAATTCCTTGCTAAGAAGGTGTAGAATCCAGTAGTGGATTTGCAATTCACATGACATTTGATGTAGTCTGTATCGGAGTAGCCAACCATTGTCATAGAAGATCCCTTGGAGAAGAAGAGACCCTTCCCAGGAGCCTTATTGACATATCTGAGCATCATCAATTTTGCATCCTAATGTTGACGTGTTGGCTTGGCCATAAACTAACTCAGTCTCCTCATTGCAAAGGAGATATCTGGTCTCGTGATAGTGAGGTAGAGCAGCTTACCTGCAAGTTGCCTGTATTGTCTACTGTTCACCACCTGTGCATCCTTATCACAGAGTGACATCTTGGGGTCCATAGGAATATTGGCCTCCTTGGCCTTAAGCATACCAACTTCCTGCAAGATGTCCAAAGCATACTTCCTTTGAGACAAGACCACGCTCTTCTTGTTGCAAGGAACCTCAATATCAAGGAAGTACTGTAGAGCCCCCAAGTCTATGACAAACTGCTCTGCTAGGATGTGCTTAACTTCAGCAACACCCTGCTCATCATCCCTTGTGACAGTTAAGTCATCAATATAAATAAGAAGTACCACAGTACCTCGTCCAGTCCTCCTGACCAAGAGAGACAAGTCAGCTGTCAATCTCCTAAATTCAGCTGCTTCTACAACCTGTAACAACTTTTGGAACCAGGCTCTGAGACTCTGCTTAAGGCCCTAGATGGCCTTCCGTAATCAGCACACACTACCCTTGAGTCTCAAAGCCAAGTGGCTGATGCATGTAAATTTCCTCTTGGAGATCACTATAGAAAATGAAGGCATTTTTCACATTCAACTAATGCAAGGGTCAATCTAACTGAACTGCTATTGCAACTAACACCCGTACTGTGGGAAGTCTAGCAACTGGTGAGGTGTCAAAGAAATCTACCCCACGCCATAAGTTTGGGTGAACCCCTTTGCCACAAGGCATGTTTTGTATCTAGCAACATCGCCATCTGGGTTAAACTTTACAATAAATACTTATCGACAACCAATAAGTGTAGCACTATTAGGAAGTGGAGTGAGCTCCCCGGTCCCATGGCCTCTAAGAGCGGCCATCTCATCTTCCATGGCTGCTCGCCATTTTGGATCAAACATGACCTCATGATAAGTAGAAGGAATCTGAGTAGTAGCAAATGCTTGAGTGAATCTAGCAAATCCAGGAGCTAGGCTATCAGTAGCAAGTGCCATAGCTGTGGGATAAGTGGTACAAGTCTTTGGTTGCTATCGGAAGATCAAGATCATCACCTATCACATCATATGTCCTGTCCTTGTGACCATCACATGGCGAACATACGTCAGTGTTTAAATGACTCACTTGAGAAGCTGATGGTGAAGGCAGGGGTGGGGGTCCTTGATAAGTAGTATGAGGGCGGGCATATGTTTGGAGTGGCTTAGTCAGTTTAGGAAGGGATGCGTAGCATGAGGTGGTGGTGGTGGTGTAGTAGGGACAGGAATTTCGGGAAAACTTCCAAAGTGAATGGGGGTATACAACATAGGCGCCATATCACCCTCAAAAGGTATCTTAGTTGTAGTTGTAGAAAAGAAAGGTATCGCCTCATGAAAGGTAACATTCACAAAAACATAGTGTCGAGGAGTAAGCGGATCAAAACACAAACCCTTTTAGTGTCCGGGTATACAAAAAAAAAACACACTTAACTGCTTTCGGTGCTAGTTTATCTCGACCCGGTCTCAACAAATAAACAAAGGCAACGCAACTAAAAGTCCGAGGGGTGACATGAAACAGGGGTCGATCAGGATACATAATTTGCAAAGGAATCCACTTATGTAATGCAACATTAGGCATCCTATTGATAAAAAAACATGCAGTTAAAACGTTAACCTAGTAAAGGGAGGGTATTGAATGGTGAATCAACAAAGTATGAGTGACATCAAGAACATGGCAATGTTTCCTCTTAGCTACACTATTTTGCTGAGAGGTGTGAGGGCACATGGTCTTATAGATAATGCCACAACTAGAAAAGAAAGTGCGCAAACGCATAGTACAAAACTTTAAGGTATTATCAGATTGAAAATGCTTCACCAAACAAGAATGCTGGATTTTTATTTCTTTAACAAAATTCTCAATAATTTGTCCCACATCGGACTTATTCTTAAAAGAAACGTCTAGGAAACACGGGAAAAATCATAAACTAAAACAAGATAATATTTGTTCCCAAGTCCATCAGGAATGCAACTGGGACCCCAAACATCCATATGAATTAAATCAAATGTAGCAACAAATGAAATAGAGGTAGAACTGCAAAAACTAATCCTCTGGTGTTTGCCAAGCTGACAAGCATCACAGGTGAAAGTGGTAGTGGAGGCTATGTGCGGTAAAACACATCTGAGGTGATCAAGAGGTAGGTGGCTAAGGCGGTGGTGCCACTGGAGAGGAGATCTAGCAGAAGCAAGGTCCTGGGTAGCAGAAGCAGCAACAATAGAATGGCTCAGACGGTACACCTCTTGTTCCTCATGCCCTCCACCAATTGTCTTCCCAGTAAATTTGTCCTGCAAGATATAAGAAGATGCATAAAAAATAGCTCGGCAGTTTAAATCTCTAGTAATATTGTTAACAGACAGTAAGTTCAAAGGGAAATCAGGCACATAGAAAACATCTGTCAATCTCAAAGTAGGAGATAGACATATCTCCCTTGCCAACCAGTGGCGAATGTCTCCCATCTGCCACCTGTACTGTCCTAGCTGGTGTAATCGGTGCTAATTGAGAAAAAGAGCTAGAATCAATCAACCAATCAACAGTGGACAAGAATGATGACATACCAGTTGTAGGTGCCTCAGAAGAGGTGGCGATAGTTGCTATGTCTGGAGTCTGAGAAGATGCTTGAGCCAACTGAGCAATTTGTTGCTGCAAGTTCTTAATCTCCAAGCTCAAGGAACTAACGTCAGGATTGGGGGGACTCCATCTGAGATATTAGCTGCCTAATTGGCCATAGGTGGCCTACCATACTTTTACCAGCACATAGTTTCAGAGTGACTAAGTCTACCACAATAGGTACACGGAGTCCTAGTGCGTGTACCAGAACGTCTGCGTCCACGACCACGTGCAGGAGAGGGAGCACCCCTGCCACGTCTAGTGATCACAGTCAATGCGGACGTTTGAGCACCAGAGTCATGAACAGGAGTGCGAATTGCAACTCTGCTGAGTTTGCTATAAGCTTCCTTCGGGGTAGGAAGCTCAGGAGTGGTGAGAATCTGATATCTGGCCGCTGTATACTCAGGTCTGAGGCCAGCCAAGAAAAGAGAGATGACCAACTGTCTCCTAAAGCTCCTCCAGGACTCACAGGCACATTCTGGCAAATAGGAGCGATGCCTCTCCAACATGTGCTTGATGAGTGGTACTGTGGCAGCATGTGTCCCTCCTGACGCAAGTAAAAGAGGTCGTAAAAGACCTGAAAAACCTATGCAGAATTCTTGGCATGTGAATAGGTGTCACGCAAGGACTCCCACATCTCTTTTGCTGTAGTATAGTACATGATCTCATCTCTTATTTAAGGAATAACTGTCTGCATAAGCCATGTACAGATCATGGCATTGTTGTTATCCTAGTTGGTATTCGTGTCAGTCTTGTTCGCAAGCTACGAATCCGTAAGAATGTGGCTCTTCTTATAACCCCTGACGGTCATAAGAAAGGTCTAGGACCACCGCAGGTAGTTGGTCTCATCCAACTTGACGATAGGACCAAAAAACGGATTCTTAAGTATTCTGGTGTCTGAAATAGAGCCCGAAGTCACCTTGGACTGATCATTTGAAGCCATCTTCGCAATCCGGAAGCCTCGATTAAAGCTTCTATCACCAAGAAATCATCTAACGATTTGAAACAGAATAGATTCAGATCCGCATCACTAACAAGAGGCCCCCTTGGATGGACGTTGGCTTAACCTAAGTGCAAGGAGGACACCCGAGATAGCCCTAAGGAGACCTGGGCTCCCTCTCCCTGTGACTACGAGGAACGCAACCCCTAGAGCAGGGCTACTCACCCCTCACAGTTGCTGCCTGCAACCTGTACGGGGACTGCACCACCTTGTGCAGCCTTTGAACTAGGTGCAGAGGTCAGAGGCAGCTGTTGTAGACCCCTGCACCTACTTGCAGGTCGCTGTCGGTTGCTGCATAGCGTGCAGATCGTCTTTGTGGCTAGGTCAGCATCTCCAGGATCTCGCTGCGTGTCGCCTTGGTCATGTTGCGCGCTACAGGTCACCGCCAGTCGTTGTACAGCGCTACAGATTACCGCAGCGACTAGGTTAGTGTTGCCCAAGCCACGTTGTGCGCTGCTTGCTCCTTGACTGGTGTCGTCGTTGCCACCACCGTCGATGGAGTGGCCCTCTGTGTGCTGATGCCGAGAGGGAGAGAGAGAATGGGATGTGGTGGTAGGGTTTCGGAAGCCTTAAGGGGTGGGATACCTAGAGTCACGGTTTAGGACCGGTGCTTTGATACCAAATTGGATGAAATGACTTAGTCCATTATAGAAAACCCTATGTTCTCATATATAGAGAGAGACTGAAGGGTTAAAAGTACAAAAATGTCTTGGAGTAGCTAAACACTCATAAGCCCATACAAGAAAAATATAAAAAATATAATAACAATATATGCTAAGATACATTATTTTCACCCTAGCATTGCTACAGCACAAGTAATTTAAACCTGGCAATTTGATGATTTCCAATCTTTTCAAATATCTCCACATGCTTGGAGCTCTTTTACATCTTCATTATTTCGTGTTTGGATTTTACCTTTGTCACCAATGAAGTTTCTTAATACATTGCATTCTTTGCTTTCAATTATCTTGAAGTGTTAGGCATATATTCTATTGTACTCCTTGATTTGTTATGTCTGTGAGGGTACACTTGTAATTTTTATTTTCTCTTGGAGTTGAGTTGTTATTTGTCCTTCCTCTCTATATAGAGGCAGGGTTTCTGAATAAGATGAACTTTTTTGTTTCTCCCAAATTGGTATCAGAGCGGCGGTCCTAAACTGGAGCTCGTGATATCCCACCCAAATAAGCTTCCGATCCCCTCCATTGATCTCCCGATCTTCTCTCCCATCGGTTGGTTCTCCTCGTTAGTGCCCTAGGCTCCACCAGCACTGCCGCTGGTGGTGCTACCTCTCTAGCACACCAATAGCTGCCCCTAAGGGTGTTGTTTCCTTGCCAGCACTGCCTTGCTGCTCCTGCTTCTTGCCGATGGCTCCTCTTGCAGTGCTGCAGAGGTAGTGGTGGTAGGCCCTAGGGGGCTTGATCTCATTGATTGCAGCCACTGTAGGCCTTATTGGGATCTACTGCGGTCGATGACTAGTAGATCGGGGCCCGATTTGCATCGCTAGCCACTGTGGGTGGCAGATCTAATCACTGGGTCTCTTTGCAAGTCTCTGTTTCTTCGTGATTTGATTTTCCCAATCAGATAAGAGAGGTTTATGTCCTGGTGAATCTGATTATGTGATATTAGATCACAAATCAGATGTTTGTGGCTTGAATATGTAATTGGAGTATCCCTTATAGTGTGGGTTTGTAGACAAGAGAGAGATTTCTTTGAGTTCGTTCGAAGTCTCATTGGACTTTGCAGTGGACACGGGGACTTATAAAAGTCCATTTTTTGGTCCTGTGATAAAGCTTGATAAGATCAATTATCCTCAGTGGTCCCAAACTTTTTTGATGACCGTTAGGAGTCATGGGAAGGAGCACATCCTAAGCAGTCTAGAACTTGCCCAGAAGACAAGTGCAAATACTAATTGGGATAGAGATAATGCAATGGTGTGTGCTTGGATGATGAATTGTGTTATCCCAAGAATCGGTGATGAGATTATGTATTACACCATAGCCAAGTAGATGTTGGATTCTTTTCGTGAGACATTCTCATGAGAAGAATTCATCTAGAGTGTTTCAGGTCTATCATGAGTTGTTCCATCTTCACAGGGAGGGTCGCTTCTTAGCACAGTATTATTCTATTGTGAAGGGTCTCTTGGAGAGACAACTCATATCGGCCTAGTTCCACTTATGATTCTTGGCATGCTTTTCGGAAGGAGTTAGCAGTTTCTTTATTCTTATCGGGACTTGGTCTTGAATTTACAGAAACTAGGGAGTAGATCTTGACCTTACTAGAGCTTCCATCTCTCGAGGAGATATTGTTAGCATATGATTTATTCTATTTCTCTATTGTGCGGTTGTGGGGTTTGCTCCTCAGGGATATCTATGTACTTTCACCCTTTTTGGTCTCTCTATATAAGAGCACCCTAGGGCTTCAATAGGTAATTGAATTATTTCATCCAATTTGGTATCGGAGGACCAGTCCTGCACTGTGGCTCTCGATATCTCACCCTTAAGGCCTCCAAACCCTACTCCCCACACCCTCTCCTCCTTTCTCCCTATGGCAACAGCGCTCTAGCGGCCATGCACTGCGGCGCACATGCGCAGCAGCGCCACCAGCGTGCGGCGGCGCTCAGCGACGTTAGGTCTCACGCAGTAGCACTTGAGGCAGTGCTCCACAGCCACGATCGGCATTAGTGAGGCTCCAGAGGTCGCGATCTGATCATGCGATGCTCCGGGTGGTTGCGATTTGATCGTGTGACGCTTCGAGAGACTGCGATCTAGTCGGACGAAGCCTCCGGCAGTGCGATCTGGTCGGACGAAGCCTCCGGCGATGCGATCTGGTCGGACGAGCTTCGGCAACAACGATCGGGGTGGCATGGTGATCGTGGCTGTTGCCAGGTGGTGCTACTCTTGATTTGTAGCAGGTCTGATTAGTTTTTGTAGGGAGAGAGACACCTAGATATCCTTGGGGCCATCTCGGGTGTTCTTCCTTGCACCTGAGCGAGGCCAGCATTTGTCCAAGGGGGTCTTCCGATGAAGATGCAAATCTGAATCGGATTTCATCTAGATCTGCCAGTGTTTCTGTGACGTGAATATGGATTTCTTTTGTATGATTGATGGATGCCTTTGGGTCAGTTCATTTCATTGATTGATGAGTTGTTTAGCTCCCTTTAGACATGATGAACTCACTGGGAATTGTTGAGTTCATGATGGAGGTCGCTATGGAAGCAGGACAAGTCAGTCTTGACAGAGACCATCGTGTTAGTCGATGTTGTCTGAATAGATGAAGAGTCCCTTCTATACGAGTTAGGGGGCGCTGTTGTCGACAGGGTAGCAGGTAGTGTGCCACAGGTATGTTCCATGGCAAGATGGGTTATGTTCAGATTGTGACTGAAGCTATAGAGCAGGCCGATGGGATTGTTGAGAAAGGGGATGAGGCTGTTGTGTCTACTACTTCAGATACTGTAGCTCTTGCTTCTTCTGCAGGTGATGGGTGGTTAATTGATGCCGGGCATCCGGGCATCTTAATGCATGGTGTGTGATGTTCCTCCTGGTAGGACAGTTTAGGTGGCTGATGAACATCTTTCTCAGGTCCAGGGCGAGGTTACTATATCTCCAACATTGAGACTATCCAATGTTCTATTTGTTCCTTATTTTTCGATCAGTTTGTTGTCAGTTAGTAGTATTACCAAAAAGCTCAACTGCAAAGCAATCTTTGATGATGTGGGGTGTGTTTCCAGGATAAATTCACAGGGAAAATTATTGGTGGTGGACACGAGGAAGGAGGTGTATACCGCTTAGCTTAGTCCCCATTGGCAAATTGTTGGACAGGCAAATGTGGCATACAAGGCAGGGACAACACTTCAGTGGTACCGTTGGCTGGGACATCTCTCTCTAGGTCGACTAAGATGGGTTATTCCTCATTTATCACTTGTATTGATCTTCTTTGTGACGCTTGCCAACTAGGCAAGCATCACTATTCCAGCTATACTCCTAGCACTATGGTTGCATCATCTGCATGTTTTAACTCACTCTACATGGACATATGGGACCCGAGTCGTACTCCAGACAGGTAGGGGTTCCACTTCTACTTGGTGGTGGTTGATGATTTCTCTAGACTATCATGGACCTTTTTACTTTGTAGTAAGTTAGATGCAAGAAACATAATTGAGTTGTTAATTAATTAGGTTAAGACTCAATTTTCTATGGTTGTAAAGATTGTTGGAACCGGCAATGCACTTGAGTTTTGCACCAGGAGACTGGCCTAGTTCTATAGCTCCCTAGGTCTTATACATCAGACCTCCTACCCCCACACGTCCTAGCAGAATGGCGTGGTAGAAAGGAAATACAAACATCTCTTAGATGTGGCTTGGACATTGTTGATACATCACAATGTTCCATCTTCCTACTGGGGAGACAACGTTCTGATTGCTTGCTGCCTGATCAATAAGATGCCTAGTTCGGTCCTTTATGAGTAGATTTCGTATCAGATACTGTATCCAGATAGAGATTTGTTTGTTGTGCCTTCTCAGATTTTCGGCTGTGTTTCATTTGTTCACATTCTTGGTCTTGGCAGGGACAAGCTTGCACCCTGTGCAGTCAAGTGTGTATTTTTGGGTTACAGTGCCACTTAGAAGGGCTATAAATGTTATGATCCTATTGGTAGGCGATACTATGTTAGCATGAATGTCACGTTTCATGAGAGAAGGTACCTTATTTTTCTATGAGGGGCCATCGGATGTCTACTTCAGATGCACCTGCACCAATGCCCTTTCCCTTGTCCAGTTTGAGGATATTCCTGTTTCGACTCCCTCGCCTCCCACTTCAGATTCTAGGGAGTCTAGATGATTTTGAGAAGCTACATGGCCCGATGCGCATGTACAACAGACCTCACCTGACTTTGCAGAGGTCATCTCCGTCTATACCACAGGTTGTTAGACTACGGTCACCATCTGAGATAGGTACTACATTTTCCTCTACGCCACTAGACTCTCCTACACAGGTGCATGTTGACTCCACTGAGTTGCCTGTTGACGATGGTCCTACAAGTCACTCTACGTGCCTGATGCTACTAAGGATCTTCTTATTGCTATTAGGAAGGCTCCACACTCCTGTGCTCGCTACCACGTTGCAGGTGATCTTCCTAGTGCCCATCTTGGGAATTTGTTTGTCCAGTTTACTTCTGCCTTGTTAGTTGCAGAGATCCCCACTACCTACCGGCAAGCCATGCTTCATCCAAAATGGCAGGCTATTATGGAGGATGAGATAACTGCACTTCGACGTTGCGGGACCTGGGAGCTCACTCCACTTCTTGACGGAGCTACTGTTATTGGTTGTAGATGGGTATTCACAGTGAAATTCAATCCATATGGGGGCATTGCTAGGTATAAGATACGTCTAGTGGCAAAGGGATTCACTCAGACCTATGGGGTGGATTTCTTTGACACCTCACCAGTTGCTAGACTTTCCATAGTACGGATATTGGTTGCAGTTGCAGTACGGTTTGATTGGTCCTTACACCAGCTAGATGTGAAGAATGCATTCCTCTATGGTGATCTCCAAGAGGAAGTCTACATGTAGCAGCCACCAGGCTTTGAGGTTTAGGGGGAGAGTGTTTGTAAACTGCAGAAGGCCATCTATGGCCTTAAGCAAAGTCTCAGAGCTTGGTTTTAGAGGTTGTCACAGGTTGTAGAGGCAGCCGGATTTAGGAGATCGACGACTGAATTTTCTCTTTTTGTCAAGAGGATTGGACGAGGTATTGTGGTACTTCTTATTTATGTTGATGACTTGATTGTCACAGGTGATGATGAGCAGGGTGTTGTTGAGATTAAGCACATCCTAGCAGAGCAATTTGTCATGGACTTGGGAGCTCACGGTACTTTCTTGGCATTGAGGTGGCTCGCAGTAAAAAGGGTGTGGTTTTATCCTAGAGGAAGTATGCATTAGACATCTTGCAGGAGATTAGCATGCTTGGGGTCAAGGAGGCCAATATTCCTATGGACCCTAAGATGCCACTCTATGATGAGGATGCACAGTTGATGGACAGCAAGCTGTACAGGCAACTTGTGGGCAAGCTGCTATACATCACTATCACGAGGTCAGATCTCCTTTACGGTGGGGAGATTGAGTCAATTCATGGCCAAGCCAACACGTTAGTATTGGGATGCAGTATTGATGGTACTCAGATACATCATGAAGGCTCGTGGGAAGGGTCTCCTCTTCTTCAAGGGGTCTTCTATGACCTTGGTTGGTTACTCTGATGCGGATTATGTCGGATGTCATGTGGATTGTAAATCCACTACTGGATTCTGCACCTTTTTGGTAGAGAGTTTGATCACTTGGAGGAGCAAGAAACATGGCATAGTTGTGAGATCCAGTGTCGAGTCTGAGTATAGAGCCATGGCTCAGACGACTGCAGAGATGATGTGGATTAGGTCCCTGCTTACTGACTTGCAGATACAGTTTTTTAGCCCAATAGAGATAAGATGTGATAACAGGATAGCCACCTTCATTGCCAACAATCCAGTATTTCATGAGGGGACGAAACATGTTGAGGTTGATTGCCACTATACTAGGGACATCATTCATGAGGGGTTGCTATATACCATGTCGGTCACATTTGAGGAGTAGATTGCAGATATTTTCACCAAGCTCCTAGCCAGATTTCTATTTGATTTATGTGTATCCAAGCTGAGCATGATAGATATCTATGCTCCAACTTGAGGGGGAGTGTTAGCATATGTTTTATTCTATTTCTTTATTGTATGGTTGTGGGGTTTGCTCCTTAGGGGCATCTATGTACTTTCACCCTTTTTGGTCTCTCTTTATATAAGAGAGCCCTAGGGCTTCAATAAGTAATTGAATCATTTTATCCAATTGATATATAATAGGCTTAGTTGGATTGCCATTCAGACTCCAGTGACAGATACTACAGGACAAACTCTGCTTTGGCTGCAACCCCTGGACGTGAAAGAGGTGCACCTTCACGTGGCTGTGGATTTGGGGGGTGCACCCATACCCTTGTACCTACTATGGTTGGGTAGGACACACTAAAGCCATGTGCTGGTAGAAGCATGGCAAATTTGCAATTGCTAATCAGGCGAATGATGTTCTAGACGTATCTATAGAGGTGGTCTCCAAGGCATATTTTTTGATCTTAAGAGATTTTCTCAACTGGCACAAGCTTCCACTACTCGGCCTCCAGATTTTACTGCTTTTGCATCTTCCTCCTTAGGTAGTGAGTTGGCTTGCTTTTCTTTTCCATTGAGATATGGTGAATGGTTTGTTGATAGCGGTGTCTCGAAGCACCTATGTGGAGATCAGGATTCATTCCTTGCCATGAGTCTTGTTGCACCAGGGAGGACTGTTTAGGTTGTAGATGGTCGTTATTCTCTTGCGGTTCGAAAGGGAGATGTTCCTCTATCATCTATCTTTCAGTTGTCTAATGTTCTTTAGGTTCCAGATTTTCCCCTAAGTTTGATTTTTATTAGCAGTATTACGAAGGAATTAAATTGTCGAGCTATATTTGATGCATATTCGTATGTCTTGCAGGACAAAGCTCACAGGGAGGATAATTGGTGGAGGATGTGAAAGAGGGGTATATCGTTTGAGCTGTTCACCCATTATTGCTGTTGCTGTTGGCCATGAGGGAGGTGCCTCTGGATCCTCATTTCCATGGCATCTTCGTCTTGGTCATCTACCCTTGGAGAGACTCAAACATGTTATAACCTCATATTTCATCCTCCGCTTTTATTATTTGTGATGCTTGTCAACTCGACAAGCGTTATCGTGCCAGTTTTCTTGTTTCTACTAATTCTGGGTCTACTTTTGTTTTCCAGCTTATTAATATGGATGTATGGGGCCCTAATTGGATTCCTAACCGGCTAGGCCATCGATATTTTTTGGTTTTGGTTAATGACTTTTCTCGAGTTTGTTGGATTTTTCTTATGAAAAATAAATCCGAGGTTGGAAACATTGTTGAGAATTTTGTTATTGAAATAAAGACCCAAATTTCCATTGTTATTCGAATGTTTAAAAGCCTTTTATAAATCCAATGGCATTATACACCAAACACTTGTGTTCATACCTCTCAGCAGAATGGTGTAGCTGAGAGGAAGCATAGGCATTTACTTGATGTTGCCCGTACCCTATTGATTCATCTTTCTGTTCCGTATTTGTATTCGGGAGATGCAGTATTAATCACATGTTTTCTAATTAACAATGTTAAGAATCCAAAACTATATTCACAATGCCGTAATTACAATAGAGTGGTCCATCTCTTTTATAGAGAGCATGGACTCTAAAAATAGTAAATCCTAAAAATAGGAAACCAATTCTAATTTAAAATCCTAACAAATCTATTTACTAAAAATAGGCTTAAGGCCATTTCAAACACAGCAACCGACACCCTTTTCCTCCTTTGAGTTGCTGGCTGCTAGCTCCTGTCCACGTGGCCCATAGTGCTATGAGGCAGTCCACACAGTCTTCTTAAAAATCTCAATACTCCCCCGCAAGTCAAGGCTAAGGAGGTTGCAGACTTGGATGAGAAGACGGCAGCAACGCTCGCCTCCCGTCATGGAGAAGATGATGATGGTGGCGACGTCTGCCTCACATCACAGAAGATGACGGCGGCGACGTCCGCCTCGCATCATAGAAGATGACGGCAGCATTCGCCCGCCTCGCGTCAAGAGATGATGGCGACATCCTCCTACCTTACGTCCAAAGGAGATGACAACAGCGGCACGTTGGCCCGCCTCACGTTCAGAGAGGAGGATGACGACGGCGCGTCTGCCTCATGTTAGGAGAAAAGGACGACGGCGGTGTTTGCGCCCGCCTCACGTCTTGAAGAATAGGACGACGGCGGTGCGTTTGCCGCATTGCGTCCACAAAAGATGACGACGGTGCTGGAGCAAAGCAGTCGAAGCAGCGGCGAGTGCTGCTGCTCTTGCTCCATGCTTACCACGGCGGTGGTGGCGACTCAGGTGCTGGCATGCTTCTCTTGTGACGCCCAGCCCTAGCCCACCCCTTGCCCTTGCGATGCGGTGAGGAGAAGACAGCTGCAGTAGGGATGGCAGCGGAATAAAGGAGGAGAATGAGTAGAAGGGGAGAGGGCCTCTCCGGAGGTCGTTGGTGGCCGGCTGGCCAACCGCTGGAGGGTCGCCTCCTCGTCTAGGGTTTCCTTCACTTAGCCCGAAGAAACGGTGGCTCGATACCATGTCAAGAATCCAAAACTATATTCATATTGCCGTAATTACAATAGAGAGGGGTCCATCTCTTTTATAGAGAGAATGGACTCTAAAAATAGTAAAATTAAAAATAGTAAATCCTAAATATAAGAAACCTATCTTAATTTAAAATCCTAAAAATAAGAAACCTATCCTAATTTAAAATCCTAACAAATCTATTTACTAAAAATAAGCTTAAGGTGCAGGGTAGGGGTATCCCAGTTGGGTTCCCCCGTCACCGTAAGTCCTCCCTGAGCAGGGTGGCGTGGGTTCAAGCCCGCGTCTGGGTGGGTTCCCCTTGGCCCATATGCTCATAGGATCAGGTGGCGGTGCTGCACGCTGGGTACCCCGTCGGACGTTTGAGGCTTATGTCGATCCGCAGGACTAGCCCTCCCCAGTTTACCTCTGTCTCCACACAGGGGGTTCTGGGTTATCAAAAAAAAAAAAAAAGGCTTCAGGTCATTTCAAACACAGCAGTGGACACCCTCCTTCTTTGAGCCACCGGTTGCTAGCTCTTGTCCATGTGGTCCATAGTGCCACGTGACAGTCCACGCAGTCTTCTGAAAATCTCAACAAATAGGATGCCTAACTTTGCTCAATTTGAACAAATTCCCTGGCAAGTTTTGTATCCTGACAACCTTTTCATGTTCCCCCTCAGGTGTTTGGTTGTGTGCCATTTGTACACTTTCTTGGTTCTGGATGGGATAAAATGGCTCCCAGAGTAGTAAAGTGTGTTTTCTTGGGCTATTCATAGATACAAAAAGGATAGCGGTGTTTTGATCCTATTATTTCTTACCATTTTGTGTCTGTTGATGACACTTTTCATGAGGCAATTTCGTATTTTTCTCTATCTGGTTGTGAGTTGCCTTGTACTATTGATGTTACGCCTATGCCTAAACCTTCTATACCTCTTGGAGCTATTTCGGATATGGAGACATCTGCTACTGTGACTCATGAGATACAAAAATATGCTGAGCCCATTCGTACTTATACAAGGCCCTATACGACGTTGTAGGTTCCCCCGCCTTTGCCTCTTTCAACCTCCTCAGGCAAGGTGAGCTCTGCACCCTTGGACACTGACGATTATGTGCTTAGTGATGTAGATGGGTCTCCTATTGATCCTTATGAGGAGAATGATCTTGATCTTTCGATAGCCATTTGGAAGGCCCCATAGAGTTATGCTAGATATCCAATTGCAGGTAGCCTTGTGACAAATGGTCTGGGGACAGAGTTTGCCAGTTTTTGTCATGCCTTGGCAGCCATTCATATTCCTGCAACACATCATGAGGCTATGCTTTATCCAAAGTGGCGTCAGGCCATGGAAGAGATGGCCACTCTTCAGAGCACAAGCACATGGGAGTTGACATCTTTGCCACAGGTATTCACTGTCGTTGGGTGTCACTGGGTTTTCACACTAAAGTACAATCTAGATGGCTCCATTGCAAGGTATAAGGCTAGACTGGTGGCGAAAGTGTTTACTCAGACATATGGAGTAGACTTTTTTGACACATTCTCCTGTTGCTCGACTTTCTACTGTGAGAATTCTTGTGGCAGTTGCAATGCATAGAGATTGGTGACGCTAGATGTCAAAAATGCATTGTTGTATGAAGATTTACAGGAAGAAGTATATATGCAGCAGCTCCTAGGTTATGAGGTTCAAGGTGAGTATGTATGTAGGCTACGTAAGGCCATCTATGGGCTTAAGCAGAGCCCTTGTGCCTGGTTTCGAAAATTATCTCAGGTGATGGAATCTGTAGGATTTCAAAGGCCTTCGACAGATCATTCTTTGTTTGTTAGGAAAACAGGGAGAGGTATCACTGTTCTTGTATATGTAGATGATTTGATTGTTATAGATTGTAATGGACTTAGGTCCATTGAGGTACTTTCTTGGGATAGAAGTAGCTCACAATAAAAGTGGTGTTGTATTATCTCAAAGAAAGTATGCTCTAGACGTCCTGCAGGAAGTTGGTATACTGGAAGCCAAGCCAACAAATTTACCCATGGACCCTGAGGGGCATTTGTATGATACTGAGACCATCACTGTGGATTGCAGGTAATATAGACACCTAGTTGGGAAGCTGTTATACCTTACTATCACCAAACCAAACATATCTTATGCTGTTGGAAGGTTGAGTCAATTTATGGCTAAGCCCACTAGACAACGTTGGGATGCTGTAATGATGGTCCTTAAATATCTCAAGAAGTCTCCTGAAAAGGGCCTTCTATTCACCAGAGGGACTTCTATGATAGTAGTGTGCTATTCTGATGCAGATTATACTGGATGTCATTTGGATCGAAAATCCACTACAGGTTTTTGTACTTATATAGCTGGAAACCTTGTGACCTGGAAAAACAAGAAACAAGCAGTTGTTTCTAGATCCTGTGTAGAGTCAGAATGCAGGGCAATGGCACAGACTGCAATTGAAATGATGTGGATTCGATCTCTACTGGCTGATTTGCATATTGAGATTGATGGACCTATGGAAATGTGGTGCGACAATAGAGCAACTACCTATATAGTTAATAATCTTATGTTCCATGAGCACACAAAGCACACGAAGGTCGATTGTCATTACACTAGAGACATCATTCAGAAAGGGTTGCTCTACACAACTCAAGTTTCTATTGATAACCAGACAACAGACATATTTACCAAGCCTCTTATTAGATCTACTTTTGATGCTTGTTCTAAATTGAGCATGATTGATATTTATGTTCTACCTTAAGTGGGAGTGTTGTACTCGATTTATGCTATGTTAGAAATTCTAACTTGTCAAGTACATGATGGCTTGACCGCTTCCTTTGTTGTTCAATGGATGTTGCATCTTCCTTGGACAAGTCCAAGCAAAAGAGCATGATTAGATCTGCGTCAGTGGAAAAGAATGATTGATCATATTTCTCAGAAAAAATCAATATCTCTTTATATAGAGAGAGGTTTGGGTAAATAACAATGTGTGTTCAGAACAAAATAAGAAATGACAAAAGCATAACCAAAAATTGGTAACAAATAGCTAAGGATAAATAGGAGTCTCAACACTCCCCCTCAAGCTGGAGCAAGATGTCAATCATGCTCAGCTTGGAACAGCAATAGTCAAACGCCAATCGAGGTAGAGGCTTCGTGAACACATTAGTAGTCTGATCATCAAATGCAACATAAGTAGTACGTAGCAAACCACGCTGTATAAGATCTATGGTTTATTGGTAGTCAACCTCAACGTGTTTGGTGTGCTCATGGAACATAAGGTTGTTGGCTATGTATGTAGCTGCTCGATTGTTGCATCGCATCTCCATAGGTTCCTTAATTTGGACATGCAGATCATGTAGTAGAGATCGTATCCAGACCATCTCTGAAGTAGTCTAGGCCATCGCCCTATACTTGACTCTACACTGGAGTGAGAAACTGCCCCCTATTTCTTACTCCTCCAAATAACCAGATTACCAGCTACAAAGGTACAGAAACTGGCGGTGGATTTTCTATCAAGCACATATCCCGCATAATTAGCGTTGAAATATCCTACCATTGTCATAGGAGAGCCTCTCTGAAATAGAATACCACAACTTGGTACTTTCTTTAAATATCTTAGCACTTGCATAGCTGCCTGCCAATGCAACTTCGTTGACCTGTGCATTAACTGGTTAAGTTTGCCTACTGCCAGGGCAATATTAGGTTTGGTAATAGTTAGGTATAACAGCTTGCCCACAAGCTGTCTATATGCTTTGTTATCAAATTTCTTTGCCTCATCATGAAGATGTGCCTTGGAATCCATTGGAATATTGACTGGCTTGGGCCCCAGCATGCCTGTCTCTTGAAGGACATCCAATGCATATTTGTGTTGAGAAAGAACAATCCCATCTCTACTCCTAGCGACCTGGATCCCCAAGAAGTATTTGAGCTGGCCCAGATCTTTCATGACAAATTGTTGTGCAAGAGACTCCTTGACTTCTCTTATCCCAGTCTCATCATCGCTAATGATAATCAGGTCATTTATATAAACTAGTAGTGATATCACACCATTATCTGTTTTCCTGACAAACAGAGAGTTATCTGAAGATCTCTGCATCCCCATCCTTTATAACACATCTGAGAGCTTCTCAAACCAGGCTCTTGGGCTCTATTTCAGGCCATAGATGACCTTCCTAAGTTTGCACACATACTCCCCTTGAACCTCAAAACCCGAGGACTGCTACATGTAAATCTCCTCCTGAAGATCATCGTATAGAAAATCGTTCTTGGTGTAACTGCCAATCTCTACGAGTAGCAATGGAGATAAGTACCGAACAGTGGCAAGTTGTGCAATGATAGAGAAGGTATCAAAGAAGTTCACCCCATATGTCTGGGTGAACCCTTTTACTACCAACTTGGGTTTATACCTTGAAATTGACCTATCAGGGTTGTACTTCAAGGCAAAGACCCGTTTGGAGTCAACTAGTTGTGCGCCTGTAGGAGGCGAGGTAAGCTCCCAAGTGTGTTTACTCCGAAGTGCTGCCATCTCATCTTACATGGCTTGACGCCACTTTGGATCAAGTATGGCCTGCTAGTAGGTAGGCGGAATGTGTGAGGCTGTAAGTACATGGCAGAAGCTGCCAAACTGAGAACCAAAACTATCTGTAGCCAAATTGCTTGCAACACGATATTTGGACTCACACGTGCGTAGTGCCTTCCTAATGGCAATAGGAAGGTCAGAATCATCTGTATCTCTAAGTGAGTCTCTGTAGAAGGAACCTCACTACTACTGTGATCTGCATTGTAAGGGGGATTAGGTTGAACTAGACGATCACTGCCATTTGAACCTATCTCAACGACCTGTGAAATATCAGTCACTGGTGCGGATGGTGGCCTCTATAGTGTTGCATGAGGTCTACTATATGTGTGCAACGAACCATGCAATCTCTGGTAGTCATCCAAAGGGGTAGTAGAGCCTGAAGAAGGCGACAGAGATGTGGAGATCAGAATCACCTCAACTGAAATAAGAGGAATAGGCATGAGAGCTGCATCATCATGAACACTCGTCTGTCTAGCAACAGAAAAATATGGTGTTGTCTCATGAAAAGTCACATCAGTGCTCACATAATACCTATAGTGGATGGGATCATAACATTGGTACCCTTTCTGACTCTTGGAGTACCTTAAGAAGACGCAGTTAACATCACGAGTAAGCTTGTCATGACCTGGTGATGGCACATGAACAAAAGCACACACTCAAAAGTCTTGGGAGAGACGTGGAAAAGCTCACTATCTGGATGTAACAGAAGAATCAGTATCTGCTCGTGATGGACTAAACTTGGCATCCTATTAATGAGGTAGCACGCCGTTAAGACATCCCCCCAGTATCTCTGTGGAACACTATGGTGGATAAGAAGAGTTCGGGCAACCTCTAACAGGTGTCTGTGCTTCCGCTCTGCAACCTCATTCTGGTGTGAGGTATGAGGACAAGTGATCTGGTGGATCCCATGAGTCCTGTAGAACTTCGTAAGTCTAGCAGTGCAGAACTCGAGGGCATTATCTGTTCGTACAATTTCACTGTGGCAGAATACTGAGTTCTAATCTCCACGAGAAAAGTCTCTATAACACCTCCAACGTCTGGCTTGTTCTCCAGAAGAAATGCCTAGGACACTAATAAAATCATCAACGAAAACAAGATAATAACGATGTCCCATTATGTCTGGAACTCTACTCAGTCCCCAAACATCTATATGGAGTAACTCAAACATAGCCGCTGATCCAGGAGAAGTATTGGTAAGAAAAGACCGATGATGCTTACTTAACTAGCAATCGTTACATTGAATAGTGATGGTAGGTGAAATATGTGGAATCACCCTCCCGAGACGATTTGGAGATAGGTGACCTAGACGAACGTGTCACTGTAAGGTGCTCCCACCATCATACCACTGGCTCCTACAAACAGTTCCTAGGTAAGGTGATAAAGACCATTCTCCTCTGTATCTCTGGCTATAGTCTTCCCAATGAACTTATCCTAGATACTGCATCCAACCTCATCAAAAATAACCCTGCAATGAAGGTCCTTTGTGAACCTATCTACTCACGGACAATAGGCTCATGGGAAACTTCGGTACATGTAGTGCTCTCGACAGTCGTAGCGTAGGGGTTATAGACACTTCCCTTTGCCCGACAACAGGGGTATGCCTGCCATTAGGAACCTGCACCGTTCTTCCTGGTGCAACATACCTGAGTGATCGGAAGGAAGCCCTGACTCCCACAAAGATGCTGTGAAGCACTAGAATTGATCAACCATCTTGTACCATGATGACTAGAATCACTTGTAGATCTAGATGATGCCATCTTGTTATCCTTTACTACCCACTAGATGGAAGAGGAACCTCTTGATGCAACAAATAGATCTGAAAATCACCAAACCATGATCTGAAACGTGATTTTTTTTGAAAAGCATTTGAAACACGATTTTCAGACCATATATTTGAATCTGAACTGTGTAGCAACCCTTCTCAAATCACAATCTTGCAAGAAAGGGTCACCTCGCCTTGTAGAGATCTCCCAAGGAGATTAGATAAAGGGAGGAGGATTCTCGAAAGCACCCTTACTAGTCAATGAAGAGAGAACCGTCCACTATGCAGAGATTGTGCGCAACCCAAGGCAACCACGTCGCTGATGGTGGCGGTAGTAGACTCAGGCAGCGATCTGGGTCGATCGGGCAGAGCAGGCGGTGTCGATCTAGCCCGATCAGGGTCGGAGCGAGCAGAGAGTCAGGGCAGCGACGATCGATGTCGATCTGCTTCGATTAGAGTCGGGACGGTGCGATTTGGATCCCTGCAGTCGATCTCCTCCTTGCAGCAACAGTGCTACCACCTCTGCTCCCCATCGAGCAATAGTAGTGGCACTAGGGGAGGTGGCGGCAGGGGCCCCTTTGGTAGGCATCGTTAAGGTTAGGGTTAGGGAGGAGGTGTTGGAGGCGTATTTGGGTGGGGTATCTAGGGCATCGATCTAAGATTGCTGCTCTGATATCAAGTGAGAAAGAATGATTGATCTTATTTCTCAGAAAAAACCCAATACCTTTTTATATAGAGAGAGGTTTGGATAAATAACAATGAATGTTCAGAATAAAATAAGAAATGACAAAATCACAACAAAAAATTGGTAAAAAAATAGCCAAAGATAAATAAGAATCACAATAGTTACCAAGCATAATATTGTTCTCTAGCCTCAGTTGTACTGAAACCATATGGAATTATTCTAATATTGAATGATCTGGGAATTTTCAACAAGCATACCACTATTTTCTGGGACAATCATAGCAGTTCACCTTGTTTTTCATGATTAGTCACAATATATCCATATTGATCATCACTTTGTTAGAAAAAAAAATACAATTCAGTGAAGTTTTTGTTATATTGATGAAGCACGTTATAACCTAGGCCTTCTCCAAGTTAAAGACAGAAAGAGTGCTTATCAGCCCCGCGCTCAATTTGCAAGGGGGCTGGTACAAATATAATTTAAGAGGCTTTTTATAACAATCATGCGACAATCCCTTTGAAAAAAACTATCATGTGACAGTGAAGAATGTGTGAAGATGCTTGTAATTTGTCCATTGCATGGGCTGCAGGAAAATAGTTAGCTATAAATAAATGCTGAAGTTCTTATCAATAAATAGATAAATAAATTCTTGTAGTCCACTGCATGGTAGCTGTCTTATTCTTTGGTTTTCATTGGGGTCACCTATAAAAGGTTTCTTCATCGAAGGTAGATTTGGATGCCTATTCAGATGACTGAGCTTGTTGTCCCGTGGGGAACATTCTTCCATAGGCTATGCTATCTTTCTTCGAGGGAATTTAGTCATTTGGTGTAGTAAGTAGTTTGCGGTGACTCGTTCTACCGTGGAGGAAGATAGGGCTATGGAACATGTCATTTTATGTGGGTTGCATCGTTTTTGGATGATCTTGGACCGAGTAAAGATGATTATTCCAATTTTCTAACTTTTAGAAAAGGATTATTCCAATGTTCTAGTAATCCATCTGCTACTTGTGTTGCCTTCGAGCCCACATTTCATTAGTGGACAAAATATATGGTAATTTACATATATTCCTCCAAGGATTAAGATAGCTAACATCTTTACTGTGTGCCTGATATAGTCATGATAGATATCTATGGTCTAATGCGAGTGGAGTGAGTTTTATTTTTACTTATGGTTTCTTTTCATCGGCTTTTCTATCTAAATGATGCCAAGTTCTCAAAATGTAAGTGTTACGGAATAAAATAGATTAGGATAAGTTAAGATCAAATTTGTTAGGATTGATTGTCTCCCCTATTTTTAATTTTTCTGATTTTGGTAAATGTTTTATTGTTTTCCTATTATCTTTATGTTATCTCTTTATATAAAGAGGGTTAGATTTTTCTTAATAGCCATAGAAACAGATATTTTGATATATCAGTGACATATCATCATATCTCCAACATGACTCATATTGATATTACAGGAATATCTTTTTTCTAAGATATCGATAACACATCACCTAAGGAAAGATGTTGACGACATATATTGTCGATATGTCGGTATCGTTGGCCCAAGAGATATCGACACCCCCTCCCCTCCATATCTTTTTCCCTGATATTGGTCGATATGTCATCAATATCAAGGGCTATCAACGACATCGTAAAAATTGGAGCCCCTCAAAACAAAACTTCTATTATTTCAACGACATGCTCGACATGGGCAATATGTTGGCAATGTCGGCTAATTTTGTTGCTGCCCTCCTCATCATTTCCTTTGTTACTTTCTTCTCTTCCACACTTCAACCACCTTACTGCATCTCTGAAATTTGCTTGTACACCATCTTTTTAGGTGATTTTCAACCTTGTCTCATCTCTCAACAACGTAGGCATCCTATTCTTCAATTTATTTGCATTATTAGGTCCAAATCACCATGTTTTGAACCTCAATTATTGTTCATACCAAAGTTAAATCTCTTCAGATACTTGATTATTGGCTAGATTAATGTTATCTAGACACTAATTTAGTACAATCCCTAATTAAACCCTAATATGGTGATAATTTTATGGCCTAAATCACCATATTTTTAACATCGATTATTTTTTATTTTGAAATTACATCTCTTGATCATTGGTTAGATTAATGTTGTATGCACATTAATTTAGTAAGATCCTTAATTAAACCCTAATTTTGTGGTGATTTCGTGGCCTAGATGACCATGTTTTAACCTTGGTTACTGGTAATCCCAAAATTAAATCTGTTGGTATATTTGATTACAGGCTAGATTAATATTATTTACATATTAATTTGCATGTTATGTATAATTTCTTTTCATTGCTATGATATGACTTTGTTGATATACCAATAATGTGTTTTTATTCAAAATTGATGATTTTAGGCTTCTAGCCATTTTTTCGTGCATGTAGTAGTTATTAAATGTTAATTTTCATTAAATTTGTAGTATTTGGGTCATTTTGGGCTTTTTTGAGTAATTCCTCAAAATTCACCAATATCAATGATATATCCCCAATATATCCCTGACATATCCCCTTTTTGACTTGTTAATACGACATCGATATCGACATTTAAAATCTTGTTAATGAATAAGAGTAGTTTTGTTTTCCATATGGTATCAGAGTAGGAAGATCTCAGGGATCTCGACTGCTAATCTATCTTTCCCTTTTATGCTTAGGGAGTGTTGGCGCCACCCTCTCTCAATGAATAGGAACGCTGTTGTCACTCTCTCTTTCTTTACACCACTGCCACCGTATGTCTTCCCTACTCACTACGTGCCATTGTGTGCTTGGCCCCTACTCCCTTGCATGTTATCACGTGCATTGCCTGCCCTTTTTGCGTACATAGTAGGTGGCTGTTGATGACGTTGTTGCTACGGTTGTTGGTGCTTGGGTTGTGGTCGTTGTCGGCTACTGCTGTTGGTTGCTACTATTGTGGCTTTGGTTGCCATTGCAACCATTGTTGCTGCCCCTATTGTTGCTACTCCTACAGCTGTTTGCTTCTGCTACTATTGCTACTGTTGTTGATGCTGATAGTGTTGTGGCTATTGTTGGTGCCATTATTGCTCCTGTTGCTGGATGCTTTGCATAGCCAACACCTATGGTTAATGCCGACGACTTCAATGATTGATGGGGGAATTGAGCGTCGTGCTTTTTCCCTCCCTCTTCCTAACTAAATGCCCTGCCTTAGTTTTACGTTATTCGATAGAGAAGGGTTTTCTGCTAGCGTAAGGCGACTACAACTACGTACTTGCTTAGGATCGTCTCCTGCTCTCTTGCCTGTACTTCCCCTTGAAGATCTCATCACAAGTTTTTTTTCCCAACTCCAAGCGAGTTAAGTTTTTCGCTAATGAGAGACAACTACCTGCTTGATTGCTTGCCTACTTCAGATCAAGGGTTTTGTTTGAAGGGGGGAGCCCTACTCTACTTATACAAGTTGGGTGTTGTATGCTCCAACTTGAGAGAGAGCGTCAGATAATAAAATAGAATAGGTTGTTAGGATCGAAATGAGTTGTTTATTATTGGAGGCCCAATGTGCCTTTATATAAAGAGGCCCTAGGGAAAAATATTATAGACACCCTTACAGTTAATGAGAAAATATAAAAGACATTATTTTATACTCAACACTCCTCAAGCTAGAGTATAAACATCTAACATGGTTAGCTTGGTACATAAAAATTCAAGATGTTTCTTGATGAGTGCTTTGGTGAAAATATTTGCAACCTGATCTTTTGTGGTAATGTAAGGTGTTGAGATCTTCCCTTCCAATATAGCATCCCTTATGAAGTGATTATCTACTTCAATATGCTTGGTCCTTTTATGAAACGTAGGATTATTGGCAATAAAGGTAGTAGCTTTATTATCAAAATGCATAGGCATATGACTCGAAATATCACCAACGAAATCTTGCATAATAAAGCGCACCCACAACTCACAGGTAAGGTTCGAAATGCCGATTTCAATGTCGTGCCCATGAAATTTTAAGTGTGCATGCCATAGAAATGCCCGTTTTTCGATGGTCATGTCGAGGGCATGCCAACAATATAACAACAACAACAACAACCAAGCCTTTTCCCACACTAAGTGGGGTCGGCTATATGGATTCTTTGCCTCCACACAGATCGATTTTCAGCCATTTTAGGAATTAAATTAAAGTAATTGAGGTCATACTTAATAGTTTCCTTCCAACACTTGTTTGGTCTTCCTCGCCCCCTCTTAGCGGGTTCAACCTCCAACTTCTCACATCTCCTAACTGGAGCATCTAGTGGCCTTTTTTGTAAATGTCCAAACCATCTTAGACGGGCCTCTCTCATTTTATCCTCTATTGGTGCCACCCAAACCCTGTTTCTAATAAATTCATTTGAAATACGGTCATTTCTTGTATGACCACACATCCATCTTAACATCTTCATTTCTGCCACAGACATCTTCTGTACATGCCTATAGTTTATAGCCCAGCATTCAGAACCGTACAATATGGTTGGTCTTACCACAGCTCGATAGTATTTTCCTTTGACTTTTAAAGGAACCTTCTTATCACAGAGAACACCAGAAGCACCCCTCCATTTCAACCACCTTGCATTAATTCTATGTGTAACATCTCCATCAATTCCACCATCATGCTGGAAAATGGATTTCAAGTACTTAAAAATATCTTTCATTGGAATGCACTCTTCTCCAATTTTTACATCAATCCCTTCGTTGTTCCCTCTACTACTAAACTTACATTCCATATACTCAGTCTTCGTCCTACTTATGCGTAATCCTTTATCTTCCAGGGCTTCTCTCCAAAGCTCAAGTTTTCTGTTCACTCCATCTCTTGTCTCATCAATCAACACAATGTCATCAGCAAAAAGTATACACCAAGGCACCTCAACTTGGATATGCTTCGTCAACTCATCCATAACCAAGGCAAAAAGATAAGGGCTTAAAGTCGAACCTTGATGCAGACCAATGGAGATATCAAAGTAGTCTGTCAAATCATCCTTAGTCTTTACACAAGCTATAGCTCCATAGTACATATCCTTTATGAGGTTGATATATATAATTGGCACTTGTCTCTTCTCCAAAATTCTCCACAAGATATCTCTTGGGACAGAATCATAGGCCTTCTCCAAATCAATAAAAATCATATGTAAATCCTTTTTCTTCACTTTGTATGTCTCCATCATACGTCTCAAGAGGTGTATTGCCTCAATAGTAGACCTGCCTGGCATAAAGTCAAATTGATTTTCAGTTACCATAGAGACTTGCCTCACCCTTCTTTCAATTATTCTTTCCCAAAGTTTCATCGTATGACTCATCAACTTAATACCTCTATAGTTGGAACAATCTTGTATATCACCTTTGTTCTTGTATAAAGGTACCACAAAACTTTTCCTCCATTCCTCTGGCATCTTCTTGCTTCTCCACACAGTATTAAATAAATTTGTGAGCCAAGTTATACCCCGTTCTCCCGTCATTCTCCAGACGTCTATAGGAATATCGTCAGGCCCAACAACCCTCCCACATTTTATCATCTTCAGAGCCTCCTCTACTTCTTTCTTTTGTATCCTTCGATAACATGATCGATTCACATACTCTTCTGAGTTAACTAACTCCCCTAAGATGATATCATTCTTTTGTTTTTCATTAAATAGCTTATGAAAATATCTTTTCCATCTTGTCTTTATATCCTCACTAGCTATAAGCACCCTTCCTTCTTCATCCTTGATGCATCTTACATGCGTAAGGTCCTTTGCTTTTCGCTCTCTTGCTTTAGCTAACTTGAAAATATCTTTTTCACCTTCTTTAGAATCAAGTTTTTTATAAAAATGCTCCCAAGCTTTTGCTTTTGCTTCACTAACAATTTTCTTTGTTTCTTTCTTTACTCTTTTATAGTTTTCCATATTATCATCGGTCTTATCTCGATATAAGGCTTTAAAACAGGCTCTTTTAATTTTAAGCTTCTCCTACACTTCCTCACTCCACCACCAAACCTCCTTTTGTCCTGGAACACCTCCTTTAGACACGCCTAACACCTCCTTTGTCACCTTCCTAATACAGTTTTCCATATTTAACCACATTTCATCAGCACTACCATCAAGATCCTAAGCCTTTTGTTACATCATCTTCTCTTTAAATCTCACTTGCTCTTTCTTAAGATTCTCAAATTCTTAGACACTAATTTTCTCTTCTTTGCCTTCTTCAAATGAACATCCAACACCAAAAGACGATGTTGAGCAGTTAAACTGTCCCCTGGAATAATCTTGCAATCCTTACAAGATAAACGATCCCTTCTTCTCAAAGCAAAGTAATCGATCTGCGTTCTCCGTAAGCCACTTTTATAGGTAATCAAATGCTCTTCCCGTTTTTTGAAGAAAGTATTTGCTATGAAAAGATCATAAGCCATATCAAAATCAAGGAACGTCTTCCCTTCTTCATTCCTAACACCAAACCATGATTTCCATGCACTCCTGCATACTCTAAAGCATCTTTTCGCACATGCCCATTTAAATCTCCACCCAAGTAAATCATTTCTGTCTGTGAGATTCCTTGAATTATCATATCAAGCTCTCCCCAAAATTTGTTCTTTATTCTTTTCTCTAGACCAACTTGAGGTGCATAAACTGAAATGACATTCAAGATCTCTTCTTCTAAGATTAATTTTATCAAAATAATTCTATCACCCAATCTCTTAACCTCAACCACGCTCTCCTTCAAATCCTTATGAATTATAATACCCACGCCGTTTCTACCTTTGTCCTTTCCTGAATACCAAAGTTTGAAACCTGTTCTCTCGATTTCCTTTGCTTTTTCACCAACCCACTTAGTCTCTTGAAGGTAAAGAATTTGAATCCTTCTCCTTACCATTGAATCCACAATCTCCATGAGCTTGCTGGTCAAGGTACCAATATTCCAACTACCAAATCTCAGCATACATTGTGACACACTTCGATGACGAAGTGGTGGAACTAGCTTCTTTACTCGCATGCGTTCCTCATGCGAGAACCCTTGCTCATTTTGGACTACATCCGGGCGGCGATGTAGCGGAACTAACTTTTTTACTCGCATGCGTTCCTCATGCAAGAACCCTTGCTCATTTTGGACTACATCCGGGCGGCGATGTAGCGGAACTAACTTCTCTACTCGCATGCGTTCCTTATGCGAGAACCCTTGCTCATTTATCACTACACCCGGGTGTCGATGCAGCGTGTCGCAAGTAGGGAACGCCCCAACGAAATCAGAGTGTTTGCTAGAATCCATGTTTAAAGATCCGACAAATTTTACACTGGCTGTCGGCTACCTAACGCAACCCTCCTCCTTTACCCGGGCTTGGGACCGGCAATGAAAAGGCACACGAACCTCAACATAGGCACACGAACCTCAACATAGGCTTGGGACCGGCATGCCAACAATATGCCGACAAAAAATCACATAAATATTCAAAATGATGTTAAAATACTCAATTTTCTTGTGTATAAAATAACATAAGTACTCAAAATAATGTTGAAATACTCAAATGTGTGTGTGTGTATGCGTGCATGACCCCAGTTCCCCCCTCGAATTTCACATCTCTCCCGCTCCCAGTGCCTCTCGTTCGAATTTCAGATCTTTGCACCCCCATTTCAAATCTCCCGCTTGCAGCACCAATTGGCATGCAGCCGAAATCCTCGGCACCTATCGGCATGCCAGCGAAATCGTCGGCATGCCGGCGGCACACCTGTAAATCGACATTGTTAGCGTGTCGGCACGGCCCCCTCCCAGAAATGGCCTTGCAGACGGCATGCCGGTGGCATGCCGTTGGCATTTAAATCATTGCTCATAGGTGGTATGTGCCATTGCTTTATACTCAGCCTCTGTAGAGGATCGTGAGACCACATTCTATTTCTTGCTATGCCAGGTAGCAAGGTTGCCACCAACATAGATTGAATATCCAGTGGTGGAGCATCTATTCTCATGTGTCTCCACATAATTTGTATTAGAATACTCCCATATGTCAATGTGTCTATGCCTCTGAATAGATAAGCCTTTCCCAAGTACTCTCTTCAAGTATCTCAAGACCTGGTACACTCCATCCCAGTGTATCTCCCTTGGAGATAGCATAAACTGGCTAAAACAACCTACAACAAGGGCAATATTTGGTCTTGTCACGGTCAAGTAGAGTAGTTTTCCAACCATAGCATGGTACCTGGTCACATTAAACAAAGGTGGACTATCTGAATCAACCAATGGCAAAGAGGAATCTATAGGCACTGAAGCAAGTTTACAACTAAGCATCCTTGCATCTTTTAGTATGTCAACTATATACTTCCTTTGGGACAAAATAAGCCTGCCATCAACATGTTGTACCTCAATGCCCAGAATATAGCGGATAAGTCCCAACTCCTTAGTAACAAATTGGGAATGGAGAAAGGCTTTGGCCTCCTGCAACGCTCCTTTATCACCGCCTATCAGTAAAATATCATCTACATAGAAAATAAGAATAATTGACTCATTCTCACCATGCATAGTGTTGGGAATAAAGTGCCACATGGCAGTCGATCAGGCCACGTGGTAGTGCTACGTGGCAGTCAGTCAGAGGGCCCAAGTGGGTGCCAATTTTGGGTCATGTTCTTTAGGTTTGCTTTGGGTGCAAGTTTTCTATTTTTAGAAAGTCTTAGGTGTCAATTAGTTTGGTAAATTAAGATTTGATTTGTGATTGATTGGGATATGTTTTGTTTCCTATTTTAGGAGATATGTTTTAGTTAATTGGGGATATGTTCTCTCTATAAAAGAGAACACTTGTATCACTTTCTAATTTGAGTTGAAGCAATACTTCTTCCAATTGTACAACTCCCTCTCCTCTCTTTCTTCTCCAATGTGGATTGCTACCCTCTTTCTCTGTTCTTCCTGTGCGTGGATAGGACCAACTGCAGCACCTATCTGCTGCACATTTCTCCTCATGTGGGAGGGCCTCTACGCTCCGCATCGTGCTAAACTCAACACATAGTAAAAATAGAATGATCAATAGTTGATCTCTGGAAACCATAGTCCTGAACCACCCTACCGAACCTTTCAAACCAGGTGCATGGGCTTTGTTTCAACCCATAAATTGCTTTCCTCATCTTACAAACTTTTTGACACTCACTAAGTAACAAAGTCAGGAGGCTGCTGCATATACACCTCTTCATGCAAATCACCATAGATAAAAGCATTTTAAATGTCAAGCTGGAATACCTGCCATCCACTGTTGACAACCAATGAGAGAAGAATTCTGATTGAGTTCAGGTGAGCCACAGGTGAGAATGTTTCAAAATAGTCCACCCTAAGAATCTGTGTATACCCTTTAGTTATAGATCGTGCCTTATACCGCTCAATAGATTCATCTGGTTGATATTTTAAGGTAAACATCCACTTACACTCTACAACTGTTGCACCTGGAGGTAGGTTAACAAGTTCCCAAGTATTACGCGACTGAAGTGCCACCATTTCCTCCTCCATAGCTAGAGTCCAGCATGGATCTTAAAAGGGCTTTATATGATTTCGCGGTATAAACTGACTATCCATTGTAGAAGATAGATATTTTCTTGGAATAAGCAAATGATCAAGTGACATAAAGTTGGAAATAGAATACTTAGCACAAGATTGCAGGCCCTTCCTGTGAGCAATGAGAATATCCAACTGTGTTACCTCTAGTACCTCAGTAGGAGGTGGGAAGGAGCCTCTAGTGGAGTCTGCAGCGTTAGCAGGAGATTGAGCAGGAATAGTTGTTAAAGGCTTCTTAAGTTGAGGATCTGTTGTCCTATGTTGATAAGTACGAGGATAAAAAATGGTGCCTTAGAGGTAGTATCATGGATTGGATCAGAGGGCTGTGGTGGCAGAGTAGAGGGAACAGGTAAAGGCATTCTATCATTAGGAGAGGAGTTGCCATTAGGAGTAAAGTAGGCAATATCCTCAAAGAACATAACATTGGCTAACATAAAAATGATGTGCCTTGGGATCATAGCACCTATACCCTTTTGGGTCCTAGCATAGCCCAAGAAAATATACTAAATAGATCGTGGGGCAAGCTTATCCACTTTAAACCAATGGACAAAGCCAAGGATTGATATATCGGCGACATATTGCTAATATATTGATATCGCCGGGTCAACACATATCGATATCAGCCTTAATATCTTTTTTCCATGATATTGCCGATATATCAGAGATATATCGCCGATATCATAGACTTTTGTTGAACTTTAGAGCTGTACATGCGAGGGTTCTTGCTTCCTTGTAGTCCATCAAATATGTCAACTTTAGAGCTATACATTATCTGTCGACAATTCAGTCATTGCACTTGGTTTTACTTATTGAAAAATAGAAAGAAAATTCTAAAATGTCGGTGAGAAATACATTAGCATCTTCAAACTTCTATAAAAAGATGCATAAAACTAAGTACTTTGATAATCCATGGGGGTATTGAAAGGGCTATCTTGTCATCTTCCTTTGATTAAAAAATGTCATCCATGATGGTTCTTCTTTCTTTCCCCACAACAATCTAGGGTTGACAGGCTCACTTGTTTCAGCATGGCTTATCTAAGTACTTGCCAAGGTTTGACATATCGCGATATATTGGTGATATATCGCCGATATATCGCATATCGACGGGTTGGGTGGTATCGATGCCACTTAAAGTGTATTTTTCCTGCATATCGACGGGTTGATATATCGGGTGATATCGTCGATATATCGACGATATATTGTCGGTTGTGTGGGAAAAATGGTGCTGTTGAAATGGGACAGTTGGGCGGGAGGTTGAAAACGGTAGGGCAGGACTGGGTGGGAGGCGTAAGATTGAAAATGAGTAGACACAGACACAAACACAGACACAGGTAGGATTGGACTGGCGCTGTTTGGAACCCATACACACGCACGCATGCACGCACGCACGCACACACACATTTTTTAGTTATTCCTTCATGATATATTAGTCATAAAAATGTTAATTTGACATTTTTTTAATATTTTATGGCTTTCTGAGTAATTTCTCAAAAATTCACCGATATCAGCGATATATTAGCGATATATCCCCAATATATCTCCTTTTTGACTTGTCGATATGATATCGATATCGATATTTAAAACCTTGGACAAAGCAGACACATGCAAAAACTTTAGGCGGTAAAGAAAACAACTCACGGTTTGAAAACAAATAGGCATAAGGACTTCCCATCTAGAACATAGGAAGGAACCCTATTTTTATCGGAAAAGTCGTAGTAAGCACGTCAGACCAATACTGAGAAGGGACTTGCATGTGAATTATCAAGGTATGAGCAACATCCCTCAGGTCTCTTTGCGTTCAGTCAATCCATTCTGTTGGGATGTATGAGCACAGGAGGTTTGACGAACAATCCCAAGAGAGGCAAAAGAGTGAGGCAACTCATCATTAACAAACTTACGACCATTATCCGTTCTGAACATACATATAGTGCCAGAAAATTGAATCTTTATTTCAATAACAAACTTCATTACATTAGGAGTTTCATACTTTTCTTTTAATATGAAGACCCAAGAGACTCTAGTACAGTCATCGACCAGAATACGAAAATCATGAAAACCCCTGATACTCTTGACCTGACATGGGCCTTATAAATCACCATGTACCGAAGCAAAAGGAGATTCAAATCTTTTATTTGATATGGGAAAAGAAACTCTATGATGCTTGCCCAATTGGCAAGCCTCGCACCGGTAGGAATCTGGAAATTGTAAATCAAGAAATAAACGACGAAAAGTAGGAATGCTAGAATGACCTAGGCAAAGGTGCCACTGAAGGGAGGAGGTAGCACCAACAATAGCGGCATGATTTGAAGGAATGTGAAGGTGGTAGAGACCATCCCGCTCAAGTCCACCAATCTGCTTCCTCGTTTGGAGGTTTTGCAAATAAAAGAACAAGTCATGAAAAACTGCCTAGCATTTCAATGCCTTTGTAATATGACAAATTGACATAAGATTCAATGCGAATTTGGAGGCATGCATAACATCTAATAACGGTAAATTGGGAGAAAGAGAAATATCACCAATCCTAGTCACTGGTGACAAGGCATCATCTGTTATTCTGACATACAAAGGATTATCAAGTGATATAAGAGAAGAGAATAATGTATTATCTCTTGTAATATGAGAAGAAGCACTTGAGTTTGCCAACCAAATGGGAGTTTGAGCCCCAAGAATAGAAGTAGCAGTACTTGTTGGTTGACTAGTCAAAGTTCCAATAGCTGGTGAAGTAGGGTGAGGGGCCACCAGTCTCTTATACTCCCTAGAAATCAAAATCTGTGGGCTCTGTTGATCATCTTTTGTTACTTGACTATCAGGAACATTATAGGACACCTGACTCACGTGAGGATAGCCATGCTTCAACCAACATCGATCAATAGTATGATTGGTATTGTAATAGTGCTCACAAAACAATCCTGGATGTCCTCATCCACGGCCACCTCCTCTAGCTCCACATGCTCTCCCCCTGCCACCAGAGTTTCCTATACCACGACCATAAGTAGCCATGGCAGAAGGCTCTAAGAGTGGAACAGACTTAGTCATCTCTAGACTAGACAACCTAGCATAGATCTGTGCAGGGGTAGGAAGGATCTCCAGTGTCATAAAGTGATCTTTAATGGCCTTATACTCAGGCCTAAGTGCAACAAGCATCTGGAAAGACCGTATATTCTCACGTTGCTTAGTCATACTAGCCACATCAAAAGAAATAGGATGAAGTAGATCTTGTTCATCCCAAAGATTCTTCATAGTTCCATAAAAGTCACCGAATGCTAGTTCCCTTCTTAAAAGTATGCAAATCCTCTAATACCCGTTATAAGCATCCAATATTGCTCACATGAGAATGTATGTATCTCGTGTATGACCTCCCACATCTTCTTTGCTGAAGAATACGACATAACTTGCTTTGCAATATTCTCTTTCATGTTGTTTAGCATGCATGTTGCAACCTAATCATTATTGGCCTCCCAGTCCGCGGACTTCATCACAGGGACATCTGTAGTCAATATATATTGCTTCCAATATGAACCCACAAATTGAGCAAAAGATGTTGACCATAAATAAAGTTGGTACCATCTAACTTGATCAAGGTATCTTGCATACCAGAATGCATGCTCATGGTAGTCACATGCCCCATTGCGTCAGTAGTCTTAGTCTTCAGGTCTTCCATTGAACTTGATTTGTAGGTTCAATCATAGAGGACAAGAGGAAAAAATCAACTCTTCATAGATATGAAAAAGCAGATCATCAACCAACAACTTGCACGGGGGTTAAACCATTAAACCCCCTGTAAATCATATATATATTTTTTGTTGGTGCTGTCGTCGGTTGTGGGCGGCACTGAGGAGCGCCGATGAGAGATGACTTGTTCCGGCGAGAAGTTGCGTTGGAGGAGGTTACCGTGGACTTGGGAAGGCCATAGAGGGTGACTCTCATTGGTCTAGGTGGTGCTAACCCCTGCTAAGGCATGATGGCGGTGGTGACAATGGAGATTTGGGATTGTTGTGCATTGCTAAGCCCTGTTAGGGCATGGTGGTGGAAGTAGCGATGGAGATCTGGGACCGTTGTGCGTCGCTATGCCATGCTAGGGCAAGGTGGCGGTGACGATGATGAAGGTCTGAGCCGCTGCAGCTTCGTGTGGCCACCAACGACCCAAGCAGTGCTTAGAGTAACACTACAAGGGTCATATGGTAGCGGTGAGGGGTGCTGCAGCCACGTTGTCAATCGATGATGGTAGTGGAGAACAGGTGTCGCCAGCAAGCAGAGAGTGGAAGAAGAGGAGAGGGGTTTTGGTGGTATGTTTTGGGGGTTAGGGTTTTTGGTGGTGATACCAGACACCGGTTTAGGACTGCTGCTTTGATACAATGTTAGGATCGAAATGAATTATTTATTATTAGGAGCCCTACATGCCTTTATATAGAGAGGCACTATGAAAAAATATTAATGGGAAAATATAAGAGACATTATTTTATAATCAACAAATAATTTAAGATCAAATTTGTTTGGATTGGTTGTCTTTCCTATTTTTAATTTTTTTAAATTTGGTAAATGTTTTATTATTTTCCTATTATCCTTGGGTCCTCTGTCAATATAAAGAGGTCTAGGATTTACTTAAGGAATAAGAGAGTAGCTTTGATTTCCACACTAAGTATTTTGTTATATTCTTTTATGCCTAGAATTAGCATTTTATTTAAAATGGTTTCATGTTAATGGAGAAGCAACCAATTAATTTTGTTATGTGCTTGGCAAATATTTCATGAGAATGTAATCATGGTTATGAACTTGTGGCGTTCTACATCTAGTTGTTTTAGTATTATCAAGTATACAGAGCTGAGATATTTGTTCTTCACTATTATTTTTTAGATATAATGTGGGTATGGAATTGATAGTAGATAAAATGTTGGGCATTTGAAAATAAAGTCAATCGCCTCCCAATTTGAAGCACGGGTAGTAATCTACACAATGACAAGAAATCTGGTATCGTATTAAGGAATGTGGTTATTTATGTCATCATAATTATGCCATCTCCATACTAGCAGCAAGTAAATATGCTTTTGTTGCTTCATAGAATTTCATCTCTAAGATTATGATGAACTATTATTTTACTAATACAATTTACAAACTGTTCAAAAAAAAATCCAATGCAATTTACAGAAGTTCCAGAACTATTTGATTGCTCTGCCTCTTGGCATCACCTACCTTCTTACGCAGTCAACTACGTCTTCCATTGACTTGAAGTAAGAGGCATGAGAGCAGAACCACAACTGGTTGCAATTCTCCACTACTTCTCCTCAACTATCCTTGGAAGATTGAATTCTTCACAGAAGCCTCATGTTAATGATTGAATCTCCAATGTTGCTCATCTACGATTCATGTGACTGCACACCTATGGAGGCCATTCACAATGCCAATGCCATCATCCACATAAAGGACCAGGTCAAAGGCCTTATGTTAACAGTTAGTCTCCAATGTTCTGATGGGAAAGTTGATTCTCCAATGTTGCTCGTTTAAAACTAGTGCATACCTACAATGGCCATGCATTTAGTTGAGTCTCAAATATTGGTAATTGACAATTCAAGCAGCAGTATGCCTGTGAAAGCCTCCATTTGTAGTGGCAATAGATGCATCCAAGGAGATGTCAAGGAGACTTCTTGCTGTAATATGAGTGTGTGTGCTGGGAGGGATTAGCATGTTTTTACATCTGTGAAAGGAATAGAACTTTCATAAATCCAAAAGAAAACCTAGCCTCTCTTTATATAGAGAGGAAGAAAAAATTACAAAGGAACTCCACTTAAGAAAATAAAATTAGCGAAAAGGCAATAACAAATATCTTAAACCCCCTCCCCCCCCTCAAAGTTGTGTCTATCAAGTCCAACTTATCGCACGAAAATATATGTCGTTTCTTTGGCAATGCCTTTGTGAGGATGTCAGCAATGTGGAGCTTTGAAGTGACATCAGGAGCGGCAATCTTCCCTTCCATTATAACATTTATGATGAGTGACAATCTAGTTCAATATGTTTCATCTACTCATGAAACACAAGGTTTGAGGCAATATAAGTGGCAAACTTGTTATCACAGAACATGGGAACTAGTTTCTGCGCCTGAATTCCCAGATCTGCCAAGAAAGAAAGTTATCCACATCACCTCATACGTTATGTGTCATTGTCCTGTACTCTACCTTTGTGTTGGAATGAGCAACCACTGTCCATTTTTGCTACGGCAAGAAATAAGATTCCCACCTAAAAATATAGTATAGCTTGTGGTAGATTTCTTGTCAACTGATCCAACATAGTTTGCATCAGAGTAAGAGCATTTGTCTAGATGTCTATTAAATCTATAGTAGAGTCCCTTTCTAGGTGTTCCCTTTAGATACTTTAATATGAGATAGATATCATGCCAATTGCTATAGCGAGGCCTGTCCATGAACTAACTGGCTTTACTCACCGCAAAACTAATGTCTGGCTATGTAATGTCCAAATATAGTAACTTGCCAACCCTACCCCTGTATTTGTGAACATCCTCAATTAAAGGATCATTATCGGGTTCAACATGTCTCCTCTCCCTTTCAATAGGTATGGCAGATGGTTTGGTGCCTAAAAGTCTTGCCTCCTTAATGATCTCCAACGCATACTTTCTTTTAGAAAGTGGAAGACCTTGCTGCTGTCTTATTGTTTCTATTTCCTAGAAATATCTCAATTTGCCTAGATCTTTGGTGATAAAAACCTTTTGCAGAAAGGCCTTGGCTTCCTAAATACTAGCACTGTCGTCTACCGTTAAGGTTATATCATCCACATACACAGTTATGATGACAACCTTAGCTCACTGAATACCAACACTGTCATCTCTCATCAAGATCATATCATCCACTTACACAATTAAGATGACAACCCTAATAGCAGCTTGTTTGATAAAAAATAAAGTGATAAGAGGTAAATCTCTTGAAGCCAATCTCCATAACTAGTATACTTAGCCTATCAAACTACGCTCAAGGACTTTGTTTGCGTCCATATATAGCCTTCAACCTACAGACATACTTCCCCTCAATCTCGTAGCTAGGAGGTTCTGCATATATTCCTCCTAAGTAAGATCACTATATAAAAAGGTATTCTTGATGTTTAACTGTAAGAGAGGCCAATTCTTGTTGACTGCAGCAGATAGAATGATCTATATAGAGGAGACTCATGCAACAAGAGATAAGCTCTCAAAATAGTCAATACCATGTGTCTGGGTGAATCCTTTAGCAACAGGTCTAGTCTTGAATCTATCAATAGTACCATATGTTAGATACTAAATAGTATATACCCACGTGTAGTCAACTAGTTTTGTGCTAGGAGAACAAGACACAAGTTCCCATGTGCCCCGGGACATCAGAGCCTTTATCTTTGCATCCATAGCAGCAGCTTTCCACCATGGATCCTGTGACGCCTCGGAGTAACCATGTGGTATTACTGTACTGATCAATAGTGCTTGTGAAAACACCTGTAAATCTTGATTTAGATGGGTAGTGGAAGTATAGTGCAACATAAAGTGTAGAGTACAGGATTGCACAAGCGTCCTCAGTGCAGTTGGTCTCTTATTAGAATTACCTTGACTCTGCACGTGTGGTGCCTTGTAAGAGTTATCAATTGGTGAAGTAGCAAGCATGGTAGGTAGTGGAATGAGATGGGGATCTTGAGCATGTCTGTGATAAGTTTAAGTCTTATGAGGTACAAGCTCAACACTAGATCCTTCTTCAGAGAATAATGGAACCTTTCGAAAAGGTAGCATCTATAGTAACAAAGTATCTCTTGTTGGTTGGATCATACCACCTATATCCATGGAGGAAACTTGCCCTGCTGTCCAAAGGTGTGCACAAAGGATGTATAGCCAAATACCCATAGGGGCAAGGAAAATAGACAATCAGAATCAGAGTGCAAGACTTGATATGGAATCTCCCCTTGTAGAATAGATGATGGTACTTTGTTAAGATATGTTGTGGTAAGAATTGCATCTCCCCAAAATTGTTTAGGCACTTTCATGAATATTAGAAGTGTTCATGCAATGTCTAGTATGTGCCTTAGTTTCCTTTTGGCTACTCTGTTCTGTTGAGAGGTATATGCACACAATGTCTGGTGTAGAATACCATTGCTGATAAAAAAAGGATTGAAGCTCTTTCTGCATAAATTATGATGCATTATCACTGCGAAAGATTCATATAGAAAATGAGTAGATATTTTACACCTCTATGAAGAATCGTTGCATAATATAAATGATCTTTGATTGATGTTTCATAAGGAAGGCCCAGGTGGATCAACTATGGTCATCCACAAAGACCGCAAAGTATTGGTGACCACCAATGTTATTAATACGAGAAGGTCCCTAAACATCACAATGTAGCAAGTGAAACGTAGATGAGCTTCATCTTTTAGCTCGTTTAGGGAATGTAGACTGGTGATACTTGCCAAGTTGATAAGTCTCACAATCAAATTGGGTAGATGTGGTAGCTCTGGGAACATCTAGCACATCTTTCCAAGAGAAGGTGACTAAGATGACAATGTTAAAGTAGTGGATCTGCAGAGATAAAAATCTCCCCGGCAAAGTGAGATGGTGTATCAAGATAATTTCTTTTTGAAATGGGGAAGGGTGGTCATCCATTTAATAACCACCCTAGTTAATAAAGACCATTATTTTCAATTCCTCCACTAATAATTTTACTAGTTTTCTTATTCTGAAAATAATAGTGGTATTCGTCAAAGATAACTCGACACTTTAGATCCTGGCATAACGATTAACCGACAACAGACTCATGGGGAACTTTGGTGCACAGTGGACCTCTTGTAGTAGTAGTCGTGAAGAAAATTGGATATCTCCAATTGTAGTTACTAGCGAATTACTACCATTGGCCACCTTTACTAAGGTGACTCGTTTGGTAGGTCTGGTGTTACATAGAGAGTTAGCATCCCTAGTAAGATACATAGAACCTCTCGAATCTATCACCCACTGTCCGGGGATAGTGGATGTTAGATGTGCTTGAACACTCGATGCATTCTCTTTGTAAGCAGCATGGAGACTAGATATGTCCTCATCAGATGAGAAAAGATGTCCAATTACAATAGTAGTAAACAATGAAAATCACCAACATGAGAATGAATGCAGGAATACTGATAGACAGGCAATAGGAGGCGATCCTAAACAATAGTGATAATACTAAAGAAGACATGATCATTGTCGAACTGAGACAAGAACATTTAACAAGATCATCAAGTGCGTGTGATTGTCTATGTGTTAGGACAAACCATATGCATTAGCCATGTGGATCTTGGACCTTCCATGCAAACTGGTGAAGGCATGGGCAACCACCGGCAGTGGTGCTAGGTTGGACCACCACTTGCGGCAGCATTCAGTGCCGCTGGGCAGTGCCGATGCTATTGTTGATATGTGGTGGTGCTGATTGTCGCTTGGCGCCTATGGTGACATTGTTGCTGTTGATGGTGGCATGGTGGTAGCCCAGTGGTAGTGGTGGTGTGGCGATGAGGCCTTTCGGAATGAGGATCGTGAGGTGGAGATTTTTTTGATGGGATATTGGAACATCGATTTAGGATTGCCACTCTAATATTATGTGAAAGGAATAAAACTTTACATCCAAAAGAAAACCTAACCTCTATATAGAGGAAGGAAAAATTACTGTTGAGTTTGGCGCGATCGGGAAGTGTGGAGGCTCTTCGACGTGAGGATAATGGCCAGCAACAAGTTTTGTCATTTGTCCCTGTTCTCACGTCAAGAGAGAGAGGGTGCAGCCGTCGGTTGAGAGGAAGAAAGAGAGGAGGGGAGGTTGTATTCTTGAAAGAATTTTTTCTTTAACTCAAGGATAAAAGGATTACAAAGAATCTCTTTTATAGAGAGAGAATACATCACAATCCTCTAAAACAAGAAATAAAACCAATCCTAATCTAATCAAATCTTCTAAAAATAAGAAAGGCCAAATCCTCTAAAACAAATTTTCTAAAACCAAATCTACCAAACTAAGGATCACCAAACTTGGACTATAAGACATACCAAAAATCCCATAGGGTTGGTGCCCCTTTGGGTGCCACGTGGCACTTTTATTCCCAACAATCCCCCACAAGTTGAGGTCGGGAGGATGATGACTTGTCGAACTTGTCTCGGTGATGATTCGACCAAACACTCCATCTTTTGATGCACATCCTCTTGCCACCTTTATAGTTGTTGCCTTTTTGGCGACTTATGAAGTCGTGGCTATTGGAGCAGCCATCTTGTCTTCATATGAGTTGATGGGCTCTCTTCTCCAACTTCTTCGTGGCTGCATCTTTTGTCTTAGACGCTTTCTCAAGTAGCATGAATCTTCAGATCTGCCATTGCTTCGTTCGAAAAGGTTGAGAGGAGTCTCTGTGCCTCTTTTTCTTCACCCGAGAGCCACACACTTGAACTTGGCATTCCCCGACGTGCTAAAGGGTTCCATGTGCCCTCTCAATTCGAGTTGGTGTCGTTGCTCCTACACCCATGAGCTAGCGTAAGGCACTTGGTTTTCCGGGCGTGTATAAGGTCACTAAAAGAAGGTGAAGTTGATGGTCCTCTAGGAAAATTCACGCACAATGTGGTCTTTTCTTTTCTTCTCATCCTTCCTACGTGTGTAGAGAATCCTCTGGGAAGAGCCTAGATCAAAAGCTTTGATACCATGTTGAGTTTGGTGCGATCCAGAAGCATGGAGGCTCTTCCACGTAAGGATAATGGGTAGCAACAGGTGTTGCCAGCAGTCCCTGTTCTCACGATAGGGAAAAGAGAGAGTGTGCAGCCACCGGTTGAGAGGAAGAAAGAGAGGAGAGGGGGTTGTATTGTTGAAAGAATTGTTTCTTTAACTCAGAGATAAAAGGATTATAAAGACTCTTTTATAGAGAGAGAACACATCACAATCCTCTAAAATAAGAAACAAAAATCAATCCTAATCTAATCAAATCTTCTAAAAATAGGAAAGACCAAATCCTCTAAAACAAACTTTTTAAAATAAATCTATCAAACTAAAGATCACCAAACTTGGACCACAAAACATACCAAAAATCCTATAGGGCTGGTGCCCCTTTGGGTGCCCATTGGATTGCCACCTGGCACTGCCACATGACACTTTTATTCCCAACAATTACAAAGGAAGTCCACTCAAGAAAATCGAATTAATAAAAAGACAATAACAAATACCCTAACAAAATCAACCTCATGTTATGTCCTGGCATGCTTTGATTTCTTTTTTCTATCTACCTCATTGTTTGCCCAACAAGATTTTTTTTTTAAGAGTAGGAGGATTGTCATCGAAGTCAGCAACTGTTTGGGCATGTCGTTAACTGGTAAGTGATGCGTTTAACATCAAATTGGCCCATAAACCTAAGAAGACATGCATCATAAACTTGTGACATGCAACACCATCCATATAGTGCCACTCCCGGTGAAAAAGAACTCTGTTTTGGTGCAGCCAGACAGCCCATAGAATGACAAAAAGCTTGGTTCTTTCACACTTTCTAAAGCATTATGGCCCCTACCCAATCCTCCCAGCCATAAAGCTAATCCAAAAAGCAATCTCAAAAGAACAATCAACCCAATAGAGTTGCAGGTTCTCCGAAACTGTGCACTCAAAAGGACATATGAAGAGCAAATGGCTACAATCCTCCACAGCAGTGTGACAAAAAGAATATTTACTGTCCTCCTCATAGGAAATCTTCAACTGACAGTGCTTGGTTAAAAGTCTCCTAAGCAACTAAGTGAAGATCTTTACCGTCAAAGGCATCTTCATCTTCCAAACAAGCTTGTTATTCCGAACCACATTGTTGTTGGCTTGTGATATCGAGCATTCCTCATCCTCCAATACCCATCTATACTCTTCTATGCCAAAAGACTTGAAGCCTTGATTATCCTGATTATCCTATTGGAACTGAACAGAATCATCCAGCCTGTGATCAGATAAATGTGACATAAAAATTGGCATCTAGGATAATCATTGCCCATAGGTGAATCCCAATATGAAACTACAGATGTCTCTAAATCCAATGACAAAGAGAGTAGCCTTGGGTACCTATGAGACTGAAAGTCCTGTCCTTGTTGGATTTCGAAATACTTATTGGATTTTTATAGGGTTCAATAAAAATTTGATTGACCATTGCATTTGGTAGAATTGCTATGCTTAGTGTGTGACTCATTGGTTTCTTCTTTTGAGTTAGGATTCAAAAAATGGTCCCCTACATTATAGACTTATAGACTCATAACTATAGAAACGAAAAGCCAACTTATTGCCTTGTATTGTCAAGATCCCACAAAAAAGTTACCATATGATGTACTGATCACGTGGTTGTAGCAACTGAAATTTTCTTCCATCCAAAAATGGGATACAAATGGGATTGTGATCAGTGTAATTCCAGGGTTAGAAAACAAAAAAAAAAATGGAAAGGGATGCAGATACACAGAAATGTGATAGAAAAAAAGGAAAACAACAGTGATATAATTCGATTCCTATAAGTATGGTCTATAAATTATCTTATGGCCCTCGTGTATGAACAGCTTTGGGGGCAAGCAACCAAGTATTGACTGCCGAACCCAAAAAAGTAGCTCGATGATCATATTTATTTTCTCTTCCTGTAAACTCGTGCCTTGAGCAGTTTGACAATACTACGAAGGCTAAAAAAACAGATTAGTCACTTGCATCACATTACAATTGGTAATGGAACTCAACTATGCACACAATTGTCTCAGTTTCCTAGCTAAATAGTGCAGGCGATCCAAAGATTCATAATCTCTTCCACCTAAATACGTATCTACTTGTTTGCTAGTGGCAACTAGCCCTATCACTCATATATAGCTCAGGGATATGTAACTTGCATCTCATGGTGCACTGCTATTGTACGACTAGCTGTTCCCCTTGTTAAGGGAGTGTGGTTTCCTAAATCAATAAAATTTCCAAACAAACCCGAAGTTATTGGCATAATTTTGGTAATTCTAGGGGATTGTTGGCCTCGACCAGCCTCCCTTTTACCTCCCCATCCGAAGAAATTGCCTAGGGGCGAGGAGGCCGAGGAGGCACTAGGTTGATCAGTGGTGGCGAGGAGGTTGCGTTCTCAGGCGATCCACTGGGGGTGTCGGCCAGGGAGGCGATGCAGATGGGAGGGGGAGATGCTTCAAGTGTTTGGGTCGCAACCATTGGGCTTGGGATTGCCGCGAACTGTGGAGGTGTTGGAGATGCGGTGGCCTCGGGCACAGAAGCCTACGCTGCCGTAGTGGTCGTGGTTGTGGAGGTGTGAGCCTACCGACACCACCGTCGAGGATGATGCCGTAGGTCGAGGTCGAGGTTCCATTGTTGGAGGAGGTGAGGAACCTGCAGGCGGAGGTTGAGAGCAGGCTGGTGGGGGAGATGTTGGAGGGCTGGACTATTCGGGCGGAGGTGAAGGTGTTGGGTCGGGATGTCGAGCATAAGGGGGTAAGGACCTTGGTTCTAGACGGAAGGAAGATCCTGGTCCCCAACCTCCCCGCTTCGAGGAGGAACTTTGCTTCATGGAGGTCGGATTGGAGATGGGGAGGTGGAGATGGCGATGACCTTGCCCGCAGGATGGAGCATCCCCAGAGTGCCCATCGGAGAGGCCGTCATGCGAGGTGACCATCGAGGGGATCCCTTGGTGGTCAAGATCTGTGGAGGTGGTGGAGACGGTGGTGTCCCCTTTTGCTCAGCTCAAGGAGTGTAAGGCGGTGGGCCTCTCTGAGGGTCCATTGGTGGTGGTCATCGAACCGAAGGTCGGGGCAGTAGTGATGGAGAAGATCTGGCTGCTTCTTGGGGGCTCGTCTTGGGTGATGACTTGCTTGCTTTGTGAAGGACATCGGGAAGCCCCATCGGTGGACGGAGTCGCTGCTTTGGCGCGGAGGAAGGTGAAGCGGCGACTGACGAAGGTGTGGAGGCGAATGGTTGTCATGGAACCGGTCCCCGAGAGATCCACGTGGATCTCGCATGAGGATTTGGCGTAATCCAAGATTGGGGCACGCCCGATGATCTTGGGAGTTCAAAAGGCGGAGGGAATATTTGATGAGGCACGCGTGCTCTTCGAGAGCCAGTTGGAGGCGCACTTAAGTCGTGGGAGCCATGCTACGTTTGCAGCACCTAGGGATTTAGACCCTTACGACCCCTCGCGATCCGAACGCGGTGCGGATGCGGACCCAGATCCGATAGCCAGTCCAACGAGCCCCCTTTCGTGGATCTGGGTGGGGCAAGGCTTGAGCTCTAGACGTTGCTTGAACTTTCTTCCAAGGATGAGGATCCTTGCCTCCCTTCGGCGTCGCACGCGAGACCAGCTGAAGGAGAGGTGTTGAAGCGCGACGATGCTGGGGAAGGAGGGCGATCCCCGCCCCCTTTCGACGAGGAAGGCGTGGAGGGCCCCACATCTCCCCTGCTATGGGTTGATCGTCGAATGGCGATGGCGACGATGGGCACGACTTTGTTGGGAGGAGGGGTTACCGGTCGCCCTCCGGAGGTTCCAGAAGATTGATCTGATGGTGTTTCGCCACAATAGCGGTTGGGGAGCATCTCCTCAACGTCCGATGTCCGGGCGGAGATCCCCCTGACCAGATGGAGGCCATGCATGGTGAACGGAGGCCGAGGCAGCGCTCTCCGTTATAGGAGGAGATGGAGGTTTCGAGGAACTAGTCGAGGACCAAGAGTGGTGGTTGACGGTGGCGGTAGGACGCCACAACCCTCACAACAGGCGGCGGTGTTGGATCAATGTGATGCAGAGGTGCGTTGGACTGCGGAGGCGTGTGGCTTCCGACCGACTGAGGAGGGCATCAACAATTCTAGATGAACAAGGTTCTTACGTGGAACCTGCGGGGTCTCAACGACCCATCGAGGAGGGCGTCGCTAGGGTATTACATTCGCTTGTGGAGAGTGGACGTTGTGTTGCTACAGGAAACGAAGTTGTCTAACTGTGATGTTAGGACTTGGAGGGAGATCTGGGGCTCATGGATGGAGGGGTTTCGATCTCTTGGCGCAGTTAGCCGCTCAGGAGGGTAGATCTTGGGATGGCGAGAAGATGTTTCTCCATGGAAGATTACTTCAGAGGAGAGCACGTCATCTCTGTGAGATTGGCAAGGAAAGTGGGAGGTGTTAGGATGACTGTCACGGGGGTATATGGACCATCAGATACTCAGGCGAGGGGAGTCATGTGGGAGGAACTCACGTCCGTGGCCGCGAAATGCCATGGTTGTCCTTGGCTGCTTGGAGGGGATTTTAACATCACTTTACAGATGGAAGACAAACCTGGCAGTCGGGGAAGGCAAGATTCCGGATTATATCTTTTTGTAGAGTTTGTTCCCACACATGGCCTTGTAGATTTGATTCCGGCATCCTGCGCTTACACTTGGAGGAATAACAGTGGTCACATGTCCAGGATTGACAGATTCCTCTCCAGCGTGGAGATGGCAGAGGCGTTCCCTTTGGCGGATGTGTCTCCTTTGGAGAGACGTTCCTCAGATCATGCACTCGTTATGTGGCGGCCTAATGAGGGGACAGACTTTGGCACCTATTTTAAATTTGACAGATCCTGGCTGATGGAGGAAGGATTCCAGATATGGTGAAGTGGTGTTCTATAGAGGTGGAGGGATCAGCCACGTATAGTCTGGCAAAGAAGTTGAATGTGCTACAGGACCACTTGAGGTATACAGGAGGGAGATCAGGGCGTCTAGGAGGGGCAGGAAAGAAGAGGTTTTGGCAGAGATTACCGGGATCGACAGGGAGGAGGACCAAGCCCCTATCTCAATAGAGGATAGAGATCTCAGGGCGAAGATGACATGAGTGGTGCAGGGTTAGGATAGGAAAGCAGAGGTGGAGTGGAAAACAAGGTCAAGGTAGAAATGGCTAAAGGAAGGTGACTCAGTTACCAGGTTCTTCCACCAAATGGCCTCTGCCAACAGGAGGAGAAACTGGATTGAGAAGATGCTGATACATGGGGAAACCTTTTTCGGTAGGGAGGAGGTGGGGCGAGCTACGGCAGATTACTTCAGAGATTTCATAGGGAGGTGCATCAGGGGATGCCGGAGATGGATGGGGGAGGATGTGTAGTGTATCATGGAGGATTAGGTAGAGGGCCTCACGGCTGGCTTCTCAGATGACGAGGTGAGGCAAGCGGTTTAGGGCTTAAATGCAGAGGGGTGCCTTGGCCCAGATGGTTTCCCTATTTTCTTCTTCAGTGAATTCTAGCCCCTAGTGGGGACGGATGTGATGTAGATGATGGAGGAGTTTGCAGCCGGGAATAGATATTACATGTTTTTGTTGCCTAAGAAGGAAGGCGCGGAAGCGATCCAAGACTTCTGTCCAATTACGTTGTCGAATGTCGTGTACCTTATTGTCGCTAAAGTCTTAATTGGCAGGCTCAGGGACCTTCTTGGAGACCTGATCTCCCTTGTCCAGACGACCTTCGTTCCAGGGAGAGGAATCTTGGATGGTTTTGTCATTGCTATGGAGGCGTTGGCCACTTGGAGGAGGGAGAAGCAGGCATTTCTGTGGAAGGTCGACTTTGGCATACGACTCGGTGTAGTGGGATTTCCTATGGGCTTCCTTGATAAGGAGGGGCTTTCCCATGAAGTGGATTGATTGGATGAAGTGTGTAATGACAACATCCTTCTCAGCCCTGATAAATAGGAACCCAGCAAAAGGTTGGATGCAAGCTAGGAGGGGGGTCAAACAAGGTTGCCCTCTTGCACCCATGCTATTCGTGCTTGCGGCAAATGCCTTGGTGAGGGTAGCACACAGGGCTTGTGCTAGGGGTCTGGTTAGAGGCTTTCTAGCTGGTAAGGACAGGGAGACGATGGTCCTGCAGTGTGTGGTTGATACCCTGTTTCTGCTTAAAGGGGCAAGTCTGGAGGCTAGAAGGATAAGAATCCTTCTGGAGCTTTTTGGAGAAGCATCACGACTGTGGATCAATTATCAGAAATTGACCTTTGTCTCGATGAACTTGTCGGTCGAAGAGGTGGAGATTGTGGGTGGTGCGTTAGGGATAGGTGTGGGCTCTTTGTTGCTGGTGTATCTAGGTCTCCCATTATCAGATCAGTACCTCAGGATACAAGATTGGGTTCCTCTGCTAGAGAAGATGGAAAGAAGGTTGGTAGGGTGATTTTCCCGACTTTTTGTCTAGAGGAGGGAGGTTGACTCTGGGGAAGGTTGTTTTGCCATCCATACCATCATATTTCCTCTCAGTGTTTAGAATACCACGTCAAATTGAGAAGAAGATTTTGGGGTTAATGAGGGACTTTTTCTGGTCTAATGTGGGGTCGGTTGGAAAGGGGGCGAGGCTGGTGGCCTGGGAGGAGGTCTGTAGGCCAGTGTAGGAAGCGGGCCTGGGGGTTATAGGGATGTGGACATGGTGAACGTCAGCCTCTTTGCAAAGTGGATTGTCAAGCTGGTGGGGTGGGAGGAGTTCTTTGGTGACGTCATGTGGCATTGCTATGGCCCCTTCCTTTCGTGGGGGCCTCTAGAGTCCCCTCCTCCCGGGGTCTCCCACTTCCTTAGGGGCTTGGCGACAGTGGTGGTGAAGGTGCAGGCTTTCTTTTCCCCTACCCTGGGGGAGGGGGAAGCTTTCCGATTTTGCTGGGATGACTAGCAGGGGGTTGGCTCTACCCTCAGCGATAGATATCCCCGCCTCTTTGGGGGTGTTGTAGATTCGTCAGCCACAGTGGGAAGTTGTTGGGACGGGGCTTGGTGCCCGACTTTTCAGGGGGGGCTCTCCAACCAGAGGTGTGAGGATTTCCAGCGGTTATTGCAGGAGTTGGAGGGTTGGGCGTTGGAGGAGGGTGGCAATACATATTCCTTGGAAGGAGAGTTCTCAGTGGCAAAGGTCTTCCGTAGATTGGGGAGTGGCACGATCAGCTTGGACGTTGATTTCTTGAGAGATTGCAGGTTGCTCTGGATGGTAGAGTGCCCGTTGAAGGTGAAGATCTTCGCCTGGTTGGTGAGGAGGGGAAGCATTATGACGAAGTAGTGGAGAACAAGATGGGCCCAGACAGATGATTTGAGACGTCCCCTCTGTGAGGGAGCGGATGAAGACATTGAACACCTCCTCTTCCAGTGTTTGTTTGTGGTGCAGGTTTGGCAGAGGGTGGGGATCGACTGGATCACCCATCGGGACATAACTAGCTTCTGGTCTTCATTCTGCAGGGGAACCGCCCACGATGTATGGATCACCTTTAGATCCAAGAAGGATAGGGCCAAGTTTTGGCAGTCTTGTGGGGTGTTTAGCTGGGGAGAAATGGGGCGCTTTTTAGGGGGGAGAGACCCTATGTTGAAATTTTTGTTTCGTCCATTTCTTCCCAGGTTGTGTTCTAGGGATATGTATTGTAATCTCTGATGTAAATCGATTTTTTGGAATGGAATGAATGTAGGTGGTTATCATTTGGATAACCGCCATTTGGCTTTTCAAAAAAAAAACATCCAAGATAGTGGATGTATTAAATTACAGTTCACCAGTCCCAACTAAGCCTTGTGTTAATTAGAAGTACTTCTCAACTGCATCTCACATTAGCTTTGTAACAGCACCAGAATGATTCAGGAATAGCTTAGGGTTGAATATGTGTTTTAGTTTCTTCTACATTCCCAGTTAAGTGTCCTTTCAGAAAAAAAGGAGGGTTCCCAATCAAGTGAATTTTATTTAGAAGTGACATTGAATTTCAAATAGTTGATCGAGAACCATTTTAAAATACTAGAAAATTTCCCCTAAGAAAAAAATACCCGGAAATTTGTTCGTTTTTAATACTATGGTTATTGTAATTGCTAAAAATGGGGAGTTTGCTTTAATACTGGCAGTTTTAATCAAGGATGCCTTTAGGCTCTGTTGTTTTTACTGCTGGAACTTCGATAAATTGCTACAAATCTCCTCTCTGAGAGATGTTGTTCTTTGCTTTCCTCTTTTCATAGCACATTGCTGCACGTAGTTGTCCTGGCTTTGCTTGAGTAGGTATAAAACAGACTGGACCTTTGACTGCTTGCAGTAGACTCTCATCTCAGATAACTGGAAAGCTTCTCTCTTCTAAATATGATGGTAACATTTATTGGGCTGTATTTCCTTTGCAATTATTTCGCTGTTATGTTTTTATTCTATTTCCATGTATCTCCTAAAGATGATTTTTTCTTTTGGGAGAAAGTAAGAGGATAGTTACACAAGACGGGTGATTATCCAATGTTTTTATTCAGAAAACATGTGCGACTTACGTAAAGCTGGACCACAACGGCAACAAAGAGGATAGATCAGCTACCACTCATCAGTGGAAATATTTTCACCTATAAACACCCTCCCATTCTTATACGCCCAAAACACCCATAGAACTGCAAAAGGCTTTGCTCTCTCCATTCTTGATCTGAAACATGTTGGTCCATGGCCAATTCTACCTATAATGAAGCTTGTGTCCAAAGAAGGCTGCTGAAGAGCAATCAATCCATGTAGGTCCAGTCTTCCACCAAACTTCTTGTGTAAACGGAAGTTGAAATTTTAAATATGATGGTAATACTTTTTCCAAAAAAATAATGATGGTAATGTCTTAAGTTTGCAGATGTATCTTAATTGGCTGTATTTTCTTACAATTATATCTCTGTCATGTTTGTTATTCTACTTTCACATGAATTCTTGTGTACAAACAAATTATTTGCATTTTTTTAGATGGAATTTATTTGCAATGTTGAATAAAAAAATTCTGGCAACTATAGTCACTTCCAAGGAAAAGCTTTATATAGAAACTATAGGCTTATTAGGGGTGTCTTATTCAAGTTTTCACTGAAAAAAAGTGATTCCTGTTGCATTTTACATAAAGTATGGATTACATTGGCCGTTAAAGCGTGATTACAGAGAAAGTATTGTTCTGATTTCTTTACAGCACGGTTATTCTACTTGTTTCAGGTCCTCAGAAACAAATATCCCGGATTTCCAAAGTCGTTGCTCGTTTATACTCAGTATGCCCTGCAGAAGTAATATCGTCATTACTGGAGTTCTACATGTCACATATTCCTGAATTATCCTCCAACATTGGGGTTCAGAGTGCGGAGATTCCTAATAACACGGATCTAGAAACCCTTGGAGGCTCTGAAAATGATCTCAAATTGATAATTATTAAATTGTCAAGGAAAAGACCTGGGTTGCTACTGGGACTACTGAAGGAAGTTCTTGGGATGATTGAGGCCAAGGAAACCATGGAATCCACCAAGGGTAAATTACTAAATTTCTTTGTAATGCGTTTTTACCTTTTTAGGGTGATACGTAATGGTTTTGCTCCTGTTTATAATATGTTAGTTTCCATGAGCTTTATAGAGAACTTCTCGATTATTAAGATCTTTTGAATTTGTTTGTAGGTGAATTGTTTCCTAAATTATTGGATAGCACCAGTGTTCAGCAGATCGCACATCTTTCTTCTCTGGTCCCATGGCTGCTTGTTGGCCTGAGAGACATCAAGGAATCTGGTCTAATAGAGATGACTGACGAGACTCAGGTGTCCTTAGTAAGCGTAAATATTATCCCAAGAGTATCTTTAACAGAGCTTCTTCGCAGATGCCTACTCCTATCAAGTTCTGGTAACAAGCATCTTTCAGTTTCTGCTTTATTCCTTTCAGAGATGACAACTAATAAATCATTGCCTGAGAAACTGAAAAGGCTTGTTTTACATAGCTCATCAGACAAATGTTTCACGACAGAATGTTATAACTCTTATCAGGAGGATAATTTGCTACTTGATAAGCATGCCCTCAACAAGGCAAAGGTTGAGTTTGATGCTTTAAGATCATGTCTAAAGAAAAGTGTTCCTAAACATATCAATATGCAGAATGAGGATCAGAAGGCAAACAAAATGTGGACGTTGGCTAAGACATGGAATCCTTGCCCTATTGGCATGTTACCATGCTCTTTCAGTTCTGCCCCATATCTCCCAATGCTTGACAAGGGCTCCAATTTGCATCAGGAAGAATTCAAAGCTGACAATAGAGAAAGCGGTAACTCGTTGAGGAAAAGAGAAGCTGACCACCAATCTACATCACTCGAAAATCCAAGTGCTCCCAAGAAGCAGAGAGAGATGCCAGAAGATACTATAGTGGATGCTGGTGGTTCTCATGTTTCATCTCCCATGAAAGGCATGCTGTTGATAGATGGAGTTTGGAGAAAAGTTGGGGAAGAAGAGTTACAAGAAATTGAGGATAATATCAGGATCATTGTAAATTGAAGTTTGCTGCATTCTTTGGTAGAAGATTTTTAGCTCTAAATGTAGCTCTTGTGTTTTCCATTGTATAACGAATCTACCGCAATTTTGGCATCAAATTCCTTGATATAGTTGCATTCTAGTAAAAGCAAATTTTTAATGTTATAAGAAGGAAATATGTAATTATTTCAATGAATTGCATCCATGCATGATCATTAGAAGCTTGATTAATTCCACTATTTATTGAACTGCTAAGATGTCCAGTGGTTTGGAACACAGGTCCGAGGGTTCTGCAGAACTCACCTTAGGGGTTTCTGCAGCATCCTGCTTTACTAATGCCTGCATATGATAGCAACTTGCTTTCTCCTTATAAGATGACACTAATAGATCTTCCGTATATAGTAGAAATGAGCTCCTTTGTCAGGATTTCTTCTCTCGCGTGCCTGTGCTATTGATGTCAGACAGAATGATCAATTTAGAGACACCCCCAGAGGAAGAGAGCTGGATGGAATAAGAATAATATGGAGACTAGAACATGAGCGGAAAGAGAAGGGATCAGAGGACTTTCTGAATCCTTCTGCACTTCATTTGCTAGTTCCGTTCACTTGTATATTGCATCACACAACTTACTTGGACAACTAACACCTGCGGGCAAGCTACTCTAACCAACTTAAGCAATGGGTTCATGTCATTTACCTCACCATCAAATCATGAGACTTGGAGAAGCCAAACAACTAATACACTCAATTAGACAGCTTGATGTTTCTCCACTATACTTGCAAGAGTCGACTGAAAATATCTTTCTGAACCAAGTTGACCAGATGCTCCACTCTATTTTGGCAAGGTGGAATTGTCATTCTGGGGAAATACTGATTGGTATGCTCCCTTATCTCTTTCTCCTTGAACTTATAGTTATTGTATGTGTTTCATTCCTCAATTAAGTGATCTTCTGAGTTAAAAGTTTCTCATTTGTTTCTCCTTATTGCTGCTTCGTCATGGTGCATTTACGTGTGTGCATATGCATGTACGTGCATGTTTGCGTGTATGGGTGTGTATTTGACATAGATGGACACACTATTCTTGCATGTTAAATGACTTCACATGAGCCTTCAACTTCGATTAGCTTTGTTTTCAGCCGAATCTGATGTTCTATCACTAGTGTTGGTACTTGGTTTTTCAAATTTCCAACTATCCAGGGAAATGAAGAAGGTATTGTGGGAGGTTGACATGCATTCACCTTCAATGGTGTTGTGTGGCAATAACCGTGATTTTTTGCCCAACATGACAACTTGGACCATACGCTTTTTGTACTAGTTTTTCAATGACAAAACAGGAACGTGGTTGGATTCTACTGTAGGTCCTACCCCCTTTTATTAGTGATGCTTTTCTTTTCCAAATGGTAGTCTATGTACGTCTCAGTACATGCCTTTTTTAATCAATTTTGTTTTTTTGAAATTGAATCGCTGTATTTACTCTGTTCAAGCATTTTAAGTTTTAGCTAATTGGGTTTGATCTCTATAAGAGGGTTAAGGGAAAAAGGGAAGAAGCGTTGGAAGGAGATTATCGAAAACGATCGTGTCTTTTTGGACTTAAGCCCTAGAATGGCCTAGGACAGATCTGAATGGAGGCGAAAAGCTTAATTGTTGTTGAGCTGAATCACTCTATTTACCCCTTGACATATGGAAAGTGGCTTTGTACAATATCTCCACCAAACAGTTCAAATCCACGAAGTAATGGCCCTTTTCTGGATCTTGAACGATACAAGTAGGACTTGAAATGTAGAGATAAATTGTTTAAGAAATCAATACGATGGGCATTGGATTTCCAACTTGGCTTCCTTTTCTATTTGCAATGATGGATATAACTTTATCTATATGAGATAAGATTTGGTTTACCTTCGTCAATCTCAGGTTGCATGATAAGCATACGAATGCCAAAAATAAATTCATTATTTGTTATAATTAATGATGTGGAAGCTCCTCCTGGGAGAATCTGATGTGAAATAGAATTATCATCAGCTTGACATGAAGATTTGGTTGGGAAATGTAGACGATTGGATAGATGACATTCAGGGAATTAAATCAAACAATGAATGGAGTGACTGTGAAGAAGTCAAACTCACCCGTCGATGTAGGTTCATCTATGTTCAGGCATACTTTTACACTTCCAGAGTCCATTTGAGGATTTCATTAGTCCATGCATCCTTGCCATTACCATCTTGGCTGAGTGGCTTGGTGATGGGTCTTTGTGGTGGCTTAGATGTCAGCAGTTGCTATCTGCTACAAAATTGAATCAATAGAACATTGGTCCTGAACTGTGTAGTCTAATGTTCTAATAGACAACAAATGTTGGCAAAGGTGTCAAGCTGCAGCCAAAGTCAACAAATATATTTTCTTTTCTTTGCATTTGGTGATAAGGGTGATTCTGGATACTGAAAAGTTCATTTATATGAATGGATCTTTCATTCATCTCTTGGTCTTTGTTTTTTTTCTAGTTAGATTAAAAGCCCATCATTGAATCTTCATAGTACTAGCCTGCAATCCTGCATGTCTGATCTGTTTGTTAGGTCACTTGAAATGTTATATTGTATTTGTTGAAGGAAAAAAGATAATGACTCTCTCTTGTTAGGAAAGAAAATCCTAATCTTCTTTATATAGAGAGTGGAGATAGTAAAATTACATAATAGACTTATAAGAATTAGAAAATAACAAAATAGGAATAGAAATAAGATTAGAGCTTTATACAATTATTCCTAATACTCTAGCACTTCCTCCAATGTAGATGTTTGGAGGAGCAAGCAGCAAACTAGAAGAGTAGGTGGGAATTGTAGCAAAAGTAGCCATTGGAGTAGTAGCGGCAATGGCAACATCATCTATAGCCATGTGCTATGCATGTGCGGTAGGTAAGGCAGTGCCATGCGTTGTGTGCGTGGTTGGGTAGCATAGTTGTGGGCAATGGAGCACACAAGACTAGGGAGAAGTGCAATGTGCTAAGCATGCTAGGCAGGGGTAGTGCTACGCGTATAGCATGTAGCAGGGGTAGCAACCACCGCTTGATTGCATGAGGTCAGGGCAGATGTTGGTGTTGGTTGGTTGATCCCTCTCCTCCTTGGATTCCCAGTCTCACTAATCGAACCCCTCACCATATCTGCTCTGGCTACGCTGTCCCTTCACGGCCTCTCCAAATCCCCCTTCTCCATTGCTTCAACTCCCCAACGTAAGTTGGTGGGGTAAAGAAAAAGAAGAAAAGCAAGCACAATTCTAAGAAGGAGCCTCAGCATGAGGAGAATGAAGCTCCTGAAGGTGAATTGCAAGATGATCCAACTGAGAAAGATGTAGCTGAGAAAGCAGATGAAGGGCACCCACCTGCTTGTGATGATCACTTGACACTAGCTGAGAGGCGATATATTGAACAGAGGGAGAGGATCGATGTAAAGCGAATGGCAAAAATTGCCAAATAGTCCCATCGTGACCGAATCTAGGACTTCAACTAGTACTTGATAAATCTCAGTGAGCACTATGACATCCCCAAGGTTGGTCCACGGTGATGCTGGCTTCTTAGGCCTGTATGCTGCTGTTCTCTCCAACGTTCTCTCTGGTAAAACGTAAACATTCTATGTGCTTTTCTTAGATATTCTATGTTATGTCTTGATCTGTGGTAGTTCGGAGTTGCTAAGTTTAGTGAATGTAAGTAGTTGCTACAATCTTGGTGAATGTAAGCAATTAAGTATATTTACTGCTAAAAATACTCTTTTTTATGCTCATAATACCCTTCAATTTTGAATTAAAAAAAAAGACGGTGTTGGTTGTGCACGGTACATTCGGAGTTGGAGGGCAACATGCAGTATGTGCGTGCGGGGCAGGTAGCAGTGCTGTGCACTTGTGCACACAACAAGGGTAGGTGTGCATGTGGATCGGGGTGGAGGTGGCGATGGCAATAGGTCCTCTCTCTTCTTGTAGGGTCTAGGTTTAGGGTTTCTTTCCTTAAGATGATCACTACTCTGATACCATGTTGAAAAAAAAGAATAATGACTCTTTTATTTAAAAAAAAAATCTTAACCCTTTATATATAAAGAGTGGGATTAAGAAAATTACATAGTAGACCAAAATGAATTAGAAAATAACCAAACAGGAATAGAAATAAGACCAGAACTCTATATGACTATTCCTAATGATTTAACTGATATTGATCTTGCAATTGCACCTTGTTTTACACACTTTGTTTTATCTCCCCACTCCTGACTTGCTTTGTGTTATGACCCGGTTCCCGAATCCCTACAAGACACGAGACCGGACTGATTCGACTGATCCCAAGACTTAGTCGTCCAACGAGAAAGTAACCAAAAAGCAGTAAAATAAACTACATTCACCATGCAAGCAACTAATAGTAACAAAAGTACAGCAGTAAAGAGGTAAACAAACTACTACAGTATATACCACCACAACAGTAGAAAATTAAACAGGTATAGGAATATAAAGTGCAGAACGAAAGAGTACAGAATATTAAGGTACAAGAAGCTACTCACTACTACAAATGAGTACAAAATAACTACGACTACTGGGCTCTACTGGGTCCAGCATCCTCTGCAGCCGTAGGCTCTGGCTACTCAACACCTGGACCTGAAAAATATTATGAGTACAAATTGTCAGCGAACACTGAGTAGAGTGGAAACCAACTACTAAAGCAGTAAAGGTGGACATGTAGCTGTTGTTTTTCAATTGCTTTCTTCCTTTAACTAATTATTTTTTCTTTCACCACTTGATTTACTTATCAGGTCTCTTTCTTGATCTCGAATGTTCCTCGTGGGAATGATCTTGATTGCAGTCTTTTTCGAAGAGTAGAAGTCGCACGTGATGCTCTCCTGGCCAGGAAAGTCCCCTGTGGTGGTCCTACACCTAGTCAACCATCCTAAGGTCATGGACAAACGTAACGGTGACTACGGCACGCGCGATAAATGCATGGGCAGCTACCCCGCACTAGCACGCGGCCAGTTGTTTCCGTTAGTAGGTGCACCCAAAGCACAGCACGGAACCAGTATAGGACATAGCCCTCTCAGTAACAGGGGTCTAGCCCCTAAGAACCAAACAGGGGTCTCGCCCCTTCACAGTCCACGCACCCTCGCCTGACTACCCTGGTTTGCCCAGTGGGCCTAACAAGTTGGTGTAAGGAGGCTAGCTGAACCCCGGGCCCCGTGGGGTGGGTAGCTCTCTCCCTACACTAGTAGCTCTCCCAGGTACAGTGGACACGAGGACCAAAAAGTCGGTACAGAGTGGCCAATCCTAACCCCAGGTCCCAACCCAAAGGCGGCTAGCTCCGCTCTACACTAAACAGGGGGACAGTTGCTCTCCTTGGTACTCTGTATTCAAGGGCCAGCTCACTTCCCTACTCACATTTCCAATTCCATTCTAATTGTTTCCAGGAGCTCTACTCCTAATTCCCTGTAGGGTTCATGCTCATATTCCTCAGGCCATTCCATACCAGGTTTCATCATTTCTACTTCCATTTCTCAAGTTCTACACATGTAACATGTAACTTTATTGTTCATATTTCAGGTTTATTCGTAGGTAGCTCGTATTTCCAACATTCACCTTTTCATTTTCAGTTCATATACATGCAGCTCATATTATGTCATTTAACGTAAACAACAGGAATTCACATGCAACAGTTTGCTAGCACAAGTAATTTAAATTTCACAAGCAGCTGTTATTTATTTACAGGCAATTGTTATCATTCTATCTACTCATCCAAGACTGCAATCCATACATTCAATACAAACATTCCAGTGTTTTTAATCCTAGGATTCATGCCATATCCTAGGATTTAATCATTCATTCCACACATGCATTCAGGTTTGTAATTAAACTAGGGGAAGCTACTCTACCAGTAAACCCAGGAGTAATGGGGGCTTGATCGGCAGGTCCACGTGCCTCCGCAAACCCCAAACCTGCAATGAAACGAGGTCCTATCACAAGGATCAAATACAAGGGACTACTCAGAATAGTATAGTAAGTATTCCAACAAGTAGGGGGAAAACATACGGGAAACAACGGTATCTTAATTGCGAAAATCGAATCTCAAACGGACCATAAACGGGTCAAAAACAGTAATTCTGACTCAAATCAGACGTTTGGAACACCTTCCAGACGTCTTAAAAGAGTCTAGAGCCATACCTCAGTTCTGCACTACACCTCAGACGTCTAGGAACTCCGCTGGACCGTTTGGACCCAGTTCCAGACGTCCGACCACCTCTCCGGATGTCTGGAAATGCTTCCTGTCATCAGGTGTCTTGCCCAGAGGTCCGAACTGCGTGGGAAGACGTGTCCTGCACCTTCCCGAAGCGAATCCTTCACGCGTCAAGGAAAATCTTCTCAATAAAGCACGAAACAGCGCCTCAACAGAACGGCCTGCATGGCCGTATCCGCAAAGAAGATGTTTGTCGCGAAGCTTACCTTTCAGTCGTCTGGAACCTCCTCCAGACGTCGCCTACGTCGTTTGGACGTCGATCCAGACGTCTGATTCTGGGAAAAACCCAGAACTAGAACTTGCCTTCGCCTTCTCGCACCGCGCATGGCCGCGTCGCGCCCACTCGCCTGCTGCTCTGGCTGCAGCAGTGTTGGGGAGGACCTCCCCGACGCACTCCTCCGCCTTACACAAGCGCCGACCTGCCATGATCTCCCCGGTGAGCTCCCACGTAAGCTCGCAAGCCTTCTCTCCTCTCCTTCTCACGCTGCTCCTCCTCTCCTCTCACGACGCTCCTCCTCTCCGCCGCTCTCGCTCGGCTGCACTCGCTGGAGGGTAGAGGAAGGGGTGGTTAGAAGTGGGGGACGGTGTGAGGGAGAGGAGGGGGGTTATATAAGGGGTAGGGTTAGGGTTTGCGTTGGGCGAGAGGAGAGAGAAGGAGAAGAAAATGAGGGTTGCGTACTGTCTGCGTGCAGTACGTGCGCAGACGTGAGTTCGTACACGAAAATTTCGATTAACAGACATCTGGGAAGGTGTCCAGACGTCTGACCCAAGTTCCAGATGTCTTAAGGGGCTCAAACAGCACGGGTCTTAACACTCTGTAATGACCCACGTTTGCATAGAATTTATTTTTTGAAGCATTTGTATTTATCGATTCATGCAACGTGGAGCGTTGTATACAATGACTTAACAATAATCAAAAGTAAAGTTCCAGTGAGTACAAATTTAGACAAAGGCCACGTACTTCTATTCACATAGTTGAACTGGTACACCATAGAAAAAACCTAAATCCTACAAGGAACCTATGGTGCCCGATTCCTTAAGGTTTCCAATGAAACTTAGGAGATATGAAACTCAGAATAATAGGGACTAACATTAAAAGAAACAATTAATGATCCAAAACCTTTAATAATTAAATAACATTATCTTATAATTCCAATACATATCTTACTATATCCAATTGTACATTATAAAAAATAATGACTATCTTTCATCCGAACTTAATTTCCATTACACAAGAGGCACAAGTCTTAATTGTGTTTTACACTAATTACATTCCATTTTTTTTTATATTGCATTGTTGTCTTAAACTTCTATAAAGTAAAAGATAATACATTACACATGAAAGACATTGTTTCATAAATAATTCTTTCATGATAACATAAGCAATAAGTCACCATCAATATCATAATTCATGTAATCGTTCAATCATTCAATATTATAAACTTACACCCTTCAAAAGTTTACTTAAATATAAGAAATCTATAAGTAATTGTACTTTCATTTTCTATGCAAATAATGTTCCAATGACCATGTTGCATGCATAAAAATATTCCATAACCTTATCTATGATTTCGCAATCACATTCAAAGAAAATTCATCCCATCACACATGCTATGACATTTTTATGTTAATATTCATTTTCAATGATTTAGTACATGACATTTAATAACAATTTCATGGCAATTGTTTACTTTATTAAACCATTTTGCATATAGATGTTTGCTTTAATGGACATATTATATTTCATAATAATTTCATGGCAATGGCTTATTTTATTAAATCATTTTTTGTATAGAGACGTTTGTTTTAGTTCACATATCATTAGGTGGCTTTGATGGCTTAACTGTCGGCATAAGCGATCCATGAAACAATAACATGCATGCCAGTATAGCTACAACTGAGGTAGGCTTATTGTTACAACCTGGTTCCCAGATCCCTAAAGGACCCGAGACCGGCTCGCCTCGACTAATCCTAAGACTTAGTCATCCAATAAGAAATAAACAAAGTTTCCATTACTCACTACAATAGTAGAGAAAAAGGAAAGTGCTGAAGAAAAACTATGCCTAGACTTGACTGGGTCCAGTACCCTCTGTAGCTAGAAACTCAGGCTGTTCAACTCCTGGTTCTGAACAGTGTTATAAAAAGATAGAGTCAGCGAACACTGAGTAGAGTGGTGTTTATATAATCTAAGTACAAAACAGTAAAAACAACAGTTTTATTCTTATTTCTATTTATCTGTTTTATGTTTCCATTTCACCCATTTCTTAAAGTATCTGGATATTCTTTGATCTTGCATGTTTATCGTGGGAATGATCTTGATTGTAGTCTTTTCTGTAGAGTAGAAGGTACACGTAGTGCTCTCCTGGTCGGGAGAGTCCTCTGTGGTAGTCCTACACCTAGTTAACCACCCTAAGGTCACTGTTAAGACGTAGCAGTGACTACGGCCCGCGTGATAAGCTCACGGGTAGCTACTTTGCACTGACACGCGGTCAGTCATTTCGGCTAGCGGGTACGCCCAAAGTACAGCACGGAACAGTATAGGACCTCGCCCTCTTAGAATAGGGTTCTTGCCCCTCAGAACCAAATAGGGGTCTCGCCCCTCCACAGTTCACACACCCTCATCTGACTACCCCGGTTTACCCAGAGGGTCTAACAAGTCAGTGTAGGGTGGCTAGCTGAACTCCGGGTCTCATGGGATGGCTAGCTTCCTCCATACATAGTAGCTCGCTTTGGTACCATGTACGCGAGGGCCAACAGGAGTCAGTGTAAAGTGGCCAATCCTAACCCCGGGTTTCAACCCAAAGGAGGCTAGCTCCGCTCTACACAAAAAGGGGACAGTTGCTCTCCTTGGTACCACGTACTCAAGGGCCAGCACACTTCCTGTCTATATTCCAGGTTTTCATCTATCCACAGGAGTTCTACTCCTGATTTCCCATAGGGTTCATGCTCATATTCACCTTATTTACCCAGATCCAAATCTCATCTTTCATGATTCATTTCTCATCCATATTTAGGTAGCTCGTGTTTTCATAATTCAATTCTCAATAACATGCAACTGGTGGTTTCACAGGTAATTGTTCATTGAATACAGGCAGCTCATAATCTAACAGGCAACTCGTAATTATAATACAGACATTTGCTAGCAATTTATCTTAATCACGCATGCAAGTAAACCACACAGCACAAACGGGCTCATTCATTTCTCTACCCTAGGTGTTATGACCCTGACATCAAATGTCGTTTAAGACGTCTGGGAATTGGTCCAGACGTCTGGTCAGACGTCTGGAAGCCTTCCCAGACGTCTAGAATTTAATTTTTTTGGCGTACGGGTTCGCGTCTGAATGCATGCATGCGCAGACTAAACCGCCGCCCTCCTTTCTTCTCTTTCCTTCCTCCCTGCAGACGCAGCCATCTTTTTCTCTCTCTCTCCCCACGGCAGCCTTCAAATACCCCCTCTCCTTTCCCTCACCCTCACTCCACTGCCTTCTTCTTCTTCTTCGTCTTCCTGTTAACTAGAGAGTGAGCGGGCGAGGGCAGCAACAGCTGCTGCCGTGAGTGCGTGGGGAGGAGGGGTTGCTACGAGAGGGAGAGAGCTAGATCGTGAGGGTGCGAGCTCACCGGAGTAGCCAGGGCCGGCCGGTGGGTGCGCAGCAGGAGCGTGGTGCTGGGGAGGATGTGCTGCAGCTCAGGCAGCAGGCGAGCACGGCGCGGCACGGCCGTGCGCTGCAGGCGGAGGGCGAGGAGGTTCTGATTCTGGGAAAATTTGCCAGAATCAGACGTCTGGACATACGTCCAGAGGAGGCAGGAGACGTCTGGAGGAAGGTCCAGATGTCTGAAAGGTACAATATTTTTTCTTCCCTTCTTCTTTCGCGTGTACGGCCATGCAGCTGTTCCGCTGAAGGGTTCTACTTCGTTCTGTGTTGAGGATGGTCGTGTATGTGTGCAGGTCTCGTTTGGGAAGGCACAAGGGCACGCCCTCCCAAACAGATTGGACGTCTGGGCACAGCACCAGACGACGGAGAGGGTTTCCAGACGTTTGGAGTGACAGTCGAACATCTGGAAACTAAGTCCAGATGGTTTAGCGGGATTGTGGACGTCTGAAGGACCGTGCAGGATCAAGGTATGACCTGAGCCATCTTTTAAGACGTCTGGAAGATGTTCAAGACGTCTGATTTTGGGCAGACTTGTCGTTTTTGACCCGTTTAGGGTCCGTTCGAAGTCCGTTTTCCGCGTTTCAAGTTTCGTTCTTCTCAGATTTAGTTTCTCTACCTATTTACAATAATTGTATCCTGTTCTGAGTAGCTCCTTGTAATTGATCCTTGTGTTAGGACCTCGTTCCGTTGCGGTCTGACGATTGCGGAGGCGCGCGGGCTTGCCGATCATGCCCCCAGTGCTCTCGATTTTGCGGGTAGAGTGGCCCCTTTAATTATTTATCAAAAATTATGCACTTATGAAATAATTAATAGATTCTAGGGTATTGCATGAATCCTAGGACTTAAAAACTAGGTTGAATGATAGATCCTAGGATATGGCATGAACCTAGGACTGGAAAACTAGATGGGATATATATATTGCAGTCTTGGAAAAGTAGAAAGGAAAACGACAACTGTCTATAATTGGTTAACAGTTGCCTGTTTATGAATGGATAATTACTATTGAAAACATGGGCTATATGAATATAAAGCTGAAATGATGAAACCTAAATTGGCTGAGTTAAAGAAAAATGAGCATGAACCCCACGGGGAATTAGGAGTAGAGCTCCTGAGAAGTGAATGGAATGGAATTGGGGAAGTGAGCTGGCCCTTGAGTACGGAGTACCAAGGAGAACGACTATTCCCCTGTTTAGTGCAGAGCGGAGCTAGCCGCCCCAGGGGCCCGGGGTTAGGTCTGGCCACTTTGTACCGACTTTTGGCCCTCATGTACATAGTACCGAGGAGAGCTACTAGTGTAGGGAGAGTACTAGCTACCCTATGAGCCCCGGGGTTCTGCTAGCCCTCCTACACCGACTTGTTAGGCCCATTGGGCAAACCAGGGTAGTCAGGCGAGGGTGCGCGGACTGTGGAGGGGCAAGACCCCTATTTGGTTACTGTGGAGGGGTTAGACCCCTGTTACTGAGAGGGCTCTACCCTAAACTGGCTTCGTGCTGTGCTTTGGGTGCACTCGTAAACGGAAACGACTGACTGCGTGCCAGTGCAGGGTAGCTACCCGTGCATTTATCGCGCGTGCCGTAGTCACCGTTACGTCTGTCTGCAACCTTGGGGTGGTTGACTGAGGGTAGGACCACCACGGGGGACTCTCTCGGCCAGTTGAGCACCACGTGTTCTACTTTTCGGAAAAGACTGCAATCAAGATCGTTCCCACGAGGAACATTCGAGATCAAGAGAAAGATCTGAGGAATAACTCAATAATGAGTAAACAGAAAATAAAGAAAGAGATTAAAAATATAACAGCTACCGTCCACCTTACTATTTTTCTTAGCTTTTGGTTGCCACTCTATTCAGCGTTTCACTGATGTGTCACCTTTGTTACCTTTTTAGGACCAAGTGTTGAGCACCAGAGCCGGCGGCTGCAGAGGGTACTGGGCTTAGTAGAGCCCAGTAATTTTACTTGTGTAGTACCCACTGTACCTTTCCATCTGTTGTAGTGAGTATTTTCTGTTACCACTGTACTCTTTTATTGTATGCATCATGTTTATGTACCTGTTTATTTCTTTACTGTTGTGGTGGTGTATACTGTAGTAGTTCTTTCCTTTACTGCTGTATTTTGTTACTGCTAGTTATATACATGGTGAATGTGGTTTATTTTACTGCTCTCTTGGTTACTTTCTTGTTGGACGACTGGGTCTTAGGATCAGTTGAGTCGGTTCGATTCTCGTGTCTCGTAGGGATTCGGGAATCGGGTCGTAACAAGATGGTATCAGAGTAAGGTCGTCCCGAGAAGTGAACCATCTGACTGGAAAATAACAAATTCTCGTGTCTGTAACTAGAGTGGCCACCACAACATTTCTTTTGACATATGTTCTTAGACTTCTCCGTTAGATATCGTTTTGTATTGACGTTTTTCCGTTCTGTATTTGCGTCTCCTTGCAGGAGATGCCTCGACGCGAGAGTAGCGAGGCGGGCTGCGGACGCGGCTAAGGACGAGGTCGGAGGGGTGGGTGTGTTGAGGTTGATGTTTCAGTGGACCAGCCATTGCTCCCGGCATTCAGGCCCAGGACCTCGCCCAGCTGATACGAGACATCGTGCGAGAGGAGCTCCACCTGCCGCCACGAGAGCCTCTCCCTAGGGCTGCGGAGGGGGAGTCCTCTATGGGACCACGCGAATGACATAGCGCTAGACGCGGGGGAGGGGATGGGCCGCCACCGCCCCTACCTTCCTCCGACACTTCCGAGCACAAGGCTCCCTTACCTGGAGGTGCACCTACATCTCCACTTCAGCGCCACTTCGAGCTTTCCGGACAGTTCCGGAAGCTGAAGCCCCCCTCCTTCAAGGGGGATGAGGACCCGATTGAGGCGGAGGACTGGCTCGAGCAGATCGAGAAGGTTTTTGACACCCTTCGCCCCCCGGTGGAGTGTTGCGTGGCCTTTGCCACGTACTAGCTGGAGGGCACGGCACATAGGTGGTGGAGGGCGGTCAGGGGACAGGAGAGGGACGAGCCGACCTGGGACCGGTTCATCACCCTCTTTTGCGAGCAGTACTTTCCCCAGACGTGGCATGACCAGAGGAGGCGGGAGTTCCACACTCTCCGCCAGGGGACGATGACCGTGAGCGCGTACCGCACGCATTTTCTGGAGCTGTCTCGCTTCACAGTGACAACAGTGGCCACTGAGGAGGAGCGCCTTTAGAGGTTCACCAAGGGGCTCCGGCCTGCAATTTGGGGGTATGTCAAACCCCTGAAGCTGCCTACGTTCTCGAGGGTGGTGGAGGCAGCTATGACATACGAAGAGACCAACCCGTTCGGGGGAGATACTGACAGCGGGCGGAAGAGGCCCTATCAGCTAGACTTCTCATAGGGCCGATGAGAGAGGAGACACGTGGCACTCGCAGGAGATCCGTCACATTTTGCAGGGCCATCAGTGGCCTTTGGGGGCCCTCAACAGGGGCCAGATGCTAGCACCGGACCCCCGCCCAGCCGACAGTAGGGACCCACTGAGGGCGGGAGTCGGGTTCCCCTCTACTACCAGTGTGGCCAGCCGGGCCTCATTAGGAGGGACTGCCCATCTAGGACAGGAGGTCAGCAGATGCTTCCCACGTCGAGCACTAGAGGGCGAGTAGGTGGCCGCGGTTTCCCGACGCGAGGAGGACAGCAATCACGTGGAGGGTACCGGCCAGCAGCTACCCGTCCGACGCAGAGTGTGGCTGCTTCGTTCGTACCTAGGGCTGAGGGGCGTATCAACGCCCTGACACACAGGGATGCCAGAGCTTCGGGATCAGTGGTGGCAGGTATGGTTTCAGTTTTCGGCAGACTCATTTACATGCTTTTCGATTCCGACGCTACGCACTCGTTTGTCGTTGCCAGTTTCGCGGTTAGTTTGGGGTAGGATTGTAAGATGTTAGAGGATCCGTTCGTGATCAGAGGTCCGAGTGGTCAGCTGTTTGTAGCTGAGGAGGTATACACGGGTTGCGAGGTCAGTGTTGGGGGACACAGCCTTCCCGCTGACCTGATTATGATACAGATGGAGGACTTTGACGTAATTCTGGGGATGGACTAGTTGTCCGCTTACCACGCCTTAATGGACTGCTTTGAGAGAAAGATCATCTTCTCCATACCAGAGTTGCCTTCTTTCGAGTTCCACGGGCAGCCAGTGGACGGAGGCTTTAGGTGCATTTCTGTACTTCGGGCGGAATACTTTTGAGCCAGGGGTGTGAGGGTTTCCTAGCTTGTGTGATGGCAGAGCCCAGCCCTGTGGCAGACTTCCAGAGTATCCCGGTGGTAAGAGAGTACCCCGATGTGTTCCCAGATGAGTTGCCAGGACTACCGCCCGAGCGTGAGATCGAGTTTGAGATCTCACTGGTACCGGGGACTAGCCCCATCTCCACAGCACCGTACAGGATGGCACCACTTGAGCTGCGAGAGCTCAAGTCTCAGTTACAGGATCTTTTGGAGAAGGGCTTTGTGAGGCCTAACGCATCTCCCTGGGGAGCCCCGGTACTATTTGTAAAGAAGAAGGATGGTACCCTACGTCTTTGTGTGGACTACCGATAGTTGAATAGGGTCACCATCAAGAACAGGTATCTGCTGCCGAGGATTGATGACTTGTTTGACCAGCTGCGAGGTGCCACAGTATTCTCCGAGATCGACTTAAGGTCTGGATACCACTAGTTGAGGATCAAGGAGGCAGACGTCTCCAAGACAGCTTTCCGCACCCGGTACGGACACTACGGGTTTCTGGTCATGCTGTTTGGGCTGACCAATGCCCCCGCTACCTTCATGGACTTGATGAACCAGGTGTTTAGACCGTACTTGTACCAATTCGTGGTGGTATTCATTGATGATGTGCTCATCTATTCTCGAGATCAGACACAGCACGGACAACACTTGCGGATGGTTTTGGACACACTGAGATGACGTAGGCTGTACGCCAAATACAGCAAGTGCGAGTTCTGGTTGGGGGAGGTGACCTTTTTAGGTCATGTGATCTCTGGGAATGGCTTGATTGTGGACCCAGCCAAGGTCGAGGCAGTGCTCAGGTGAGAGAAACCGCGTACAGCCATTGAGATTCGTAGTTTCTTGGGACTGGCAGGCTACTACAGGCGATTTATCAGGGGCTTTTCACAGATTGCACGTCCTATGACACAGTTGACCCGGAAGGACGTGCCCTTCACTTGGACAGACGCCTGTGAGGCGTGTTTTCAATAGCTGAAGGAGAGGCTGACTTTGGCTCCCGTGCTCACCATCCCAGACAGTAGTGGCAGATTCGTTATGTACACAGACGCCTCTTTACAGGGGTTAGGGGGTGTGCTCATGCAGAGGGGTCACGTTGTCGCTTACGCTTTGCGGCAACTGAAGCCCCATGAGCATAGCTACCCTACCCACGACCTGGAGCTGGCAGCTGTCGTCTTCGCGCTGAAGACCTGGAGGCACTACTTGTACGGTGAGACCTTCGAGATTTTCACAAATCACAAGAGCTTTAGATACTTGTTTGATCAGAAGGAGCTCAACATGAGATAGAGACGTTGGTTAGAGCTCCTGAAGGACTATGACTACAGCATTTCCTATCACTCGGGAAAGGCCAACGTGGTGGCTGACGCCTTGAGCCGGAAGGCGCCCGCACACTTGGCCAGTTTACAGGTACAGAGTTGGAGCCTCTTGGAGGAGATGGGCGGTTGGCGACCCCTAGAGTTACGGGGGCACTGTGGGGCAGTGATTGTGACACGACAGACGAGGCTAGAGCTGATAGATCGCATCATCACAGGGCAGATGGCCGACCCGTACTTGCAGTCCTTGCGTGACAGAGTACTGTCAGGAGATCCTGGAGACTTCTCTTTTACAGACCAGGTGCTGCGCATGAGGGGACGTTTGTGCGTTCCCAGAGATGAGGAGCTGTTGAGAGAGCTCTTGACTGAGGCATACGGTTCCAGATTCACCATACATCCCGGAAACACGAAGATGTACCATGACTTGAGATGCGACTTTTGGTGGAGGGGGATGAAGCGGGAAGTGGGTGAATTCGTGCAGTAGTATTTAGTGTGCCAGCAGGTGAAAGGCGAGCATCAGAGGCCTGTAGGGCCGCTACAGTCACTTCCAGTGACAGAGTGAAAGTGTGAGAGCATCACCATGGACTTGGTGGTGGGCTTACTTGTTACCCAGCGAGGACACGACGAAGTCTGGGTAATCGTTGACAGATTGACGAAGATAGCGCGTTTCTTGCCGATCCGAGTCACCTTGGGACCAGCACAGTTGGTAGAGAGGTATATCCGCAATGTGGTATGTCTACACGGAGTTCCTCGGGAGATCGTATCTGACTCGATACCCGCTTTACCTCCCAATTTTGGGTTGAGTTTCAGCAGGCCCTGGGGACGCGGTTGAGGTTCAGTACGGCTTACCACCCCCAGACGGACGGACAGTCTGAGCGCACGATACAGACATTTGAGGACCTTTTGCATGCTTATGTACTGGACTGGAGGGGCTCTTGAGAGGAGCACTTGCCCCTGGCGGAGTTTGCATATAATAACAGTTATCACTCGAGCATCGGCATGGCACCCTACGAGGCTCTGTACGGACAGAGGTGTACGGCACCCTTGAGTTGGGTTGAGGTGGGGACCAAGTGGGAGGTTGGCCCCAGGTTGATCCGGTAGAGTCAGGAGGTGGTCGAGCAGATTCACAGGAGACTCTACACTGTCAGGAGCAGACAGAAGAGCTATGCAGATCGGAAACACAGAGAGGTGCAGTTTGAGGTTGGGGACCACGTCTTCCTTCGCGTTTCGCCCAAGAAGGGCCTGCAGCGGTTTAGGGTGAGAGGGAAGCTCGCGCCGAGGTTCGTGGGACCCTTTGAGGTCCTGGAGCGGGTTGGACCCGTTGCTTACAGGCTTGCCCTTCCTCCCCAGCTTTTTGGTGTGCACGACATGTTCCATGTGTCCAACCTTAGGAAGTACATCGCCGATCCCAGTCACGTCCTGAGTCACGAGAGTGTCGAGGTGAGCGAAGACCTGACCTACGACAAGCGGCCAGTGCAGATTCTAAACAGAGCCATCCGCAGTTTGAGACGGAAGCAAGTACCCCTGGTGAAGGTTTTGTGGAGGAGCCAGCGGTACGAGGAGGCTACCTGGGAGCCTGAGACGGTGATGCGGGAGTGGTACCCGGAGCTTTTTGCAGGTGCGTCTTTTCGGATCGACTTCGGTCTTCTTTGAGTTTGTTATGCATATATCGTTCTTTTCTGCACCCTAGTTAGCGTAAGTTTCGGGGACGAAACTTCCTTTGAGTTTGTTATGTTGTTATGATCCTGGCATCAAACGTCGTTTAAGACGTTTGGGAATTGGTTAAGATGTCTGGTCAGATGTCTGGAAGCCTTCCCAGACGTCTGGAATTTAATTTTTTCGGCGTACGGGTTCGCATCTGCGCGCATGTGCGGGTAGGCTGAACCGCCTCTCCTCTCCCTCACCCTCACTCCACCGCCTTCTTCTTCGTCTTCCTGTTAGAGAGAGAGTGAGCGGGAGAGGGCAGCAGCACCTGCTGCCGTGAGTGCGTGGGGAAAAGGGGTTGCTGCGAGAGGGAGAGAGCTAGATCGCGAGGGTGCGAGCTCACCGGAGCAGCCAGGGCCGGCCAGTGGGTGCGCAGTAGGAGCGTGGTGCTGGGGGGGAGGTGCTGCAGCTCAGGCAGTAGGCGAGTGCGGCGCGACACGGCTGTGCGCTGCAGGCGGAGGGCGAGGAGGTCCTGATTCTGGGAAAATTTCCCAGAATTAGACGTCTAGACATACGTCCAGACGACGCGGGAGACGTCCGGAGGAAGGTCCAAACGTCTGAAAGGTAAGATATTTTTCCTTCCCTTCTTCTTTCGCGTGTACGGCCATGCAGCCGTTCCGCCGAAGGGTTCTGCTTCGTTCTGTGTTGAGGATGGTCGCGTATGTGTGCAGGTCTCGTTCGGGAAGGCGCAAGGGCACACCCTCCCACATAGATCGGACGTCTGGGCACAGCACTAGACGACGGAGAGGGTTTCCAGACGTCTGGAGTGACAGTCGGACTTCTGGAAACTAAGTCCAGACGGTTCAGCGGGATTTTGGACATCTGAAGGACCGCGCAGGATCAAGGTATGACCTGAGCCATCTTTTAAGACGTTTGGAAAATGTTCCAGACGTCTGATTTTGGGCAGACTTGTCATTTTTGACTCGTTTAGGGTCCGTTCGAAGTCCATTTTCCGCTTTTCAAGTTTCGTTCTTCTCAGATTTAGTTCCTCTACCTATTTACAGTAATTGTATCATGTTCTGAGTAGCTCCTTGTAATTGATCCTTGTGTTATGACCCCGTTCCGTTGCGACTCTGGGGTTGCGGAGGCACGCGGGCTTGCCGATCACGCCCCCAGTACTCCTGGTTTTGCGGATAGAGTGGCCCTTTTAATTATTTTTCAAAAATTATGCACTTGTGAAATAATTAATAAATTCTAGGGTATTGCATGAATCTTAGGACTGAAAAACTAGATTGAATGATAGATCCTAGGGTATTGTATGAATCTTAGGACTGAAAAACTAGATTGAATGATAGATCCTAGGATATGGCATGAATCCTAGGACTGGAAAACTAGATGGAATATATATTGCAGTCTTGGAAAAGTAGAAAGGAAAACGATAACTGCCTATAATTGGTTAACAGTTGCCTGTTTATGAGTGGATAATTACTATTGAGAACATGAGCTATATGAATATAAAGCTGAAATGATGAAACCTAAATTGGCTAAGTTAAAGAAAAATGAGCATGAACCCCACGGGGAATTAGGAGTAGAGCTCCTGAAAAGTGAATGGAATGGAATTGGGGAAGTGAGCTGGCCCTTGAGTACGGAGTACTAAGGAGAGCGACTGTCCCCCTGTTTAGTGCAGAGCGGAGCTAGCTGTCCCAGGGACTCGGGGTTAGGTCTGGCCACTTTGTATCGACTTTTGGCCCTCGTGTACACAGTACCGAGGAGAGCTACTAGTGTAGGGAGAGCACTAGCTACCCCACGGGCCTGGGGTTCTGCTAGCCCTTCTACACTGACTTGTTAGGCCCACACGGCAAACTGAGGTAGTTAGGTAAGGGTGCGTGGACTGTGGAGGGGCAAGACCCCTGTTTGGTTATTGTGGAGGGGCAAGACTCCTGTTTGGTTACTGTAGAGGGGCTGGACCCCTGTTACTGAGAGGGCTCTGCCCTATACTGGTTCCGTGCTGTGCTTTGGGCGCACCCATTGATGAAAACGACTGACCGCGTGCCAATGTGGGGTAGCTACCCGTGCGTTTATCGCAGGTGTCGTAGTCACCGTTACATCTGTCAGCGACCTTGGGGTGGTTGACTGAGGGTAGGACCACCACGGGAGACTCTCCCGGCCAGGAGAGCACCACATGTTACTTCTACTTTTCGGAAAAGACTGCAATCAAGATCGTTCCCACGAGGAACATTCGAGATCAAGAGAAAGATCTGAGGAATAACTTAATAATGAGTAATCGGAAAATAAAGAAAGAGATTAAAAATATAACAGCTATTGTCCACCTTACTGTTTTTCTTAGCTTTTGGTTGCCGCTCTACTCAGCGTTTCGCTGATGTGTCACCTTTGTTACCTTTTCAGGACCAGGTGTTGAGCAGCCAGAGCCTGCGGCTGCAAAGGGTACTGGGCCTAGTAGAGGCCAGTAGTTTTACTTGTGTAGTACCCACTGTACCTTTCCTTCTGTTGTAGTGAGTATTTTATGTTACCACTGTACTCTTTTATTGTAAGCATCATGTTTATGTACCTGTTTATTTCTTTACTGTTGTGGTGGTGTATACTGTAGTAGTTCTTTCCTTTACTGCTGTATTTTGTTACTACTAGTTACATACATGGTGAATGTGGTTTATTTTACTGCTCTCTTGGTTACTTTCTCGTTGGACAACTGGGTCTTAGGATCAGTCGAGTCGGTCTGATTCTCGTATCTCGTAGGGATTCGGGAATCGGGTCGTAACACTAGGGTTCATTCTACATCCTAGAGTTCCATTCGGCTATTTCAACCGAGTACATTCTTATCTAAATATTAATAACTGAATTAAACTAATTTACTTGGAAACACGGGAGTAATGGGGGCTTGAATTGCAGACCCAGTCGTCTCTGCGAGCCCCAAACGTGCAGTAGGCTAAAACCCTATACCAGGGAATCCATCACAAAAGGAGAGTTTAGAACAGTGTATAACAGAGTCTAGTACGTAGAGGAACTTGAGAGGAAAGTACAGGTACTTTGCGTAAAACGGACCCCGATCGGATCCTAAACAGGTAAAAAACGTGCCTATTCTTCAAAATAAGATGTTTGCGAATAATCCCAGACGTCTTAAAAGGTGTCAGATCTTACCTTGTGTCTCCTGAGGTATCCTTCAGACGTCCAGACCTTCTCTGCGACCGTCTGAAGACAGTTCCAGACGTTGGATAATGTCTCCGGTTGTATGGAAGCACCTTCGGACGTCTGGTGATGTAATCAGACGTCCAAAAGTGCATGGAAAAGCATCCTGTGCGCCTTCCCAAGGACCTTTACCTACGTACGAAAGCCACAGGTCCAAATCAGGCCGGACAAATCTTTTGTGGTGAGGCCTGTATGGCCGTAACCGTGTAAAAGAACGTACCTTAGTACTACGTGTGCTTTCAGACGTCTGGCCCAAGAACTGGATGTCTTGTTGCCGCCACGGTCGTCTGGTCGACTCTCCAGATATCTGATACTGGAAAAATCCCAGTACCAGAACCTCTCCCGCGAGTTGTCTCCTTCGAGAGCTTGCCCGCAGGAGCTTCCGCAGTCCCTCCTACGACTGCAGAGGGTCAGAAGCCGCCTCCCCGAGCCCCTCCGAGTCCTGCCGAGCCTCCATCGGAGCTCCGCATCGCTTCCACCTAAGCTCCACGAAAGGTCCATCGACCTTGGTTGTTTCGACCCGGTTCCCGGATCCCTACAAGACCCGAGATGGACTCACCTCGACTAATCCCAAGACCCAGTCGTCCAATGAGAAATAACCAAAAAGTAGGAAAGTAAACCACATTCATATATGCAATATAACTAAGCAGTAAAAACGTATAAAGCAGTAAAGGAAAAGTAAAACTGTTGTTCCAATACATTCCACCATAACAACAGAGACAACTGAAACGAAAGTAATAGTAACAATGACAGTAGCTAAAAGTCTGAAACTCAGTACAACAGTAAGGGCGTACAACATGAAGTGCAGAAAAACTACGGTTGGGCTCGATTGGGCCCAGCACTCTCCACAGTCGGAAGCTCGGACTGCTCAACTCCTGGACTTGAACAGTGTTATGGAAAGGACAGAGTTAGCGAATGCTGAGTAGAGTGGTATCTATACTATCTAAAGTAATAAAAGCAGTAGGTTTAATTCTCTTTCTAGTTATTTTATTTTATATGCATTTCCTTTTCACCCCTTTTTCCTCAAACTTTTAGATTTTCTTGATTTTGCATGTTCCTTGTGGGAACGATCTTGATTGTAGTCTTTTCCGAAGAGTAGAAGGTGCACGTGGTGCTCTCCTGGCCGAGAGAGTCTTCCGTCGTAATCCTACACCCAGTTAACCACCCTGAGGTCACTGTCAAGAAGTAGCGGTGACTATGGCACGCGTGATAAACGCACGGGTAGCTATCCTACACTGACACACGGTCAATCGTTTCCACTAGTGGGTATGCCCAAAGTACAGCACGGAACAGTATAGAGCCTAGCCCTCTCAGAAATAGGGGTTTAACCCCTTAGAACCAAATAAGGGTCTTTCCCCTCCACAGTCTGGGCACCCTTATCTGACTACCCCGGTTTGCCCGAAGGGCCTAACAAGTCTGTATAGGGTGGCTAGCTGAACCCTGGGCCTCGTGGGGTGGCTAGCTCCCTCCCTACACTAGTAGCTCGCCTCGGTACTGTGTACACGAGGGCCAACAGAAGTCGGTGTAGAGTGGCCAATCCTAACCCTGGGTCTCAACCTAAGGGTGGCTAGCTCTGCTCTACACAAAAAGGGGACAGTTGCTCTACTTGGTATCACGTACTCAAGGGCCAGCACACTTCCCATCTACATTCCAGATTTTCTATCTAACCATAGGAGCTCTACTCCTAATTCCCCGTAGGGTTCATGCTTATGTTCACCACATTATTCTGATCCAAATTCCATAATTCACAATTCAGTTCTTATTTATATATAGGCAGCTCGTGTTTCTACAATTCAATACATGCAACTGATGATTTCACAAGTAATTATTCATTTATCTCAGGTAGCTCATATTCTAACAGGCAACTCACAACTTTATTATAAGCAATTGCTAGCAATTTAACTTAATCATGTATACAAATACAATCATGCAGTACAATTGGTTTATTCATTTCTCTATCCTAGGATTCATGTCACATCCTATGTTTCCAGTTGGCTAATTCCACAGATACATTCTGATTTAATAAGATGAACAGGAGTAGACCACTCTACCAGACAATCCAGGAGTAATGGAGACTCGAACTGCAGACCCAGGCATCTCTGCGAGCCCCAAACACGTAGCAGGCCGAAACCTTAAACCAGGGAATACATCACAAAGGAGGATTCAGAACAGTGTACAAAGGTTTCTAGTACGTAGAGAAATTCGCAAGGAAACTACAAATACTTCATTTGCGTAAAATGGATCCCGATCGGACCCCAAACGGGTCAAAAACATGTATACTGACCAAAATCAAATGTCTGGGAACAAGTCCAGATGTCTTAAAAGATACAGAACCTCACCTCAAGTCCCTGCGGTGTCCTCAGACGTCCAGGACTCCCCTGCGATCGTCTAAAAGCGGTTCCATATGTCGGACCACTCCTCCGGTCGTCTAGAATCACCTCTAGTCGTCTGGTGAGCTGATCAGACGTTCGAAAGTGCGTGGGAGGGCATTCTGCACTCCTTCCCAAGGTTACTCCTGCGTACGACAGAGCAGCCACCCCAAAATTAGGCCAGCATATCTTCTGCGGTGCGGCCCGCATGGCCGTAACTGCGAAAAGAATGTACCTTTGCGATAAAGGTGCTTTCAGACGTCTGGTCTTGACTCCAGACGTCCAGATGCTCCGCCAGTCGTCCGGACTTCACTCCAGATGTCTTATACTAGAAAATGTCCAGTATTAGAACGCGCTCCCAGCGCTCTTCGCCATGCTCCGCCATGCTTCTTGCTCTGCTGCAGCTCCAGCTGTTGCAGGTGGTCGAGGATGCCGCTCCAGACTCCCTCCTCCTCCCGCACTTCTCCTCTTCTCATCCTCCCTCGCTCACCTCCTCACTTAGTGAAGGTTGGGGTGTGGTGGTGGTGTGTGGGGTGGAGAGGAGATGAGGGGAGGGTGGTTTTATAGGTGCAGTGGGTTTAGGATTTAGGTAGGAAGGAGGAGAAAGTAGAGAGAGAAAAGAAGTTCTAGCTACTCGCGCATAGAGTGCAGGGCGCGTATAAAAATTTCATTTTCAGACGTCCGGAAAATGGTCCAGACGTCTGGACAGACATCTAACTGAGACTTTAGACGTTTTAAAAGGCTAAAAGTGGGACGGGTCTTTACATTGGTCCTCCTCCCACGCTTTCATCCTTCCTCCCTCTCACTCTCCCTCGCTTGCCCTCCACTCGCCTCACTGGAGATCTGAAGGTGGTGCTGGCTGGGGTGTGAGGAGGAGAGGAGAGAGGAAGGGAGGGGTTTATATAGGAGGGTGTAGGGTTTGGGGGAGATGAGGAAGAGAGAGAGAGGAACGGTCTCTGTGCGTCGCCCACACGCAGAGCACAAAGCGCAGTACAACAATTCTACTTTCAGACGTCCGAGAACAGGTCCAAACGTCTAGACAGATGTCTGGCTGAAACTCCAGACGTCTTAAATGGTTAAAAGTGTAACGGGTCATTACACTTATCTTTTTCCACCGTAATTCATAGAATCATATACCATCGAAAGACGTTGCCCCTCTTAGGACCCATGAGACTTCTTTGAGTCAGTGCCTTAACATATTCATAAATCATAATTCTATACTTTTCAAGAAAAACTTATTCTTGTAGTTTCAATTATCTTAATTAGTACTTTATAAATACAGTTTCATCCTTTTCTTTTATGTATACCATATTCAATTGTATACACCTCTTTAATCTTAATTCATTTCTTTATGTCGATATCTTATATATTGTATAACTTGTACATATACTTTCAAGAAAGAAGCATATTGCATAGTTATTAGTTTTCATATACTTAGTTAGTGATTACACATTCCAATGGATATGTTCATAATTATTCAAGTAATGCATATATAAAGAGGTCAATATTCAATATTAGTTTGACTTATAAGATCTTATAATAAAATTAGTACTATTATCAAGTTGGGAAAACTTATATTCAAGTACATGCAATTACCTAGTTATCTCATTCATGAATATATAAAGGTCACTAACATACGTTAATAATAATTCATTAGAACAAGACTAAATAAAAGTCATTTAAGATCAAGTAGGTGATTTCTACATATATACTAGGCAAATGATTTGCAAGCATTAAAGAATGTGTAAGGCCTAATCTATTTACACTGTCAACTGTCGTCACATGTCAAAGAAAATACCAAGCATCTTTGAGTTATTGCTTGTTCTATTAAAATGGTTACAATGTAAGAAATTGATTGTATATTTGACTTTCTTTATTTAATTATATTTAACTATGAGACATAAGAGGACATGCCACTAACATTTTTTCCATATTGATAGCTTAACCCAACGTTGGAATTGGGTCTAATCATATTAATAACAATTGTTATTTTACACTGGCATCCTTGTTATTCACTCACATAAAAGAAGGTATAAATGTAAGTTAGTGCTTATATGTTCATTCGTACTAATTTGACACAAAAGAAGAAATAGATCAGGACATGCTTGGAGATGGATGCAATGCATTTGTCATGTTTGAAATATATAATTTATAAAATTGAAAAACATGTCAATAAGATCTTAGAGAAATCTTATATGGTTTTCCAAGAAATATTTGGAATTTTCTGCATGAGTATAAAAATCCCTTACTTATAGAAAATATAGTTGGCAAAGTATTTTTTATAGTACCGGAGTTACCTTTTTTTACATATTAATGGGAGGAATAATTACGTTGTAATAACTATATGTTATACGATTTATTCTTGCTTACCTCCTAATGATGTTGAAAATAACGGATTCAACAGTGTTGGTATATCCTGCTACAAACGACATCCATCGCCATGATCAACATCAAATCCAAATTCAACCATCACATAGGTGTAAAATTGGTAGCATGCTGATAGCTTAGATGGAAGGTATGTTTGCTTTCAAGAGAGAGATAAAGAAAACCATATATGGAGAGACTAATGACTTGTTAAAGTGTCGTTGGATTTTGAAATGGAGAAATATAAAGAGATGTAAGGAAATAATGAGAGCAATCATGGGTGAATGACAATAGATAATGATGCCCATAACTACGACTCTTCCCATTCAAGGATGGTATAATTATAGTGTAATATGATGACAAGAAAATTAAGAATATATTGATTGGTGAGTAAACATAGAGAATATAATTCATAAGTATGACTTACTGAAGAATAAATTCATGTAATAAAGAAAAATAACAACTAATTACTTAATGGAAAAGATTAATTGGCTATTTATTACTTTATTTTTAGCCATTAATTTTTAGGAAAAGTTATTTTAAAAAATTCATTCATTCATTTATTCATTCCCTTCCTCATAAAAGATCATAAACATAACTGTTTCATAATACACACATGTAATTACTTATTTATACGAAATTTACATTGGAAAAATCAAGATATTACATACTCCCCAAGCCCCCCTCTAGCGAGACCCCCAAATTTAACCACTAGCCCTCCCATTACACTAATCGCCTTGTCTGCCCTTCCCTCCTCTCTCCTCTCGATGTGGGCTCCACTCGAAATGGCAACATCTTCATGGCTCGGTTGTCCTTCGCCTACGGTTGTTCTCATCGTCATGTCGAAAGTTGCAGTGGTGTCATCGCTTGGTGAAGTAGTTGCTACCGTGGTGGCGTTACCATATGGTTGTTGTGGTGGTGGTGTCATCGTCGAGTGAGCTCACGTGGTATAGGTCATCCGTTAGATGTCGATCTTCATCTCTATTTCACCTTGACCCCAATCGACATCGTTTTTGAAGAATGGGATCACATTGAAACTAGGCTCACCATGACCGGATGGTAGGTTAAAGTCCATTTAGCTATTACTTTCCCTCTCTTTAAGTGGTGTAAGATTTTCTTCTCCCTTGCTTACAAGCAACATCCTTGTATAATTTTCATTTTCTCAGTGGATGAAGGTTTAACCTTTCAAAAAATACAAAATAAAATTGCACCTTGTTTTACAGCAGATATTTTTACAGTATGCACTAGGGTATTTGGATTACCTCCAACAACGTCTGTTTTAGGTGGATCAAAATTAAACAGTGTTGGCAGTGAAGATAAGCATGGCGAGAAATATCCTAGTTAGAGATGTTTCCCACATGCTGGTTGCCCAAGGAGGTATTTTCCTTGATCAGCTTAAAATCTGGAGCCAAGCATTTGATGATCTTGATATTACTTCTCAACATTTGGAATTTCTTTGACCACCTGAAGTTTCCAGCTACCTCTGAATCTTGATGACAATTGATTTATCATGTGAAAGTCGCTAGTACTGATCGCTCATACCTCATTGTAACAAAACTTATCATATATATGGCATGGCCATCGATTAAATTGTTGAAGTATATTGTTACTAGCTGGATCTGAGGAAAATAAGCCCTGCACGTAAGGATGAAGCGTTTTTTTTTTTTTTTAATTTATACCGAGAATGGTGATTCAGGAGAATAATCAACTTAGGCCTTGTTTGTTATGTGAGATACAATAACTTATCTCATGTTTGACGAGTTTAATCTTAGGATAAATTTATCCTAGGGAGAGTCTCAAAACCTACGATAAATTTATTCCAGGTCAGAGGTGGGATAAATTTATCCTTCCTTTTGTGAGACATCAACCTTACTTATCTCCCTAAACATCCCCATGTATCTCATGATTTGATCCATATCTCTTTCAAACATTAAAATTAATTTATCCCAAATTTATCCCTCAATTTACCACCTAAAAACTTTATCCCTTCAAATTTTTCCCATAAACCAAACTGGCCCTTAAAGAGGTTTCACAAGAGGTAGCACCGCACGTAAGCTAATGGAATCGTTGCCCATAAAGGTTATCGAAAGGACAACACCAAAATGGCACATATTTAGAGAGGCAAAAGATGTTAGAAGATTCGAGTAGGGGGATATCCCATTCTGGCAGGATATCCTGCTGGAGAAATCAAGTGGAGTGACCATTTATCACAGAATATATAGCGATCCAAGCTTAAGTAGAACTGAGAAATTAGTTACATGGTCCTCTCTCTCTCTCCTCGCACTAGTTAATTATATGGTTAGTAGATTGTATCTCCATTCTCATCCAAATTAGAAATATGGTTATCCTTATTCTGGATTTGTAATTCCTTCAACCAAGCTAGCTAGCATGTGCTAGTTGTGAAACTTGTGGCATCTATAAGACCCATGAAGATGAGCATTTTATTAGGGACCACTTGGTCTCGAAATTACTTTTTTGTTTGGGAGCAAACAGTGGATGGTGCCATTCACAGGTGGTGGAATACTGCAGGCATTTCAGCCTCAATCTCGGCATATCTCAACCCTGGAATAAGGACGTAACAAACATGGTATTCAGCTGGGTTTAATTCCACGTATCAAACAATGCCTTTAGGATGTAACATCTATAGACTCTCCGGGTGGTTGGTTGTTTATTTTTTACAATGTTCCTTTTGACCCAAAAAGGATTAAGCTTTCATTAATATTGACAAGGTCGCCATTCCCCCGTTTTTTCTTTTTTTTTTCGAGGAGGCAAATGACAATTTTAAAATAGTTTAAGGACACAAAGGAGGCGACCGGGTGCCGTGGGAGAGGGTACGTGATGCTTGGCATCTTCATCTCTGCGACACTGGCAGCAGTAGCATCTTTAGTTGGATCAAAGCAGATCCACATCCTGATCGCTCTGGTGGGGGCACCCTCAAGCCTCAACCCCACACACGCACACACACACACACACACACACACACACACACTCTCTCTCTCTCTCTCTCTCTGTGCATCTGTTTCCTAACCTTCTCTTGTAGAGAGACAAAGGTCTCTCCTTCCCACTCATGCCTTTATCTTGCTTTTCTCTTTCCTCCCGCTTTCTTTTTTTTCTCTCTACCCTTTGCCCATGACTTTTGTGCGATACTTTTGCATGGGAATCTCAGGGAACCTATGACACATGCTGGCTCTATCTTTCACATTCTATCATTCTCCACGCACCTGCCTCCGCTACAATGAAGGGCTTTGGCCAGTTATTAGCTTTGTACCAATAAACGGTTTCCTTATAACATTGTGGACATGCCTCATCATCTACGATCAATCATATCAGCTTGGTAATTTAGTTCTTTTCTGTGTATCAAATTCCTATAAAATAAGAGGTGAAGTTAATTAATTGAGGAAGGGTCCAATTAATCTCATGCTTGAGATCGGGTGTGATTTTTTTCTTACGGTAACCATCGCTCAAAAAGATTTATGTTGGGAACCCCTGTTTAGTATGGTCCAAGAACAAGCAGCGAGATAAAAGCATATCCCCGAAATCGTTTGCAATAGACGTATATCTTTAATTCTTTTCAATCAAAAGATACTCGAGAAAAAGCATAAAGGCATGCCCTTGTCATGAGTCCCATGCTCCTATTTAATGATATCTTTTTTAAGTCAGGGATCACCGGTGCAATAATTGCATTGACATTCGACTGTCCGTTTGGAATCCTCCTGGCCAAAAAGGATCCAGATTTACATATATCGAAAGCGAAAAACCAATCAAACGCTTTTTCGAAGAGTGTCTTCTTTTGCTTCACATATATTTGTAAGGGCATATAAGGAAAAGGTTCCCTCCAAAATTTCCAGATACCAAAGATCTCCTCTTGCCTTTTTCTTCTGTTTTTTTCTTGAAAAAAAAGAACATGGAGAGGATGGAATGGAATACGCAGTACATAGCATCGTCCTTAAATTCAAAAAACTAAATCTGAATGGCCACATGAAGTTCACGTGGACACAGACTGCATGGCAAGAGTCCAAAACATCAAAATTATAATACATCAACATCATACGTAGAATATCCAATACATTTTCCTCGTAAACAAAATTAACCATACCAAATCCCTGTCTCTGATTCAAGAAATACTACAAACACACGCGCACACACACCTACGTCTGCCACAGCTCCCCCCTCTCACATGGAGTCAGAGCACAGAAAGGGAGACAGAAGGGAGGGGAAGAGGGAAAGAGGAAGGAGATAGAGAGAGAGCGCAGTGAGTGGGGTAAGAACATAGGGATGAATACGAATACCCCCTGCTTCCCTGTCGCATTTTACCCTGTGGGAGCTGAGAGGAGAGAGGTATATGTATATATATATATATATATATATATATATATATATATATATATTATTGATAAATAAGTGTACATGGGGAATGGGGTACGGGTCTCTTCTGCTGCCTGCCTGTGCATGTGACTCCACGTGTAGATACAAATGAGGCCTCCGACAAGGGAAAGAATCGCCACGCTCGTGAGCCTTTCCCCTGTGGTTGATTTGGAACCTTCACGCACATGAACTCGATCGACCCAATTCTCACTCGTGCATCCCCCTAAGCTTCCTTTGGCTTCACCTGCACGGAACCACACAAACGTGTCTCGCCAAAACGTTAGCCCTCCCTGCCTGCTCCCCTCTAAAGTTGTACCGTCTGGATCTCTCATCTCACCATTCAAAATTTCATATACATGTACGTAGATACTGCGTATGCATCGTTGAATGTACGACAGCGTGGTGGTGTACTTGTAGTTACACTGGAGACTTTAATCCTGGCTGTGGCCCACAGGTCATATATATATTTTTTACTGTTCTTTGGTGATGGTGAAAGAAAGGGAGGAGGAGAGGTTCTTCTCTGTAAAGCATACTTTGTCTAGAGAGACGCCCCATCTTTGGAGGTGTCCTTTTCCTTGCTTTTCCTTTTTTTCAACACATCATGAGAGGGTTCAATGTGGAAGTCCAAAACACCCATCTGTTTTATTCAGTGTAGCTATTACTTGAATAGTACTGATTCCTGCCTGTGGCATCTAATAAACTATAGTTAGAAGTTTGCATACAAGATGATAGCAGATTGAGGAGAACGAGGGGATTAATGTCCTGGTTAGCTTAATGTATGTATATATGATCATGTGCTTGGGCTTCTTGAGAGGAGTAAATATTTTTTTGCTGTCTGATGATGTTCTTCCATCACCGGGCACGAACGCGTTTATTCCATGAGGGCTGATGGTGATGGAAAAATCCAACATGGGCGCTTTTCCTATATGTTCTAAAGGGAGAAGATGGCCAGATCCTTTAAACATGAACCCTAGACGCTATGATCGATTTTGGATTTTGTGTTGTCCATGTAGGATTTTAAAACCCTACTCCCTCTCCATGCCATCGGTGTTGTGTATTTTGCAAGAACTAGTTCTTGCAAGCTAGAGCGCACACACATAGTTGTATAGGATTTATAAGTTCTTTTGTTTTCTTCCTACATGTTTCCCGTTCGTAGTTGCATGGAGTGTTGTCTTGACTTGTCGAGTATTTTCGTTTACAGGTGGGTTTTGCCCTTCGGTGCATGAAACATCTTTTTATTTCTTATTTCTTCTTCCCCTTTTTATTGTACTCCCTCCTCAATCCTGTGTAGTGCTTTTATGTTGCATGCTGTTCTCTCCACTTAGTGATTGAGCTTTGCTCAAAAAAAAAAAAAAAAAAAAAAACAGAAAAATGAAAAGAGAAACTCTTTCTTTCCTCCCGTCTCACCATCACTGAGCAATATTGGCATGTTTGCTCCCAGAGATCTCTCATCCCTCCCACATGGATATTTGGACAAAAGTGCATTGTTTTGCCGCAAGCTATATTACTATCCATGGTCACATGTGTGCATCTAGATTTGTGCAATGTGGTGTGGCAGTAGGTTCGTGGTGGGCCTAGATGAGACAAGGAAAGGAACTTATTACATCTGTTTCCACTCCCCTCTCCCGCGCATCTCCTTTCCCTATCTTTCCATCCTTGATCCATTCGTTTGTGTCCTTGCCGAGTGGGTCACATGTGGATAGGGAGAGCTCATGTGATGGCATGCATGTCATGTCCATCATAATTTTTTTCATCAAAGCTAAGTTGTCATATGTAGAATAGAATCTTCCATAATATTCAACTTCCATGAACAATTCTCAGTGGACCTCATTCGCCCAATTAGATGTGTACTAGTGATGGTGTCGGCTCTTCGTTGCGGAAGTTGATAACACTGTTATAATATATGATTTTGAGATAAAAAAATTTATTCTAATTAAAAAACAAGTTAATTAAAATTTCTAAAGAAATTTTAATTATAGACTAACTTTTTTTTGCAATGAATTTGATGATTAAAAGTATTTAAAATTGTAAAAAATTTCCTATTAAAATGATAGAGATCAAATTGATTAAAGAATTATATACTAGAAGCGATCGAAAAAAAAGAATTTATTTGACATCTATTTTATGAAAAAATTACACCTCCAAGACTTCTAAAATTTCATGTCATAAAATATTTTATTCCAGTTTCACATATTGGATAATGTGCTTTAAGCATATTTGGGTGAAATAATAATGCAAATAAATTATGATTGATTTGTGTGAGGGAAAATTATATAATTATTGATTAATTACGGTGTTATATATTGTAACGACCCGATTCTCGAATCCCTACGAGACACGAGAATTGAACCGATTCGACTAATCCCAAGATCCAGTCGTCCAACGAGAAAGTAACCAAAATAGCAGTAAAATAAATCACATTCACCATGTATATAACTAGCAGTAAAGAAAGGAAATACTACAATATATACCACCACAACAGAAGAGAAATAAACATGTACATAACATGAAGCTTACAATAAAGAGAGTACAGGGAGTAACAGAAAATTACTCACTACAGCAAAAAGAAAAGTACAGAAGATACTACAGGTAACACTATTGGGCTCTACTAGGCCCAGCGCCCTCTGCAGTCGCTGACTCTGGCTGCTCAACACCTGGTCCTGAAAAGGTAACAAGGGTGACACGTCAGCAAAACACTGAGTAGAGTGGCAACTAAAAGCTAAAAGAAGCAGTAGAGTGTACAGTAGCTGTTATATTTTTACTTTCTTTATTTATATTTTTTTATTTATTCACTATTGATTTATTTCTTAGATCCTTCTCTTGATCTTGAATGTTCCTCGTGGGAACGATCTTGATTGCAGTCTTTTCTGAAAAGTAGAAGTAACACGTGGTGCTCTCCTGACCGGGAGAGTCCCCCGTGGTGGTCCTATCCTCAGTAAACCACCCCAAGGTCGCTGAAAGACGTAACGGTGACTACGGCACGCGCGATAAACGCACAGGTAGCTACCCCGCACTGGCACGCGGTCAGTCGTTTCCGTTAACGGGTGCGCCCAAAGCACAGCACGAAACCAGTATAGGGCAGCGCCCTCTCAGTAACAGGGGTCCAGCCCCTCCACAGTAATCAAACAGGGGTCTTACCCCTCCATAGTCCGCGCACCCTCGCCTGACTACCCTGGTTTGCCCAGTGGGCCTAACAAGTCGGTGTAGGAGGGCTAGCAGAACCCCGAAGCCCGTGGGGTAGCTAGAACTCTCCCTACACTAGTAGCTCTCCTCGGTACTGTGTACACGAGGGCCAAAAGTCGGTACAAAGTGGCCAGACCTAACCCCGGGTCTCTGGGGCGGCTAGCTTCGCTTTGCACTAAACAGGGGTACAGTTGCTCTCCTTGGTACTCCGTACTTAAGGGCCAGTATACTTCCCCAATTCTATTCCATTTCCTTTCCAGGAGTTCTACTCCTAATTCTCCGTAGGGTTCATGCTTTTTTAACTCAGTCAATTTAGGTTTCACCGTTCCAGCTTTATGTTCATATAACCCATGTTTCAACCGTATTTATTCATTCATGACAGATAGCTGTTAACCAATTTACAGGCAGTTATCATTTCCTTTCCACTTTTCCAAGACTGCAATGTATATATTCAACTAGTTTTCCAATCCTTGGATTCATGCCATACCCTAGGATCTATCATTCAATCTAGTTTTCCAGTCCTAGGATTCATGTAATACCCTAGGATCTATCATTCAATCTAATTCTTCAGCCCTAGGGTTCATGCAATGCCCTAGACTCTATTAATTGTTTCATGATTGTACAAATTTTGTTAAATAAATTAAAGGGCCACTCTACCTGCGAAATCGGGAGTACTGGGGGCATAGTCGGCAATCCCGCACGGCTCCGCAACCCCCAGAGCCGCAACGGAACGGGATCCTAACACAAGGATCATCACATGGAGTTTCTCAGAACAGTATACAATTACTGTAAATAGGTAGATGAATTAAATCTGGAAAGAACGCAACTTGAAACACGGAAAACGGACTCCGAACGGACCCTAAACGGGTAAAAAACGATAAATCTGCTCAAAATCAGACGTCTGGAACTTCTTCCAGACGTCTTAAAAGGTTGATCAGGTCATACCTTGGTCTATGCAGTCCTTCAAACGTCCAAAAGCCCGCTGGATCGTCTGGTCCTAGTTCCCAGACGTCCGATTGTCACCCCGGACGTTTGGAGGTCCTCTCCGTCGTCTGGTACTGTGGCCAGACGTTTGATCCGTGTGGGATGGCGAGCCCTCGCGTCCTCTCGAGTAGATCCTGCACACACACACACCCACTCTCATCACGAAGGGGCGCAGAAGAACGCGGCAGACGGCTGCATGGCCATACACGCGTCGAAAGGAGAAGGTAGGAAATTATTGTACCTGTCAGATGTCTGGACCTTCCTCCAGACATCTTATGCGTCGTCTGAACGTAAGTCCAGACGTCTGATTCTGGGAAATCTTCCCAGAATTAGGACCATGTTCGCTCTCTGCCTGCAATGCACGGCCGCGCCGCGCATCGTCCGCCTGCTGCCCGAGCTGCAGCAGCTCCTCCGCGCCACCCCACGCTCGTTGCTCTCCCGTCGGCCGGCTCTAGCTGCCCCGACAAGCTCGCACCTTCGCGGTCGAGTTTTCTTCTTCCTCTTGCAACACTCCTTCCCGCACGCTCGCAGCAGCCGCTGCTGCCGCACTCGCTTACTCGCTCGCTCGCGCTCTCGCTGGCGGGGAGAAGGAGAAGAGAAGACGGTGGAGTGAGGGTGAGGGAGAGGGGGAGCGCTCTTATAAGGCAGCCGTGGGGAGAGAGAAGGAAACGGCGCCTGCAGGGAGAGAAAGAGAAAAATGAAGGAGGCGGGTTCAGTCTGCGTGCGCAGGGTGCAGACACGAACCCGTACGCCGAAAAAATTTAATACCAGACGTCTGGGAAGGGTTCCAGACGTCTGGGACACTTCCCCGACGTCTTAAACTACGTCTGATGCCCATGTTCATAACAATATAACAAACTCAAAGGAAGTTTCGTCCTCGAAACTTGCGGTAACTAGGGTGCGGGAAAGAATAGTATATATACATAGCAAACTCAAAGAGGACCGAAGCTGGTCCGAAAAGACGTACCCGCGAAAAGCTCCGGGTACCGCTCCCGCGGAACTCCGTGTAGACGTACCACGTCGTGGATATACCTCTTTGACAACTGTGCTGGTCCCAAGGTGACTCGGATCGACAAGAAACGCGCCGTCTTCGTCAATCTATCAACAATTACTCAGACTGCGTCGTGTCCTCGCTGGGTAACAGGTAAGCTCACCAACAAGTCCATGGTGATGCTCTCCCACTTCCACTCTGGCATAGGAAGTGGCTGTAGCGGCCCTGCAGGCCTCTGCTACTCGGCTTTCACCTGCTGGCACACTAAACACTGCTACACGAATTCACCCACATCCCGCTTCATCCCCTCCACCAAAACTCGCGTCTCAAGTCATGGTACATCTTCGTGTTTCCGAGATGTATGGTGAATCTGGAACCGTGTGCCTCAGTCAGGAGCTCTCTCAACAGCTCCTCGTCTCTGGGAACGTACAAACGCCCCCTCAGGCGCAGCACCTGGTCTGTGAAAGTGAAGTCCCTCGGACCTCCTGACAGTACTCTGTCGCGCAAGGACTGCAAGTACAGGTCAGCCATCTGTCCTGTGATGATGCGATCTATCGGCTCTGGCCTCGTCTGTCATGTCACAGTCACTGCCCCATAGTGCCCCCGTAACTCTAGGGGTCGCCAACTGCCCATCTCCTCCAAAAGGCTCCAACTCTACACCTGTAAACTGGCCAAGTGTGCGGGCGCCTTCTGGCTCAAGGCGTCAGCCACCACGTTCGTCTTTCCCGAGTGGTAGGAAATGCTGCAATCATAGTCCTTCAGGAGCTCCAACCAATGTCTCTGTCTCATGTTGAGCTCCTTCTGATCAAATAGGTATCTGAGGCTCTTGTGATCTGTAAAGATCTCGAAGGTCTCATTGTACAAGTAGTGCCTCCAGGTCTTCAGCACGAAGACCACAGCTGCCAGCTCCAGGTCGTGGGTAGGGTAGCTATACTCATGGGGCTTCAGTTGCCGCGAAGCGTAAGCGACAACGTGGCCCCTCTGCATGAGCACACCCCCTAACTCCTGCAAGGAGGCGTCCGTGTACACAACGAACCTGCCACTACTGTCAGGGATGGTGAGCACGGGAGCCGAAGTCAGCCTCTCCTTCAGCTCCTGAAAACGCGCCTCGCAGGCGTTGTCCAAGTAAAGGGCACGTCCTTCTGGGTCAACTGTGCCATAGGACGTACAATATGTGAAAAGCCCCTGATAAACCGTCTGTAGTAGACTTCCAGTCCCTGGAAACTGCAAATCTCAGTAACCGTACATGGTCTCTCCCACCTGAGCACTGCCTCGACCTTGGCTGGGTCCACCGCCAAGCCATCTCCAGAGATCGCATGACCTAAGAAGGTCACCTCCCTCGACCAGAACTCGCACTTGCTGTATTTGGCGTACAGCCTACGTCGTCTCAGTGTGTTCAGAACCATCCGCAAGTACTGCCGGTGCTGTGTCTGATCTCGAGAATAGATGAGCACATCATCAATGAATACCACCACGAACTGGTTCAAGTACGGTCTAAACACCTGATTCATCAGGTCCATGAAGGCAGCGAGGGCATTGGTCAACCCAAATGGCATAACCAAAAACTCGTAGTGTCCGTACCGGGTGCGAAAAGCTGTCTTGGAGACGTCTGCCTCCTTGATCCTCAACTGGTGGTATCTAGACCTCAAGTCAATCTTGGAGAATACCGTGGCACCTCGCAGCTGGTCAAACAAGTCGTCGATTCTCGGCAGCGGATATCTGTTCTTGATGGTGACACTATTCAGCTGTCGGTAGTCCACACAAAGGCGTAGGGCACCATCCTTCTTCTTTACAAACAGTACCGGGGCTCCCCAGGGAGACGTACTGGGCCTCACAAAGCCCTTCTCCAAAAGTTCCTGCAACTGAGACTTGAGCTCTCACAGCTCAAGTGGTGCCATCCTGTATGGTGCGGTGGAGATGGGGCTGGTCCCTAGTACTAGTGGGATCTTAAACTCGATCTCAAGCTCGGGTGGTAGTCCTGGCAAATCGTCTGGGAACACGTTGGGGTACTCTCTGACCACCGGGATACTCTGGAAGTCTGCCACAGGGCTGGGCTCTGCCACCACACAAGCTAGGAAGCCCTCACACCCCTGGCTCAAAAGTCTCGCTGCCCGAAGTGCAGAAATGCACCTGAAGCCTCCGTCCACTGGCCGACCGTGGAACTCGAAAGAAGGCAACTCCGGTATGGAGAAGACAATCTTCCTCTCCAAGCAGTCCACCAAAGCGTGGTAAGCGGACAGCCAGTCCATCCCCAGAATAACGCCGAAGTCCTCCATCTGTATCATAATCAGGTCAGCGGAAAGGCTATGTCCCCCAATATTGACCTCGCAACCCATGTATACCTCCTCAGCTATAAACAGCTGACCACTTGGACCTCTGATCACGAACGGATCCTCTAACAACATATAATCCTGACCCAAACTAACTGCGAAACTGGCTGCGATAAACGAGTGCGTAGCGCCGGAATCGAAAAAGGGTGTAAACGAGTCTGCTGGAAACTGAAACCATACCTGCCACCACTGATCCCGAAGCTTTGGCATCCCTGTGTGTTATGGCGTTGATATGCCCCTCAGCCCTAAGTGCGAACGAAGTAGCCACACTCTACGTCGGACGGGTAGCTGCTGGCCGGTACCCTCCTCGTGACTGTTGTCCTCCTCGCGCCTGGAAACCGCGGCCTCCTGCTCGCCCTCCAGTGCTCGGCGTGGGAAGTATCTGCTGACCTCCTGCCCTAGACGGGCAGTCCCTCCTGATGTGGCATGGCTGACCACACTGGTAGCAGAGGGGAACCCGACTCCCGCCCTCAGTGGGAACTTGCTATCGGCTGGGCGGGGGTCCGGTACTAGCAACTGGCCCCTGTCGATGGCCCCCAAAGGCCACTGATGGCCCTGCAAAACGTGACGGCTCTCCTGCGGACGTCACGTGTCTCCTTTCTCGCCGACCCTGTGAAAAGTCTGGCTGGTAGGGCCTCTTCCGCCCGCTGTTAGTATCTCGCGCGGACGGGTTGGTCTCCTCGTAGGTCATAGCTGCCTCCACCACCCTCGAGAACGTAGGCAACTTTAGGGGTTTGACATACCCCCGAATCGCAGGCTGGAGCCCCTCGGTGAACCTCCAAAGGCGCTCCTCCTCAGTGGCTACTGGCGTCGCGGCGAAGCGGGACAGCTTCAGAAAATGCGTGCGGTACGCGCTCACAGTCATCGTCCCCTGGCGGAAAGTGTGGAACTCCCGCCTCCTCTGGTCCTGCCACTTCTGGGGAAAGTACTGCTTGCAGAAGAGGGTGACGAATCGGTCCCACGTCGGCTCGTTCCTCTCCTGTCCCATGACCGCCCTCCACCACCTGTGTGCCGCATTCTCTAGTTGGTACGTGGCAAAGGCCACGCGACACTCCACCGGGGGGGTGAAGGGTGTCGAAAACCTTCTCGATCTGCTCGAGCCAGTCCTCCGCCTCGGTCGGGTCCTCATCCCCCTTGAAGGAGGGGGGCTTCAGCTTCTGGAACTGCCCGAAAAGCTCGAAGTGGCGCTGCAGTGGAGATGCTGGTGCACCTCCAGGTAAAGGAGCCTTGTGCACAGAAGTGTCAGAGGAAGGTGGGGGCGGTGGCGACCCATCCCCTCCCCCGAGTCTAGCGTCGCGTCCGTCGCGTGGTCCCACAGAGGACTCCCCCTTCGCAGCCCCAGGGAGAGGCGCTCGGGGCGGTGGGTGGAGCTCCTCTCGCACTATATCCCGTATTAGCTGGGCGAGGTCCTAGGCCTGAATGCCCCGGAGCAGTGGCTGGTCCACTGAGATGTCGACCGCAACACGCCCACCTCGCCGACCTAGTCCTCGGCCGCGCCCGCGACCCGCTTCGCTAGTCCCTCGTCGAGGCATCTCCTGCAAGGAGACGCTAAACAGAACGGAAATACGTCAATAACGATCGATATCTAACGAAGAAGTCTATGAGATAATGTCAAAAGAAACGTTGTGGTGGCTACTCTAGTTACAGACACGTGAATTGGTCATTTTCCAGCCAGTTGATTCACTTCTAGGGACGACCTTGCTCTGATACCATCTTGTAATGACCCGATTCCTGAATCCCTACGAGACACGAGAATCGGACCGACTGGACTAATCCCAAGACCCAGTCGTCCAACGAGAAAGTAACCAAAAGAGCAGTAAAATAAACCACATTCACCATGTATATAACTAGCAGTAACAAAATATAGTAGTAAAGAAAGGAAATACTACATATACACCACCACAACAGAAGAGAAATAAACATATACATAACATGAAGCTTACAATAAAGAGAGTACAGGGAATAACAGAAAACTACTCACTATAGCAGAAAGAAAAGTACAGCAAGTACTACAGGTAACACTACTGGGCTCTACTAGGCCCAGCGCCCTCTGCAGGTGCTGACTCTGGATGCTTAACACCTGGTCCTGAAAAGGTAACAAGGGTGACACGTCAGCGAAATGCTGAGTAGAGTGGCAACTAAAAGCTAAAAGAAGCAGTTGAGTGTACAGTAGCTGTTATATTTTTACTTTCTTTATTTATATTTTTCCATTTATTCACTGTTGATTTATTTCTCAGATCCTTCTCTTGATCTTGAATGTTCCTCGTGGGAACGATCTTGATTGTAGTCTTTTATGAAAAGTAGAAGTAACTGTTGGTGCTAGAGCACCACGGTCATTTATTTTGATGATAAAAAAATACGTGTTATTTAACATTTGCACTTGGAGTCTTAGATTTCAGGTCAATTGCAAATGTAGACGTATTTAGACGGAATTCGAGCTCGCATCCAGGACGGATTGGAGGAGCTTGATGGAGAACAGAGGAGATTCGCGAGGAGCGCTAGATTGAAGATGGAAGGACAAGAAGAATAGGATAGAATTTTGTTTAATCATTTCATGTACTTTTATCTTTATTTTGCTTGCTCTTTTTATTTCCTTAGAACATTATGTTAAAGAGCCTCAACGTATCATAACAGTAGTCCTAGGAACACCTGCACAATACTAAGATACTTAGGTTTTCTGTAGAATACTTAGAAAACCAATATAGGGTTCAAACAGAGTTTCCAGACGTCTAATTCCCAAATTAGAGGTCAGATAAAGTGTTTTAAGACATCTGACTGTTGATTCAGACGTCTGATAACTATTAGGCTGGATATAGTTAGTTCTGTCTAATAAAATCAGACGTCCAGACCTTAGACCAGACGTCTTAGGAGACGTCTGATGACTTTGCCAGACGTCCAATTAGTGGACCGTTGGCTGGCTTAGCGAACAGTCAAGAATGTGACCATTAGAGCCTTAGCAGACGTCCATAGGACTTTCTAGACGTCTGATAATTAACCGTTTTGCCTCGGCTGACCCAAAATCTCTTCTCAGAGATTTTCTAGCCGTTGCAACGTTTAGAAATCCATTCGCACAGAAAAAGTAGGTTTCCAGACGTCCAGACATAGTGCCTGACGTCCTATATGTCGTCTGATGGACTTGCACAAGAACCCTGTTTAGATCTGATTCAAGTCAGGAAGGAACCCGCCCAAAATCAGACGTCTGACCTTTGAATCAGACGTCTTAAAGTGAACTTCCAGACATCTGATGCCATAATTAGACGTCTGGTAAGCCTGTCAGAATAATGATTGTTCCTGATTTCGGGCTGATTCACTTGGGCTTTGCACCCAACGACTATGGAACCTTTCCTAAGCCTTCCAAAGCCTTCCTAAGGCCTCTATAAATAGAGGGGAACCTTTGCAACACAAACACACATCTAAGAAACACTAGACACACCTAAGGAACATACTTTCTACCATTTTGTGTCTCTCTTGCTCTCAAAGCTAAAGTTCTACATCTTGAGAGCATCAAGCCTTCGCGCACCCGCTCTCCCGCCGTAGTTCACGAGAGCGAAGTTGCACCGTCGAGTGGCTCACGCATCCGCGTCATCGACGCACTCCTTTCAAAGGGAAGCATCCTATTTCCTATAGAAGCTTAGGTTAAATATTACTTTGTTGGCTCAATAGGATTACTTGTTTTATCTTTGTTATTTGGTTGGGTGTTCGCTTTGCGAATTCCCGTCTCCTTCGCGAGACAAAATCCTTCTCGTGAAGAGAAGGGGTTGAGGTACGCTACCCTCGTCTAAGTAGCGTGGTTGTAATTGAGGTTGAATCACCCTCGTTTAAAGTGATTCATTTAGTGGATTTTGATCAACTTGGTTGATCGGAAAATCCTAACTCGAGAGGGTTAGGTGGTGGTTTTCACCCGGTTTAGGTTTCCACCTAAAAATTATTGTGTACTTTGTGCGATTGTATTTTGTGAGATTGTTTATATTTATTTCCGCAATTATTACGTCACCCCCTCCTGGTAGGGAATCTACAGTAACACGTGGTGCTCTCCTGGTCGGGAGAGTCCCCCGTGGTAGTCCTACCCTCAGTCAACCACCCCAAGGTCGCTGACAGACGTAACGGTGACTACGGCACGGGCGATAAACGCACGAGTAGCTACCCCGCACTGGCACGCGGTCAGTCGTTTCCGTTAACGGGTGAGCCCAAAGCATAACACGAAACCAGTATAGGGCAAAGCCCTCTCTGTAACAGGGGTCCAGCCCCTCCACAGTAACCAAACAGGGGTCTTGCCCCTCCACAGTCCACGCACCCTCGCCTGACTACCCTGATTTGCCCAGTGGGCCTAACAAGTCGGTGTAGGAGGGCTAGCAGAACCCCGGGGCTCGTGGGGTAGCTAGCACTCTCCCTACACTAGTAGCTCTCCTCGGTACTGTGTACACGAGGGCCAAAAGTCGGTACAAAGTGGCCAGACCTAACCCCGGGTCCCTGGGGCGGCTAGCTCCGCTTTGCACTAAACAGGGGGACAGTTGCTCTCCTTGGTACTCCGTACTCAAGGGACAGCACACTTCCCCAATTCTATTCCATTTTCTTTCTAGGAGTTCTACTCCTAATTCTCCGTAGGGTTCATGCTTTTTTTAACTCATCCAATTTAAGTTTTACCGTTCCAGCTTTATGTTCATATAACCCATGTTCTCAACCGTATTTATTCATTAATGACAGGCAGTTGTTAACCAATTTACAGGCAGTTATCATTTCCTTTCCACTTTTCGAAGACTGCAATGTATATATTCAACTAGTTTTCCAGTCCTAGGATTCATGCCATATCCTAGGATCTATCATTCAATCTAGTTTTTCAGTCCTAGGATTCATGTAATACCCTAGGATCTATCATTCAATCTAATTCTTCAGCCCTAGGGTTCATGCAATGCCCTAGACTCTATTAATTATTTCATGATTGTACAAATTTTGTTAAATAAATTAAAGGGCCACTTTACTCGCGAAATCGGGAGTACTAGGGTATGGTCGGCAATCCTGCGCACCTCCGCAACCCCCAGAGCTGCAACGGAACGGGGTCCTAACATAAGGATCATCACAAGGAGTTTCTCAGAACAGTATACAATTACTGTAAATAGGTAGAGGAATTAAATCTGGAAAGAACGCAACTTGAAACACGGAAGACGGACTCCGAACGGACCCTAAACGGGTCAAAAACGATGAATCTGCCCAAAATCAGACGTCTGGAACTTCTTCCAGACGTCTTAAAGGGTTGATCAGGTCATACCTTGGTCTGTGCAGTCCTTCAGATGTCCAGAAGCCTGCTGGATCGTCTGGTCCTAGTTCCCAGACGTCCGATTGTCACCCCAGACGTCTGGAGGTCCTTCCCGTCGTCTGGTACTATGGCCAGACGTCTGATCCGTGTGGGATGGCAAGCCCTTGCGTCCTCCTGAGTAGAACCTGCGCACACACACACCCGCTCTCATCACGAAGGGGCGCAGAAGAACACGGCGGACGGCTACATGGCCGTACACGCGTGGAAAGGAGAAGGTAGGAAATTATTGTACCTGTCAGATGTCTAGACCTTCCTCCAGACATCTTAGGCATCGTGTGGACGTAAGTCCAGACGTCTGATTCTGGGAAATCTTCCCAGAATCAGGACCATGTTCGCTCTCCGCCCGCGAGGCACGGTCGTGCCGCGCCTCGTCCGCCTGCTGCCCGAGCTGCAGCAGCTCCTCCGCGCCACCCCATGCTCGTTGCTCTCCTGCCGGCCGGCTCTAGCTGCCCCGGCAAGTTCGCACCTTCGAGATCGAGCTTTCTTCTTCCTCTCGCAACACTCCTCCTTCCCGCACGCTTGCAGCAGCCGCTGCTGCCGCACTCGCTCACTCGCTCACTCGCGCTCTCGCTGGCAGGGAGAAGGAGAAGAGAAGACGGTGGAGTGAGGGTGAGGGAGAGGGGGAGCGTTCTTATAAGGCAGCCGCGGGGAGATAGAAGAAGGAAAGCGACACCTGCAAGGAGAGAAAGAGAAAAACGAAGGCGGCGGGTTCGGTTTGCGTGTGCAGGCGTGCAGATGAGAACCCGTCCGTCGAAAAAATTTAATAGCAGACGTTTGAGAAGGGTTTCAGACGTCTGGGACACTTTCTAGACGTCTTAAACTACGTCTGATGCCAATGTTCGTAACATATATTCAATTTAAAAGTGTGAGAATGTAGCAAATTACCAACCCATTAATTGTTGTTTCACATGATAACTTTGTTATTTCATATTTCTAAATAAGGAAAAGGGCAGTGCATAAATGACATGGAAGTTGGACACATGTGTTGTGGAAATAATTTTTACATGAGAAGTTCTTAAATCTGAGGGAGGATTTGAGTGATATGGAGAGATAGCCTAAATAGTATTTTGCTGGGATTTCAAAAGAGTGGGGTTTCTAGAAGAATAGTGTATATATATATATATATATATACATATATATATATATATAAAGGAGGGTGTATCTCTTTTTATTTTTAAGTTCCTCGTACATTTTTTTTTCAATGCATGTGATTTCAACTTTTATTTCGTTCAATTTTTTTAAAGTCCATATATTTGTTACATATTTTCTTTAAATCTATATGTTTGTATATCCATTTTTTCCTCTTTAATTTTTTATTTTAAAGTTTATATTCTAAATTTAAGTTGTGAATACGATAAATCATTTAATATGTTAATGTACACACATATGTATTATATTAAGTCTATAAGATTATCTTTCTTCTTGACGATTTTAATATAAAGATTCCTATTGTTCGAACAATGCAATAAATTTCATTAGTTAAAAATCTAAAATAGCTTCCATTAATTATACGTATGTGAATGCCACCTAAGTATAGACATATATGTAAATGTAGGAAAGAAATGTACTTTTATTTATGCATACACTATATTAAAAATATTCATTTAAATTAAAAAAGAGAAAAGAGGAAACAAACATTAAATTTAAATTGATGGAGGAGTAAATTTGGGGGGGGGGGGGGGTGGGGCGTTGGTGGAGGTGCTGATGTGTCCAGCTAAGGTTGCTTGTAGTTTATTTTAGTGTATAGATAAATAAAAAAAGAGAAAAGAGGAAAAAAACATCAAATTTGAAGTAAATCGAGGGGCGGGGGGTGTGGATGGGCTCTGGTGGAGGTGCTAACATGTCCAGCTAAGGTTGCTTGCAGTTTGTTTTAGTGTATAGATAGATTATTATCATGTTGTAATAAAAGATTAACAGCAATATCCATGGTGCATAAATATTGGAGCTTCGAACAAAATAGCGAATTAAACGATTGCTCGATGAACTACTTCTCTAAGACTATAAATTCCTTGAGTCCACAGACATTGTCAAAAAAAAAAAACAAAAAACAAAAGATAGAAAGAAAAAAAAAGAAAAAGATTGATGGGCTTTCGGTGCATTGATATCGATATATCTATGTAGTTGCACCTTTTGGCATCTGGGAATTGGTTGAAAACCAATTTCTGCATTCCTGACCTCTCTCAAAATGTATATAGTATTCTTCTCGGCCACTTTGACTGGAAGAACACATGGGTCTGGAAGATTGCAGAAAAGGAAAGGAAAAGGGATCTATGGAGAGTCACAGGACGCAGGTGGCTCCTTTATAATATCGGAAGGAAACATTCAGAATCCAGGCTTTCCATATTCAATGCCAGAATATATTCAAAATCCCCACCGCCTAGTAGGTCTATGCATGTCTTTTTGACCTTCTCTAGTCCAAATAGGTCCAATATAGAGGTACACTACTAAATAGTTTTCTAATGCAATCATATGCATGATTCCCACTGCATATCAATCCAGCGCAACTAATAAATTATTGACTCATCTGTGTAATATCGCCATCTGATGTACTTCAAAGGTTCTTCGAGCACCATATGCACGTTATGTATATTTGTACACATGCAATAATATCAATAGAGGTTTACGATGATTTGGTTGATTTCAAGCCACTTTTCAATTCTATTGAGTGGGAAAGTTTAAAGCAATGCTCCCTTGATGACTTTTGGAGCTAAATATTAGCACAGCTAGCAATCATCTTTCAGAGAAATGGATCTTAATTTGCTCGTTTAGCCCTCTAGTTCAATAAAATAGGGGTCTATTTTCTTTATCTTTTATCTTTGATTTTTTTTTTTCCATGTTTCCATAAATTTGATTAGATATAGCAAGTACACCTTTGAAACCACACCATGCAGGGCAGAGATAGGAACGTGAAATGGAAAACGATGTTTCACTAAAAGAGAGAAGTAACAGAGAATAAAAAAAATATCCTTCCTCTACTAAGCTTTGTTCCCATTCCATCCATGGTCACGGGCATGCCTTGAAATTGCGGAAATATATACACGCAAGAATCATCCGCTTTTTCTAATGCCGAAAACTATACCAGAAAGTTCAGAAGCAACTCAGCCCTGTCAACCCAATCACATTTGATAATCCCCAATTACATTTGATAATCCCCTCTCTGAAATCTTATCTTATATTATCACATAGGAAACAAAAGTGCTCCCTCAGCATCATCTGTATCACGGCCCTAATGAGACGAAGAAACACACAATTGGAACTTGGAACTAAAAGCTCGCACCCGATACCGAACCCTTAATTAATTACATCTGATTCGTTTAGAGATTAGAGAGAGAGAGAGAGAGAAAGAAACAGGTTAGTCCCCGTGCCAAATGCGGCAATTAATTAAACAAAACAGACCCACCGGTCTTCTGCTTTGAGCCCACAAACTGAGAAAAGAGAAGAGGGAACCACCCCTTTCCTTTGTCCAGAGGAAGAGGAATGCTGCAATAAAAGCTGTACGTCGCAGTTCCCCACATCCATATCGTTATTATTCCCCTGCAGGTAAACGCTCGTAAACACCTTTGATTCCGATCATAGGAAAGACATTCCCCTCCTCCCATTGATAGATCCTTTATGACAACCATCTTAATAATGGGTAGGTAGTAGCCCACCAATTAAGTACATGCATGCACTCATACTCACACACTTGTACACACGTACGCGCTTCTGTACACTTATACCAACATGTTGCACGTATACTGAGGATACCAGTCGGTCACGCTCTCTTCCTGTGTGTGTGTGTGTGTGTGTGTGTATATATATATATATACGCCATAAGCCAGCAAGCGGGGTGACTACAACTAATAGAAGAACCAGCAGCACATAGAACTCAAGACAACCACACGGGCGCGAGCCATGGCTTACTTGGTGGAGAAGTGTGGGGAGATGGTGGTCTCCGTCGACTCCCACAAGACGGTGCCCGCGCCCTTCCTCACTAAGACGTATCAGCTGGTGGACGACCCCCTCACCGACCACATCGTCTCGTGGGGCAGCGACGAGAACACCTTCGTCGTGTGGAGGCCCCCCGAGTTCGCCAGGGACCTCCTGCCCAACTACTTCAAGCACAACAACTTCTCCAGCTTCGTCCGCCAGCTCAACACCTACGTAAATAATTACTCCAACATCAATATTCCATCTCTCGCACACACATACATTTCTATGTATTCTTCCTACGGTTAGTACTGGTCATTTGATTCCTACACATCACCGAGGAGGAGTTGGTACTCTATCCAACCTCAAAACCCACTACTCAAATGGTCTGGTGGCAGAGCACATGGTGGTCTCCCATCCAAAAGACCAGGGTTCAAATCCCATCTTAACCTCATGATCATTATGATATATATGTGTATATGTGTACGATTGCTTTCAGGGGTTTAGGAAGATCGTTGCCGACCGGTGGGAGTTCGCGAACGAGTACTTCAGGAAGGGGCAGAAGCAGTTGCTCTCCGAGATACACAGGAGGAAGAGCCCACAGCTCCCTCAGCAGTTGCACTACCCGCATTACCACGAAGCCTTCCCGCCGTTGCACGAACGCGACGTTCTCGGTGGGTGGATCGAGGCGACGGCGGCAATGCCTCCCCCTCCCCCACCCCCTCCTCCGGGGGACCCCTTCCTCGCGGCGTTGTCGGAGGACAACCAGAGGCTGCGGAGGAGGAACACGTTCCTCGTGTCGGAGCTCACGCACATGAAGAAGCTGTACAACGACATAATCTACTTCCTGCAGAACCACGTGAGCGCGGTGCCGGCTCCGGCGACGGCGACGCAGCAGGGGCGGCCTCCTGGGAGGTTCCTGGAGGTGGGGCAGAACCAGATAGTGCCCGCGGGAGAGTGGGGGCGCCCCGTGGGTGGCGGCTGCTCGGTGAGGCTGCTGGAGGAAGGGGAGGAGGAGGCGGAGGAGGAGGAGGAGGAGGAGGAGGAGGAGGAGGAGGAAGGTGTGAAGCTCTTTGGCGTTGCACTGCATGGGAAGAAGAGGTCACACCCCGACGATGAGAAAGAAAAAGAGTCATCAGCGTACAAGTAGAGAGAAATTAAGTGAGCATCGAAGTACTTAAGCTCTGTGAGTGTAAATAATTAGTTAGGTTAGTTGGTAGTGATCATTGTTTAGTTTTGTAACTTTTGTTGTAGTCGACGTTGAGGATGAGGTCATGCATGCATGCAATGCAAGAAGCAAGTATGATCGATCGATCGATCGAGGCAGCTGTGAGAACTGCTGGTGGTAATTAATTAATTAATTAATGATGGTCGTATTAGTGTAGTTCCTCATCTAGCTATTCTTTTGGGAAAGTTGCGCTTCTTTCTCTTCTTTTCCCATCTCTTTCTTAATTTCCACCCTCCTCCTTTTTAATTTTTTTGGGTTCTCACATACTTTCTTTTGAGAGCGTTTGCGTGTACGTCTCTCTCCGGGTAGAGTGTGTATGGCAAGCATATGGCGATCTTTTATCATGATATATCTATATTATCTATCAAGCTATGTGTGTGTATGTCACTGTCTGGATTGTTGACGAGGAAGGAGTGAGAGTTACATTAATATTCCGGTGGTGGCTAGAGAACAAATAGAAGATGGAATCGGCCCTTACGAGAAACCTTTGCATGACGCCATGTCAAAAGGAAAAGCGCAAGGGTCGGTGGTACGGTGTACCAATAGCTGAGGGAGACCCACAGGCAGGTGGTAGGGGATACGCTTATTCTTCTGGTTACAAAGTTAGTTTATGTAACTAAAGCATTATGGTTCTCCACATTTGGATTTCTTTTTCCACACGAATCTTCCCACCCCCCACATCTCGCCCATGACAAGTGGGCTTTTAGATGGGAGAGGGGAAGAAGACAACATGAGGTAATGGGACAAAATTTGGGGTGTGGACCCCTTTTTTTAAGATAGGGGAATATAATAACAAAAAAAAAAAAAAATCCAAACCAAATGGGATTTTGAAATTGTTTTCTTTATATGTTAAGGGGCCATCCAATTAGAAATGTCATACCTCTTGCTTCCTCTAGTTATTTTCTACTTGCGAAAATACCATATCCTTCTTTCTGTCTGTTTTTAAAGAGTAAATATGGTGGGAATGGTCTTTGAACCTATGACTATTATATTTCAATGGGGAGGCTTTACTAGTCTATCAACCTTTTATAGTTATTTGCCTGCTAAGTGTGCATGCATGGTTAATTTCTATAATATGGAAATCAACTTTTATTTTTGGCTATCTGATACTTATACAAGATGTATTGTATTTGTGTGTGTGCGGATACATCTGTGGAAACAATAGGTTTTTTCCATTTTTAGCTTGTGATGAGATTTTATAAGAGTATATGAATAGATAATAGTTTCGCATTAATGACAATCAAAGCTACATGATTTTTTTTTTCTGTGTGTGCATGCGTGCGCAAGGCGTGTGGTGTTTGGTGTTGGGGGTGTTTGCTTGTGAGAGTAGATTAATTATGTGCCAAGTAGACCTAAGCCATATCATGGTTAATTGGGAGTATGATAGTGTATGTCATGCCAAAAGATGCACAACATAGATGTACACAAGGTTACACCAAGTGAACTAGGTGTAAGTTTTATAGTTATGTGAAAATCATGCAAGAAAATAATTGCATGGATAGGATGTTTTTATGCTGATCAATGGATTTGTTACATCGAAGAATGCTGAGAATATTGTACTATGTATCGAGCAAATGTTTTCGTATAGGGATTCATCTTCTTTAGAGTAAACAAGGATGGCCCTTGAGTAACTCTTAATTAGTTGGCATGCATATGAAATTCTACCTATTCCATTGTTTGCCATGCTTATCTGCTAAAATAAGCATATCGTTTAATGCCATGTAGTATCTATAAAATGGTCGTCAATTATTATGATCTTTGATATAGAAGTAGATAATAGTACCACAAGAGACCTGCTAGACTCTACCCATGTGGATGACGTTAGAGTGTAAAGCGTGATCCATAATGTCTCTCCTTTCTTACCCCCATTTCTTTCATTATAAATCATGCACAGAGGCTAATTAATTAGGACCATGTGTATATACCTATGATCTTAATATCCTTTCTTCTCCTCGAAGAGAAAGCCATGAATTGTAAATTTGAAGGAATCTTCCAACCTTGCATGCCCACAGGGTTATATGTAACAAGCCTTGTCCCCAATGATTAAAATCGATGGTTACATATATAATGATGTGAGTAAGGTGTGTGGTGCACTATCACAGTAATACCTATTGCCATCCTCTTCTGCCTTCCTTTCTCTCCTTATTCTCTTCATAGCTATCCTCTCACTCTTCTATTGCAAGGTTAATGGAGTGATCAGTCTTTGGATCTTTGGTGCCTTATCGTACTTTTTTTATTCAATTGTAAAAGTTCAACAAAATGTGTTGACATGTTTCTCTACCTTGGTCTTTGCAATCCTCTTCATTTCAACAATCCTTGCTTTGATACCACCAAAATAGCCAATATTAACTCTTCGTTGTCCAAGGACTTTTGAGACGCAAGAAATAAGTTAACAATGATGATTGTGGCTTATTGGCATACTATAATCGTGTTCCCTATCTTAATTGGTGTTGTTTCAACCTTACATTGGAATATGAAAGCCCTCAATTGTGTTGTAAAATATTTTTGAAGAAACAACCAAGCATCACATGAAGTGGAGTGATGGATAAGTTGGGAGCATATCTCCTTTGTGATTGAAGAACATAATGAGTTGGTGTTTATGTCTTCATGCAGGTAATCATCATATGACAAATATTACTTGAGGCATCTTTCTGTATTTGAGGTGCTGACATAGCATCATATCTTAACAAGGTTGTATAGATCCTACGCATAGAAAAGGGGGGCGATATGAGATCTTCAAATAGAGCAATTTGTTGCATTTAGCTATAAGGAGCCATAGTGTTGGATATTTAATGAACAACCACATTTGGAGAGAGTAGAATGGGCTCCTTTAAATGCAGTTACCACGCAAATCCTGGAGCTTGACATGATCGACATGCTTGATCATCTTCTTCTTATGGTGAGACAATATTTAGAATAGAGAAGAGGAGAAGAAGAGAAGATGGGTGTCAATAGACATTATTGAGGTGGTGTAACCACACACCTTGCATGCCCTATTCTATATCTAACCATCAATGACAACTGCCAAGTGACATAGTTTGTTATAACCTTGTGAGTATACAAGGTATGATGATTTCTTCAAAATTGGAATTCATGCCATTCTCTGTGATACTTCTCAAGTCTCAAAGCAAATCATGGGAAAATAGATGATAACGTGACCTTTACCAAGAAAGCAATTCTTAATTACACACTCAAATATAGCTTAGTTGTTGCATGTCATGCACAATATTCATTTGCCTAGGAACCAGGCAACTAGAATCTAGCTCGATTTTTTCTATGAACATTAAAAGAAATTCATCCTTGCTAGTTCTCTTTCTAGAATTTCCATGGAACTCTTGAACTAAATCTTTCCCTTTCCATGCCTTGAAAATGGAAATATGTTCAACCTTGTCACTTCAAAAAGCCAAACATGTCTAAACGTAAGAGGCCCAACTCATGGGGGTGCCTCAGGCTGCAAATATTGCATGTAATAATCTCACTTTCGTCTATTAAAATTACAACAGAAGTCAAAAGCAACAACAATGAGGTCATAGTCATTCTTCTTGACAGAAAGCATATATCCACATCATTGGTTGTACTTGACACCTTTTCTTTTTTTTAAAAAAAAAATTCATTTTATTCATCTCTCACTCTTTGGAGGCTATCCGGAGGACTAGATATTAACCTCCCAATACAAGAAAAGAGAAGACCATGGCTCATGACCTTACAATAACAACAAAGAAGAAACAAGCAACAAAACCGCCAACCACAAGGGAAGACTAAAGCAGGATCTATTGAGCGAGCCAGCTCAGAAGATTGTAATACAAGCACAACAAGATGGCACAAAAGGCAGAAGACGAATGATCCCTGCTATATCGCCAAGGTGTAGGGAGTGTGGAGGGCGTCACATCGATGGAAGCCCTTGACTTTGGAAGGAAGTAAGCAAAAATTGTCCTAATGATCCAGGGCAGGGCACTATTAGGTTGAGTAATTGAAGTAGCCTACGCTCGTGAAAGCTCCTTAACCGCCGAAATGGTGATCCTGTGGACTAAAGAGGCAGAGCCAATTAGTCTTTTGGATTGTAATAGGTAAGGATGATATACCTGAGCGTCCCACGGAAGTGGGTGGCACGATTTCCACCAATTGACGAGTGCAGTCGAGGTTGAGTCGATATGGACTGACTCCCACCTCTTTAGCTTAGCTTGATGAATAGCCATAGCAAGATACTACAGTTCCATTGTTGTAGGTAAAAGAGGTAGTGAAGGACCTGGAGGGTTCTCTTTTCCATTTGGTACGACCAAGACAGTTGTCCAAAGAGATCACGATGAGTTGTCCTTGTTGCATGATTTAATAGATTTGTACCGCTCTACTCGATCTATTCAGTCATTTTTCACTGGATGTTTTAACTTGATCTAATTTTGCACAAGAAACCATAAAAAAAAAAGTTTTATTGCATAGTTCATCGGTTTGGTCTATACAAACTTAATTTCCATGTTGAAAAGTTTGCAGAGTACCTTACCAGAAGCCATGAAATTAACCTCTGGCTAGGCTGGCTGGACCATATTGATTATTTCTACGAGTTACCATATACGTGACTATTTTTACATGTATAACCTTTTAGGAGATACCGAGGATATATAGACTGAAGTGCATTTGATTCTTTATTTCTTATACTCCATTGACGGTTAGTGCAGATATATATAAAATATTATTTGCGAGTTAGACAATACTTCAAATCATTATACTGTAATACTTTTCGAGAAAGTAAAGCCGATAATAGTTCTATATATTCAAATATTACTGGCAAATCAGCCACTTTCGCTATACATGCACGTGAAGGTTGATAGGTGGATTGGACCCAGGGGTGGTGATAAATTCAGGAGGAAACCCTAGCTAGTTTGGCAAAAATGAGGGAAACCTCTCGGATATAGTGCCGTCTAAGTTGTATTAATCTTGCACTTAAGAATCGAGAAACCCCACGGGACAACGATATACAATTACTGGGAAATCCTATCAAATGCTTGGGACAACAATATGTTTCTACAAATTGTGCATCCAACAGATGCCTGAAAAATGTTATATGTCACGCAACACGAAAAATGCCACTAGAAAGGTGCTATATATGCTCGACGTCAAAAGCTTGTACATGCGTCACCGATGTCAGGCGCAGGGAACACTATGTATGTGTCAGGGTGAGTTTCTAGTTGCTTTTTCTCTAAACATTGCTTGAATCAGAGAACAAGGAAAAATAACTTGTCGGTATGGGAACAGATGCCTGAATCCATCTTCGTTGAAGGTGCCAGTCAAATCAAGGTATAAGTTGTGCAAACAGTGATGATAGGGTGATGAAATACGATAGATTGATGATGACCGTAATTAAGTATACTATTTAATTATAACATCCCAAATAATAGTGACACATTCAAAAGAGGGCTGATGTGAATTGAACTCCCTTAAGTAGGAGGAATCAGTATTACTATTTAGGTGGTGGATCCCCCTACCAAGTCCATTTGTTCCATATCTAACAACTTGTCGATCCAGGCTAAATTTTGACTTGGATTCAGGATATATGGATTAATCCTTATACTATGGATCACGCACATTAACAAAGTTCAACATATTGTTCCATATCTAACAACTTGTCGATCCAGGCTAAATTTTGACTTGGATTCAGGATATATGGATTAATCCTTATACTATGGATCACGAACATTAACAAAGTTCAACATATAAACAGTACCTAACATTCATATGTCGACATGGTGTCATAAATAGATAAAATAAGCCTGTCCCACCTCTGAAGTTATTCCGAGCTAGCCGATGCCAAACACATAATTAAATCAGGTTATTTCCGAGCTACCTAATTAATATAATGCCAAACACATAAGATCATGTTAAACACGTAATATCCCTCCAACCGAAGTGGCTAACTAGATGGTTGTACTTCCCTTTTTCCCGTGAAATTAACAAAGGAGTCAGTTTCTTGATACCAAATTAGCTAGCTAGCCAGGCTTGCTTAATCAATCTAATTAATTTAGAGGATGGAGTTTAATCAATTAGTGGTACGTACGTACTTCCTTCCATGGATACGACAGCAAACATCTTGCATGTCTTGGGATCGATTGCGATGTCACTTGGTCCAAATTTCCACGCTTTGCACCCTCTGCTCCCAGTCACAGCTAGGGGTTCGATAGGGGCCTTCGGGCGCCATTCCAAAATGCAAACAAAGCAACACACGGGAGGACTGGAAGAGAGGAGAAGAGGATCACTGCCACCACAAGGTCACGTTTCAGTGCAATCGTGAACGATTCTGTAGCTCTTCTCCCTCACTATTTCGTAGCAAACAGATAGCACCACCACATACATATGTATGTACATAATTGTGTGTGTGGGCACATTGCTCACTCACATGTAGGTGCAGCGCTAAAATCCTAGCTTCCCAAAGATCGAGGGGATCATCGATCCACCATCTAACGTACGTACTATACTCCAAATCGGATCGTCCAAAAGGAAGGGGGAGACGATCCTGTAGCCACTGGTATATTTCGGAGGCGCTCGTTTTGTCTTCTTGTGTTGTATATGCGATGTGTATGTATACGTAAAGCCTTTGGTGCGCAGTGGCGAAGGGACCCCTATGGATGGTGCACGATTGGCGCCGCTCCATGATCCAACGCCCAATCAAGATATCACAGGAGAGGGGCTCACGATCGTTGCTCGTCGATTGGTAGCTAGGTAGTGGATGAAATTTGCACAGAAGTGCTTCAGATAATTAAGGCGAAAGAAAAATTAACTATAGCCCAAGCTAAATTACGGGAGAAACTTAATTTGCCCACCTTGGAATATTGGATGCTCAGATTGAGACCCTCACTCGGCATAGAAAGGTGCTTTACCACTTTATATATATATATATGCATGGTTGGCTCCTTTAATTAATTAGATGCGAAGATGAGATGACCCAGGTTTGATAGCCAAGCCAAATGATGGAAAACTAATCGTACCCTATCAATTTATCGGATTGGACTTACATGGATGCGGAAATATATGATGCATTTCCTCACTTTTATCTGCACCAGTCCAGGACCTTTCTCGAGGGTGTTGTAACGTCTTTTTCCCGTTTGAAATCCGAACACCCTCGTTAGGCATTGCAAGAAGAATCACTTTAGGTGATGGATTGACACACTACCGTTGGGACTCATATGAAGTCACTAGGCCATATGAAATTTTAGTGTCATAAGTAAGGATGGTTTTATCCCATTGTCACATTTATAATATACTATTAGAAAAATAAAATATACCGTTGATTATTTACCGTTAATTTTATAAAAATTGACGGTAGATATTTTTAACGTCGCTTATTCAAATAAGCGATGACGAAGGTATGTACTTAGCCTACTATCAATTGAAGAAAAACGATTAGGCGAGTAGTGATCATTAATATATATCGTCCTGTTGATTAAACGATGACAAATATATTTTTTCTGTCGGTTAGTATAATAAATGACGGTGAAAAGATGGTTAAAATTAGCACCTAAATTTAGGAGGGATTAGTGACTTCTACTGTCAATTAGTGGAAGAAGCAACTATGAAAAGCATGTTAACATTAGCAGCCAAAATTTAGGTGCGATAGAGTAATTAAAGTTACTTTTTGCCATTGGTTAGTTTGAAAAGCGACGGTGAAAAGACGGTTAAAATCTACAACTAAAATTTAGGTGGGATTAGTAACTTCTGACATCGGTTAGTGGAATAAGTGACGACGAAAAGTAGGTTAAAATTAACGACCAAAATTTGAGTGCGATGGAGGAGGGACTGAAGTTATCCTTTGTCATCAGTTTCTGATAGAAGATTGTTTTGTCTATCACATGCGGGCCGACCTTCTATCACTGTTCATCTTCCCCAAACCTAACCTAAGCCCTCCTCCCACAACACCATTGGAGCTCTCATCGTCGCCCCTCCTCCTCCTTAGGTAACTTCTCCTTTTTCCCAACACCCTCCTCCTCCTCCTCCTCCTCGACGACCCTTGCCCTCCCTCCTCCTCTGCCTGCCGTCCCCCTCCTCCTAGTTCTGCGCCTTCCCTTCCTCCTCCTCCCAACTCCCATTCCCCTCCTCCTACCCATTATCCTCCTCCACTGCCCCTGCCCATTGCCCTCCTCCCTGCCCTTCCTTTGTTGCCTGCCCCTCCTCCTCCTCCTCCCAACTGCCATCCCCCATCCTCCTCTCCTCCCTACTGCCACCCTCCTTATCCTCCTCCACCTACCCCCTCTTCCCCATCTCCTTCTCCTACGGCCACCCTCCTCCTCATCCTCTTCTCATCTTCCTTTCCTTATATCAAAGTAATTACTTAAGTTATTAATAACATAATGGTTTATTATTTTGTTTATTATGCACTATTGAATTTACAGATTATTGGTGACGGTTACACTTAGAGGCTGTAGTGCATCGAAGGTATAATTTTATTTTTTATAATTTATTTTTATGATATGTTAGGACTATATTAGATGTGAGGTGTGCCTACTTTTATGTACTTTATATTTTTGTGTGATGCACTGTTATTATAAGGTGTGCCCACTTTTATTATGTGTGTTATTTTGATATGTAGGTTTATGAAAAAAAATAAAATTTAATGGGAAACTTTGTCAAAATTTTTAAAATTCTTTAATTATCAATGTATTGGTTGGTTGAGGATTTAGGGTTAGGTTGGGCTTTGGTTAGGTTATGTTAGGATTTGGGTAAGATGATGGTTAGGTTTGGGATGGAGATGGGATGGTTTAAGATGGTTAGGTTATGATTGGGATGATTAAGACTAACGGTTGGGGTTTGGGTTAGATGATAATTGATTTGTGTTAGGTTGGGGTTAATATATGTTGTTTAGGTTTGGTAATGAGTTGGGTATAGGGTTAGGGTGATTGGGTTGGGATAGGGTTTAGGGATTGAGTTGGGCTTTATGCTAATCTAGTGCTCTTACTCGAGATTGTTGGAGGAAATATATGATGTTGGGTTGTTGGATTTAGTCTCATATAGTGTGCAAAACTTGATGATATATTAGGAGCTTGTATGTTCTAATTAAGAATTTAGGATGCATAATTTCTTGTTGATTTGAATACCCACATTTATATTCTAGTGCATTTAGTTGTTGTGTTCATAGTTGATTGCATTTGTAGGCAATTAATTGGTAGAACATCATCTGCATTAAATTGTGATTTGAACATATCTTTCTAAGTGAGATCGAATTGGTTCATTTGTTATCTACCTACTTGTCATAGTTAAAACTAAATTGTGCATATTACAACAATGTGAGTATTCAATAAAGGAGGCGATCTTAATAAGGAGTAAATAACATTTTTATACATTTCTTTTTAGCATTCAATACAAATAATTTCATTTCTTATCAGATAATTGCTTATGTTTATGTCAATTTCTTTACAATAAGGAGTATTATTTTAGATACATACACTTGCTAAAGAAGATATATGCACGCGATGCCAAACATTAGGTATTCTAACCCCTAGGGTAAAAGTTCTTCGAGTCAAATTGTGTCCAAAACTCACCCGTCGAGACTTATGATCATGTTATATGGATAATGCAGGAAGTGTATGTATACCTCACTTACATGTATGATGTGTTGTCTTTGTAGTATGCCATAAGACTGATCGACTTTAGTTCAGTGAAGTACCAAACTAAAGAAGGTCCTTAAATATTTGATCACAACGTAGTTTTGCTCGTTACATGTAACCTTGTCTGGGAAAATTTTGGTTGTTTCTTCTTACTCTTTTCTGGTATACCAACTAATCTTATCTAGTTTCCTGTGGTGCCCTTAATTAGGTGTTAAAGGAAATCTAGCTAAGGTTAATATTGGGGGGTATACTGAAGAAGTACGGGGAGATGCTGCCGAAATTTCACTACACTAAGTTTACATGTAACGAGCAAACCTAAGTTGTGATGAAATCTTTGAGGATGGGCTATAAAGTGAAAATCTGCATCAAGATACACATTATTCAGTCCTTTCCTTTCCTAATAAGTGATTTGTTTACAGTAAATTTTAAGTTACAATGGATAAATCTTAGATTGGATTGTAGGGTTCAGATTACACTAGATATAAGGATGGAGTCATTTCATTCCTGAATTGGGTCTTTGATGATGATAGGAAGATATTTAGGTGAAGAGGTCAACTTGATAATATCTTCTACCCATGCAGAAGATGTTTGAATGGTCATTGCATGATCGTAATACTGTGCTCAAGCATTTGATTTGTAATGTGTGGTGGCAGCATTACACTACTTGGGTAGCTCATGAAGAGGGGTTGACTGAGAAAGTCATAAACACTGAGAATACTGTTGACAAAGAGATCGACGAGGAAATTGCTGATAGTGAAGGTGAAGAAATACAAGAAATATTGAATGAGATGAGTGTAGGAGAGGATGTAAATACAGATGAGGAAGATCCGTTCAGTTGTGATCTATTTCATGATGCTATTAAAGTGACTAAGGATCTTATTGCTCCCGATGTTATGAATATGTTAAAGTTGTAGTTTTTGTTTAAGATGTTTCAACTGAAGGTTATGAATAGAGCCAGTGTTAAATTCATGTCAAAAATACTTCAGTTTATTGTTGAGCTGTTGAATAACCCTAATGGTTTTTCGGCTTCATTGTATGATGCAAGGAAACAGATTTGCAAGTTTTGTTTGGACTATCAGAAAATCGATGCATGTCCGAATGACTACATTGTTTCCAAAAATGAATTCACAAACTTGAGTAACTATCCCGAATGTGGACTTGAGAGATATAAGGAAGGTAAAAATAGATGTAAGAGGAAACAACCTCAGAAGGTTCTTTGTTACTTCGCACTAACACCTAGGCTTCAATGCCTTTTTATATCAACCAAAACTGCATGGTGGACAACATGACACTAGGATTGTAAATCTTAAGATGGAAGAATACGTCAACCTACTAATAAGGATCTTACGCAGTTTGTTAATTAGGTAATTTAGTATTGTTGCAACGCGTAAATCCGCTTTCGCTTTTAAATTTATAAGACCTAGATAGGGGAGTATCTAGGGTCGTCCTAGGAGATAATATATTTGCAAAATTCAGGTCTCTTGCTTGGAAATAGAAATCACCTTTCTTTTTGGTCTTTTCAACTATATCATTTTTTTAGGATTTTGAAATAACGAAGGCAATATACGAATTGTTGACGGAAAATAACTAACACCTAACTCACTGCACAACTATTAAACTGACAAGTAGAGCCTCTCCCTAAGCTCACTTTAGGCATGTGGAGGCCTAGAGTAATTAGGTAGAGGGAGTGAAAAAGTGCTAGGACAAAGATAAAACAATTGCAACAACAAAAAAAAAAATGAAAAGAAGGCAAATTGATTTGATAGAATTTATGTTTTACAAAAACATGTAGAGGAATGCTTCTGCTTGAAATGGAAAAATATAAAAATAATAAAAACACAAATCCTCTTGCAAAATCTGGTGAAGAAGGGAAGCTCCTTGCTCCAACTTTAGTGGCTCCTAGGCTTGAAAAGGGACTCCTCCTTCTCCTTCCTTGAAAATGGTGTCCTCCAAGGTGGAAGCTACCACCTTCAAAGATCTCCTTCAAGGGTGGGTGTGCACCACCCTTTCTTCTCCTTGCCTGGCCGTCCTTTTGGTGGTGAAGATGCTCCTCCTACTTAGGTGAAGGAATGGGGAGAGAAAGGCACCAAGGGGGTGGGTGATGTACCCCCTTAATCTTCTTCTCTACTCCTTCTTCTTTACTGTAGGTATGAGGTGGGTATAGGGTGGAAATTATACTAATGGGAGGATGATTTTTTTGGTGGAATGTGATGGGTTTTTATAGAGGTGGAAGGGGGTAGGGTTGGTGTGAATAGGTGGAGGGCTAGGATTGATTCTAAGGGTGGTTATGGGTGGTTAGGTTGATCCTAGGCCTGGGGTTAAATGGTGCCAAATGAGGGGGCACAAAAGAGGGTAGTTATGGCCTTGGTGTCCCTTAGGGTTGGAGCCAAAATGGGCCTTCTAGAAGGCTATTAGGTGGCGCCATCTTAGGGTTCTAGAAGGGGGGTATGTGGATGGCTAGGATGGGTTATATGGGTAGGTGTAGGGTGGATAAAGGGGCTGAAAGTTGGCGCCAAAAGGGAGGTGGTTAGGGTTAGCTTTGGCGCCAACTTTTGGTGTCTTTTGGTGGTTTGTTAAGGGGTGAAAGGTGGTGAAGGTGGTGGCGCCAAAGGGAGTAAGGTGGAGCTAGCTAAGGTGAGCTTAGTTGGTGGAGCTAACTAGGGTTAAGTTGTAGGTGGTGAATGGCCAAGGGAGCTGGAGTCTTGCTAAGCTAAGCTAAGCTAGCTTAGCTAGTAATGGAGTAGAGGAGGAGGAAATGGGAGCTAGGGTTTGAGGAGAGGAGCTGGACAACAAATGTTTGAAGCTGGCAGCTGCTGAAGAGGGTGGCATGGAGCTACTCTAGCGGCTTAGCTTGCTAGTTCTCTGCTAGCTGCTAAGCCAAGCTAAAGTAAGCTGGCTTCTACCATAAGGACTTGAGGTGAGCTGGGTCTGGTGCTCCTGGGGAGAATCAAGCTGGTTGAGGCAGCTAAGGTAGTTTAGCTCAATTCAGTTGAGCTAAGCTGAATCCCCGGGAGTTGGACTTGAGCTTCCTGAGCTGAAATGAAGTCATCTTTAGCTGGCTGGGGTTGAGTGGAGCTAGATGTAGTTGGACCTGAGCTAGGGTGAACTCCAGTCAACTCAGCTGAGCTAGCTAGAGCTCCCTGTGGACTAATGGGCGCTGAGATGAGCTAGACTCAGCTAAGTTGAGATGGATCTGAGCTGACCTGAGCTAGGGTGAGCTAAGATGAGCTCTCTTGAGCTACCGTTCAACTGAGATGAGTTGAATGGAGCTAGGATGAGCTAACCTTAGTTCAGGTGACCTGGATTCCAACTAAGGTGAGCTGGTGGATCAAGCTAAGTTCCAGCTAGTGAGAGCTTCTCCTTCACCAGTTGCCTTCCTAAGTGCTAGGGTTCTAAGGATCTGGCAATCTGTATATCCTTGACACTCACAAAAACACATTAAAAAGATAATAAAAAGTGCAATGCATGCCTACCCTAATTGATGCCTAAATGCAGCCCAAAAATCCATCTGTGAAGCAAAATCCTAAGAGTTAGGTTTGTTTTAATGCATTAGAATTATGATAAACTGACGTTTATCACCTACTGAGTCAGAGGAGTAAAAGAGATTTGATGAAAGAAATAATTCATTCGCTTTAGAAGTAAGGAACGTGCGGTTGGGTCTTGCAAACGATGGATTCAATTCATTTAAGAGTATATACCTATCGTACTTTATGTGGCCAATGGTAGTGGTCACTTATACCTATCGTACTTTATTAATCCCCAGTCCAAAACAACCAGGAAATGCAAGAGATGTTTATTTCTATACATTAATCGATGAACTAAAACAATTGTGGTACACCGACGTGAAGACGTAAGATGCAAAAAAGAAAGAATTTTATAATATGTATGCAGCATTGTTGTGGACCATAAACTACTTCCTGACATGCGCAAATTTGTCACATTAGAGTACTAAAGGAAAGTTTACTTGCCCAGTTTGTATGGAAGACATTCATCACCTACGACTATCGGAAAGTAAGAAATTCTATTACTTAGGACATCGCATATTTCTTCTACTTATTGAAGATAGATGATGAACGTCACAGTTCAGGAGTAAATTTGATGGAAGGACTTGTTGGTATTCAAAGAAAAATCCAAAAAATAAACTTAGTACATATTCTATCAGGTTACTGGGTCAGGTTATAATGGAGAGATTACAAAAAATGAGTAAGATACAGTTGGGTCGACCATTCAAACAAGACCTGACGACTTCGAGGAATTCTGGATTTCGAAAGGAAAGCATTTTCTTTATGGAGCTGTCATACTGGAAAGATCTTACAATACGTGTTACGAACGCGCGGCTTCAGACGTTTTTCGGTTATTTTTGGCACGCGTGTTTCGTCTGCGCGCCTGAGTGCGCAGACCTGCGGGCGTCCCTCTCTCTCTTTTTCCCTCTCCCTCCTGCACCCTCTGTCCCACTCTCTCTCTCCTCCTCGTGCGGCCTTAAAAGGCCACGCCCTCCCCCTCACTCCCGTCACCTCCGCCCTTCCTCTTCTCCTTCCAGCCGGTGCGCGAGAGCGAGCGCGAGTTAGCGGCGGCGGCGACAGCCGCGGCGGGTGCGGGAGGAGGTGCTGCGCGAGGGAGGAGGCGTTGGCCGTGAGGGCTCGAGCCTGTCGGGGCAGCGGGAGCCGGCCGGCGGGGGCGCAGTGGAAGCAGGGTGACGCGGGAGGCCTGCTGCAGCTCGAGCAGTAGGCGGACGAGTCGTGGCACGGCCGAGCGTCGCGAGCGGAGGGCGAGTCGTGCCCTGATTATGAAATTTTCTCCAGAATCAGACGTCTGGGCTAACAACCAGACGGCGGGTAGGACGTCTGGAGGACTGTCCAAACGTCTGAAAGGTGAGTTATTCCGTCTTTCTTCCTCTTCTTCGACTGACCGTACTAAGAGAGAGAGGAAATGGGTACGCGCAGGATCTGGGATTCGCATCCAACGTGAATCAGACGTCTGGCTGCAGTGCCAGACGACGGGAACGACTTCCAGACGTCCGGGGTGACCATCGGACGTGTGGGAAGTAGGCCAGACGCCCCCGCAGGCCTCTGGACGTCTGAGTGGCCACGCAGAGCAAAGGTAATCTCTGATCCACTTTTTAAGGCGTCTGGAAGAGGTTCCAGACGTTTGATTTTGCACTGTTTCGTCGTTTTTGACCCGTTTAAGGCCCGTTTGTAGTCCGTTTTCCGCGTTTCGAGTTGCGTGCTTTTCAGAATTACATCCTCTACCCATCTACAGTAGTTGTATACTGTTTTGAGAAACTCCTTGTGTTTGATCCTTGTAATAGGACCCCGTTCCGTTGCAGTCTCGGGGGTTGCGGAGGCACGCGGGATTCCCGACCACGCCCCCAGTACTCCTGTTGTAACTGGTAGAGTGGCTTTTAAGTTTATTAGTATAATCTGTTAAATTATGTAACCATAAATAGAACCTAGGAGATTGCATGAATCCTAGGAATGAGAAACTAGAATGAATGGTAGATCCTAGGGTGTTGCATGAATCCTAGTGCTGGAAAACTAGATTGTATGGTAGATCCTAGGATATGGCATGAATCTTAGGACAGGAAAACTAGTGGAATGTATGAATACTTCAGTCTTGGAAAATGTGGAAAGGAAATAATAGCTGCCTGTGAATTGAATTAATAGCTGCCTGCTATAAATAAATAAACGTGATTGAGAACATGGATTGTAAGAACGTGAAACTGGAAAGTGAAACCTAGATGTTCTGAGTTAAAAGAGCTGGAACCCTACGGGGAATTAGGAGTGGAACTCCTGGAAAGAGAAAGGAATGGAATTGAGAAAGAAAGACGCGGTAGTGTGCTGTCTCTTGGGTACGTAGTACAAAGGGAAGTACCTGTACCTGTTTAGTGCAAAGCAGAGCCAGCCGCCCCAGGGACCCGAGGTTAGGATTTGCCACTTTGTACCGACTTGCTGGCCCTCGTGTACGTAGTACCGAGGAGAGCTACTAGTGTAGGGAGGTACTAGCTATCCCACGGGCCCCGGGGTTCTGCTAGCCTCCTACACCGACTTGTTAGGCCCACTGGGCAAACCAGGGTAGTCAGGCGAGGGTGCGCGGACTGTGGAGGGGCAAGGTCCCTGTTTGGTTACTGTGGAGGGGTTGGACCCCTGTTACTGAGAGGGCTCTGCCCTGTACTGGTTCCGTGCTGTGTTTTGGGCTAACCCGTTAACGAAAACGACTGACCGTGTGCCAGTGCGGGTTAGCTACCTGTGCGTTTATCGCGCGTGCCGTAGTCACCGTTACGCTTGTCCGTGACCTTGGGGTGGCTGACTGAGAGTAGGATCACCACGGGGGACTCTCCCGGCCAGGAGAGCACCACATGCTACTTCTACTGTTCGGAAAAGACTGCAATCAAGATCGTTCCCACGAGGAACATTCGAGATCAAGTGAAGGATCTGAGAAATAGATAAATTTTGAGACAATAGAAAGACGTAAATAAAGGAAGAAAGAAAACTAAAACAGCTATTGTACACTTTACTGTTCTTTAGTTTAGCTGCCACTCTACTCAGTGTTTTGCTGACGTGTTACACTCGTTACTTTTCAGGACCAGGTGTTGACCAGCTAGGGTCAGCGGCTGCAGAGGACGCTGGGCTGAGAAGGGTCCAGTAGTGTTACCACTGTTCTTTGTACCCCTTTTGTTTTCCACTATAGTGAGTAGTTCTTGTTACCACTGTACTTTTCTTTACCTGCAGCTTCATATTATGTTATGAATGTTGTTCTACTGTTGTGGTGGTATATACTGTAGTGGTTTCTTTCCTTACTGCTGTATTTTCTTACTGTTAGTTATATTCATGCTGAATGTGGTTTATTTTACTGCTCTTTTGGTTACTTCCTCGTTGGACAACCAGGTCTTGGGATTAGTCGAGTCAGTCTGGTTCTCGTGTCTCGTAGGGACTCGAGAATCGGGTCGTTACAATACGTCATAATTTAGATGTTTTGCACATTGGAAAGAATGTAATGGATAACATTTTAGACATATTAAATCTAATTGATGATCCAAAGGACATGATGAAAATAAGAAAAGACATGAAATGTTTGGGGATACGTCCGGACCTGCATATTCATAAGGATGATGACTACTTCTCACTTGTTATTTACAGTATGAATAACGACTAGAAGAGTAGACTGTTCTCATTCTTAAATGGATTTTCCTCATAGCTTTCTCATTGTGTGAATGAAGCTAGAAAAAAATATCTGGTTTGAAAAATTATGACTCCTACGTTTATATGCAAGTATTGTTTCCATTGGCGATTCGGGGGATACTGTCAAAGCCAGTTGTTGATTCATTCACAAAGATGAGCAGGTTTTTCAAAATTATTTGTTTGAAAACTCTACAAAATGATACACTGGATCATTGAGATAAACAAATAGTCATTACTCTCTGTCAGATGGAACAGATTCTTCCCCTAACCTTTTTCGATGTAATTGTTCATCTCACGTGCACCTTGCAAATGAAGCGAGAATCAGTAGATTTATACAATTCAGATGGATGTATCCTGTGGAGCGTTTTTTGAAAAAGCTTAAAGATTATGTTTTGATCAAGGCAAAGGCGGAAAGATCAATTGTATATAAATTTTACCGCTATGTACATGAATAAAATAGACAACCACCTTAATAAACTTTAAAGGAACTATGAGGGGGAATACAATGACAATGATGATGAATGTCAAATTTTGATATCAGAGGAAGGTTAATTCTTCATACAGAGTACAAGGCTATTTCAGAAAATGACAGATGTTGCGCACATCTATATATTTTAAAATAAATTCCTGAAATTTATCCATTTTACGAGGTATTCAAATGATTACCTTTTTCAAGGACAACCGAATTTGGCTTATTAGATTGGTTTAAAGACTGAGTTAATCAATTGAAAAAGGATAAGGACCCACGATGGATACCATATTTTGATGTAATTACCGATTCACCATTACATCATGCACATTACCACTCTAGATATATAATAAATGGGTTCAAATTCAGAATAAAAGAAATTGATGATAGCAAGGTTACAAAATAGGCCAGAGTTGTTGATTCAAATCTTTCCATCGGTTCAGGTGGATGCTATGGTGAAATCAAAGAAATTTTGGAGATCAGCTTCAGATATGATTGCAGAGTTGTTCTATTTAAATGTCATTGGTTTGATATTTTTAAAGAGGGCACTGGTTTCAAAATTGACAAGAAACATAATTTCTTGAGTTTAAATTCCAATCGTCAAATTCTTCAATCTGATGAATTATTCACATTGTCATGTCAAGCAGCACAAGTTTTCTATGTCCCCGATAATTGCCAAAGGGGATGAGTTATACCAATAAGAACAGTACCACGCAATCATTTTAACGCACAAGCTGAAGCATACCAAGAATTAACAAAAGAAGGTCATATAGATTCAAATGCATTAGATGCGGACATCTAAGATTAGTAATAATTTCTTTAGTTTGTTTCATTTCTGTTTTAAATATTTTTTTGTAAAAATTTTTAAATATTTTTTTATGTTTAGTAAACTTTTTTCATTATTGATTTATTTATTAAAGATTTTAAACTGTATTAATTATTGTATTTTATACTTGTTATAGACGAAGTTGTTTAAGAAAAAATGCAAAAGAAAGGGTTCTCTTGAGACAGCCATCCACCCAGCCCGATTCGTCTCCTCAGGCTCAGCCACCCGCCCCGATAGCAGGTTTAGCCACCTCCCGGCACTAGGCTCACCCCCAGTCACGTTTCATACGACCTAGGGAAATGACACGTTTACTACATGCGTGGGGGAGGGAAAGGGGAATGAGATTACTCAGACCTTGCCAGAGCGAGTACCTTTAGGGAAAGGGGATGATCTAGATTATGGAGCATTAGATGAGGAGGAGGGGGAGGAGGCAGAGGATGAGATGGTGGAGAGTACGTCCCCAGTTCTTGTGAACCCCTTAGTGGTGGACACAAGCTTTGGTAAGAACTCATATACCTTAAAGTCGTAAATTACTTATATATTTTAAAGTTTATTATAACTTCAAAAATATATAATGAATATGATTAATATTTACACAGGTAAAGTAAGAAGAGGGTGGGGGAAGACAAAGAACCTAGACCTCCAGCGTGTCCCCAAGGGCTTGAGAATAACGATCATGCTTAGAACCACAGGGGAGGAGGAGAATTACCCAGGCTTCATCAGTCGAGTGGGCACAATTGTTAAGTTCGCTGTGCCCATTTGCTACTTCGACTGGAGGAAGGTACCTGCAGAACTTAAGAGGCAGTTCCTCCGCCAGTTTGAGGTAATTTCATTTATAAAAGTTATTTCTTTTATAAATTTATCTTAAAATTATTATAAAGTAAGATTGACATTTTTTAAAGTAATGTAAGTAAATTGCGATTGGGGTGACGACCTCAATGCCTCCCGATGTATCCTTAAGTACGTTGTCAAAATCCATAGAGATTGGTGTATGGAGACCAAGAGAAATGAATATTTTTTAAACATTTACATTTTTATTATATACATAATTTCATATATTACTTCTAATAATTTATATTTGGTATTTAGTTTTGCTCGAATTGCAGTTCACCCGATGAGGCAATAGAGAATTATCCTCCTAATGTCATGCCTGACAATTAGAAGAAGGCATGCGAACATTGACTGGATCCGAAGACGGAGGTTAGTAAATGATTAAATTTTATTTTATTAATTTCATATATCTTAAATTCATAAAAAATATTATTGTATATGTCTACAGAAGCAAGCAAAAAAAATAAGGCCAATAGGGCTAAAGCTCCACCACAAACCCATTGCTTGGGTCGAAGGAGCATTGAGATGATTATGAGCCGTTATGTAAGTGTTGAAACTACTTTACAGTTTAATATTACTTAATTTTTAAGTTATCTTAATATAATTATATCATTTTTATATTTTCAGTCCGCTACACATGATGAGATGGAAATGAGTAGAATGGATATTTACAAGGTCATCCACAGTAAAGCTACAACTGAGGGTGCTCATAAGTGAATTCATGAGTCATACCAGGAGAAACATGTAAGTTTTCTGAAGTAAAAAAATTTATAACTTTGTATATGTATATTATAATAATATTTTCTAATATGTACATTTAGGAGAAAATGGTACACTTAGTACATTCCCTTTCCGACGAGACCTTTGACAACGTTCACCAACCTTTGGATCTAGAGGAGGCTTTTAGGAGAGTGATGCCATCGGAACACGGTGGTTTCATTTGTAGTACGGGAAGGGCACACATGTTATCCACCTAGTATGAGAGGAAATGTGCTGTCTCATCTAGTGTCATCGATCAGCTCATCAAAAGATTGACTCACAACACAGATGAGAGGAGGAGAGGGAGAAGAGAGAGGTAGAGATGAAGAATAAGATAAATGCCAATGATGATAAGCTTCAGATGCTTCTGACCCTTCTTCTGAAGAAGGGTTAGCAGAGCATCCGCCTTCATCAGATCCCAACATCTACAGACGAGACGACGACGTCTCCATGGGTGGTGTAGGTGGAGCTGGTGGCATGAGGGTAGATGCATTTTGATTATTATTCATTTTCTTTTGTTATATTTTTCATGTTACATTTTTTATATAAATATTTCATTTTCAAACTTTATGTACTAGACTTTATATTTATGAAATATAAACTTTTCTTCATTTTCATTACTTATTTTTCTATAAAAGTAAGTCTTTTAAGTAGGTTTAGTAAGTAGTTTCCATCATTTTAAATTAAAGAAAAAACTCATACATTTGCCATCGCTTATTTGAATAAGCGACGACATAGCTATGACACTAAAAATAGTTTTCCCGTCACTTATCCTAATAACCGATGACATATAAGGCTCGAGAGAATCACAATTCCCCTTTTATATTGTCGCTTATTAGGATAAGTGATGGCAAAACTATTTTTAGCGTCACATTTATGCCGTCACTTATTCAAACAAGAGACAACAAAACTGTTTTTGCAATCACCTGTATGCCGTCTGTTTTAAGAAAAGTGACGGCAAAAGTATTTTTGCCATCGCTTATATAAGCGATGGAAAATTTACTTAAACGACGGTGAAAATAAAGAAGGGCGTGTAAAGGCAAGAAAAAGTGAATTACATATGTCGTTGCTTATGACATAACCAACAACAAAAACAATTACCGTCAATTTTGAAACGACATTGAAATATTCAATCTGTTCAATGGTCAAATATTATTTCAACGTCAGATGTGCCCTCTGTTACGAACGCGTGCCCCGGACGTATTTTAAGACGTCTGGGAGGTGGCCCAGACGTCTGACCAGACGTCTGGGATCACATCCAGACGTCTTGCCAGACGTCTGGGATGGTTTACAGACGTCTGAAAAATCGTTATTCGCCCACACCCGCGAGTCGTCTGCACACCTGTGCGTGCAGATCGCATATTAGTTATTCCCTCTTTTTCTTCTGCGGCTGCAGACGACTGCCGCGGCTTCTCTCTCTCCTCTCCGCGCGGCCTTAAAAGGGCCACGCCTCCCCTCCCGTCTCCACCGTCTCCTTCTTCTTCTCCTTCCTGTGCACGAGAGCGAGCGAGCGCGAGGGCTGCAGCGGCGGCCGCAGTGAGCGCGGAGGAGGCGCGGCGTGCGAGGGCGGAGCTCTGCCGTGAGGGCGAGCTCGCCGGAGCGGCTTGGCCGGCCGGCGGAGGGCGCAGGGGGCGTGGAACGACGCGGAGATTGACCTGTTGCAGTTTGAGCAGCAGGAGCACGAGGTGCGACGCGGGCGGCGTCGCGAGCAGAGTCCGGGTCGCGCCCTGATTCTGGAAAAATTTCCAGAATCAGACGTCTGGGTTGATAGGCAGACGGCGAGGACGACGTCTGGTAGCTCATACCGACGTCTGAAAGGTGTGTATTCCACTTTCTTCTTCCTTCCTATCGACCGACCGTACTGAGGGAGGCAGTTGGCTGTGCGCAGGTTCGCTGATTCGCCATCTTTTGCGAATCAGACGTCTGGAAGTTGTACCAGACGGCGGGAGTGACCTCCAGACGTCCGGGGTGACCATCGGACGTCTGGGAGCTAGGACAGACGTCCCCGTAGACTTCTGGACGTCTGGGAAACCACACTGAACAGGTAATTCTCTGATCCACTGTTTAAGACGTCTGGAATAAGTTCCAGACGTCTGATTTTGCACAGTATCGTCTTTTTTCGACCCGTTTAGGGCCCGTTCGGGCTCCGTTTTCCGCGATTCGAGTTGCGTTCGTTTCAGAATTAATTCCTCTACCCGTCTACAGTAGCTATACACTGTTTTGCGACACTCCTTGTGTTTGATCCTTGTGATAGGACCTCGTTCAGTTGCAGTCTTGAGAGTCGCGGAGGCACGCGGGATTCCCGATCACGCCCCCATTACTCCCGTTGTACCTGGTAGAGTGGCTTAAGTTTATTATTAAAATCTGTTAAAGTATGGAACCATAACTAGAATCTAGGACATTGCATGAATCCTAGGAATGAGAAATGTATGGAATGATAGCTCCTAGGTGATGCATGAACCCTAGGGCTGTAAAACTAGTTGTATGCTAGATCCTAGGATGTGACATGAACCCTAGGATGGAAAAACTAGCGGAATGTATAATATTGCAGTCTTGGAAAAATGGAAAGGAATATAAAGCTGCCTGTTATGAATAAAGAAACATGATTGAGATCATGGATTGTGAAGACGTGAAACTGGAAAGTGAAACATATGATGTTCTGAGATAAAGAGCTGGAACCCTACGGGGAATTAGGAGTGGAACTCCTGGAAAGAAAAAGGAATGGAACTGAGATGTAGTTTGTACTGTCTCCTGAGTACGCAGTACCAAGGGAAGTACCTGTACCTGTTTAGTGCAGAGTGGGGCCAGCCGCCCCAGGGACCCGGGGTTAGGATTGGCTGCTCTGTACCGACTTGTTGGCCCTCGTGTACGTAGTACCGAGGAGAGCTACTAGTGTTAGGAGAGTACTAGCTACCCCACGGGCCCCGGGGTTCTACTAGCCTCCTTCACCGACTTGTTAGGCCCACTAGGGCAACCAGGGTAGTCAGGCGAGGGTGCGCGGACTGTGGAGGGGCAAGGCCCCGGTTTGGTTACTGTGGAGGGGTTGGACCCCTGTTACCGAGAGGGCTCTGCCCTGGTTCCGTGCTGTGCTTTGGGCGCACCCGTTAACGGAAACGACTGACCGCGTGCCAGTGCGGGCTAGCTACCTGTGCGTTTATCGCGCGTGCCGTAGTCACCGTTACGTCTGTCAGTGACCTTGGGGTGGTTGACTGAGGGTAGGATCACCACGGGGGACTCTCCCGGCCAGGAGAGCACCACGTGCTACTTCTACTTTTGGAAAAGACTGCAATCAAGATCGTTCCCATGAGGACATTCGAGATCAAGTAAAGGATCTGAGAAATAAAGGAAATAGTGAGAAAATTGAAAGATGTGAATAAAGGAAGTAATAGAACATAACAGCTACTGTACACTCTACTGTTGCCTTTAGTTAGTTTTCCACTCTACTCAGCATTTTGCTGACGTGTTACACTCGTTACCTTTTTCAGGACCAGGTGTTGAGCAGCCAGGGTCGGCGGCTGCAGAGGACGCTGGGCCGAGTAGGGTCCAGTAGAGTTACCACAGTCTTTTGTATCTCTTTTGTTTCTATTCTAGTGAGTAGTTTTTGTTTCAGCTGTACCTTCTTTACCTGCAGTTCTTGTTATATGATAAATGTTGTTTTACTGTTGTGGTGGTACCTACTCTAGTAGTTTCTTTCCTTACTGCTGTACTTTCTTACTGTTAGTTATATTCATGCTGAATGTGGTTTATTTTACTGTCTTTTGGTTACTTCCTCGTTGGGCGACTAGGTCTTGGGATTAGTCGAGTCGGTCCGGTTCTCGTGTCTCGTAGGGACTCGGGAATCGGGTCGTTACAAGATGGTATCAGAGCAAGGTCGTCCCGAGAAGTGAATCAACTGACTGGACAATAACCAATTCACATGTTTATAGCTAGAGTAGCCACCACAACAAATCTCTTGACATGAGCTCTTAGAAGTTTTGTTAGGTACCGTCTGTTTTGACGTTTCCGTTTTGTTTCGCGTCTCCATTGTAGGAGATGCCGCGTCGTGGAGCTGGGAGGGTGGGCTGCAGGCACGGCTGAGGTCAGGGCCCGGGGGACAGATGTGTCGGGCTTGGAATACATACTACCCCTCCTCTTCTCCTGAGTATACCGTCACGGGACCTCGTCCAACTGATTCGAGAGGTGGTTCGAGAAGAATTTCAGCTTCCACCCACGTCGCCACCCCCTCCCCCTTCCGAGCGTACGACAGGGGAGTTAGTGGTGGAACGAGATTTCCGCCGCCACACCAGGTGTGTTAGGAGAACTCAAAGGAGACACGTGGCGTCCGCAGGAGAGCCGTCACGTTGTGTAGGGCCATCAGTGGCCTTTGGGGGCCCTCGACAGGGGCCAGTCACCAGCACCGGACCCCCGCCTAGCCGACAGCAGGGACTCACTGAGGGCGGGAGTCGGGTTCCCCTCTGCTACCAGTGTGGCCAGCCGGGCCACGTCAGGAGGGACTGCCCATCTAGGGCAGGAGGTCAGCAGATACTTCCCGTGCAGAGCACTGGAGGGCGCGCAGGAGGCCGCGGTTCCCAGGCACGAGGAGGAGGACAGCAGTCGCGAAGAGGGTACCAGCCAGCACCTACCCGTCCGACGCAGAGTGTGGCTACTTCGTCCGCACCTAGAGCTGAGGGGCGTATCAACGCCCTAACACACAGGGACGCCAGAGCATCGGGATCCGTAGTAGCAGGTATGGTTTCAGTTTCTGGCAGACTCCTTTACACGCTTTTCGATTCCAGCGCTACGCACTCGTTTGTCGCAGCCAGTTTCGCAGTTAGTTTGGACCAGGATTATACACTGTTAGAGAATCCGTTCGTAATCAGAGGTCCGAGTGGTCAGCTGTTTGTAGCTGAGGAGGTGTACACGGGTTGCGAGGTCAGCATCGGGGGACATAGCCTGCCAGCTGACCTGATTATGATACAGATGGAGGACTTTGTAGTGATTCTGGGGATGGGTTGGCTGTCCGCTTACCACGCCTTGGTAGACTGTTTTGAGAGGAAGATTGTCTTCTCCATTCCGGAGTTGCCTTCTTTCGAGTTTCACGGGCAGCCAGTGGACGGAGGTTTCAGGTGCATTTCGGCACTTCGGGCGGCGAGACTTTTGAGCCAGGGGTGTGAGGGCTTCCTAGCCTGTGTGGTGGCAGAGCCCAGCCCTGTGGCAGACTTCCAGAGCATCCCGGTGGTCAGAGAGTTCCCCGACGTGTTTCCAGACGAGTTACCAGGACTACCGCTCGAGCGTGAGATCGAGTTTGAGATCTCACTAGTACCAGGGACCAGCCCAATCTCCACCGCGCCATACAGGATGGCACCGCTTGAGCTGCGAGAGCTCAAGTCCCAGTTGCAGGACCTTTTGGAAAAAGGTTTCGTGAGGCCCAGTGCGTCTCCCTGGGGAGCCCCGATACTGTTTGTGAAGAAGAAGGATGGGACCCTACGCCTTTGTGTGGACTACCGATAGCTGAATAGGGTCACCATCAAGAACAGATATCCGCTGCCGAGGATCGACGATTTGTTTGACCAGTTGCGGGGTGCCACAGTGTTTTCCAAGATAGACTTGAGGTCTGGATACCACCAGTTGAGGATCAGGGAGACCGACGTCTCCAAGACAGTTTTCCGCACCCGGAACGGACACTACGAGTTTTTGGTCATGCCGTTTGGGCTGACCAATGCCCCCGCTGCTTTCATGGACCTGATGAACAGGGTGTTTAGACCGTACTTGGATCAGTTCGTGGTGGTTTTCATAGATGATGTGCTCATCTATTCTAGAGATCGAACGCAGCACAGACAGCACTTGCGGATGGTTCTGGACACTCTGAGACGACGCAGGCTGTACGCCAAATACAGCAAGTGCGAGTTCTGGTTGAGGGAGGTGACCTTCTTGGGTCATGTGATATCTGGTGACGGCCTGGCGGTGGACCCTGCCAAGGTTGAGGCAGTGCTCAGGTGGGAGAGACCGCGTTCAGTCATTGAGATTCGCAGTTTCCTGGGACTGGCAGGTTACTACAGACGGTTCATCAGAGGGTTTTCGCAGATTGCGCATCCTATGACACAGTTGACCCGGAAGGACGTGCCTTTCGTTTGGGAGACGCCTGTGAGGCGTGTTTTCTGGAACTGAAGGAGAGGTTGACCTCGTCTCCCGTGCTCACCATCCCTGATAGTAGTGGCGGGTTCGTTGTGTACACGGACGCTTCCTTGCCGGGGTTAGGAGGTGTGCTCATGCAGAGGGGTCACGTTGTCGCTTACGCTTCGCGGCAACTGAAGCCCCATGAGCACACCTACCCTACCCACGACCTAGAGTTGGCAGCTGTTGTCTTCGCGCTGAAGACCTGGAGGCACTACTTGTACGGTGAGACTTTCGAGTTTTTTTCAGATCACAAGAGCCTCAGATATCTTTTTGACCAGAAGGAGCTCAACATGAGACAGAGACGTTGGTTGGAGCTCCTGAAGGACTACGATTGCAGCATCTCCTACCACCCGGGAAAGGCCAATGTGGTGGCTGACGCCTTGAACCGTAAGGCGCCCGCACGCTTGGCCAGTCTACAGTTACAGAGTTGGAGCCTTTTGGAGGAGGTAGGCAGTTGGCGACCTCTAGAGTTACGAGGGTACTGTGGGGCAGTGACGGTGACAAGGCAGACCAGGCCAGAGCTGATAAATCGCATCACAGGACAGATGGCCGATCCGTACTTGCAGTCTTTGCGCGACAGAGTGCTGTCAGGAGACCCAGGGGACTTCTCTTTCACAGACCAGGTGCTGCGCTTGAGGGGACGGTTGTGCGTTCCCAGAGACGAGGAGTTGTTGAGAGAGCTCCTGACTGAGGCACACGGTTCCAGATTCACCATACATCCCGGAAACACGAAAATGTACCATGACTTGAGACGCGAGTTTTGGTGGAGAGGGATGAAGCGGGAGGTGGGTGAGTTCGTGCAGCAGTGCTTAGTGTGCCAGCAGGTGAAAGCCGAGCATCAGAGGCCTGCAGGGCCGCTTCAGCCGCTTCCAGTGCCAGAGTGGAAGTGGGAGAGCATCACCATGGACTTGGTGGTGGGCTTACCTGTTACCCAGCGGGGACACGACGCAATCTGGGTAATAGTGGATAGATTGACGAAGACGGCGCGATTCTTGCCGATCCGAGTCACTTTGGGACCAGCACAGTTGGCAGAGAGGTATATCCGTGATGTGGTGCGACTACACGAAGTTCCGCGGGAGATCGTATCCGACCGGGATATCCGCTTTACGTCCCAGTTTTGGGATGAATTTCAGCAGGCCTTGGGGACGAGGTTGAGGTTTAGCACGGCTTACCACCCCCAGACGGACGGACAGTCTGAGCGCACGATACAGACACTTGAGGACCTTTTGCGTGCCTGTGTACTGGACTGGAGGGGCTCTTGGGAGGAGCACCTGCCCCTGGCGGAGTTTGCATACAACAACAGTTATCACTCGAGCATCGGCATGGCTCCCTACGAGGCTCTGTACGGACGGAAGTGTACGGCACCCTTGAGTTGGGTTGAGGTGGGGACCAAGTGGGCGGTTGGCCCCAGGTTGATCCGGCAGAGTCAGGAGGTAGTTGAGCAGATCCACAGACGACTCCGCACTGTCAGGAGCAGACAGAAGAGCTACGCGGATCGCAGACGCAAAGAGGTGCAGTTCGAGGTTGGGGACCACGTCTTCCTTCGTGTTTCGCCCATGAAGGGCTTACAGCGGTTTGGGGTGAGAGGGAAGCTCGCGCCGAGGTTCGTGGGGCCCTTTGAGGTCCTGGAGCGGGTTGGACCCGTTGCTTACAGACTTGCCCTTCCCCCGCAGCTTTCTGGTGTGCACGACGTGTTCCACGTGTCCAACCTCAGGAAGTACGTAGCCGATCCCAGCCACGTACTGAGTCACGAGAGCGTCGAGGTGAGCGACGACCTGACCTACCCCGAGCGGCCAGTGCAGATCCTAGACCGAGCCGTCCGTCGATTGAGATGAAAGCAAGTACCCTTGGTAAAGGTTTTGTGGAGGAGCCAGCGGTACGAGGAGGCTACCTGGGAGCCTGAGGCGGCAATGCGGGAGCAGTACCCAGAGCTTTTCGCGGGTACGTCTTTTCGGACCAAGTTCAGTCCTCTTTGAGTTTGTTATGGTTATTTGGACGTCTTTTCCCGGACCCTAGTTGGCGCAAGTTTCGGGGACGAAACTTCCTTTGAGTTTGTTATATTATTACGAACGCGTGCCCCGGACGTATTTTAAGACGTCTGGGAGGTGGCCCAGACGTCTGACCAGACGTCTGGGATCACATCCAGACGTCTTGCCAGACGTCTGGGATGGTTTACAGACGTCTGAAAAATCGTTATTCGCCCACACCCGCGAGTCATTTGCGCGCCTGCGCGCACAAACCGCATATTCGTTATTCCCTCTTTTTCTTCTGCGGCTGCAGACGACTGCCGCGGCTTCTCTCTCTCCTCTCCGCGCGGCCTTAAAAGGGCCACGCCTCCCCTCCCGTCTCCACCGTCTCCTTCTTCTTCTCCTTCCTGTTCACGAGAGTGAGCGAGCGCGAGGGCTGCAGCGGCGGCTGCAGTGAGCGCGGAGGAGGAGCGGCGTGCGAGGGCGGAGCTCTGCCGTGAGGGCAAGCTCGCCGGAGCGGCTTGGCCAGCTGGCGGAGGGCGCAGGGGGCGCGGAACGACGCGGAGAGGGACCTGCTGCAATCTGAGCAGCAGGAGCGCGAGGTGCGACGCGGGCGGCGTCGCAAGCAGAGTCCGGGTCGCGCCCTGATTCTGGAAAAATTTCCAGAATCAGACGTCTGGGTTGATAGGCAGACGGCGAGGACGACGTCTGGTAGCTCATACCGACGTCTGAAAGGTGTGTATTCCGCTTTCTTCTTCCTTCCTGTCGACCGACTGTACTGAGGGAGGCAGTTGGCTGTGCGCAGGTTCGCTGATTCGCCATCTTTTGCGAATCAGACGTCTGGAAGTTGTACCAGACGGCGGGAGTGACCTCCAGACGTCCGGGGTGACCATCGGATGTCTGGGAGCTAGGACAGACGTCCCCGCAGACTTCTGGACGTCTGGGAAACCACACTGAACAAGTAATTCTCTGATCCACTGTTTAAGACGTCTGGAATAAGTTCCAGACGTCTGATTTTGCACAGTATCGTCTTTTTTCGACCCGTTTAGGGCCCGTTCGGGCTCCGTTTTCCGCGATTCGAGTTGCGTTCTTTTCAGAATTAATTCCTCTACCCGTCTACAGTAGCTATACACTATTTTGAGACACTCCTTGTGTTTGATCCTTGTGATAGGACCTCGTTCAGTTGCAGTCTTGAGAGTCGCGGAGGCACGCGGGATTCCCGATCACGCCCCCATTACTCCCGTTGTACCTGGTAGAGTGGCTTAAGTTTATTATTAAAATCTGTTAAAGTATGGAACCATAACTAGAATCTAGGACATTGCATGAATCCTAGGAATGAGAAATGTATGGAATGATAGCTCCTAGGTGATGCATGAACCCTAGGGCTGTAAAACTAGTTGTATGCTAGATCCTAGGATGTGACATGAACCCTAGGATGGAAAAACTAGCGGAATGTATAATATTGCAGTCTTGGAAAAATGGAAAGGAATATAAAGCTGCCTGTAAATTGAATTAACAGCTGCCTATTATGAATAAAGAAACATGATTGAGATCATGGATTGTGAAGACGTGAAACTGGAAAGTGAAACATATGATGTTCTGAGATAAAGAGCTGGAACCCTACGGGGAATTAGGAGTGGAACTCCTGGAAAGAAAAAGGAATGGAACTGAGATGTAGTTTGTACTGTCTCTTGAGTACGCAGTACCAAGGGAAGTACCTGTACCTGTTTAGTGCAGAGTGGGGCCAGCCGCCCCAGGGACCCGGGGTTAGGATTGGCCGCTCTGTACTGACTTGTTGGCCCTCGTGTACGTAGTACTGAGGAGAGCTACTAGTGTTAGGAGAGTACTAGCTACCCCACGGGCCCCGGGGTTCTGCTAGCCTCCTTCACCGACTTGTTAGGCCCACTAGGGCAAACCAGGGTAGTCAGGCGAGGGTGCGCGGACTGTGGAGGGGCAAGGCCCCGGTTTGGTTACTGTGGAGGGGTTGGACCCCTGTTACTGAGAGGGCTCTGCCCTGGTTCCATGCTGTGCTTTGGGCGCACCCGTTAACGGAAACGACTGACCGCGTGCCAGTGCGGGCTAGCTACCTGTGCGTTTATCGCGCGTGCCGTAGTCACCGTTACGTCTGTCAGTGACCTTGGGGTGGTTGACTGAGGGTAGGATCACCACGGGGGACTCTCCCGGCCAGGAGAGCACCACGTGCTACTTCTACTTTTGGAAAAGACTGCAATCAAGATCGTTCCCACGAGGACATTCGAGATCAAGTAAAGGATCTGAGAAATAAAGGAAATAGTGAGAAAATTGAAAGATGTGAATAAAGGAAGTAATAGAACATAACAGCTACTGTACACTCTACTGTTGCCTTTAGTTAGTTTTCCACTCTACTCAGCATTTTGCTGACGTGTTACACTCGTTACCTTTTTCAGGACCAGGTGTTGAGCAGCCAGGGTCGGCGGCTGCAGAGGACGCTGGGCCGAGTAGGGTCCAGTAGAGTTACCACAGTCTTTTGTACCTCTTTTGTTTCTGTTTTAGTGAGTAGTTTTTGTTTCCGCTGTACCTTCTTTACCTGCAGTTCTTGTTACATGATAAATGTTGTTTTACTGTTGTGGTGGTACCTACTGTAGTAGTTTCTTTCCTTACTGCTGTACTTTCTTACTGTTAGTTATATTCATGCTGAATGTGGTTTATTTTACTGTCTTTTGGTTACTTCCTCGTTGGGCGACTAGGTCTTGGGATTAGTCGAGTCGGTCCGGTTCTCGTGTCTCGTAGGGACTCGGGAACCGGGTCGTTACACCCTCTAACCGACGGCAAAATGAAACAACGACAATAATAACGTCGCTTAGTTGTATCTGTTATTTTGGTTTTTGCCGTCAGTTTCCAACCAACACTAAAAGTAAAGTATGTTTTTTTTTTTTTTGAAACTAAAAGGAAAGCTATCGTGTTACGGTAACAATCCGAGAGGACATTTTATTGATAAAGAGGTAAATAAAAAATTACAAATCAGATTCCCATCTATGTATGAGGGACCAGCACTCGTTTACAATTTGCTCACAACATACTGGTCTCTCCAGAAATAACCTCTTGTTTCTTGCCCTCCATATGCACCAAAGTGCTGCGGCCATGCGTAGGTGCGGTCTCTCCAAAATTAAAAATTATGCCATAATGAATCCCATGGGAGGAGTGGTTCCTGACAAATCCTCCTCCATATTATATCAGTAATCAAGCAAGAAGAAAAAATGTGGCTAAGACTGTCAGTGTGCATTCCACATAAGTGGCATTCATGAAGAGCAGCACTCATCCTTTTGTGCCTTAGATCCCCTGTTGTTAAGCCCTCCCTTCTACAAAGCCAAAGAAAAATTTGTACCTTGAGAGGGATATCTCCAAGAGCCAGATTTTTTTATCAATGTGATCATAACCCCAACCTCTTCCTTCTTCCATAATCTTTCCATAGGCCCTAACTTGCCTGAATTAAGTTAGAACTTAGCTTAACATGAACATTCTACATGCATACGCATCATATTCTGCATCGTAGTTGATATATGTGTTTTATGTATTAAACTATGTTATTTGAGAAGTATTAATGATTATAGATAATCCAGGACTGCAGGTAATCCAGGTATTAATGATTGTAGTGATATATATGATAGTTAGCCTTGTTTAGTGCATGATCCCTAAAATGCCTCCATTTAAGACATTTAATCATACCCACGAGGGTCATTGGGCAAATTTTAAAACCTCAAGGTGCTTTTGTAAATTACGTGCATTCAAAAGTGCACCAGAGTGTCCCAATGCAAGTTTCCAAATACCTGGGTGTTTTTCGTAATTTTTGCATATCAAAAGTGCACCCAAGGTCTACTATGCAAATTTTCAAATTCCAAGGGGGTTTATGTAAATTCTACATGCTCAATAGTTGTGGAAAAATTTCCTAAACCTTAGGAGGCTCTTCATAAATTCTACATGTTAAATAATGTAGCAAAGGACCTTAGTGGAATTTTTCTAAACCCTCAAGATATTTTTGAAATTTCTACACATGAAGAGTACAATTGGAGACCCCGGTGATATTTCTCTCTTCCAGAGAGTTCTGCCGCAACATGTCACACCCAAACTTTAATATCTAGGCACCCAGAATAAATATGTGAAAATTTAATATAAATCTTGCAATTTTTCCACATGCCACATGAAATACTCCACATCCAAACGAGGCCTTAGTCAATTGAAGTAGATCAAGTTTCTAACTTAAATTCCATCCACCTCGAATCCATTATAAGGTGGGCTCCTTAGATACATTGCCACGGTTTAGGTGGCAAGTCTAGATCCATGAAAAATATTAAAGGGTAGCAATATCAACTACCAAGATGTTTTTGGCTCTTAGATAATAAAGTACACAAATATAAGATTCTAATAAAAAGGAGTTTTCCTTGTCAATTTGATTTGTTGAATGATATTCCCACAAAAAAAACTTTACACTTTAAAAAATAAAAAAGAGACAAAAAGAATTGATGTTATCATGTTATCCAATAAATGTTCAAAATATCTTCTTCAATGAAGCTCTTCTTACTTTTGCAAAAGCCAAAGTCATGTATGATCTATTCCGTGAAAAATTTGTCAAATAAGTAAGAATTAATAAAATGAAAAGAACCAAGATCAAACATGTCAATCTACAAAGGGATGGAAAGTTGATTTCTCAAGTTTCCTTTAATCTATAAAAAGGCTTGGAAATTTCATCATTTTAAAATTCTACATTTATGGAGAACCGTAGATGATAACCTTGCAATTGGTATGTTAGATATAGCTTTCTCTATTTGTTAAAATCTTTAAAATAAATTCTTGAAATAATACATAGATCTTATCAACTTCAAATGACTCAGTGATCATTCTTAGGATCTAGATATGAAGTAAGAACAAGAAACTTCATGCTATTCTCATTAAATCTCATATTTAATTATGGACATGAGTACGAAAATATACGTTATAATGTATTTTACAACATACAGTTAAAAATTAATTGATTGAAAATCAAACAGATTAAGATAATCGATTGAAAATCAAAATACACCGATTAAAAATCAAAACATATGATTGAAAATGAAAATACACCAATATATTTTCCTTTTTAACAGATGGAAAATGATTTTTCAATTGTAGCGTGATTTTTCACTTATGGGAAGTGATTTTTAACTTGAAAAGTGATTTTTCATTGGTAAAAAGTGATTTTCATAGGTGAAAAATCAAAATATACCAGTTGAAACTACCGCTCTCATCCGTACATTACAAAATACATTTCAAAGTGTATTTATTTACTTTTTAACTTTAATTCTTGGAGTTGAGAATCTAATGAGATCATGAAAATGTCCACCCAACTATAATGTTCTAATGTAATATGATCCTGAAAATACCACCAAATTAGGGAGAGAGGGCATTGAAAAGGCATAATCATTTGAGAAAGTGACTGCTAGCCCTTGCATAGCCTCAATCTATCACGAACCGTGACTAATGAACCAAAATATAGGCAAATATGGACATTCAATAATCTCAACTCTATTCGATTTACATTGCATGAATTATACAATCCTAACATTAAATTGTTACTTCTTTGATACAATGCATTATGAGAAAGTGGAATTGTACTTGATTAAATTAGAATATGACATACAAATAAATCATACTCCTTGTGGATTGGATTTTTAATGTCTTAAAGTTGATAAAATGGATAATTAAATTACTACAAGGGAAAAGACCTTCCTAGATGTTAATTTCCCAAATGTCAAAATAAATTATAGTTAGAATATGACCTACAAATCAATCATACTCCTTATGGATTAGATTTTTAATATCTTAAAGTTGATATAATGGACCATTAAATTGCTACAAGGAAAAAGACCTTATAGACATTAATTTCCTAGATGTCAAGATAAATTATAGTTATTTAAATGTGTAATCATAATAAGTATTAAGTTAAATCTATTGCGACATATTCTTTAAAGATATTTGGACCAACCAACTCGAAAGTATATGTCAAGACATATCTTTTTTGATGTTAATTTTGATTAGAGGTTCAGATGATATGATAGTTATATGGATATTTAGGAAATAAAACCGTAAAAAGAATTTTTTCATTGTAGTTAATTACTTACGATTCAAATGTTTCTCGGTCTCCACAAATGCAAAACTAAAATTATACATAAAATTTTAGAAAAATATGATAATTTGATAAGTAAAAGTCTTATTATGCGGGGGGCTACCGGCGCTTATCAGAATGGATGTGAAAGGGTGAGGATGGGAAAGGAATGATTTAAGTAGTGATGTTGAGAGACCAATAAACACAAATGAAACATGACGAAATAATGAATAAGAACATCAACTTCAAGGCAAGTGAAAATGTATAAGCTCATCCTTGCACAAAATGACGACATAACAGGATAAAAATTGGTGGTAAACAACCAGACATAAGTACTCAAGGGGGAGAACTCTATAGGCTAATGAGGCCAAATCCGAGCCTAACCCAAAACCTAGCTTGAAGAGACCAGTCTAACTTAGGCTAGGAATTTGTATGGTGTCGACTATGGATTGCAAAAGTTCAAATTAGGCTTGCAAGCCCATTTTTGCATTTATACATACACGTGTAGGTACGTATGTATGTGTGCATAGATGTGTATATGAAATATCTATGGTTAGGTATATTCTATCAAGTTTTAAACCATTTTAGATATAGATAAATTATCTTAATCATAGCTTTATTTTGGAAGAACCCATGCTTTCAATCGGAAATGGGTCCAACCTAATGTGAACTAGATCCTAAATTCACTAGCTTGGTGCTGGGTGCAGACTTAACTTTATAAATCTTTCATACCCTCGACTAAAATGCAAAAAGAAAGCAATCCTTTGTGCATTTCTAGTTTCCACAACCTCCACCTACTACCTTCTCGCTCTGTCTCTTATCCCATGTTGGTTTACTTAGAGAAACACATAAAAATAAGCACAATAGTCCAGAATGATGATAAAAAATCTCCTCATACGTAATGTATGGACATGTTATGCACATGACGGAAAAAAAAAAAAAAAAAAATCACATCTCTCTTTCGGATACCGCCAATTGCTTAATACAAACTACCATAAGTAGGTTGATGGACTCCCTCTCTCCGAATGCAAGCATTAGATTCCCACTCAAGTCGGCTCACATATTGGAGGCAACAATTGTGGGCCTTTGCAGCTCGAGTTGTCGACGGGCTGTTAATTTTACTCCTAAAAGAAATGGGCCTTCTAGTCTCAAATTGGACTCGGACTTCTTCGTGATACGTACAGACCAGATTGGTTATTGACCAACTTTGACTAAGCACGTGGTCCTGGACAAACGGAGGGTCGCCTGTGGACGTCGGTTTTAATGAAGGACCAGATCTTGTCGAGGCCATTGTAATGAGAGTTTTAAATGTGCTGTGGGACACTTCAATATTGGCCCACCGGTACGGGAAAGGGACACGAGTTGACTTAATCATATGCACGAGTCTGGCAAGAAGATGAGGGATTCAATTTAGTTGACAGTGGGACATATGATAAATTTAGATGCTCAGGGATACGTTGGATGGGAAACTCTTTGTGGACATGTGTGTGCATACGTAAGTACACACGATAACATCCCTTCCTCAATAAAAATGGGTCACACATCCCATAACATTTCATGTTATTGAGAAGATGTCATGTTTTATATTTTTGTCTACAGTTATGAATCGCGTTGGAATTATACCGGCATAACTTTTTCTTAGGTCAGGATAGTTTATCTGCCGAGGGCCTCAAACAAAAGGAAGTTGGCCTTCATCGCTTGTTCATATAGCACACGGTAAGGCATACGTGATGGGTATCTTGAAAATATTGCTTGTTTGCCAACAAGAAATGGCAAGAGGTGTGGGATTTAAGTTTTCCAGATGAGACTGTGGAAAAGACAATCTTGGAATAAATATTCATAACCCTAGCATAGTTTATCCAATGCGAATGTCACTCTCCTTATCCTCCTCGTTCACAATTAGTAATCTCAGCCTCTTGTCTGGAGTGAATTTGCAGTGCATAAATGGTAATCTTACCCAGAATATATAAAGTAACCATTCTGTTGTCTCCCCTTCCTCAAATAGGCATTTTCAATTTTTATTGAAGATCGATCGACGCGTTTTCGAACAACAATATGCCTTGAAGTCCTCTTGAACCTGGTAATCCATTCCCCAAAAGCAATACAAAATTTTGAGGATCAAAGCCTTCAGCCTAGAATTTCTGTTTGCACTTGGATTGTCAGCCATGGGCACTGCCTCCTAATCAATAATGCCTTCTTGCATTTACATGAATGAAATTCATGGCTTGATAATACATGAGATAAGTGGCCTGAACTACAAATTGTGATACATGTGCATTGGCCACGTGATCATGGCTCAAACTAAACCTAACTGGATTCCACTGTGACCTCCAACAACAACAACTCGTGCTGTTGCCATTTCTCCAATAAAGTAACTAGGAACTGAGCGTAGGTTTTCCATAGCTCAGAAGCTTCCTATCACCTCATAATCACCACACTCTTTAAGATGGAAACCTCCAAAAAAAAAAAAAAAACTTGACAGCTTGAAGCATTTCAGGCCAAGATGGTCATCAAACTAAGCTTATGGCAAGCTATCCGCGGGCCATAGCCGTCTCCATTCGGATATTTCCTCTTTGCTGTGAAGTTTCCTGATTCCTCCGTAGAAACCATCGCTTTCGTTGCCTTCTTCCCCGTGATCCTTGCGACTTATCGTCGCATGCCTCCACCGAGAACCGATTGGGTAATGGTTGAACTCCAGTACAACAGTATCTGATAGTCGCAATGGTCAATGTCAGAAGATGACTAGGAAATGTGGAGAAGTCAGCAGCAACTCCATTTGATATTAGAACAAATAAAGATCCAAAATACAAAAAGGACAAAGCTTATTTAAAATAGAACATTTACTTAAGAAAAATCTTGCTATCTCTTGATGTAGGGAAAAAACTTTTCCCTTTGAAAGCTTCTTTCAGTTAATTTGAAGATTCAGAAACATTGAGAGTTAATGACCTCAAAAACAGTAGAAAAGGGACATACCACGTGCATGATTTTGATGTTAATGGATAACATTGAAAATGCAGAGAATGGTCTGTCATCTTACTTACCACTTTTATGACAACGGCAATGAAGGTTGCTCCCATCACAAGATTCCAGGTGACCCACAACCCCATACCACCAGCCTGTGAAGAAATAGAAACTTTAGGAATGAGATTTTTTTTTTTTCTTATAAAAAAAATGAGGCACCAAGTTTTACTCCATGGTGAAACATGAAAATTATGGGCTATGGCAGGTTGACGTAATAGATCTTAAATATTTGGTAGCTGAAAAATAGAGATCACGAAGGTATCATCCCCAACAACGCATACCATAAGGAAATTCCTTGTTTCTCCTCCACTGGATCTCAAAATGGTCTCCAGGATGCAAGTCGTTCAGGCAGTCAGAGATGTGCAAGTCATGTAGAGAACTCTCAACAGGTGGTCCTCTGATCCTCTCCCAAGGAATCGCATCCTCGAACACCAGGGCACGTCTTCCGTGTGGAGGGTATCTGAGAAAGAACCAACCAAGTTGGATAATTCAGCTAGGAGTTCTTCAAATCACAAGATGTATTATTCAGATATTTACCGAATTCCAACTTCTTCTCAAACTCAATTATGATTATGCCATCTTACTAAAAATTTGGTGCTAAAGAAAAAAAAAAAAAGCGAGATTACCTTGCTCTGAAGGCATCCGTCCGCCAGTCATAACGAAGTTCAGCATCATAACATGACATCATAAACCCACTGTGACCATTCTGACAAAAAGGCAAACAAAAATCAGTATTGAATTTAAGATCAACTATTGCAAAGCAGCGATAAGAACAGAGAAATTGAATCTGTCTAGGAAGCATAGGGCCCGCATCAAAGCATTGCATGTGCTCGTGTTTACAGGTGTGAAGTTTCTTGGATTACAGATAGGAAAGTTATCCCTTATCCTTCGACATATATTGTCTCCTGTCTTGAAAATATATGAGAGTTGAGACCTAGGAGTCAGTGGCTGGTGTCTATGGCTCTCCATCAAGAAACGATTTCTGGCAGAATCTAACGAAGATCCAGAAATGTTTTTAGGTTCTATCGACGGAAGATTTTAGCATAGAGAAAGCACGATATCTGCTAACTTAACACTACCGGGTCTTACGTTAGTGTATGAAGCAAATCCATTTGCGTGTGCTTTGATTGTCATTTTAGTTATCTTCAATTTTCAAGATAAATAAGAGTTCTATTAAATAATTAAAAATACACGGCTTCAATTTTCAACATACATGAAAGAATCTTTCGTGGAAGACGCACGAGGTGGTCGCCATAATTCTTTAATCATTTCGATATCTTAGTTTTACGTTATAAGATAATGGTAACTGCGATTCTACTGCAGAGAAATCAATCAAAAGGATTGCATCCTATTTAAAGGTCGATCGAAAGGATCAGAACCATTCTCCTACATCACCAAGGAATTTAAGGATAGGATTCCTTTTAGTTGCCCTTTCTTTTCGGTGAATGTTTTTGCCATTCTCCCCTACAACTTAAAAGGCAATGCCACCAAATCAGATTAACACACAAAAAAAACAGATCCATTTGAAACAAAATTCCATGAAGCCAATCTCAGATAACAGATCTCACACACCGAAGCTAGTACCTCTCGGTTGTAGACCTGAGCAGGGAACCAGAATTTGCCACTTTCCAGAGCCAAGTACCAAGACATCGACGAATCAGAAGGCAAGGAGCTTGTTGGCTTGCAACCCGCATTGAGTTTGGACCTCAACCAGTGAAGTGGCAACACGCGCAGCACAGCCCCCATCAACCCCTTGACCCTTCCCTCATCAACGGGAGTCTCCACCTTCGAGGCAGCAAAGCTTATCCACTCTCTAACTGCAGCCTTTCCAACTACACGACCCCACTTCTCCCTCATGTGCCTCCCCCAGAGGTGGTCACCCCTGCACCGGTCCTTCAAAGATCTGCACACCACGGACATATTGCATAGCCCCGTGGGTGGAAGCCGCTCGAGGATGCAATCGAGTGCCAATTCGGGCAGATCAAGAATCGACATCTGTTCCTCCTCCTCCTTCATGTCCTCTGGTCTCTTAACCAACACCTTCTTGGCACGTATGATAGATTGCATTCTAAAGACAATCCCAACGGCTCCGAGGTACCGCGAAGACAACGAGGCCAACCTCGTCTCCGACGAGGACTTGGAGAAGAGGAAGAGGAAGGATGCCAAAGATAACAGGAAGAGAAACATGGGGATTTTGCAAGAAGAGGCTGAGGGAACAACTACAGGTGTCGGAATAGCCCCTCTTTCCCGGACACAAAGCGCGAGACCTTGATTATAAAACTTCAAGAAATGCACAAGAAAGCAAAGAGGCAGAGAGATATGGAGGGGAATAACCAGAATCCGAGACTTTTATTGTACAACAAAGGGGGAGGAGACCAACTCGGATTTCCACTAGTATTTAAAGCATGAGGGAAAAAAGGAACCCAACTTGCTCGCAGGCAAGTGTAGATGCAGGGAATTAAGAATGACCCAAATCGAAGGAAGCAGGATTGAGATCGAGAATCCAAGCGGAACCCAATTGGCGGAATCCAACAAGGATCAAACCTGAAAGGAGAGTAGGAAGATTGAGCGCGAAGCCACTCCGGATTACGACGAAGATCCTGGTGACGACACTCCTCACCAGATCTTCGTCAGAGGTCACAGAACCTCCAATTCTAAACGAGGTGTGAATCCTCCCTTCCCATTCTTCGCTCTTTGGTGGAGGCACCCAAAAGAGGAAGGGAAGGGAAGAGGAGAGGAGAGGAGAGGAGAGGAGAGAGGAGGGGGGAGGGAAGGCAGCAAGGGGATCTCCTCCCCAAGGAGGCAAAGGCAACGGCTTTAATAAGGCCACGAACCCAAACTGTTCTGTTCCCTCCCATTGACTCTGGATGATTTGACGGTCAAACAGGCCATTAATAGATCGAGAGACGAGAGAACCACCCCGCCTATCATCCGACGAGGGGTGTCAGGTAAATACAAAAAGATTGGTTCATCGAAGGTACTCAACATGGAAGGTGTTTGTGTTGGTGCTTTTGTCTTGAACAACTGAAATTATCATTAAAGAAAAGGGCCAGTAACTGTAAACTCTAAAAGGAGAGTTACAACGAGATAATAAACCAACGTAAAAAGACATCAAGCACAGAGAAGCACGAAGGAGGGGGCAGGAGAGTAATCAATCACCTGTTTATGTCGTTGATGACAGGATAATAATAATTATTTTAAGTAATAATTCTCGATTCTTATACCATCGTACACTTGCGTAGCTTTTCGAAGTGAGTTTTTTTTTTTTTTTTTTTTTTAATTTTTGGGGAAGGCGTTAGAAATGCAATCGACGATCGGGGTTGTGTTGTCGTCACCGAATACGTCACGTCTGGGCGAATGGTGCATGTAATGGGCATGGTATGTGCCCATTTTACGGTGCATGAATGTGCACACAAAGGTGCCAGTTTTTGGTGACGTCGTCACATGTTTTTGCCTATTTCCATGGGAATGAATTACTTCCGTGGCTCACCTGCCTCCCCTCGCGCACTGTTCGTGGTGGGCCATCGCTGGGCTTGTGGATGACTATGACACATCAAAATCCGTGGCCATGGGCAGAAGGGTGATCAGGTGTGATTTTTGCCGAGCCCACTTCCATAAGTGGTCCCATTTTTTTTATTGGTTAAGAGATTAGATTATTGTACTCGTGAGATAACTCAAAGATCATACTCATCTACCTAGGACCGTTAGAGTTCATTTATAATTAGGACTGTTTGCGTGTGCACCTTATTGTGGTACAACTAAGCATGTCCATCTTTCCTGCATCTTTATCCTAGCACGTATCCCACATTTTGTGTGTGTTTGTATAGTTTTAGCCATGTTGACTTGTTTCCTTCTTATCAACTCTGCCAAACTTTGGTTTTGGCCGTAAATGGTTAAGTTGTTGAAATGATAAGTTGAATTGTGCTAACAAGCAACTTAACTTTACTTAATTGAGGCATTTGTATGAAGTTGTTGATTAAGGAAGCAATTAAGGGTATATTGATAGATCCATAAATGTAAGGAAGCTTCTATGTACCGCTTAATGGGTTTTTTCTTTTGGTAGCACGTGTTTGAATCAAGTAGCATCTTTTGTTATTAGAATTGTACAAAAATCATGTTTTCCGTGGAGGTACGACTTTCTTTGTGGAGAATGGTAACGTGTTGTCAGAAAAGATCAACCGTGTAGCTTTCATTTCAATTGATAAATGATATTTTAAGTCCAAGGTGATCAATGGTGGGAGCATATCCTTATTGGTTTGGTTCAACTGAACATCAATCTTTCCCAAGTATTTATTTATATATTTTATTTAAGAATTTTACAGAAATGCCATCCAAAACATTTGATATTATATAAATCATCATACTTGTTGCAATTACATGGATACCTAATGAGGGAGAAACACATAACTTAAGCCATGTAAAGAAGATGGGTTCATTAGGACCAATTGGTCCCAAGCCCACTAGACAAGGGCAGCCAAAAGCCTTTCAAATAAAGAAGTCTAGCCAATAGGAGACTTGCCTAAGCTCGATGGGGGGTCAACATGACCAACTTAGGCATCCACCAAGGTTAGTACTCGAAACCCGTGACAAGTCTGCCAAAGAGATGGAGGGCATGACCTGGGCCAACGGTTGAATGGTTGGCATGGAACAAATGGAAAGAAGAAGGTATCAATGCCTTAAGCAACCAGGGGATGCTAGATGACCTACTAGTCAACGAGATCCAGGCAAATATGGAAGATGATGCGACACCGCAACGGGAGCCTTGGGGAACGGAATGATCTACAATGTTCTTGAGGGCAATCATAGCTCCTATAATTATTACCTTAAAATACCCTATAAAAGGAGAACTATGCACACTATTTAAGGGTAATTGAACCCTCTGTAATAATGTATATGTAGTGCATTTTGTAGGGTCAAATCCCCTCCCTAAATGTACATTGTAGCGGTAAAACTGGGTTACCACTTCGTGTCCCATGTGTGTGATTGCTTTCCAATCTTTCGAATCAAGTTTGATAGGTTTGATCCTTGCATCGTCTGTGGGATACAGAGCCCAATCAACTGAAAGTCTAAGACTCGCAGACAAGTCACTTTGAATGGCTTTGAAACCTCAGCAAAAGAAGTTGTTCTATTTCTAGCATGGAGATAGCAATGAAATCGCTAGTTTTGTAAAAAAACCCTTAGCATTAGGCATCGAAATTTCACTCCTCCTTGGAGATACAAAAACCCCACAATGACATCCCCCATCTAGGGAATGAGGAGGACTAGGTGACAAGTGTAGGAGCATGAGAGGAGGTAAGCCAAGCAACTGAGAGAAATCCAAGAGGGCTAGCAATACGTTGACCAGCTTTGAGACACACAATGTCTGAAGGAGGAAACCCTCAAAGCCAAAGGAGGTGAGGGAAGGAACAACCCTCCCCCTAGAGAAAAGGAGGAAGAGCGACTTTGCCAGGTGGAGGAGAATGTTTGCCTTAAGTAGAAAGTCGAGGAGCTCTGCCAGCTTGTCTATCACCAGTACCACCTAGGTAAATCTAGGGTAATTTCTCTTGCTTCCTCTAGAGCAATGCCCCTTCCCCCCATTTGCCAAGACAACTCAATTTTGGATATCATCCAACAAATTTCCTGGGCAATGAGTGGCATGCACCAGAAGTTATTCGACACAACCTTCTTATTCACTGAGGAAGTGATGCATGCCCCGCTTCCCATGTAATTCAAGCACTCAGTCATGCTATAGTATATAACAGGACCACCGACTTGACGATCTTTGTGGGAAATTATCGACAGTACATGCTGGTGCATGAATGCTTGGATGGGGTGATTGTCAAGTGTTCCCCTCCTTCCTAACTGACACTACCCATGAGTGGTTTAATGACCTAACTGTCAAATAGATCGATTCATTCTAAAATCTGATGGAGAAACTCTATCAATACTTCTCAGCATAGCAAAAACTTGAGAGATTTTCTAAAAGAGGGGAGAGTTGTTCAGGGCATACCTAAATAGGTTTAAAGGGTAACACTTCAAATGCAGGTGCCCTTACAACCATATCACTATCTAAATGTTAAAGTAGGGATTGGTGGATTGGGAGTTCTAGAATGGTATGGAGGACCTCCTGCTGAATGACATAGCAGAACTGTAGGACTAGGTCAACTAATACACGGAAAGGGACAAGTCCTGTTTCAGCCTATGAGTGGTAAGAATACATGGTGAAGAGTAGGCGGCAAGTGCAACCCTTGCTCAAAACAAAGGCAAACGAGCCCCAACTAGCCAAGAGGGCTCAAACTACAATTAGGTGATCGGTCGTTGAAACAACAGTTGGAGCGATGAGTCAATGGACTTCCATTGTAGTCGTCATGGAGATGACTGCAAAAGGAACCACCAACAATCCAGGTGGGACTCCTTTCAAGATTACACTTAGCTAGTGTGTAACTAGGTAAACATCTCAGTGGATGTCCTTGCCACAATTATGGGAGAACTGCTGCCCCCCTTCGCCACCCCTCAAGTAGCTTTCCATAAGAGGCTTGTACTATAAATATCATAGGGTGAAGGGCCTTGCCATCAAGGATTTTCGAGACCAAATTGAGTCTGAAATTCACCACGGTAATCTCGTGCAATATGTCAAGAGAAACAACATGAACAAGGGCAAGAAGACCATGCAGGAACTCAAGGACTTCTACAAGAAACAACTCCAAAAATATCGAGGGGCGAACATGGTCACCCTAACAAACCCGACCAAGTAGGAGCATGCCATGCACATTCTTTCCTAGGGGAGCTCGACAATCAACTCCCACCTGAGGAGTACCACAAGTATGCCCTCCAGACGTTAAGAAAATGGCATGAATAAGTGTTCCTCATCGAGGAAGGTTGACTAGCTAAGACTAGATCAGCCTAGGTCAAGCTCATCTTTAGCATCAATGCTAATGCCAACTGGACTACCACCAAAGTTCAAGCCGACCTAGTGTAGGTGGCACTTGTGAGTCTCATGGTAGGGATTCAGGACACCATATTCGCCAAAACAATATTTTAGCAACTCCGGATGCCACATGATCCCTTGATTACTCTCCTAGTGCCATGCCAAAACCATCCATGACTCCTAGTGGACTAGGAAACTGCTATTAATATCTTGTTCCTCATGGCCCTCAAGTGCTTGGGGTTCGAGGAGAGGAACCCCACACCCTTGTAATTCCCCATTGTGGGGTTTAGCAACCACAAGGTAATGCGAAGGGTGAAATTGACCTCCTCATTACAATCAGAGAGAAGAACTGATACCTGAATTGGATTGCCACATTGGCAGTGGCCAACATTATCTCTTCTTTTGATGGAATCGAGGGGGGGGGGGGAGGGGAGAACCACCCATACCTTCGCAGGCATCACCTCCTTCTGCTTCCAAATAGTCATTTTTCGATCCCTAGTCGACATTGGGATTATGCACCACAATCGGTCAGGTAGACAGGAGTTGCTCCACTTGGAAATGGAGTAAACCCTCCAGCATATTTCCCTAAAGCCATAAAAATGGGGGAACAAGTGGACATTAGTGAACACCATCGGGCTAGTGAGAGAGTCAAATGACAACTTAGGTGGCCAAGTCACCCAAGACTCTGACCTTGGGATCCTCCACTATAGTGGTACAATTATACATGGACAACCCCTCCAATATAGTCCAAGACTATGTTAACATGCTAGCCTTGTTCGCCAAAGATCTGCTAGGGGGAGACTCAAGCATCATTGAGCACCAATTAAACATCCTCTCGGGCATCCAACCAATCAAGTAAGTCTGACGCCACAAGTCTGTAGAGCTATGATGGGTAGTGTTGGAGGAAGTCGACAAGCTGTTAGGCAGGATTCATCAAAAAATCTATTTATCCAAACTGGTTGTCCAACATAGTCATTTTAAGGAAGAATAATGACAAGTGGAAAATGTGCATAGACTATACTAACTTGAACGTATCATATTTGTGTAATTACTTTCCAATCTTTTGGATCAAGTTTGACAGACTTGATCAATACCACTATACAATTGATTATCTTTACAAAAGTATCATTATAGTTGCAATTTTTTGCAAGTTTATAATACAATTTAGAGGTGAAAATAATCATTTATTAACTTTTTAGAAAAAAATAGTAAATCATCTTGACCAAATTTAATTTGAGCAACATATTTATAAAGGTAATTAACTTTATGTTAACATTCGTGTAAATATAAAAATTATAATGGTAATTATATGTTACCAAAAGTTTCTGATGACACTAGTTTAAAAATTCCTTTTTGTTTTGCTCTCTTTCTCATCAATTTATTCTTGCGTCCTTATCTAACTTTCCATCTCAGTCGAAGACCCCAAGTTGGCTACTCCAATCTTTCCCCATGTCTTCCTACATAAATGGAAGGGATGTGGAAAATCTCTACAACATGCCTTGCAGCCTTTGGGTTCGTCTTGAGTCAAAGGGATAGATAGGAGTGGGTAAGTTGGGTAGTTGTTCCATCTAAGTTTCAATTTCTTATACCCCTTAGTTTTGTCCCTTGGCATTTTCCTTGCCTAGGTCGATTTTATGGGCTCTTCTATTTGATTTGTTATAATTTAATTGATTAATTAATCTTCATTAGGAAACAAAATAATACAAAATTAGTGTAAATCAATCAAATAAGCAAAAAGGTTAAGATTGGTACCTATAGATCTAATATCCACTATCGATTGTGCTAGGAATTTCATCATATATGGAATCTCAACAGGGTAATCTTCCTATTAAAAGGGTGGCAATTAGTAATTTAAGAGGTCAATGATGACCACATAAGGTGATAGATGATGAAGAGGCTTTACCCAAAGTCCTTGGATCTCCTAGCACTTTGTATTCGATAGATACCAAGGAAAGTTGCATGTCGATATTTTAGGCGATGGGGGGGGGTGCGGTGGAACTTAAGCTACGAAGTCAAGGATCCTTATAAAAGCCATCATCTTTGACCAAAAACTTCCGTCCCGTACTTTTTGAACGTCACTGTATTAATTTCTATCTCGAAAAGTTTTCGTTTTTCTTTATAATTTTACAACATGTCAATTGTAATGTGTAACTTACGGGGACAAATGTTCCACATGTTTAATTTTAGTATTAACAAAAATCTTGTGAAGCTCATATTGAAAATTATGATGTGATTGCGGGATAATAATGTAAAATAATGAAAAGTTATATACAAATTGCAGCAAAGTGCATTTATATTCCTACATCAAAAGAATATAAGAAGTTACTCAAATATTGTAAAAGGCCACTCAAGAAAACTTGTAAGCTTTTAATTTATCATGTTATATATCTTCTATAAAGTTTCTCTTTGAAAATAAACTCATAAAATTAATCAAGGGATAACTAAATTTTAACATTTGATTATTATGTGTTTTGAAGCTCGCTCGTAAAAGTATCTCAAAAGGTTAATTTTAAATTTATGGAGGAATCCTTTTGAAATCACTTTCAAAAGAGCCTAATTTATATTTATGTTAAATAGGAGCCACAAAGATAAATGAACATAGGTTAATCTTAAAAGTTTATTAAAATTTAAAAATTTTTTGTTGACGTGTACCTTTACATGAGCTATAGTTTCTCTTTAACTTGAAAACAAAGTTGAGATTATACCATACATGTATCGATACATACATTTTTGCACCACATGCAAATTACTGCATTAAATTACATCAATGATTTTTGTTTGGATCAGTGATTTCTTGATTTGTTTTTGGGAAAGATAAAAAGTTATATCATACTTGCACCAATAGAAATTATTATGCACCGGTATAAGTATCATACACCTTATGCACTGTATCAATGATTTTTTATGATTGTGGGTATGTTGTGTTGGTACAACTCATTCTACATTGATACATATGATTGATATGGTAGATTCAACTTTTACCTTTAACCTAATTTGATTTAGATCTCTTCCTAATTTGTGTCCAACCGTTATAATTCAAAATTAAGCCTTTGATATCCTATAAAGAGGACTTCTTTACACTTGTTAACACATACAACACTCAATAAAAATATCAATTGAGTTAGAAAAGTGATTGCACTCCTTAAATACTAATTTTCTCACAACGCTCTCAACACATCTGCATTCTTCACATCTTGATCAAGGATTTTCAATCATGATCTAATTCAAGTTCCCAATAACATCGTTCTTAATTTTTATTAAGGGAGGCTATAGGAATTTCTGTATCTTAACTTTAAATTCCATTTGTATTGTTGTTGTGCAAAGTACTTAACTATCACACCGTTCTTCACTTTCTTTTTATGAATCATACCTTGGATTGAGTTAACCAATTAATTATCTCAAATTTTGATTAGTGATATTGATTCTCTCCGATAGAGAGAATCATGTTCAAAATTTCAAGTTGAGAGACTTAAGTTGCATTTGGCAGTGGAATAAGTGTTATACCAAGATAATAGGAATAGGTGGAGGGACTGTTTGTTTGGGTAGTGCAATAAGTGGTACGATAAAATGATTGTTGTATTAATGTAATGTTAATGGATATTTATTTAATATTAAGATATGAGCATGAGTGTGTTAATGTGATATAGTAAATTATCAATGTAATGGATATATTATTTTAGAATAGGTATATTTTAATATACATGGATATTAATGTGATGTAATGAGATGATTGGATGTTAACATTGATTGAAGTGGCATATTCCTCCTAATTCTCCCTTCTTCCTACTAAATTCCATCTGCTACAATTCTATTGTTGAATGCACCCTCAGGTAAAGGTTTTCATTTAGTAAGATTTTTATTATTTTATTTTTACGTATCATTTTTATACCACTATTCAAACTCTTTTCCAACATGTGGTTGAGATTTCACAGATTCAACATAACCTCAATAAAAGCATTTGGTGAATTAGGATGTGACCAACCCAAAGAATATATATTGTCCGTTGACTTTAATGTAGGTAGGCATTGCCTAAATGTAAGCTTGTGGATTTTGTCGGTATTTTCCCGATTTAGTTGTAGTATCCACCTGTTAATAATTGCTGTACATTGAATTGAAATTAAAGAAACGAAAAATTTATCCGACGAAGAAATCCATGCCCTCCCCTTATCAAAATTGGTCACGCACGTGATGCTGTACCGTGAGCTTTAAGTCGCTCGTGGAAAATGATCCGAAAAAATCATTACTCTTGATATTACCCAACAAAGTTACATATTAATATTTGCGAAGAAGTAAATAAATTTATGGTACAATGTAATTTATAATTTTTAAAGTAAAATTGGTAATTTTAAACAATGTATCTTAATTTTTTATATGTAAAAAATTATTTTTAATAGATAAAAAATTATTTTTTAAATGAAAAATTACTTTTAATAAGTAAAAAATTATTTACCATTAATAAAAAAAGTAACACACTGCTATATTTTTTTTTTAAAAGTGTATTTTAATTTTTAATTAATTTAAAAATATTTACAACTACTTTATTTTTATATGATTTATTTTCTATCAATAGATTTTTATTTTCAATTAATTAATTTTTATTTTTAACTAATTGATTCTTGCAACATATTATAAAATATTTTATAACGTGTATTTTCGTACTCACATTGGTAATATTTTAGGCAATAAAAATGAGTGAAAGTTTGAGCTACGAGGTCCAGCGTCCTTGCAACGGGAATTATATGATGGTGGGAAAAAGCCATCGTCTTTGATCAAAACTTTCGTCCCCTTATGTTTGAATACCATTCTATTTCTCTCTCAAAAATGTTACTTCCATTGCTGAGCTGGATGGAAACACTTTGTCGATTAGGGTGTGACCCAAATATATTCACCCCTGATTTTATTAAAGGCCGTGGACATTACCCTAGACAATAATAAGCCTGTGGATTTGGTTAGTGTTTTCTTGATTTAGATGTATTCTTTGTAGTTAGAGAATTTCTTTGGCACGTTAAGCTTTTTAGATCTAAAATAAGCATGTAAATTAAACCCATAAAGAAAGATCTTGGATGCAGAAATTAATTAAAACATGGGGATAGCGTGATGTAAAATTCATGTTGTAGCTGGTAAAGGACCTTAAGGATACGAGTGCTATTCACCAAAACCAACCCCTTGGATATGGAAAAGAAAGAATGGGAGACAATGGGAGTGCATTCACTCTTTCAATTAATTAATGTATATTATTATAGCTATATCATTTATAGTCTCTAGTTTTAAGGCTGCTATCCAACACCATCCAAGTCCCTTTCTAGAGCACCCCATCGAGTTCCCACCCACTAGGATTGGCATTTGTAGTCCCGTGTTTTAAGTTTACTTTCAGTGTCCTCTTGAGTTTTCTCAAATTCTTTTTCAAACCTTATATCTTAGCCCTTGAATCAACATCATGTATCTTTTTGAACAACACATGTGTTATTTGAGACATATGTCCTTTTCTTCATAAAAGAGGAACTTGAAAAAAAACTTAGGAAAAGACTTAAAGGAAGTCTTTCTCTTCTAATTATTGTCTTCTCTCAAAGTCCTACATTTACTCTCTTTTTGCTTTACTCATGTAGTTTAGGTTAGTATGTTTTATTCTACTTTTCTCTTTATTTTGATAGTATGTGTCCCTTTGTCTCGAGCAGTTAGCTTGTACATATCACAGCATTTATGTGAATCTTGCATTGTCATTTTCTTGTCCCATGAAGCAGATCGTTATTGTATTTAGAAGAGTTGAAATTTATTGAAGGGATTCAAAAGTCCAAGAGAAGAGATGACTGCGTGTATAATTTTCATTGAAGGGTATAAAAAAAATCCCAAACGATGGAGCAAGTGTATTTAATATTTCATGGTCCTTACCGACAAGAAATTAATTAAGTGACACCTACAGCTGTTGTGCTGGCAGTGACAAAAGCCTGGACCTTCTCCCAACCTCTCCTTAATTTAGTTGCAGATGGGCAACAGATGACGATCAGGGTGCTGCCAATGTGAACCCATGGAGGAGTTGAGTAGGGAGCCATTGGTAGAGGAGGAGGCCGTTTAGGACATTCTGCAGCATACGTTAATTAAGACAAACTCAACCAGGACAACCTTAATTAAAGGGATCCTTTGTCAGATGCATACCACCTCAAAATGTTGGAAGGAGCAAAGAGCCAAGAAACATGTTCCGGGTACGCATAGACCTTTTGTTGTAGACCTAAATCTATTTCCATCCTTAACATACTAATTAAACTCTAAATTTGCATCCCCTTCATTAAATGCCATATTTTTTGTCTTGCAACTAAGTCCACCTTTCTGCCGAAATCTTATGCTAGAATCACCTAAGGTTTAGTTTGGTAAAGGGATAACACATTAAAACAAGGGTTAACCTTATTTTGTGGGAAAGATATTTTGACCCGATCAAGAGAACTTAATTAACCTGGGATAAGTTATTCTGAGGTTGATATGGGATAAGTTATTTTTGTTAGTTATCTCATATATTTTCACAAGTTAACCAATAAATTTTCCAAACAGCCATAAGTTAACCACTAGGATAACTTTTATGACTTTCAAACAAAAATGGAGGATAACTCATCTGTAAGAAAGTTATCCCATAAAATCTATCCCTCCATTCAAACTAACCTTTAAGGTTTGACTTCGGCTGAGGCAGTGTAACATACTCCATTTATTTTCCATGTATGCAATTTAATAAATAAAATATAAAATATTGAAACAAGAGTTATATTGAAGATAGGTAAAAATTACAGTAAATATCTTTGTAAATGACATAATGTGACTATAATTTCTACAAGATTGCATGGATACACTTGTAATTCATGTGCAAATAAAAAAAAAGCGAGGTAAGAAGAAATGGATCCTAAGAGGGACACCCATGCGAAATAAGACCAATTAAAAATGGTAAGCTATGATAAGTCACCTTCCGTTCCTTATTTGATTTATCTATCATAATTGTCTCTACAATTGTTTTTCTACCTCTCTCCAACAAATTCTTTTATATGTATTTTCTCTCTCTCTATGATGTTTACATTAATATGCTTTAAATGGTTAGATTTTCTTTTGTAATTTTCATAACATATTTCTGAAATTTATATCTCTTCCAATTAATACACACTCTTTCATTTAGTGATTTGTTTGATTGTCCAACAATTTACTTGTCAAAATACATGAATTATTCATCTCATAAATTCTAATAAATATTAAGTGAGACTATATTTGGTGGTGATTATCTATTCGACTTATCACACATCATTTTTTCCATTTTATACTTTATTTCAACATTGCCATACACCTTTATTTTATACTTTTTATCATATTATATATATACCACATAACCATTTACACATCCCTCCTAAGCATATATGTCATTCACCATGCGCATATAAGAAAGCTATATCCTTTTCTGATGATTTTCCTAAGCTTTCTCCCTTGTATGATTCTTAGAACTTAATAAGATATGTAGCCACTCCACAATACACGAGTATTACTTCCAAAGTTCACGATTATTTAATTCTTTTGTAACCTTTAATGACATCTTAGTTACCTCTTGAACTTGCATATGTTGTTGGTTGTTAACCTATAATGGAATCGCTTTTCTACAAGCACTATCGATGTTATGACCCAGTTCCCGGATCCCCACAGGACCCGAGATCGGCTCGCCTCGATTAATCCCAAGACCTAGTTATCCAACGAGAAATAATCAAAAGTAGGAAATAAACTACATTGACACATACAATATAACTAAGTAGAAGGAAAAATGAAATAGTAAAGGAAAATAGAGAAAACTGTGTCAAAATAGCATATGCCACCACAACAACAACAGCGGAAAGAAAATAGAAAGTAACATGAATAGTAACTCAAAGGTCCGGTACTCACAACTACAGTAGAAACAAAAGAGCTGGAAAGGAAACTACTACTATGGCTGGGCTTGGTTGGATCCAGCTCCCTCTGCAGTCGGAAACTCGGGTTGCTCAACTCCTGGTCCTGGACAGGGTTACGAAAAGACAGAGTCAGTGAACGTTGAGTAGAGTAGTGTTTACATTATTTATGTGAAAGTAAAATAAAATAAACAGCAGGTTTTATTCTCATTTCTATTTATCTCATCTATGTGTTTCTGGTTCATTTATTTCACAAAGGATCCAAGTATTTCTTGATCTTGCTTGTTCCTCGTGGGATCGATCTTGATTGAAGTCTTTTCCGTGAAGTAGAAGGTACACGTAGTGCTCTCCTAACCGAGAGAGTCCCCCGCGGTAGTCCTACACTCAGTCAACCAATTCGAGGTCACTGTCGCGACGTAGCGGTAACTACGACACGCGTGATAAGCGCACGGGTAGCTACCCTGCACTAACACGCGGTTAGTCGTTTCCGCTAGCGGGTACACCTAAGGTACAGCATGGAACAGTATAGGGCCTTGTCCTATCAGAACAGAGGTCTCGCCCCTCCACAGTCCGCATACACTCGCCCGACTACCCCGGTTTGCCCAGCAGGCCTAACAAAGTTGGTGTAGGGTGGTTAGCTTAACCTTGGGCCCCGTGGGGTGGCTAGCTCCCTCCCTACACTAGTAGCGCACATCAGTACCACATACGTGAGGGCCTACAAGAGTCGGTGTAGAGTGGCCAATCTTAACCCTGGGTCTTAACCCAAGGAGACTAGCTCCACTCTACACTTAAAGAACCACTGTACTCCTTGGTACTATGTACACAAGGGCCAACTCACTTCCCGTCTGCACAAGGAATTCCTTTCCATATCCAAAAGTTCTCTTCCTAATTCCCCGTAGGGTTACGCACCGTATTCGTTCCATTTATCAGTATTCAGATCTCATGATTCATAATTCATTCCTTATCTATATACAGACAGCTCGTGTTTTCACAATTTAATTCTCAATCATATACAATCAGTTGGTGGTTTCACAGTTCAATTTCTCATTAGCATACATGCAACTCGTTTTCTAACATGCATCTCAAGTAAATAGAGTAGCTCAACCATTCTCATTTGTTTCTACCCTAGGGTTCAGGTTTCATCCTAAGGTTTATTTCACAGTTCAATTTCTCATTTACATACAGGAAACTCATATTTTAACATGCATCTCAAGTAAATAGAGTAGCTAAACCATTCTCATTTGTTTCTACCCTAGGGTTCAGGTTTCATCCTAAGGTGTATTCAAGTATTCTAAACATGCTCTTTCATTGTGTAAATCTAAATGTTATAGTAAACCACTCTACCAGGTATCACAAAAGGAATTGGGGCCTACACTGCAGATCTCATCATCTCCATGGGCCCCGAACACGTCACCGGCTGGTAACCTGTACCAGCAACTAATTTACATCAAATGAGTCAAAATAGTGGATACTCTACACTAACATGTAGAGAAACTCGAGTGGAAAACAATGGTACTTTATTTGCGGAAATCTGATTCCGTTTGGGCCCTGAACGAGCGAAAAATATGGTTACTGTCCAAAATCAGACATCTAGGACTAATCCCAGACGTCTTAAAAGATGTCAGATCTCACCTCTCACTTCTTAGACTGCCTCAGACGTCCAGACTCCTCTGTAACTGTCTGAGGAGAGTCCCAGACGTCGGACCCTCCTTTCAGTCGTTTGGAAATGCCGTCGGACGTCTGGCGATGTGGTCAAGCATCCAAAAGTGTCTGGAAAGGCGCACCACGTGCCTTTCCAATGCCCTACACCTGCGTACGAAGACGCAGACCCATTTTCAGCCAAAAATCCTACGTTACAGTCTGCATGGGCGGACCTGTGTAGGCAACACGTACCTCTGCGCAAGAAATGTGCTTTCAGACATCCAGCTTCAGCTCCGGATGTCCTGATACCTCTCTAAACGTCTAGTCGATGCCCCAGACGTTTGATACTGGAAAGCCAGTATCCAAAACTTCCTCTCCCAATCCTTCTCCTCTACACGAACACCTCCACGCTGCCTGTAGCTGCTATACCATCCGCCTCAAAAGGTCGTGAAGCTCCCTTCGTGAGCTCCCCCCTCCTTGCACAGCTCCGAACTCCTCCAGCTCGAGCTCGTGAGCTCCGCGAACCTCTCTAGAGCTCTCCCCCTCGAGTTCCTCCTCCTCGAGCTCACGCCGCCGCACTCGCAATCTAGACATCTAGACAGACGTCCGGCCCTCAATCCATACATCTGGACAGACGTCTGACCAATCTCCCAGACATCTTAAATATCCCAAGGGCGGCGAGTCATTTCAATCTGTAAAGACTCGTCTCACTTTTTAGCCTTTTAAAATGTCTAGAGTGTTAGTCAGATGACTGCCCAGACATCTAGACCCTTTCCCGGACGTCTGAAAATGAAATTTTTGTACGCAAGCTGCGCTCTGCGTGTAGGTGGCACGCAGAACACCTTTTCTCTCTCTTTCCTCCTTCTCCCCCCTGCCGAACCCTAAACCCCCCTCAGCTCTATAAAAGCCACCCTCCCCTCCTCTCCTCTCCACTCCACACACTGCCATCTCCACCATCAGAGCACGGCGGAGCGACGGGAGGAGGTGAGCGAGGGAGTGTGTGAGAGCGAGGAGAGTGCCTGAGAAGGAGGAGGAGGCCGAGGTCGGGAGCTTCGGTGGAAGCTCGTCGGAGCTCGCATGGCCACCGCAGTGCATGCGGGAGGAGGGAGTCTGGAGTGATGTCCTCGACCACCTGTAGCAACTGGAGCTGCGTGGAGCGAGGAGAAACACGGTGGAGTGCGGTGAGGAATGTTGGGAGTACGTTTTGATATTGGAATTTTTTCCAGTATCAGACATCTGGAGTGTAGTCCGAACGATTGGTTGAGCATTTAGATGTCTAGAGTCAAAACCATACGTCTGAAAGCGCCTTTATCACGAAGGTACGTTCCCTTCGCGGTTACGTCATGCAGGCCGCACTGCAGAAGATATGTCTGGCTGATTTTAGGGTGGCTGCTCTGTCGTACGTAGGAGCAGCCTTGGGAAGGTGCGCAGAACGCCCTTCCACTCACTTTCGGATGTCTGATCAGCTCACCAGACGATCGGAGGTGCTTCCAGACACCTGAAGGACTGATCAGATGTCTGGAACTGCTTTCAGACGGTCACAGGGGAGTCCTGGATGTCTGAGGACACCACAGGAACTTGAGGTGAGATCCTGTAACTTTTAAGACGTCTGAACTTGTTTCCAAATGTCTGATTTTGGTCGGTAGACACGTTTTTGACCTGTTGGGGGTTCGATCGGGATCTGTTTTATGCAAATGAAGTATCTGTAGTTTTCTTACGAATTTCTCTACGTATTAGAAACCTTTATATACTATTCTGAATCTTCCTTTGTAATGTATTCATTGGTATAGGATTTCAACCTACTACGTGTTTGGGACTCGTAGACATGCTTGGGTCTGTGGTTCGAGCCTCCATTACTCCCAGATTGTCAGGTAGAGTGGTCTACCCCTATTAATCTTATTAAATAAGAATGCATGTGTGGAATTAGCCAATTGGAAACCTAGGATGCGACTTGAACCCTAGGACAGAGAAATGAATAAACCAATTGTACTGCATGATTGTATTTGTTGGTGCTAGAGCACCACGATCATTTGTTTTGATGATAACAAAACACGTGTTATTTAACATTTGCACTTGCAGTCTTAGATTTCAGGTCCATTGCAAATGTAGACGTGACCAGACGGAGTTCGAGCTCGCATCCAGGATGGATTGGAGGAGCTTGATGGAAAATAGAGGAGATTCGCGAGGAGCGATATATTGAAGAAGGAAGGAGATGAAGAATAGGATAGATTTCCTTCTCTTTACTCGTTGTATTTTTCGTTTCTTTTGTTGCTCTTTATTTCTGTTACTTAGATTCATGTTAAAGAGCCTCAAAGTACCCTAACAGTAGTCCTAGGAACACCGGCACAACCCTAGGATACTTAGGTTTTCTCTAGAGAACTTAGAAAATCAATGTAGGGTTTAAACAGTGTTTCCAGACATCTAATTCCCAAATCAGACGTCTGATAAAGTGTTTTAAGACGTTTGACTGTTGATTCAGACGTTTGATAACATTTAGGTTGGACAAGTTAGTTCTGTCTGATGAAATCAGACGTCCAGACCATAGACCAGACGTCTTAGGAGACGTCTGATGACTTTGCCAGACGTCCAATTAGTGGACCATTGGCTCTCTTAGCAAACACTCGAGGATATGACCATTAGAGCCTTTCCAGACGTCTGATAATTGACCATTTTGCCTCGACTAACCCGAAAATCTCTTCTCAGAGATTTTCTAGCCGTTGCAAATCCTTTCCCACGAAAAAGTAGGTTTTCAGACGTCCAGACATAGTGCCAGATGTCCTGTATGTTGTCTGATGGACTTGCACAAGAACCCTGTTTATATCTGATTCAAGTCAGGAAGGAACCCGCACGAAATCAGATATCTGACCTTGAAATCAGATGCCTTAAAGTGGTCTTCCAAACGTCTGATGCCAGAATTAGACGTCAGATTACCCTGTCAGTGCAATGATTGTTCCTGATTTTGGGCTGTTTCACTTGGGCTTTGTACCCAATGGCTATGGAAGCTTTGCTAAGCCTTCCAAAGCCTTCCTAAGGCCTCTATAAAAAGAGGGGAGCCTTTACACACCTAGATACACAAGACACACCTTACAATACACTTTCAAACCATTTTGTGTCTCTCTTGCTCTCCAAGCTCTAATTCTTCATCTAGAGAGTATCAAGCTTTGCGCACCCGCTCTCCCGCCGTAGTTCACAAGAGCGACGTTGCGCCGTCGTGTGGCACACGCATCCGCGTCGTCGACGCACTCCTTTCAAAGGGAAGCATCCTATTTCCTATAGAAGCTTAGGTTCAAAATTATTTTGTTGGCTCTATAGGATTACTTGTTTATCTTTGTTATTTGGTTGGGTATTCGCTTTGCGAATTCCCGTCTCCTTCGTGGGACAAAATCCTTCTCGTGAAGAGAAGAGGGTGAGGAACGCTACCCTCTCACTTGTAGCGTGGTTGTAATTGAGGTTAAATCACCCTCGTTTAAAGTGATTCGTTTAGTGGATTTTGATCAACTTGGTTGATCGGAAAATCCTAACTTGAGAGGGTTAGGTGGTGGTTTTCACCCGGTTTGGGTTTCCACCTAAAAATCTTTATGCCTTTTGTGCGATTGTATTTTGTGAGATTGTTTATATTTATTTCCGCAATTATTACGTCACCCCCTCCTGGTAGGGACGAAATCTACAATTGGTATCAAAGCAGGTCTTGCTGTTTCGGCGTAACAACCAAGCAATAAGATCTATGGAGGGGAGCAGTTCTGCGGGTAGGATTTCCGAGAGCCAGTCTACGACTCGTCCGCTGTTCTTCAACGGGAGCAACTACCCTTACTGGAAGCTGCGGATGAAGACGTGGCTTCAAGCCACCGATTTCACGGTCTGGGCCAGGTGCGAGACCCCCTTCAACATTCCAGAAAAGCCCACCGGAGGATACTCGCAGCAGCAGATTCGTGAACTCTCGCTCAACGCGAAAACAATGAATGCGTTGTATTGCGCGCTCAGCTCGGAGGAGTTCAACAGAATCTCGCAATGCGCCACCGCATACGAGATTTGACACACACTTGAGGTAACTCACGAAGGTACCTCTAAGGTAAAAACCTCTAAAATTAATTTACTTTCTCAAGAATTTGAATCCTTTTCTATGAAGCCTAACGAATCTTTAAGTGAGATGAATACTAGGTTCACTCTCATTGTAAATAACTTGAAAGCTTTAGGGAAGACTTTCATCAAGGGGGAGCTTCAAGGGAAGCTTCTTCGTTCCCTTGGACTGGAATGGGAACAGAAAGTCACCGCCATCGAGGAGGCAAACGAAGTGGAGGAGCTCAACATGGAAGATCTCTTAGGCAATCTGATGGCCTACGAGACAAAGTTGAAGCAAAAGAAGAAGGATACACCAGAGCCTAAACCGAAGAAGACTCTCGCCTTCAAAGCCGCGTCGGATAGCGAGGTAAGTTCCGACGACGAAGACTTTAGAATTTTACTTAAAAAGTTTTCCAAGTTGTGTAGGGAGTCAAAGAAGGAGAAGAAGGAGGGACCGAGACGTTGCTACCATTGCAACGAGAAAGGGCATCTGCGACCAGAGTGCCCTCTTCTCAAAAAGGAGAAGAAGGAAAAGGAGAAGAAATCTAAGAAGAAGGCGTTCCAAGCCACTTGGGACGATTCCAGCTCGGAGGAAGAAGAAGAAGAAAAGTCCATAGAAGAAGAAACCGTTTGCTTCGGTTTCATGGCCAGAGGAAGCGATAGCGAAAGCGGAAGCGACTCAGACAACGAGGTAAGTTACGACTTACAAGAAGCTTTTAATGAACTTTTTGAAGTTAGTAAAGCACTTAAGATAGAAAATAAAAGCATGAAAAAGAATCTTAGTTTTCTTAAAAGTGAAAATGATAGGTTAGAAATAAAACTTAAGGATCTAGAAGCTAGTCCTAAAAATGATAACCTATTATTAGAAAATCATAACCTCATCAATGAAAATAATAAATTGATTGAGAAAAATGTTAGTCTAAAATTAGAAATTTCTGATTTAAAGACTAAGATGAGTATTATAGAAAATGAACTTGCATGTCTTAGGGAGAAATCAAATAAATTGATAAATAGGATAGATAACCTATATAGCCCTAAGGTTGAGAAAGGATCTCTGTCAAGGAGACCCGCTAACAGATCCGGATCCAAGCTCACTTGGATATCGAAGAAAAATTTGGAATCTTGTTTTGTAGGTTTCAGAGATAACCACAACACGAAGGACTGGACTTACAAGCTCAAGGCTGGTCAACTCGAGTTGGGAGAACTAAGGAGTAGACCAAGGAGGAGAACAAGAAGACTGACGAGACGGCGAACAAACAACGGACTCGCCGCACGTCGACCGCCAGATTGGAGACCGACGCCAATGCCCGGGCCTCCAAGCTACGGATGGGAGCCCCATCCGATGTGGCATCCACCACCACCATTCGGACCATTTTATTGGCGATGGTAGGTGAGGTAAAACCCTTTACCCTATCCTTTTATCATAAGCATTTAGATAGGGGGAGCAAAAAATTATAAGCTAAGTGTCATTTTTTAAGGGGGAGATATAAGGTAGCTAAATTTCCTTTAGAAATGGGGAGAAAAATAATAGCTATCTTGTTATAAAAAAAAGGGGGAGGACATTACCTTTGTTAAAAGAAATTTATAGAAGAGCATGTTTTAAGGGGGAGTTATAGAAAATTTAAAATCAATCAAATCTTTTTGATAATGTCAAAAAGGGGGAGTATTTTTTTTTGCATTATTATTTATGATTTTGTCATCATCAAAAAGGGGGAGATTGTTGGTGCTAGAGCACCACGATCATTTGTTTTGATGATAACAAAACACGTGTTATTTAAAATTTGCACTTGAAGTCTTAGATTTCAGGTCTATTGCAAATGTAGACGTGAACAGACGGAGTTTGAGCTCGCATCCAGGATGGATTGGAGGAGCTTGATGGAAAACAGAGGAGATTCGCGAGGAGCGATATATTGAAGAAGGAAGGAGATGAAGAATAGGATAGATTTCCTTCTCTTGTACTCGTTGTATTTTTCGTTTCTTTTGTTGCTCTTTATTTCTGTTACTTAGATTCATGTTAAAGAGCCTCAAAGTACCCTAACAGTAGTCCTAGGAACACCGACACAACCCTAGGATACTTAGGTTTTCTCTAGAGAACTTAAAAAACCAATGTAAGGTTCAAACAGAGTTTCCAGACGTCTAATTCCCAAATCAGACGTCTGATAAATTGTTTTAAGACGTCTGACTGTAGATTCAGACGTCTGATAACATTTAGGCTGGACAAGTTAGTTCTGTCTGATGAAATCAGACGTTCAGACCATAGACCAGACATCTTAGGAGACGTCTGATGACTTTGCCAGATGTCCAATTAGTGGACCGTTGGCTCTCTTAGCAAACACTCGAGGATATGACCGTTAGAGCCTTTCCAGACGTCTGATAATTGACCGTTTTGCCTTGACTAACCCGAAAATCTCTTCTCAGAGATTTTCTAGCCGTTGCAAATCCTTTCCCACGAAAAAGTAGGTTTCCAGACATCCAGACATAGTGCCAGACGTCTTGTATGTCGTCTGATGGACTTGCACAAGAACCCTGTTTAGATCTGATTCAAGTCAGGAAGGAACCCGCACGAAATCAGACGTCTGACCTTGAAATCAGACGTCTTAAAGTGGTCTTCCAGACGTCTGATGCCAGAATTAGACGTCAAATTACCCTGTCAGTGCAATGATTGTTCCTGATTTCGGGCTGTTTCACTTGGGCTTTGTACCCAACGGCTATGGAAGCTTTTCTAAGCCTTCCAAAGCCTTCCTAAGGCCTCTATAAAAAGAGGGGAGTCTTTACACACCTAGATACACAAGACACACCTTGCAATACACTTTCAAACCATTTTGTTGATGGTTCCCTACTAGGAGGGGTGACGTAATAAAATTGCGGAATTGAATATATAAAGCAATATCACAAAATAAGCAATCACAAAATGTGCACAAGTAATTTTTAGGTGGAAACCCAAACCGGGTGAAAACCACCACATAACCCTCTCGAGTTAGGATTTTCCGATCAACCTAGTTGATCAAAATCCACTAAACCGAATCACTTAAAACGAGGGTGATTCAACCTCAATACAACCACGCTACAAGTACGAGGGTAGCATTCCTCAACCCCTTCTCTCCACGAGAAGGATTTTGTCCCACGAAGGAGATGGGAATTCGCAAAGCGAATACCCAAACAAATTACAAAGATAAAATAAAACAACAAACCTATAGAGCCAACAAAGTAATTTAAACCTAAGCTTCTATAGGATTTAGGAAACTCCCCTTTGCAAGGAGTGCGTCGACGATGACGCGGGTGCGTGAGCCACGCAACGGTGCAATGTGGCTCTCGTAGACAACGGCGGGAGAGCGGGTGCGTGAAGGGAATGATGCTCTCAAGATGTAGAACTTGAGCTTAGAGAGCAAGAGCTTCTTGGACACAAGAGAGTGGAAGTATGTTGCTTAAGTGTGTCTTGTGTTTTTCTAAGTGTATGTCTTGTGTGAAAAGGCTCCCCTCTATTTATAGAGGCCTTAGGAAGGCTTTGGAAGGCTTAAGAAAGGTTCTATAGCCGTTGGGTGCAAAGCCCAAGAGAATCAGGCCGAAATCAGGACAATGATTACATTTGACAAGGTTATCAGACGTCTAACTCTGGCATCAGACGTCTGGAAGGCCACTTGAAGACGTCTGATTCCAAGGTCAGACGTCTGATTCTATGCGGGTTTCTCCCTGACTTGAATCAGATCTAAACAGGGTTTTTGCGCATGTCCATCAGACGACATACAGGACGTCTGGCACTATGTCTGGACGTCTGGAAACCTACTTTTACTGTGGGAATTGATTTCCAAACGTTGCAACGGCTAGAAAATCTCTGAGAAGAGATTTTGGGTCAGCCGAGGCAAAACGGTCATTTATTAGACGTCTGGAAAGTCCTATGGACGTCTGATAAGGCTCTAACGGTCATAATCTTGAGTGTTTTCTAAGCCATCCAACGGTCCACTAATTGGACGTCTGGCAAAGTCATCAGACGTCTCCTAAGACGTCTGGTCTAAGGTCTGGACGTCTGATTTCATCAGACATAACTAACTATGTCCAGCCTAACAGTTATCAGACGTCTGAGACAACAGTCAGACGTCTTAAAATACTTTATCAGACGTCTGATTTGGGAATTAGACGTCTGGAAGTGTTGTTTGAACCTATATTGGTTTTCTAAGTATTCTACAGAAAACCTAAGTATCCTAGGGTTGTGCCGATGTTCCTAGGACTACTGTTAGGGTTCTTTGAGGCTCTTTAACATGAAATATCTAAGGAAATAAAGAGCAACAAAAGAAACAAAAAATACAACAAGTACAAAAGAAGGAAATCTATCCTATTCTTCATTTCCTTCCATTTTCAATCTTTCGCTCCACGCGAACCTCCTCTGTTTTCCGTCAAGCTCTTCCAATCCGTCCTGGATGCGAGCTCGAACTCCGTCTAAACACGTCCTCATTTGCAATTGACCTGAAATCTAGGACTCAAATTGCAAATGTTAAATAACACGTGTTTTGTTATCATCAAAACAAATGATCGTGGTGCTCTAGCACCAACAATCTCCCCCTTTTTGATGATGACAAAACCGTAAATAATAATGCATAAAAATCCTCCCCCTTTTTGACATTATCAAAAAGGTTTAATTGATTTTATATTTCCTATAAATCCCCCTTAAAACATGCTCTTCTATGAGTTTCTTTTGACAACGGTAATGTCCTCCCCTTTTTGTAACAATGCGATGCTATTATTTTTCTCCCCTTTTCTAAAGGAAATTTAGCTACCTTATATCTCCCCCTTAAAAATTGACAATTAGCTCATCCTTTTTTAACTCCCCCTATCTAAATGCTTATGATAAAAAGATAGGGTAAAGGGTTTTACCTCACCTACCATGGCCAATAAAATGGCCCGAATGGTGGTGGTGGATGCCACATCGGATGGGGCTCCCATCCGTAGCTTGGAGGCCCGGGCATTGGCGCCGGTCTCCAATCTGGTGGTCGACGTGCGGCGGGTCCGTCGTTTGTTCGCCGTCTCGTCGGTCTTCTTGTTCTCCTCCTTGGTCTACTCCTTGGTTCTCCCAATTCGAGTTGACCAGCCTTGAGCTTGTAGGTCCAGTCCCTTATGTTGTAATTATCCCTGAACCCTACAAAACAAGATTCTAATTCTTTTTTCGGTATCCAAGTGGGCTTGGATCCGGATTTGTTAGAAGGTCTCCTTGATGGAGATCCTTTCTCAACCTTAGGGCTATAAATATCATCTACTTTATTGATTAGTTTGTTAGAGTTTTCCCTAAGACATGCAATTTCTTTTTCTATAGTATTCATCTTAGCCTTTAAATCAGAAATTTCTAACTTAAGACTATCATTTTCCTCAATCAACTTATTATTTTCATTGATGAGGTTATGATTTTCTAATAACAGGTTATTATCCTTAGCACTAGTTTCTATGTCCTTAAGTTATTTTTCTAACCTATCATTTTCAGATTTAAGAAAACTAAGGTTCTTTTTAATACTTTTGTTTTCTATTTTAAGTGATTTACTAATCTCAAAAAGTTCATTAAATGCTTCTTGAAGATCGAGATTTACCTCGTTGTCGCTGTCGTCGCTTCCACTTTCGCTGTCGCTGTTGGTTCCTCTGGCCATGAAACCAAAGCAAGCGGTTTCTTCTTCTTCTTCTTCCTCCGAGCTTGTCTCCTCATGAGTGCCTTCCAACCTCCTCCATATCTCGTGGGCGGTGGTGCACTCTTGGATTTTCTCGAACTCTTCCGGACTCAACGCGCAATACATGGCATTCATTGCCTTTGCGTTGAGTGAAAGCTCTCGAATATGCTGCTGCGAGTATCCTCCCGCAGGTTTTTCTGGGATGTCGAAAGGCGTCTCGCATCTGGCCCAAACCGTGAAGTCGGTGGCTTGAAGCTAGGTCTTCATCTGCAACTTCCAGTAGGGGTGGTTGCTCCCGTCGAAGAACGGCGGACGGGTTGTGGACTGCCCCTCGGAGATCCTGATTGCTGATGTGCTTCCCTCCATTTGATCGCTTGCCGGGTTGTTACGCCGAAACAGCAAGACCTGCTCTGATACCAATTGATGGTTCCCTACTAGGAGGGGTGACGTAATAAAATTGCGGAATTGAATATATAAAGCAATATAACAAAATAAGCAATCACAAAATGTGCACAAGTAATTTTTAGGTGGAAACCCAAACCGGGTGAAAACCACCACCTAACTCTCTCGAGTTAGGATTTTCCGATCAACCTAGTTGATCAAAATCCACTAAACCGAATCACTTAAAGCGAGGGTGATTCAACCTCAATACAACCACGCTACAAGTACGAGGGTAGCGTTCCTCAACCCCTTCTCTCCACGAGAAGGATTTTGTCCCACGAAGGAGACGGGAATTCGCAAAGCGAATACTCAACCAAAAGACAAAGATAAAATAAAACAACAGGTCCTATAGAGCCAACAAAGTAATTAAGAACCTAGCTTCTATAGGAATAAGGAAACTCCCCTTTGCAAGGAGTGCGTCGAGGATGACGCGGGTGCGTGAGCCACGCAACGGCGCAATGTCGCTCTCGTGAACAACGGTGGGAGAGCGGGTGCGCGAAGACTTGATGCTCTCAAGAGAATGAAACTAGAGCTTGGAGAGCAAGGGCTTCTCTTAGACACAAAAGAGTGGAACTAAGTTGCTTAGGTGTGTCTCTTGTTTCTCTTAGTGTATGTCTTGTGTGAAAAGGCTCCCCTCTATTTATAGAGGCCTTAGGAAGGCTTTGGAAGGCTTAAGAAAGGTTCTATAGCCGTTGGGTGCAAAGCCCAAGAGAATCAGGCCGAAATCAGGACAATGATTACATTTGACAGGGTTATCAGACGTCTAACTCTGGCATCAGACGTCTGGAAGGCCACTTTAAGATGTCTGATTCCAAGGTCAGACGTCTGATTCTATGCGGGTTTCTCCCTGACTTGAATAAGATCTAAACAGGGTTTTTGCGCAAGTCCATCAGACGACATACAGGACGTCTGGCACTATGTCTGGACGTCTGGAAACCTACTTTTACTGTGGGAATTGATTTCCAAACGTTGCAACGGCTAGAAAATCTCTGAGAAGAGATTTTGGGTCAGCCGAGGCAAAACGGTCATTTATCAGACGTCTGGAAAGTCCTATGAACGTCTGATAAGGCTCTAACGGTCATAATCTTGAGTGTTTTCTAAGCCAGCCAACGGTCCACTAATTGGACGTCTGGCAAAGTCATCAGACGTCTCCTAAGACGTCTGGTCTAAGGTCTGGACGTCTGATTTCATCAGACATAACTAACTATGTCCAGCCTAACAGTTATCAGACGTTTGAGACAACAGTCAGACGTCTTAAAATACTTTATCAGACGTCTGATTTGGGAATTAGACGTCTGGAAGTGTTGTTTGAACCTATATTGGTTTTTTAAGTATTCTACAGAAAACCTAAGTATCCTAGGGTTGTGCCGATGTTCCTAGGACTACTGTTAGGGTTCTTTGAGGCTCTTTAACATGAAATATCTAAGGAAATAGAGAGCAACAAAAGAAACAAAAAATACAACAAGTACAAAAGAAGGAAATCTATCATATTCTTCATTTCCTTCCATCTTCAATCTTTCGCTCCACGTGAACCTCCTCTGTTTTCCGTCAAGCTCTTCCAATCCATCCTGGATGCGAGCTCGAACTCCGTCTAAACACGTCCTCATTTGCAATTGACCTGAAATCTAGGGCTCAAATTGCAAATGTTAAATAACACGTGTTTTGTTATCATCAAAACAAATGATCGTGGTGCTCTAGCACCAACATTTGTGTCTCTCTTGCTCTCCAAGCTCTAATTCTTCATCTAGAGAGCATCAAGCTTCGCGCACCCGCTCTCCCGCCGTAGTTCACGAGAGCGACGTTGCGCCGTCGTGTGGCACACGCATCCGCGTCGTAGACGCACTCCTTTCAAAGGGAAGCATCCTATTTCCTATAGAAGCTTAGGTTCAAAATTATTTTGTTGGCTCTATAGGATTACTTGTTTATCTTTGTTATTTGGTTGGGTATTCGCTTTGCGAATTCCCGTCTCCTTCGTGGGACAAAATCCTTGTGAAGAGAAGGGGTTGAGGAATGCTACCCTCTCACTTATAGTGTGGTTGTAATTGAGGTTGAATCACCCTCGTTTAAAGTGATTCGTTTAGTGGATTTTGATCAAATTGGTTGATCGGAAAATCCTAACTCGAGAGTGTTAGGTGGTGGTTTTCACCCGGTTTGGGTTTCCACCTAAAAATCTTTGTGCCTTTTGTGCGATTGTATTTTGTGAGATTGTTTATATTTATTTCCACAATTATTACGTCACCCCCTCCTGGTAGGAACGAAATCTACAGTATTTGTATACATGAATAGGTTAAACTGTTAGCCATTGCCTGTAATAAAGTTATGAGCTGCCTGTTAGAATATGGGCTGCTGAGATAAATGAACAGTTACCTGTGAAATCATTAGCTGCATGTATTAAATTGTGGAAACACGAGTTGCCTGTGTATAAACGAGAATTGAATTGTGAATGATGGAATCAGGATCGGAATAATGTGGTGAATATGAACATGAACCCTACGAGGAGTTAGGAGTAGAGCTCCTATGGTTAGATGGAAAATCTGGAATGTAGACGGGAAGTGCGCTAGCCCTTGAGTACGTGGCACCAAGGAGAGCGACTGTCCCCTTTTTGTGTAGAGCGGAGTTAGCCACCCTTGGGTTGGGACCCGAGGTTAGGATTAGCCACTCTACACCGACTTCTGTTGACCTTCGTGTACATGGTACCGAGGTGAGCTACTAGTGTAGGGAGGGAGCTAGCCACCCCATGGGACTCGAGGTTCAGCTAACCACCCTACACCGACTTGTTAGGCCCTCTGGGCAAACCGAGGTAGTCAGACGAGGGTGTGCGGACTGTGGAGGGGCGAAACCCCTGCTTAGTTCTGAGGGGCTGGACCCTTGTTTCTGAGAGGGTTAAGTCCTATACTGTTTCGTGCTGTACTTTGGGCGTACCCACTAGCGGAAATGACTGATCGCGTGTCAGTGCGGGGTAGCTACCCGTGCGCTTATCATGTGTTTCGTAGTCACCGCTACATCTTGACAGTGACCTCGGGGTGGTTGACTGGGTGTAGGACTACCACAGGGGACGTGATAACACCACGCAAGGGGGTGGTAATTAGGTTGAATATGGCCCATCTTTAGAATAAAAGGCACTACATAAAGTAGAATAGGAGCGTTGCATGCATCAAGTACCAAGATTGCTTATAAACCGTATTAATGGCCATTTGTGTAAAGTATTTGTCAAAGCAGGCCTCAGATGAGCAATCGGACCGCACAGATGGATTCAGGACGACGAACGGAGTCCAACGGACTCAAGATCAGCCAAATCCGACATCCGGAGCTCCCACAATGGGCCCAAGAAATCATGACTGTTGATCTGGAGATCAACGGCCCAGAACGCGCCACGTCGCCCCGCCCCCGCCGCTCTCTCGCCCTCAAGCCAGCCAAGAACGAATCTCGGTCGTTGATCTTCGATCTAACGGCCGAGATCCGCGCGCTCGCCCGCGGTCGCCGCGACAAAGCGCGGGCGTGGCGCAACGGTTAGCGCGCACGCCCACGTCGCAGCGACGCGCGTTCGAATCGCGCGGAGCGGAAATCAAGCGCGAGCGAAGGGTGCGGCGAAATTGAGCCGCCCGATCAGCAGCGGCGGTCAGGATTGCGCCATGCGGCGCGACGATAGCGCCCGAGCACCCACGCGCGTGCGCACGCCGGGCGGAAATGCGTACGCGCACGCGCGCCCGAAGCGCGATCTCAGCACGGGCGCGAGAGGATCTCAGCCGTCCGATCTCCGATCGGACGGCTCTCATTCATCATCCACGGATCGCGCTTGGAGAGAGAGAGAGGGGGCGGGCGGCTGACCAGCGGCAGAAGGCCTTCACCGACGTATCTGGAAGTGGTTTTAACGATGTTCTGGATGTCGCTAAAGCACATTCTTCTTTTAGGAAGCTCTTAACTCTATTTAAACCCCCTTCTACTACCATACAAGGCATCCTCTCCCACTTGCAACTACTCCACTCCTCTCCTAGCTAGTCTTAGGCACTCTTGTAATCGTCGGAGACGACAAGCCGCCGACGGAGCCTCCTCCACCGTCGTGGCTGCCTCGTCGCTCTCCACTCTCTCTCTACCTCTCTCTCTCTCTCTCTTTTAAGCTTTCATTTACTTTTGTTGAAGCATGTATTTAATATTGTAAACCATGAACTATGAATGCATGTTTAATGAAATTATTTTCCATTTAGTTGCCATTTTAATTTCTGTTTAAAGTGCATGATCAAAACCAAAAGCTTTCTAACCCTAAACTCTCTCTATCTCTCGCTTTTCAAAATCGTCTCTTTCGCAAGCAAAACTCCGCCTTTTTCGTGACAACAAGTGGTAAACAAAATCCGATTTCCACGCCTCCCTGAGATCGACACTCGGACTCACCTCTATTTACTTCTTTTAAAACCGACGTATCAAGTGCAACTATAACGACACCTCTTAACACACACGCACGAAGGCACGTCAGTTTTTGGCGCCGTTGCCGGGGAGGCAACGGATTTGTTTTATCACCTCCATTCCACACTCATTCTCACATCGTCTAATGCCCTATTTTCCTTTTTACTTGACGGTTGTAGGAATTCGGCGCATGGACGGCCCCTGGGTAGAACGGAGTAACCTATCTCTCATTGTTTGCTTGCGTGAAAAAGATAAAAAAAAAAAAATCATAAAAACTAAAAAAATTGGCGTGGTGAATGATTGCTTGACCCACATTCTTAACACATCACCCTACAAAAAAATGTACACTCTAATATGCTGGATAAATTCTTGGAGTGTTCTTTTCTCTTTCTCTTGAGTGGTGTTTGCGAAGCCACCGTGAGTTGACCTGGGCCGCACCACTCAACCCTAAAACTGACTCATCTAATAGAAGCTGCATGATCATTAGGATGAGTACACTAGGGTTTTAGAGCCTCTACAAAGTAAAAGGAAATCTACTTTCACTAAGTTGTGTGCAGAACTTGACGTGCCCACTGAAACTTGTTTGAAAATATTAAGACACGTCAACCCTAAAAAGTACTTAAGTAAGGATGAAACACTAAAAGACACTATATCTTAACAAATCCTTGCTTGAAAATCATGTTTTGCTAGAAGCACACACTCTGAAAGTGGAACATTAAGAGGCACCACCCCAATCAATGCCTCATCACATCACCCTAAGCACAAGCACTATCCTAGCCCATTAAAACTGAGTAGACGTGCCCTAGGCAGGACTGAGTTAAGTCTCAAAAGGTGAGGTTTTGTCTGCTAGGCACTTGGCTTTCATTCCCTTGGTAGAATCTGGTGACTAGGCTACGGGGCAGTGTCAAACGACCGTGGTTGTGGGGTCTATGGAACCGGAGGCGCAAGCCAAAGGAAGAACCTTCCCTGCAATCCCCTCGTAATCAACCTGGCCAGATTAGCCTTGAGAAGGGGAGTCCAGTGCTTACGGACTTAATCACCCTTTGTGAGATTTCTAGGTCTCCTAAGGAATACAGCATAAGGATTAGGCTTGCGTGCTTGATTGAAACACATTTCTCGCATCTGTCGCCCTCCGCATCCCCTCCTGTTCTTCTCTAGTGTATGCACGGGAGGCGCTCACTGCATCCCGAATTGTGTGTTTTGGGGCAGGAATCTAGGCGACGTAATTCTGTTGAAAACATGGCTGAACCTAGGGTAGATGAGGCTGAAGATCAACCCCCACCAGATGCTATGGCTGTCGTCCAGGCTCAAATCAATGCTAACCATTGGCTTCAGCAACAACAAATCCACACCATCATGCAAGCCATACAACTGTTACAGAACCTGCAAGAACAACCACCACCTTTCAATGACATACCAGGACAACCACCACTTGATTTACCACCATTTCAGGACCAGCCAAGACCCCTCCGTGATTTCTATAACCCTTCTGCCATTAGAGTCGAGCCACACCTTAGGATCCCCGAAGGGGGAGACGATTTTGAGCTAAAACCTAATGTATTAAGTCTAATCCAGAGCCACTTTCATGGAAGCTCAAATGAAGACCCCTTTCAGCACCTAGAAGATCTCGACCGCATAGCAAGAACAGTAAAACCTAGGAACATTAGCCTTGACATTGTTCTAATCAAGATGTTCCCTTTCTCATTAAGAGACAAGGCTTCTCATTGGCTTAGAACCCTAGGTAGACCCATCACCACCTGGGAGGAACTGAGGCATGCATTTTTAAAGAAATTCTTCCCCATAGGAAAGACCAATGCCCTCAGAAGAGCTATCACTACCTTCACACTCCAGGGTGGGGAACAATTTCATGAGGCGTGGGAAAGATTCAATGAACTTTTGAGGAAATGCCCACACCACGAAGTTCCAAGGTGGCAATTGGCCCAGATCTTCTACCACGGTCTGGATAGCAACCTACGGAACTTCGTCGATGCCTCATGCGGGGGAAACTTCCTAAACAAAGACGAGGAGAGCGCGTTTGAGCTCTTTGAGTCTATGAGCGAGAATTCGCTCAACAATGCCTCCATGAACCTGTTTAACAGGTCCAGTCAACCCCGGGGTGGGATTTATGAGGTGCAAGCAAATTCTGGAATGGTTGACATGGACATCATTGCCAAAAAGTTGGATCGAGTGGAATTGGTGGACAAGAAGATTGATGAGCTTCTAAACCAGACCAGGAACCCCTTGCAGACTTTCACCCTAGCAAAGGGAGCACATAATGTTGACCTGGTCCAACCCTTCACCCAACTAAACCTGGAACAACCCCCAACCATGTTCCAAGGAGGGACCTTTGCTCCCTCGACCCTTGATTACTCCCTTCTTCATCAACATCGGCTATTCTAGAAGATGTGCAAGTCGTCCAAGGATATGCAAAACCTGACCCTTTCTCCAACAGTTACAACACCGGCTGGCGTAATCACCCCAACTTTGGTTGGACAAACCAGAAACTACCGCAATTCCAAAACATCCCAGGCCAAACCAACAGCCACACTTGCCCCCTATCAGCAAGGACCACCAGTTAGACCCCAATATAACCAAAATAGGGCGGCCCCTCCCCCACAAAACCAAATGGACACCCTAATAAAGATGATGGCTGACATGAACCAAAAACATCAGGAAGAAATGGCCTTGGTAAAGGGACAGTTAAGCCAACTCTTGGACTGTAAACAGCAAGGATCTCTACCTTCCCAACCGCAACCAAACCCGCGAAACATAATTAACAGAGGCCCCAATTCGCAAGGGTTCCAAGGCAACCCCGGGCAGGCTCATATGGTCCAACCGGCCCCACAAACACCTCCTGGGTTTGGCGCTTCTTCATCTTCGTCTTCTCAAGGATCACCCCATGGCCCCAATGCCTCTGCGAATGCAGTGACCTTGAGAAGCGGCACCAAAACCCAGGATCCCAAATGGCCAACTCTCCCCGAGACTTTACCCGACTTAGAAGAAACACCAACCAAGGACCCAAACATGGAACAAATTCAGACACCCTACCCTGAGGCCTTGGAAACAATCAAGAGAAAAAAGAATACTGTGGAAACTGAGGAGCTGATGGAAATTTTTAAACAAGTACAAATTAATATTCCGCTTCTAGAAGCTGTCAAACACATCCCCGCTTACGCCAAGTTCTTAAAGGATGCCTGTACACCCAAGCGTAAGCCGAGACCTCAAGCACCTAGGAAGGTTGTACTCTCTGAGTAAGCCAGTTCCGTGATATCAAGCAACCTTCCACTCAAACGAACTGACCCAGGAGCACCCCTGATTTCCTGCAACATTGGGGACATGACATTTGATAGAGCGCTCCTGGACCTAGGTGCTTCTATCAACCTAATTCCCACAACCTTGTACCACCAATTTGGTTTTGGGGAGCTGGCACCAACCCCTGTCACCATCCAGCTGGCGGATAGATCAGTGAAAACCCCGAAGGGGGTTGTCAAGGACGTGATTGTACGGGTCAAGGACTTCTATTTCCCAGTCGACTTTTTGGTGCTCGACATGGAAGTCCCTGAAAAATTACAGAATGCACCCATAATCTTAGACAGACCTTTCTTAGCTACGGCTAAATCAAACACCGATTGCGACACGGGATGTATGGAAATCGCCTTCGGAGACAGGAAAATGCAATTGGATATCTTCCGGGCAACCAAGTCTTTTGATTGTGATTACATTGAGGAACATGATCCCGTGGAAACTTTAATCGAGGAATGCCTTACCCTCAGTTTTGTCTCAGACCACCAAACCCGTAGTTCTGACTCGTCACCATCATTACCTGTGGACCTCTGTAAGGCTGAGTATCATCACATGACACCATTTGAAGAAATCGATGTTGATCAACTACCGCCCTTTCCATTCCCATCGACTGTGGTCCCACCCGCACCTGAACTTAAACCATTGCCCGAGAATCTCAAGTACGTCTTCTTGGGACCTGGCCAGACCTTCCCAGTGATTATTAATTCCCATCTAACCAAGGATCAGGAACTAAGGTTGACTGCAACTCTTTCAGAACATCGGGCCGCCATTGGTTGGACCATCTCAGATCTAAGAGGAATTAGCCCCACCTATTGCACCCACAAGATTTACCTAGAAGATGGGGCCCGACCTTCCCGCCAGATGCAGAGACGGTTAAACCCTAACATGCGGGAGGTCGTTAAAAAAGAAATTATCAAGTGGCTCGACGCCGACATCATCTACCCTATCTCTGATAACCCCTGGGTGAGCCCCACTCAAGTGGTTCCAAAGAAGGCTGGGCTCACCGTTGTCACTAATGATCATGGCGAATCCATTCCCACCCGCACCACCACCGCATGGCGGGTGTGTATTGATTATAGGAAGCTTAATGAAGCCACTAAGAAGGACCACTTCCCCTTGCCATTCATTGACCAAATCCTTGAAAGATTGGCAGGGCAGAAGTATTTTTGCTTCCTGGATGGATATTCAGGATATAACCAAGTCGCAATTGCTCCGGAAGATCAGGAAAAGACCACATTCACTTGCCCGTATGGCACGTTTACATTCCGTCGAATGCCGTTTGGGTTATGCAACGCACCCGTGACCTTCCAGCGTTGCATGCTAGCCATTTTTTCAGAAATGGTGGGTGAATACTTGGAGGTCTTTATGGATGATTTCTCTGTATTCGGGAATTCATTCGACCATTGTTTGAGCAACTTGGAGAAAATCCTGAAACGATGTATTGAGGTTAACTTGGTGTTAAGTTGGGAAAAGAGCCATTTTATGGTTCAAGAAGGAATTGTCCTCGGACACATCATTTCGCATAGGGGCATCGAGGTAGATCGAGCTAAGGTTGATTTAATTTCCAAACTTCCTCCACCTAGTTCGGTCCGACAGATTCGCTCTTTCCTAGGACATGTTGGCTTCTACCGAAGGTTCATCAAAGACTTTTCCAAACTTTCCAAACCCTTGACCGACCTTCTAGCCAACGACGCCACTTTCCACATGTCTCCTGATTGCACCCAGGCTTATCATACCCTCCGGGACTTAGTCTCCACCGCACCTGTACTTCAACCCCCAGACTGGTCCCAGGATTTTGAGATTATGTGTGACGCATCAGATTTTGGCATAGGCGCTGTCCTGGGACAAAGGCAAGATAAGAAGCCCGTGGTGATCTACTACGCGAGCAAAACGTTGGACGAGGCCCAACGTAATTATACGGTCACAGAAAAGGAGTTGCTCGCTATAGTCTTTGGACTGGAAAAATTCCGATCATACTTGCTGGGATCCCACGTGACTATCTACACCGACCATTCAGCCATTCGGCACCTGTTGGCCAAAAAGGACGCAAAACCCAGGCTCATCAGATGGATCCTGCTTTTACAGGAATTTGACCTGGAAATCCGAGACAAGGCCGGATCGAAAAATGTGGTGGCTGACCACCTGTCAAGACTTCATCCAGACCACATTGGACCCTCCCTACCTCTATCTGATACCTTCCCTGATGAACACATCCTAGCCGTGCAAGACAAGAAAATGCCATGGTATGCTGACTATGTCAACTACCTGGTTATAGGACAAACCCCGCACAACTGGTCCAGACAGCAACGGGACAGGTTCTTGGCTGAGGCCAAGCACTATTTCTGGGATGATCCCATGCTGTTTTGCCTCTGTGCTGATCAGATCATCAGGAGGTGCCTCCCCGAAGACGAAGTTCAGAGTGTGCTTTCCTTTTTTCATGACCAAGCGTGTGGCAGCCATTTCTCTGGCAAGAAAACAGCTGCAAAAGTTTTGCAGTCTGGATTTTATTGGCCGTCCCTATTCAAGGATGCACACATCTTTGCCAAGACTTGCTCACGATGCCAAACACTAGGAACAATGACCAAAAAAGATATGATGCCCCTTCAGCCCATTTTGATTGTCGAAATTTTCGACGTTTGGGGTATCGATTTTATGGGCCCCTTTCCACCATCTAACGGCTTCGAGTATATCCTGGTCTCGGTAGACTATGTTTCCAAATGGATTGAAGCCGTCGCCACCCGACGATGCGATCACAAGACGGTCATGGACTTTGTAAAGAAGAACATCTTTTCCCGGTTTGGAATACCCAAGGCCATGATCAGTGATGGTGGAAGCCATTTTATCCATTCCCAGTTCCGTGCCCTACTTAGAAAATACGGGGTAAACCACCGCATTGCCACCCCGTATCATCCACAAACAAATGGGCAGACTGAGGTCTCAAACAGACAAATCAAGAACATTTTACAGAAGACTCTGAGACCTGACAGGAAAGACTGGTCCACACGACTTGATGATGCCCTGTGGGCATATAGGACCGCTTTTAAGACCCCGATAGGCATGTCACCTTATCGCTTGGTCTTTGGCAAAGCTTGCCATCTCCCTGTCGAATTGGAACACCGGGCTTACTGGGCTGTTAAGCAATGTAACATGGATCCCCAGTTAGCTGGTGCGCAAAGGACTCTTCAATTATCTGAGCTTGAAGAAATTCGTCGGGATGCCTTTGCAATAGTCGGCTATATAAGGAAAAAATGAAAGCCGCCCACGACCGACTCATTCATAGGAAAACCTTTGAGCCAAACCAACAAGTCTGGCTATTTGATGCACGCCTGAAACTCTTCCCAGGGAAACTTAGGTCCAAATGGACAGGACCATTTCGGGTGGTCAAGCCCTATTCCAATGGGGCAGTCGAAATCACCGATCTTAATACCGGGCACACCTTTACAGTCAATGGTCAAAGATTGAAGCATTTCCTGGCCCAGGTGCCCCCCAAGGAAAGTGTCACCCATGTTGAGGGCTGACACCAAGCACCGCTCAGCTGGAGGCATTAAACTCAGCGCTTCCTGGGAGGCAACCCAGCGGATTCAGACTGATCTGGTAGTTTACGTCACTCAGGTACTATCTTTTTGAACCCTTCTGCATCCATGCATCTGCCAATGAGGACATTGTCCAACTTAAGCATGGGGAGATGGTAAATTGCATAATCCTGAGCTTAATTAATCAGTCTGAATGAATAAATTAATTGATTAAAAAAAAAATTTGAATTTAGGAAGAAAAACTTAGGCATTAGAAAATTGTCAATAGTGGGAAATAATACAAAAAGAACTTAAACGCTTAGACTTTTCAGGCCTTCAGGCTTAATCAGCCCTAGTGTCCATTAAAATATGGATTTAGCGACGAATCCTTGCAACTTTAAGCTATTCTAATCCACCTAATAAATAAGGTAATAAGTATACGACTTATCAACTCACCCTCTAACTCAGGAAAACTTTGAGTCTAAGCATCTACACACATTTTTGCACAGACTCACTTCTTGGAGATTTTGACAGAAATTGGGTAGCTAATGAACTCTCTAGGGTGGTATGGCTGGCAAGTTGTCGTGGGTAACAGCCCATTAGCAGGTTGTCCAGAACCCAGCCACAGGCCATTTCTTTTTCACTGCCTCTAGGTACATTTGAGATTAGGGAAGCCACCTACGAAAAAAAAAAAAAAGAAAATAAACCACACTTCACCGCACAAGTATGGCTGGCAAGTGATCGTGGGTAACAGCCCATTGGTCGGTTGTCCAGAGCCCAGCTCAATAATTGCACAAAAAAAGACCAAAACACCTAAGGACGAAGCGGGGAAGTAGTACAAGCCGGGGAGATATACACTGGAAAATCCTTGTGTTGACCCCAAGTAAAATGAACGTAGGGAGAAAGCTACCAGTCGAACAAATACACCTTCAGGCAAAAATTTATTTTCTTTTCCGGACACCTAGAGGCGTAGAAACTCGAAGTCTGTCTCAATTACCGTTAAGTGAGTCTATCACAACATTCACACCAAGATGCTTAGCACTTAGGGTTTTGACCGAGTTTTGGGTGGGTTGGGTAGCCGTAAAAAGTTACCAACCCACATTGAATTCCGAAAATTCTAAAAAGACATATATAGATATATACGTATACATATGTATACAAAGCAAGGATTCGGGCGATTCGTATTTTGGAAGACACCCGGGCGCTGCTTAGTCTTTGTAGATTAAGATCTTCGTATATTTCCTCTTATTGACGAGTAACGAAGTGCCGAAGCAATTACTTCTTGAATTCTCCAAAGAAATAAAGGCTAGAATAAACCTTGCTAGGTACTATCAAGGAGTAAGCATAGGGGTATGATAACACCACGCAAGGGGGTGGTAATTAGGTTGAATATGGCCCATCTTTAGAATAAAAGGCACTACATAAAGTAGAATAGGAGCGTTGCATGCATCAAGTACCAAGATTGCTTATAAACCGTATTAATGGCCATTTGTGTAAAGTATTTGTCAAAGCGGGACTTAGATGAGCAATCGGACCGCACGGATGGATTCAGGATGACGAACGGAGTCCAACGGACTCAAGATCAGCCAAATCCGACATCCGGAGCTCCCACAATGGGCCCAAGAAAACATGACTGTTGATCTGGAGATCAACGGCCCAGAACGCGCCACGTCGCCCCTCCCCCGCCGCTCTCTCGCCCTCAAGCCAGCTAAGAACGAATCTCGGCCGTTGATCTTCGATCTAACGGCCGAGATCCGCGCGCTCGCCCGCGGTCGCCGCGACAAAGCGTGGGCGTGGCGCAACGGTTAGCGCGCACGCCCGCGTCGCAGCGACGCGCGTTCGAATCGCGCGGAGCAGAAATCAAGCGCGAGCGAAGGGCGCGGTGAAATTGACCCGCCCGATTAGCAGCGGGCGGTCAGGATTCCGCCACGCGGCGCGACGACTGCGCCCGAGTGCCCACGCGCGTGCGCACGCCGGGCGGAAACGCGCGCGCGCACGCGCGCCCGAAGCGCGATCTCAACACGGGCGCGGGAGGATCTCAGCCGTCCGATCTCCGATCGGACGGCTCTCATTCATCATCCACGGATCGCGCTTGGAGAGAGAGAGGGGGCGGGCGGCTGACCAGCGGCAGAAGGCCTTCACCGACGTATCTGGAAGCGGTTTTAACGATGTTCTGGATGTCGCTAAAGCACATTCTTCTTTTAGGAAGCCCTTAACTCTATTTAAACCCCCTTCTACTACCATTCAAGGCATCCTCTCCCACTTGCAACTACTCCACTCCTCTCCTAGCTAGTCTTAGGCACTCTTGTAATCGTCGGAGACGACGAATCACCGACGGAGCCTCCTCCACCGCCGTGGCTGCCTCGTCGCTCTCCACTCTCTCTCTACCTCTCTCTCTCTTTTAAGCTTTCATTTACTTTTGTTAAAGCATGTATTTAATATTGTAAACCATGAACTATGAATGCATGTTTAATGAAATTATTTTCCATTTAGTTGCCATTTTAATTTCTGTTTAAAGTGCATGATCAAAACCAAGAGCTTTCTAACCCTAAACTCTCTCTATCTCTCGCTTTTCAAAATCGTCTCTTTCGCAAGCAAAACTCCGCCTTTTTCGTGACAAGTGGTAAACAAAATCCGATTTCCACGCCTCCCTGAGATCGACACTCGGACTCACCTCCGTTTACTTCTTTTAAAACCGACGTATCAAGTGCAACTATAACGACACCTCTTAACACACACGCACGAAGGCACGTCAGGATGCTCCCGGCCAGAAGAGCACCACGTGTACCTTCTACTCTTCGAAAAAGACTACAATCAAGATCGTTTCTACAAGGAACATGCAAGATCAAGAAAATATGAAAGTTTGAGGAAATGGGGTGAAAAGGAAATGCATGTAAAATAACATAATTAGAAAAAAATAATTAAACATGTTACTTTTACTGCGTTAGATAGTATAGTTACCACTCTACTCAGCGTTCGCTGACTCTGTCCTTTTTCATAACACTATTCAGGTCCAGGAGTTGAGCAGCCCGAGCTTCTGGCTGCGGAGGGTACTGGGCCCAGTCGAGCTCAATTGTAGTTTCTGCACTCTTTGTTGTACCCCCTGTACTATTGTAGTGAGTTTTAGACTTTTAACTACTGTTGTTGTTACTGTTGCTTTTGTTTTCGTTGTTCCTGTTGTTGTGGTGGTATGTATTGGAATAACAGCTTTTACTTTCATTTACTGCTTGTACGTTTTTATTGCTTAGTTATATTACATATGTGAATGTGGTTTACTTTCCTACTTTTTAGTTATTTCTTGTTTGACGACTGGGTCTTGGGATTAGTCGAGGTAAGCCGATCTCGGGTCCTGTAGGGATTCTGGAACTGGATCATAACACAATCGATGCCCTTGGCGAGATCATATTTTCTCATTCCTATCAACATCAATATTTTACTTGCTCTTGAAACATCCCCAAAGGTATGAGGGATTAAGTTTGAATCATTTAAAGATACTATTGAATTTTGTTGCTTGTCGAACAAGTTAGATCATGTATGTTTAGTCATCATGGAAGTTTCAGAACTTTAAATTAGTGTTGTTTTCTTTGTAGGCATTTGATCATATAGTTATAAATTGTAATTAATCAAAGAAAATTTTATGTCAAGATATAGATCGGTAGCCTATTGATAGATAACTTGGTTTTGCACTTTTTATTCATAATGAATTATGTAAGAACATCTAAAATATATTAAACATGTATATAAATTCATTGAATGATTTGAAATATATATATTTCTAGCAAGGATATATGGACAATGCAACTTCTTTTGACGTATAGATTACATGTGATAAAGTTACATGATTTACTTTCTATAGTTTTCTTACAAATTACAAAAAATTTGTTACTCTAAGTCTAATTCGGTGAATTTTATATTTTGCTTCATTTTTAGTGGTATGCACAACTTTATTGCTATTGAAACGAAAAACAAGGAAATCGATAGTAGAGTATCTCATATATCCTAGATGTTTACAAATAAGATGATAAGTCACGCAATTACATCATTGGTTATATACATGGATATCGTTGTTTCATGAACTTTGATAATCAACTTTTTCTCTTTTCACGCACATGAGATGATAGTTTAATTATATAAATAGAATGTATTGAACATATGTCATCATGCTTGTTATTAATGCAATTAATATTTATTGGAAACTTCCTTGTTGGAATAAATGCTAGTGTGGACTTATCTTTATAATACCATTAGTAAAAGCTATATAAGTATGGCAATAGAATAAGTGGATGACTAAATGGATCAAAGTATAAATATTATACTAGTATGTAAATTAGATCAAGGTATGGTGTTAATTTATTTTATTATTAAGAGAAAATCTTATTAGTCATTACTATTGAATGTTAGTTTATTCGCATAAGCACTTTGACTAATTATATGACATCCCTTTAAATGTACTACTTGATAGCCAACGCGTTGCTGTGCTCAGAATAAATATGAATCAACAGCTAATTACTCACCCACCAACACCTCTTTTAGGGTAATCAAGTTGAAAAAAAATAAGTATCAATAATCTCCAACAATCAATTTTACTGAACTCCCTAAAATTTTCTCAAAAACTCTATCGAAATGAAAAAAGAGGAATTAGAAAAGAAGGAAAGAAAGAGACACAATATTAATGTACTCTTCAAATCTATCATATATATATTCTATTTACAAAAAGATAACAAAAGGGATAAATAAAAGAAATTAACTTATACAACTCCATCCGATTGTCCATTAATGAATTTTTTAAAAGACCTTATCAAAAGGATATATATAAATTATACTACAACAGCTCCAAAAAAGAAAATTAAGAAGGGCTCAAAATAGAGCTACACATTTTTATCCTCACGAAGATCTACTGAATTGAAGTATGGGAAATTAACCCAACAAAGACATAGATGGAAGGAGCAAAATCTTGTAGTGAAAGTTGATTTTTATGAAAAATTTACCAAATCTGATATTATAGCTTTCAAAATTTGATATACCAATGAATAAGTAGAAAGAAGATCAAAACTTGGAATATGCAATCATTATCATAAGAATCTACTAAAGCCAATCCAATCCCCTCCATTACAGGACCAATATGAAAGTTTCCCTTCGAATCAATTGAATAAACTTTTCTTGCTTTATTTTATTCTTTTTCTTTAAGGCAAATATTATTAATGAAATTCATAGAAAAGTAGGATTACACTGAAAAAGGGGGATTACCATCTTCACGATTGTTAGTGCACGAAAGCTTAAAACCATCATAACCATCATTCTAAACAACTTTTCTTACATGTAAAGCAATTCCTCTTTTGCAACCCAAGAATCCAGCAAGAAATAGACAACAATCAATCATGAAAAAAAGCAATTGCTCAAAGAAGATGTTATTCTCTAAGCTTTATTTCACATAAACAAAAGCAAATGAATAACAATACTGAAAAAAAGGAAAAAAATCAGATATTGGCTTTGAAAAATTACTGATCCACCGGGAAACTAAACCCAACATAAATATGTAGCTACAACATCCTTAATGTAACATTTTAATACCTGTCTCTTGCCAATGTGACAAATCAAGTCCCACATTACTGAAGATACCAATCTTTCACCTGGAAATTGATCATGATCATCCAACATCATTAGCAAGGCATTTACTATCATTTATAAAAAACAAAAACAAAGAACCTTTCCGTTTAAAATGACGAAAGTTGACATATAAAGAAAATACTTGGTCCAGTTTAAATTTCCAATAGAAAAGTTTCTAATGATGAATGAAAATCAAGTGCAGTGAAACTTAAGGTAATTCCAAGACAACCCCATGTTCAGCATAAGTCTGTAGCCATATCATTCTTAATGTAAATTTTTAAAACATGTCTCTTGCCAAAATTATAAATCAAGTCCCAGCAAGGCATTTTATTTCATAAAAAAAAACTAAATAACATACTTGGGCTAATCTAATTTTTTGATAGAAAAGTTTCCAATGGATTAATGAAAATCAAGTGAAACGGAACTTCAATGGTTATTTGAAAACATCATTCACTGCATGTTAAGAACTATACCTGCATTTTTGGGTGAGAGGTCATTCTCTTTTCTTGCCTTCGCTATGATCAATTTCCACCTTTCTCTGTCCATGGTCTTTACCTATTTCCCGAAGAAATAGGTGTGTTAGCGATGCTAACTTTTGTTCTTATTTAGTTTTATGTCCATTGGATTGCATAAATATCTCTGCATAGCATTTTTTCCGGACGCTACCATGAATAGTTTACAAAGAACATAGAAAACAAATGAAGGAGTTGTATCCATAAGATGTTTTGTTGGAAGATGTATTTGCAACATAAATTGAAATAAGAATAGCACCATGCAAGAAACACCAAGTGTAATTTTCTAGAAAAAAATGAGGTGCTTCATGTCTAGCTTTCCTCTCTTGGTTGTCCATCCTGAAGAAGGCTGCAAAAGAAGCACAAAAAGGGAAGGAATGCTGGAAGAAGGGGGTGGGGAGAGAGGTGAAGCGGGATATCACCTGAACCAAGTGAAGGAATTTCGTCAAACACCTTGCAGGCACTAGCCGATGCCTTAGCAAGAGAAATCGGTTAGTCTGCCAACGCTACTCAAGGGGGGGCCATGGTGGTGGATTCATCAGGCACCCACATCTCAGGAAAGCAACAATCAAACTCCTGCCATGATTATCTTCCAAGAACCTCAACACTTTCGAAACCACAATCTCCCTCCCAACTTTGCTATCACCCGAGAACCTCGGTAGCCTCTAAACCGCAACTTCCCTACGACAGAGGCCATCTTCCACGTGCCTCAGCGACCTTAGGACCCTCACTTCCTTCCCATCCAAAGAAGACATTGGGAAGGGAAATGGACCAGTCAACCGTGCTTGCAGCCGGTGGAGGAGAAAGGGAAGCGGGAGAAATCGACGATATCGACTGCCGAGGTGCCACTACCCACGACCACATCGCCATCGACCTCTTCATTGTTGATGATGGTAGCGCTGAGAGAGAGGGGATCGGAGATGACCAAGAGGTGAAGAAGAGGGTGGCACGATCGGTCGAAGAAAGCAGGCATGATCTTTACAATATTAACATCAAATACCATCGAATAATCCAGTTGCATCCACACTCAGCGCCACACGGTGTTTATTAGATATTATGGATATGGAAGTTAAGATCCCTATTTACCTAAGATATTTTTGTTATCTATTTATATTGAACTATATATGATTTAGGCATATAATTGATGAAGCTATCTTAATATTATTGTGAAATGTGTTAAGATCACTGTTGTGTTAAAAATCGTCGTGCTTAAAATAATGCGTTGAAGTATATAGATGAAAATCAATACGACATTCAAATTTATAAGCTAAAAAATAGATATGCGAGTCCAAGACCATTCACAGGAAGCAAATTTAGCAAATTAATCACTAATCACTAATCACAATTATCGAAAATAATAATGCAAGTAAATCAAAAGGATATGCAATATATGTCAGGAATGTATCTCAAAATATCAAGTATCAAAGTGCAAGAAGAATGACTAAAAATGGTGGTTTGAACTACCAAATTAACCCTACAATTAAGCTCTAATCAATATCTCAAATAATCCAACACTAACCACAACCAAATATCCATCGCAATATCAGAACCAAGGCAAAGCAGCCAAGTCAGACGTCAAGACTAAGGCTCAAACGCCTTAACTCAAAGGCGTTAGAAGAACTAAGGCAAAGCATCGCATAAGGCAAGCAGCAGAACTCAAATCAACTAAGTGCTGAGCAAGGAGGGGGGCAAGAATCTCGAGGCTACAGTGCAAAATCCACCCTTCCCCTCTCCTTAGATCTCTCTCTCAGACCCTGATGGACAGTAATCGGGCAATCGGATCCAGCCCAAACCCACATGGTGCAAACCACGGGCGAGGGTGTGCGTTAGCACGTGCGTAGGGGTGTGCGAGTCACGACACCCCTGTGTGTTCGGAGGCGAAGAGCTGATGCACCGAATAGCCTTTATGCGCTGTTGTGGAGTTTGTAATCCACGATGTGGGACTAACCCCACTGCCTTCTTCTTCACGTAAAGCAGCATAGCTGCAGCAGATGGCTTCCTCAAATTGAGGCTTCTTCCAGAGGCCTCTTTCGCAATTGCTGGTGTAGATAGCTTCACGAACTTAAGCCATTTCGAGCGAGGGCCGTAGCAGGTTGTATGAAGGCTAGAGAAACCTAGTCGACGTCGAGGCAAACGGAGGTGGCGTGGTGGTCCGGTGAACCCCTAAAAAGGAAAAGCACGGGATTTTCGCCCTAATCAGATAGCTCAGAGGTTTCACTGTAAGGCGAGGAAGACGAAGGTGGTGTCGGCGTGGTGTTTGGTGACTTAGGGCGGCCAGACGGTGTTAGGATGGAGGTGGCTGAGGGGTTTGTTCGACTGGGGGTTTAGGTGGTTGCCTCACTCAAAAAGGTTAAGGCATTTGAAGATGAGGGTGCAACGAAGCTTATGGTAGTAGTGGCGAGGTGTATGGTGGAGTATGGTGGCCAATCAAGCTTGTTGGAGCTTCACCAGCCATGGGAATGATGACGAGCGTGAAGGCGATACGATGCTCGAAAGTAGAATTTAAGTGGATTAGAGTGTTCAAGAGAGAGAGAAAAAAGTTTAGGAAGACTTAGGGAGAGAGAGAGAGACGGCACCATCCGGCGTTGACCGGTTGAACACGAAGAAGAGGATGAGGTCTGGTGAAGTGTCGGAGATGAAGAAGAGGTAGAAAACACTCCGCATCTTTGATCCCCAAATTTCCTCGCATTCGCCTGATCTCTATGGGCCGATTTAGGGCTCCTGAGGCGGTTCAATTGATTGGGAATCATCTCTAGGTCAATCCCTCCAAATTTGGAGGGATTTGGATCTGATTCGAGGGATAAATCCTCCCTTGAATCTCAACTATGGAGCTTTCACACCATCAATGGTGGAAGGGTCATTTTTGCAAGAAAGACGAGAAATTTAAGGACTAAATCGCAATAAAATTGAAACATGGGGGTCTAAATGTAAGAAATAGAGTTTTTAAGGGCTAAAATGTAAACTAGGTCAAGATAGACTCTGATTCGGTCCAAATTTTGGTGATAACCTAATTTGGATCCAAGAAATATAATGGTGAACTTGGATTTGAGTTTTTATCACATTTAACTGGAAAATTTGCATAGAAGCCCAAATCAGGGTAAATTTTCATTTGAGACTCTATTCTAGGTTAAAATGGGTTTAGATGTTCAAACCAAATGTATCAAACCTCTTAGAATATTTTTCTGTGAATTTTAGGAGATTAAGATTAATTTTATCCTGGTCATAACCTCTTCAATTTAAGTGGGTTTGATAATTAGGGTTTTGATATTGTTTCAGTTTTCAAAATGCGTGAAACCTTGTTTCATTTTGTGTTGACCCACTTTTAGACTTTTGTGCGCATTTGATCTTCAATTAACCCTTGAGTGACCTTGTGGTTATTCTGTATTTGCGATGTGCTGTTAAAATTGTAAAATTAACCATGATTTCCTATTTTCTTCTCAAATTCGAATGATGTGGAGTTGTGATCTTTAGATGATTAGGTAGGAGCTTTTATCATTCAAACCTGACTAAATGCGGCTATTTAGGGCCCATGATGGTGTTACCATCAATCACGAATTAAGATAAACAATATACTTCTGTTCCATATTGAATGAGTATGAATTCAAGACTAGTGAAAATGATAAGGCACTGACTCAAAGGAGTCTCGTGGGCCTTAAAAGGGGAAATGCCTTCCAGGGGCGTATGGTTCTATAACAAAAGATAAGCCCACCTCAGTTGTAGCTACACTAACATGTTATTGCTATTGTTTCATAGACTGCTTGTACCGACAATTAAGCTACCAAAGCCGCCTAATGATATGTGAACTAAGACAAAGCGCTCTATGCATGAAATGGTTTAATAAAGTAAACCATTTCCATAAAATTGTTATAAAATAAAATATGTGCACCAAAGCAAATGTCTCTATGCAATATAATTTAATCAAGTAAACCATTGCAATGAAATTGTTATGAAATGCAATATTTGCACTAAAGCAAATGTCTCTATACAATATAATTTAATAAAGCAAACCATTGTTATGAAATTATTATGGAAGGCCTACAATAAATCATTGAAAATAATATTGACATAGAAAAGCCTACGACATGTTTATGTGATGATTTACCTATGGAAATGATTGCGAAATCATTGATAAAGTTATGGAACATGTTTATGCATGCAACATGGTCAATGAAGCATTGTTTTGTAAAGAAAATAAAGTACAATTATTGAAATTTCTATGAGGAACAAGTTATGAATTTCATATATTTAATTAAACTTTTGAAGCGTATAAGTTTATAATATTGAAGAATTAAATGACTACAAGAATTAGGGTAATAATAGTGACTTATTGCTTGCATTATTATTAAAGAATTATTTTGGAAATGATATCCTTCACGTGACATGTGTTATCTTTTGCTTCATGAGAGTTTAAGAAAATAATTTAAAATAGTAGAAAGGGAAACGTAATTAGTGTAAAGCAACATTATGATTTACGTCTTTTGAATAATGGAAATTAAGTTCTCATGAGACATGGTATTATATATACTTGATGATGTACAGGTAGATATAGCAAGATATCTATTAGAATTATAATATTATATTATTTAAGTATATTAAAGGTTTTGAGTCATTAATTATTTTCATTAAATTTTGTTCCTATGATTACTGAGTTTCACAACTCATAGGTTTCTTTTGAAACCCTACAGAATTGACCACCATAGGTTCCTTGCAGGAAATCGGATTATTCTACGGTGTACTAGATCAACTACATGAATAGACATACGTGATCTTTGTCTAAATTTGTACTCACTGGAACTTTACTTTTGGCTATGGGTAGATGATTGTATGTAGCGCTCCATGTCGCATGACTCGATAAATATAGATGCCTTTGAAAAAAAAAAATCTGCGCAGACGTAGGTCATTACATGCAACTAATCCAAGCGCCTGACTCTGGTCGAGGCATTCACTTCGCCTATTTACTCCACGGCCTTGGGCTTGTGAGGGTGGCTTCCCAAAAGTGGTTTGAGGCCTCTGGCTCTAGGTTGGGTGGTTGTGTTGTCGTCTCCTTCGATGGATCCAACAATGTGATAGCGGTGTGTTACGACCCAACTAGGATTCGCTTGGAAACTGAGCTGGGTTGCATCCTTGTCCCAAGACCTAGTCATCCATTAAGCAATAACATAAAACAATAACATTTCCCACACATGCACCATAGCAATGATTTACTGACAGGAAGAAGTAAACTAAAAACCATGAGCTAGCATCTAAACTGAGAAGATAAACAAGGTTCACACCATAGCCATCACAATGACGATATAAGAGCAAGTGTAGAAAGTAAAAAGTTCCAAAGATAAGTACTCATTACTATCAGATAACACAACAAAAGCTAAGAAACTACGACTAGGCATGGCTAGGCCCAACTCGATCTGCAGCCGGCATAGCTGGCTGCTCAGTCCCCTTACTTGGGTGCAAGTAGAGTAGATGTCAACAAAAAGTTGAGTAGAGTGACAGAAGAAAATTTACTTGTGCAAGTATTTAATATAGGTAAGAAAAGCAAACATGACGCACGTCACGTCTGGTTCCCATTTATTTAATTTATTTGCATCGAGTTATTTAGTTTCCTTCGACTGGTAGCCCCAAGGTTGGATCACGTCTCCTTTCATTATGTATGTCCCCTATCGAGACAATCTCGTTGTGGTATCTCCATGATGTAGGGAGTGCACGTGGTGCTCTCCTGGCCGAGAGAGCACCCCGTGTTTGTCCTACACTCAGTCTACGACCCTGGGATCATGGTCGTGGCGTAACGGTGACTATGGTGCATGTGATAAATGCCTGGGGGGCTACCCCTCACTGGTATGCGGTCAGTCATTTCCACTAACAGGTATACACTAAAAAGCATGGCACATAATAGTACAGGGTTTGTACCCCTCAACTAGTCTGTGACCCTTGCCCGATTATGTCGATTAGCCCACATGGGTCCAACAGGAGTCAGTGCAGGAAGGTCATTCCTACCCCAGGTCCCCACCTGGGGAGCTTAAGTCTCTCCCTACACAACCGAGCAGTCAAGTCTCCTCGGTACGAATGCTTCGAGGGCCAACTCCTCCCCACACTAGTACTGGCACACTAGTATCCACTTGGCTAGTCGCGACCCCATGTTCACATTTTCATTTCATTATCAATCCCAAGGTTTTATTTCACATTTAAGATCATCTCTATTTTTTCCTTAAGGGTTCAAGAAAATCCTATAATTGATTTCTAACAATTTCAATATCGTTAATCCCGGTAATTCACATGACGCCATTAGCTAGTTCTTCCTTAGGGTTCAAATAGAAACCTTACTTGATTCTACACTTTTCAAGCATTTTGAGTTCATTATTGCATCAACACACCAACATCTAAGTTTGCCCTAAGGTTCGCGTAAGCTTCCTAGATGTTGCTAATAGCGAGGCTTCCATCTAGGGCAGTTGGAAGAGTGAAGACCACTCTACCTTGGGATTTCAGGAGTATTTGTTCTCGAAGGAAATATGTACCTAAAGTCATGTAAACTAGGGCATTTAATACCAACATAAAGAGTATAGAGGTAACCACTCTACCTCAACCCTCTGAGGTGCAAACGAGGCGTGGGTGGTTTGCCTGCTGCTTCGGTTGGTGATTGTTTAATTCTCAACATAGTTAATTAAGGTTATTAGTCTTAATTAATTACATAAAGAATGGACTTAGGTTAACTTGAATCATTAAATTGTTGTCGTTGATTATAATATAGGGTCAAGCTAACCTAACATTTTAGATTTAAATTCATTTAACTAGTTGAGTCCAGGTCCTTCATCGGGAGGTATAAACTTAATTTAATTCACCATTTTTATTCTAATGCATAATATTACTAATTACTTTATTAATTAAGTCTATAATTAAGTCATATGTTAAGCACATGAACAATTGCATATAAAATTGAACAATTAAAGCATGTAACTATTCCATTAATGCAAGAAAAGTACATGAATGATTGTACATTGAATAACTTGAAAAGAAACATTTATTACAAGTGTTACAAAATATAAGGCATAAAAGAATTCACAATATAGAATGAATTGAAGGTTCCCTACTACCAGGAGGGGTGACGTAATAATATGCGGAAATAAAATATAAAGCAATCTCACAAAAATCAATCGCACAATGTACACAGGTATTTTTAGGTGGAAACCCAAATCGGGTGAAAACCACCACCTAACCCTCTCGAGTTAGGATTTTCCGATCAACCAAGTTGATCAAAATCCACTAAACGAATCACTTTAAACGAGGGTGATTCAACCTCAGTACAACCACGCTACAAGTACGAGGGTAGCGTTCCTCAACCCCTTCTCTCCACGAGAAGGATTTTGTCCCACGAAGGAGACGAAAATTCGCAAAGCGAATACCCAACCAAAATACAAAGATAAAATAAAACAACAGTCCTATAGTGCCAACAAAATTAAACCTAGCTTCTATAGGAAATAGGAAACTCCCCTTTGCAAGGAGTGCGTCGACGATGACACGGTGCGTGTGCCACGCGATGGCGCTACGTCGCTCTCGTTAACAACGCCGGGAGAGCGGGTGCGCAACGGTTGATGCTCTCAAGAAAATGGAGCTTGAGCTTGGAGAGCAAGAGAGTCTTTTCTTTGGACACAAAAGGTTTGAAAGTGTATTGCAAGGTGTGTGTCTTAGTGTGTATATCTTGTGTGTCTAGGTGTGTAAAGGCTCCCCTCTATTTATAGAGGCCTTAGGAAGGTTTTGGAAGGCTTGGAAAAGCTTCCATAGCCGTTGGGTGCAAAGCCCAAGAGAATCAGGCTGAAATCAGGACAATGATTGCATTTGACAGGGTTATCAGACGTCTAACTCTGGCATCAGACGTCTGGAAGGCCACTTTAAGACGTCTGATTCCAAGGTTAGATGTCTGATTCTATGCGGGTTTGCAACGGCTAGAAAATCTCTGAGAAGAGATTTTGGGTCAGCCGAGGCAAAACGGTCATTTATCAGACGTCTTGTAAGTCCTATGGACGTCTGATAAGGCTCTAACGGTCATAATCTTGAGTGTTTTCTAAGCCAGCCAACGGTCCACTATCTGGACGTCTGTCAAGTCCATCAGACGTCCTCTAAGACGTCTGGACTAAGGTATGGACGTCTGATTTCATCAGACAGAAAACTAAGTCCAGCCTAACAGTTATCAGACGTCTGAAACAACAGTCAGACGTCTTAAAATACTTTATCAGACGTCTGATTTGGGAATTAGACGTCTGGAAAGTCTGTTTGAACCCTATATTGGTTTTCTAAGTATTCTACAGAAAACCTAAGTATCCTAGGGTTGTGCAAGTGTTCGTAGGACTACTGTTAGGGTTCTTTGAGGCTCTTTAACATGAAATATCTAAGGAAATAAAGAGCAACAAAAGAAATGAAAAATACAACAAGTACAAAAGAAGGAAATCTATCCTATTCTTCATGTCTTCCATCTTCAATCTTTCGCTCCACGCGAACCTCCTCTGTTTTCCGTCAAGCTCCTCCAATCCGTCCTGGATGCGAGCTCGAACTCCGTCTAAACACGTCCACATTTGCAATTGACCTGAAATCTAGGACTCAAATTGCAAATGTTAAATAACACGTGTTTTGTTATCATCAAAACAAATGATCGTGGTGCTCTAGCACCAACAATCTCCCCCTTTTTGATGATGACAAAACCGTAAATAATAATGCATAAAAATCCTCCCCCTTTTTGACATTATCAAAAAGGTTTAATTGATTTTACATTTCCTATAACTCCCCCTTAAAACATGCTCTTCTATGAGTTTCTTTTAACAAAGGTAATATCCTCCCCTTTTTTGTAACAATGCGATAGCTATTATTTTTCTCCCCCTTTCTAAAGGAAATTTAGCTACCTTACATCTCCCCCTTAAAAATTGACAATTAGCTCATCATTTTTCATTTTTTAACTCCCCCTATCTAAATGCTTATAACAAGATAGGGTTAAGAATTTTACCTCACCTACCATGGCCAATAAAATGGCCCGAATGGTGGTTGTGGATGCCACATCGGATGGGGCTCCCATCCGTACCTTGGAGGCCCGGGCATCGGCGCCGGTCTCCAATCTTATGGTCGACGTGCGGCGGGTCCGTCGTTTGTTCGCCGTCTCGTCGGTCATCTTAATCTCCTCCTTGGCCTACTCCTTGGTTCTCCCAACTTGAGTTGACCAGCCTTGAACTTGTAGGTCCAGTCCTTTATGTTGTAATTATCCCTGAACCCTACAAAATAAGATTCTAATTTTTTCTTCGGTATCCAAGTGAGCTTGGATCCGGATTTGTTAGAAGGTCTCCTTGATGGAGATCCTTTCTCAACCTTAGGGCTATAGAAATTATCTACTTTATTGATTAATTTGTTGGAGTTTTCCCTAAGACATGCGATTTCTTTTTCTATAATATCCATCTTAGTCTTTAAATCAGAAATTTCTATTTTTAGACTAACATTTTCCTCAATCAATTTATTATTTTCATTGATGAGGTCTTGATTTTCTAATAATAGGTTATTATCCTTAGGACTAGTTTCTATGTCCTTGAGTTGTTTTTCTAACCTCTCATTTTCATTTCTAAGAAAACTAAGGTTCTTTTTAATGCCTTTATTTTCTACCCTAAGTGATTTACTAATCTCAAAAAATTCATTAAATGCTTCTTGAAGATCGAGATTTACCTCGTTGTCGCTGTCGTCGCTTCTACTTTCGCTGTCGCTGTTGGTTCCTCTGGCCATGAAACCAAAGCAAGCGGTTTCTTCTTCTTCTTCTTCTTCTTCCTCCGAGCTTGTCTCATCATGAGTGCCTTCCAACCTCCTCCATATCTCGTGGGCGGTGGTGCACTCTTTGATTTTCTCGAATTCTTTCGGACTCAATGCGCAATACAGGGCATTCATTGCCTTTGCGTTGAGTGAAAGATCTTGAATCTGCAGCTGCGAGTAGCCTCCCGCAGGTTTTTTTGGGATGTCGAAAGGCGTCTCACATCTGGCCCAGACCGTGAAGTCGGTGGCTTGAAGCCAGGTCTTCATCCGCAACTTCCAGTAAGGGTAGTTGCTCCCGTCGAAGAAGGGCGGACGGGTTGTGGACTGCCCCTCAGAAATCCTACACGAGAAACTGCTTCCCTCCATCGATCTTCTTGCTTGGTTGTTACGCCGAAACAGCAAGACCTGCTCTGATACCAATTGAAGGTTCCCTACTACCAGGAGGGGTGACGTAATAATATGCGGAAATAAAATATAAAGCAATCTCACAAAAATCAATCGCACAATGTACACAGGTATTTTTAGGTGGAAACCCAAACCGGGTGAAAACCATCACCTAACCCTCTCGAGTTAGGATTTTCCGATCAACCAAGTTGATCAAAATCCACTAAACGAATCACTTTAAACGAGGGTGATTCAACCTCAGTACAACCACGCTACAAGTACGAGGGTAGCGTTCCTCAACCCCTTCTCTCCACGAGAAGGATTTTGTCCCACGAAGGAGACGAAAATTCGCAAAGCGAATACCCAACCAAAATACAAAGATAAAATAAAACAACAGTCCTATAGTGCCAACAAAATTAAACCTAGCTTCTATAGGAAATAGGAAACTCCCCTTTGCAAGGAGTGCGTCGACGATGACGCGGTGCGTGTGCCACGCGATGGCGCTACGTCACTCTCGTTAACAACGCCGGGAGAGCGGGTGCGCAACGGTTGATGCTCTCAAGAAAATGGAGCTTGAGCTTGGAGAGCAAGAGAGTCTTTTCTTTGGACACAAAAGGTTTGAAAGTGTATTGCAAGGTGTGTGTCTTAGTGTGTATATCTTGTGTGTCTAGGTGTGTAAAGGCTCCCCTCTATTTATAGAGGCCTTAGGAAGGTTTTGGAAGGCTTGGAAAAGCTTCCATAGCCGTTGGGTGCAAAGCCCAAGAGAATCAGGCCGAAATCAGGACAATGATTGCATTTGACAGGGTTATCAGACGTCTAACTCTGGCATCAGACGTCTGGAAGGCCACTTTAAGACGTCTGATTCCAAGGTTAGATGTCTGATTCTATGCGGGTTTCTCCCTGACTTGAATCAGATCTAAACAGGGTTTTTGTGCAAGTCCATCAGACGACATACAGGACATCTGGAACTATGTCTGGACGTCTGGAAACCTACTTTTACTGTGGGAATTGATTTCCAAACATTGCAACGGCTAGAAAATCTCTGAGAAGAGATTTTGGGTCAGCCGAGGCAAAACGGTCATTTATCAGACGTCTTGTAAGTCCTATGGACGTCTGATAAGGCTCTAACGGTCATAATCTTGAGTGTTTTCTAAGCCAGCCAACGGTCCACTATCTGGACGTCTGTCAAGTCCATCAGACGTCCTCTAAGACGTCTGGACTAAGGTATGGACGTCTGATTTCATCAGACAGAAAACTAAGTCCAGCCTAACAGTTATCAGACGTCTGAAACAACAGTCAGACGTCTTAAAATACTTTATCAGACGTCTGATTTGGGAATTAGACGTCTGGAAAGTCTGTTTGAACCCTATATTGGTTTTCTAAGTATTCTACAGAAAACCTAAGTATCCTAGGGTTGTGCAAGTGTTCGTAGGACTACTGTTAGGGTTCTTTGAGGCTCTTTAACATGAAATATCTAAGGAAATAAAGAGCAACAAAAGAAATGAAAAATACAACAAGTACAAAAGAAGGAAATCTATCCTATTCTTCATGTCTTCCATCTTCAATCTTTCGCTCCACGCGAACCTCCTCTGTTTTCCGTCAAGCTCCTCCAATCCGTCCTAGATGCGAGCTCGAACTCCGTCTAAACACGTCCACATTTGCAATTGACCTGAAATCTAGGACTCAAATTGCAAATGTTAAATAACACGTGTTTTGTTATCATCAAAACAAATGATCGTGGTGCTCTAGCACCAACATGAATGCCTTGTATACATGAGAAGCTTAAACACTTAATCTTTAAATCAACCTTCAGCCTTCTCTTTTTTCTTTCTTTCTCTCATCAGACGTCTCCTTAGATGATTAGATGACTTAAATGTAGATATCAGACTTCTAATTAATCTAGAAGATGTCTCTTTATCTTCTTTAATTACTCATCTATCTCTTTCTTCACTCTTGTCTCTTATCTTAAATTCTCTTCTTTCTCTTTAATCCAAGCTAACATTTAAGCTCTTAGCTTATGCATCTCTCTCTCCCAACTCTTAATCTTTCCCTCTTCTCTTCTCTCTTTAATTCACCATGCACACCTCTCCACACTTAGTCATTTTTAATCCCTTAACTCACGTTTCTATCACTTAAACCAAAATTAATTAATGGGCAGACCGAACCCTTTTAAAGGATACACAATCCACGAGGACTGGATCAACCCTACTCAAGGTCGAATCCTAGTTAATTTAGGTGTGGATTTTAGCCAATTTATTTCACACAATAATGGGCCCGTTCCAGGCTCAAGAAGCTCACGCCCACCTAGGCCCATGCGCACACAAGCACACACACGCACATACGCACGTGCATGCATACGCTTCAATGGTCATGATGGTCAGAAGGATTTGTGCACCTAGCACCTGACAACTGAAGTGCTAGGTGCACAAAAGCATTTTATACCAATGCGGGTAGTCATCACCTTCTGAGGTGGGACCATTCTCGGCGGATTCTCCTTCACTGCTGCATTCACAAGCCAGATCTTTGAGTGATGATTCCGATTGACTCCATGGACCAAATTGAGCAAGCAAGGGCTTGATTAAAAGTTGATGATCTCAATTACATGATTTCAGTACCAATTTGGTGTTTGGATGACAATTGGTTCATGGATTCTAAAGATGAAAGGGCACTGATGCCAAGGATTAATGTGTTGTAGAGAGTATGAAATCCAAGTCTGTTGACCAGCAAATCAAATACGCTCTCGATTGAGAGTTCAGAAGAGTTCAAGAGATGATTCTGCATGGTTTTAAGAAGAGTAGGGGTTTAGAAAACCTCAAGAAAGGTCAGAAGCTTTAGAGCTTCGATTCTCAAGTGTAGATCACTAATTTCAAAGGTGAATTAGTCCAACAAGTAGTTCAAATCCTTATTTAACAATCCAGATCAACTTAAAATGTCAAATGGAATAGATTTGGGTGGAAATTGGATCCAAATCTCTACAATAGCTCCTAGAACAACTTGAGTTCTAGTTTGAACCCAAACTGGACAAAAGCTGGAATCTTCACAATAACTCCATAAAACTAATTCAAATCAGTTCTAAACAATTTTGAATCAAATTAAGAACTTAACCAATCCTTTAAAATAGAGAATTAGACCTGAATTCTTCAAGAACAACTCTCAATTGACCATATAAGCTCAAGAGTTGACTTTCTAAATCAGTGCTTACAAATTCAAATTAAAAGTCTGATTAGACTTAAATCAATCCTAAGAATCTATTCAGCACCTCAAAACCAGGTTTTGAGAGCTCCTACAGTGTGTTCAGGTTTCGCCGCCTGAGTTCTAAGGTGTGCCTGTTCAACAGATCAATCCATAGTATATCAGACTTAATCGACACTTAGAATAGAATCTAAATGTCTTTCTCATGCTTCAAAATCAAAAAGCCAGGCTCTAATCCTCATCAGATACATCTCTCCAACTACGTCAGAGTTGGAGAAGACAACGATCAAAAGTGGATATCAACATTAAAACACAAATCCAATAGGTGGATTCTATTCCTCTAATCCAAATGAGACGATCTGGAGCTTCTCATCTTGTTCTGAAGACTGAGGCTCAAAATGAGTTCACCGGAGCTCGCCAGAGAACCTCCATGAAACACATACTGGAGAGTGAGCATTCGTTGAGAGCTTCTCATCTTGTTCTGAAGATTGAGGCTCAATGTGAACACTGATTTATCATACTGGAGAGTGATTCTCCATGAAACTCGTTGAGAGATGATTCAAAAGGTTCCTAAGGTTGCAAAGAACCTCAAAAACACATCAATTGAGTCAATTAATAATTAGAAACACAGATTGAGAGATAAATCTTCAAGAATCAAACTTAAGTTCACATGAACTCAAGGATAAAAATCTCACTCAATTAAGTGAGGGGAAAGGTTTGGGAAGTGATGCGATGGTGTTTGTATGTATGATTAGATGGAATCACTCCTCTGAGTTCGCCATGGACAACAAGCTCAGAGGTTGATAAGAGATTTGGGCATTTTTAATATAGTGAATTATAGGTCAAATTAAAGAGTGGAGCAGGGCCTTGATGTTGTGAATAGGTGATGAAGGGCCTCTAATGAGCATGAAATAGATCTGGGACCTCCGCCATAGACAACGAAAATCCTCAGTTGTGTGTGAGGTGAATAAATGTTTAGGTGAATAATTGAAGAGGGGAGAAAGTGGAGAATGATCATGAGTAGTTGAGGAAGATGATTAGATGATCCATAAGGTGAATGAAGGTCCAATGAGCTTTAACTGGCTCACTGGAGCTGTGGAAGACGACATGAAAACTAATCTTAACACTAGGATAACTACCTAACTAACTACGCTAAACTAATCTACGCTAAAAACTAAGCTAGATACAAGTTACCTGGACGAAGGAGATGAGAACTCCGTCGATGGTGCGTAACGGAGGAAGAACTCCAACGAAGTCGAAGAAAACTCCGGCGAGGTTTGAAGCGAAGTAGAGAGGAAGATGAGGTGCACAGATGCCCTATCATGACTCCTTAGAAGACGAGTAGTTGAGAAGAGTCAAGTTCCTTGGTCGCTGACTCATCAATAATCATAAGAAAGCACTATTGTTGGATTTTTATCCCCGACAACGGCACCAAAAATATGATTGTCGACTACCGGTTCTTACTAAGAAAGGGTTTTAAAATGTCGTTGTTATAGCATATGTCACGAATACAAACCGTTGTCGTGTCAATTTTATTTATATACTTAATTTTTACTGGTTTATTCCAAGTTGTTCACTAGGAAGTAATTATTGATATACAACACTCTCTAAGTCCAAAAACATTCTTTTAATTCCAAAAAGATTGATTTTTATATACAAGGATGAATAAATGAATCAAAGAATGAATCAATTATATACAAAAGAATGAATTAGAAATAATTACAATGCTTAAACATAGTTATATACAAAATAAGTGATAATATTTACTATACTAACTTAACTTAACTTACTAATATTTATAGTAACATATAATATATTTACAACAACGTATAAAAATGTTACTAAAACCTTAGAAAAACTATATACATAAGCTACGGTAAAAACTAATATCTATACTAACATATAATACTATGTACAGTGTCAAATATATCTATCACTAAAGCTATATTTTATTTATACACATAATAGCTTAAACAATACTACTATACTTATATACGTGTTTTTTACATATATACTATATATATACAATATATATCTATTTATATTTACTATATAGTTTTATACATACAGATGCACACATACATATATACGCACACTACACAACCCAACACGCAGACAACACAAGCAAGGCACACAGAGCTAACACTTAGCCAACTTCAGTCTCTTCTCTTTAGACCAATTCTCAACCAATTCAAACTAGTTTTTGATCCAAAATTGGGTTTAATTGGCAAGAAGCCTTTTCAAGGGATACATAGTATCCACTAGGTGGTACTAGACCTCTATTAGGGTCACCCTAATTATAATAAGGTGCATTTTACCTGATTAATAGCTCGTTACTAGGCCTAATTATACCCATGCACAGTGCACGGCCCCCGACTCATGCACCGCACCCAAATATCTCATGCCAATGCTCAACTCATGTTCAAAGGGGGAATAAGTTAATGTGTATGCGCATGTGATCGGGCACCCAGCACCCCTGAAGGCTACATAGGCCGAAAGACAAAACATATATATGGCGTGTCGTCTGCTCTCACGTTTACAATGTGGCACCGTTTAGGTACTCCTCAGCGTTGCCATGTGCACAAGACTGCACATATTTGATTACTTTAGCCCTCGATTTGAGGGCCCAATTGTGCTCTTATTTTAAATTAAAATATATGGTTGTAAAGCCCTTATATAAGGCTACATAATTATGTAGTTTATTTACAAAAATAATTAATTTTACTATATAAATTAGCTCTTCTAAAAAAAAACTATATAAATAAATTAGCTAAAGTTTACAAATTATACACATTGATTTATATGTTTATTTCTTAATTAACATATAAATTACTTAAATAATGATATAATTGACATTGGATAGTGTTAATATACATATTAAATTATTTAATACATATTTTTATGATATTTTACAAGTTTTATTTTAATTTATATACATTTAAATATCATTTTTAGAGTATTTTACATATAAATTAGGTATAAATTATATAATAAAGTATAAATATAGTTAAATTACTTTAAAATACTTAAAATATTATAGTACAAATATACAATATAAATTATTTCAATAATAACTTAATTTACTAATTTATTTTATTTTAAGTTAGAAAACTACTTCATAACTTATTAAACTAATTATTTGTTGCACATATATAATTAAATTAATTTGTAGGTATTCTAGTGTGCATAACAAGTATATAAATATGTATGTACAATATTACTGATAAATAAGTTTATTTATTGGGGTTTATATAATTATATAGCTTAGAGTACATATAAGAAAATTAAATTAATAGATAATTATATAATAAAATTATATATATAATAATTTACTATAAATACTTAATTTATAATGTAGAGTACATTTATAATATATATATACAGTTTATATACATATTATACACTATTTACATATATAGCTTAGTATATAGCTTATATATACATGTATTTACATAGTATACATAATGTTTCTGTGTATTTTTCGAGTTTTTCTGATTTTTATGGGTTTTATATGTATAATAGAGATAGGGAATGAGAGAGAAAGAGAGAGATGAGAAGAATAGAGTGCTTTTGGATTTTTTGAGGTTTGAGTTCTTTTATTGTGTTTTAAGGTATACTGAACCGTCGGCCGATATATTCTATCAAATTGGAGGTTCAGATGACCTTCAAACTTTTCATATACTTAAAAATATACTTATTCTTGCTTGCTACACGTTTATTTTTTTTGATATTTTTATAATGTTTTTATTTATTTACAAAGTAAAAGTGTTTCAAAGATAACCTAAGGCACTAGAATGCGGTTTGATGGCTGAAATAGCAGTGAAAACACCCAGAATGAATCAACACATCAAGTAGAAGGTACTCAGGCAAATAAGCATGAAATTCAATATGGTTTCATCAAATTTCCTAAGTTTGGGCAGATTTACACATTTATAGTCGACAAAAGGAGTTTAAAACCAAATTACAAGCCAATTCCATAAAATCTAAAGACAATTAACCATACATGAAAGCTTGTACATGTTAAATACACATTGTGACACATGTCAGCTCCGTAAATCTCTTAAATCCAGCTGCTACCCACTCATTTTAGTCCACAGCAGTAACACAGTGTTATAGCAGCAGCTACAACACAGTAGTAACACAGTAGCTTGGACAACTGCTAAGATCGAGCAACTGCTACTATCAATAGCTTTGATTCCTTTAACCAGACGTCTTAACATCAATTTCAAAGGCTGCTGTGCAGGAAAATCCTTAATTCCAGCAAATCTGATCATCAAATTCAGTATAAAAACATCCAAGATCAGACTTGGTAGAGTCTGATCTTAGATCTTTAACATCCAAATCAGATAGTAATTCTCATTCCAAAACTCTTTGAAATCAGAAAAGAAGATTTGAAATCAATGTTCATAAAAATAAGATTGCAAACCCTTTGAAACCATTTCAAATCTTCTTCCAAAAATCCTTTAAAATCCCAATCACAACCTCCAATACAAAATCATGAAAGTGGATATATGGAGGGTAAAATGTCTCCCCAATTGGGATTTTGCTTTGGGTCTTCTAGTAATCTCTCCACTTAATCTCCTTGAACACCATTGATGGATGTTCAAGGTGATTTGGTGGATTGATCGAGATCTGTTGGGTCCTTGTTCTATCTCAAATCAAGGAGGCTGATTCTCCTTGATAGAACTCTCCAACATAGGGTTGAAATTAAATATATGCTCATCCACAATTTAAAACAAAACTCAAACACATTGGAATCCTTTCATACACCTAAATCAAGCCCTTAAATTCTCAAAAAGCTCAATTAAATCAGTTAAAACCTAAAATGAATTCAAATCAATGATTTGAATAATTAAAACCATTTTCAAGCAAAATCAAGCCAATTGAGTTGGTGAACAAGATCGGAGGGTCTTTTTGGAGTTGTGAATTGAATGGGAGACCCCCCCAATGTGATTTTGGCGCTAATTTCATATCTGAGAAACAAGGTTCTCAGGTCTGAAATTAAACCTTAATGAATGGGTGATTTGCAAAATCAAAATTGAGGGAAGAAGAAAGCGATAAAATGGAATGTAAGGGGAGATTAATGGCGATGATGATGTGCATGGAGGTCTCTCTAATTTGAATTGATCAAATAGAAGCGAATTGTAGCTAATTTACCCTACTCCTATTCTAATCTAACAATCAATTAACTAGAAAGCAGTAAAACTATGCTAATTCTACTCCTAGAAAGCATGTAAATCTATCTAATGGGAAGCAGGAAGTGTCCAAGGTCACTCGTCCTTGGATGATGACGACAAAAGGGGAGAAGACCCATCAGCTGACAAAGGTCATGTCCAAGAGACAGCGACTGGCGACTAGAGGTGATTGAAAGGGGGAGGAAAGCTTGTGCTGTCACTGCAAACCGATGAAATTGAGGTGAGGGGAGTTAAGGGTGTGGAAGAATGGGACCACTCAAAGGGAGAGGGTGATCCCAGTGTGCGCGCGAGCTGAGGGAGTGCTTAAGTAGAGTGATTAGTGGATCAAGTCACCCCGTAGTGGGATTAAACAATTAGGTCAGGGATGGTAAGGATGAGAGGAGAGGGTGTGCGAAATTTTCAAGTCAAATCATGGTCGCTAGATGGGATCTGTGGGTAGAGGTGAAGCCAAGCGATGAATCACGTGAAACTTTGATTGGAGAAGAGCCACAGATCAAGAGGATGGAAGATTAAATGGCTGGGATTTCACCTGTTCTTCGTGTGAACAGTGCACCAAGAGGTGCACCGTTCCCAGCATCTAATGGTGTAATTGCAGACAAAGCCCTCAAGTGAAATGGTGTAAACTTTGCCTTAAGTCCCATAAGTGGAATAGAAGCATGTTAGAGCAGTCCCTGAAGTGTTACAATTAGGTCCCTACGGCCTACAAATGGGTCCTTAGAGGTTTTATAATGAATGAATTGTTATGAACAAAGGACCTAAATGTGAATCTCCAAATGCAAGGTCCTCTTGATGTCCAAATGCTACCAAGTTTTTCGTGAAGCTTAATTGAACATATTAGAAGTTAATTTCAGTTTTTATTTGAAGTTTTGAGCTCATTTGTGTGTTCAATTTGCAATTGGATCAACATTTTGTATTTATTAATAGAATATCTCAATAAATGACCTAATTATGCATTTTTAACACAGATTTGGTGTTTTAGGTCTTTCTGCTGATTCTCACACTTAACCCTTTCTTTGTGTTAATTTGGTATTGTTTAACGTAGTTTCTAACTTAACTTTGGCATTTTAGCTGTGATAAATCACACCTCATCACTCCTCCGGTGGAAGTGCTCCGAGGAAGGGGAAAAAGGTCATCGGAAAGAAGAATAGCCTATTGAATGACCACGGTGAGGGAAAGGGGGTAGGGAGTCACTCCCTGGGAATCGGAGGTCCTATGGGGTATTTATAGGTGGCGGCTAGGGTCAGGGGGGTTGTATCGAGACAAAATAGCGTTTAGGTTCATTGTAACCCCCGACGTCATTTCCGACGTCGATGAGGTTAAACACCTAATCTAAATAGGATTTCTGAGTGATCCAAGCTGTCGAATATGGAGGACGTGAGCACAATGTCAGTGGCAATAGCGGTGGCTAACTGACATCAGATGATCGATCATCGGTGGGTATGGACACTAGCATCTCTCAACCGTCCACGGCTGAAGATGAAGGTGAAGAAGATGATAAAAAAGATGTGTACAGGGGTTTAAATGTAATAAAAGGATCAGATTGAAAATAAAAAGGACTCAATTAAAATGAAAGTTAAGCACCTAAACGTAAATAGTGACTTTTTAGGCTTATTTTAATTTATTTTTAAAATTTTATATATTAATATAAATTAGGTAAATATTATATTTATGCTTTGAAATTATATTTTTTCCCTTTTTAGCTATATTCATTTAAATGATATAATTAAATAGGTTAATTAAGTACTTAGGTCTTTAAGTTAATTAAGTTAAATTAAATACTTTTTATATATCCAATTATTATTATTTTGAGTCCTAATTATTAATTAAATTATTATTAAGATTAATTATTATTTAATTTTACATCTTTAACTTATTTTGCAAGTCCTTGGTATTTTTACCCTTATAGTATAATTAATCATGTATTTAATGTATTCTTAGGTAAATAGCTAAGGGAACTAGCTAATTAATGATAATTAGGAGCCATGATGAGTCTCACATCAATTGGCGTTAGGCCATCCTAGGGGGGTGTTTAACGCGGCGAAATCGAGTTTAAAATAAAGCATTTTAATATAGGCGAAATTACTTTGAAAACAAATACAATTTTTATTACTCGAAAAAGTTCCGAGGTCGAACACAGGGAGCAATATGGGATTTAAAAATCAAGATCACAACTCAAACTAAAAGAATTTGCAATAATATCAGTATCAATGTGCAAAAAGATAGAAGTAAAATGGTGATTTAGATCACCAAATACTCCTACAATATCAACTAAGGAACTCAATGTATATGTATGAAATGAAAGCTCAGATCTGTTGTCTGATTTGGAAATCAGACAACTTAAAGTGATTCTCTTCTTTGTCTTCTTTTCTTCTTCCTTCTCTGACTCTTCCTTTCTTCTGTAGCTTCTTCTCTTTCTTCAGCTACGGCTTCTTCTTTCTCTTCTTTTTCTCAGGCCTTCACTTCTTCTTTCTCTCCTTTCTTAGGCCTTCACTTCTTCTTTTCTTCGTCCTTCTCTGTCTTTCCTCTTTAGAATCCAGCTAAGTGTCAGCCAAAGTTCCCTATAGCAAAACCCTCCCCCTACCCGCATGGTGGTTCCACTTCGTTGGTCTAGTTATTTATTACAGTCGTTGTGGTATATAACAAAGCGATTACCAGTTTAATACAAAAATCTTTTTACTCGGAACAAGTTTCCTGAGGTCGAACTCAGGGAGCAACTATAATCCTAGAAGCATAAAGGTTCACAATTTTGTTACAATAATAAGAGAGAGAGAGAGAGAGAGAGAGCAAAAGTTCTATTTTTTGTTGGCTTCTTCTTCTTCTCTCTTCCTCTTCTCTTTTCTTCTCTTGCAGCTGATTCTTCTCTTCCTTCAATCTGCCTTGCCTTCTTCTCTCTTCTTTTCTTTCTGCGGCTGTGGTGACCCTTTCTCTTTTTCCTTTCTTCCTCTCTGATTTGCTTCTTTTCTTCCTTGCGGCTGTAGAGCTTCTGCCTTCTCTCTCTTTCAGCTGCTAGGTCTTCCTTTCTTCTTCCTTCTTTTCTTCTTCTGCTCTGGCCGTTCCTCTTTCTTCTTCAGCCTGCCTTCTTTCCTGCTCTGGCTGCTAACCTTCCGTCGTCTGACTCGGTGCTCAGACGACTTAACTATGCGTTTGCTACAGTGCGGCCCCTTTTCTTCTCCTTCAGCAACTCTCCTTCCTTTCTTCTTCAGCTGCTCAGTGCGGCTAAGTCTTCAGCTGCACCTCCTCTCTTCTTCTTCCTTTGCCTGCTTCTTCTTCTTTTTCCTTCTTCCCTGCACGCACACACAACGATCAGTGCAAAACCTACCCCTACCCCTTCCTCGCGTCTCTCTTTCTCTCTGAATCTCTCTTTAGAAAAGCTCTCCCAGAGCTGGGTAATCGGGTTCGGGTTGCGTGCCCGGGACCAGGCCCACCGACGTGCGGTGGTGGGTGAGGAGTGCTTAGTCCCGTAGTCGGGTTCGGCCCAGACCCGCGGGGCGTGAGCGCGGGCAAAGGCGAGCGAGCGAGTGGCACGCTGCGTGCAGGTGAGGGACCTGACCCCTATGTATCGAAGGTGAACAACTCTATTCACTTTTTCAATTTAAGTGTGGGCGTGAGGCCATACTTACGAGGTGGGACTAAAGTCCCACCTCCAACCTGCGTGCCCACAGGCGAGAAGGCGCTGCCAATTGGGGCAGCAGCGAGCGTTCGCGACCCCAATCGCAAACCTGGGCTCACTTGCGGAAGCAACCCGCGTTGCCTGGGACTCACATCTGGGCTGGAGGCATCCTGGAGCTGCTTGCAAAGGAGCTTCAGCAGGTCGTCAATGGCCGCGAGGAGGTGGAGACCTGAAATCACAAGGACAGCCTCTCGGCCACATCAGATAACGTAGGGAGCTTCGCCAGAGGGCGGCGAAGGTGGTGTGAGGGTCGGCGAGGCGCGGGGGCCCCTGTGGCCATGTGCCTAGGGTAGACTGTGTGTGCGGAAGTGGGTTTGTTCAGGGGGTGGTCGGGCGGTGAATGGCGGTGAATGGAGTGGGGGAAACGGTTGAGTGGAGTGAGGGGGAGCTTCTGGGCTTGTCGACGAGGGGTGAGGTGGTCTGTGGAGGTGGAGCGACCTCGCCGGAGATGGCGACCGGAGATGGAGCAGATGGAGGTGGAAGTGGTGATCGGTGGGTTAAAAATGGTAAATCAGGAAGGGAAACATATAAGGGAGAGAGAGAAAGATTCCTACCTACTTAGTCGATGAAGAAGGAGAGGGAGGCGTCCGGCTCGTGCCTGCTGGAGCTGGGGACGAAGATGCCCAGGAAGGGGTTATCGACGACGAGGAGGAGATCGGAGGGCGCCAGCTGGTACTCCCTGGCGTGGGACGACGGAGCAGACTAGGCTCTACTGTAGGTATGGCAGCAGAGCGACGAGGAGGAGGAGGGAGGATCGTCGGAAGCTCGGGCTGCCTAACCGGAGAGGGAAGAGACGAAATCTAGGGTTTCTCTCAGCCAAAACTAGCTTGAAAGAGACGGCAGACCCTGCCTCTCCTTAAATAGGCACTGGTGAGGAGAGGAGATCGAGGAGGCGACGTGCCGCTCTCTCCAGAGTGTGACCGGAAATGGACACCCATGCCTTTCGTGCATTCGCACGAGAGGCATGGTCGGTTGCAGAGGTCAGGGGAGGGTCCTTGCGACAGAGGACGACGCAGGGAACCCCCCGCTTGTTCCTGAGGACGGGCGCCCTGCCCTGCATGGCGCCATCTTCCGTGCAAGGTCACCGGAGGTATGGTGCTGTGCAGAAATGGCAGGGGGGACCGTTCTGCAAAGAATGATGAGAAGATAGGGGGCTAATCGCAAATGTTTCAAAAGATAAGGGTTAGAAAGTAAATTAAGATGACCAATTTGTAAAGTCGGTCAAGATGGTCTTATCTTAGGCCCAAATTTTTATACCAGACTAATTTGAACCTAAGGATTTTAATGGTGAAATTTTATTTTCGGTTGGACCATGTTTGATCGATCAATTTGCACAAAAATCCAAATTAAGTCATAAATTGGGCATGGTTCTCATTTTAGGTCAAAATAGGTTGCAAAGTCCAAATTGAAGGTTTTAAACCCTAGGGAATATTTTTCCATGAATTTTAGAGGATTTAGTTGATTTTTATCCTACCTCAAATCTCGTGAATTAAAGTGGATTTATTTTAGGGTTACAGAATGTCATTTAATTCCTAGAAATTGCTATAACCCTTTTTAGATCAGATCATCCCACTTCCCTCCTTATTAAGCTCGTTTGACCTGTGTTTGGACCCTTAATTACCCTGTTTGCACACTGTATTGGTGAAATTGCAATTTTACCCCTTATGATTTGTTTTGTTCTTTAACTCAGAATTTTCTGAGTTAAGCCTCTCTTTAGGTTTTGTAGGAGCTTTTTCACACTCATTTGGATTAAATTGTGCTAGTTAGGGTTCATGATGAGGTTCTCATCATACCCCCATGCCTAGCTTTTGCTAGTCCCTTAGCAAAATTTTAAGGTTTCAACCCTTGTTCTAGACCATGAAGTTCTTAATGAGTTTAGATAAGTGATTTTTCTTTTGTAACCTTGATTAGGTCAGAATGCCAACCATAGGCCTAAAAGGTACTCTAGTACTAGCTAAGATCCAGATCTGTCTAGCCTCAGCTTCAGTCCTTAGCAAAGGTTTTTAAGGCCTACAAGAACTAACCTAAGGATTATTGAACTTTGTGGTTAAAGCACCCGTGCTGGAGATAATTTTAGCCCTGGCTCAGTTCGCAGTGCATTTTGTAAGAAAGAGAGGTAGAAGATTTATGTGTTTGGAGAGTTTTCTCTCTCTTTTTCTTTTTAATTCTAGCTTAGGATTGCCTTCTCAACATGGTCTGTATCAGATTCCTTGTCCACATCATCAATCCTCAAGGATTTCTGGCAGTCGATGCTTCGAGATAGCACCGCCCATGGTAACCCCCAGAACCCTATCTTTTGAGATTTTGAGATAATCCCATCCATGGTGTTCTGTGGCCGAATTTAAACCTTGGCAATTGACACTTCGTGATAATGCCATCCATGGAATCTGAACCAGCAGAGTGCTTTCATGCACCCAATAGGATATGTAAATATCCTAACAAAAAAGCACCGAGGAGATGATATTTTGTTATGCATCTTCGAGGGGAATTTCCCACCTCTCTGCACTGGGAACTTGTCCAAATCAACTTGTGTTGATCAGCCGCTCCTACTCTAGGTGTCATTTTCAGAATTTTTGCAACGCTTCTGCGTGATTTTGATTTTTATGCTTACTGAACCAGGCTATGTGTGAAGTTAGGGTGCTTAGGTTACTGAGTCCCGTAAGCCAAAAGTTAGTTAATGAGGCCAAATACTCCCTAAGCCTTGAACCTAATACTTAAGCTTTTCATTTTCCTCAACCTCTTGAGGAATGTCTAGATCTTAATGGGTACTGAGAGTCTATCCAAGAATGCCTAAGGTATGCGTTCTTACTAATCTCACTATGCACTTTCCATTTCTTTTTCCTGAATGAGGTCTAGAGCTTAGGTTAACTCCTTAATTTCTTACTAATGACTATCACTTTTCTTTCATTTTGTGCTCCTTTTCATTTTGTTCCTTTTCTCCTCCTCCTTTGTAGATTCCACAAAATTTCTTTCCTCCTCTCATTTTATTATTCTTTTTCAAAAAATTTTTTATAATTTTTATGGTATTTTTGGCATATGTGAATTTTTTTGTTTAAAACCTTTTCTTATGGGTTTTGCACTTCCATACCCCCCCATGCCTAAGATTTGCAATGTCGTCATTGTAACTTAGGAGGGTTTTTATTTAACTTAGTTCATACATTAGGACAGATGTTTTTAATGAGTGAATGGGTCGGGGTGACAGTTGCGGACGATTTCTAATCTCAGATGCAAACACCTGAGGTGGAGTCGGCTGTCCTAAAGGGTGAACCATAAGTGAGAAGAGGTGTCAAAAAAAGTTTCAGGTTTTTTCAAAAAGAATGATGGGCTGCCTCCCGTTGAGCGCTGAGTTTTAAGCCATTGGCTGGGTGCAATATGCTCAGGGAAAATGGAGGATAAATGATGATTCAGCCAAACCTGTAGAGGTTACATCAATGAACGGTTTGAGTCTTTGACCGTTCACGATGAAAGGTTCGGAATCATGGCTGAGCGGACTGATTTCGATGGCTCCATTTCCAAAAACCTGTCGAACAAGGTATGGTCCGACCCACTTGGATCGTAGTTCCCAGGGAAGAGTTTGAGTCGGGCATCAAAGAGTAGGACCTTCTGATCAGGATGAAATATCTTTCTAGATATGTGCTTGTCATGGAAGGCTTTAACCCGCTCTTTGTAGATTCGCGAGTTCTTATACGTATCAAGGCGTAATTCATCAATCTCACTTATCTGAAGCTTTCTGTGGGTTCCAGCCTTAGAAAGATCTAAATTGCAACTCCGTACTGCCCAATAGGCTTTGTGCTCCAGTTTGACGGGAAGGTGACATGCCTTCCCGTACACCAGTCTAAAAGGAGACATGCCTAATTGGATTTTGTGGGCGGTCCTATAAGCTCACAAAGCTTCCGGAAGTCGGGACGACCAATCCTTCCTGTCAGGCCGAACAGTGACCTGCAGGATTTTCTTGATCTCCCAATTTGATAGCTCAGCTAGACCATTATTCTGGGGGTGATAAGGAGTGGAGATTCGGTGAGACACCCCGTATTTGGTCATCAGTGACCTGAACTGAGCATTTGTAAAATGGGTCCCCCCGTCAGAGATGATTGCACGAGGAATCCCGAACCGTGAGAAGATATTGTGATGAATGAATTTGATAACAATTTTATGATCACAGGTTCGGGTCGGTATGGCTTCAATCCATTTGGACATGTAGTCCACAGCCAGCAGAATGTACTCGAAGCCATCCGAAACAGGAAAGGGGCCCATAAAATCTATTCCCCAAATATCGAAGATTTCGCATACGAGAATCGGCTGCAAAGGCATCATGTCGCGATGGCTCAAGTTGCCCAGAGTTTGGCAACGACTGCATGCCTTGCAGTGATTGTATGCATCCTTGAATAAAGTGGGCCAATAAAAGCCACACTGGAGGATTTTTGATGCAGTTTTGTGCCCATAGAAGTGGCCACCGCTTGCCTGGTCATGGCGGAAGGAGAGAACATTATTGATTTCACCTTCCAGGACACATCGCCGGATGATTTGGTCAGCACCTATGCGGAAGAAGTACGGATCTTCCCAGATGTAGTACTTGTCATCAGAGCGCAATTTGTCTTTCTTGGCCTTCGGCCAATCAGACGGGATCTGATGAGATGCTAAGTAGTTTACTATATTAGCAAACCATGGAAGTCTAGTACCAATAGTCAGTAGGTGCTCATCAGGGAAATGCTCCGTGATGGGTCCAGAAGGGTTGATGATCTCAGAAGAAAGGTGAGACAAATGGTCAGCTACCACGTTTTGTCTTCCCGCCTTGTCGCGAATCTCGAGGTCGAATTCTTGCAATAGCAAGATCCATCAGATTAGTCGGGGCTTCGCGTCCTTCTTGGCAAGGAGATGCCTCACAGCCATGTGATCCGAGTAGATGATGGCGTGGGAACCGAAGAGATAAGATCGGAATTTTTCAAGGGCAAATACTACGGCTAGTAGCTCTTTCTCCGTAACTGTAAAGTTAAACTAAGCCTCATCAAGTGCCTTGCTAGCGTAGTAGATGACCACGGGTTTCCCGTCAACTTTCTGCCCCAGAACCGCTCCTACAGCGAAATCAGATGCATCGCACATGATCTCAAAGGGTTGAGACCAATCAGGGGATTGTAGGATCGGGGCCTGGGTGACTCGGTCACGGAGGTTTTCAAAGGCTTGAGTGCATTCCTTGGAGATCTCAAAGGGTACATCCTTAGAAAGAAGAGTAGTCAGAGGGCGTGCGATTTTCGAAAAATCAAGAATGAAACGACGGTAAAAATCGACGTGCCCCAGAAAAGAACGGATGTCCCTGATCGAGCTAGGCATAGGAAGTCGAGAAATTAGATCAACCTTGGCTCGATCCACTTGCATGCCTTTCTCAGAAATTAAATGTCCTAGGATGATCCCCTCAGGCACCATAAAATGGCTCTTTTCCCAGGAAAGAACCAAATTAACATCGATGCAATGCCTGAGTATATGAACCAAGTGCTGGAGGCAATCATCAAATGATGCCCCAAAAATTGAGAAGTCATCCATGAAGACTTCTAGATAATCACCTACCATATCAGAGAATATGGCAAGCATGCACTGCTGAAAAGTCACGAGTGCATTGCAGAGAACGAAAGGCATCCTTCGGAATGCATAAGTTCCGAAGGGGCAGGTGAACGTGGTCTTCTCTTGGTCCTCAGGATGAATAGCCACTTGGTTGTAACCGGAGTACCCGTCAAGAAAGCAGAAGAATCGATTTCCCGCTAATTTCTCAAGAATCTGATCAATGAAAGGCAGTGGGAAATGATCCTTCTTCATGGAGGAATTGAGTCGTTGATAATCTATGCAGACTCTCCACGAGTTGGCTATTCGGGTAGGTATGACTTCTCCGGTTTCAGTTGTAATGGTGGTGAGCCCTACCTTTTTAGGCACCCTGAATTGGGCTCACCCAACGACTGTCAGAGATCGGGTAGATGATCCCTGCATCTAACTACTTAATGATCTCCTTTTTCACGACCTCCTGCAGATTGGGATTCAAACGTCTTTGCATCTCACGGGAAGGTCGTGCGCCCTCTTCAGAATAAATATGGTGTGTGCAATAAGAGGGACTTATTCCAGTCAAGTCATCGAGAGTCCAACCAATGACTCTACGATGTTGCTGGAGAATAGCAATCAGACGGGATTCCTGATCAGGAGTAAGCTTGGAGTTTATAATCACAGGAAAAGTATGATTAGATGCCAAAAAGATGTATTTCAAATGATCGGGAAGGGGTTTTAGTTCAAGGATGGGGTTATCAGCAACAGTGGGTGGTTCAGGGTAAGTGTGAGGTTCAAGGATAGGAGTTATGGGTTTGTCTGAATCAGGGTCTAACTCCTCTAATTGCAGTTAAAGATCTTTCTGTGGTCGATGAGGCATAATCAGGTTATTCTCAAAATGTGTTTCATCAACCAAAGCTCTAATATCACAGATTTGTTCAATGACACCGCAATTGATTCCTTGTTGGGCCTTGAAGATACTAATTTTGAGAGTCTGATTCCCAAATTTCAGTTCTATTTGGCCCTCCTCACAGCTGATGTTGGCTCTAGCAGTGGCCAGGAAAAGTCCCCCTAGAATGATCGGTTTATCTCTAGGGTTTTTAGGTGCGTCCATGTCTAAGACTATAAAGTCTACAGGGAAATAGAAATCCCGCACTCTTACAATAACATCCTCAAGAATCCCTTTAGGTGACTTTATAGATCGATCTGCTAACTATAGTGTCACCTTAGTCGGTTTTAGCTCAGATTCTTCTAGGTGGTTAAGTAAGGATGTGGGTATCAGATTTATGGAAGCACCCAAGTCTAGCAATGCTCTATTGAACTGGGTGTCACCTATTTTGCATGAAATCAGGGGAGTACTTGGTTCTTTTGCCTTGGGTGGGAGTCTGCTCAGGATTACAGAGCTGGCTTGCTCTGATAGTATAATTGGACTCCCACTCTTGGTTCGCGGCTTACGCTAAGGTGTACATACATTCTTTAAGAATCGTGCGTAAGCCGGTACGTGGCGAATCGCATCCATCAAGGGGATGTTTATTTGGACCTGCTCAAAGAGCTTGACCAGGTCCTCCTCAGGTGCCACGGGTTTGTTTGTCTTCTTTCCCTTAGTCAAGGCCTCGGGAAATGGAACCTTAGTTGGTTCTTCTAGGATAGGTCCAGGTCTTTGATCTGGGACAAGGATAGGAACGTCCTGGATTACTGTCCTAGGGTTTGGATCACTACCAGGCTTGGAGTGGTTTGGATAAGGTGGATCTTGGGTCTCCTTACCACTGCGGGTGGTTACAGAAGTTAGTCCTGCCTAGTTTTGGTTAGGGTTTGATAGGATGGGTTGCTGTTGATAACTTGCATAAGAAGTGGAAGCCTCCATCCCATTAGGTGAAGGAACAGAGGGGGCCTGATAAATCATGTGTGCTTGGCCCGGGTTTGGGTTCATAACGTGCCGCTGGATCGGCACGTTATTAGGGTTAGGAAGAGGTTGAGAAGGAAGTGTGCCTGGTTGGCGAGAATTTGCCAACTGGGTCAGTTGGTTTCGAACCTCTATGATTTCGTCCTTGTGTTGCTTCTGAATAGTCGCATTCATTCTCTGAATGTCAGCTAGAGTCTGAAGGATGAGGGACATTTGGTCTTGGTTTGGCTCTGGTGGATAAGTAGGGTTTGGTCAAGGCTGAGGCAGCTGGTAAGGACGAGGTTGTGGACGGGGCTGAAAGGGTGGTCTTTGAGTTTGGGAATTTCCCGCCCACTGGAAGTTGAGATGGTTTCGCCATCCAAGATTGTAGGTATTGGAGAATGGATCATTCTAGATGGTGTTGAGGTCCTCGCAGGTCTGAGGATCCGATGAAGAGTCAGAGAATGGGGGAATGGAATTCCCCTGGCTAGTATAGAAAGGATCGGAGGATCCTCCGATCCGAGAATCAGATGGGGGTGGATACGGATCCATCCCAGGAGAAGGTCGGTGGAGAATGTTTTGCACAGTCTCCCATGTGGAAGGAGGCTGTGCAAAGGAATTATGTGTAGAGGTGGCTCGCTACAAGTGCTGAGTCAACTCATCCACCTTCTTCTCAATAATAAAGACCTTGTCCAATCAACTGGCCATCAATTCCAGGTCAACTGATGTGGACAGGCCCTGCGTCTCATGTGCTCCCCTAAGGTTCGTCGATGCGCAGGTATTTGTCCTATTAAATAATCCCATGGAGTCATTATTGATGGAGTTCTCGCACATATTTTCGAGAATCTCCCACACGGTGTCCTCATGCTAACCCATGATATTCCCTCCGCAAGTTGCATTGACGAAAAGCCTAATATCTTCACGGAGTCCCTGGTAAAAAGACTGGACTTGTTCCCATTTAGGAACTCCATGATGGGGGCACTTCCTCATGAGATCCTGAAAGCGATCCCATGGCTCATGGAGAGGTTCTCCCGTTTGTTGCGTAAAGTGGGTAATCTGATGGCGCAAAGCATTGGTCCGACCAACAGGAAATAACTTCTTCAAGAACTCGGACTGAAGTTCTTCCCAATTGTTGATCGGCCGGGTTAGTGTTTGGTACCATTGGACGGCCTTGTCCATAAGGGAGAAGGAGAACATCTTCATGAGGAGAATATCCCAATTTTGTGCATCTGACCCAAAAGTTTGGGCCAGATGCTTTAGCTATTTTATGTGCTGGAAGGGGTCTTCAGAATTAAGCCCATGAAATTTAGGTATGGCGTGAATCATGTTGGGCTTTAGTTCAGAATCAGGTCCTCCAGTTGGGATTCTGACTCGAGGCTCAATAGCCACCGCAGCAGAATTATAATGGTCCCGCATCATGGGATGTTGCAGTGGGTGCATGAAATTCTGGAAGAGGTCATTGAGTCGCTGGAGCTGGTGCTCCAGATTGTTCTCTTCCTCAACTGGCTGAGCCATTGTGGAAGAAGAAGGTGAGTTGGGTTCGGAGTCGGAGGAAAGGTCTATGTGAAGTGTTGGTTGCACAAACAAGGGCACCGAGGCTTGGCCTCGAGGAGTATGAATTTCTAAAGGAGGTTTCAAGGACCTCCTACCAAGCATACACTGATGGAGAGGATGAGTTTAGCAGGTGTTGGACCCAATCAAGACACCCAGAATGTTGGGTGACTATAGAGGTTCGGGGCAGATGGACCCCTTGATCAAAAGATTGTCCACCTGAGAATTACCTAGGCAGCTAGAGAGGGTGAGTCCCACGAAAACCCCTACACAGTAGAGCGCCCCCATGGGTTACAGGGTTTCCCCCACCCGACCTCTCTTGTCACTGAGATTCCAGGTAGACTAAAATGGGGATCTTGACCTCTTAAGTCTACCACTTTAAGTTAGGATCAAGGTGCTTAGGTTTTCACTTGAACTTTAGCCTTTTGAGTGCAAAGAGTGACCTAAGTTTAAGGTTGGTTGACCCAAGGGGTCAACTTCTCCTGCTAGTACCTTGGAGAGCTTGTTAGGCTTTTGTCTTTTAGGGTTTAAGTATTTTTTAAGAGCCAAATTTCTTAGGGTTTCTCTGAATAGGTACTTTCAAATAAGGGGTTAAAGTGAGAGGATAGAAAATTACCTGTCCTAGGTGTGGTTGTTGTGCGGTTGCTTGTTGTCCTCTTGGTTTCCTGTGCCTGCACAAAAAGAGAAGAGATCAATAGAAAGTCAAAAATAGTGAATTAATGGCTTCTATAATAGCCGTTGCTCCCCAGTAACGGCGCCAAAAACTGGTGGATCCACTTCGTTGGTCTAGTTATTTATTACAGTCGTTGTGGTATGTAACAAAGCGATTACCAGTTTAATACAAAAAATTTTTTACTCGGAACAAGTTTCCCGAGGTCGAACTCAAGGAGCAACTATAATCCTACAAGCATAAAGGTTCACAATTATGTTACAATAATAAGAGAGAGAGAGAGCAAAAGTTCTCTTTTTTGTTGGCTTCTTCTTCTTCTCTCTTCCTCTTCTCTTTTCTTCTTCTCTTGCAGCTGATTCTTCTCTTCCTTCAATCTGCCTTGCCTTCTTCTCTCTTCTTTTCTTTCTGCGGCTGTGGTGACCCTTTCTCTTTTTCCTTTCTTCCTCTCTGATTTGCTTCTTTTCTTCCTTGCGGCTGTAGAGCTTCTGCCTTCTCTCTCTTTCAGCTGCTAGGTCTTCCTTTCTTCTTCCTTCTTTTCTTCTTCTGCTCTGGCCGTTCCTCTTTCTTCTTCAGCCTGCCTTCTTTCCTGCTCTGGCTGCTAACCTTCCGTCGTCTGACTCGGTGCTCAGACGACTTAACTATGCGTTTGCTACAGTGCGGCCCCTTTTCTTCTCCTTCAGCAACTCTCCTTCCTTTCTTCTTCAGCTGCTCAGTGCGGCTAAGTCTTCAACCGCACCTCCTCTCTTCTTCTTCCTTTGCCTGCTTCTTCTTCTTTTTCCTTCTTCCCTGCACGCACACACAACGATCAGTGCAAAACCTACCCCTACCCCTTCCTCGCGTCTCTCTTTCTCTCTGAATCTCTCTTTAGAAAAGCTCTCCCAGAGCTGGGTAATCGGGTTCGGGTTGCGTGCCCGGGACCAGGCCCACCGACGTGCGGTGGTGGGTGAGGAGTGCTTAGTCCCGTAGTCGGGTTCGGCCCAGACCCGCGGGGCGTGAGCGCGGGTGAGGGAGGGTGAGCGTGTGGCGTGCCGCGTGTGGGTGAGGGACCTGACCCCTGCGTATCGAAGGCGAACAACTCTATTCACTTTTTCAATTTAAGTGTGGGCGCGAGGCCACACACTTACGAGGTGGGACTAAAGTCCCACCTCCAATCTGCACGCCCGCAGGCGAGAAGGCACTGCCAATTGGGGCAGCAGCGAGCATTCACGACCCCAATCGTAAACCTGGGTGCACTCGCGGAAGCAACCCGCGCTGCCTGGGACTCACACCTGGGCTGGAGGCATCCTGGAGTTGCTTACGAAGGAGCTTCAGCAGCTCGTCAATGGCGGCGAGGAGGCGGAGACCTGAAATCACAAGGACAGCCTCTCAGCCACATCAGATAACGTAGGGAGCTTCGCCAGAGGGCGATGAAGGCGGTGCGAGGGTCGGCGAGGCACGGGGGTGCCTGTGGCCGTGTACCTAGGGCAGACTGTGTGTGCGGAAGTGGGTTTGTTCTGGGGTGGTCGGGCGGTGAATGGCGGTGAATGGAGTGGGGGAAACGGTTGAGTGGAGTGAGGGGGAGCTTCTGGGCTTGTCAGTGAGGGTGAGGTGGTCTGTGGAGGTGGAGCGACCTCACCAAAAATGGTGACCAGAGATGGAGCAGATGGAGGTGGAAATGGCTGTCGGTGGGTTAAAAATGGTAAATCAGGAAGGGAAACATATGAGGGAGAGAGAGAGAAAGATTCCTACCTACTTAGTCGACGAAGAAGGAGAGGGAGGCGTCCGGCTAGTGCCTGCCGGAGCTGGGGATGAAGATGCTCAGGAGGGGGTTATCGGCGACGAGAAGGAGATCGGAGGGTGCCAGCTGGTACGGCCTGGCATGGGACGACGGAGCAGAGTAGGCTCTGCTGTAGGTATGGCAGCAGAGTGACGAGGAGGAGGAGGGAGGATCGCCGGACGCTTGGGCTGCCTGACCAGAGAGGGAAGAGACGAAATCTAGGGTTTCTCTCGACCAAAACTAGCTTGAAGGAGACGGCAGACCCTGCCGCTTCTTAAATAGGCACTAGTGAGGAGAGGAGATCGAGGAGGCGACGTGCCGCTCTCGCCGGAGTGTGGCCGAAAATGGACACCCATGCCTTTTGTGCGTTCGCACGAGAGGCATGGTGGGTTGCAGAGGTCAGGGGAGGGTCCCTATGACAAAGGACGACGCAGGGAACCCCTCGCTTGTTCCTGAGGACGGGAGCCCTGCCCTGTGTGGCACCATCCTCCGTGCAAGGTCACCGGAGGTATGGTGCTGCGCAGAAATGGCAGGGGGGACCGTTCTACAAAGAACGACGAGAGGATAGGGGGCTAATCATAAGGGTTTCAAAAGATAAGGGTCAGAAAGTAAATTAAGAGGACCAATTTGTAAAGTCGGTCAAGATGGTCTTATCTTAGGCCCAAATTTTTATACCAGACTAATTTGAACCTAAGGATTTTAATGGTGAAATTTTATTTTCAGTTGGACCATGTTTGATCGATCAATTTGCACAAAAACTCAAATTAAGTCATAAATTGGGCATGGTTCTCATTTTAGGTCAAAATAGGTTGCAAAGTCCAAATTGAAGGTTTTAAACCCTAGGGAATATTTTTCCATGAATTTTAGAGTATTTAGTTGATTTTTATCCTACCTCGAACCTCATGAATTAAAGTGGATTTATTTTAGGATTACAGAATGTCATTTAATTCCTAGAAGTTGCTATAACCCTTTTTAGATCAGATCATCCCACTTCCCTCCTTATTAAGCTCGTTTGACCTATGTTTGGACCCTTAATTACCCTGTTCGCACACTGCATTGGTGAAATTGCAATTTTACCCCTTATGATTTGTTTTGTTCTTTCACTCAGAATTTTCTGAGTTAAGCCTCTCGTTAGGTTTTGTAGGAGCTTTTTCATACTCATTTGGATTAAATTGTGCTAGTTAGTGTTCATGATGAGGTTTTCATCACCCCGTAGTAGCAGTGCGACCGAAGCTAGGTCTTTTGTTTGTTATAGTAATGTCGTTGTGGTACAGATAAAATAGCTACGGTTTGTCGTCATTGCCACTATTACAATTTTACTCAGAAATATTTTTCTTTCGAGGTCGAACTCAGGGAGCTACTAGAATTCTAGAAGTACAATGCTTTTATTACAAAAATAAGAGAGAGAGAGAGGTAGATTTTGTTTCTTGTCTTTTTCTTCTTCTCTTCTTTCTCTCTTTACTTGTCTTCTTCTCTTCTTTATCTTCTTTATCTTCTTTTCTTCTTCTTCTTTCTTCCTTCTTCTTTCTGCTTTCAGCTGCGGCACCTTTTCTTTTCTTTTTCTTCTTCTTTGCTTTGTCTGCAGAGCTTCATCCGTCGTCTGATTTCTCAATCAGACAGCTGAAGTGGTGTCTGCTACAGTGCTTCCTTTGTGCTTCTTCTTCTTCCTTCTTCTTCTTCTTTCTTTCTTCTCGCAGTCTTCTTCTTCTTCTTTCTTCTTCCTGCAGTCTTCTTCCTTCTTCTTCTTCTTTCTTCTTCTCGCACCCTGTCCCTGCACAAAGAGAAAAACCTACCCTGTCCCTCTACCCGCACATCTCTCTCTCTCTGTAAAGCACTCACAGGACGCTCTCCCAGAGTCGCTGGTAATCGGGTTGGGTTTCGTGCCCGTGACCAGGCGCACCGGTGTGTGGGTGATGAGCGAGGTGTGCTCAGATTGGGTCGGGTCGGATCCGCCGGATCCGCGTGATGAGCTTGCGGACCGGGCGGGTGAGTGGGTGCGGGACCTCACCCCAGTGCTTTCGGAGGCGACCAGTAGAAAGCACAAAATCAATTTATACTACTGCGGAGTTTAGTAAACTCACGATGTGGGACTATCTTCAGCACTCTTCTCGCGCGTGCTCGCAGCAGACCGCAGCTTCGCTTCCTCAGCTACAAGCTCTATTCGCATCGATTGCTGGGTTAGCTGCCTTCGCACTACCCTCCCGACCTCGCAACATCTGGAGCCCTAGAGTTCTGAAGCCTGGAGCGTGCGTGGAGCTGCTTCAATGCAGCGTCAATGGTGGCTGGGCGTCGAAACTACCAGACACGAAAAGGGCCTCTCGGCCTAATAAGATCAGCGGGGGACCTTCGCCGTGGCACGGCGAAGGTGGTGCGAGGTGCAGCAGGTCGTGGGGTGGCCTAGGCATGCGTGCCTAGGTCGTCCTGTGACCGAAAGTGTGGGTGTGTTCGGGGGAGCGATGAGTGGGTGTAGAGCGGCAGTGGGTGGGCGGAGGTTGTTCAGCGTGATGAGGCGGAGGTTATGCGAGGGTCGGCGAGGCGTGTGGGGCGGTGGAGCGATGGGAGCGTCTCGCCGGAGGGTGGCCGGAGACAAGGAAGGTGACGGTGGACAGGAGCGGTCGAGGGTTTGATCGAATGAAAGACAGTGAGGAAAAGAAAGAGGGGGAGATGGGGAGTAGTTCTGACCTAGTTACAGGGACGAAAGGGCTGGAGCAGGGTGGCAGTCGTATCGACTATCGCCGAAGAAGAAGATACCCAAAGGGAGAGGGCGGCGGCGAGGAAGAGAGTGGGAGGGCGCGCGTTGGGTACGGCGCGACATGGGAAGAGCGGGTGAAGGTGGCTCTGCTGCTGGTATTGTAGCAGAGCTACGAGACGGAGGAGGAGCTGCCGGAGCTGGTGGGTTTCTGCCGGAGTGGGAAGAGAGGAAAAATGGGGGTTTTTCTCCGTCAGGACCGAGCTGCCCTCGTCGACTGGAGACGGCGGTCCTTATAAAGGCGTAGGCAGAGGGGTGGGCGCAGGGAGGCGACGTGCCTCCCTCGCCGGAGAATGGTCGGAGTTGCAACCCATACCTTTCGCGCGTTCGTACGGAAGGTGTGGGCGATGGCAGAGGTCATGGTGGTGTCCCTGCGACAGTAGACATCGCAGGGGACACCCAATTCAACTGGCAGAGGGCCTCCCTCACCCTACGCGGCGCCATGCTCCGCGCAAAGTCGTTGGAGCATGGTGCTGCTCAGAGATTTGCAGGGGGGACCTAAGTGCAAAGAACGACGAAGAACCTAGGGGCCAAAATGCGAGGGTTTCGAAAGTTGAGGGTCAAAAAGTAATAGATGAGAACCAAAATGCAAAGTCGATCAAGAATGTCTCTTCTTAGGCTCAAGTTTTTATGCATGACTAAATGGGACCTAAGGATTCTAATGGTGACTATACGAGCCCCCCTCCTTCGCGTGTCTGCAACAGGGGATCTCCCTTCAATTGCAGTAGCTACTGGGAAAAGGTGCCCAATTGACTGCCTGGTTGTCTTCGAGGGTTGATTCCACGTGACCTGGAGCAGAGACCTGGGACCAGGTCACCTGAAGCGAGCTTCAAGCAAGCTCGAAGCTTGCTCATTAATGGCGGACAAGGCGTACACCTGAAATCAATGAAACAGCCTTTCGGCCACATCAGAACGCTCAGGGAGTGCCGTCGGAGCACGGCGAACGTGATGGGGGTGGTGGCGTGGAGCAATAGTGGCTATGAGTGTGTGGGTAGCTCAGACTGTGTGCGTGAGAGTGGGTGTGTTCAAGGGTGCGTGTGAGTGAGTGGAAAGGTGAATAAAGAGAGGGGAAATGACTAGGGAGGTGTGGCGAATGTTTTGAGGTGGTCAGTGAGGGTTTCGGTGGTCTGTGGAGGTGGAATGGTTTCACCAGAGGGGGTGGTCGGAGATGGAGTTGCGAAGATGCGTCGGTGGTCGATTTGAAGTGGGGTGAGTGCGAAAATAATGTAAAGAAGGTAAGGGACTTAACTAGGAGGTAAGTGGATGAAGTGGGGCAGCGATGGTGTCGAATGTGGTGTTGCCGACGCCAGAGACGAAGGCGGTTTCGGTGAGGGAGAAATGGTGAGGACGAATGGGAATAGGCATCTGCTGGTACGACGAGACGCAAAGAAGAATAGGGAGGATGAATCAGCCGCAGGTATGGGGGATGGACGACGAGAAGAGGCAGAAAAGGTCATCGGTCGTTGAGGAACCTTCGGCCATGAAAGAGAGAGAGGAATTGTGGGGATTCACGGCTGATTTTGAGCGTGGGGGGTTCAAGGAGATCTGAGGGTCCTTATAAAGGGTTCTAAGGGGCGGTTAGAGCTTGGGAAGCAAGCTTCCCAAGCTTGGAAGGTCGTCGGATTTGGGAGCTTTTTAGATACCCAAATCTCTCATGCATTCACATGAGAGATTGGGAAGGATTCAGAGCACATGGACGGGTTCAGATTGAAGAGGATTCCTTAATGAATCTCCCTTCCAAATTTGGAAGAGATTCGCCAAGCAATCAAAGAGAAATCTCCTATCAAAGATCGCTGGAGTAGGTTTCCTTCGTGATAATAGCGGAGGGACATAATTGTGAAGATGATGAAGAAGTTAGGGGGCTGAATGTAAGGGTTTTTGGAAGTTGGGGGTATAAATGTAATCAGATAGGACCATTTTGCAAACTAGGTCAAGGCAAGCTCATCTTGGGTCCAAATTTTGGTATAAACCTAATTTGGACCTAAGAAATCTAATGGTGAAGTTGGATTTTGGTTTTGACCATGTTTGACTGGGTAATTTATGAAAAAACTCAAATTAAGGCAAATATCTGTCTGAGACTCCATTTTTTGGTCAAGATGGGTTCTGATGGTCAAATTGAAGGTACTAAACCCTAGAGAATATTTTTCTATGATTTTAGAGGGTTTATGTGAATTTTATCCTGACCAGAACCTTGGTTAATTAAGTGGGTATGTTTTTAGGATTTCAAAAGTCATTTAATTCTTTAAACATACACAAACCCTTTTCTGTTTGATCTAACTCACTTGTTATTATATTAAGACCATTTGACCTTTATTCAGCCCTTGAGAAAATCGGTGGTTGTACTGCATTCATGATAAGCTGGTAAAATTGCAGTTTTAACCCTAGTTTCTTGTTTTCCCGTTAGAATGCTTATGCAATGAATTATGAACTTCAGTTGGTTATATAGGAGCATACTGACTTAATTGGATCAAAAAGAGCTAGTTAGGGCTCATGATGGTGTTCCCATCAAGGGGTATCCTAGGCCAAACCAAGGGTCAAATCGGGCGTTAGAGGCTTTGATCGAATTTTCAGTGGAGAAAACATATGCAAACAGGGTCAACAAGGACACCAAAATGTAGAAGATGTTGATACATTTCCAACAAGTCCTTTCAGATGCAATTTTGAGGTCGTATGGGCCCTGAATCGACCTAAAATGCTTTGTGATTCATGTGAACTGACTTGGACCAGCTAGGTCTAGTTGGTTTAGGTGAACTAGCTTGCGTCCCCTCACTTCCGCCCCCTCTACATGGTGTGCACTGGCTGGTCCGCGTGCATGGACACAGATCAAGCATCGAATCCCTCCCCCTCGTTGCCCGATCGCTGCTGCGTGGTGCGTCATGGGGCATTCGATCACATTGCTTCTCCCCCACTCCTACCCGATCGTGTGCACATGCACAGGCATGTAGCTCGAGGCTCACAGACGTGTTCTTCTCCCTCTCCTCGCAAGTGCATGGGCGTAGGGACCATACCCCCTCCTGTTTCCTAGTGCTAGGGCACGTGCGTGCTATTTCCTTGCCTTCCCTCCTCTTTCACCCTCACTCTCACTCTCTCCTCTCTCGGGGACAGCAAGAGTGGCGGGCCGCTTGAGGAAAAGGGAAAGGTGACTCCAAAACGTGTATGGGGGTGAGGTGGGAACGATCTTCGAGAGGGGAGGGGCTGGGTCTTATAGGCATGGGTTTAGGTGGGTCAGGGATATTGCGATAAAGGCCCTAACTTTGGTAAAAACTAATATCGATCCTAAAAGCATGGAAGTAGGGGCATAAGAGTTGCTTTAATGTAAAGACTCATTCTGTCCTTAGCCTTTTAAGACATTTGGACTGTCGGTCAGACGTCTGGACTACTTCCCAAACGTCTAGAAATTAAAATTTTTGGGTACAAGCTTCGCGTCTGTGCGCAGACAGTACCCTCCTTATCTCTTTTTCCCTCCTCTCTCCTTCTTCCCAACCTTAACAAGCCTTATAAAGGGCCCCCTTCCCCTCTTCTTTCTTCCTCACTTCACCCAGCCAGCACCTCCTTCCCTTCCTCTCCACCCAGCGAGAGGAGTGAGTGCACGAGAGAGAGAGAGCACGAGAGCGGCAACGAGGAGGAGCGACGGCGTGAGGAGAGGTGGGAGAGCTTGAGCTCGCGATCTCGTGAGAGCTCACCAGAGGGCGCACGACCGAAGAGGCACATGCGGGAGGAGGAGAGCGTCAAGGGAGTCATCCCCGACATTGCTGCAGCCAGAGCTGCAGGCGAGGAGGCGAGGTCGCAGCTACGCACTACAGAGGAGAGCAGGAAGTGGGTCTGGCTCTGGGATTTTCCTAGAATCAGACATCTGGAGTGACGTCCAGACAACGGAGTGGACGTCTGGTGACGACACCAGACGTCTGAAGGCAGATCTTCGTGAAGGTATGTTTCCTTTTGCAAATACGGCCATACAGGTTGCTCCACAGCTACGCTTTGCGTGGCTAATTGCGAGAGATTTGCTGTCGCATGCAGGGATTGCCTTGGGAAGGTGTGGGACACGCCCTCCCATGCGTTTCAGACGTCTGGACAGCTTGCCAGATGGCTGGAAGCACTCCCAAACGTTCAGAGAGGAGGTCGGATGTCTAAACCTGGGTTCAAACGGTCCAGAGGAGGTCCTAGATGTCTGAGGTCGACGCAGAACCTGAGGTGCATTTTGTTTACTTTTAAGACGTCTGGACCTTGTGCCAGACGTCTGGACCTTGTGCCAGACGTCTGATTTGGGTCTGTAACCTTATTTTTGACCCGTTTAGGGTCCGTTTAAAGTTCGTTTTACACAAACAAGTTATCGATGTTTTCCTTGAGAATTCCTCTACTTGTTAGAAGGTCTTTTATACTGTTCTAAATGTTCCATTGTGATTGTTCCTTGTTATAGGACTTCATTCCGTTGCGGGTTCAGGGCTTGCTGAGGCACGTGAGCCTGCTGTTCGAGCCCTCAATACTCCTGGGTTGTCTGGTAGAGTGACTTTCCCTAATTTAATTATAAACCTGAATGCATATGTGGATTGAATAACTAGAACCTAGGATATGGCATGAATCCTAGGACAAGAAGTTACTTGAAATGTCTGTATGTGTGTTTGATTTGCAGTCTTGAATAAATAAATAGAAACGATAACAACTTCCTATTAATGAACAAGAGTTGCCTGTAAAATATGAATTACCTGTTGTTTACGTTGATTGATAGAAATACGTGCTGCATGTGTATAACCTGAGAATGAAAATGTGAATAATAGAAATATGAGCTGCATGTGTATAACCTGAGAATGGAAATGTGAATGATAGAAATACGAGTTGCATGTGTATAACCTGAGGATGGAAATGTGAATAAGGAAACCTGGTATGGAATGGCCTGAGAAATATGAGCATGAACCCTACGGGGAATTAGGAGTAGAGCTCCTGGAAATAAATGGAATGGATCTAGAAATGTGAATGGGGAAGTGCGCTGGCTCTTGAGTATGTGGTACCAAGGAGAGCGACTGTCCCCTAATTAGTGTAGAGTGGAGCTAGCCACCCTTGGGTTGGGACCCGAGGTTAGGATTGGCCACTCTGCACCGACTTTTGAGGGGCTAGACCCCTGTTACTGAGAGGGCTAGGCCCTATGCTGTTCCGTGCTGTCCTTTGAGCGTACCTGTTAGCGAAAATGACTAACCGCGTGCCAGTGTGGGGTAGCTACCCGTGCACTTATCGCGCATGCTGTAGTCACCATTACGTCTGTCCATGACCTTGGGGTGGTCAACTGGGTGTAGGACCACCACGGGGGACTCTCCCGGCCAGGACAGCACCACGTGCAACTTCTACTCTTCAGAAAAGATTGCAATCAAGATCGTTCCTACAAGGAACATTAGAGATCAAGAAAGAGATCTGAAAAGAATAAACCAATGGGTGAAAAGGAATAGATTATAAAATAAAGAAATTGGAATATATAGTTTACCTGTTAGCTTTACTGCTTTAGTTAGTTGGTTGCCACTCTACTCAGCGTTCGCTGACTTTGTTACTCATAACCCTTTTTAGGTCCAGGTGTTGAGCAGCCCGAGTCTTCGGCTGCAGAGGGTGTTGGGCCTAGTAGAGCCCGGTAGCAGTAGCCTTCTCGTTGTAGTACTTTCTGTTGTAGTGAGTTTCAGACTCTTGTTACCTTTACATTCTGTACATTGTTTCAGTTTTACTGTTGTGGTGGTAATATGTACTATTAACAGCTTTACTTTCCTTACTGCTTATACTCCTTTTATTGTTAGTACATAGCATGGTGAATGTGGTTTACTTTCTTGCTTTTTGGTTATTTCTTGTTGGACGACTGGGTCTTGGGATCAGTCAAGTCGGACTGGTCTCGTGTCCTGTAGGGATTCGGGAATAGGGTCGTAACAAGATGGTATCAGAGCAAGGTCGTCCCGAGAAAAGAATCGACTAGCTTGAGAATAACTAATTCACGTGCATGTAACTAGAGTAACCACCACAACATATTGCTTGACATCTGTTCTGAGTTTCCTTTTCTGAAGTCTGTTAGAGTGGACTTCTTTTTGTTTTATTTCTACGTCACCTTGCAGGAGATGCCTCGACGTGGAGTCCTTGAGGCGGGTCGCAGACGCGACCGTGAACAAGGTCGGAGGGGCGGACGTGCCAGGCCCGAGGCGTCAGTGGACCGGCCACTTCTCCCGGGCGTTTAGGCCCAGGACCTCGCACAGTTGATACGAGATATAGTACGAGAGGAGCTCCACCCACCTCCATGAGCGCCCCTCCTTGAGGACGTGGAGGGGGAGTCCTCTGTGGGACCACGAGACCGACGCAGCGCTAGACATGGGGGAGGGGGATGGTCCTCCACCACCCCCACCGCACTCTAACACTTCTGAGCATGAACCCTCCCTGCCTAGAGGCATGCCCATTCCCCCGCTCTAGCTGCACTATGAGCTTTTCGGACAGTTCCAGAAGCTGAAGCCCCCTTCTTTCAAGGGGGATGAGGACTCGTCTGAGGCGATGTACTGGCTCGAGCAGATCGAGAAGGTGTTTGACACCCTCTGCCCCCCTGCGGAGTGCCACGTGGCCTTTGCCACGTACCAACTGGAGAGTGCGGCACACAAGTGGTGGAGGGCAGTCAGCGGCCAGGAGAGGGCAGAGCCGACGTGGGACCAGTTTGTGATCCTCTTCTGCGAGCAGCACTTTCCACAGGCGTGGCAGGACCAGAGGAGGCGGGAGTTCCACTCTCTCCGCCAGGGGACGATGACTATTAGCACGTACCGCATGCGCTTCCTAGAGCTGTCACGTTTTACTGCGACAGCTGTGACTACTGAGGAGGAGCACCTGTGGAGGTTCACTGAGGGGCTCTGGCTGGCCATTCAGGGGTATGTCAAACCCCTAAAGCTGCCCACGTTCTCGAGAGTAGTGGAGGCAGCTATGACGTACGAGGAGACCAACCCGGCCGCACGAGGCACTGACAGCGGATGGGAAAGGCCCTACCAGCCAGAGTACTCACAGGGCCGGCGAGAGAGGAGGCACATGGTGCCCGCGGGAGAGCTGTCACATTTTGCAGGGCCGTCATCAGCCTTTGGGGGCCCCCAACAGGGTTCAACTGTCAGCACTGGACCCCCGCATAGCCGTCAGCAGGGACCTACCAAGGGAGGGAGTCGAGTCCTCCTCTACTACCAGTGTGGCCAGCCGGGCCATGACGTGCGCTCGTGCGTGTGTGTTAAGAAGTGTCGTTATAGTCACACTTGCAACGCCGGTTTTAAAGTAAAGAAACGGAGGTGAGTCCGAGTGTCGGTCTCAGGGAGGCGTGAAAATTGGATTTTGCTTATCACTTATTGTCACGGAAAGCGCGGAGTTTTTCTTGCGAAAGGTGTGGTTTGAAAAGCGAGAGGGAGAGAGATAGAGAGAGAGAGGGGGGGAGAGATTAGGGTTAGAGCTATTTCTTTCTTGATCATGCAACTTAAATAGGAAATAAAGTAAACAACTGAATGGAAAGTAACTTCATTAATCATGCAACTTTAGCTCACAGATTACAACATTAGATACATGCTTAAACATAAGTACAGGAAAGCTTAAAAGAGAGGAAGAGACAGAGAGGGGGGGAGAGCGGCGAGGCAGCCACAGTGGTGGAGGAGGCTCCGTCGGCGGCTCGTCGTCTCCGGTGATTACAAGAGAGCCTAAAGCTAGCTAAGAGAGGGGTAGAGTAGTTGCAAGGGAAGTGAATGCCTTGAATGAGTGGTTGGAGGGGGTTAAATAGGGAGAAGGGCTTTCTAAAAGAAGAAGGGGTTTTAGCAACGTCCGGGACGTCGCTAAAACCCTTCCAAAAGCGTCAGTGAAGCCCTCCAGCCCACCGGTCGCACGCCCATGCTGTTCTTCTCTGCACCTGATCTGTGGCTGCTGTGTGAGAGCCGTCTGATCGAAGATCGGACGATTGAGATCTTCCCTCGGGCACACTCGGATAGCGCCTCGGGCACGCGTGTGCGCGGGCATCGTAGCCCGGAGTGCGTGCGCGCGTGGGCGCTCGCTGTCTGAGGGCACACCGCATGGCGCGATCTCGGCCGCCCGCTGCTGATCGGGCGGCCCAATTTCGCCGCGCACTTCTTCGTCTTCAATTCCTTGCACCGTGCAGCTCGAACCTACGTCGCCTACGTGCCGGCGTGCGCACTCACCGCTGCGCCACGCCCGCTACTTTGTTGCGGCGATAGCGGCGAGTGCGCATTTCTCGGTCGTCCGATTGAAGATCGACGGCCGAGATTTGATCTCAGCTGAAGGAGGAAGCGGCGCGCGGCGAGCGAGGGGTGACGCGGGGCAATGAGGGCCGTTGATCATCTGATCAACGATCAGAACTTCTTGAGCCCATTATAGGAGCTTCGGATGTTGAATTTGGCCGATCTTGAGTCCGTTGGACTCCGTTTGTCGTTCTAAATCCATACGTGTGGTCTAATTGCTCATCTGAGGCCTACTTTGGTAAGTGCTTACATAAATGGCCATTAATACAGTTTTATAAGCAATCTTGGTATATGATGCATGCAATGCTCCCATTCTACTTATGTTGTGCCTTTTATTCTTAAGATGGGCCCTATTTAACAGAATTATCACCCCCATATGCAGTGTTATCATACCCCCATTCTTACTCCTTGCTTGTCCCTAGCAAGGTTTATTTTAGCCTTTATTTTCTTTCAGAATTTAAGTAATTGCTTAGACACTTCGTCACTTGTCAATAGGAGGAAATATACCAAGATCTTAATCTACAAAGACTAAGCAGCGCCCGGGTGTCTGCCAAAATACGAATCACCTGAATCCTTGCTTTAATGTATATAACTATACATATGTATATGTATATATATATATATTTAGAATTTTTTTCGGAATTCAGCGTGGGTTGGTAACCTTTACGGCTACCCAACCCACCCAAAACTCAGTCAAAACCCTAAGTGCTAAGCATCTTGGTGTGAAGATCGTGATAGACTTACTCAACGATAATTTAGACAGACTTCGGATTTCTACGCCCCTAGGTGACCGAAAGAGGAAATATATTTGCCTGAAGGTGTATTTGTTCGATTGGTAGCTTTCTCCCTACGTTTGTTTTAATTGGGGTCAACACAAGGATTTTTCCAGTGTATATCTCCCCGGCTTGTACTACTTCCCCGCTTCTTCCTTAAGTATTTTGGTTATTTTTGTGCAGTTATTGAGCTGGGCTCTGGACAACCGACCAATGGGCTGTTACCCATGATCACTTGCCAGCCACACTCGTGCGGTGAAGTGTGGTTTATTTTCTTTTCTTCTCCTTTTTTTTTTAGTAGGTGGCTTCCCTGATCTCAAATGTACCTAGAGGCAATGAAGAAGAAATGGTCCCGTGGTTTGGTTCTAGACAACCTGCTAATGGGCTGTTACCCACGACAACTTGCCAGCCATACCACTCTAAAGAGTTCATTAGCTATCCAATTTCTGTCAAAATCTCCGAGGAGTGAGTCTGTGCAAAAATATGTGCAGATGCTTAGACTCAAAGTTTTTCTGAGTTAGAGGGTGAGTTGATAAGTCGTATACTTATCACCTTATTTAGTAGGTGGATTAGAATAGTTTAAGGTTGCAAGGATTCGAAGCTAAATCCATATTTTAACGAACACCAGGGCTGATTAAGCCTGAAGGCCTAAAAAATCTAAGTGTTTAAGTTCTTTTTGTATTATTTCCCACTATTGACAAATTTCTAATGCCTAATTTCCTTCCTAAATTCATTTTTTTTTTAAATTTTATTTTATTCAGACTGATTAAATGAGCTCAGGATTGTGTAATTTACCACCTCCCATGCTTAAGTTGGACAATGTCCTCATTGGCAAATACATTAATGCATAGGGGTTCAAAAAGATAGTACCTGAGTGACGTAAAATATCGGATCAGTCTGAATCCTTTGGGTTGCCTCCCAGGAAGTGCTGAGTTTAACGCCCCCAGCTGGGCGATGCTTCGTGTCATCCCTCAACGAGGGTGACACTCTCCTTTGGGGGAACCTGGGCCAGTAAGTATTTCAATCTTTGACCATAACTGTAAAAGTGTGCCCAGTGTTAGGATTAGCGATTTCAACCGCCCCATTAGAGTAGGGCTTAACCACCCGAAATGGTCCTGTCCATTTGGACCTGAGTTTCCCCAGGAAGAGTTTTAGGCGGGTGTCAAATAGCCAGACTTGCTGGTTAGGCTTAAAGGTTTTTCTATGAATGAGTCGGTCATGGACGGCTTTCATTTTCTCCTTATACAATCGATTATTTTCAAAAGCGTCCAGATGAATTTCTTCGAGCTCAAATAATTGGAGCATCCTCTACGCACCGGCTAACTAGGAATCCATGGTACATTTCTTGACAGCCCAGTAAGGTCGGTTTTCCAATTTGACAGAAAGATGGTAGGCTTTGCCAAAGACCAGGTGATAAGGTGACATGTCTATCGGGGTCTTGAAAGCGGTCCTGTATGCCATAGGGCATCATCTAGTCGTGTGGATCAGTCTTTCCTGTCAAGTCTCACAGTCTTCTGTAAAATGTTCTTGATTTGTCTATTTGAGACCTCGGTCTGCCCATTTGTTTGCGGATGATACGGGGTAGCAATGTGGTGGTTCACCCCATATTTTCTAAGTAGGGCACGGAATTGGGAATGGATAAAATGGCTTCCCCCATCACTGATCATGGCCTTAGGTATTCCAAACCGGGAAAAGATGTTCTGCTTAACAAAGTCCATGATAGTCCTGTGATCGCATCGGCGGGTGGCGACGGCTTCAATCCATTTGGAAACATAGTCTACTGAGACTAGGATGTACTCGAAGTCATTGGATGGTGGAACGGGACCCATAAAATCGATGCCCCAGACGTCGAAGATTTCGACAATCAAAATGGGCTGGAGGGGCATCATATCTTTCTTGGTCATGGTCCTCAGCGTTTGGTAGCGTGAGCAAGTCTTGGTAAAGTTGTGTGCATCCTTAAGTAGGGACGGCCAGTAAAATCCAGACTACAGAACATTTGCAGCTATGTTCTTTCTAGAGAAGTGGCCACCACAAGCCTAGTCATGATAGAAGGAAAGTACACTCTGAACTTCATCTTCGGGGATACACCTCCTGATGATCTGGCCAGCACAGAGGCGAAACAACATGGGATCATCCCAGAAATAGTGCTTAATCTTAGCAAGAACCTGTCCCGTTGCTGTCTGGACCAGCTGTGCGGGGTTTGTCCTACAACTAGGTAGTTGACGTAGTCAGCATACTATGGCAGTCTCTTGTCTTGCACAGCCAGAATGTGTTCAATGGGGAAGGCGTCAGATAGAGGTAGGGAGGGTCCAATGTGGTCTGGATGAAGTCTAGACAAGTGGTCAGCCACCACATTCTTCGATCCAGCCTTGTCACGGATTTCCAGGTCAAATTCCTGCAAAAGCAGGATCCATCTGATGAGCCTGGGCTTTGCATCCTTCTTGGCCAACAGGTGCTGGATGGCTGAATGGTCAGTGTAAATAGTCATGTGGGATCCCAACAAGTATGATCAGAACTTTTCAAGTCCAAAGACTACAGTGAGTAACTCTTTCTCTGTGACCGTATAATTTTGTTGAGCCTCGTCCAACGTTTTGCTCGCATAGTAGATCACCATGGGCTTCTTGTCTTGCCTTTGTCCCAGGACAGCTCCTATGGCAAAATCTGATGCATCACACATAACCTCAAAGTCCTGGGACCAGTCTGGGGGTTGAAGTACAGGTGCTGTGGAGACTAAGTCCCGGAGGGTGTGATAAGCCTGGATGCAATCAGAAGACATGTGGAATATGGCGTCGTTGGCTAGAAGGTCGGTCAAGGGTTTGGAAAGCTTGGAAAAGTATTTAATGAACCTTCGGTAGAAGCCAACATGTCCTAGGAATGAGAGAATCTGTCGGACTGAGCTAGGTGAAGGAAGTTTGGAAATCAAATCAACCTTAGCCCGATCTAGCTCGATGCCTCTATGCGATACGATGTGACCGAGGATAATTCCTTCTTGAACCATAAAATGGCTCTTTTCCCAACTTAACACCATATTAACCTCGATACATTATTTCAGGATTTTCTCTAAGTTGCTCAGACAATGGTTGAATGAATTCCCGAATACAGAGAAATCATCCATAAAGACCTCTAAGTATTCACCTACCATTTATGAAAAAATGGCTAGCATGCAACGCTGGAAGGTCGCAGGTGAGTTGCATAACCCGAACGACATTCGACGGAATGCAAACGTGCCGTACGGGCAAGTGAATGTGGTCTTTTCTTGATCCTCCAGAGCAATTGCAACTTGGTTATATCCTGAATATCCATCCAAGAAGCAAAAATACTTCTACCCTGCCAATCTTTCAAGGATTTGGTCAATGAATGGCAAGGGGAAATGATCCTTCTTAGTGGCTTCATTGAGCTTCCTATAATCAATACACACTCGCCATGCGGTGGTGGTGTGGGTGGGGATGGATTCGCCATGATCATTGGTGACAACCGTGAGCCCAACTTTCTTTGGAACCACTTGAGTGGGGCTCACCCAAGGGCTATCGAAAATAGGATAGATGATGTCGGCATCAAGCCACTTGATAATTTCTTTCTTAACGGCCTCTCGCATGTTTGGGTTTAAACGTCTCTGCATCTGGCGAGAGGGTCGTGCCCCATCTTCCAGGTAAATCTTATGGGTGCAATAGGTGGGGCTAATTCCTCTTAAGTCAGAAATGGTCCAACCAATGGTGGCCCGATGTTCTGAGAGGGTCGCAGTCAACCTGAGTTCCTGATCCTTGGTTAGATGAGAATTAATAATCACCGGGAAGGTCTGGTCAGGTCCCAGGAAGACATACTTGAGATTCTCGGGCAATGGCTTAAGTTCAGGTGCTGGTGGAACCACAATTGATGGAAAGGGAAAAGGCGGGAGTTGATCAACATCGATCTCCTCAAATGGTGTTGTGTGATGGTACTCAGCCTTACAGAGGTCCACGGGTAGTGATGGTGACGGGTCAGAACAATCATTACGAGTTTGGTGGTCTGATACAGAACTAAGGGTGAGGCATTCCTCGATCAGAGTTTCTACGGGATCATGTTCCTTAACGCAATCACAATCAAAAGACTTTGCCACCCAGAAGATATCCAATTGCATTTTCCTGTCTTCGAAGGTGATTTCCATACATCCCATGTCACAATCAATGTTTGCCTTAGCCGTAGCTAAGAAAGGTCTGCCTAAGATTATGGGTGCGTTCTGTAATTTTTCAAGGACTTCCATGTCGAGCAACAAGAAGTCGACCGGGAAATAGAAGTCCTTGACCCGTACAATCATGTCCTCGACAACCCATTTCGGGGTTTTCACTGATCTATCAGCCAGCTGGATGGTTACAGGTGTTGGTGTCAACTCTATGAAACCAAATTGGTGGTACAGGGTTGTTGGAATCAGATTGATAGAAGCACCTAAGTCCAGGAGCGCTCTATCAAATGTCATGTCCTCGATATTGCAGGAAATCAAGGGTGCTCTTGGGTCAGTTCTCTTGAGTGGAAGGTTGCTTGATATTACGGAACTTGCTTGTTCGGAGAGCACAACCTTCCTAGGTGCTTGAGGTCTTGGCTTACGCTTGGGTGTACAGGCATCCTTTAAAAACTTGCCGTAAGCCGGGATGTGCTTGACGGCTTCGAGGAGTGGAATATTAATCTGTACTTGCTTAAAGATCTCCAAAAGGTCCTTAGTTTCCACAACATTCTTCTTTTTCTTGATTGTTTCCAAGGCCTCAGGGTAGGGTGTCTGAATGTGGATCGGGTCTATTTCTGGGTCCTTGAGTTTTTCTGGTGCCTCACCTGAGTCAGGTATTTCAGTGGTTGAAGTCTCGGGGAGAGTCGGCCATTTGGGGTCCTGGGTTTTGGTGCCGCTTCTCAAGGTCACCGCATTCGCAGAGGCATTGGGGCCATGGGTTGATCCGTGAGAAGACGAGGATGAAGAAGCACCAAACCCAAGGGGTGTTTGCGGGGCTGGTTGGACCATGTGAGCCTGCCCGGGATTGCCTTGGAACCCTTGCAAATTGGGGCCTCTGTTAATTATGTTCTGCGGGTTCGGTTGTGGCTGGGAAGGTAGGGATCCTTGTTGTTTACAGTCCAAGAGTTGGCTTAACTGTCCCTTTACTAAGGCCATTTCCTCCTGATGTTTCTGATTCATGTCATCCATCATCTTTATTAGGGTGTCCATTTGGTTTTGTGGGGGAGGGGTCGCCCTATTCTGATTATATTGGGGTCTAACTGGTGATCCTTGCTGATAGGAGGCAAGTGTGGCTGCTGGTTTGGCCTGGGCTGGTTTTGGAATTGTGATGGTTTCTGGTTTGTCCAACCAAAGTTGGGGTGGTTACGCCAGCCAGTGTTGTAAGTGTTGGAGAAAGGGTCAAGTTTCGCATAACCTTGGACAGCTTGCACATCTTCAAGGATAGCCGATGTTGATGAAGAGGGAAGGGAGTAATCAAGGGTTGAGGGGGCAAAGGTCCCTCCCTAGAACGTGGTCAGGGGTTGTTCCAGGTTCAGTTGGGTTAAGGGCTGGACCAGGTCAACATTATGCGCTCCCTTTGCTAGGGAGAAGATCTGTAAGGGGTTCCTGGTCTGGTTCAGTAGCTCATCAATCTTTTTGTCCACCAATTCCACTCGATCCAGTTTCTTGGCAATGATGCCCATGTCAACCATTCCAGAATTTGCTTGTACCTCATAAATCCCACCACGGGGTTGACTAGACCTGTTGAACTAGGTCATGGAGGCATTGTTGAGCGAATTCTCGCTCATAGACTCAAAGAGCTCAAACACGCTCTCCTCGTCCTTATTCAGGAAGTTCCCCCCGCATGAGGCATCGACGAAGTTCCATAGGTTGCTGTCCAGACCATGGTAGAAAATCTGGGCCAATTACTACCATGGTACTTCGTGGTGTGGGCATTTCCTTAAGAGTTCATTGAATCTTTCCCACGCCTCATGGAACTGTTCCCTACCCTGGAGTGTAAAGATAGTAATAGCTATTCTGAGGGCATTGGTCTTTCCTATGGGGAAGAATTTCTTTAAAAATGCATGCCTCAGTTCTTCCCAGGTGGTGATGGGTCTACCTACGGTTCTAAGCCAGTGAGAAGCCTTGTCTCTTAATGAGAAGGGAAACATCTCGATTAGAACAATGTCAAGGCTAATGTTCTTAGGTTTCACAGTTCGTGCTATGCGGTCGAGATCCTCTAGATGCTGGAACGGGTCCTCATTTGAGCTTCCATGAAAGTGGCTCTGGATCAGACTTAAGATATTCGATTTTAGCTCAAAATCATCTCCCCCTTCGGGGATCCTAAGGTGTGGCTCGACTCTAATAGCGGAGGGGTTATAGAAATCACAGAGCGGCCTCGGTTGATTCTGAAATGGTGGTATATCGAGTGGTGGTTGCCCTTGTACACCTTGGAAAGGTGGTGGTGGTTGTTCTTGTGGGTTCTGTAACCGGTGTATGGCTTGCATGATGGTGTGGAGTTGTTGTTGCTGAAGTCGGTGGTTTGCATTAATTTGGGCTTGGATGATGGCCATTGTGTCCAGTGGGGGTTGATCCTCAACCTCATCTACCCTAGGTTCAGCCATGTTTCTAACAGAATCATGTCGCCTAGATTCCTGTCCCAAAACAAACAGCTCGGGATGCAGTGAGCGTCTCCCGTGCATACACTAGAGAAGAATAGGAGGGGATGCGGAGAGCGACAGATGCGAGATTTGTGTTCAATCAAGCAAACAAGCCTAGTCCTTATGGGGTATTCCTTAGGAGACCTAGAAATCTCACAAAGGGTGATTAAGTCCGTAAGCACTGAACTCCCCTTCCCAAGGCTAATCTAGCCAGGTTGATTATGAGGGGATTGCAGGGAAGGTTCTTCCTTTGGCTTGCGCCTCCGGTTCCATAGACCCTACAACCGCGGTCGTTTGACACTGCCCCGCAACCTAGTCACTAGATTCTACCAAGGGAATGAAACCCAAGTGCCCAGCGAACAAAACCTCGCCTTTCGAGACTTAACTCAATCCTACCTAGGGCACGTCTACTCAATTTTAAAAGGGCTAGGATAGTGCTTGTGCTAGGGTTATGTGATGAGGCGTTGATTGGGGTGGTGCCTCTTAATTTTCCACTTTCAATGTGTGTGCTTCTATCAAAACATGGCTTTCAAGCAAGGATTAAGATGTGGTGTCTTTTAGTGTTTCATCCTTACTTTAGTGTCTTTTAGGGTTGACGTGTCTTAATGTTTTCAGACAAGTTTCAGTGGGCACGTCAAGTTCTGCACACAATTCGGTGAAAGCAGATTTCCTTTTATTCTATAGAGGCTCTAAAACCCTAATGTACTCATCCTAATGATCATGCAGCTTCTATTAGATGAGTCGATTTTAGGGTTGAGTGGTGCGGCCTAAGTCAACTCACGGTGTCTTCGCAAACACCACTCAAAAAGAGAAAAGAACACTCCAAGAATTTATTCAGAATGTTAGAGTGTACATTTTTTTATGGGGTGATGTGTTAAGGATGTGGGTCAAGCAATCATACACCACGCCAATTTTTTTTCAATTTTTACAAATTTTTTTTAGTTTTTCATGCAAGCAAACAATCATGAGTGAAGGATGACTCACTATCGGTCCTTGTTGTGACTACTCCCTTGTTACCATCGTGGGATGCATCGCTTCGTCGTCCAAGTGCTGAATTCCTGCAACCATCAAGTAAAAAGGAAAACAGGACATTAGACGATGTGAGAATGGATGTGGAATGGAAGTGACAAAACAAATCCGTTGCCTCCCCGGCAACGGCGCCAAAAACTGACGTGCGTTATTGCATGTGTGTTAAGAAGTGTCGTTATAGTCGCACTTGCAACGTCGATTTTAAAGTAAAGAAACGGAGGTGAGTCCGAGTGTCGGTCTCAGGGAGGCGTGAAAATCGGATTTTTCTTATCACTTGTTGTCACGGAAAGCACGGAGTTTTGCTTGCAAAAGTTGCGGTTTGAAAAGCGAGAGGGAGAGAGATAGAGAAAGAGGGAGAGATTAGGGTTAGAGCAGTTTCTTGCTTGATCATGCAACTTAAACAGGAAATAAAGTAAACAACTGAACGGAAAGTAACTTCATTAATCATGCAGCTTTAGCTCACAGATTACAACATTAGATACATGCTTAAACATAAGTACAGGAAAACTTAAAAGAGAGGAAGAGACAGAGGGGGGGAGAGCGGCGAGGCAGCCACGGCGGTGGAGGAGGCTCCGTCGGCGGCTCATCGTCTCCGACGATTACAAGAGGGCCTAAAGCTAGCTAAGAGAGGGGTAGAGTAGTTGCAAGGGAAGTGAATGCCTTGAATGAGTGATTGGAGGGGGTTTAAATAGGGAGAAGGGCTTTCTGAAAGAAGAAGGGGTTTTAGTGACATCCGGGACGTCGCTAAAACCCTTCCAAAAGCGTCAGTGAAGCCCTCCAGCCTACCGGTCTCACGCTCGTGTCGTTCTTCTTCGTGCCTGATCCGTGGCCGCTGCGTGAGAGTCGTCCGATCAAAGATCGAACGGCTGAGATCTTCCCTCGAGTGCACTCGGATCGCGCCACGGGCGCGCGTGCGCGCGGGCGTCGTCGCCCGGCGTGGGCGCTCGCTGTCTGAGGGCGCACCGCGTGGCGCAATCTCGGTGGCCCGCTGCTGATCGGGCGACCGAATTTTGTCACGCGCTTCTTCGTCTTCAATTCCTCGCACCACGCGGCTCGAACCCGCGTCGCCTACGTGCGGGCGTGCACGCTCACCGCTGTGCCGCGCTTGCTACTTTGTCGCGGCAATAGCGGCGGACGCATGGTTCTCGGCCATCCAATCGAAGATCGACGGCCGCGATTTGATCTCAACTGAAGGAGGAAGCGGCGCACGGTGAGCAGGGGATGACGTGGCGCAACGAGGGCTGTTGATCATCAAATCAACGGTCAGAACTTCTTGGACCCATTGTAGGAGCTCCGGATGTCGGATTTGGCCAATCTTGAGTCCGTTGGACTCTATTCGTCATTCTGAATCCATCCGTGTGGTCCGATTGCTTATCTGAGGCCTGCTTTGACAAGTGCTTACTCAAATGGCCATTAATACAGTTTATAAGCAATCTTGGTATATGATGCATGCAATGCTCTCATTCTACTTATGTTGTGCCTTTTATTCTTAAGATGGGCCTTATTTAACAGAATTATCACCCCATATGCAGTGTTATCAGGCCACATCAGGAGGGACTGCCTGTCTAGGGTCGGAGCACAGCAGATGCTCCCCGCACCGAGCACTGGAGGCCGAGCAGGTGGCCGTGGTTCTCAGGCGCGTAGGGGAGGACAGTAGTTGCGGGGAGGGTACCGGGCAGTGACTACCCATCCGACACAGAGTGTGGCTGCTTCTTTCGCACCGAGAGCTGAGGGTCATATCAACGCCCTGACACACAGAGACGCCAGTGATCAGGTTCAGTGGTGGCAAGTATGGTTACAGTTTCCGGCAGATTAGTTTACGTACTTTTTGATCCCGACGCCATGCACTCGTTTGTTGCTGCAAGTTTTACTGTCAGTTTGGGACAGGACTGTGTATTGTTAGAGGATCCTTTTGTGATCAAAGGGTCGGGTGGTCAGCTGTTTGTAGCTGAGAAGGTCTACACAGACTGTGAGGCCAGTATTGGTGGACACAGCCTCCCCGCTGACCTGATTGTGATACCTGTAGAGGACTTTGGCGTGATTCTAGGGATGGTTGGTTGTCCACTTACCACGTGTTGGTGGACCATTTTGAGAGGAAGATCGTCTTCTCCATACCAGAGATGCCTTTCTTTGAATTTCACGAACAATCGGTGGACAGAGGTTTCAGGTGTATTTTTGCACTTCGAGCAGCGAGACTTTTGGGCCAGGGGTGTGAGGGCTTCTTGGCTTGTGTAGTGGCAGAGCCCAGCGCTGCAGCAGACTTTCAGAGCATCCCGATGGTCAGAGAGTACCCCGACGTGTTTCCCGAGAAGCTACCAGGACTACTGCCTGAGCGTGACATCAAGTTTGAGATCTCACTGGTACCGGGGACCAGCCCCATTTCTACAACACCATACAGGATGGACCACTTGAGCTGCGAGAGCTCAAGTCCCAGTTGCAGGACCTGTTGGAGAAGGGCTTTGTGAGGTCCAGTGCGTCCACGTGGGGAGCCCTAGTGTTGTTTGTGAAGAAGGATGGAACCCTATGCCTTTGTGTTGACTATAGACAGCTGAATAGGGTCACCATCAAGAACAGGTATCCACTACCGAGGATTGACGACTTGTTTGGCCAGTTGCCAGGTGCCACAGTATTCTCCAAGATAGATCTGAGATCGGGATTCCATCAGTTGAGGATCAGGGAGACGGACGTCTCCAAGATAGCTTTCCACACCCAGTACGGACACTACGAGTTTTTAGTCATGTCGTTTGGGCTGACCAACGCCCCCGCTGCCTTCATGGATTTGATGAACCGGGTGTTTAGACCGTATCTGGATTAGTTTGTGGTGGTATTTATTGATGATGTGCTCATTTACTCACGGGATCAGGCGCAGCATGGACAACACTTGCGAATGGTTCTGGACACATTGAGACGACGTAAGTTGTATGCCAAATACAGCAAGTGCGAGTTTTGGTTGAGGCAGGCGACCTTCTTGGGTCATGTGATTTTAGAGGATGGCTTGGCAGTGGATCCAGCCAAGGTAGAGGCAGTACTCAGGTGGGAGAGGCCACATATAGTGACAGAGATCTGCAGTTTCTTGGGACTGGCAGGTTACTACCAGCGGTTTATCAGGGGTTTCTCGCAGATTGCACGTCCTATGACTCAACTGACCCGGAAGGACGTGCCCTTTGCTTGGGCAGACGCTTGTGAGGCGTGTTTTCAGGAGTTGAAGGAGAGGCTGACTTCGGCTCCTAAGCTCACCATCCCAGATAGCAACGGCGGTTTCGTTGTCTACACGGACTCTTCATTGCAGGGGTTAGGGGGTGTGCTCATGCAGCGGGATCACGTTGTCACTTACCTTTCACGGAAACTGAAGCGCCATGAGCATAGCTACCCTACCCACGACTTAGAGCTTGTAGCTGTTGTCTTCGCGCTGAAGACATGGAGGCACTACCTTTACGGTGAGACTTTTGAGATATTCACGGATCATAAGAGCCTCAGGTACTTGTTTGATCAAAAGGATCTTAACATGAGATAGAGATGTTGGTTAGAGCTCCTGAAGGACTATGGCTGCAGCATCTCCTACCATCCGGGGAAGGCCAACGTGGTGGCTGACGCCTTGAGCCGGAAGGCACTCGCCCACTTGGCCAGCTTACAGGCACAGAGTTGGAGACTTATGGAGGAGTTGGGCAGTTGGCGACCACTAGAGTTACAGGGGCATTATGGGGCAGTGACTGTGACACGACAGACGAGAACAGAGCTGATAGACCGCATCATCACAGGACAGATGACGGATTCGTATCTGCTGTCGTTGAGAGACAGAGTACTGTCGGGGGACCCAGGAGACTTCTACTTTTCAAACGAGGTACTGCACATGAGGGGACGTTTGTGCGTTCCTAGGGACAAGGAGTTGTTGAGAGAGCTCCTGACTGAGGCACACGGGTCCAGGTTCACCATACATCCCAGGAACACGAAGATGTACCATGATCTGAGACGTGACTTTTGGTGGAGAGGGATGAAGTGGGATGTAGGTGAGTTTGTGCAGCAGTGTTTGGTGTGCCAGCAAATGAAGGCCGAGCATCAAAGGCCTGCAAGGCCGTTGCAGCACTTCCTGTGCCAAAGTGGAAGTGCAAGAGCATCACCATGGACTTGGTGGTGGGCTTACCTATTACCCAGCGAGGACACAACGCAGTTTCGGTGATTGTAGACAGATTGATGAAGACGGCACGTTTCTTGCCAATCCGAGTCACCTCGAGACCAGCACAGTTGCCAGAGAGGTATATTCGTGACGTGGTACATCTGCATGGAGTTCCGCGAGAGATTGTATCCGACCAGGATACCCATTTTACTTCCCAGTTTTGGGCTGAGTTTCAGCAGTTTTTGGAGACACGGTTAAGGTTCAGTACGGCGTACCACTCCTAGACGGACGGACAGTCAGAGCGCATGATACAGACACTGGAGGACCTTTTATGTGCCTGCGTACTGGACTGGAGGGTCTCTTGGGAGGAGCACTTGCCCTTGGCAGAGTTTGCATATAATAACAGTTATCACTCGAGTATCGGCATGGCACCCTACGAGGCTCCGTATGGACGGAGGTGTACTGTGCCCTTGAGTTGGGTTGAGGTGGGGACCAAGTGGGAGGTTGGCTCCAGGCTGATCCGACCAAGTCAAGTGGTGATTGAGCAGATTCATAGACAACTTCGCACTGTCAGGAGCAGACAGAAGAGTTATGCCGATCGGAAGCATAGAGAGGTACAGTTCGAGGTTGGGGATCATGTCTTTCTTCACGTTTTTCCCATGAAGGGCATGCAACGGTTTGGGGTGAGAGGGAAGCTCGTGTCGAGGTTAGTGGGACCCTTTGAGGTCCTGGAGCAGGTTGGACCCGTTGCTTACAGGCTTGCCCTTCCTCCCCAGCTTTCTGGTGTGCACGACGTGTTCCATGTGTCCAACCTCAGGAAGTACGTCACCGATCCCAGTCACGTTTTGAGCCACGAGAGTGTCGAGGTGGGTGACGACCTGACCTACCCCGAGCAACTAGTACAAATACTAGACAGAGCCGTCCGGAGTTTGAGACGGAAGTAGGTACCCTTGGTGAAGGTCATGTGGAGGAGCCAAAGGTACGAGGAGGCTACTTGGGAGCCTGAGGCGGCGATGCGAGAGCGGTACCTAGAGCTTTTTGAGGGTATGTCTTTTCGGACCGGCTTCGGTCCTCTTTAAGTTTGTTATGCGTATATAGTTCTCTTTCCGCACCCTAGCTAGCTCAAGTTTCAGGGACAAAACCTCCTTTAAGTTTGTTATGATGTAAAGACCCATTCTGTCCTAAGCCTTTTAAGACGTCTAGACTGTCGGTCAGATGTCTAAACCACTTCCCAGATGTCTGGAAATCGAAATTTCTAGGTACGAGCTTCGCGTCTGCGCACATGCTGTGTAAAGACAGTACCTTCCTTCTCTCTTTTTCCCTCCTCTCTCCTTCTTCCCAACCCTAGAGAGCCTTATAAAAGGCTCCCTTCCCCTCTTCTTTCTTCCTCACTTCACCCAACCAGCACCTCCTTCCCTTCCTCTCCACCCCAGCGAGAGGAGCGAGTGCATGAGAGAGAGAGCGCGAGAGCACCGACGACGAGGAGCGACTATGTGTGGAGAGGAGGGAGAGCTTGAGCTCGCGAGCTTGTAAGAGCTCACCAGAGGGCGCACGGCCGGAGCGGCACGTGCGGGAGGAGGAGAGAGTCGGGGGAGTCGTCTCCAACATTGCTGTAGCGGAAGCTGCAGGCGAGGAGGCGAGACCGCGGCTGCGCGCTATGGAGGAGAGTAGGAAGTGGGTCTGGTTTTGGGATTTTCCCATAATCAGACGTCTGGAGTGACGTCCAGACGACGGAGTGGACATCTGGTGACGACACCAGACGTCTGAAGGAAGGCCTTCACGAAGGTATGTTTCCTTTTGCGGATACGGCCATGCAGGCTGCTCCGCAGCTATGCTTTGCATGGCTAATTGCAAGAGATTTGCTATCGCATGCAGGGATTGCTTCAGGAAGGTGCGGGACATGCCCTCCCACGCGTTTCAGACGTCTGGACAGCTTGCCAGATGACTGAAAGCACTCCCAGACGTTCGGAGAGGAGGTCGGACGTTTGGAGCTGGGTCCAAATGGTCCAGAGGAAGTTCTGGACGTCTGAGGTCGACGTAGAACATGAGGTGCATTTCTGTTTACTTTTAAGATGTCTGGACGATGTGCCAGACGTCTGATTTGGGTCTGTAACCCTGTTTTTGACTTGTTTAAGGTCCGTTTGAGGTCCATTTTACGCAAACAAGTTATCAGTGTTTCCCTTGAGAATTCCTCTACTTGTTAGAATGTCTTTTATACTATTCTAAATGTTCCATTATGATTATTCCTTGTGTTGGAACCTTGTTCCACATCTTGTTTTGGTGTTAACAAAATTATTATGAATTAATGTTTGTAATTGAGTGCTTTTTAGATTTAGGTGAAGATCAAGGCAAACAAGAAGTGATGGAGGCTTGATGAAAAGGAGAAGATGATGACAATGAGGAGGCAAAATGACAAGGATGGATCGAGAAGAAGATCATCTTCGATCCTTTGTTTTTTCTAGTTTAGATTTTATTTTCATAGATTGTATGCCTCTTAACAAGATAACTTAACTTAGATCGTAAAATCAATTAGAGATAAATTAGGATTTACATGGCATTCGTTTTCGAAGTACGTAATGAATTAAAATACTTAAAACAGGTACTTGTAAGCAAGTACCGGTACTGTTCATCAGTACTGGTATTTGCAAGGCACAGGTTTGAGAATTCGTCTCAAACTGTGAACAACATGTATCGGTACTAATCATGAGTACCGGTTTAGGTTGGCCACAGGTTGAAGGCTTAATTCTGGCCTGAACCTTACAAGTACCGGTAGCCATGATGAGTACTAGTACTGGTAGGTTACCGTGCCCATGTAATCTCATACCTGGGAGTCACAAGTACTGGTGCCTATGATGAGTACCGGTACTAGGACTCAGGTACTGGCAGCACTAAACAGCTAGTACCGGTACCAGGTAGCCGTTGGCTCAATTCCGAATGGCTAGAAAATTATTTCCAACAATGTGAACGTTGGGAATTAATTCCCAACATCTAGTAGACGAATCCTTGAGGTCCTAAACTTTATATAATGACCCTAGGATTCTTTGTTTGCACATAAGAAAGATTAGAAATACAAGAGAAATTCCTAGAGCTATATTTCCCAAATTTCCACCATATTCACAAGAGAAGAAATCGTGTTTGCTGTTTTTCGTCGTGCTATGCTTTTGCAAACACTTCAACGGCATAATTTCTTCACACATTGTAAAAGTGATTCACACTCATTCTAGGCTCTCAATTGGTGATATTATTTTAATTATTGTTGAGATGCTTAGGTTCTTGTTGTAAGAGTTTTCTTTCTCACACCAGTTTTCACTTGTATTTTGAGCATTTGCTCATTTGGGTTGTAACAAACCCATTGTTGTAATTGGGTTCAGGTAACCCATTAATTACCTCTGATATTAGGAAATTGATTCTCTCAGGGTTGAGAGAATCGAGTTAAAAATCCTAAGCTTGGATGCTTAGGTAGTGGAGTACCCAAGGGAGGAGAACCACTATATATCTTGTGCCAATTTCTGTGATTGTGTTTTGTGCAAAATATCTTTCTTGTTATTACTAATTTGTTTGCTTAAGTATTTGTGCACGTAGATAGCCATATTCCATCTATCCTTCACCTTGTTATAGGACTTCGTTCCATTGCGGTTTCAGGACTTGCTGAGGCACGTGAGCCTGCCGTTTGAGCCTCAAATACTCTTGGGTTGTCTGGTAGAGTGGCTTTCCCTAATTTAATTATAAACCTGAATGCATATGTGGATTGAATAACTAGAACCTAGGATATGGCATGAATCCTAGAACGAGAAGTTACTTGAAATGTCTATATGTGCGTTTGATTTGCAGTCATGAATGAATAAATGGAAACGATAACAACTGCCTGTTAATAAACAAGAGTTGCCTGTGAAATATGAATTACCTGTTGTTTACGTTAATTGATGGAAATACGAGCTGCATGTGTATAACCTAAGAATGGAAATGTGAATGATTGAAATACGAGCTGCATGTGTATAACCTGAGAATGGAAATGTGAATGATAGAAAAATGAGCTGCATGTGTATAACCTGAAGATGGAAATGTGAATAAGGAAACCTGGTATGGAATGGCCTGAGAAATATGAACATGAACCGTACGGGGAATTAGGAGTAGAGCTCCTGGAAATAAATGGAATGGATCTGGAAATGTGAATGGGGAAGTACGCTGGCCCTTGAGTACGTGGTACCAAGGAGAGCGACTGTCCCCTGTTTAGTGTAGAGCAGAGCTAGCCGCCCTTGGGTTGGGAACCAGGGTTAGGATTAGCCACTCTACACCAACTTTTTGGCCCTCGCGTACACTGTATCGGGGAGAGCTACTAGTGTAGGGAGAGAGCTAGACACCTCACAGGACCCAGGGTTCAGCTAGCCACCCTACACCGACTTGTTAAGCCCACTGGGCAAACTAGGGTAGTCAGACGAGGGTGCGCAGACTGTGAAGGGGCGAGACCCATGTTTGGTTCTGAGGGGCTAGACTCCTGTTACTGAGAGGGCTAGGCCCTATACTATTCCGTGTTGTACTTTGAGCGTACCCGTTAGCGGAAATGACTGACCGTGTGCCAGTGTAGGGTAGCTACCTATGCGCTTATCGCACGTGCCGTAGACACCGTTACGTCTGTCCGTGACCTTGGGGTGGTTGACTGAGTGTAGGACCACCACGGGGGACTCTCCAGGCCAGGAGAGCACCAGGTGCGACTTCTACTCTTCGGAAAAGACTACAATCAAGATCGTTCCCACGAGGAACATTCGAGATCAAGAAAGAGATCTGAAAAGAATAAATCAATGGGTGAAAAGGAATAACTTGTAAAATAAAGAAATTGGAATATATAGTTTCCCTGTTAGCTTTACTGCTTTAGTTAGTTGGTTGCCACTCTACTCAACGTTCGCTGACTTTGTTACTCATAACCCTTTTTAGGTCCAGGTGTTGAGCAGCCCGAGTCTCCTGCTGCAGAGGGTGCTGGGCCTAATAGAGCTCGGTAGCAATAGCCTTCTCGTTGTAGTACTTTCTGTTGTAGTGAGTTTCAGACTCTTGTTACCTTTACATTATGTACCTTGTTTTAGTTTAACTGTTGTGATGGTAATATGTACTGTTAGCAACTTTACTTTCCTTTCAGTTTTACTGCTTGTACTTTTACTTTACTGCTTTTTGGTTATTTCTTGTTGGATGACTGAGTCTTGGGATCAGTCGAGTCAGGCCGGTCTCGTGTCCTGTAGGGATTCGGGAACCGGGTCATAACAATTAAGCCCCTTCACAAGCCGAATGACTTACAAGGAGGTCCCTACTTGGGTTTTTGGTGCGCAGATATTTCACCGAGGACCCCGAAGTTTAGGAAAACTCCCCAAAGCCATTAGACAGTGTAATTTATGTGCAGAAATTATGATAAAATCCCTGGGAGTCTAGAAAATGACAATGTGACCCTTAGGTGCTTGTTTGACATGAAATAATTTCATAAACCACCCTAAAGGATTTAGAATTTCCTCGATGGTCCCCAGGGTCATTGCATGGTGGCTTCTTACCGAAGCAATCCAAGACTCCTGGCTCCAACTAAGGCAATCATGTTGCGCCTCTGCTCCATGGCTTCGGGTCGGATGGTAGCAACATTACGGAATTGGCTAGGTGGTCACACTTGGATGATGGGTTAGGCTCAACAAAGTTGGAGCCTCCGTGGGTGGCCTTTACCAACTTGATGTAGCTATGTGGTGAGGATGGTCATTCTCTTGGAATAGACGCTCGTTGTTTAACATGTACTATGCTTTGGGTGTCATTACCTTGTAATTCTCCAACCTTAATGTAAGCTTAATGCCAGTTCTTGATGTAATAAAGAGTTTTATGCTTTTATTGCCTCACCCTTGATGTGGAATGACTGAATATGATTGGTTATTTGTGCACCCCTCTTCTCCCGCCTCTCTCCTCCCCTATGGAGAGGGGTTGACAGTGGCTTTCTCATTTGGGCATTTGATCGGGGCCTTGAGAGGCTCTCATTGCACCTCTATCTTCCATGAGTAGTTCCACCAGCTTAAGTGGGTAGACTTTGATGGTCGATCACAACTTGGCATCAATTGGATGCTCGAGCGGATTGCCCGAGGATGTTGGCCCACCTCGATATAGTGAGGAAATAAGGAGGACCGAGGCCCTTCGTCCCCAGTTCACAGTCTCTCTTACAACCTTGAGGATCACACTCCCTCGCACCTAAGGCTCTTCTAGCTAGCTTTACTAGTGTGTGCACTTTCTCCGCAATGACGTAGGGCCTTTTTCGACAGCTCCTTTCGATCTCTCCAATACAACAGAAGGGTTCAAGGTCCTCCCTCCATTAGTGGGGTGCAAACTTATTGATGAGGCACACTTAGGCAGTTTTCTATGTTGGTGCCCTATGGGATGCTCACACATAGACGGGCACCGCTCATCCTTGCGGATGGGGGTAGTGTCAAGGCAGGGCATTTGCTGCAGGGGTTTCGGGTGGACATGTGGTGTCCTTTTGACTAGTTCCCCGGTCACAAACCTCACAATAGTTCATAGTTCTAGTCGGTACCTCATGTGTCATGGTCGATCATCTTATCTTGGCAAAGGACATGAGTGGGCACCCAATAGAGTTGCTTGTCCTTGTCCATTGTGTAGCATCGTGTAGTCAAACCCGGTGCTCCTTGATTAAGGAGTGCTCGGCCAATTCAATTTGCCACATGACCGTCGATGGGTGCCATCAGGCTTAGGCAGCTTAGAGGAACTGAAATACGAGGGAACCTCTCCTTGCTAGATGCAAGTACTGGTGACCACAAGGAGTTTACCTGAAAGGTTGGTGGGCCCAAGTAAAAAATAGGCAATCTATCAACAACTGGTGTTGGCGGCCCAAGATTGAGAAAGCGAGTAGCTTTTCCATGGTAGTCGAAGGAAAAATAATGGAGTGAGGGTCTGCTCTTCACCATTCAATCATTTGGATGTCGATGGCCATTCCTGAAGGAAGCTTGAGGGGAAGGGGGTCACAGCGCTTATTCCTCATGTGTGCAAGTATCATCTCTCCTTCCCAGGAGGAGTTCGTGGGTTCCTTCAAATGTTGACGCAGAGTTTCTCGCATGCGCTCGATGCCCATTTGGTCGGGTTTGTGGCTGAGGGGCACTTCACTGTACATGAGATCACACTGAGATAGCTTAGGCAAGGATTGTATCCCTCACCTAATGGGGCATGGCTTTTGTTGCATTTTCCACGGGCGACGTTAATTGATCAATGATAAGCAGCTCAATAGGAAGTGTATAAGATGGGAGTACCGGAAATGTGTGTATAGGGAAATGAACATAAGGATTTGGTGACCTAATTCCACCTTATGCATGTATGTCTAGGGAGAGGATCTAGCCCTCAATTATCCACTAGAAACATATGTTGATAAAGGATACGGAGAAGTCCCCTCTCTCGATGACATGATCCCTCCTTTATAAGGGGGGAATCTCTCCCACCATATAAAGACTAGCAATCATTTATTCTTCACAAGGTGCAATTGCCCAATGGGTTGACTTGTCTTCCACTTGATTGCCTCACTCTTTGTGCTAGTGCCTTAATTCTCGTGTTGTTGCTTCAACTCCTATGCCATCGCCTTAGCTTCCGCATTGCTAGTGTCTCTCCCACATGGCACCATTTGGATCAGTGTAATAGTGGATTGTGGTGCCTTAGGCGAGGGGTTAACCCCCGTTTACAAAAGGGGATAACCCAACCCTTCTTCGCATGCCTAACACTGGTTATCCTAACCCGGGATTGAAGGGGGGTTGGCTTAACCTACGTCTCAACCCCTGTTTTCTCTGTCCTTGAAGCAGCTGCACTCCTGCGACCTGATGAGAACCTCATCATGAGCCATAACTAGATCATTTTGACCTAATACAAAGGATAAAAGCTCCTACATAACTTAGCAAAGGGCTTAATTGAGGAGTAAGTGTTCTGAGAAGAAAATATGAAATAAAGGTTAAAAACTGTAATTTCACCATTGCAGTACATAAACGAAATTTCTCAGAGACCAAACATAGGTCAAATGATCTAAATAAGATAAAAAGTAGGTTGAATCAATCAGAAATGGGTTCATGAGCAATTTAAGAATTAAATGACATTCTGTAACCCTAAAATAAACCCACTTCAATTCACGAGCTTCGAGGCAAAGTAAAAATGGAATAAACCCTCTAAAATTCATAGAAAAATAATCTCTAGGGTTTAGAACCTTCAATTTGGCCTTGGGAACCCATTTTGACCTACATTGAGAACCATGCCCAATTAACAACTTAATTTGGGTTTTTACGTAATTTGACCAATCAAAAAAGGTTTAATCTAGAAATAAAATTCACCATCCGAATCCTTAGGTCCTAATTAGTCATGTATAAAAACTTGAGCCTAAGAAGAAACCTTCTTGACCAACTTTACACTTTGGTCCTCATATATTTACTTTCTAGCCCTCAACTTTTGAACCCTCACATTTTGGCCCCTAACTCTCCTTCGTTCTTTGCATTTAGGTTCCTCCTGCAAAACCTGAGCAGCACCATGCTCCGGTGACCTTGCGCGGAGCATGGCGCCGCGTAGGGTGAGGGGGGTGCCTACCAAGTCAAATGGGGGTGCCCTGCGTCGTCAGCCGTCGCAGGAGCACCCCCCTGAGTGCTGCAACCACCCATACCGGTCGTACGAACACACGGACGGTATGGGTCTCCTTCCTCTGGCGTCCTCCGGCGAGGGAGGCACGTCGCCTCCCTCCGCCCTCCTCTCCGTCTCTACCTCTATAAAAACCCCACAAGCTCTGTCATTCTCCTCAGCTCGGATCTGACGGAGATACCCCCTCACTTCCCACTTCGACAGACGCCCCCTTGCTCCGGCGGTTTCTCCTCCTCCTCCACGTCGCTCTGCTGCAATACCAGCAGCAGAGCCACCTCCCTGATCTTCCTCCGCGTCGCGTAATACCAGCGTGCGCTGCCTCTGCCCCGTCGTCGCCGCCGTCCTCCCCCACTGGGCACCTTCTTCTCTGGCGACAGCAGGTACAGCCGTCCGCCTCCTCGCCCCCTTCATCCCTTTAGTTAGGTTAGAACTACTTCCCTACCTCCTCTCTCTCTTTTCCCCCTGCTATTTTTATCTAATTACCCCTCGACCGCGCCTAATCACCCTCACCTTCTCCATCTCCAGCCAAACTCAGGCGACTCGCTCCCGTCATTCCACCACCCCATACGACTCGCCGACCCTCACAGAACCTCTGCCTCCTCACCCTAATCAACCTCCGCCCTTCCACTTCCCACCAATCGCCCTCTGCAGACCCACCGACCAAACCCATCTCCCAACATGCAGTTTGATCTAGGGTGGCCCTTAGGCTCCGCCCCGCCACCTGCAGACCCCCCGACCACCTTCTCCGTGCTACGGCGAAGGTCCTCCGCGTATCTGATTAGGCCGAGAGGCCGTTTCTCTGTGAGCAGGTACTTCATTCGCCGCCGCCATTGCTGAGTGAAGCATCTTCTTCGACCTGCTCCTCCAGGCATGCCACGCCCAGGTCAGACTCCCAAGCTGCGCGGGGCATCTCCGCAAAGAAGTCCCAGGCTGCAATTGGGGCAAAGCCTTCGCGTGGAGCCTCGATTGTGCGCTGCCTCCTCCGCGCGGGCGTCCAATTGGGGTGGGACATTTAGTCCCACCTCGAAAACTCACTGAGGCGAGCGGGAGCTTAAAGGCAAAAAGTGCCTTAAGCTGTTTGCCTCAGATCACGGGGTGAGGTCCCCTTCACCCGCCCGATTACCCGGCCTCATCCGCTCTCACTCCCCGCGGACATGGCCCGACCCGATTAGCCCGACCTGCACTCCTCGCCCACCACCGCACGCCGGTGGGCCTGGACCCGGGCGCGACCCGCGTACCCGATTAACCGGTTGCCGTGGGAGAGCTTTCCTAAGAGCGAATTCTGAGAGAGAGAGACGCGGGGGGAGGTTAGAGTAGGTTTTGCCCTCTGATCGAACTTTGAGTGTGCAGGCACAGGTGAGGAAGAAGAAGAAGGAAGCTAGGAGACACTGTAGCAGCAGCAGTTTAAGTCGTCTGATTGGAAAATTAGACGATGTCCTGAAGGCAAAGATGAAGAAGAAGAAAAGAAGAAACAGGACCGTAGCAAAGAAGAGAGAAGACAAGAAGAACACGAGAAGAAAATCTGAAGAAAGAAAGAGAAGCAAGAAAAGAAGAAGAAGAACACAGGAAGAACAAAAGAAAGAAGATTCAAGAGCCAAAGAGAAGAGAAGACAAAGAGGAAGAAAGAAGAGAAGAAGAAGCCAAATTTCCATATCTCTCTCTCTCTTTATTTTTGTAATAGAAATACTGTACTTCTAGAATACAACTTGCTCCCTGAGTTCGACCTCGGGAGAACTTTATTTTCCAAGTAAAAAATATCTGTAATGATGGCAATAACTAGCTATACTACAACTCTATTTCTTGAACAAAACCTAGTCATAAGTTATCGGCCACTCATCACGACCTATTTCCCAAGTTTCCCTTCTGCACCCTCTTTGCTCCTGTGATGGCGCAGTGCTCCCCGACTCCCACCCTCACTTGGAACGATGGTTGTCGCCTCTGTAGAAGCAAAGGATACACTGTAAGGGGGCCATCGCCTATCTGATGGAGAGTAGCGCCCTGCCCCTGACCAACCTGGCAGAGGTGATCTAGAAGGTCGTGGAAGGGGCCATGTTGCAGTCCCTCGTCACTGATCAGCCCTTCATCGGGACCAGACTCAAGTACGGCATCATTAATGACCCTACAATCACAAGAGGAGAAGACAAGGAGTAGCACTGCCTCTGGTGTTGGGTGGTTGTTACTGGTTGTTGCGTCCATGGTTGAGAATTCCATTTTGCAGTTTCCTGTGCTTAACATGTTGCATTATTGTTCTTTCCAGGTGTTGGCACACTTTCTCGAGTTTTAAAATACATGTCGTAGTATAGTCAAAAAAGCGATGCAACAATTAAATTTATAAACTCGACAAATAGAAATATGAGTTCGAGGTCGTTCCCAGGGAGCCATTTGAAGCAAATCACTCACTAATCACAATAATAAAACCAATATTTGCAAGTGAATCAGATACCCAAAAAGATATGCAATATATATCAAAAAATGTATCTCAAAATATAGATATCAAAGTGCAAAAAGATTGGGTTAAAAATGGTGGTTTGAACCACCAAATTTAACCCTAAATTCTAAGCTCTAATCCAACTCAAATATGTGAAAAGTAATCTCAATCAAATGTCAGTATTAGAACCAAGCATAGCACCAAGTCAGACAACAGAACTAAGGCTCAAACACCTTATCTCATGCCTCAGCAGAAAGATAAGTACTGAGATGAGGAGGGGGCACGAATCCCAAGGTCAACAGTGCAAAAACCCCCCTCCTCCTTCTAAGATTTCTCTCTCAGACCTGGGTATACAGTAACTGGGTAAATGGATTTGGCCCAGAACCGTGAGCGTAATCGCGGGCAAGGGCATGTGCGAGCGCGTGCGTGGGGGTGTGCGAGGGACCTCACCCCTGTGTTGTCGGAGGCGAACAGCTGATTTCACAAAACCCTTTTATCTGCCTTCACAAGCTACTGAGCCCCGAGGTGGGACTAAAGTGGTGTCTTCTTCCTTGCGTGAAGCCACAGATTGGAGCTTCAAACTGAAGCTATTGGAGTTGTTGCTATGCTCAATTGGGAATGCAGACGGCTGCACGGGTGTGAACCACGTTGATTCAGCATGGAAGCAAGATCGAAGATGGTTGGATGGTGGTGGCCGGAGACCGAGGTGATGACCGGCGATGGTGAAGTTTACCTGCAAGATAAGTATTTCCTAAGGCCCAATTAGATAGCTAGAAACCTTCTTTGTGGTGTGGCGAAGGCGGTGTTGTGTGCAATTGGGTGTGAGGTGCAGTGACGTGGTTGGTAGGTGTCAGGGAGTAGAGCTCCGGCGAACGAAGTCGAGGAAGGCGACGGGGCCGATGAAGTGTTAAATTAGGTTGGGCAAAAGTGTGGTGGAGGTGTGTGTGAACTTTTTCCTATCCTAATTTAGGCGGAGCGGAGCGGAGCGGAGGAAGTCTGGCGATGAAGGTGGTCGTGGTGGTGGCTGCTGGAGTCAAAGAGGTAGTTAGGAGCTGGGAAGCTCTAAATTTGAAACTGGGAATGAGGGGAGTTAAAGACCTAAACTAATTGGAAGAATGGGGGCTCGAGGAACCTTACCGAAGGTATGCCAGAGCTGAGGACGAAGGAGGTGAGGATGGAGCCGTCGAAGGGGTAATTGGGTCATCTTCTTTGTCTAGAAGCATGACGACGAGGTGTTGAGGGGAAGGCCTCTCCTTATTATATGTGGGAGCGGCCGAAGAAGAGTTTTGAAGAAGCTCCAAGTCGTCATCAATGGCAGAGGAGGAAGAAAAAGCAGGGGGGATTTGCGTGCCAGAAACGAGACGAAATTGGCATGGGTAGATGCGACCTCTTTTATAGATGAGGCATCATTCAATTGATCTCTAAAGTGCCCATTTGGTAGGTACCATTGCTGCCTAAAGAGCACGACTTTCTCGAGCTCACTGGAGCAAATTCCAGCCAAGATTGGCCTCGAGAATGATCTTGATTGACGCAGATTAATATGAGGATTAATGCTGCCTAGTTTTAGGATTTTTCATTGAGATTTCTAGAACCAAATCCTTAATTGAATGTCGATGGGAGAGGTTTGAAGATCCTTTTCAGACTATCATGGTGGAAGGGACCGTTTTGCGAAGAACGATGAGAATTTAGGGACCAAATTGCAATATAATTGAAACATAGGGAGCCAAATGTAAGAAATAAAGTTTTTAAGGGCTAGAATGCAAATTAGGTCAAGCTGAACTATGATTTGGCCCAAATTTTGGTGCTAACCTAATTTTGACCCAATGAATCTGATGGTGAACTTGGATTGGATTTTTGACCATGTTTGGCTGGAAAATTTGCACAAAAGCCCAAATCAAGGCAAATTCCTATCTGAAACTCTATTCTAAGTCAAAATGGGTTCAGACAAATCAAATGTATCAAACCTCTTAGAATATTTTTGTATGAATTTTAGGAGATTTAGATTAATTTTATCTGAACCATAACCTTTTCAATTTAAGTGGGTTTGATAAGTAGGTTTTGGTATTATTTTTGCCCTTGAAATATGTTAAACCCTGCTTCTGTCAATGTTGACCCATTTTTAGACTTTTGTGCTCATTTGACCTTCAATTAACCCCTGAATGACCTTTTGGTTAATCTATATTTGTGATGTGTTGTTAAAATTACAGAATTAACCTTGATTCCTTGTTTTCTTCTCAAATCAAAATGATGCGGAGTTGTAACCCTTAGATGATTATGTAGGAGATTTCATCATTCAAACCTGACTAAATGTGGCTAGTTACGGCCCATGATGATGTTACCATCATACCCCACGGCTAGATTTTACTAGTCCCTAGCAAAATCCTATGGACCAAACTAGATCTCTGAGTCGGATGGAACCATCAGGATGCCTTACTAAGCTGCATCTCTAGAAATCAGATCAAAATACTAACAATAGGCCTAGAGGTACTCAAGTACCAGCCAAAATCCAGACCTGACCAACTTTAGCTTTGAGTCTGCCACGAAGGTTTCTAAGGCTTGCAAAAGCTACCTAGAGGTTCATTGACCCCAGCGGTTAAAGTACCCGTGCGTAGACGTATTGAGTCCAGGTTTAGTTTACTAGTGCATTTTGATGAGAGAGAGATAGAGAGAGATTTTTCATTTTGAGAGTTTTCTCTCTTTTCTTTTTATATTCCCCTAAATCTAGCATTGGATTGGCCATAAATATGATCTGTATCAGATTCCTTGTCCCCACCATCAATCCTCGAAGGGTCCCTGATTTTCGGTGCTTCGGGATAGCACTGCCCATGGAAACTTCCAAAACCTTGGCTTTCGACACTTTGGGATAGTGCTACCCATGGTGTTATGTAGCTAAATTAGGCCCTAGCAATTGACATTTCGGAATAATCTGGCCCATGGCACCTGAACTAACACAAGGTGCCTACATGCCCCCGGTAGGATATTTAGATATCCTAGAAGTCAAGCACCAAGGAGACGGTATATTATTACGGATCTTCGAGGGGAGTATTTTTATTCCACCTCCCTGTGTTGGGAACTCGTCCAATCAACTTGTGTCTTCGTGTTGCTCCTAAGCTAGATCTTCGGGACAACTTTTTTATAGCAGAACACTTTTGGTGATATTTCTTTGTTAAGCTCACTTAACCAAACTGGTGTGTGAATTTTAGGTGCTTAGGTTACTAAATCCCACAAACCAAAGGATAGGCAATGAGTCGAATACTCCCTAAACCCTAAACTTAATACATCAGCCTTGCACTTTCCTCAACCTCTTGAGGACTAATCTGGATCTTAACAAATACGTGAGTATTTAAACCGTAGAGCAGGTTCAAAAGGCCTAAGGTCGGTACTCATCACTAATCTACTAAGTTTTAGCTTTCGGGTCTTAATTCATCATCCGATCCAACCTAGAAGTTAGGTGAGTTCCATACTCAATCACAAGGGACTATTTCATTTCTTCCTCTTTGATTGCTCCTTTTTTCTTTCTTTTCTTTACTTTTCTCCTCAATTATTTTCAATTCAGCTCAAAATTTGACTTCTCCATTTTTTTTTTTTGATTGAAACCCCTCCATGAATCGAATTTCACAGCATTTTGCACTTTCATACCCCCCATGCCTAAGATTTGCAATGTCCCCATTGTAAATTAGGTGGGTTCGAGTTCAGCGTAGATCATACATTAGAAAAGGTTTGGTGGGGGTTGAACAGGTCGAGATGACTGTTGTGGATGATTTTTAATTCTGATACAAGTATCAAAGGTGGAGTCAATTGTTATAATGAGCGAATCCTAAAGTGCAATAAGATAGGTCAGAAGGTTCTCAGGTTTTTCAAATGATGGGTTGCCTCCCATTAAGAGCTAAGTTTAATACCATCAGTTGGGTGCAATGTGGCTAAGGGAGAATAAAGATCAAAAGATACTGTAGCCAAATTCGAATTAATGAGTTCAAGGAACGGTTTGAGTCTCTGAACATTCATGACAAATGGTTCTGAGTTTGCTGATTTTGACAGCTCCATTTCTAAACACTCATCGAACAAGGAATGGTCCAATCCACTTTGATCTCAGTTTTCCTAGGAAGAGCTTGAGCTTGGGATCAAAGAGTAATACTTTCTGACTAGGATGGAAAGATTTTCTAGAAATGTGCTTGTCATGGAAGGCTTTAACCCGCTCCTTATAGATACATGAGTTCTCGTATGCATCATTGCATAGTTCCTCAATCTCGCTCATTTGCAATGGTGGTGGATTCCAGCCTACATGAGATCTTAATTGCACTTCTGTACTGCCCAGTAGGCTTTGTGCTCGATTTCTATGAGGAGGTGACATGCCTTCCCGTACACGAGTCTGAAAGGAGACATTCCTAACTGGGTCTTATGGGCGGTCCTATAGGCCCACAAAGCTTCCGAATGGAGGGTAGACCAATCTTTCCCGTCAGGTCGAACAGTGATCTGAAGGATTTTCTTGATCTCCCGATTGGATAGCTCAAACAATCTGCTAGTCTGGGGGTGATAAGGAGTCGAGATACAATGTGACACCTCATACTTCTTCATCAGGGACTGGAAGTGCATATTCATGAAGTGGCTCCCTCCATCAGAGATGATAAGACGTGGGACACTGAACCGAGAAAAGATATGCTGATGAATGAATTTGATTACAATCTTATGATCATTGGTTCAGGTTGAGATGACTTCGATCCATTTGGACATGTAGTCCACATCTAGGAGGAAGTACTCAAAATCGTCGAAATTCGGGGACCCATGAAGTCAATCCCCCAGATGTCAAAAATCTCACACACGAGAATCGGTTGTAAGGGCATCATGTCATGGTGGCTCATGTTGCCTAAGGTCTAGCAACGAGAACATGCCTTATAATAATTGTGTGCATCCTTGAAGTTCGTGGACTAATAGAAGTCGCACTGGAGGATTTTTGCTACGATTTTATGTCCAGAGAAGTGACCACCGCAGACCTGGTCATGGCAGAATGACAAAATGTCATGGATCTCTGATTTTGGGATGCATCTCCAGATGATTTGATATGCACCAATGCGGAATAGATATGGAGCTTCCCAAGCATAGTATTTGGCATCCGAAATCAAGTTGTCTTTCTTGGCTTTGGGCCAATCAAACGAAATCTAGTGTGATCCCAAATAGTTGACCATATCAGCATACCAAGGAAGTCACGTACTAATGGTCAGGAGGTGCTCATCTAGAAAGTGCTCGGTGATAGGTCCAGAAGGGTTAATGACCGAAGAAGGAAGGAGAGACAAATGGTCAACTACCACGTTATGCTTTCCTGCCTTGTCACGAATTTCAAGATCGAATTCTTGCAAGAGCAAGATCCAGCAGATTAATCTAGGCTTCACGTCCTTCTTCGTAAGTGCCTCAATGTAGTGTGATCCAAGTAAATGATGACATGGGATCCCAGGAGGTATGATCTAAATTTCTCCAGACCAAATACCATGGCTAGTAGCTCTTTCTCCGTAATCGTGTAATTACACTAAGCCTCGTCCAATGTCTTGCTGGTGTAATATATAACCATTGGTTTCCCATCGATTTTCTGATCCAGCATTGCTCCTACTGCGTAGTCATACGCATCACACATGATCTCCAAGGGTTGAGACCAATCAGGAGATTGCAAGATTGGTGCTTGGGTTACTCAGTCATGCAATATTTCAAATGCGTGAATGCACTCACTCATCATCTCGAAAGGCATGTCCTTTGAGAGAAGATTCATCAAGGGGCACACGATCTTGGAAAAATCATATATGAATCGACGATAAAATCCGACGTGCCCCAAGAACGATCTGATGTCTTTGACCAAGGTAGGCATAGGTAATTTGGAAATAAAATTTACCTTATCCTGGTCGACTTGGACACCTCTCTCGGAGACAAGGTGTCCAAGAACGATGACCTCAGGAACCATGAATTGGCTCTTTTCCTAGGAGAGAACCAAGTTCACTTCGATGCATCTCCGAAGGATCTGGACCAAATGCAAGAGGAAATCATCAAAAGATTCACCAAATACCAAGAAGTCGTCCATGAAGATCTCAAGGTATTTACCTACCATATCGGAAAATATGGCTAGCATGCACCACTAAAAGGTGGCGGGTGCATTGCATAGCCCAAATGGCATCCTGCAGAATGTGTACGTACCGTAGGGGCAAGTAAAGGTGGTCTCTTCTTGATCTTTGGGATGGATTGTCACCTGATTATATCCAGAGTACCCATCCAAAAAACAAAAAATCGATTTCCCATCAGTTTCTCGATAATCTGATCAAAGAACGGGAGCAGGAAATGATCTTCCTTCATAAAGGCATTCAATTTTCCATAGTCTATGCAGAATCTCCATAAATTCGCAATACGAGTTGGGATGGTCTCTCCAGATTCGATCTTAATCACGGTGAGCCCTGCCTTCTTAGGCACAACTTGGATGGGACTCACCTAGTGGTTGTCAGAGATCGGGTAGATGATACCAGCATCTAACCACTTGATGATCTCTTTCTTCACGGCCTCTTGAAGATTTGGATTTAGTCATCTTTGCATCTCTCTAGATTGTCGTGAGCTCTCTTCAATGTAGATACGATGTGTGCAATAAGAGAGGCTTATCCCAGTCAGGTCATCTAGAATCCATCAGATGGCTCTTCGATACTGCTGGAGGATAGAAATCAGCTTTATTTCCTGATCAGGTGTGAGAGGAAACATTTGATTGGAACCCAAGAAGACATACTTTAGATGATCCAGGAGGGGCTTAAATTCCAGTATCGAGTTATCAGCAACGAGTGGGGGTTCGGGATGAGCCTCAGAAGACAGGATGGAAGCTATGGGTAGGTCTGGATCAACTCTGGGCTTCTCTATCTATGGGTCAAGATCTTCCTGTGGCTGAGGATCAGGGATAATCGGGTTTTCCTTTGTAATCGGGTCCTCAACCAAACAATCGATGTTGCATACCTCTTCAATTGCCCCACAGTTTATTCCCTTTTAGGCCTTAAGGATATCAATCTGTAGCATCTTGTTCCCAAATTTTAACTCGACCTGGCCTTCTTCACAATTGATATTTACCCTAGCTATGCTAGAAATGGTCTCCCTAAGATGATCGGTGTGTTTCGTAGATTTTCAAGAGTATCCATATCTAATACAATGAAGTCCACCGGGAAGTAAAAATATCGAATCCTAACTAGAACATCCTCTCGAACTCCTCTAGGTCACTTTATTGATCTATCAGCTAACTACAAGGTCACCTCAGTCAATTTGAGTTCAGTTTCCTCAAAATGAGAGTAGGAGGATAACCTGTGGATCGCAACGTATACTAGTAGGGAGAGGTGAATAGTATCGCCTTTAAAAAATATATATATACACAGATCAAAAATAAATCACAAGAGATCCAAGCACAGAGTACACCTAATAATTTATAGTGGAAATCCAAACCGGGTGAAAACCATTACCTAAGCCTCCCAACTTAGGATTTTTCCAACTAGTCCAAGATAGTCAATCCACTAACCATACCACTTGAATGAGGGTGGCACTACCTCTTACAACCACTTCTCTTTTTATCCTGAAGAGAAGCAAAAACAACCACGGATCTTCCCAACAATCTTGGGATCCATAAATCAAAGCAACAAGATAGAATAACATAAATAACTTCTATGGAACCTCAATAAAAGATCAAATCAAATTTTTTACAGAGGTTCGAGTTGTCGTGCTTTTGAAGAACGTGAAGAACAGGGCATGGAGGCCTTTTGAATAAACACGAGAAGCTCTACTTTTTGAAAAGTATTTCTCTTGAAAGTTATTTGTAGATGGGCTGCGTACGACCTCTATTTATACTAAAAATTTTGCCTGAATAGGAAGTTAAGTTGGTCGATCAATTAAGGTGGTTGGTCGATCACTAATTGATCGATCAATTTACTTGGTTGTTCTATCAAAAGGATATTTATCAACTTCCTAAAATGAGCTGATTTGATCAGTTAATGAAGTTGGTTGGTCGATCAAAGTATTTTGGTCGATTAAATAACTAATTTGGTTAATCAATATCCTTAAAAACTTGGTTTTGAAAAGGTATATGAAAATCCATTTTTAAGTTTTATTTGAGGTTCCTTACAATAATATGCTAGACTCAAATAAAGATACAAAAACACACATTAGCAACTATCTACACTTGGCTTGAAAGATGCTTTAATTCGAGATAGTCCTTAAATGTTAGTTTAGTAATAAGTATAATTTTGGTGCATCAAAACAGAGGTGCCTATATTCTCCTCCTTTTTGATGACAAAATTATAATTATGAAATTAAAAATAGTTTTGCATAATATCTCCTCCTTTTTGTTTCAGCAAAAAGTAAAACATGCTGCTGTTGATTTTAATTTAACTCCCCCTTAAACATGCAATTTAAGCATTAGAAATATCATGTAGTATAAGAGAGCTAAGGAGGAATATAGAACTGAAGGAGATAATCTTCATGCATTTTCACAATAAAAATAGACTAGATAAGCAGTGCATAAAAATATAATTGTTCTGAGAAAAATTAAGTTATACATGCCAACAACAAGAACTAAGTAAAGATAATCTAATCATTTAATGATGCCTTGAAGGCATCCATCGTGCTCTGAAGATCAGTGTCCAACTCGAGGTCCAGCGAATCTAATCTTTTAGAAGATGCAGGCTGACCAAGACAAAGGTGACGCTGAGCTGACGACTTGGGTGTCGGCTGCCTAGATGTCCTACGTGGTGGTGTAACCTGCTGATATGCTTGTGCTGCTGCTGAAGTAGTAGGTGGAGGAGGAGGTGCTGCAGAGGATGGAGACATGGTAGTAGATCAGCGAGGTCGAGGAGGTCAATGAAGCTGCTGCTGAGTGTCTTGAATAGACTCTCCAAGTCTGTCTAAGAACTGACTCTGAGCATTCAGGTAGTCTGATACCTGATGCCCATGGCGCATCATCATCAAATATGTCCCCCTCTACCAATGCATCATCAATGAGACACCATTTGTCACATCCTGAATACTCACAAAGTCCCTACCTGAGAGCTGTTGATCCAAGAGGCTCCAATCCTGGTCGCAGAAGGATGGAGACGGTCGCACTGGAGGAGGACATGTCACTGTAAAGTTCTCATAAGATAGGAAAGGAGGAGGAATTGTTGATGGTTCCTGCTGCTGCTGCTGCTCTTGGGCTGCTTCCTCACCACGAGCTCCCTATGCTTGCTCCATCTCCGTATAAGTGAGCTTATCAAAAATGGAGACTCTAGTGATGATTTGTTTATGGTTTACATCCATGGGAACACTGAAGTGCAGGAAGATATGGGAGAGAAGTGTCCCGAATTGGAAAGAGTTGGTGGGAGGCTTGCTCATGAGATATAGAATCAAGTGGTTCCAGTTGAACCGCTTGTAATTAAGGAATGCGTAAAGAGTGATGAGCATAATACCAAGGCAGTTTTTAAACGACGTAGATTTAGACAAAATTCCATAGAAAAGCTCGATTAAGAAATCATGGAAGATGACGAAAATAAGGTGACTTGACCAGACAACCCAAGTCAAAGTGAGAGGGAGTGAGCAGGGTCGCCCTAATGGTATCCGTCTGTGTCTGCTAGTGGAGCTCAAGAAATGTGGGACCAACAGACGGACAACTGAGAATCTCAGAAAGAACATCCACATTAACTAGAACCTCTATGCCAAAGACGTTCAAGGTCAACTCGATGTTGAAACCCTCACCAATATTTTTCATATTAGCATAAAATAGGTGACAGGCCATGGGGTCAACACTGGGTATGCGGCTGTTCATGGAACCCGCGTAAAAGTTCCGCTCAAAAAGACGTAATATCCCGTGGTAAGAAAAATTTTCACGGATGACAGGGAATATAGACTCAAAGTAGGTAAAGTCAACGGGTCTACCAACATGCGGTGAAAATTTTGCAAATAAGGAAAAACGGTCACGTGCGGCCTCAGTGATGACGGAATGATCAAAGGCGTTATCATGATGAGACGAGGAGGAGGTGCATGTGCGTTTTGGAGCCATTCAGAAATCGCAAAAATACGTTGGTCGATCAAAAATTTCTGATTGGTCAATCAAAAATGACCCAGACAGAGGTACTAAAAAACTATCTTTTGGTCGATCAACCAAGGTATTTTGGTCGACCAAAAGCATATCAGACCGAAAAAATTAGGTGTTTGACCGGATGATAAGCTCACATATACTTCGAGATTTCACAATAAAACACATAAACAAGCATCAATATGAAAGTAGTAAGCCAAAGCACATTATAAATGCAAGAAAAATCCAAGGAAATGGATGTATTCAAGGTTTAGAATGCACCGAGATCGAACAAAAAAAGGTCAATCAAGGGAGAGAGTGAGGATGCAGACGGAGGATGTGTGAGGAGGTTGCACACAAGGGCGAGGTCATCGTTGATGGAGCATGCATGCGCGAGGACACACGCACAAAGGTGCTGCACGTAAGATGGTCGATGGCGCAGTCGTTGGTCGATCACACGGCCGGTGGAGTGAAGTGGGGTCGGGGGGAGTTGATCATATATGTGGGGTAGGGTAAAAAATAGGATTTGAAAGAATGAAGGGAAGATTCCCGCCCAACAGGATTAGTCGATCAAACATTTTGATTGATCAATCAAAAGTCAAAATTTTGGAGGGAGATTTCCCACCAAAGATTTTGCTCGATCAAATAGTCCATTTTGATCGATCAAAGGTTTTGGTCGATCAATTTGCAAAATTGATCTATCAAACAATGAAAAATACATTCATCAAGCAAATTAATTAAGCTCTTTTAATCTTGATAAACCTAATGAATGACAAATTTGATTAAACCTCTCTTTTGGTAATGGTTTTGTGAATATAGCAGCTAGTTAATATTCTGTGTTAACAAATTCTAGATTGATATCTCTTTTTAAGATATAATCTCTAAGAAAATAATGTTTAACATCTATATGTTTAGTCCTAAAATGTTGTACTGGATTCTTAGATAAGTTAATTGCACTAGTGTTGTCACATAGTATTTTATTGTTCTTGTAGGATAGGCTAAAATCCTGTAAGGTTTGTTTCATCCACAAGAGTTGTGAACAAGCTAGAGATGCAGCTATGTATTCTGCTTCTATTGTGGAGAGTGAAACAGTATTTTGTTTTCTAGAGACCAAGAGATTAGGGAATCTCTAAGAAATTGATAAGTTCCACTGATACTCTTCCTATCTGTAAAGCTACCCGCATAATCAGCATCACATAAGGAATATAATTCCAATGCGTTTGACTTCAGATAGAAAAGTCCTAGGTCTTGTGTGTTGTTTAAGTATCTAAGTATTCTTTTAATATCATTTAGATGTGTTTCTTTAGGGTTTACTTGAAAGCGAGCACACAAACAAGTGCAAAATAATATATCAGGTCAACTTGCAATTAAATATAACAAGGATCCTATCATACTTCTATATAGTTTTTGATCTACTGATTTACCAGTGTCATCAGTTTTCAATTGGGTAGAAGCTGCCATCGGTGTTTCTTTACCCTTTACTTTATCCATCGAGAATTTCTTCAAGATCTCTGTTGTGTATTTGGTTTGAGATATAAAGATTTCAGAGGGCAGCTAATCAATTTGAAGTCTAAGAAAGAACCGAAGTTCTCCCATCATGCTCATCTCAAACTATTCCTGCATTACCTTTGCAAATTATTGACATAACAGATCATTAGTAGCACAAAAAATAATATCATCAGCATATATTTGTATTATTAGGAGATTATCTTCTTTTCTTTTAGTAAATAAAGTTGGATCTATATTACCAATTTTAAATTCATTTTCAATTAGGTAGGATTTTAATCTATCGTATAAAGCTCGTGGAGCTTATTTAAGTCCATATAAAGCTTTGTTCAGTTTATAGACATGGTCTGGATATTTAGCATCTTCAAAACCTAGTGGTTGTTTAACATAGACTTCCTCCTTGATGAATCTATTTAGGAAGGCACTTTTGACGTCTATTTGAAAAAGTTTGAATTTCATATGGGCAACAAAGGCTAGCAGCATCCTAATGGATTCTAGGTGAGCTACGGGAGCATATATTTCATCAAAATTAATTCCTTCTTCTTAATTATACCCTTGGACCACAAGTCTAGCTTTATTTCTAACTACTTCTCCTGATTCATTAAGTTTATTCCTAAAGACCCACTTAGTCCCTATAATGGTTTAAGAGTCAGGATTTGGAACAAGTTCCCATACATTATTTCTTTTGAATTGACTCAATTCATCTTCCATTGCAATGATCCAATGACTATCAGAAAAGGCTTCCTTGACATTTTTGGGTTCTAATTGTGAAACAAATGCAGTGAAGGCTAAACTATTAAAGGAAGATCTAGTTTGAACTCCTTTAGACAATTCACCTATCATCAATTCTTTTGGATGATCTTTTACATAGGAAATATCTCTAGGAAGTTCATCAAAAACATTTTCTTCTAGAATGTTTGATCAGTCATCTACTAATTCATCCTCATCATTGATTACTTTAGGTTGAGCTAAGGTTTCACCAATGATACAAGCATAGTTTCTTCAACAACCGAATTCTTCTTGTTAAAAATTCTATAGGTTTTACTTATGGTTAAGTACCCTAAGAATATTCCTTCTGAACTTTTGACATCAAACTTATCAAGATTGTCCTTAGTATTGAGTATAAAACATCAACAACCAAATATCTTAAAGTAGGAATTCTAGGTGTCCTTCCATGATAGAGTTCAAAAGGTGTTTTGTTTAGGATAGGTCTAATCAATGATCTATTTTGGATATAGCAAGCAGGGTTTACAGCCTCTACCCAAAAATATCGAGGTACCTTTGACTCGCACAGCATTGTGCGGGCACACTCTTGCAAGGTTCTATTTTTCCTTTCTACTACACCATTCTATGGTGCAACTCTAGGGAACGCAAATTCATGTTTTATCCCATATTAATCACAAAAGTATTCATTCTCAAATTCTCCACCATGATCACTCCTAATACTAATTACTTCAAACCCTTGTTCATTTTGTAGTCTTCTAACTAATTTGCTAAAACCATCAAAGGTTAAGTCTTTGCTTTTTAAGAAAGATACACAAGTAAATCTTGAAAAGTCATCAATTGTAACTAGACAATATCTGCACCCACTTAGACTTTTAGATTTGGTTGGTCCGAACAAGTTTAAGTGAAATAGCTCCAAAGGTTGTGAAGTGCTAACCATTCTTTTTGGTTTGAAGGGATTTTTAGTTTGCTTACCAACTTGACAAGAATCGCAAATTTTGCTTTTCTTGAAGTTGATCTTTGGCAGACCCTTGACGAGCTCATGTTTCACAAGTCTACTGGTGTTCCCCATGTGAACATGACCTAGTCGTTCATGCCAAAGTGTTGCTTCTTCATTAGATATGACCAGACATTCAAAATTGTTGCATTTATCGAAGTTTACAGTAAAAATGTCTTTATATCTATTTCCTTTAAGAATAATTTGTTTTGTTTCTTTATTATGAATTTTAAAATCTTTTGATGTGAAAGTAATTTTATAACCTTTATCACATATTTGACTTACACTTAGCAAATTATGTTTTAAGCTGCTAATTAAGTGCACATTATCAAAGGAGGTGGAAAAGTTACCAATTTGGTTAGTACCAATAATACGACCCTTGTGGTTATTCCCAAACATGACCGTACCACCTTCTTGATGGTTGAGCTACAGGAATAGGTCATCCTCGCCGGTCATGTTCTTGGAATAGCCGCTGTCCATTATCCATCTTCTTTCTTCTCTTTCCTCATCTTCTAGAGCCATAATACTGAGAAGAGCTTCTCCCGAGGTTTCTTCTTCCTCTGAACTTAAGTTTGACTCATACCAAGTTGCTGTGAAAGCTTTCTTCTTTCCGTCTTTTCTAAAGGGCTTCTTCTTCTTGTCTGACTCCTTTCTGAGAAGTGGACAGTCATTCTTGATGTGTCCCTTTCTCTTGAAGTTGTAACAGGTGATTGCATCATTCTTGATTTCTTCTTTCTTCCTCCAGCTCTTCTTATCTTTGTAGCGAACACGTGCCCCAGACGCCTTTTAAGACGTCTGGGAGGTGGCCCAGACGTCTGACAAGATGTCTGGGATCACATCCAGACGTCTGACCAGACGTCCGGGATCTTTTACAGACGTCTGGAGAACAGTTATGTTCGCACGGGAGATTCGCCTGCGCGCCTGTGCGCGCAGACCTGCGATTCCTCTCTCTCTCTCTCTGCGGCTGCAGGCGCGCTGCGACCGCTCTCTCTCTCTCCTCTCCGCGCGGCGTTAAAAGGGGGCGCGCCTCCCCTCCCGTCTCCACCGTCTCCTCCTCCTTCTCCTTCCTGTGCGCGAGAGCGAGCGGACGCGAGGGCGGCAGCGGCAGCCGAAGTGAGCGCGGAGGAGCTGCGGCGTGCGGGGGCGGAGCTCTGCCGTGAGGGCGAGCTCGCCGGAGCGGTTTGGCCGGCCGACGGAGGGCGCAGGGGGCGCGGAGCGTCGCGGAGAGGGACCTGCTGCGGGCTGAGCAGCAGACGCGCGAGGTGCGACGCGGGCGGCGTCGCGAGCGGAGGCCGAGCAGGGTTCTGATTCTGGAAAAATTTCCAGAATCAGACGTCTGGGTTGATATCCAGACGGCAAGGTCGACGTCTGTAAGATCATACAGACGTCTGAAAGGTGAGTTTCCGCTTTCTTCTTCCTTCTTGTCGACTGACCGTACTGAGGGAGGGGGGTTGGCTGTGTGGAGGTTCGCTGATTCGTCATCCTTTGCGAATCAGACGTCTGGAAGTTGTACCAGACGGCGGGAGTGACCTCCAGACGTCCTGAGGGACCATCGGACGTCTGGGATCTAGGGCAGATGTCCCTGCAGACTTCTGGACGTCCAGGGAACCAAGCTGAACAGGTAATTCTCTGATCCACCGTTTAAGACGTCTGGAAGGAGTTCCAGACGTCTGATTTTGCACAGTATCGTCTTTTTCGACCCGTTTAGGGCCCGTTTGGGCTCCGTTTTCCGCGATTCGAGTTGCGTTCGTTTTAGAATTAATTCCTCTACCCGCCTACAGTAGCTATACACTGTTCTGAGACACTCCTTGTGTTTGATCCTTGTGATAGGACCTCGTTCGGTTGCAGTCTTGAGAGTCGCGGAGGCACGCGGGATTCCCGATCACGCCCCCATTACTCCCGTTGTACCTGGTAGAGTGGCTTTAAGTATTAATAAAATCTGTTAAAGTATGGAACCATAACTAGAACCTAGGGCATTGCATGAATCTTAGGAATGAGAAATATATGGAATGATAGCTCCTAGGTGTTGCATGAATCCTAGGGCCGGAAAACTAGATTGTATGATAGATCCTAGGATATGGCATGAATCCTAGGATGGAAAAACTAGTGGAATGTATATTACTGCAGTCTTGGAAAAATGGAAAGGAATATATAAAGCTGCCTGTAAATTTAATTAACAGCTGCCTGTTCTGAATAAAGAAACATGTTTGAGATCATGGAATTTGAGAACGTGAATCTGGAAAGTGAAACATATGATGTTCTGAGATAAAGAGCTGGAACCCTACGGGGAATTAGGAGTGGAACTCCTGGAAGGAAAAAGGAATGGAACTGAGATGTAGTTTGTACTATCTCTTGGGTACGCAGTACCAAGGGAAGTACCTGTACCTGTTTAGTGCAGAGTGGGGCCAGCCGCCCCAGGGACCCGGGGTTAGGATTGGCCGCTCTGTACCGACTTGCTGGCCCTCGTGTACGTAGTATCGAGGAGAGATACTAGTGTTAGGAGAGTACTAGCTACCCCACGGGCCCCGGGGTTCTGCTAGCCTCCTTCACCGACTTGTTAGGCCCACTAGGGCAAACCAGGGTAGTCAGGCGAGGGTGCGCGGACTGTGGAGGGGCAAGGCCCCGGTTTGGTTACTGTGGAGGGGTTGGACCCCTGTTACTGAGAGGGCTCTGCCCTGGTTCCGTGCTGTGCTTTGGGCGCACCCGTTAACGGAAACGACTGACCGCGTGCCAGTGCGGGCTAGCTACCTGTGCGTTTATCGCGCGTGCCGTAGTCACCGTTACGTCTGTCAGTGACCTTGGGGTGGTTGACTGAGGGTAGGATCACCACGGGGGACTCTCCCGGCCAGGAGAGCACCACGTGCTACTTCTACTTTTGGAAAAGACTGCAATCAAGATCGTTCCCACGAGGACATTCGAGATCAAGTAAAGGATCTGAGAAATAAATGAAATAGTAAGAAAAATTGAAAGATGTGAATAAAGGAAGTAATAGAACATAACAGCTACTGTACACTCTACTGTTGCCTTTAGTTAGTTTGCCACTCTACTCAGCGTTTTGCTGACGTGTTACACTCGTTACCTTTTTCAGGACCAGGTGTTGAGCAGCCAGGGTCGGCGGCTGCAGAGGACGCTGGGCCGAGTAGGGTCCAGTAGAGTTACCACAGCTTTTGTACCCCTTTTGTTTCTGTTCTAGTGAGTAGTTTTTGTTTCCGCTGTACCTTCTTTACCTGCAGTTCTTGTTATATGATACATGCTGTTTTACTGTTGTGGTGGTACCTATTGTAGTAGTTTCTTTCCTTACTGCTGTACTTTCTTACTGTTAGTTATATTCATGCTGAATGTGGTTTATTTTACTGTCTTTTGGTTACTTCCTCGTTGGACGACTAGGTCTTGGGATTAGTCGAGTCGGTCCGGTTCTCGTGTCTCGTAGGGACTCAGGAACCAGGTCATTACAATCTTTAAGGAACTTCTTGAATTTTCTGGAGAGGGGGGCTATGTCTTCCTCTTCTTCTCCGTTTGAAGTTTCTTCGGATTCCTGAATAGCTTCAAGAGCTATAGTCTTCTTCTTGGATCCTTCTTCTTGATCCCTTATGTGTTGGAGTCGAACCTCATACGCCATTAGACTTCCAATAAGATCTTCCAGTTTCAGGGTGGACAGATCTTTTCACTCTTGAATGGCTGTAGTCTTGGTTTCCCAGTCGCTGGTGAGTGAGCGATGGATTTTTCTAACAAGGGCTTCGTTCTTGATGTCTTGATCAAGATTCTACAAAGAGTTTATGATGTCCATGAATCTTGTGAACATCTCCTTTATCGACTCCCCTTTCTTCATCCTGAAAAGCTTGTAGTTCTGGGTTAGTAGATTTACCCTTGTTTCTTTTACCTTTGAAGTTCCTTCGTGGGTAACTTCGAGAATGCTCCATATCTCATGTGCGGTTTTGCATGCAAAGACTGTTAAATTTTGCTCTGGAGAGACCACAGAATATGGCGTTCATGGCTTTCACATTGTATGTAGCCATCTTCTTTTGGTCTGGAGTGATTGCAATGCCGTCCTTGATCTCTAGGCATGTATATTTCGAGGCGATGACATCCCATACCTCATGTCCATTGACTCCAGGAAGATCTGCATCCTGGTCTTCCAATAGCTAAAGTTCGTTCCATCAAATAAAGGAGGTCAAACAGCCGACTGACCCTCAGCATACATGTCAACATTCGACTTTGACATCTCCTGGACAACGCAGGCTCTGATACTAAAGGAGAGTAGGAGGATATCCTGTGGATCGCAACATATACTAGAGGGGAGGGGTGAATAGTATTGCCTTTAAAAAATATATATATACACAGATAAAAAATAAATCACAAGAGATTCAAGCATAGACTACACCGATTTATAGTGGAAGCCCAAACCAGGTGAAAACCACACTACCTAAGCCTCCCAACTTAGGATTTTTCTGACTAGTCCAAGCTAGTCAATCCACTAATCGTACCACTTGAACAAGGGTGTCACAACATCCTACAATCACTTCTCTTTTTATCCAGAAGAGAATCAAAAATAACAACCACGGATCTTCCCAACAATCTTGGGATCCGTAAATCAAAGCAACAAGATAGAATAACATAAATAACTTCTATGGAACCTCAATAAAAGATCAAACCGAATTTCTTGCAGAGGTTCGAGTCGTCGTGCTTTTGAAGAACGTGAAGAACAGGGTGCAAAGGCCTTTTAAATAAACACAAGAAGATCTACTTTTTGAAAGGTATTTCTCTTGAAAGTTATTTGTATATGGGCTACGTACGACCCCTATTGATACTAAAAGTTTTGCCTGAATAGGAAGTTAAATTTTTCAATCAATTAAGGTGGTTGGTCGATCACTAATTGATTGGTCAATTTACTTGGTTGGTCGATCAAAAGGATATTATCAGCTTCCTAAAATGGGTTAATTTGATCGGTTAATGAAGTTGGTTGGTCGATCAATATCCCTAAAAACTTGGTTTTGAAAAGATACGCAAAAATCCATATTTTAGTTTTATTTGAGGTTCCTTCTTACAATAATGTCCTAGACTCAAATAAAGATACAAGCACACACATCAGCAACCATCTACACTTGGCTTGAAAGACGCTTTAATCCGAGATAGTCCTAAAATGTTAGTTTAGCAATAAGCATAATTTTGATGCATCAAAATAGATGTGCTTACATGTGGATCTGGTTCAGTCTATAAACCAAATGCACCTAGAACAACCCCTGACCATATTCCAGGGAGGGACCTTTGCTCCCTCAAACTCTGATTATTCTTTTCCCCCCCCTTCGGCACCTTCTACCTCTGAAGATGCCCATGCCATCTAGGGATATTCTAAGCCTGACCCTTTCTCCAACACTTACAACCCTGGATGGCACAACCACCCAAACTTTACCTAGTTGAATAAAAAATCAAACCAATTTTAGAACCAGCCTAGGAAAAACCCTCCCTCCTATCAGCCTGGTCCACCTACCAGACCACCCTATAACCAGAATAGGGTCGCTCCTACACAACAAAACCAAATGGACACCCTGATTAAAATGATGGCTGATATGAATCAAAAACATTAAAAGGTGTTGAAACTACGGGTTACTACGCTATCGTATTTGGTTTTGAAAAAACCTATTGTTGTAGTTTGAAAGTGAAGAACTCGTGTTCAACAAATAAAATTTATACCGGAATAGAAATCCCGGGTCGAACTCAGAAGGTTACGTCGATCTATATTTGCAATTATATTTTTTTAGGGTTTTTGTTGAAAAGCGAAGCGTCGTAATTACAATGAAGCAATATAAACAATCAGAATAAATGAGAGAGAGAGAAAACATGCACTTCATATTTCAAAATGTTTATACAATTAAACCAGAGAAAAATTACACCAGAAAGAGGGAAATCTATTACACTAGAAAGCAGGAAAATTCTACTCTAGAAAGCTAAAAAGAGGAATGGGAGAGAGAAGTTATCCTCCTCGACGATCATTTGGAGGATGAGCCAGATGAGACAATGCCTGGAAGACGGGGGACGGAGCGAGAAGAAAGAGGTCAAGGTAGGAGGAACGGGAATGAGGCAGCACGTCGTCGTCGTCGCAAGATCCACTTTCGAAATGGGGGCGAAAATTTGACTTTATCTCTCAAGGAGCATCCCGGGTGTGGGACAAGCTTCTCTTGAGCTTTGAAGAGGGAGAGAAGAGAAGGCAGGAATGAGAATTTCATATGGAGGGGGTCTCCTTTTATAGTTGCGAGGAGTGAGGGCATTATGGACATTACAATTTCAAAATATTAAATAAGGGGCCTTTAGTGATGGAATTAAGCGTCACTAAAGCCCAGGTCGTGGGTGACATGCGCCGCGCCTGCTGTCCGCTCATCTCCCGTGCTGCCCACATTCATCAAATCTCGGTCGTTCGATCGTGAGATCGAACGGCTAAGGATGCATCCCCGCCGCTCCTCATCTATGCACGCATCTGCCTGCAATCTTGCATTCTCGCCGCGCATTCGATCGCGCGTGGGTGCTATCGGGAGTGCACAGCCGATCGATCGTGATTGTGCACTCCTCACGCCCGCTCGCCCGCTCGCGCCCGCTCCAAATTGAGGCGACCACGACTTCGAATGGGCGTCTCTTCTTCTCAAAAGCGCATTCGACCAACGCGCTACGAGCGCGTTTGTGTCATGCGCTTGATTCGTACGAGTGCGCCCCGCAGCCATTGGATGAGCATCCAACGGCGGAGAGGCAATGCTCAGATGAAGAGAAGCTGCGGAGGGTCCATGCGGCCGGTTGGGCGGCTGAGATGGTGCCACGTGGCGCCATCTTGGCCATCCATCTTCTAGGTGATGTAGGTGACACAGGTATCGGATTGAGTCGATTTTTGCACCGTTAGGCTACGATCATCAATCCAAATCCATTCGTATGGTCGGATTTGTCATCTGAAATGTGGATTCACACTATCTTGGCCCTTGATCTTCTAGGGTTCCTCGGTCTCTATCTGATGCTACAAATATCTGATTAGCGCGATCTTGGAGTCGTTGAACTCCAATCGTCGCCCTAATCAGATCCGTACGGTTGGATTTTTGATCCATGGCCCCAATAAAAAGTTGCCTTGTCCCTGAACATAAAAGGAGATAATTAACCTCCATTTTATTCAAACTAATCTAAATGCAATATGATACATGCTATGCAATATTTATAGTATGTAATGCAATTATATGCTTAATAACATGCATAAATAGACATTTTATGTAATATAAACATGTTTACATCAGGAAGAGATGGCATTAGTGAAGGGACAGTTGAGTCAACTATTGGATAACAAACAACAGAGGTCCCTTCCTTCTCAGCCACAACCAAACCCAAGGAATGTAATGTACAAAGGCCACAATCCTCAAGGGTTTCAACCTGAAATGACCCTTTCCAAGGACCGTTTGGAGTTTCCGAAAAAGTTAGGGGCGTGAACGAAAGTTTTTGACCCCTTAAGTTCGAATGTGTGGGCCTTGCGGGAACAAGAGAGGATAGCGGGGAAGTTTCCACAATTTTTCCCTCTCTCTCTCTCTTCCCACTCACATGCCCACGCACACACACACGCACACTACCCTCTCCCTCGCCAAAACCCTAACCCACTCCCTCTACTTAAACCCCACGCCACCCCTCTCCACCATCACACCCTCACCGCCACCGCCACCTTCTTCCCTTGCAACCGACAACCGCCACCCATAGCCTTCCCACCTCCACTTGCGGCCACGCATGGAGAGCTCGTGAGGAAGGGGAGAGAAAGGGAGTGAGGGAGAGCAAGGGTGTGGGAGAGAGGAGAGATCTTGGGAAAGCTCGAGTGTGCACGGCTGGAGGAGCTCAAGCAGGAGAGCTTGCGCGCAGGGTAGTGGCGGTTGCAACCGTGAGGAGCTCAGAGGTGCGAGGACCTCTGCGGAGTCCAAAGGTGCGAGACAGAGAAGGAGCAGCTGCGAGAGCCGCGGGAGCTCGAGAAGGAGCTCGTGGAAGAGAGGACACCAGAGGAGGGTCCTCGACCTCCTACAGCTACTGGAGTCGCTGTTGTAGGCACTGTGGGCGAAGCTCGCGAGAAGTAGGACCAAGCGAGGAAGCTTCTACGTACTGGACTTTTCCAGTATCAAACGTCTAGAGCATCTGCCAGACGTCTGGAGCAGCAGCGGACATCCAAAGCTAAAGCTAGACGTCTGAAAATATGTGGAGTGTCGAGGTATGAGTCCTGTACGCTCATGCATGTGCGTATGTGAAGTACGTAACGTTGCATTGTCGTTGTTTTAAACCTGCGAACGCATGCATAGGTACAAGTCTTGGAAAGGCGCACAAGCATGCTCTTCGAGGTGCTTTAGGACGTCTAGACGTCTCCACAGACATCTGATAGTCATATCAAATGTCTGGACAAACCGACAGACGTCTGGAAAGACCCAAGACAACTGTAAAGGGGTTCCAGACGTTTACCAGCAATGCAGGAACACAAGGTGAGTTAGTGAAGTTTAAGATGTCTGGGCCTAGTCCCAGACATCTGATTTCAGTCTGTATGCACGTTTTTGGCCCATTCAAGGCCCAGATGAAGTCGGGCTTACTCAAACGAAGTGTTGTTGTTTTCCGTTCGAGTTTCTCTACGTGTTAGTGACACTTGTAGACTGTTTTGAACTCGTCTGATGTGATTTAGTCACTAGTATAGGTCTTCAGCCTGTAGCGTGTTCAGGGCCGCGAAGACGATAAGATCTGTGGTTCTAGCCCCCATTTCTCCTGTGTTTTCCGGTAGAGTGGTTTACTTTATTACTAGAGATTTAAATAAGTAACGTGCATTTTAAGAATAATTTGATTGAACTCTAGGATGTGAAATGAACACTAGGGCATAAATGTATGAATGTGACTTGAGCTGCACTGTTTACATTGATATGCATGTTAAACTCTAATTACTAGCAAGTGAACAGATACTTGATGTGATGCTTTTTCAGTTACTAAAACACAAGCTACCTATTATATAAATGAAAATCGAGGTGTGGACAATGAGATCTGAATATTGAGAAATGAAATGAAATGAATACATTGCATGAACCCTACAGGGAACTAGGAAAGCAACTCCTGTAAATGGAAAGAATCTCGTATGTAGACGAGAAGTAAACTGGCCCTTGTGTACATGGTACCAAGGAGAGCGCCTATCTTGTGTACGTAGTACCAAGGGGAGCCACCATCCCTTTCGTGTGGAAAGAAAGGTGGCACTCGCATACATGGTACCGAGGAGAGCTATGACCACCTTAGTGTAGGGGGGAGCCAGCCACCCCACAGGGCCCGAGTTTAGGACTGGTCACCCTACACCAACTCTTGTTAGGCCCACTGGGCAAATCAGGATAGTCCGACGAGGGTACGCGGACTGTAAGGGGCAAGACTCATGTCCTGTTCTGAGAGGGCGAGGCCATATTCTATTCCATGTTGTACATATGGGTGTACCTGCTAACGAAAGCGACTGACCACGTGCCAGTGCGGAGTAGCTACCCATGCACTTATCGCGCGTGCCGTAGTCACCGCTACGTCGCAACCGCAAGCTCGGGGTGGTAGACTGGGTGTAGGACTACCATGAGGGACTCTCTCGACCAAGAGAGTGCCACGTATACATCCTGCATCATGGGAAAACGGAGAGTGAGATCGTTCCCTTAGGGAACAAGAAGATTAAGCAAAGTTATGGATCCTGATTAGCGCACTCGACCCAGAAATGCATAAATAAGATAAATGGAAATGGATGATGATGCGTACTCGAATAGGCTTTATTAAAATGGTGATATTAATGTTGAAGTGAGTATAGTGACATAACCTAAATTGAGTCTACACTAGTTTCACAAAAAAATTTTAACCTGGCCTACTTGATTTTAGCTTGATCACTTTTATGCCCAGGGTCAATCTTAAGGAGGCGGGGATTAGGAGAATTGCGAAGTTTCTACGGCTTTCCTAAAATGTATCTCTTCCTTGCACTTATTATGTTTTCGGTTTTCTTGATTTTTAGATTTTTTTTCTAATAATCTTGTTCTTGAGGCACAACCTCAAATAAGTCCTTGGCTATATGCCAACATTCAACGAGTCCTGTCTCGCCACACACGAGACCGTGTGCATGCAAATCAAGATTTATATTTTCTATTTTATATATTTTTTTAGTCCTTTTTAGTAGCAGGAAGAAAAGATAAATTGAAATATAATGCAGTGAAAAGAAATACTTAGCTTAATATATCTCTATATATGTATATATAGTAGATATAGAATATGTATATTTATATAGATGTTATATAGATAGGGTTGAAGATGGAAATGTTAATGGAATGTAGCATGGTGTCAAGTTGGTCTACATCTAGTAAGACGCAACCAACAAGACTAAGTGCCGCGTGAAGTGTGGAATGGATGTTTGTGAGTGAGGGTGGAGGCACTTGCTTTGCCCAGATATCGGGGAATATCAGCAACTGGTGCGAATATTCCCGCGATATGCTGCGCAGTGGAGGGGCGAGTGCACGGGAATATGGGTGGTGTTTGTGAGGTGTATAGATGGATGTGGGTAAGTGGATGTATATATATATATAACTATATATGTATATATAGATGTATATGTATATAGATATATATATGTATATATATTTATATATTTATATATATATATATATATAAATATACATATATATTTATGTATATATATGCAAGGATAAGAGTATGTGAGTGGATATATATATATATATCTGTGTGTGTGTGTGTGTATGAGTGAGTGTATGAGTGTGTGTGTGTATCAGTGTGTATGTATGTGCGCTGGAGGAAGGGACGGCAGCAGTTAAGTTGTTTGCAGTGCTGGGACGACGTCTGAAGGTGCAGAGGTGACGGGCGCTGGAGTCACGCACACGCACGTGGCCAAGTGAAGCGCAGTGCACTGCTGTGCGGGCATGTGAGGCGCAGCGCGCTGCAGAGTGTAACGCACAGCGCTGCGGGTAGGGATGTGATGACCGGCTGGAGCGGGTGCAGGCGAGGAGAGAGAGCGTCGTGCCACCGGCTAAGTGAGAAACTTTCCAGTGGCTACAGTGTCGCACAGACCGCACGCTATAGTGCACGCGCGGTCTGGTGATCAACTGGAGCAGGTTTTGCGTGCGCAGCGTGCTTTGGAGCACCTGCGCGCGTGGGAAGAGGTCGTGCGCGGTCTGCTGGAGCTGCAGGCAATGCGTGGGCGAGCTAGAGCTTCAAAGCTTGAGAGCTTGAAGCTCTGTGCTAATGGTGGAGGAGACGAAAAGAAATGAAATGAGAAGCCACCACGCCCACCTACTCACGAAAGACCTGGGCAGTGGTGGTCTTAGACCACTGTGGGTTTTCTCCTACGCACGGTGTGCCTCTTCTCAACTTGTGAGAAGAGGAACTGTGTATGGAGAGGGAAAGGGAAGGAGGTTGGCCACTGAGAGTGTGGGTGGTCTGAAGGTGGATGCCGCCCGCAGCAAGGGGGAATGCAAGGTGTTTTAAAGAGAGAGGGCATGCCTCACGCCATGCTGCTGGCAGGAGGAGAGGCAAGGAGAGGCACGCGCACCTTGCCATGCTACTGCACGAAAAAAAGGAAAATAAAAATAAAAATGAAAAATGGTGAAATTGCAATGCCACACTTAGGGAAAATGTTAATTAATAGAAGTGAATTGGATGGCCAATTATTCTCACTCTCTTCCCCTTTTTATAAATGCATGCAGGTGTATATTTACAAATGCAAGTAGGGCTACATAAGATAAAATGGCAGTGCTAGGAAATAACACAAGATGGCATATTTACTGGTGTATTTTTTGTTGTGCAAACATATCCCCATGCCTATCTTTTGCTAGTCCCTAGCAAAACATTTCGTATTGTGTTTAGAAATGATCTTAAGCTAAAGATTTTTTCCTGAAGCGACATGAATGTGTTTATCCATTGGATATTGTGAGAACCAATTGCAGAGAAGACTACCAATACATCAAGTCTTATATGATATAGAACATCTCTCGACTAACCAAGACTCTTGATATTTAATCCTTTAGTACAATTTCCAGGACTTCGAGGGTTTTTCCATACTCGAGAGCAAAGAGATTATGGTTTGTGCATAATGAAGGATCAAGATCGACTAGATGAATATTAAGGCTCAAGCCTAGGGTTTCATAAATTTTTAAGCACAGGTTGGTCCCCGCTTCAGCTCGTGTCTTTGGATTAACCCTCAAAATGATGATTGAATAACTCAACCCTACTGTTACTGTTTTTGTGGCTCAAAGAATTTATGGTAGAACAAGATATTTGTAACATGTCCTGAGAACTTTTTGGGGAGAAAAATTTACAGATATTTGGAGAATATATTGACTTATTCATAAGTTTTTTTTTTTTTAAACAAGTGTCAGTATATCTCTTACAACTTTATTTAGAAGAACTCACTTATTTTGTGGGTGAGTATTTTTTTCTTCGATGGAAAGGGTTTCTACTAAACACAAGGCTAAAGACTGGGATAAAAAGTCTACCTACGCACACAGGTAAGGACTCCACCTTCCCTAATGAACACTAGGGTTGAATCTTATGTTCACCTAGTCTTTCTTGATATGTGTAGTGTGAACCAAGATTACTTAAGCTCTCAAGTAGAGGCAAACCAACAAATCATGTACTGGTGACTCAGGAACAAGAATGCATCCTTGATTAGGAGAGATTTTGATCCATCTTATCAATGCTTAAGTAAATTAAGCCAAGCCTGAGTGAATCAAGCTTCAGTGGCCTGGAAAGTCTTCAAAACAGCGGTCGAATATCCATAAGCACTTATTGTAGTTTTGTTTCTGCTTTTAGATCATTGCTAAATACCCTTTTTTTTTCTTTGAATTAGGCCATGTACATATTTATAAATGGATATGTATAATGGATGTAGAAGCTGCATGATACTCATATAATACCCAGATCCTATGGATGCCTATTCACCCCTATGCCAAATGCTGCTATGTCCTCATATGCATGCAGGGTAAAGCAAGGTCAAAGGATCATGGTACAAGAGCTTAGGTGCGAGATATATAGCAGAGTGGTAGGGTGGGTGGATGGGGGGTGGTGAAATGGAAAGTGAAGAAGTGCAAAGTGAAGTGAAGTGTAGGCGATAGTGGAGGAGTACTGCTGGGGTGCCTCCAAACAAGCGCTAAATTTAACATCCCCAGCTGGACTTAGAGTAAGGCAGGAGGTTAATTACCCTCCAGCAAGGTAATAGTTTCACCGACGGAGGCAGGTTCGTGAGTAAGATAGGGTTTTAACTACTGCCCATTGACCATAAATTTATGCCCAAATTTGGGATCTTTAATTTCGATAGCCCCGTTGGGAAATGGTCTCGAGACCAAGTACGGACCAGTCCATTTGGACTTCAATTTCCATGGAAAGAATTTGAGCCGGGCATTGTAAAGCCAAACTTGCTGAGATGGTTCAAATTCCTTCCATCGAATTCAACTGTCGTGAAAGGCCTTAGTGCGTTATTTGAAAGTTAAGGCAAAATCATAGGCCTCACGACGGAGTTCTTCCAGCTCCTGGAGTTGGAGTTTCCTTTCTCGACCACACAAGTCTGGGTCGAGGTTACATTGGCGAACCGCCCAATAAGCGTGGTGCTCCAACTCAACAGGCAAATGACAAGGCTTCCCATAAACAATTCTATAGGGAGACATACTAAGGGGAGCCTTGAAGGCAGTCCGATATGCCCAAAGTGCGTCAATCAGCTTGTCAGACCAAACCATTTTCTGGAGAATTTGCTTGATTTGCCGATTCGACACCTCAGCCTGGCCGTTCGTCTAAGGATGATACGGAGATGCGATACGATGGTGGACTCCATATTTCCTCAGAAGTGCCTGAAAAGAAGCATGGGTAAAATGACTTCCTCCATCAGAGATAATGGCTCGAGAGATCCCAAAGCGTGCAAAAATGTGATCTTTGACAAATTAAGTAGATATGATATGGTCAGCATGGCGCGTGGGAATAGCCTCGATATATTTCGAAACATAATCAATAGCAACGAGGATGTACTCAAAGCCATTGGAAGGAGGAAAGAGACCCATGAAATCAATTCCCCAAATGTCAAAGATTTCAGCAACTAGGATGGGTTGTAAGGACATCATGTCACGACGTGACATTGACCCTAACGATTGGCACTTAGTGCAATGTTTAGCATAATTGTGTGCATCCTGGTGAAGGGAGGGCCAAAAGAAATCGCACTGCAACACCTTGGTTGTAGTTTTCCTCCCAGAGAAATGGCCTCCACAGGCCTGATCGTGACAAAAGGATAGTACACTGGGGAATTCGCTGTTAGGACTACAGCGGCGAATGATATGGTCAGCACCTAGTCGAAAAAGTAGTGGATTATCCTAGAAATAATACTTTGCTTCTACGATGAGACACTTGTGCTGGTTCTTGGGCCAGCCACATGGAAGACAGCCAAAAGTAAGGTAATTGGCAATGTCGTCATACCAAGGTCCACTTGCCACATTAATTGCCAATAGGTACTCACCGGGAAAAACCTCATTAATTGGCAAGGTAAGTCCAATGTGGTCGGGGTCCAGTCTCGAGAGATGATCAGCAACCACATTCTAGGCTTCGACCTTATCATGGATCTCAAGGTCAAATTCTTGGAGTAAAAGGATCCAATGTATCAGTCTAGGCTTGGCATCCTTTTTGTGCATGAGATGACGAATGGCCGCGTGATCAGTGAATATAGTAACATGCAAGCCCAGAAGGTAAGAGCGAAATTTCTCTAGCCCAAAGAAGACTGCCAGTAGTTCATTCTCAGTAGTCGTATAATTACGTTGGGCCTCGTCCAACGTCTTACTAGCCTAGTTTACCACAAAGGGGTGTCTATCGCGTCTTTGTCCCAAGATGGCTCCGACTACAAGGTCGGAAGCGTCACACATGAGTTCAAAGTCGAGGGACCAATCAGGTGGCTAGAGAACCAGGGCCTTGGTGACAGCCTCACGCAGTTGTGTGAATGCTCGCATACAGTCTGGGCCCATATCAAAGGGTACATCAGTCGATAGGAGATGAGTTAAGGGTCTAGAAATTTTAGAGAAGTCTTTGATGAATCTCCTATAGAAACCAACGTGTCCTAAGAAGGAGCAGATTTGTTTAACAGAGCTAAGCACAGGTAAATCAGCAATTACATCAAGCTTAGTTCTGTCAACCTCAATACCCCTATCGGAGATGATGTGACCAAGAATAATTCCCTCATGTACCATAAAATGACTTTTCTCCCAAGAAAGCACGAGGTTTACATCAATACATTTTCGAAGGATACGGGTCAGGTTGGCAAGACAATCATCAAATGAAGGTCCGAAGACCGAAAAGTCATCCATGAAGACCTCAAGAAATTCACCCACCATATCATGGAATATCGCCAGCATACATCTCTGGAAAGCTGCTGGCTCATTACAAAGTCCGAATGGCATTCTTCTAAATGTGAAGGTGCCAAAGGGGCAGGTGAAGTTGGTCTTTTCTTGGTCCCGGGGGCCAATAGCCACCTGGTTATATCCAGAGAATCCATCTAGGAAATAGAAAAATTTATTTCCTGCTAACCGCTCCAAGATTTGGTCAATAAAAGGTAGCGAAAAGTGATCTTTCTTTGTTGCAGCATTCAGTTTCCTATAATCTACGCACACTCTCCAAGATGTAGGAGTGTGTGTAGGAATGGATTCACCCCTGTCATTGACACGATGGTGAGTCCCGCATTTTTGGGCACGACATGAATTGGGTTCACCCAGGGGCTATCGTTGATCGGGTAGATTATACCCGCAACAAGCCACTTAATGATTTCCTTTTTAACGACCTCCCGCATGTTAGGGTTGAGATGTCGCTGCATTTCATGGGAAGGTTGAGCTTCCTCCTCTGTATATATACGGTGAGTGAAGTAGGAGGGGCTAATGCCAGTTAAGTCAGATAAGGACCATCTGATGGCTGCCTTGTGTTACATAAGGACCTTTGTTAGCTTTCACTCTTGCTCCCTGGTCAATTTTGAACTAATAATTACTGGGAGCAGTTCATTTGGTCCCAAGAAAACATATTTAAGCGTGTCAGGCAGCTCTTTCAGCTCGAGAGTGGATGGCGAAAGATCTGGCATTTCTTGGGACGAGAGTGTCCCAAGTGGATTAGAAGAAAGAAGGGCAGGAGGAAGAAGTTGGCCCTCAGATTGGCCAAGAAGATGGGCATCTTGGATTGATGGATCCAAAAAGGGATAGCCCCAGTGATCAGTATGTGAGCTCAAGGTCCCAGTGTGGAGTTGCATGTCCACCTGATTTGGCAAAAAAGAAAGGGCAATCCGGTCTTCAAGGGAGTGGACTGGAGGTGAGCAGCCCGAATATGACTCAGACCATGAGGTGTGGGAAGCGAAGAAAACCTCATCAGAAGTCTAGTCAGGAGAAAGTAACGGTAAGGGGAGGGATGGGGAAACGTCACAGTATATGTCCGACAGGCAATGGTCTGTGTTTAGGGGTAATCCACAGTAATCAGAATAGGTCCCTATTAGTCCGATACATGTGCTGATAGCCGTGTCCCTGTCAGATGTGTCATCCTCGATGCAATCGCAATCAAAATTCTTGGCGGCCTTGAAGATGTTTAGCTTGAGCTTCTCAGAGCCAACGGCGATCTCACTGTAACCCGACTCACAGTCGATATGGGCACGAGCTGTGGCCAAGAAAGGTCGACTAAGGATGATCGGACAATCAGAAAGTGAGCTAGGAACTTCCATATCCAAAACAAGAAAGTCAACAGGAAAATAGAGACTGTTGACCCTTACCACCATGTCTTTCACCACACCCTTCGTTATTTTGACAAAATGATCTGCCAACTGCAACATGACAGGGGTGGGTTTCAGATTTCCTAAGGCAAATTTCTCGAGCATGATGGTTGGTATAAGATTGATGGAAGATCCTAGATCAAGCAGAGCACGGTTAAAATTGCAGCTTTGGATGCTACATGAAATAAGCGGTGTGCCTAGATCTTTCTACTTCGGTGATAGATTTGATAGTACAGCACAACTCGCATGAGGCGAGAGGACCATCGGATTCTTTGTTTTCTTTGACTGTCACCTGGGTGTAGTGTAGTCTTTGAAAAATCGGGCGACAGTTGGTATATGGTCGATAGCCTCCAACAGGGGTACTTTGATTTCAACATCCTTGAGTAAATTACGCAGGTTATCAAAGGCCTGCATATCCTTTTTCTTGCCTTTTGGCTCCCTCAGTAGAGCCACAGGGAATGGGACCAATTCTGGCACCAGTTTGGATGAATCGTCCTCACGAGAATGCGGTGCACATTCTAAATGAGAGGGCGATGAGGAAGATGGGCCAGGATCAAGTCAAGGCAAATCGACGGTTTGCTTACCACTCCTTGTAGTAATTGCATTGGACGTCGCGGGTCTAATGGGATCATATGGCGGAGGAGGTTCACAATAGGGACATAAGGGTGATGTGTTGCGGTGGGATTAGCCTGGAATCCTGGTGGAATGCTCGGAGCTTGCAGAATCTGATGAACCTGCCCTTGAGAAGGTCGTACCTGTGGTTGCGGACCACAGGGTACAAAATTTCGCAGGTTAGGAACAGGTTGGGCTGAAAGAGTGTCCTGAGATCGAGTCGTCATGCATAGTTGACTGATCTCAACATTCTGCTGCGCCAATTGGTGCTGAAGAGAGGTCATGTTTTCTTCATGGCACTTGGACATTTCCGTCATCATTCGCATCAATTTATTAAGAGAACTTAATGCGTGTTCTGTTTGAGGTATGCAAGGACCCGATGGCGGATTTGCCACAGGATTAGACTGGGCCCTTGAGGTGATGGGTGCGGACGATCGCATTGGCCCACCCGTAGGGTTTTGGCACAGCAGGTTACTAGACCATGCGATGTTAAGATGATTTCGCCACCCTTGGTTATAAGTAGCAGAGAACGGGTTGTTCCCCAGGGTGCAAATGTCTTCTAAGCCAGAAGATGAGTTCGTATGCATATATGCATCCGAGCACACGGAGATTTGGTTCTCCATGTCAAAATATTGGCTTGCAGAAGCCACGTCCACATTACTTACCGAATCGCTTGGCACAATACTAGGTAAGGATGGTCTCACAGGATTCTTGGAAATCAGTCCAGTACTTGACGAATTAAGGTTGTGACGAAGTGATCGAGTGGAGGTGTTCGCCATAGAGCGGGCAGGATTGGCCAGAAGCTCGTCCAACTTCTTGTGCACAACGGAGACTTTATCCAATTTTTGTGCAATTAAGTTAAGATCTGTGGATGAATGGGAGGGTCCTGTGTCAACTTCGTGAGCATTGCGAGGTAGGCTGATATGATTAAAGGCGATAATGGAGGAATTGTTCATTGAGTGTTCACTCATGTTCTCAAATAATTCAAATGCTCCATTCTCGTCTTTATTCATAAATTCCCTCTGCAGAAAGAGTCTGCAATCTACTTCAAAGTTTCATTTAGCCCATAATAGAAGATCTGGGCTACATGCTACTTAGGCAGACCATGGTGTGGATATTTCCAGAGGAGGCCATTATACCTTTCCCATGCCTGATGAAACTGCTCGCCATTTTGTTGCGTGAAAGAAGTTATAGCCCGACGAAGCACATTGGTTCGCCCGATTGGGAAAAATTTCTTGAGAAATGCTGTTCGCATCTCTTCCCAATAATGGATGGCTCTTCCAACGATGTGCAACTATTGCAACGCTTTATCCCGCAATGAAAATGGGAACATTTTCATGAGGACAATTGATAACCCGATGTTTCTTGGTTTAACAGTTTCAGCTAATCGGGTTAAGTCTTCCAAATGGAGAAAGGGATCTTCACTTGCAAGACCATGGAAGTGAAACTTAATCAAGCCAATGACATTAGGTTTTAATTCAAAATCGTCCTCGCCCATGGGGACCCAAATTTGCCCAATGGTCTCTATAGCAACGGGATTTTGATAAGAAAGAGTTAAGAGACCTAGGCTCCTCCTATTCGGGAGGGTTCGCATTTCCTCCAAGGTTTCCCTAATGGCTTCAATCTGCTCATTATACAATTCCATTTGGACTTGGAGGCGGGTTATGGAGTCTACGGCTTCACCACCACCTGGTGGGATTTGAGGGGGACGGGTTCCTCCCTCTGGATTTGGGGGTGGGCATACAGCCATGTTTGTGGAGGAGGATGACGATTCAGTTTCTATCCTTCTAGAATTATCAGACAATTCAAACAATTCAGGGTTTTGTGACCTCCTCCCAAACATGCACTACCGCAGGAAGAATTGGGGAGATAAGAAGGGAAAAGGGGATGAGAGAAATAACACTATAAGGATACACTTGATGACAAATCAAAGCAATCAATTTCCTATCCTCTACAATGTGCCCTTAGACCTAAAGATCTAAGTTACCTACTATCACTACCTACAAAACCAAATGAGAGCACTGCGGAACCACCGAACCAAATTGAAAGGCCGTTTGCCCCAGTCTTAGACACCTGATAGCACGCGGGGGAACCCACACCAGCACATATGCGCTACACGTAGGTAGTTAGACCTCCAATCCTTAATAGGGGTCAAGTTGCTACCAGTTTTAATTTAGAGGCTTAAGATCAAGTGCTCCAGGAATGTGAAGGGCGTTGTATACGGGTAATGCCCAGGTGCGTTGATTTTAAAAGTGTGTAAATCAAGCATGCAACGGGGAAATCTCCCTGAATTGGACTTTTAGATGGTGAATGGCTTTTAGAATTTCAGTCTTAGGTAGTATGGATTTTAGGATTCCACTGAATTACCAATTCAACCAATCTCCGGATTTCGAGAAAGCACAAGTTCTTTATGCCCAACAAATCCTTCTTCAATGTGAATTAGTTAATGCATGCTAAAATGCACTGGGCTTCCCTAAATGGAAATTTCTAAGTGTGGATGCACGAGCCTATTTTAACTCAATGTGAAGGGGAGCAAAAACACTTTCATTCAAGTGCTCCCAAGCACCAAAAGGATAATCCACACAAGGCTCAACCACCAAATGATGTAAAAAATGTAAATGTTGGGGTTGATGGATTCGAGATCAAATATGAGGCAAATGAAGAGTTGTGGTGGGGTTGGAATCAACTCAATTCTAAGTCTCCCCACCAAAAATGTGATCCCGAAATGCGAATAGATGAGGCAAGGATGGCAATTAATCAATTTTTTATCTTGCCTCAAAGAAAACTTCACACAATGAAAGATCCAGGAATCCAGATTCATGGATTTTCATTATGAGAAGTTTACGGGAAATCAAGGGGTTGTGGGGGTGATAGCAAACAATCAACAAGTGGTTTTAGTCCACATGCCCCAAGCAATTCCCAAGAAGTGTTTTTAGGTTTTTTTTTTATTAGGTGACAAGATGACCTAAGTTACTAAGAGGGAACCACCTACCTCCTCAGCAACATGGGCGAAGCTCCAATGCGGTGTCGGTGACTTCACGTTCTTGCGTCCGCCTTGGATTTGCCCACGTCTCTGACCTCCTCTACATGTTTCCTCCTTCCAACAGGTACACCTGCACAACTGAAATTGCACTAGAGGGGGGGTGAATAGTGAAATTATATTGTATTGTAATACAACAAATTCAATCACACAATATACTCAATTATTTTTAGGTGGAAACCCAAGATGGGTGAAAACCACCACCTAAGCCAATCTCTTGACTTAGGATTTTCGATCACAAGGTGATCAATCCACTAACCACACTACTTAAACGAGGGTAGTGTACCTCAATTACAATTCCCACCTCCGATCCCTAAACGGAGGTTTCTCTCTTCAAGATGAAGAGACGGGGACCCGACAGGCCGGATACCCAAAATACAGAAATTAACAAGTAGAAATAACACCTATAGAGCACCCCAATAATTTAGTTGCTTTCTTATCTACTAAGCATGAAAAGAACTCCCTGATGATTTGTAGAACGGAGCGAGCCGGGAGTATGGATTTGCCCTTTGATCAGAGTATTAGCACAGCACAAGGGCAAGATGGAGCTTAGAGTAGTGAGCAAGAGATTTTTCTAATGGAATTGTATCTCAAGAGGTGTGTGTTTTGCCAAAGAAGAGTTGTAGTCTATTTATAGGCAAGTTTGGAACCTTCAAGAACACTTGGGAGAGCTCTTCTAGCCGTTGGAGACAAATCCCAAGAGTTTAGGACGAAATCCACACAAAATCAGGGCAATGATGATTCTGACAGCAACATCAGACGTCTAATTTTAATATCAGACGTCTTACAGGACGTCTGATTTTTACTATGGTCGTCTAATATTGCAGGATATCCTTAACGGACTCTATTGGATCAAAAGAAGGACGTCTGATATTATGTCATAAGACGTCTGATTATTTTACTGGACGTCTAATGAATGGTACATTCGTTCCTGTTATCATCGGATCCAAACAGGGTTCTAGGTTTAGAGGATCAGATGTCGTTATGGACGTCTGAGGACATTACCAGACGTCTGGAAACCTAAATACTCTTCCTTCCTGCTTCTGCCAAAAGATTATGTGGCCATAGACAGATACGCACAGAAAACCATGGCCAACGGTTCAAAGGCAGACGTCTGTAAGTGTGTCAAGACGTCTAGAAATTATTTTTGCCGATAAAAAGTCTAACGGTTAGTATGAGGACGTCTGGGTAACGGATCAGACGTCTGTGAACGGTTATCGACGTCTGAAAGTGAGGTCCTTCGACTGATGTTTATGAGGAGATGAACAAGGCAGAAATATTTGAAATTAGACGTCTGATACACATGTCAGACGTCTTATGATGGAAAATCAGACGTCTGGACTTTTTAATGGACGTCTGATAAAAGTATAAGTGTTGGGTTTTTTGTTTCTAATTTATCCTAAGTGTAGAGAGCCTAAGTTAGCTATTTATAGGTTATGTTTGGGGGCTCTTTACAATATTTCTAGACTCAAATAACATGAAAATTACAACCTTTGAAAGTTTACATGAAAAAAGCCTAAGACCTAATACTTTTGCTACTCGTCTTCACGCTTTTAATCTCCCGTCTTGGAAAGCTTTTTGAATTCCTGCAAATATGTTATTATAGAGAGAAAACAATATGCTACGCTTTATTTATTATTTCATTTTCTACATTTTGTAAAATCATCAAAATATTATATATGAGTAGTTGAACTAACAATCTCCCCCTTTTTGATGATTTTCAAAATATAGCTGTAGGTTCCTCTTTCTCCCCCTAAAGGTTGTACTTGATAGCCTTTATCTATTTATTATTCCTTAATTTCTTACCTACATTCTTCTCCCCCTTTTTGAATATCATCATGAAGGGTTGTTGAAAAGGAGTCAAAATCCAAACTACAAGAGTAATATCTACAAAGTAGAGTGCGTGAATAAAATTGCATGTTTAAAAGATAGCAAGGCATTAAGGAAAATTGATTAGGAATAGAAATATTTAAGCATGGACTAGCTATTTGTTCCCAAAAATATTAAGTAGAGAGTCAAGGCCTCTTAATACAAACTTAGAATAAAAGACAGAAAAATAGAAGCACTAAAACTATTCTTCTTGATCTTGGCGGCGGCGGCGACGAGCGGGTCCTTGTCCTATCTGCAAATTTTGAACATCTGATCTAAGTTCGTCGATGTCGCGGCGCATGCTTCCCATGTAGGTGTACATCTCGCCGGTTCGACGCAGCAGGAGGGAGATGCCGGAGGAGAGGGAATCTGTGGCTGGATCCCATGCTTCATCAAAGCTCGAGCGGGGAGCTTCTATTTGAAGGGGCCGTGGTTCATGGAAGTCTGGAAAGGGTGGAAGGGGCTCTTCTTCCATGGGTTCGTCGGCGGGCTCAAGATGTTCTCTAAGTATATGCATCTTGGCGGCTGTGGCCCGGTTGTAAGGCTCAATTTTCTTGTCAACAGCTTGGTCAGTTATGGAAATCCGATGGGATGAAAAGATTTTGGATAGAATAGACCCAAACGGAAGTGATGCCCCATGGTCCTCATTCATGACGCGAACAATGAGGCGGCAATAATTGAAAGGAATATGACGAACGGCCGCAAAAAGGAGAGCCTTGTGTTGGCGTGAGATGTAATCAAAGCCTCCTGATTTGTTTAGGAGGTCCCACCCAAAAATGCGAGAGAGTAGACGTGGAAGGGGTTTGAGATTTTTGCACGGTAGAGTGCCAAGGTTTTCAGCATATTTTTCCGGGAGAACTAACTCTTGATTGATGATTTCAGGGTCGTATTGCCTCAGTATGTCATTGAAATCATTTCCCTCATTGGGGATGGCTAGAAGGTCAGAGATAGTTTCAGATGTGATGTGTATTTCACGACCAAATAGGCGGGTATGGAGTTCAAGTTCATCGTTGCTGTAGTCCTCAACGATGTTGGCATAAAAGAGACGGCAAAGATCAGGGAACACACCAAGAGTTCCAATGCCGGAGTGGAATTGACGGTCAAAATATTGGAAAAGATGGAGAGTTTGGAAGTGTTCCCGAAGGTTCAAATGGGCAAAATCATTCCAAACAATAAAGCGAGGACATTTAACTTTGGCATTCGCGAAACGACGAAATCGCTGCCTAGCGATGTCACCCCGCAATTGATCTGCCAAATAAGTGGAAGAGGAACTGGAAGATCCCTCAACTTGCTTCCTACGGGGAGGCATATTTGGTGGAATGGGTGGTTAGGTTTAGGAGAAAAGAGTGGTGAGTTGAGGATGGAATACCTGCAAAAAAGAAACAACCATTCAACCAAGCAACATTCACCCAAAACATAGTTTGAAACACTGTAATCATCATAAAAAATATGTGGCAGTATGCCTTGAGGCAATACAACCTGCCATGTAGTTGTGGCAATATACCTTTGGATGCAAGCCACTAAAAAGTCGGCTTGATCCTCATGAGGTAATACCCTTGCCATGGAAGATGCAGCTAGGGCTAAGAAGGTTTTCTTGACCGAGGGTTAGGGCTGACAACGAAATGCACATGTAGGTCAAGTGAATCAAGAAGTGAACTAGATGCTACAAGGCCGTGGGTAAAAGCAGTATGAAAATGCCCTAGGCGTTGAGAGGGTATACCCACGGGAGGAGGGAGCCTCCAAATGCGCGGTCGAGAGGCAGGGACGACGCGCGCAGAGGAGCAGCAGTTCCGTCAGTCGTCGAAGAGGCGCGACGGTCGTCTGGCTGCGAGCAGAACTTCGCCAGCTGCTGCTGTGGGCCGTCGGGTGTGTGGGAGAGCGGCGCGCAGATCGTGTGGGGTAGGGATTTTGGACAGGAGAGTGGGACCTTTGCGAAGGGGATTTTATATCCCAAGGTCACAGAGCAAGTCTCCCCCTGAAGTTGGGGAGATTTGCATCTCAAACCGTCCAGAGAAAAGCCGCGATGCGCAGATTTTTCCCCAATCAGACGTCTGTCAACGATGTCAGACGTCGGGATTTGGCAGAGGAATTTTTGCCTATTTCAGGGAGACGTCTGTTTTATTCATCAGACGAATAATCAGACGACTAATTATTATATAGACGTCTGATTTCTGCAGGAATCTTCCCCAGCAAAAACATTTATTCTCCAGGTTGTCGTCTGATTTCTTACTCAGACGGCAATGAAGACGTCTAAAATTAATATTAGACGTCCGATTTCTGCAGACAGACCTTCCTGGATTTTCGTTAAAAGTTACAGGGTCGTCCGTTTTTCCTGCCAGACGATTCATACGACGTCTAGCCATATATTCAGACGTCCGACAGGCAGTACATGTTCTGTCTCCGAGATAGACGTCTGTCAACACATTTGGACGACAGTTCAGACGTCTGTGTGGAGTACCAGACGTCTGAAATTACTATTTTGTTATATATAAAATCGTCGTCTGTCCCAGATGTTTAGACGACGGATTTTAATGTATAAGACGTCTGATTATTTAATCAGACGTCTGATATTGGACAGAGTGTGCATTTGGATGTTTGAATGAAGGCTTAGTGAAATCAAGGTTCAATCTATGCTCATGACAAAAGAGGTTCCATTAGAACATTAAATTCTTCAAATATCACTTAGCTTACATATGCCTAGTTTCCTACGTATATAATTAAAGCGATCATAATTCAAAGGTTTAGTGAAAATATCAGCTAACTGCAGTTCAGTACAAATAAATTCAACTTCGATTTCTCCCTTAAGTACATTGTCTCTTAGGAAGTGATGTCGAACATCAATATGTTTTGTGCGAGAGTGATGTACGGGATTTTTCGAGAGGTTGATAGCACTAGTATTGTCACATAATATTTTTATCTTATTAAATATCAGGTTAAAATCCTTCAAAGTACTTTTCATCCAAAGTACTTGGGAACATGCTAGTGCAGCGGCTATGTATTCAGCTTCTGTAGTTGATAAAGCTACACTAGATTGTTTCTTTGAGAACCAAGAGACTAGTGATTCGCCTAAGAATTGGCACGTCCCACTAGTACTTTTCCTATCAGTGCGGCTACCTGCGTAGTCCGCATCGCTATATGTAACTAAGTTGAATTGTGGACTCCTAGGGTAGAATAAGCCATAATCAGATGTGTCAACTAGATATCTAAATATTCGTTTTACAGCATTTAGGTGTGATTGTTTAGGATTTGATTGAAACCTAGCGCATAAGCAGGTACTAAACAAAATATCAGGTCTACTGGAAGTTAAATACAGTAAAGATCCAATCATGCTACGATAGAGCTTTTGATCTATGGGCGTACCTGATTCGTCCAAGTCTAAGGAAGTTGTGACACTCATAGGAGTGTTCTTCCCTTTACTTTTGTTCATATCAAATCTCTTCAACATCTCCTTTGTGTATTTAGATTGATACACAAAGGTTCCAATCTCGAGCTGAGTGATTTGCAAGCCCAAGAAAAACTTGAGTTCACCCATCAAACTCATTTCGAATTCTTCCTGCATAATTTCTGAAAACTTTCTACACATAGATTCATTAGTAGCACCAAATATAATATCATCTACATATATTTGAGCTAATAAAATGTCTTTTCCTTTTCTTTTAATGAATAATGTGGAATCAGCTTCCCCTATAGAGAATTTTGCATTTAACAAGTACTCTTTGAGCCTTTCATACCAAGCTCTAGGAGCTTGCTTTAGACCATATAGTGCCTTGTTTAATTTGTAGACAAAATGAGGCTTATCATGAGACTCAAAACCAGGAGGTTGTTTTACAAAAACTTCCTCCTTAATGAATCCGTTAAGAAACGCGCTCTTAACGTCCATTTGAAAGAGTTTAAAGCCAAGAAAGGCGGCATAAGCAAGAAGCATGCGAATTGATTCGAGTCGAGCTACGGGAGCGTAGGTCTCATCAAAATCAATTCCTTCTTCTTGGTTGTACCCTTGTGCTACCAACCGAGCCTTATTTCGAATAACTATACCGGATTCATTCAACTTGTTCCGGAATACCCATTTGGTACCTATTACTGTTTGCCCTTCAGGCTTAGGTACTAGATCCCAAACTTCATTCCTTTGGAATTGGTTGAGTTCCTCCTGCATGGCCATCATCCAAGTTTCTTCGGAGCATGCTTCCTCGACACTCTTCGGTTCAACTTGAGATACAAAGGCGGAGAGACCAAAGGTGCAACTAAAACGAGATCGGGTTTTAACGCCATCAGAAACACTTCCAATGACTTGACTTTCGGGATGATCCCTTTGATATATCCAATCTTTTGGAAGATTATGGATATTGGAGTTTGGAATGTTAGACACATCAATAGTAGAATCATCTTCATCATCCATATTGACTCGGTCAATGGAGGAATGAGGAGATTCATCGAAGGAGACATGAAGGGTTTCCTCCACTGTTAATGTGGTCTTGTTAAAAACCCGATATGCCTTACTACGTGAGGAGTAACCAATAAAGATGGCTTCTTCACCTTTGGCATCAAATTTATCTAAATTAGAGCGGGTATTCAAGACAAAACATCGACATCCAAAAACTTTAAAATAACTAATTTTGGGTATTTTCCCATAGTATAGTTCAAAACAAGTTTTTCGCAATCCGGATCGAATTAAGGTGCGATTTAACACGTAACAAGCCGTGTTAACCGCCTCAGCCCAAAAATACTTCGGTAACCCCGAGTCTATGAGCAATGTTCGAGCACATTCTTGAAGAGTACGGTTCTTTCTCTCAACCACCCCATTTTGTTGAGGTGTTCGAGGAAAAGAGAACTCATGAGCAATACCGTGCTCTAGACAAAAATCATCAAACAAGGAATTTTCAAACTCGCCCCCATGATCACTACGGATACGAGTGATTTGGTAGCCTTTTTCAGTTTGAATTTTCCTACAAAAAATAGAAAAGACAGAAAACACTCTTTCTTTAGATCTCAAGAAGGAGACCCATGAAAACCTCGAAAAATCATCTACAATTACAAGGCAATATTTGCATCCACTGAGGCTCTCATATTTTGTTGGTCCAAATAGATCTAGGTGAAGTAGTTCTAAAGGTCTTGATGTGGATATAACTTCTTTGCTTTTAAAACTAGATTTTATAATCTTACCTAATTTACATGAATCACAAACAAGCTCATTTAAAAATTTTCTTTTAGGAAGACCTCGGACTAGTTCATGTTTAGCTAATTTTTGAACCAGCTTCATATGAACATGTCCTAGTCTTTTATGCCATATACTTAACTCATCATTTGCTATAAGACATTCATAAGTGCCATTTTTATCAAATTCTACAACATAAATGTCTTTAAATCTAGTTCCCTTAAGAAGGGTTTCATTGGTTAATGCATGCATAATTTCAAACATTTTAGAAGTAAACACTACTTTAAAACCCTTATCACATATTTGACTTACACTTAAAAGATTATGTTTTAGACCTTTAACTAGAGAAACATTTGAGATGGGAGAGAGAGGGTTACCTATTTTACCAAGGCCAATAATATGACCCTTGTGGTTGTTGCCAAATGTAACTGTTCCTCCATCCGTAGGTTGGAGGTCCAAAAATAGGTGCTTGTCTCCTGTCATATGTTTGGAGCATCCGGAGTCCATCACCCATCGGCCTCCTTGGTGGTGGAGGTTTCCTTGTCTTCCTCCTTGTAGACCTTCTTCCTCCTACAAAAGATCTTCGATTGTGACTTGGTGTTTCTATAGGTCTTTCTAATTTGAGTCGTCCATCCTTCATTGTGTATATCCAATTTTTGACATTATGATGTCCTTTCATCCCTACAAAACAAAGTGAGAGTTGTCTTTTCGGTATCCATTGTAAAGTGGATCCGTATTTGTTAGTGTTCTCCTTTAGAGGAGGGTCCCTTTTTGGCTCACTTTGACTAGGCTCATAAAAGCCTAATCCAAATTTACTTGAGGAAGGTTTTTGATGGGCAATGAGTTTGTCCAAGTTATCCTTCCCCTTTGTAAATTTAGCTAGGTCCTCAAGAAGTTGGTTTGACTTTTCTTTGAGATGATTTATCTCTATTTTCATTATATCTAGTTTATCTTCTAATGTCCTAATTTCTACTCTAAGTAAGCCATTTTCATCCTTTTTAAAAGAGTTTGATTTTTCAAGCACATGGATTTTGTCGAGTAATTCTTCTCTATCTAAAAATTTTTGTTCACTCATTGCTGTATACAAATCATTTGTTAATGACTCTTTCTCAATCATTAGATTTTTTATTTGCATATTTAAAGCAGTGGTTTCTTTTGTAAGAATTAGATTCTTTTCTTCAAGATCATTGATTAATCTCTTATTTTCTAACTTTTCTTCTTTTAAAGCCTTGCTTTGGGTTTTAGTTTTCTTAAGATCTATATATAGTGAATCAAAGGCATCTTGTAATTCATCCAAAGAGTAGGGGTTTACCTCAGGTTCCTCAGATTCAGACTCGGAACCATCATTTGTTGCCATTAGTCCCAAGCATGCCGCTTCTTCATTTGGTTCCTCCTCCTCTTCTTCTTCGGAGGTGGAGTCATCCCATGTTGCTTGAAACGCCTTCTTCTTGAATCCTTTCGATTTGGAGATCTTCTTGTAGTCAGAAGGCTTCTTGTGTTTCTTCTCATCATCCCTTTTGAGTAAGGGACAATCTTTCCTTATGTGACCTCTCTTTTTGCAATTATAGCAAATCAGAGGATCTTCTTCTCTTTTCTTTCCCTTGATCTCTCTTCTATTTCTGAGAAACTTTTTAAACTTTTTAGCTAATAAAACAAATTCTTCGTCATCGGTACTTACCTCATCATCCGACGTAGTTTTGAAGGCTAAGGTCTTCTTCTTTGGCTCCGATGAGGTTGATTTCTTCTTTTGCTCCATTTTTGATTCGTAAGCCATGAGATTCCCAAGTAGATTTTCCATGTCTAGATCCTCTACTTGGTTGGCTTCTTCTATTGCCGTTACCTTTTGCTCCCACTCAGGTCCAAGGGAGCGAAGGAGCTTCCCTTGAAGCTCCCCCTTTATAAATGTCTTTCCTAAAGACTTGAGGTTATTCACGATTAACGTGAATCGGGTGTACATGTCCCCAAGTCTTTCATTCTCCTTCATAGAGAAAGCTTCGAATTCCTGTGATAGCAAGTTTATCTTTGAGGATTTAACTTTAGATGTACCTTCGTGAGTAACCTCCAAGGTTCTCCAGATCTCGTGGGCGGTTTCGCATTGGCTGATGCGGTTGAATTCCTCCGAGCTGAGAGCGCAGTAGAGTGAGTTCATTGCCTTGGCATTCAGTCCAAGGTGATGGATTTGCTCCACTGTGTAACCAGTTTCTGGTTTCTCGGGAATGACGTATGCGGATTCGCATTTCTCCCAAATGGAGAAATCGTTGGCTTGAAGCCACATCTTCATTCTCAGCTTCCAGTAGGTGTAGTTGGTTCCTTCGAAGAGTGGTGGTCGAGTGGTGGATTGCCCCTCCAATCTGCTTGTGGAAATCGCCTTCCCCTCCATGTGATCTTTTCCGCAGATGTTACTCTTGTAGGCGGAAAACCTGCTCTGATACCAAATGAAATTGCACTAGAGGGGGGGTGAATAGTGAAATTATATTGTATTGTAATACAACAAATTCAATCACACAATATACTCAATTATTTTTAGGTGGAAACCCAAGATGGGTGAAAACCACCACCTAAGCCAATCTCTTGACTTAGGATTTTCGATCACAAGGTGATCAATCCACTAACCACACTACTTAAACGAGGGTAGTGTACCTCAATTACAATTCCCACCTCCGATCCCTAAACGGAGGTTTCTCTCTTCAAGATGAAGAGACGGGGACCCGACAGGCCGGATACCCAAAATACAGAAATTAACAAGTAGAAATAACACCTATAGAGCACCCCAATAATTTAGTTGCTTTCTTATCTACTAAGCATGAAAAGAACTCCCTGATGATTTGTAGAACGGAGCGAGCCGGGAGTATGGATTTGCCCTTTGATCAGAGTATTAGCACAGCACAAGGGCAAGATGGAGCTTAGAGTAGTGAGCAAGAGATTTTTCTAATGGAATTGTATCTCAAGAGGTGTGTGTTTTGCCAAAGAAGAGTTGTAGTCTATTTATAGGCAAGTTTGGAACCTTCAAGAACACTTGGGAGAGCTCTTCTAGCCGTTGGAGACAAATCCCAAGAGTTTAGGACGAAATCCACACAAAATCAGGGCAATGATGATTCTGACAGCAACATCAGACGTCTAATTTTAATATCAGACGTCTTACAGGACGTCTGATTTTTACTATGGTCGTCTAATATTGCAGGATATCCTTAACGGACTCTATTGGATCAAAAGAAGGACGTCTGATATTATGTCATAAGACGTCTGATTATTTTACTGGACGTCTAATGAATGGTACATTCGTTCCTGTTATCATCGGATCCAAACAGGGTTCTAGGTTTAGAGGATCAGATGTCGTTATGGACGTCTGAGGACATTACCAGACGTCTGGAAACCTAAATACTCTTCCTTCCTGCTTCTGCCAAAAGATTATGTGGCCATAGACAGATACGCACAGAAAACCATGGCCAACGGTTCAAAGGCAGACGTCTGTAAGTGTGTCAAGACGTCTAGAAATTATTTTTGCCGATAAAAAGTCTAACGGTTAGTATGAGGACGTCTGGGTAACGGATCAGACGTCTGTGAACGGTTATCGACGTCTGAAAGTGAGGTCCTTCGACTGATGTTTATGAGGAGATGAACAAGGCAGAAATATTTGAAATTAGACGTCTGATACACATGTCAGACGTCTTATGATGGAAAATCAGACGTCTGGACTTTTTAATGGACGTCTGATAAAAGTATAAGTGTTGGGTTTTTTGTTTCTAATTTATCCTAAGTGTAGAGAGCCTAAGTTAGCTATTTATAGGTTATGTTTGGGGGCTCTTTACAATATTTCTAGACTCAAATAACATGAAAATTACAACCTTTGAAAGTTTACATGAAAAAAGCCTAAGACCTAATACTTTTGCTACTCGTCTTCACGCTTTTAATCTCCCGTCTTGGAAAGCTTTTTGAATTCCTGCAAATATGTTATTATAGAGAGAAAACAATATGCTACGCTTTATTTATTATTTCATTTTCTACATTTTGTAAAATCATCAAAATATTATATATGAGTAGTTGAACCCTACCTCCTCTACATGTTTCCTCCTTCCAACAGGTACACCTGCACAACAACAAACAAAAATGCCCTTGAAGAGAAAGGTGGGGAAGAGAAAATCAAAGGAAGAGAGTAGAGACTTACTCCAAACAGCGCCTCCCCGGCAACGACGCCAGAAAAGCATGATGCGTACTCGAATAGGCTTTATTAAAATGGTGATATTAATGTCAAAGTGAGTTAACCTAAATCGAGTCTACACCAGTTTCACAAAAAATTTTTTACCTGGCCTACTTGATTTTAGCTTGATCACTTTTAGGCCCAGGGTCGATCTCAGGGAGGCGGGGATTAGGAGAATTGAGAAGTTTCTACGCCTTTCCTAAAACGTATCTCTTCCTTGCGCTTATTATGTTTTTGGTTTTCTTGATGTTTAGATTTTTTTTCTAATAATCTTATTCTTGAGGCACACCCTCAAATAGGTCCTTGGCTATATGCCAACATTCAACGAGTCCTGTCTCGCCACACGCGAGAGCGTGTGCCTGCAAATCAAGATTTATCTTTTCCATTTTATATATGTTTTTAGTCTTTCTTAGTAGCAGGAAGAAAAGACAAATTGAAATATAATGCAGTGAAAAAAAATACTTAGCTTAATATATCTCTATATATGTATATATAGTAGATATAGAATATGTATATTTATATAGATGTTATATAGATAGGGGTGAAGATGGAAATGTTAATGGAATGTAGTACGGTGTCAAGTTGGTCAACGTCTAGTAAGACGCAACCAACAAGACTAAGTGCCACGTGAAGTGTGGAATGGATGTGTGTGAGTGAGGGTGGAGGCACTTGCTTTGCATGGATATCGGGGAATATCAGCAACTGGTGCAGATATTCCCGCGATATGATGCGCAGTGGAGGGGCGAGTGCACGGGAATATGGGTGGTGTTTGTGAGGTGTATAGATGGATATGGGTAAGTGGATGTATGTATATATATATATATAGATGTATATGTATATAGATATATATATGTATATATATTTATGTATATATACGTAAGGATAAGAGTATGTGAGTGGATATATATGTGTGTGTATGCGTGAGTGTATGAGTGTGTGTGTGTATCAGTGTGTTTGTATGTGCGCTGGAGGAAGGGGCGGCAGCAGTTAAGTCATCTACAGTGCTGGGCTGACATCTGAAGGTGCAGAGGTGCGCGGGCACTAGAGTCGTGCGCGCGCGCATGGCCAAGTGAAGCGCAGCGCACTGCTGTGCAGGCATGTCAGGCGCAACGCACTGAGGAGCGTAGCGCACAGCGCTGTGGGCAGGGATGCGATGACCGGCTGGAGCGGGTGCGGGCAAGGAGAGACAGCGTCGTGCCATCGGTTAAGTGAGAAACTTGCCGGTGGCTACAGTGTTGCGCAGACCGCGCGCTACAGTGCGCACGCAGTCTAGCGACTGACTGGAGTGGGCTTTGCGTGCACAGCGCGCTATGGAGTGCCTACGCGCGCGGGAAGAGGTCGTGCATGGTATGCTAGCGAGCGCGCGGTGATCGGCTGGAGCTGCAGGTAGTGCATGGGCGAGCTGGAGCTTTAGAGCTTGAGAGCTTGAAGCTCTGTTCTAATGGTGGAGGAGACAAAAAGAAATGAAATGAGAAGCCACCATGCCCACCTGCTCACGAAATAGCTGGGCAGTGGTGGTCTTAGACCACTGTGGGTTTTCTCCTACGCACGGTGTGCCTCTTCTCAACTTGTGAGAAGAGGAACTGTGTATGGAGAGGGAAAGGGAAGGAGGTTGGCCACTGAGAGTGTGGGTGGTCTGAAGGTGGATGCCACTCGCAGCAAGGGGGAATGCAAGGTGTCTTAAGGAGAGAGGGCACGCCTCACGCCATGTTACTAGAAGGAGGAGACGCAAGGAGAGGCACGTGCACCCTGCCAAGCTGCCGCACGAAAAAAAGGAAAATAAAAATAAAAATGAAAATTGGTGAAATTGCAATGCCACACTTAGGGAAAATGTTAATTAATAGAAGTGAATTGGATGACCAATTATTCTCACTCTCTTCCCCTTTTTATAAATGCATGCAGGTGTATATTTACAAATGCAAGTAGGGCTACATAAGATGCAATGGCAGTGCTAGGAAATAACACAAGATGGCATATTTGCTGGTATGTTTTTGCTATGTAAACAGATGATAATACATAACCGACAAATGCATGTTAATTGGTTACTTGTTTCTTTATGTTAAATTACAAATAAATGGCTTAACCACAACTCTACTCAGCGTTAGCTGACCACGGATTATATAACCTTGTTCAGGTCAGAGAGTTGAGCAGCCAGCACCATCGGCTATAGAGGGAGCTGCGCCTAGTCGAGCCCAGCCTTAGCTGTTATAGCTTTTCTGTTCCAAAATTTTCTTTCTATTGTAATAGCGAGTACTTTGATATATGTATTACTGCTCTGTTACTTTTCTATTCTACTTTCTGTTGTTGTAGTTGTGCTGTGATGAGAACCTCATCATGAACCCTAACTAGCATAATCTAACCTAGATATGCGAGAAAAAGCTCCTACATAACTCAAAGAAAGGCTTGACTCAGAGAATTATGAGTTTAAGAAGAAAACAAGTCATAAGGGGTAAAAATGCAATTTCACCAACACAATCTGCAAACAGGGTAACTCAGGTCCAAACATGTGTCAAACTAACCTAATAAGAAGGAAAGTGGGATGATCTGATCCAACAAGGGCTACAGCAACTCCAAGGAATTAAATGACATTCTGTAACCCTAAACCAAACCTACTTCAATTCACGAGGTTCGAGGCAGGGTAAAAATCGACTAAACCCTCTAAAATTCATAGAAAAATAATCTCTAGGGTTTAGAACCTTCAATTTGACCTTAGAAACCCATTTTGACCTACATTGAGAACCATGCCCAATTAATGATTTAATTTAGGTTTTTACGTAAATTGCCCGATCAAACAAGGTCTGACCTAGAAATAAAATTCTCCATTAAAATCCTTAGTTCCAATTTAGTCATGCATAAAAACTTGAGCCTAAGAAGAAACCTTCTTGACCGACTTTGCAATTTGGTCCTCATCTATTACTTTTTGACCCTCAACTTTCGAAACCCTTACATTTTGGCCCCTATTTTCTTCTTCGTTCTTTGCGTTCAAGTCCCTCCTGCAAGTCTCTGCGCAACGCCATGCTCCGACGACTTTGCGCGGAGCATGGTGCCGCGCAGGATGAGGGAGGTGTCCTGCAGATTGAACCCGGTGTTCCCTACGACGTCTGCTGTCGCAGGGACACCACCATGCCATCTGTCGACGCCCACACCTTCCGTGCAAATGCACGGAAGGTATGGGTCACACTTTCGGCCATTCTCCGGCGAGGGAGGCACGTCGCCTCCCTGCGCCCACCCCTCCGCCACCGCCTTTATAAAGGCCAACGTCGCCAGCCGATTCTCCCAGCTTGGTCCTGACGGAGAAAACCCTAACCCTTCCTCTCTTCCCACTCCAACAGAAACCCACCAACACCGGTGGCCCCTTCTCCTCCGTCTCGTCGCTCTGCTGCAATACCAACAGCAGAGCCACCTTCGCCTGATCTTCCCGCGTCGCGCCGTACCCAGCGCGCGCCCTCCTGCTCTCTTCCTCGCCGCCGCTCTCCCCCTCTGGGTGTTTCTTCTTCGGCGACAGTCGGTACGACTGCCGCCCTGCTCCGGCCCCCTTCGTCCCTATAGGTAAGTAACAGTTATTTCCCTTCCTCCCCTCTTTCTTTTCCCCAACTTAATTTGTTCAATTACCCCTCGACCGCACCTGACTGCCCTCACCTTCTCCATCTCCGGCCACTCTCCAGTGAGTTGCCCCCATCAATCCACCGCTCCACACAACTTGCCACCTACCCCAAAAGCTCCGCCTCACCTCACCCGACACCCCCCGCCCCTCCACTGCCACTCCACACCTCCACAACACTCCCCCGATCAAACCCTTTTTTTCGGTTGCAATCCGACTTAGGGCTGCCGCCAGGCACCGCCCCGCAACCTGCTACACCCTGCATTACCTTCGCCGTGCCACGGCGAAGGTCCCCCTATGGTCTGATTAGGCCGAGAGGCCCTGCTTGTGTTCGGCAGATCTGCAGCCCCGGCCGCCATTGGCGACAAGGCGAGGAGCTTCCAAGCGAGCTCCAGGCCCTGAAGCAGTAGGATTCCAGCTGAGGCGAACTGGAGGGACTTGGGCAAAGGCAAGGAGCAGGTCTGTGAAGAGAAACGAGGGCGTTGCTGCTGAGGCCAGGTCGCGCCTTCCTGCGGGTGCGCGCGAGAGAGGGACAAAGTTTAGTCCCACATCGTGGGATTTCGAAGCGCCGCACCCATTTAAGTTGATTTTGTGTTTTCACTTAAGCGCCTCAGAACACGGGGTGAGGTCCCCTCGCCCACTTGCCCGCCTCGTCCACGTCCCACGCCATGTGGACCTGGCCGACCCGTTTACCCGGCACTCCTCGCACACCACCCACGCCGGTGTGCCTGGTCACAGGTATGCTACCCGACCCGATAACCCGGCTCTGGGAGGGCTTCCTATGAGCGGTTTACAGAGAGAGAGAGAGACGTGCAGGTGGAGGTAAGGGTTAGGTTTTTCTATGGTTTGTGCAGGGACAGGGTGCGAGGGAAGAAGGTTCACACTTGGCCGCAGGAAGAAGAAGAAGAGGAGCGGAAGAAGAAGAAGAAGCCTTGCAGCTGAGCAAGGCAGAAGGCCAAAGAAGAAGAAGCGGGAAGAAGAAGAAAAAGAAGAAGAAAAGAGAGGGAAGCACTGTAGCAGACCGCCGTTTAAGTCGTCTGACTGAGATATCAGACGACGGATGAAGCTTCGGAGGAGACAAAGAAAAGAAGAAGAAAAAGAAAAGAAAAGGTTCCACAGCTGAAAGAAAAGAGAAGAAGGAAGAAAGGAGACAAAGAAAAGAAAGAAGATAAAGAAAAGAAGAAGAAGAACTGAAGAAGAAAGGAAATGGAAGACAAGTAGAAGAACTGAAGGCAACCAGAAGACCAAGGAAGAAGTCCCGAGAAAGAAGAGAAGAAGATAAGCAAAGAGAGAAAGAAGAGAAGAAGAAAAAGCCAAAAGACACAAATCCATTTCTCCCTCTCCCTCTCTCTTATTTTTGTAATATAGAAACATTGTACTTCTAGAATTCCAGTAGCTCCCTGAGTTCGACCTCGGGAAACTATTTCCGAGTAAAATTGCAATGGTAACGACAACCGTAGTTGTCTCATTATATACCACAACGATGCTGGTATGTAATATTGTGAAACTTTGCATTCTGTTTCCTTTATTGTCACTTAGTTATTTCTGCTTATTTACATTGCATGTGTGGTTGTGGAATATTTTCTGCTTTTAGTTATTTCTCGTTAGACGACTGGGTCTTGGGAGCTAGTCGAGGCGAGCCGATCTCGGGTTCTGTAGGGAGCTGGGATCGGGTCATAACACAACCAAATCAAGGGCAAGCTCATATGATTCAACAAGCCCTACAGACACCTCTTGGGTTTGTTGCCTCTTCTTCTTCTCAAGGACCTAACCCTGGTTCCAATGCCTCAGCCAATGCAGTTACCTTGAGAAGTAGCACTCAAACCCAAGACCCCAAATGGCCAACCCCTCCTGTGACTTCTCTACCTGAGATGCTTGATTCTGAGGATAAGTAGGAGGAACTTAAGGATTAGGAGCCTGACCCAGTTCAAGCCCAAATCCCATACCCTGAAGCCTTGGACAAAGTAAAGAAGAAGAAAAATGTGGCTAAGAACGAGGAGTTGTTGGAAATTTTCAAGCAAGTTTAGATCAATATACCTCTCCTCGATGCGATCAAACATATCCCGACTTACGCAAAGTTTCTGAAGGATGTTTGCACACCCAAGCGTAAGCCAAGAACCTAAGCACCTACAAAGGTAGTGCTCTTGGAACAAACTAGTTTAGTGATATTGAGCAGCCTACCTCCTAAAAGAACTGACTCTGGAGCATCTCTGATATCATGTAATATTGGTGACATGATGTTTGATAAAGCACTCTTGGACTTAGGTGCCTTGATTAACTTAATCCCGACTACCCTTTATCACCAGTTTGGATTTGGAGAGTTAAAACCCACACCTGTGACTATCCAACTGGCCTACCAATCCGTGAAAATCCCAAAAGGGATAGTCAAGGATGTAATTTTTCAGGTTAAGGACTTCTACTTCCCAGTTGACCTTTTAGTCTTTGACATGGAAGTCCCCAAACAACTACAGAACACACCCATCATCCTAGGCAGATCCTTTTTGGCTACGACCAAGGCTGACATTGACTGTGACACGGGATATATGGAAATTGCCTTTGGAGACAAGAAAATGCAATTAGATATCTTCCAAGAAACCAAGTATTTTAATTGCGGCTGGGTAGAGGAATGCAATCCCATGGATACCCTGGTTGAAGAATGCTTGACAGTGAATTCCTTAAAGGACTACTAGACTCAACCAGCTTTAGACTACCCCATTTATGAAAGTGATGAAAAAAAGGTTGATACCCCCAACACTGATTACCAATCCTGGGGAGCACCCACTGGAATTAAGGAAAGAAATCCACTTACGAACATAGATCTGGAGGGAAGCCCTAAAATGCAAAACTTTCATTTTTAGCAACCAATTAGTCATGAGCCTTCTCAAGGAAAGGATTCACATGACAATCAAGATTTGGATGTCCCAAATAATTTGGGGGAATTTGAGCAAAGGAACATTGGATACCATGATATTATTGACTTGGACATCTCTAGTCAGGCACACCTGGGTAGTACGAAGATGATTTTGCCTAAGGATTATGATAATCACATGTGCCTTAATAAATCTGAAGTTGACACGATTGCCCAACCCGAGTCACATCCTCTGAGAAGCGAATCTGTTTTCACTCTAACATCGTATGAGTCACATTTTTCTCCTCCCACCTGACGTGGCTTTCGTGCATATGTGTTAAGAAGTGTCATTATAGTTCACACTTGCAACGTCGATTTTAAAGTAAAGAAACGGAGGTGAGTCCAAGTGTCGGTCTCAGGGAGGCGTGAAAATCGGATTTTGCCTATCACATGTTGTCACGGAAATCGCGGAGTTTTGCTTGCGAAAAGGTGCGGTTGAAAAGCGAGAGAGAGAGAGAGAGAGATTACGGTTAGAGTCATTTCTTTCTTTAACATGCAACTTGGATAGGAAATGTTAAGACCCAAGACATCAAACATTTTTTAAGACATCTGGGAGTTGGTCCAGACGTCTGGTCAGACATCTGGACGCCTTCCCAGACATAAATTTTTGTGGCATACGATTGCGAGTCTGCGCGCGTACGCGCGCAGACTGAGCCCACCAACCTGCAGGCACTTTTTCTCCCTCCCCACGCCTTCAAATACCCCTTCCCTCTCCCTCACCCACCACTACACCGTCTCCTCCTTCTTCTTCCAGCGTTAGCAAGAGAGAGAGAGAGCGTGGGCAGCAGCTGCTACCAGGTGAGTGAGAGAGGAAGAGGTGCAGCGAGAAGGGAAAAGAGGGAGAGCACGTGAGGAAGAGAGAGCGAACTCGCCAGAGTAGCCCAGGGCCAGCCGACGGGCGCGCAGTGGGAGCGTGGTGCTGGGGAAGTTACCCCGATGCTACCGAAGCTTAGGCAGCAGGCGGGCGAGCGCGGCGCGGCGCGGCCATGCGCAGCAGGTAGAAGGCGAGGAGGTCCTAATTCTGGGAAACTTTCCCATAATCAAACTTCGGGACCTACGACCAGATGATGCCGGCGATGTCTGGAGAGACATCCAGACGTCTGAAAGGTACGATATTTCTCATCTTCCACCTTTTTGTGGATACGGCCATGCAGGCCGTTCTGTCAAAAGCTTTGAGACGTGTCATGTTGAGAGTGTTTGCATACGCGTGCAGGTTTCGATTCGGGAAGGCACAAGGACATGTCCTCCCACACAGATCAGACGTCTGGGCAAGTCACCAGACGGCGGAGAGCATCTCCAGACGTCCGAAGTGATAGTCGGACGTCTGGAACTAAGTCCAGACGGTTCAGCAGGATTCTGGACAGCTGAAGAGTAGCGCAGAAGTAAGGTATGACCCAGACCACCTTTTAAGACGTCTGGAAGGTATTCCAAACATCTGATTTGGGTCAAAGTTGTCATTTTTGACCCGTTTAGGGTCCGTTCGAGGTCTGATCTCTGCATTTGAGATTCCATTTTTCTCAGAATTAGTTCCTCTACTTTTTAAAGTACTTGTATCATGTTCTGAGTGGTTCCTTGTGATTTATCCTTGTGTTAGGATCTCATTTTGTTACGACTTTGGGGGTTGCAGACGCACGCGAACCTGCCGATCACGCCCCCATTACTCCCGAATTTGCGGGTAGAGTGGCTTCTCCTAGTTAATTACAAACATTAATACATATCTGAATTAAATGATAGATCCTACGGTATGACATGAATCCTAGGACTTGGAAACCAGATTGAATGATAGATCCTAGGGTATGGCATGAATCCTAGGACTTGAAAACTAGATTGAATGATAGATCCTAGGGTGTGGCATGAATCCTAGGAACAGTAACACTGAAACGAATGTCGTGAATACATGAATTGCAGTCTTGGAAAAGTAGATAGAATAATGATAATTTCCTGTAATTGGATAATAGCTACCTGTGAAATATAGAGTACTATTGCTGGTAATTCTACATGTGATTCCTGTTGTTGAAAACTAAATTTGAGCTGCTTGTATATATATTGATATTAAATGTTGGAAACACGGGCTATATGAGAATAAAACTGAAATGATGAAATCTAAAAATGGCTTGGCCAGAGAAAGATGAGCATGAATCCTACGGGGAATTAGGAGTAGAGCTCCTGGAAGATAAACAGAATGGAACTGGGAAAGTGGATGGGGAAGTGAGCTGGCCATTGAGTATAGAGTACCAAGGAGAGCGACTGTCCCCCTGTTTAGTACAGAGCGAAGCTAGCCGCCCCAGGGAACCGGGGTTAGGTCTGGCCACTTTGTACCGACTTTTGGCCCTCGTGTACACAGTACCAGGGAGAGCTACTAGTGTAGGGAGAGTGCTACCCACCCCAGGGGCCCCGAGGTTCTGCTAGCCATCCTACACCGACTTGTTAGGCCCACTGGGCAAAGCAGGGTAGTCAGGCGAGGGTGCACAGACTGTGGAGGGGCAAGACCCCTGTTTGGTTACTATAGAGGGGATAGACCCCTGTTACTGAGAGGGCTCTGCCCTATACTGGTTCCATGCTGTGCTTTGGGCGCACCCGTTAACGGAAACGACTGACAGCGTGCCAGTGCGAGGTAGCTACCCATGCATTTATTGCACGTGCTGTAGTCACTGTTACACCTGTCAGCGACCTTGGGGTGGTTGACTGAGGGTAGGACCACCACGGGGGACTCTCCCGGCCAGGAGAGCACCACGTGCTACTTCTACTTTTCGGAAAAGACTGCAATCAACATTGTTCCCGTGAGGAACATTCGAGATCAAGAGAAAGATCTGAGAAATAATTCAATAAAAGAGTAATTAGAGAAATAAAGAAAGGAATTAAAAACGACAACTACTTGTCCACCTTTACTATTTTCTTAGCTAGCTGGTTGCCACTCTACTCAGCGTTTCGCTGACGTGTCACATTTGTCACCTTTTTCAGGACCAGGTGTTGAGCAGCCAGAGCCTGTGGCTGCAGAGGGTGCTGGGCCTAGTAGAGCCCAGTAGTTGTATTTTTGTACCATTTTTCTGTAGTAGTGAGTATTTCTGTTACACTTGTACTCTTTTATTGTAATCTTCATATTCTGTACCTGTTTGTAATTCTCTACTACTGTGGTGGTATGTACTGTAGTAGTTCTTTTCTTTACTGCTGTACTTTTGTTACTATTAGTTACTTGCATGGTGAATGTGGTTTATTTTACTGCTTTTTGGTTACTTTCTCGTTGGACGACTAGGTCTTGGGATTAGTCGAGTCAGTCCGATTCTTGTGTCTTGTAGGGATTTGGGAATCGGGTCTTAACAAGATGGTATCAGAGCAAAGTCATCCCAAGAAGTGAACCAACTACCTGGAAAATAACCAATTCACGTGCCTGTAACTAGAGTAGCCACCACAACGTACCTTTTGACATCTGTTTTGAGTCTTCTTCGTTGAATATCAATTCGTATTGACATCTTTTCTGTTCCGTGTTCGCGTCTCCTTGCAGGAGATGCCTCGACGAGGAGGTAGCGAGGTCGGCCACGGACGCAGCCAAGGATGAGGCCGAAGGGGCGGGCACGTTGAGGCCGACGCCTCAGTAGACCAGCCACTGCTCCCGGGCATTCAGGCCCAAAACCTCGCCCAGCTGATACGGGACATCGTGCAAGAGGAGCTCCACCTGCCGCCACGAGCGCCTCTCCCTGGGGTTACGGAGGGGGAGTCCTCTGTGGGACCACGCGACGGACATGGCGCTGGACGCGGGGGAGGGGATGGGCCTCCACCGCCCCCACCTTCCTCCGACACTTCCGAGCACGAGGCTTCTTTACCTGGAGGTGCACCAACATCTCCATTTCTGCGCCACTTTGAGCTTTTTGGACAGTTCCAGAAGCTGAAGCCCCCCTCCTTCAAGGGGGATGAGGACCCAACTGAGGAAGAGGACTGGCTCGAGCAAATCGAGAAGGTTTTTGACACCCTTCGCCCCTTGTGGAGTGCCACGTGGCCTTTTCCACGTACCAGCTGGAGAGCGCGGCACACAGGTGGTGGAGGGCAGTCAGGGGTCAGGAGAGGGACGAGCCGACTTGGGACTAGTTCGTCACCCTTTTTTGCAAGAAGTACTTCCCCCAGACGTGGCAGGACCAGATGAGGCAGGAGTTCCACACTCTCCGCCAGGGGACGATGACCGTGAGCGCGTATTGTACACGTTTCCTGGAGCTGTCTCGTTTCGCAGCGACAGCCGTGGCTACTGAGGAGGAGCGCCTTTGGAGGTTCACCGAGGGGCTTTGGCCTGCGATTCGGGGGTATGTCAAACCCCTGAAGCTGCCTACGTTCTCGAGGGTGGTGGAGGCAACTATGACGTATGAAGAGACCAACCCATCCGCACGCGACACTGACAGCAGGCGGAAGAGGCCCTATCAGCCAGACTTCTCACAGGGCCGACGAGAGAGGAGACATGTGGCACCCGCAGGAGAGCCATCACATTTTGCAGGGCCATCAGTGGCCTTTGGGGGCCCCCGACAGGGGCCAGCTCCTAGTACCAGACCCCCGCCCAGTCGTCAGCAGGGACCCACTGAGGGTGAGAGTCGAGTCCCCCTTTGCTACCAGTGTGGCCAGCTGGGCCACATCAGGAGGGACTGCCCGTCTAGGGCTGGAGGTCAGCAAATGCTTCCCGCACCGAGCACTGGAGGGGGAGCAGGAGGCCGCGGTTTCCAAGTGCGAGGAGGAGGACAGCAGTCCCGGGGAGGGTACCAGCCAGCGACTACCCGTCCGACGTACAATGTGGCTGCTTCGTCCGCACCTAGGGCTGAGGAATGTATCAATGCCCTGACACACAGGGATGCCAGAGCTTCGAGATCGGTGGTGGCAGGTATGGTTTCAGTTTCCGGCAGACTTGTTTACACGCTTTTCGATTCCGGCACTATGCACTCGTTTGTCGCTGCCAATTTTGCGGTTAGCTTGGGACAGGACTGTATGTTGTTAGAGGATCCGTTCGTGATCAGAGGTTCGAGTGGTCAGCTGTTTGTAGCTGAGGAGGTGTACATAGGTTGCGAGGTCAGTGTTAGGGAACACAGCCTTTCCGCTGACCTAATTATGATACAGATGGAGGACTTTGGCGTAATTCTGGGGATGGATTGGCTGTCCACTTACCACGCCTTGGTGGACTTCTTTGAGAGGAAGATCGTCTTCTCCATACCGGAGTTGCCTTCTTTTGAGTTCCATGGGCAGCCAGTGCACGGAGGCTTCAGGTGCATTTCTGTACTTCGGGCAGCGAGACTTTTGAGCCAGGGGTGTGAGGGCTTCCTAGCTTGTGTGGTGGCAGAGCCCAGCCCTGTGGTAGACTTCCAGAGTATCCCGATGGTCAGAGAGTACCCCGACATGTTTCCAGATGAGTTGCCAGGACTACCTCCCGAGCATGAGATCATGTTTGAGATCTCACTGGTACCGGGGACCAGCCCCATCTCCACAACACCGTACAGGATGGCACCACTTGAGCTGCGAGAGCTCAAGTCTCAGTTGCAGGATCTTCTGGAGAAGGGCTTTGTGAGGCCCAGTGCGTCTCCATGGGGAGCCCCGGTATTGTTCGTAAAGAAGAAGGATGGTACCCTACACCTTTGTGTGGACTACAGACAGCTGAATAGGGTCACTATCAAGAACAAATATCCGTTGCCGAGGATTGATGACTTGTTTGACTAGCTGCAAGGTGCCACAGTATTCTCCAAGATCAACTTGAGGTCTAGATAACACCAGTTGAGGATCAAGGAGGCAGACGTCTCCAAGACAGCTTTCCGCACCCGGTACGGACACTACGAGTTTTTGGTCAAGCCGTTTGGGCTAACCAATGCCCCCGCTACATTCACGGATTTTATGAACCGGGTGTTTAGACCATACTTAGACCAGTTCACGGTGGTATTCATTAATGATGTGCTCATCTATTCTCGAGACCAGGCACAGCATGGATAGCACTTGCGGATGGTTTTGGACACGCTGAGACGACGTAGGCTGTACGCCAAATACAGCAAGTGCGAGTTCTAGTTGAGGGAGGTGACCTTCTTGGGTCATGTGATCTCCGGGGATGGCTTGGCTGTGGACCCATCCAAGGTTGAGGCAGTGCTCAGGTGGGAGAGACCGCGTACTGTTACTGAGATCCACAGTTTCTTAGGACTGGCAGGCTACTACAGGCGATTTATCAGGGGTGATGAGAACCTCATCATGAATCATAACTAGCTCATTTTGACCCAATACAAAGGATAAAAGCTCCTACATAACTCAAGGAAAGGCTTAACTCAGAGAATTCTGAGTTTGAGAAGAAAACAAGTCATAAGGGGTAAAAGTGCAATTTTACCAGTATAATCTGCATACAGGGTAATTCAGGGTCCAAACATAGGTCAAAGCAGCTTAATAAGAATAAAAGTGGGATGAGATGATCTAGCAAGGGCTACAGCACTTCCAAGAAACCAAATGATAATCTGTAACCCTAAAACAACCCACTTCAATTCACAAGGTTCGAGGCAAAGTAAAAATAGAATAAACCCTCTAAAATTCATAGAAAAATAATCTCTAGGGTTTAGAACCTTCAATTTGGCCTTTAAAACCCATTTTGACCTACATTGAGAACCATGCCCAATTAATAACTTAGTTTGGGTTTTTGCGCAAATTGACCGGTCAAACAAGGTTTAATATGAAAATGAAATTCACCATCAGATTCCTTAGGTCCTAATTAGTCATGTATAAAAACTTGAGCCTAAGAAGAAACCTCCTTGACCGACTTTACACTTTGGTCCTCATATATTTACTCTTTGGCCCTCAACTTTTGAACCCTCGCATTTTGGCCCCTAACTCTCCTTCATTCTTTGCAATCAGGTCCCTCCTGCAAAAACCTGCCAGCACCATGCTCCGGCGACCTTGCGCGGAGCATGGCGCCGCGCAGGGTGAGGTGGGGGACCTGGCAAGTAAACCGGGGGTGCCCTGCGTCGTCAGCCGTCGCAGGGACACCCCCCTGGTCGTTGCAGCCCACCATACCGGCCGTGCGAACGCACGGACGGTATGGGTTCTTGTTTCCTACCATCCTCCGGCGAGGGAGACACGTCGTCTCCCTCCGCCTTCCTCCCTGTTTGCTCCCCATAAATACCCCCCGCTGCTCCACCGACCAGGGCAGCCTGGATCTGACGGAGAAAATCCCCAACTTTCTTCTCTTCTTCCTCCGGCAGACGCTCACCAGCTCCGGCGGTTTCCTCCCCCTCCACCTCTTCGCTCTGCCGCAATACCAGCAGCAGAGACTTCCTCCCCTGCTCTTCCCGCGCCACGCCGCACCCAGCTGGCGCCTCTCCGGCTCTCTGCTCGCCGCCGCCCCTTTCCCTGAGCATCGTCTTCTCCGGCGACAGTCGATACGACTGTCGCCCTGTTCCTCCCCCTTCGTCCCTGCAAGTAAGCTAGAGTTACTCCCCTTCTCCTCCTCTTTCTTTCCCCGCTTTCAATTTATTCAATTAAGCCCGCTACCGACCCTGACCACCTTCACCCCCTTCGCCTCCGACCACCCTCCGGCGAGCCGCTCCCATCACCTCAGCAACCCACACGGCTCGCCGACCCTCACCGAACCTCCGCCTCATCACACTGAGCACCCCCCACCCCTCCACTGCCACTCCACACCTCCGTAACACTCCCCCGAACAAACCCATTCCTCCGGTTGCAGTCCGACCCAGGGCTGCCGCCAGACACCTCCTTGCGGCCTGCTGCGCAGCTCCTCACCTTCGCCGTGCCACGGCGAAGGTTCCCCAGTGGTTTGATCAGGCCGCAAGGCCATATTCGTGTCCGACAGGTTTTGAGGTTCGACCGCCATTAGCGCACATTGAAGCAGCTTCTCGCGCGCTCCAGGCTTGAGGACTCCAGGTCTCCAGCTGCTGCGGAGTACGGGGAGTCTTGCGAAGGCAGCCAGCCAGCAACCTATGCCAATAGAAGCCGCAGCTGCAGAAGCCAGGCCGCGGTCTCCCAGCAGGCGCACGCGAGGAACGGTCTGCGTTTAGTCCCACATCGGTAAGCCTCACACCCGTTCCACTGTTTAAATTGATTTCGTGCACTAGCCCTATTGCCTCAGTACACGGGGTGAGGTCCCCTTACACCCGCCCGGTTACCCGGTCTCGTCCGCGCTCACGCCCCGCGGACCTGACCCGACCCGACTTAGACTGACCTGCACTCCTCGCCCACCACGCACGCCGGTGGGCCTGGACCCGGGTGTGACCCGAACCCGATTACCCGGTAGCTCTGGGAGAGCTTTCCGAAGAGTGGTTTCAGAGAGAAAGAGAGACGCGGGGGGGGAGGGTAGAGTAGGTTTTTCCTCTTGACGAAAAACTCTGAAGTGTGCAGGCACAGGCGAAGAAGGAGACCCGCGGAAGAAGAAGGAGCTGCACTGTAGCAAATGCATAGTTAAGTCGTCTAAGCACCGGGTCAGACGACGGAAGGTCAGCAGCCAGAGCAGGAAAGAAGGCAGGCTGAAGAAGAAAAGAAGAGCAACGGCCAAAGCAGAAAAAGAAGAAAGGAAGACTTAGTAGCTGAAGGCAGAAGCTCTGCAGCCATAAAGAAGAAAAGGGAAAAGAGAAAGGGTCACCACAATTGCAGAAAAAGAAGAAGAGAGGTCAAGGCAGAAACCAAGGAAGAAGAAGATAGAGATCTGAAGAGGAGCATCACCTCTGCAGAACGAAGAAGAAGAACAAGGAGCTCTGAAGAAAGAAGAAAATCACCAAAGCAGGAACAGCAGGAAGAAGAAGAAGAGCATCACCATTGCAGAAGAAGAACATCACCTCTGCAGAACAGAGAGAAAGAAGGAGATCTAAAGAAAGAGAGAAAGAAGAGCATCCCCTCTGCAGAACAAAGAGAAAACAATAAATTCTTTCCCTCTCTCTTTCTTTTTGTAAAAGAAACATGTATATCTCTAGAATACAACTTGCTCCCTGAGTTCGACCTCGGGAACTCTTTTATTTTCCGAGTAAAAAAAATTTATATTTGAAGTGTTGGTAATAACCGGCTTTACTACAACGTTATAACAAATTAAAACCCGGTCACATAAAACCGACGACTTCAAGGGGCCTCTCGTAGATTGCACGTCCTATGCCACAGTTGACCCGGAAGGACGTGCCATTTACTTGGACTGATGCTTGTGAGGTGTGTTTTTAGGAGCTGAAGGAGAGGCTGACTTCAACTCCCGTGCTCACCATCCCAGACAATAGTGGCGGGTTCATTGTGTACATGGATGCCTCTTTGCAGGGGTTAAGGGGTGTGCTCATGCAGAGGGGTCACGTTGTCCCTTACGCTTCGCGGCAACTGAAGCCCCATGAGCATAGCTACCCTACCCATGACTTGGAGCTGGTAGCTATCGTCTTCGCGCTGAAGACTTGGAGGCACTACTTGTACGGTGAGACCTTTGAGATTTTCACAGATCACAAGAGCCTCAGATACCTGTTTGATCAGAAGGAGCTCAACATGAGACAGAAATGTTGGTTGGAGCTCCTGAAGGACTATGACTACAGCATTTCCTACCACCCAAGAAAGGCCAACGTGGTGGCTGATGCCTTGAGCCGGAAGGCGCCCACCCACTTGGCCAGTTTACAGGCACAGAGTTGGAGCCTCTTGGAGGAGATGGGCAGTTGGAGACCCCTAAAGTTACTGGGGCACTGTGGGGCAGTGACTGTGACACGACAGACGAGGCCAGAGCTGATAGACCGCATCATCACTGGACAAATGGCCGACCTGTACTTACAGTCATTGCATGACAGAGTGCTGTCTGGAGACCCTGGGGACTTCTCTTTTATAGACCAGGTACTACGCATGAGGGGACGTTTGTGCGTTCCCAGGGACAAGGAGCTATTGAGAGAGCTCCTGACTGAGGCATACGGTTCCAGGTTCACCATACATCCCGGAAACACAAAGATGTACCATGATTTGAAACGCGATTTTTGGTGGAGGGGAATGAAGTGGGATGTAGGTGAATTCGTATAGCAGTGTTTAGTGTGCCAGCAGGTGAAGGCCGAGCATCAGAGGCCTGCAAGGCCGTTGCAGCCACTTCCAGTGCCAGAGTGGAAGTGGGAGAGCATCACCATGGACTTGGTGGTGGGCTTGCCTGTTACCCAGCGAGGACACGACGCAATCTGGGTAATCGTTGACAGATTGACGAAGACGACACGTTTCTTGCCAATCCGAATCACCTTGGGACCAGCACAGTTGGCAGAGAGGTATATCCGCGACGTGGTACGTCTACACGGAGTTCCTCGGGAGATCGTATCCGACCGGGATACCCATTTTACGTCCCAGTTTGGGGCTGAGTTTCAGCAGGCCCTGGGGATGCGGTTGAGGTTTAATACAGCATACCACCCCCAGATGGACGGACAGTCTGAGCGCACGATACAGACACTTGAGGACCTGTTACGTGCTTGTGTACTGGACTGGAGGGGCTCTTGGGAGGAGCACTTGCCCCTGGCGGAGTTTGCATATAATAATAGTCATCACTCGAGCATCGGCATGGCACCCTACGAGGCTCTATACGAACGGAGGTGTACGGCACCCTTGAGTTGGGTTGAGGTGGGGACCAAGTGGGAGGTTGGCCCCAAGCTGATCCGGTAGAGTCAGGAGGTGATCGAGCAGATTCACAGGCGACTCCGCACTGTCAGGAGCAGACAGAAGAGCTATGCAGATCGGAAACGCAGAGAGGTACAGTTTGAGGTTGGGGACCACGTCTTCCTTCGCATTTCTCCCATGAAGGGCATGCAACGGTTTGGGGTGAGAAGGAAGCTCGCGCCGAGGTTCGTGGGACCCTTTGGGGTCCTGGAGCAGGTTGGACTCGTTGCTTATAGGCTTGCCCTTCCTCCCCAGCTTTCTGGTGTGCACGACGTGTTCCACGTGTCCAACCTCAGGAAGTACGTCGCCAATCCCAGTCACGTCCTGAGCCATGAGAGCGTCGAGGTGGGTGACGACCTGACCTACCCCGAGCGGCTAGTGCAAATTCTCGACAGAGCCATCTGAAGTCTGAGACAAAAGCAAGTACCCCTGGTGAAGGTTTTGTAGAGGAGCCAGCAGTACGAGGAGGCTACCTGGGAGCCTGAGGCAGCGATGCGGGAGCGGCACCCGGAGCTCTTTGAGGGTACGTCTTTTCGGACCGGCTTCGGTCCTCTTTGAGTTTTTTATGCGTATATCATTCTTTTTCCGCACCCTAGTTAGTGCAAGTTTCGGAGATGAAACTTCCTTTAAGTTTGTCATGTTGTTAAGACCCATGACATCAAATGTTTTTTAAGATGCCTGGGAGTTGGTCCAGACGTCTGGTCAGACGTCTGGACACCTTCCCAGACATAAATTTTTGCGGCGTACGATTGCAAGTCTACGCGCGTGCACGCGCAGACTGAGCCTGCCGACCTGCAGGAGCTTTTTCTCCCTCCCCACACCTTCAAATACCCCTTCCCTCTACCTCACCCACCACTCCACCGTCTCCTCCTTCTTCTTCCAGCGTTAGCGAGAGAGAGAGCGTGGGCAGCAACTGCTGCCGGGTGCGTGAGAGAGGAAGAGGTGCAGCGAAAAGGGAAAAGAGGGAGAACGCGTGAGGAAGAGAGAGCGAGCGCGCCGGAGCAGCCCAGGGCCAGCCGAAGGGTGCACAGCGGGAGCGTGGTGCTGGGGAAGTTACCCCGGTGCTGCTACAGCTCAAGCAGTAGGCAGGCGAGTGCGACGCGGCCGTGTCTAGTAGGCAGAAGGCAAGGAGGTCCTAATTCTGGGAAACTATCCCAGAATCAGACTTCTGGACCTATGTCTAGCCGTCTGAAAGGTACGATATTTCTCATCTTCCATCTTTTTGCGGATACGGCCATGCAGGCCGTTCAGCCGAAAGCTCTGAGACGTGTCGTGTTGAGAGTGTTTGCGTACGCGTGTAGGTTTCATTTTGGGAAGGTGCAAGGACACGCCCTCCCACACAGATCAGACGTCTAGGCAAGTCATCAGACGGCGGAGAGCATCTCCAGACGTCCGGAGTGATAGTCGGACGTCTGGAACTAGGTCCAGACGATTCAGCGGGATTCTGGATGTCTGAAGAGCAGCGCAGAAGTAAGGAATGAGTCGAACCACCTTTTAAGACGTCTGGAAGGTGTTCCAGACGTTTGATTTGGGTTAGAGTTGTCATTTTTGACCTGTTTAAGGTCCGTTCGACGTCTGATTTCTGCGTTTGAGATTTCGTTCTTCTCAGAATTAGTTCCTCTACTTGTTTAAAGTACTTGTATCCTGTTTTGAGTGGTTCCTTGTGATTTATCCTTGTGTTAGGACCTCGTTCTGTTGCAACTTTTGGGGTTGCGGAGGCACGCAGACCTGCCAATCACACCCCCATTACTCCTGATTTTGCAGGTAGAGTGGCTTCTCCTAGTTAATTACAAACATTAATACATATCTGAATTAAATGATAGATCCTAGGGTATGGCATGAATCCTAGGACTTGAAAACTAAATTAAATGATAGATCCTAGGGTATGGCATGAACCCTAGGACTTGAAAACCAGATTGAATGATAGATCCTAGGGTATGGCATGAATCCTAAGACTTGAAAACTAGATTGAATGATAGATCCTAGGGTGTGGCATGAATCCTAGGAACAGTAACACTGAAACGAATGTCGTGAATACATGAATTGCAGTCTTGAAAAAGTAGATAGAATAATGATAATTGCCTGTAATTGGATAACATCTACCTGTGAAATATAGAGTACTATTGTTGGTAATTGCTACATGTGATTCCTGTTGTTGAAAACTAAATTTGAGCTGCTTGTATATAAATTGATATTAAATGTTGGAAACACGGGCTATATGAGAATAAAACTGAAATGATAAAATCTAAAAATGGCTTGGCCAGAGAAAGATGAGCATGAACCCTATGGGGAATTAGGAGTAGAGCTCCTGGAAGATAAATAAAATGGAACTGGGAAAGTGGATGGGGAAGTGAGCTGGCCCTTGAGTACAAAGTACCAAGGAGAGCGACTGTCCCCCTATTTAGTGTAGAGCGGAGCCAGCCACCCCAAGGACCCAGGGTTAGGTCTGGCCACTTTGTACCGACTTTTGGCTTTCGCGTATACAGTACCGGGGAGAGCTACTAGTGTAGGGAGAGCTCTAGCCACCCCATGGGCCCCGGGGTTCTGCTAGTCGTCCTACACCGACTTGTTAGGCCCACTAGGCAAAGTAGGGTAGTCAGGCGATGGTGCACGGACTATGGAGATGCAAGACCCCTGTTTGGTTACTGTGGAGGGGCTAAACCCCTGTTACTAAGAGAGCTCTGCCCTATACTGGTTCCGTGCTGTGCTTTGGGCGCACCCGTTAACGAAAACGACTGACCGCGTGATAGTGCAGGGTAGCTACCCGTACATTTATCGTGTGTGCTGTAGTCACCGTTACGCCTGTCAGCGACCTTGGGGTGGTTGACTGAGGGTAGGACCACCACGGGGGACACTCCCGGCCAAGAGAGCACCACGTGCTACTACTTTCCGGAAAAGACTACAATCAAGATCGTTCCCACGAGGAACATTCGAGATCAAGAGAAAGATCTGAGAAATAATTCAATAAAAGAGTAATTAGAGAAATAAAGAAAGGAATTAAAAATGACAGCTACTTGTCCACCTTTACTATTTTCTCAGCTAGCTGGTTGCCACTCTACTCAGCGTTTCGCTAACGTGTCACATTTGTCACCTTTTTCAGGACCAGATGTTGAGCAGCCAAAGCCTGCGGCTGCGAAGGGTGATGGGCCTAGTAGAGCCCAGTAGTTGTACTTTTGTATCATTTTTCTGTAGTAGTGAGTATTTCTGTTTCACTTGTACTCTTTTATTGTAATCTTCATATCCTGTACCTATTTGTAATTCTCTACTGTTTTGGTGGTATGTACTGTAGTAGTTCTTTTCTTTACTGCTGTACTTTTGTTACTGTTAGTTACTTGCATGGTGAATGTGGTTTATCTTACTACTTTTCGGTTACTTTCTCGTTGGACGACTGGGTCTTGGGATTAGTTGAATCGATCCGATTCTTGTGTCCTATAAGGATTCGAGAACCAGGTCGTAACAGGAAATAAAGTAAACAACTGAATAGAAAATAACTTCATTAATCATGCAACTTTAGTTCACAGATTACAACATTAAATACATGCTTAAACATAAGTAAAAGAAAGCTTAAAAGAGAGGAAGAGAGAGAGAGAGGGAGAGCGACGAGGCAGCCACAGTGGTGGAGAAGGCTCCGTCGGTGGCTCGTTGTCTCCGACGATTACAAGAGGGCCTAAAGCTAGCTAAGAGAGGGGTAGAGTAGTTGCAAGGGAAGTGAATGCCTTGAATGAGTGGTTGGAAGGGGTTTAAATAGGGAGAAGGGCTTTCTAAAAGAAGAAGGGGTTTTAGCGACATCCGGGCCGTCGCTAAAACCCTTCCAAAAGCATCGGTGAAGCCCCCAGCCCGCCGGTCGCACGCCCGCGCCGTTCTTCTTCGCACTCGATCCATGGGCACGACATGAGAGTCGTCCGATCGAAGATCAGACGACTGAGATCCTCGCCCAGGTGCGCTTGGATCACGCTTTGAGCGCGCGTGCGCAAAGGCGTCGTCGTCTGGCATGCGTGAGCGCGTGGCCGATCGCCACCTGAGGGCGCGCTACGTGGTGCTATCGCCACCGTCCAAGTGCAGATCTACGGCTGAATTTCATCCATGCGCCTCGCTGCCTTCGAATTCCCGCACCACGCGGCTCAAACCTGCGTCGCGTGGGTGCGGGCGTGAGTGCGGTTCTCGGTCGTCCGATCAGAAATCAACGGCTGAGATTTGATCTCCAGTTGAAGGTGGAAGTGGCACGTGGTGAGCGGGTACCACGTGGCGCATCGAGGGCCGTTGATCATCAGATCAACGGTTAGAACTTCTTGGGCCCATTGTGGGAGTTGCAGATGTCGGATTTGGCCGATTTTGAGTCTGTTGGACTCCGTTCGTCATTCTGAATCCATTCGTGCGGTTCGATTGCTCATCTGAGGCCTACTTTGACAAGTGCTTATGCAAATGGCCATTAGTACTGTTTTATAGGCAATCTTGGCATATGATGCATGCAACGCTCCCATTCTACTTATGTTGTGTCTTTTATTCTTAAGATGGGCCTTATTTAACAGAATTATCACCCCCATATATAGTATTATCATACCCCCATGCTTACTCCTTGCTAGTCCCTAGCAAGGTTTATTCTAGCCTTTATTTTCTGTCATAATTTAAGAAGTAATTGCTTAGACACTTAGTCACTTGTCAATAGGAGGAAATATACTAAGATCTTAATCTGCAAAGACTAAGCAGCGCCTGGGTGTCTGCAAAAATACAAATCGCTCGAATCCTTGCTTTAATGTATGTAAATATACGTATATATATTTTTTTTGAATTTTTTTTGGAATTCAGAGTGGGTTGGGAACTTTTTACGGCTACCCAACCCACCCAAAACTCGGTCAAAACCCTAAGTGCTAAGCATCTTGGTGTGAAGATTGTGATAGACTCACTCAATGGTAATTCAGACAGACTTCGGATTTCTACGCTCCTAGGTGACCGAAAAAGAAAATATTTTTCCTGAAGGTGTATTTGTTCGATTGGTAGCTTTCTCCCTACGTTTGTTTTAATTAGGGTCTACACAAGGATTTTTCCATTGTATATCTCCCCGGCTTGTACTACTTCTCCGCTTCTTCCTTAAGTGTTTTGGTTCTTTTTGTGCAATTACTGAGCTGGGTTCTGGACAACTGACCAATGGGCTGTTACCCACGATCACTTGCCAGCCATACTCGTGCGGTGAAGTGTGGTTTATTTTGTTTTCTTTTCTTCTCCTTTTTTTTTTTGTAGGTGGCTTCCCTGATCTCAAATGTACCTAGAGGCAATGAAGGAGAAGTGGTCCCGTGGCTGGGTTCTGGACAACCTGCCAATGGGCTGTTACCCACGACAACTTGCCAGCCATACCACCCTAGAGAGTTCATTAGCTACCCAATTTCTGTCAAAATCTCCGAGGAGTGAGTCTGTGCAAAAATGTGTGCAGATGCTTAGACTCAAAGTTCTTCTGAGTTAGAGGGTGAGTTGATAAATCGTATACTTATCACCTTATTTAGTAGGTGGATTAGAGTAGCTTAAGGTTGAAAGGATTCGAAGCTAAATCCATATTCTAACGGACACCAGGGCTGATTAAGCCTGAAGGCCTGAAAAGTCTAAGTGTTCAAGTTCTTTTTGTATTATTTCCCACTATTGACAAGTTTCTAATGCCTAAGTTTCTTCTTAAATTCGATTTTTTTTTTACTTAGACTGATTAAATGAGCTCAGGACCGTGCAATTTACCACCCCCCCATGCTTAAGTTGGACAATTTCCTCACTGGTAAATACATGGATGCAAAAAGATAGTACCTGAGTGACGTGAAATACCGGATCAATCTGAATCCTCTAGGTTGCCCCCCAGGAAGAGCTGAGTTTAACGCCTCCAGCTGGGCGGTGCTTCGTGTCATCCCTCAACGAGGGTGATACTCTCCTTTGGGGGAAACTAGGCTAGGAAGTGTTTTAATCTTTGACCATTAACTGTAAAAGTGTGCCCAGTGTTTGGATCAACAATTTCAACCGCCCCATTAGAGTAAGGCTTAACCACCCGAAATGGTCCTGTCCATTTGGACCTGAGTTTCCCCGGAAAGAGTTTTAGGCGGGCGTCGAACAGCCAGACTTGCTGGTTATGCTCAAAGGCCTTTCTATGAATGAGTTGGTCGTGGATGGCTTTCAGTTTCTCCTTATACAGTCGACTATTCTCAAAAGCGTCCCGACGAATTTCTTCGAGCTCAGATAATTGGACCGCCCTCTGCGCACCAGCTAACTGGGAATCCATGTTACATTGCTTGACAGCCCAGTAAGCCCGGTGTTCCAATTCGACGGGAAGATGGCAGGCTTTGCCAAAGACCAGGCGATAAGGCAACATGCCTATCGGGGTTTTGAAAGCGGTCCTGTATACCCACAGGGCATCATCTAGTCGTGTGGACCAGTCTTTCCTGTCAGGTCTCACAGTCTTCTGTAAAATGTTCTTGATTTGTCTATTGGAGACCTCGGTCTACCCATTTGTTTGCGGATGATACGAACTAGCAATGCGGTGGTTAACCCCGTATTTTCTAAGTAGGGCACGAAATTGGGAGTGGATAAAATGACTTCCACCATCACTGATCATGGCCTTTGGTATTCCAAACCGGGAAAAGATGTTCTGCTTAACAAAGTCCATGACAGTCCTGTGATCGCATCGGCGGGTGGCGACAGCTTCAATCCATATAGAAACATAGGCTACTGAGACTAGGATGTACTCGAAGCCGTTGGATGGTGGAAAGGGGCACATAAAATCGATACCCCAAACATTGAAGATTTCGACAATCAAAATGGGCTGGAGGGGCATCATATCTTTCATATCTTTCTTGGTCATGGTCCCCAGCGTTTGGCAGCGTGAGCAAGTCTTGGAAAAGTTGTGTGCATCCTTAAATAGGGAAGGCCAGTAAAATCCAGACTGCAGAACCTTTGCAGCCATTTTCTTTCCAGAGAAGTGGCCACCACAAGCTTGGTCATGACAGAAGGAAAGCACACTCTGAACTTCGTTCTAGGGGATACACCTCCTGATGATCTGGTCGGCAAAGAGGCGAAACAGCATGGGATCAACCCAAAAATAATGCTTGGCCTCAGCCAAGAACCTGTCCCATTGCTGTCTGGACCAACTATGCGGAGTTTGTCCTACAACTAGGTAGTTGACGTAGTAAGCATAACAAGGTAGTCTCTTGTCTTGTACAGCCAGAATGTGTTCATCGAGGAAGGCGTCAGATAGAGGTAGGGAGGGTCAAATGTGGTCTGGGTGAAGTCTAGACAAGTGGTCAGCCACCACATTCTTCGATCCAGCCTTGTCGCGGATTTCCAGGTCAAATTCCTGCAAGAGCAGGATCCATCTGATGAGCCTGGGCTTTGCGTCCTTCTTGGCCAACAGGTGCCGGATGGCAGAATGGTCAGTATAAATAATCACGTGGGATCCTAGCAAGTACGATCGGAACTTCTCAAGTCCAAAGACTATAGCGAGCAATTCTTTCTCTATGACCGTATAATTTCATTGGGCCTTGTCCAACGTTTTGCTCGCGTAGTAAATCACTACGGGCTTCTTGTCTTGCCTTTGTCCCAGGACAGCACCTATGGCAAAATCTAATGCATCACACATAATCTCAAAGTCGTGGGACCAGCCCAGGTGCTGAAGTATAGGTGCTGTGGAGACTAAGTCCCAAAGGGTGTGATAAGCCTAGATGCAATCGGAAGACATGTGGAATGTGGCGTCGTTGGCTAGAAGGTCGGTCAAGGGTTTGGAAAGCTTAGAAAAGTCTTTAATGAACCTTCAGTAGAAGCCAACATGTCCCAGAAATGAGCGAATATGTCGGACCGAGCTAGGTGGAGGAAGTTTGGAGATCAAATCAGCCTTAGCCCGATCTACCTTGATGCCCCTATGTGATACGATGTGACCGAAGACAATTCCTTCTTGAACCATAAAATGGCTCTTTTCCCAACTTAACACCAAATTAACCTTGATACATCATTTCAGGATTTTCTCCAAGTTGCTCAGACAATGGTCGAACGAATTCCTAAATACAGAGAAATCATCCATAAAGACCTCTAAGTATTCACCCACCATTTCTGAAAAAATGGCTAGCATACAACGTTGGAAGGTAGCAAGTGCATTGCATAACCCAAACGGCATTCGACGGAATGCAAACGTGCCATACGGGCAAGTGAATGTGGTCTTTTCTTGATCCTCCAGAGCAATTGCGACCTGGTTATATCCTGAATATCCATCCAGGAAGCAAAAATACTTCTGCCCTGCCAATCTTTCAAGGATTTGGTTAATGAATGGCAAGAGGAAATGATCCTTCTTAGTGGCTTCATTGAGCTTCCTATAATCAATACACACCCTCCATGCGGTGGTGGTGCGGGTGGGGATAGATTTGCCATGATCATTGGTGACAACGGTGAGCCCCGCTTTCTTTGGAACCACTTGAGTGGTTATCGGAGATAGGATAGATGATGTCGGCGTCAAGCCACTTGATAATTTCTTTCTTAACGACCTCCCGCATGTTTGGGTTTAAACGTCTCTGCATCTGGCAGGAGGGTCATGCCCCGTCTTCCAGGTAAATCTTATGGGTGCAATAGGTGGGGCTAATTCCTCTCAAGTCAGAAATGGTCCAACCAATGGCGGCCCGATGTTCTGAAAGGGTCGCAGTCAACCTGAGTTCCTAATCCTTGGTTAGATGAGAATTAATAATCACAGGGAAGGTTTGGTCAGGTCCTAGAAAGACATACTTGAGATTCTCGGGTAGTGGCTTGAGCTCGGGTGCGGGTGGAACCACAGTTGACGGAAAAGGAAAAGGCGGGAGTTGATCAACATCGATCTCCTCAAATGGCGTTGTGTGATGGTAATCAGCCTTACAGAGGTCCACGGGTAGTGACAATGACAGGTCAGAACAATCATTATGGGTTTGGTGGTCTAAGACAGAACTAAGGGTGAGGCATTCCTCGACCAAGGTTTCCACGGGATCATGTTCCTCAACGCAATCGCAATCAAAAGACTTTGTCGCCCGGAAGATATCCAATTGCATTTTCCTGTCTCCGAAGGCGATTTCCATACATCCCGTGACACAATCAATGTTTGCCTTAGCCGTAGCTAAGAAAGGTCTGCCTAAGATTATGGGTGCGTTCTGTAGTTTTTCAGGGACTTTCATGTTGAGCACCAAGAAGTCAACCGGGAAATAGAAGTCCTTGACCTGTACGATTACGTCCTCGACAACCCCCTTCGAGGTTTTCACTGATCTATCAGCCAGCTGGATGGTGACAGGTGTGGGTGTCAACTCTTCGAAACCAAATTAGTGGTACAGGGTTGTTGGAATCAGATTGATAGAAGCACCTAAGTCCAAGAGCACTCAATCAAATGTCATGTCCCCGATATTGCAGGAAATCAGGGGTGCTCCTAGGTCAGTTCGCTTGAGCGGAAGGTTGCTTGATATTACGAAACCTCCTTGTTTGGAGAGCACAACCTTCCTAGGTGCTTGAGGTCTTGGCTTATGCTTGGGTGTACAGGCATCCTTTAAAAACTTGGCGTAAGCCGGAATGTGCTTAATGGCTTCAAGGCGCGGGATATTAATCTATACTTGCTTAAAGATCTCCAAAAGCTCCTAGTTTCCACAACATTCTTCTTTTTCTTGATTATTTCCAAGGCCTCAGGGTAGGGTGTCTGGATGTAGATCGAGTCTATTTCTGGGTCCTTGGGTTTTTCTGGTGCCTCTTCTAAGTCGGGTATTTCAGCGAGTGAAGTCTCAAGGAGAGTCGGCCATTTGGGATCCTGGGTTTTGATGCCGCTTCTCAAGGTCACCGCCTTCACAGAGGCATTAGGACCATGGGTTGATCCTTGAGAAGACGAGGACGAAGAAGCACCAAACCCATGGGGTGTTTGCGGGGCTGGCTGGACCATGTGAGCCTGCCCGGGATTGCCTTGGAACCCTTGCGAATTGGTGCCTCTGTTAATTACGTTTCGCGGGTTCGGTTGTGGCTGGGAAGGTAGGGATCCTTGTTGTTTACAGTCCAAGAGTTGGCATAGCTGTCCCTTTACCAAGGTCATTTCCTCCTGATGTTTCTGGTTCATGTCAGCCATCATCTTTATTAGGGTGTCTATTTGATTTTGTGGGGGAGGGGCCGCCCTATTTTGATTATATGGGGATCTAACTGGTGGTCCTTGCTGATAGGGGGGCAAGTGTGGCTGCTGGTTTGGCCTAGGTTGGTTTTGGAATTGCGGTGGTTTCTGGTTTGTCCAACCAAAGTTGGGGTGGTTATGCCAGCCAGTGTTGTAAGTGTTGGAGAAAGGGTCAAGTTTAGCATAACCTTGGACAGCTTGCACATCTTCAAGGGTAGCCGATGTCGATGGAGAGGGAAGACAGTAATCAAGGGTTGAGGGAGTAAAGGTCCCTCCCTGGAACGTGGTCAGGGGTTGTTCCAGGTTCAGTTGGGTTAAGGGCTGGACCAGGTCAACATTATGTGCTCCCTTTGCTACGAAGAAAGTCTGTAACGGGTTTCTGGTCTGGTTCAGTAGCTCATCAATCTTTTTGTCCACCAATTCCACTCGATCTAGTTTCTTGGCAATGATATCCATGTCAACCATTCCAGAATTTGCTTGTACCTCATAAATTCCACCACGGGGTTGACTGGATCTGCTAAACTGGGCCATGGAGTCATTGTTGAGCAAATTCTCGCTCATGGACTCAAAGAGCTCAAACGCGCTCTCCTCGTCCTTGTTCAGGAAGTTCCCCCCGCATGAGGCATCGACGAAGTTCCGTAGGTTGCTGTCCAGACCATGGTAGAAAATATGGCCCAATTGCCACCTTGGTACTTCTTGGTGTGGGCATTTTCTCAAGAGTTTATTAAATCTTTCCCACGCCTCATGGAACTGTTCCCCACCCTGGAGTGTAAAGATAGTAATAGCTCTTTTGAGGGCATTAGTCTTTCCTATGGGGAAGAATTTCTTTAAAAATGCATGCCTCAGTTCTTCCCAGGTGGTGATGGGTTTACCTAGGGTTCTAAGCCAGTGAGAAGCCTTGTCTCTTAATGAGAAGGGAAACATCTTGATTAGAACAATGTCAAGGCTAATGTTCCTAGGTTTCACAGTTCATGCTACGCAGTCGAGATCCTCTAGATGCTGGAAGGTGTCCTCATTTGAGCTTCCATGGAAGTGGCTCTAGATCAAACTTAAGACATTTGGTTTCAACTCAAAATCATCTCCCCCTTCGGGGATCCTAAGGTGTGGCTTGACTCTAATAGCGGAAGGATTATAGAAATAGCGGAGGGACCTCGGTTGATCCTGAAATGGTGGTACATCGAGTGGTGGTTGCCCTTGTGGGCCTTGGAAAGGTGGTGGTGGTTGTTCTTGTGGGTTCTGTAACCGGTGTATGGCTTGCATGATGGTGTGGATTTGTTGTTGCTGAAGCCAGTGGTTTGCATTAATTTGGGCTTGGATGATGGCCATTATGTCTGGTGGGGGTTGATCCTCAGCCTCATGTACCCTAGGTTCAGCCATGTTTCTAACAGAATCACGTCGCCTAGATTCCTGTCCCAAAACAAACAACTCGGGATGCAATGAGTGTCTCCTGTGCATACACTAGAGAAGAACAGGAGGGGATGCGGAGAGAGACAGATGCAAGAAATGTGTTCAATCAAGCAAACAAGCCTAATCCTTATGGCGTATTCCTCAGGAGACCTAGAAATCTCACAAAGGGTGATTAACTCCGTAAGCACTGGACTCCCCTTCCCAAGGCTAATCTGGCCAGGTTGATTACAAGGGGTTGTAGGGAAGGTTCTTCCTTTGGCTTGCACCTTCGATTCCATAGACCCCACAATCGCGGTCGTTTGACACTGCCCCGCAGCCAAGTCACCAAATTCTACCAAGGGAATGAAAGCCAAGTGCCTAGCGAACAAAACCTCACCTTTCGAGACTTAACTCAATACTACCTAGAGCACGTCTACTCAGTTTTAAAAGGGCTAGGATAGTGTTTGTGCTAGGGTTATGTGATGAGGCATTGATTAGGGTGGTGCCTCTTAATTTTCCACTTTCAATGTGTGTGCTTCTATCAAAACATGGTTTTCAAGCAAGGATTTTTAAGATGTGGTGTCTTTTAGTGTTTCATCCTTACTTTAATGTCTTTTAGGGTTGACGTATCTTAATGTTTTCAGACAAGTTTCAGTGGGCACGTCAAGTTTTGCACACAATTTGGTGAAAGTAGATTTCCTTTTATTGTGTAGAGGCTCTAAAACCCTAATGTACTCATCCTAATGATCATGCAGCTTCTATTAGATGAGTCATTTTTAGGGTTGAGTGGTGCGGCCCAAGTCAATCCACAGTGGCTTCACAAACACCACTCAAAAAGAGAAAAGAACACTCCAAGAATTTATTCAGAATGTTAGAGTGTACATTTTTTTTGTGGGGTGATGTGTTAAGGATGTGGGTCAAGTAATCATACACCACGTCGATTTTTTTTTAATTTTTACAAGTTTTTTAGTTTTTCACGCAAGCAAACAGTCATGAGTGAAGAACTACTCACTACCGGTCCTTATTGCACCTACTCCCTTGTTACCGTCATGGGATGCGTCACTTCACCGTCCAAGCGCCGAATTCCTGCAACCATCAAGTAAAAAGGAAACAAGGCATTAGACGATGTGAGAATGAATGTGGAATGGAAGTGACAAAACAAATCCGTTGCCTCCCCGGCAACGGTGCCAAAAACTGACGTGGCTTTCGTGCGTATGTGTTAAGAACTGTCATTATAGTTTACACTTGCAACGTCGGTTTTAAAGTAAAGAAATAGAGGTGAGTCCGAGTGTCGGTCTCAAGGAGGCATGAAAATCGGATTTTGCTTATCACTTGTCACGGAAATCGTGGAGTTTTGCTTACGAAAAGGTGTGGTTGAAAAGCGAGAGAAAGAGATAGAGAGAGAGAGAGAGATTAGGGTTAGAGTCATTTATTTCTTTAACATACAACTTTGATAGGAAATAAAGTAAACAACTGAATGGAAAATAACTTCATTAATCATGCAGCTTTAGTTCACATATTACAACATTAGATACATGCTTAAACATAAGTAAAGGAAAGCTTAAAAGAGAGGAAAAGAGAGAGAGAGGGAAAGCGACGAGGCAGCCACAGTGGTGGAGAAGGCTCTGTCGGCGGCTCGTTGACTCCGGCGATTACAAGAGGGCCTAAAGCTAGCTAAGAGAGGGGTAGAGTAGTTACAAGGGAAGTGAATGCCTTGAATGAGTGGTTGGAAGGGATTTAAATATGGAGAAGGGCTTTCTAAAAGAAGAAAAAGCGTCGGTGAAGCCCCCAGCCCGCCGGTCGCACGCCCGTGCCGTTCTTCGCACTCGATCTGTGGGAGCGACATGAGAGCCGTCCGATCTGAGATCCTCGCCCGGGCGCGCTTGGATCACACCTAGAGCGCTCGTGCACTGGTTGCACCGCAAAAATACACCTGCAATAGTGCCATCTTGTGCTATTTCATAGCATTACCTATGCATATTAGGGTTCCACAGTCCTATTTGTAAAAATACATGCATGCATGCATTTAATTGAGAGAAGAGGAGAATAAATAAGTGGCCTTGCATTTTACATTTTTTCTCAAGTGCATCTCTACAAATCCACCATCTTTTTATTTTTTTTCACTTGATTTTGAAATGCTTCCCGCGGATGCAACTTGCCATTCCCTGCCCTCCATCCCTCTCCCTGCCAGCCCTTCCCTGCGGTTGCCACTCCCTGCAGTGGCCATGCATGAGCCATGCACGACCATGCCTTCTCCTATAAAAAGCCACGGCTCCTTCCTTCAAGAACAAGCCTGGTCCTCACCAAAAAAAAATGCCAAAAAAAGACTCTGCAAAACTTCTCCTTCCAGGCCGTCCTCTCCTCCCTCTCCCTCCATACGCCGGCCCTCCTCCTCCGAGGAGACACCCGGCGGATAGGAGCCCTCACTGTGGTGCACACCACCACAGTGAGACCACCACCGCCTAGCTCTTCAAAGAGCCAGTGGGCGTGGTGGCTCTTTTCTATTTTTTTTCCCGCTCCAGCACCTTCAGCCATGGCCGCAAGCTTCAAGGTCTGAAGCTCGCAACTTGGCAACAGCAGCAGCAAGAAGGCAGCAGCAGCTGCCCAGCCTCCTTCCATGCATGCTTGCAGGCACCCTTGCCCTCCGCGCACGCCTGCAGGCCCTCTCCACCTCCCACTTCTCCGCCCTGTCGCGCCCTCTTCCACCCGCAACTGACCTCTGTGCTCCTCTGCAGCAGCCGACCAAGCGCTTCCCCGCAACCCTGCTAACACCTGCAAGCTTCCGCGCAAGCTTCATATGCCCTCGCCTCCCTCTCCGCGCGCTCTGTCGCGAGCTCTCCGTGCTCACAACCGGCCAGCGCAGACCTCCTTCCTCGCGCGCTAGCCTGCACGCGCCAGCCGCGAGCCGGCCGCACTCACGCCACTTGCAGCTCCCAGTTGCGCGGCGCGGATGACCACTGTAGCCACTGTTCACGCGAGTCTGCGCGACACTGTGGCTACAGTGGGGTGACTGGAAAGCTTCTCACTTTACCGGTCACCCGGCGGACCGCAACTGGCCGCAGCCCGCACGCAAGTCCTCCCGCGCGTCTGACAGCCCACGTACGCCTGCCTTCGCCCACCCCACTCGCCCACGTGTGCCCGCGTCACCTGCTTCCTTCGCCCGCGTTCGTATCTCCGCGCTGCGGCCTCCTCTGCGTGCAACCACTCGCTGGGCGCTGAGACCCTCTCCGCACCAACTCTCCTGCATGCGTGCTCCTCTCTGCGCGAATACGTGCCTGCGCGCGTGCGTAGGACTCCAGACGGTGCATTGAAGCTCCAGACGACCTAACGTAACTCTCCAACAGTGCGGCTGCCCTCTCTCTCCCGCTCTCTCTCTCTCTCTCACAACACTCACAGCACTCCCTACACCGACGTTCACACACACATACACTAACACTTCCACACACCCACACACACCTATACACTATTATATACATATATATATATATACACGTATACATATATATATTGATATATATAGACATATATTTATATACATATATATATATACTTATATTTATACATATATTAGTACTTATATACTTATGTATTAGTATACATACATACATACATACATACATATATATATATATGTATATAGATATATATATGTATATAGATATATATATATACATACACATATATACATATATATATAAATACACATATATATACATCTATATAGTACTATATACATACATATACATATATATATATATCTATATACTTATATATATATATATATATATATACACACACGTATATGTAGATTCCCTACTAGGAGGGGGTAACGTAATAAATTGCGGAAATATAATATAAAACAATCTCACAAAATTCAATCACACAAGGTATACAATTATTTTTAGGTGAAAACCCAAACCGGGTGAAAACCACCACCTAACCCTCTCGAGTTAGGATTTTCCGACCAACCAAGTTGATCAAATCCACTAAACGAATCACTTAAACGAGGGTGATTCAACCTCAAGTACAACCACGCTACTTTATACGAGGGTAGCGTACCTCAAACCCCTTCTCTTCACAAGAAGGATTTTGTCCCACGAAGGAGACGAGAATTCGCAAAGTGAATACCCAACCAAATAATAAAGTAAAATAACAAATATAATCCTATAGATCCAACAAAGATTTAAACCTAACTTCTATAGGAATTAGGAAACTCTCCTTTGATGGAAGTGCGTCAAATTGATGACGCGGTGTGTGAGCTACACGACGGTGCAACGTCGCTCTCATGAACTACGGCGGGAGAGCGGGTGCGCAAATGCTTAACGCTCTCTAGATGAAAAACTTGAGCTTGGAGAGCAAGAGCTTTTCTTCTTAGGATCAAGAGACACAAAATGGTGTGAAAGTATATTACTAGGTGTATATTGGTGTGCAAGAGGTTCTTCTCTATTTATAGAGGCCTTAGGAAGGCTTTGGAAGGCTTAGGAAAGCTCCCATAGCCGTTGGGGGCAAAGCCCAAGAGAATCAGGCCGAAATCAGGAACAACCATTGCACTGACAGGGTAATCAAACGTCTGATCCTGGCATCGGACGTCTGGAAAATCAGTTTAAGATGTCTGGGAACAAAGTCAAACGTCTAATTTTAGGCGGGTTTCTTCCTGGCTTGAATCAGATCTAAACAGGGTTCTAGTGCAAGTCCATCAGACAACATACAGGATGTCTGGCACTACGTCTGGATGTCTGGAAACCTACTTTTCTGCGAGAATGGATTTCCAAGACAGTGCAACGGCTAGAAAATCTCTGAGAAAAGATTTTCGGGTCAGCCGAGGCAAAACAGTCATTTATCAGACGTCTAGAAAGGCTTAAGGACGTCTGATAAGGCTCTAACGGTCATATCCTCCGATGTTTGTTAAGCCAGCCAACGGTCCACTAATTGGACGTTGGCCAAAAACATCAGACGTCTGGTCTAAGGTCTAGACGTCTAATTTCATCAGACAGAGCTAACTAAGTCCAGCCTAAATGTTATCAGACATCTAAATCAACAGTCAGACGTCTTGAAACATATTATCAGACGTCTGATTTTTGAATGAGACGTCTGAAAAACTGTTTGAACCCTATATTGGTTTTCTAAGTTCTCCACAGAAAACCTAAGTGTCCTAGGGTTGTGCAGGTGATCCTAGGACTACTATTAGGGTACTTTGAGGCTCTTTAACATGATGTTCTAAGGAACAAAAAGAGCAAGAAAATAAAGACAAAAGTACATGAAAGAAATAAAGAAAATTCTATCCTATTCTTCTTGTCCTTCCATCTTCAATCTATCGCTCCTCGCGAATCTCCTCTGTTCTCCATCAAGCTCCTCCAATCCGTCCTGGATGTGAGCTCAAACTCCGTCTAATCACGTCTCCATTTGCAATTTGCTTGAAATCTAATACTCCAAGTGCAAATGTTAAATGACACGTGTTTTGTTATCGTCAAAATAAACGATCGCGGTGCTCTAGCACCAACAATATATACTTACATATATACATATATATATACATATATATATATACATATATCTATATATTATTACCTATATAACTAAGTATAGATACATACATACATACATACATACATACATATATATATATATATCTAGCTACATATATCTATATATACATATATTACTATATACATATACATACATATATATTTACATTTATATAGTTATATATACATACTTATACATATATATATATAGATCTATACATATATCTATCTATACTTATATATATATGTTTACATACCTATATATATATACATATACATATATACATATATAGCTACATACATATATACATACATATATACATATATATATATATACACACATATATATATACATATATATACCTATAGATAACCATATATACATATAGACATATTTACATATATACATATATATATTTTTTTTTCACATTATTTACCATACGCTGTATCGCGGGAATATCTGCACCAGTTGCTGATATTCCCCGATACACGCGTATAAAAAGCATGGTTACATACATCTTCCGCCATCCATCCCATACTCCACGCGGCACCTAGTCCTGTTGGTTGCGTCTCTCTATACGACGACCTACTCGACACCGTGCTACACTCCATCTCCACCTCCACCCCCACCCCTTTACATACATAATATATACATATATATATACTGTATTTACTTTATTTCTGTTTCTCTTTCCTATTAGAAAAAAAGATAAAAAATATATAAAAGAGAAAAGATAATCTTTGACTTGCAGGTACCCTATCTTGCGAATAGCAAGACTCGTTTTGGAACTCTGCTTTGGCTCAAAGCCAAGAACCAATTTTGAGGATGTACCTCAAGGACAAAGATTACCAGAAAAGAAATCTAAATAAGAAAAACACCAAAAACACAATAAACGAACGGAAGAGACTCGTTGTAGGAAAGACGTAGAAACTCGACTTGTAACCCCACTTCCTTGAGTTCAACCCTGGGCCTAAAAGTGATAAGATAAAATCAAGTAGGCCAGCTAAAAAATTTTGCAAAGAGATGGTTAGGTCCGATTTAGGTTAACCACTATACACACTTCAACGATAAAATCATCATATTAACAACCTATCCGGGCTCGACACCACATCTTTTCTGTCGCCGTTGCCGGGGAAGTGCGCCTTCAAGTAAGTTTTTACTCCATTCCTGTAATTTTTTTCTCTTCTCTTCTCTCTTCACGGGTATCCCTGTTTTTGGTGTGCAGGTAAACCTGGTGCAAGGAGAAAGCAGGCAGACGAAGTTGAAGACGTGAGCAGATCCAAGGCGGGAATGAGAGCGTGAAGACGCCGACACCGCATTGGAGCTTTGCACACGTTGCCGAACAAGTAGGTTTTCTTTTCTTAGCAACTAGGGTAACTTGTCACCTTAATTAAAAAAAAAACTAAAAAAAAGAAAAAAAAACTAGAAAAACTTCTTGGGATCTCTTGGGGCAAGTGGACTAAAATTCACTTGTTTGATTGATTGTCTTCACTCCCACCGCCCCGGGATTTCCCGCCCTACTTCGCATAGCGAAAATTCGAGAATCCTGATTCTTGAATTTTTCGTCATGGGAAGTATTCTTTGAGGCAGATAAAAAGATTAATTGCACCCCTCTTTGCCTCATTTACTTACAATTAGGGATCACCTTTTTGGTGGGGAGGCTTGGAATTGAGTTGATTCCAACCCCACCACGACTTTTCAACTTGCCTAAGATTCGATCCCGAATACTTCAACCCCAACAATTTGATTTTCTTTATCTTTTGGTTGAAGCCATATGTGTGAAAATCATTTCTGGTGATTGGGAGCACTTGAATTGAAGTGCTTTAGCTCCCTTTCACATAAACTCTAAAACTGATTCGTGCATCCACACATAGAAATCTCCATTTAGGGTTGCCCATTGCATTTTAGCATGCATTAACCAACTGACATTGAAGAAAGGGTTTGTTGGGCTTAGAAGAAAACCTGTATTCTTGGAAAACCCGGAGATTGGTTGAATTGGTAATTTAGAGAAATCCTAAAATCAATACTACTTGAGGCTGAACTCTAAAAACCATTCACCAATTAAAACTTCAATTCGGGGAGATTTCCCCGTTGCATGCTTGTTTTACATACTTTGAAAAATCAATCACTTGGGCATTACCCGTAAACAACGCCCTTCACATTCCAAAAGCACTTGACCCTAAGCCTCTAACTAAAACTAGTAGTAACTTGTCCCTTACTAAGGATTGGAGGTCTAACTACCTGCGTGTAGCATTTACGTGCTGGTGAGAGTTCCCGCGTGCTATCGGGTGTCTAAGACTGGGGCAAGCGGCCTTTCAATCTGGCCCGGTGGTTTCGTGGTGCTCGCATTCGGTTCCGTAGTTCGTGATAGTAGGTAACTTAGATCTTTAGGTTTAAGGGCATACTATAGAGGTTAGGAACTTGACTGTATTGCTTTGTAATCAAGTGTACCTTTGCGGCGTCATTTCTCTTATCTCTTTTCCCTTCTTATCCCCCCAATTCTTCCTGCGGTAGTGCATGTTTGGGAGGAGGTCACAAAACCCTGAACTGATTGAATTGCCTGATAAATTTAGAAAAGAAGTCGAATCGTCCTCCTCCTCCACAAACATGGCTACACGCCCACCCCCAAATCCCGAGGGAGGAAACCGCCCTTAGAACCCACCAGGTGGTGGAGCCGTAGATCCCATAACCTGCCTCCAAGCCCAAATGGAAATGTATAATGAGCAAATTGAAGCCATTCGGGAAACATTGGAGGAAATGCAGAACCCTCCCGAACGGGAGGAGCCTAGGTCTCTTAGCTCCTATCAGAATCCCGCTGCTACAGAGACCATAGGACAAATTCGGGTCCCCATGGGCGGGGACGACTTTGAATTGAAACCAAACATAATTGGCCTAATAAATTTCCACTTTCATGGTCTTGCAAGTGAAGATCCTTTTCTCCACTTGGAAGACCTAACCCGACTGGCTGAAACTGTTAAACCAAGAAATGTCGGGTTACCTATAGTCCTCATGAAGATGTTCCCGTTTTCATTGCGGGATAAAGCGTCGCAGTGGTTACACACCCTTGGGAGAACCATCTACTCTTGGGAAGAGATGCGAACAGCGTTTCTCAAGAAGTTCTTCCCAATCGAGTGAACCAATGCGCTTCGCCGTGCTATCACCACATTTACGCAACAAAATGACAAATAATTTCATGAGGCATGGGAGAGGTATAACGACCTCCTCAGGAAGTGTCCGCACCACAGTCTGCCTAAGTGGCATATAGCCCAGATTTTCTACTATGGGCTAAATGAGACTTTGAAGCAGACTGCAGATGCTTCCTGCAGAGGGTACTTTATGAATAAAGACGAGAATGGAGCATTTGAACTGTTTGAAAATATGAGTGAAAACTCGATGAACAATGCTTCCATTGCCGCCTTTAATCGTACCAGCCAGCCCCGAAATGTCCACGAAGTTGACACGAGACCCTCCCATTCATCCACTGATCTAAGCCTTATTGCACAAAAACTAGATGAAGTCTCCATCATGCACAAGAAGCTGGACGAGCTTCTGGCCAACCCCGGCCGTTCTATGGCAAACACCCCCACTTCACCACTTCGTCACAATCCAAATTCTTCCAACACCAGGCTTATTCCGAGAAACCCTGTAAGACCTTTCTTACCGAGTGTCGCGCCGAGCGACTCGGTAAGTAATGTGGAACTAGCTTCTGCGAGCCAGTATTTCGACACGGAGGACCAAGCCTCCATGTGCTCAGATGCATATTTACATGCGGACGCGTCTCTGGCATAGAAGATGCTTGTACCTTGGGGAACAACCCGTTCTCTGCCACTTATAACCCAGGGTGGCGTAATCATCCGAACTTCTCATGGTCCAACAACCCGCAGTGCCAAAATCCCGCTAGTGGACCAATGCGACCATCCACATCCATCATCCCAAGGGCCCAGTCTAATCCTATGGCAAATCCGCCATCAGGCCCTTGCGTACCGCAAACCGAACACGCATCAAGTCCTCTTGACAAGTTGATGCGAATGATGACGGATATGTCAAAGAGCCATGAAGAGAACATGACCTCTCTTCAGCACCAACTGGCGCAGCAGAATGCTGAGATCAGTCAACTACGCATGACGACTCGATCTTAGGGCACTCTTCCCGCCCAACCTGTTCCAAACAAGCGAAATTTCGTACCCTGTGGTCCTCAACCACAGGTATGACCTTCTCAGGGGCAGGTTCATCAAATTCTGCAGGCTCTGAGAATTCCACCGGGTTTTCAGGCTAATCCCACTGCAGCACCGCACTCTTATGTCCCCATTGTGAACCCCCCTCCACCGTATGATCCCACTGGACCCGCATCTCCCAATGCTATCACTACGAGGAGTGGTAAGTAGACCGTCGATCCGCCTCGACCTGATCTTGGCCCGTCTTCTTCATCGCCCTCTCATTCGGGATGCGCACCACATTTGCGAGAGGACGATACACTCAAATTGTTGCCAGAATCAGTCTCATTCCCTGAGGCTCTACTAAGGGAGCCAAAAGGCAAAAAGAAAGACACGTAGGCCTTTGATAACCTGCGTAATTTGTTCAGGGATGTAGAAATCAAGGTACCCCTGCTCGAGGCTATCGATCACATATCTACTATTGCCCGATTTTTCAAAGACTACACAACACCCAGGCGACCATCAAAGAAAACTAAAAATCCGGTGGTTCTCTCGCCTCATGCGAGTAATGCTATACTGTCAAACCTACCATCGAAGCAGAAAGATCCGGGCACACCGCTTATTTCCTATAGCATCCAAGGCTGCAGTTTTAACCGTGCCTTGCTTGATCTAGGATCTTCCATAAATCTCATACCGACCATCATGCTCGAAAAATTTTCCTTGGGAAATCTGAAACCCACCCCTGTCACGTTACAGTTGGCAGATCGTTCTGTCAAAATCCCGAAGGGTGTGGTGGAAGACATGGTGGTTAGGGTCAACAGTCTCTGTTTTCCTGTTGACTTTCTTGTTTTAGATATGGAAGTTCCTGGCTCACTTTCTAATTGTCCGATCATCCTTGGTCGACCTTTCTTGGCCACAGCCCGTGCCCTTATCGACTACAAGTCGGGCTATATTGAGATTGCCGTTGGATCTGAAAAGCTCAAACTTAACATCTTCAAGGCAGCTAAGAACTTTGATTGCAATTGCATCGAGGATGACACGTCTGACGAGGACATGACCGTCAGTGCATGTATCGGACTAATTGGGACCTATTCAAACTGCTGCGGATTACTTGACGACTGCCTGATCAACACATACTATGACGTTCCCCCATCCCTCCCCTGTCCCGTACCTTCTCCTAGCCAGACTTCTGACGAGGTTTTCTCCGCTTCCCATACCTTATGGTCTGAGTCATATCCGGGCTACTCACCGCCGGTCCACACTCCTGAAGATCGGGTTGCCGTTTCTTTCCCGCCAAATCAGGCGGATTTGCAACTCCACACTGGGACCTTGAGCCCATATCCTACTCACTAGAGCTATTCATTTTTGGATCCATCTATCCAAAGAGCCCCTCTCCTTGGCCAATCTGAAGGCCAACTTCTTCTTCCCGACTTGTTCTCCGATCCACTTGGAACACTCTCGTCCCAGAAAATGACAGACCTTTCACCACCCACCATCACTTTTCGCGCCGCTATCACAAGCACTTCACTTTTCACTTCACCACCCACCATCCACCCACCCTACCACCCTGCTCTATACCCTGACCCTCAGCTCTCGTTACCCGATCTTTCATCCTTTCTCTGCCTTTCCCTGCATGCATATGAGGACATAGCATTCTTTGGCATGGGGGGGTGGATAGGCATCCATAGGATCTGGGTATTTTATGGTATCATACAGTTCTCACCTATTTATAAATATGCAAGAAAAAGAAAAAGAAAAAGTTATATATATATAATATAATAATAATAATAAATGGTGTTTAGTAATGATCTGAAAGCTGAAACAAAAATACAATAAGTGTTTATGGATATTCAACCTCTATTTTGAAGACTTTCCAGGCCACAGAAGCTTGATTCGCTCAGGCTCGGCTTAATTCACTTGAGCATTGACAAAATAGATTGGAATCTCTCCTAACTAAGGACATATTCTTGTACCTGAGACACCAGTACAGGATCCGTTGGTTTGCTTCTAATTGAGAGCTTAAGTAAACTTGGTTCACACTACACATATCAAGAAAGACCAGGTGAACATAAGATCTAACCCTAGTGTTCATTAGGGAAGGTGGAGTTCTTACCTGTGCGCACAGATAGACTTTTTATCCCAGGTTTTAGTCTTGTGTTTAGGAGCGACTCTTTCCACCAAAAAAAAAGAAACTCTCCCACCAAAAAGAAAAGTGTGCTCCTCCAAATAAAGTTGTAAGAGATATACTGACACGTGTTTCAAAAAAAAAAAGATGCAAATAAGTCAGTAGATCTCGCAAAGTCACTACCCTAAAAAAGGTTCTATCCTGTTCTCTTTGAGCCACAAATATCAGAAAATGGGAGTTGAGTTTCCATCATCTCTTTAAGGGTCAATCCGAAAACACGAGCTGAAATCGGGACCAACCTTTACTTAAAAATTCGTGAAACCCTGGGCCTGAGCCTTAATATTCATCTGGTCAGTATTGATCCTTCACTAAGCACAAGCCATAACCTCTTGAGCTCTCGAGTACGACAAAAACCTCCTGGATCCTGGAAATCGTACTTAAGGTTTAAATATCAAGAGTCCTGGTTAGTCGAGAGATGATCTATGTCATATGAGACTTAAAGTACTAGTAGTCTTCTCTATAATTGGTTCTCACAATATCCAACAATAAACACACCTATGTTGCCGTGGAAGAAACTTTCAGCTTAAGATCATTTCTAAATACTACAAAAAATGTTTTGCTAGGGACTAGCAAAAGATAGGAATGGGGGTATGATTGCACCGCAAAAATACACCTGCAATAGTACCATCTTATTCTATTTCATAGCATTACCTATCCATATTAGGGTTCCACACTCGGATTTGTAAAAATACATGCATGCATGCATTTAATTGAGAGGAGAGGAGAACAAATAAGTGGCCTTGCATTTTACATTTTTCCTCAAGTGCATCTCTACAAATCCACCATCTTTTTATTTTTTTCACTTGATTCTGAAATGCTTCCCGCGGCTGTAACTTGCCATTCCCTGCCCTCCATCCCTCTCCCTGTCAGCCCTTCCCTACGGTTGCCATTCCCTGCCGTGGCCATGCATGAGCCATGCACGGCCATGCCTTCTTCTCCTATAAAAAGCCACGGCTCCTTCCTTCAAGAACAAGCCTGGTCCTCACCAAAAATAAAAGCCAAAAAAAGACTCTGCAGAACTTCTCCTTCCAGGCCGTCCTCTCCTCCCTCTCCCTCCATACGTCGGCCCTCCTCCTCCGAGGAGACACCCGGCGGGCAGGAGCCCTCACTGTGGTGCACACCACCACAGTGAGACCACCACCGCCCAGCTCTTCAAAGAGCCGGTGGGCGTGGTGGCTCTTTTCTATTTTTTTTCCCGCTCCAGCACCTTCAGCCATGGCCGCAAGCTTCAAGGTCTAAAGCTCGCAGCTTGGCAGCAGCAACAGCAAGAAGGCCGCAGCAGTACGCAGCAGCTGCCCAGCCTCCTTCCGCGTGTGCCTGCAGGCACCCTTGCCCTCCGCACGCGCCTGCAGGCCCTCTCCACCTCCCACTTCTCCGCCCTGTCACGCCCTCTTCCGCCCACAACCGGCCTCTGCGCGCCTCTGCAGCGGCCGGCCAAGCGCTTCCCCGCACCCCTGCCAGCACCTACAAGCTTCCGCACAAGCTACAGACACCATCGCCTCCCTCTCCGTGCACTCTATCGCGAGCACTCAGCGCTCGCAACCGGCTGGCGCAGACCTCCTTCCTCACGCGCCAGAGCCGACCGCACTCACGCCACCTGCAGCTCCCGGTTGCGCGGTGCGAACAACCACTATAGCCACTGTTCACGCAAGTCTGCGCGACACCGTGGCTACAGTGGGGTGACCGGAAAGCTTCTCACTTTACCGATCACATGGCGCGCCGTAGCTCGCGCGAGCCCGCCAGCGCATCTGCCAGCCCGCATACGCCTACCTTCGCCTGCCCCACTCGCCCGCGTGCGCCCGCATCACCCGCTTTGTTTGCCCGCGTTCACATCTCCGCGCTGCAGCCTCCTCTGCGTGCAGCCACTCGCTGGGCGCTGCGACCCTCTCCGCGCCAACTCTCCTGCGTGCGCACTCCTCTCTGCACGAATACACGCCTGCGCGCGCGTAGGACTCCAGACGACCTAACGTAACCCTCCAGCAGTGCGGCTGCCCTCTCTCTCCCTCTCTCTCTCTCTCTCACTCTCTCTCACAACACTCACAACACTCCCTACACCGACGTTCACACACACATACACTAACACTTCCACACACCCACACACACCTATACACTATTATATACATACATACATACATACATACATATATATATATATACATATATATATATATACATACACACACACACATATACTTATACATTCACATATATACATATATATACAATATACATACATATACATATATATATATCTATATACTTATATATATATCTAGCTACATATATCTATATATACATATATTACTATATACATATACATACATATATATTTACATTTATATAGTTATATATACATACTTATACATATATATATATAGATCTATACATATATCTATCTATACTTATATATATATATTTACATACCTATATACATATATATACATATACATATATACATATATAGCTACATACATATATACATACATATATACATATATATATATACACACATATATATATACATATATATACCTATAGATAACCATATATACATATAGACATATTTACATATATACATATATATTTTTTTTTTCACATTATTTACCATACGCTGTATCGCGGGAATATCTGCACCAGTTGCTAATATTCCCCGATACACGCGTACAAAAAGCATGGTTACATACATCTTCCACCATCCATCCCATACTCCACGCAGCACCTAGTCCTGTTGGTTGCGTCTCTCTATACGACGACCTACTCGACACCGTGCTACACTCCATCTCCACCTCCACCCCCACCCCTTTATATAAATAATATATACATGTATATATACTGTATTTACTTTATTTCTGTTTCGCTTTCCTGTTAGAAAAAAAGATAAAAAATATATAAAAGAGAAAAGATAATCTTTGACTTGCAGGTACCCTGTCTTGCGAATAGCAACACTCGTTTTGGAACTCTGTTTTGGCTCAAAGCCAAGAACCAATTTTGAGGATGTGCCTCAAGGACAAAGATTACCAGAAAAGAAATCTAAATAAGAAAAACACCAAAAACACAATAAACGAACGGAAGAGACTCGTTGTAGGAAAGACGTAGAAACTCGACTTGTAACCCCACTTCCCTGAGTTCGACCTTGGGCCTAAAAGTGACAAGATAAAATCAAGTAGGCCAGGTAAAAAATTTTGCAAAGAGATGGTTAGGTCCGATTTAGGTTAACCACTATACACACTTCAACGATAAAATCATCATATTAACAACCTATCCGGGCTCGACACCATGCGCGCGAGCGTCGTCGTCTGGCGTGCGTGCGCGAGTGGTCGATCGCCGCCTGAGGGCGCACCGCGTGGCACTATCGCCACCGTCCAAGTGCGGATCTACGACTAAATTTCATCCGCCCGCCTCGCTGCCTTCGAATTCCCCCACCGCACGGCTCGAACCCACGTCGCATGGGTGTGGGCGTGTGTGTTAACCGCTGCGCCACGCCCGCTGCTTTGTCGCGGCGACTGCGAGCGTGCACGCAATTCTCGACCATCTGATCAAAAATCAACGGTTGTGATTTGATCTCCGGCTGAAGGTGGAAGCGGCGCACGGTGATCGGGCGCCACATGGCGCATTGAGGGTCGTTGATCATCAGATCAGCGGTCAGAACTTCTTGGGCCCATTGTGGGAGCTCCGGATGTCAGATTTGGCTGATTTTGAGTCCGTTCTGAATCCATCCGTGTGGTCTGATTGCTCATCTGAGGCCTACTTTGATAAGTGCTTATACAAATGGCCATTAATACTATTTTATAAGCAATATTGGCATATGATGCATGCAATGCTCCCATTCTACTTATGTTGTGTCTTTTATTCTTAAGATGGGCCATATTTAACAGAATTATCACCCCCATATGCAGTGTTATCACCACCTACCAAGGTGTTGAAGGAAAACTTGAGTTTGCATTCTTTCATCCTACTTTGATTTTCGATTATTGGGGGATACCTCTGAAGATTTAAGTAGGGAAACGGAAATGCCACCTAATGATGAGGAGTCTGATACATATAAGGGTGAAATATTGAGTAGAATGAATTAGGGATTTACTCATAATCCTAGTCAATCTAATGGATGGCTTGACTCAAAGATTGAGATAGATTTTGATGAATCTGAGATTAGTACCAATGAGGATGGGATGATTTCTGATGAGGATTTTAGTGACCTCTTTATAGAGCTGCAAATCTCACATGTATCCTCATATAATCCAGGGCCTGGGGAGATCATGATTGTCGATATTAATTATGATGTCCCCTATGATCTAGACTCTATTGCTGACTTGCATGTTGATTTTCATATCAATCCACTTCCTCAGCAACCTCTCATTGAACTTTGGCATAGAATCAATGAACAGAATTGGCATCATGACTCGCATTCCGATTACCCTCCATTCTTTGTCCCTATTCCATAGTTTGCTATAGAGACACTCTTTGGCATAGGGATACACCATCAGTTGGTCCGCAGTTGTGGACCAATGATTCTTGGAGCAAACGAGCACATTTTCATATTAGTTTTAATAACCCTATCTTCTGCAATTATTGAGCCACCTGATTAAGTCTTCACCTAGCTAGGTACTAAGCTTAGCATGTGGCAATAAACTTAGCGCTTCCTGGGAGGCAACCCAGAGGCTTCAAGCTGACCAGATACACGATTGTAACTCAGGTGATTTCTTTCCTTGCCCTCTTTCATACATTTAAATTCCAATGAAGACATTGTCTACGATAGGCATGGGGGGTGTGGTAATTCTCATGATCTGAGTACAAAAATTGTTAGCTTAAACTAATTTTTATCTCTTTTTAGCCATAAAGAAAAATTAAGAAAAGAAAACTTAGGTATTAGGAGCTTGTCAACTTTAGGAAATGATACATTAAGGACCTGAATGCTTAGACTCTTCAGGTCTTCGGACTTAATCAGTCCGAGTGTCCACTAAAATGTGGACTTGATCTCAAGTCCTTGTCATCATAATTTATACTAATATGGTCAATAAAATAAAGTGATAAGTATACGAATTATCAACCCACCCTCTGATTTGGGAGGAATTTTAGTCTAAGCATCTACACACGTTTTGCACTGACTCACTCATCGACGGTTCTAACAAAAATTGGGTAGCTAATGAACCTTCTAAGGTGGTATGGCTAGCAAGTTATCATGGATAACATCCCATTGGCCGGTTGTCCAGAGCCCAACCACTGGACCATTCTCTTTTACTACTACCTTTAGGTAAATCTTAAATCAGGAAAGACACCTACTTAAAAAAAAAAGGGAATAGGAAAAAGAGAAAAGAAAAAAAATGAAATAAGCCACACTTCACCACATGAGTATGGCTGGCAAGTTGTTGTGGGTAATAGCCCATTGGCCGGTTGTCCAGATCTCAGCTCATAAACTGCACAAGAATTCCAAAACACTTAAGGAAGAAGCGGGGAAGTAACATAATCCAGGGAAATATACACTGGGTTCGCCCTTATGTTGACCCCACAAAATAAAAAGTAGAGAGAAAACTACCAATTAAATAGATACACCTTTAGGCAACATTTTCTCTTTCAGGTTACCTAGGGCATAGAAACCCGAAGTCCGTTTTAATTGTCATTGAGTCTATCACTTTCAAAATAAGATGCTTAATACTTAGAATCATTTTCAAGTCTTGGGTGGGTTGAGTAGCCATAAAAAGTTACCCTGAAATCCTCAACTCCAAAGATCCAAAAAAATTAGAGAAGATGAACAAAGAAAAAAATATATATAGTTGCTTCTATATAGAATAAGGCGAGGACTCAGGCAGTCGGCATTTTGGCAGGCAACCCGGGCACTGTTGAGTCTCTACAAGTTAGGTTCTTAGTAGAAATTTCCTCCTACTAATAAGCAACTTCTACCTAAGTAATCAATTCCTAGTTTTATTTTGTAAACAGCATTTAGGTTAAACCTTGCTAGGGACTAGCAAGGAGTGGGCTTAAGGGTATGATGACTCTACAATTATTAATGTTAATATCATCAATTAGAGTCAATTTCGAGGGTACTTGTGCGATAATGTCATAGTAGGTTTGGGAACATTGCATGCATATTACGTGATCTTTACATTTAAATTACTTAGAATCAATGTTTAATGACCTTGTGTACAAGACCATATTGAAATAGTTCTCAAATGAGCAGTCACACTGTACGGATAGATTCAGATCAATGAACGGAGTCCAACGGACTCAAAATCACCTCGATCCAACTTTCGTATCTCCCACAACAAGTTCGAGGAAGATCAATGGCCAGGGGGCAATGCAACATCCTTATGGACTTCGGATGAAAAATCCGACCATACAAATGAATCCAAAGTGACGATCGCAGTTTGGAAATGTGGAAATCATCTCAATCTGAGCACAGTGGCATCCTCTACAACAGAAAGAAGATGGACGGCCCAGATGGTGCCATGTGGCTCCATCTAGGCCACCTAACATCGGCCATCAACGACTACAAGCACCCCATCATCTCGCACCACATTCAATGGATCAAGATCCAACGGCTGAGGTTCCCCCGCACCCGCAGCTCCCACGCCATCTTCTCGACACTTTGAGCAGCATGGCGCAATGGCGGAGGTTCTGGCTTCCAAGGGAGGGGTGCGGGTTCGAATCCCCGCAGCCCCCCCAATTTGCAATTGAGGCGCGGCATAGCAATAGCAGCAACACACGTATAGCGTGCACACACGTGCGAAAAGTAGCACGTAGAGAGCGTGCGTGCGCACAGCGCAATGCCGGTGCATGCACGCGGCATGCACACGTAGTCCAGCACGCTCGTTGAAGGCAATGGGTGCAAGGGCGGGGGCTTTGGCGATGCATGCGGCAGGTCTTCAGCGACACTTTGAATGTCGTTGACCCAAAGACGAATTTTACCCCTTTTCACCACTATAAAAAGGGACCTACCCCCCTCATTTGCACCCAGCTTCTACCTAAGTAATTCCACCACTCCATAGAGCTGTCGACGGAAGTCCCTCCACCTCCATGTTGTCTCGACGCCATCCAACTCCTTACATTTAGTTTGAATTCTTTGATAGTTGTAGTTATTCCTTATATTCAACCATTCATCTATATTTGGTTGAACATGACATTTGATAATCAATTGAATATGTTTTTGATATCTTGTCTTTACAAGGAGTTATTGTGATTCTCTAACCTTATTTCCCCCTCCCTCTCCTCTCTCTCTTTCTCTCTCTCTCCCTCACTATCTCTCTTTCTTTCTCTATTCATTTTGCAAGTGAACAAATCGACATATTTTTGTGACATTGAAGTGAGTAAATGATTCAGAATCTTGCCTCCTTGTGTTCAACACTCGGACTCACGTCCAATAACTTTTATTTAAAATTGACATCATAAAACGTGCTACAATGAATGATTTTACACAAACACGTTTCGTGACGGTCAACCCGCAGGCGTAATCGCAGGCAAGGGCGTGTGCGAGCACGTGTAAGTACGTGCATGGGGGTGTGCAAGGGACCTTACCTCTGTGCTCTCGAAGGCGAATAGCTGATTTCACAAAACCCTTTTATATGCCTTCGCGAGCTACTGAGTCCCCGAGGTGGGATTAAACTGGAATCTTCTTCCTTGCATGAAGCTACCGATTGGAGCTTCAAATTGAAGCTGCTAGAGTCATTGCTATGCTCAATTGGGAATGTAGACGGATGCACGGGTGTGAACCACATTGAATCAGCGTGGAAGCAAGATCGAAGGTGGCTAGATGGCGGTGGTCAGAGACGAAGGTGATGACCGGCGATGGTGAAGTTTACCTACAAGGTAAGTACTGCCTAGGGCCCAATTCAATAGCTAGCAACCTTCGCCGTTGTGTGGCGAAGGCGGTGGTGTGTGCAATTGGGTGTGAGGTGCATTGAAGTGGCTAGTCAGTGTCAGGGAGTGAAGCTCCAGCGAACGAAGTAGGGGAAGGCGACGGGGGCGATGAAGCATTAAATTAGGTTGGGAAAAAGTGTGGTGGAGGTGTGTGTGAACTTTTTCCTATCTTAATTTGGGTGGAGTGGAGAGGAGGAAGTCCAGCGTCGAAGGTGTTCGTGGTGGTGGCTACCGTAGTCGGAGAAGGAGAAGGAGAGGGAGTTAGGAGCTAAAAAGCTCTAGATTTGAAATTAGGAATGAGGGGAGTTAAAACCCTAAACTAATTGGAAGAAAGAACGCTCGGGGAAGCTTGCCGAAGTTACGTTGGAGCTGAGGACAAAGGATGTGAGGATGGAGCCGACGAAGGGATAATTGGGCCATCTTCTTTGTCCGCAAGCACGGTGACAAGGTGTTGAGGGGAAGCCCTCTCCCTATTGTATGTGGGAGCAACTGAAGAAGAGTTTTGAAGAAGCTCCAGGTCATTGTCAATGGTGGAGAAGGAAGAAGAAGTAGGGGGATGTGCAAGCCAAAAACGTGATGAAATTGGCATGGGTAGATGCGGCCTCTTTTATAGATGAGGCTTCCCTCCTATATTGATCTCTAAAGTGCCCATTTGGTAGGTGCCCTTGCCGCCAGAAGAGCTCAATTTTCTTGAGCTTGCCAACGTGAATTCCGGCCAAGATTGGCCTCGAGAATGATCTTGATTGACACAGATTGATCTGAGGATCAATCCTGCCGAGTTTTAGGATTTTTCATTAAGATTTCTAAAACCAAATCCTTGATTGAATGTCGGGGGGAGAGCTCTAAAGATCCTTTTCATACTTTCATGGCGGAAGGGACCATTCTGTGAAGAATGATGAGAAGTTAGGGGCCAAATTGCAATAGAATTGAAACATAGGGGCCTAAATGTAAGAAATAGAGTTTTTAAGGGCTAGAATGCAAACTAGGTCAAGATGAACTCTGATTTGGCCTAAATTTTGGTGCTAACCTAATTTTAACCCAAGAAATCTAATGGTGAACTTGGATTTGAGTTTTGACTATATTTGACTTTGAAATTGGCATAGAAGCCCAAATCAAGGTAAATTCCTATCTAAAACTCTGTTCTAGGTCAAAATGGGTTCAGATGGTCAAATCAAAGGTACCAAACCTATTATAATATTTTTATATGAATTTTAAAAAATTTGGATTAATTTTATCCTGACCATAACCTTTTCAATTTAAGTGAGTTTGATAACTAGGGTTTTGGTATTGTTTTCGTCCTCAAAATGTGCAAACCCCCATTTCTATCAATGTTGACCCACTTTTTAGAATTTTGTGCTAATTTTACCTTCAATTAACCCCTGAATGATCCTGTGGTTAATCTGTATTTGTGATGTGCTGTTAAAATTACATAATTAACCTTGATTCCCTGTTTTCTTCTCAAATCATAATGATGCAGAGTTGTGACCCTCAACTGATTAGGTAGGAGCTTTTATCATTCAAACATGACTAAATGTGGTTGGTTAGGGCCCATGATGGTGTTACCATCACCAACTTTTTTAGGAAAGGGAGGTGTCTTTGTTCCTGAAGAGCTAGTGCGAGCTCATGAAGTTCCTGTGGGCTATGAGTAAGAAGGTGCACGTGAAGATTGCCACCCTTTTAGGTTGCTATCTGCACCACAAGTTCTGGGGTTGTTGGTTGCTCGCGTTATGTACTTGCATCTGAACTTGTTTTGTATTCCTTTTACAAAGTAATATGGATGGTAATTTGGTTTAGAGATGATTGGATTAATTTGCAAATGTTAAGGGGATATGAGATTTAGGTTTGATAAGAGCTTTTAGCTACGTTCACAATCTTATCATTGTGATAGATTGAGTAGTGTCTTTTCTTAAGTAATGAATGGTAATTTAGCTCAGAGGTGATTGGACTTTTTCGGAAGTGTTATGGGATTTTGATTAAAGCTTCTAATTACTTTCTATACCTTGTTGATCCATTGTAGTTTTGTTAGATGGAAATTTTCCTTATTGTGTTGGAATAAGTCATGCATTTTTTCGAGTAATGTTTGGTAATTTGGCTCAAAGATGATTCAATTGCTTTGGTCGTGTTATCAGGTGGTTAGGTGGAGGCTTTTAGTTTCTTTCCATATATTGTCAATCCATTATAGTTGCATTAGATGGAAGTTTCCTCATTGGGTTAGATTAAATCATGCTTTTTCTTAAGTAATATATGGTGATTTCAGTAGTGTTATAAGATTAAGTTTGATGGAAGCTTTTAGCTATTTTCCATACCTTATCGATGCATTATAGTTGCATTATATGTTTTTGTTATATTGTTATGGTTTAATTCATGTCTCTTCTTGCCATTTTTGGTCTCGAAGTAACTTATTGTAATTTCCTTTAAAAGCATTCTAACTGACTTGTATGGGAAGTTTTCAGCTACTTTTGACTATTTATTATTTGCTGTAATTGCAATGCATGGAAACTTATTTTGCATCTTAATCAATCTGGTTATTTAAACGGACATCTCATTTTTTGATTATCATTTGGTTGCGAGTATGATTGCCATTATAGTGCCTCGAATGGTATTTCTTTTGGTAAGATTGGTTGCCATTTTGATGTTTGCTTGCTTTTCACATCCTTGATTGCATTTTCGATGGAGGCAATATTGAATTTGGGAAATTCTGAGGAGTACAACTCAGTCTTGCTTAAACATCAAAGAGGCTTGGGTAGGAGTCTAGTTTGGATGATCTTCGTGCATCTGTAGAAAAATTCCTACAAAAGAGCAGCATGGACTTATATGAGTCTTCTACACCTTAATTTCTCTTTAGTTGGACTTTTCTTTTGGCTTAATATGCATGCTTTGTTATTCTCCATTCGTCATGATAGGGCCTCTAAAGAAGCCAACGTAGGTGCAAGGTCAGGGAAGGCAAATGTAGAGAAGGAAGAGGCAATGAAGGATAAGGAAACCCAAAAGGAGAATGCATGGCATGTAAGCAAATGCATCCCAATTTTCTAAGCTATGAGCACTTAATTTGCAGCTTCTTTCTTCCTTTGAAATTCTTTGCATGATATTTGTAAAGGAGTAATGCCACATGAATTGCCATGTGGCACAATTGTCATGTGGCATTGAGTCAACAAGACCAAGGTTATGTGGCTTGTGCCACATGGACATTCCACATGGTGTTGAGTCCTTCAAAATATCATTATGTTCCTAAGGAAGTGGAATTTGATATTGACCCCGTATTTCTATCTCTAGTCTAATTGGCCTGGGTTATTATGTTTGAAATAATCAAAGCTTACTCATGTGCTTGTATCAATGTTGGATGATGTTTTGTGCTGACATGTTCTTTTGAATTTGTAATGCTGGTTTTTGTCCTCATTATCTTATATTGGAAGCAAATTAAGGTGTTTTCTAAGTGAAATTAATCAAGAGTTGATTCTTTCTTTTTGAAATTCTATTTTTCCCATTATATGTATAAGGGATCCTTTCTACTCTTTTTTTATCACTTTTCATCTAGGTTGGCTTTAGTTTGTGTATTACAATTTATCAGAGGTGTTTTGACCAAACAAACAATAACCTATTTTTCCATCGAGCCAAGCATCTATGGTTGTGTTGTTCCCTCATCCAAGTTGGATGTATTTCCTAAAAATTGAGTTTTATGTATTTCCAGACATCTCAACCATAAAGATTTCACATAACTTAAAAGCCACTCCACATTTCATAGGGCACATTAGACATAGTTCCCATATCCTTGGAGGCTGGTACAACCTAGCACAGGTTCATTGGACTTTCATGGGTTACCTAAGCAATGTAATCACACTTGTCATATTTTTTCAGCCTTGGTTCGATTGTGATTTAATGAAGAATGGATGGACTGGCATTTTTTATTTTACCTCAGAGACAAGATAAAATTTTGAATTCAACCTCTATGATTCTTACATGGAAGCATTCATACAAGTTCATTGAATCTTATATCTAATTTTTACCATTCTTTCTCTCCCATACTGTATCACATATAATAGGGTCAATATGGTCCAATGTTTTTGCAAGTTAGAAACTCTGTGATCAAGAGGAAGACTCAACTTAAGGTTGCAATTTGCTTGTTTCCATGTAACCCCCAGGCCTAATGGAAGGCCTCGCGGTTGATAATGAATCAAATGTGATGAATATGTTTTGTAGCATCTTCGATCCACTGTGTTAATTGCTTATGGGAATTTCATGTTCACTTCTAACCACAATCTACCATTTGGGTTGTAATGCAACTCTCACAACTGCATTTCCTAGGTTTGTTGTGGCTAGGAATTTATTAGTTAACCTTTTCTTAGATTCATGCCACCTTATTTGTGACCATTTGTGACGAGCAATTATTTTGAAGTCAAGACCTACTTTACCATGTACCAACTAGCACAAGCATTGCTATTTCAGAATTTGTTATGCCATGTGACTCCATTTCAATGAATATTTATACGGATGGTCAATTTGATATGTACTTATAATAAGTCCTCATAATTAACCTTTCAAAATATTTTATTTTACTTGGTTAGCATGAATTATAAACATTTACCAATAATGTACAGTGATAACTCATCAATCAATCTAGTACTTAGACACAAGTTCCTTCCCCCTTTCAACCTTTCAGGTTAACTTAATTTATTTAATTTTTAAAAAAAAAGAACAACTAACTTACCTAGCATTTAAAGGCAAACATATCTTTCTCCTCCTTATCCCCATTCTAACCCCCATTCCCAATTAAACACCCTCTTATCACATCACAAGATAACCCTCATTCCTAACCCTCATTTAGTAAACACAAACAGAAGTTAACCCATGTTGTAACTTTGCTAACCCGTGTTAGCAAAGTTGCAATAGGGGTTAACCCCTATTTCTGTTTACTTGTTTATGGTACGGGTTAGCTAACCTGGGTTAGCAAAGTTGCAACAAGGATTAACCCATATTTCTGTTTACTTGCAAACAAAGGTTAACCCCTATTTGTGTTTACTGAATAAGGGCTAGGAATATGGGTTAACCTATGATGTGAAAGGAGGGTATTTACTTGGGAGTGGGGATTGAGATGGGGGATAAGTTGGCAATTGACATTTTTGCCCTTATAAGGTAGGTAATTAGTTGGGGTTTCTTTTCTTAATTTACATTATTTTATGTTAGAGATATTTTATAGAAATATCTTGTCAGAAACCCATTAAACAAAGTTGCAAAGAAATAATGAGATGTAATTGTTGGGATGAAAGTAACATGCAACCATGTTTTACCATTTTCCAACATTGTCTCTTATCCATTTAGCATTGCCCAACCATGTTATAGAAGCTAGAGTTTGCTAACATCATTATCCAACTTCTACACAAAGCTAACATGTTATTTAGCATGTTATCAGACTCCTAACAGCAATTAACAAATGTAGTAATGAACTAGTAACATGTAAATGTCACAAAATTCACATAGATTATCCAACTGAAATTTGGGTAAAATCTCCTCTTTATTAGATTCCCTGTAGAAAATATCATAACTAAACTCTCCGTCATGTTATGAATTTCATATGAGACTTCCATTCTATCTTTGATATGTTAAAAAATTACATTGCTGACTCAGTGCAACGAGAAAACATATCCATGTTTTTACAAAGTAGATGCATATAAGTTTAAAAGCTAGTTAAAATCTTATGCTACATATGAAGCTAAGAATTGGAGATTAAAATATATACACCTCAATCATCATCAACCATCAACAGAATAACATGGGTAATAACATGGGAAATAAATGGAATAAGAAATTTCTTGATCTCAACTTGTTATGATAATTCAGAAATATATAAAATTATATTTCATGGATGTTGCTTACTCCGATGATTCTTCAAATGGTAGTGGTGTTTGTATGAAGCAAGATGCATGGAATTTTTTGATTGCTCACAAGTCAATTCCCAATTGAGGAAGCTACTACAGAAGCCTATATAATTCGCTATAGTTAATGAAGACTTTTGACTATATATTCAAGAAGAAAAGACGGGTTATGAAGCTGCAATTGCATAGCTTCCTTGCTGCCTCTGGAGTTGTCTTCCTTGCTTGCTTTGTATGGGGATTATTCTAATTTTAGGCGGCAAGCTTATAATATCTTGGATAGTTGAGTCATTGTATGAACACTCTATTAATGATACTGGGTGTATGTTAATCCTAACGACGATAACACTCTACGTCAATCTACTATACTCAAAGATGTAAATTTATTAATGTCTATGGTTAACTGATATGTCGATAACTTACCTGACGTCCATTCGAATATTTGCAACTACTCTTATTTGGAAATATTTAATCTAGATTTAAAAAAAATTGTTTTTTTTTTTTATTTTGCTAACAGAGGACTTCCACGGAACAGACCCCAAGCCGTTGAGCCCTCCAAAAATAGCACACCCCGCGAGGGGCGTCCTCCCTCCTCGAGGATCGAAACAGCTACCGCCTCCTACAAGCGAGCAATCGTAACGTCAACAAAAAAAACGGTCACCCGCCACCTTCCCGCCAAGCGCGAGCCCAATCCCCTGAACCGCTCCCCAACTCAACCACCAATAATTAATCCACTTTCAACTCACCCTATCCCTAATATAACAACAACAACAGTAATATCGTCACTAATATCATCACTCCTCCTCGTCCGCTCACCTCTTCTCCCACCCCCCACCCCATTTCCCTACAAAACAGCTCCACCAACCGAAATGAACGTCGCCATTTCCTCAAGCACCCAAACAAAGACGGGAAAAGCGATTATTCCCAGACGCCTCCCACCACCTTCATCATTCCGATCTCCATGACACAGCCACCGCCCGGTGGCCCCGAGGCCCTCGAAGGCAACACGCCGTCGTCGTCGACGGCGACGGACAAGGGCCCTCCCGGCGTTCCCGTGAACCTCCTCCAGCCCTCCCAGCGCAAGCGGGCCTCCAAGTCCACGAGGGTGTTCCGCACGGTGCGCTCCGCCTTCCGCTCGTTCCCGATACTGACGCCCGCCTGCCGGTTCCCCGCGGGGATCCACATCGACGGGCACTTCCACGGGGCGACGCGCATGACGGGGACGATCTTCGGCCACCGCAAGGCCCGGGCGACCCTCTCCGTCCAGGACAACCCGCGCAGCCTCCCCATCCTGACCCTAGAGCTGGCCATCCCCACGGGGAAGCTCCTCCAGGAGATGGGGTCAGGGCTGGTGCGGGTGTCGCTCGAGTGCGAGAAGAAGGCGTCGGACCGGACGACGAGGCTGCTGGAGGAGCCCCTCTGGGCCATGTTCTGCAACGGGAGGAAGCTCGGGTACAGCGCGAGGCGGGAGCCGACGGAGGCAGACCTGGCGGTGATGCAGCTGCTGCACGCGGCTTCGATGGGGGCCGGGGTGCTGCCGAGCGACGCCAACGACGGGGCCGACGGCGAGCTCACCTACATGCGGGCCCACTTCGACCGTGTGGTCGGCTCGAGGGACTCCGAGACGTTCTACATGCTGAACCCCGACGGCAACGCCGGGCCGGAGCTCAGCATCTTCTTCGTCAGGATCTAAATTAAGGATTAGGAGTTAAGGATCGAAGGTATTAATTAATTGCTCGATTTCGTCGACGTATGGTGTATGGTGCACTGCATGGCATCATATATATTTGTTCGTTCTTATTCACGTACGTACGTGTGTATATAGCTATTATGGTGGTAGATGATCCAGAGGAGAGGTTTGCAGCTGCGTAATGTTAATTTGGCAGCACCCGTTGTCGGCGGTTGTGGGTGCTTACATTTTTGTTCTTTTCCCAGTTCTCTTTGGGAAAATTAACCGGCAGGCTGAGCGAAGATACGGACGTATCAAATCTATAGTGAAAACTTGGGAGGCGAAGTTTCTACCATACACATGCATGCATGTTCTCCCTCAAGGGATTTGATGATGATAATTTCCAGGGGGGATTTGATCATGCCTTCCTTTTTCTCTGGAGCTGGTGATTGTATGTTTGATTAATGGATCCGGATCGATTGTCTTTTAGTTGGGGTTGTGGTCGGTGAGGGTTCATGGTGTTCACGTACGTGAAGGCTGGGTTACTTTATTCAAGGCAAGTCAATTGAAGTGCCAAGAAAAGATATTGAAATTAATTTGGTTGGATTATTTGTTTTTGTCGCAGCGTTCGATTTAAAATTTCTAGAGGTGAACCCCAACCGTCATTTCTCCCTTTCTCTGCCAGAGGACTTAGATGGTTTTTGGTGGCGCCCTGCTGGAGAGTTCTGTAACTCCAAATTAAGTCTCCTAACGTGCATCCTCAATTCCAAACTTCTGAACATATTCAGCCCTAATGGTAAATTTTGCGGTGGTAATGACCATCGAAGATGATATATGACTACCAATTAAGTATGATCTTGACTTGCTCCTACAAAAAGGATGTTTTTGTCCAAAATTTTGACCATCTGTATGTTCGAATAGGAGAAGTGAAGATGCCTATAACTAGAAAAGGCAGTACTACATATTTGTAAATTTGAGAAACTTATTCCATTACAATAACTTTTAAATGTAAGATCCTAATGCCAACACACCATTCGCGACCATGGGAACAACGAAGATGACAAGTAAAAGGAGTAAACTCTGCCGGTGTGGGATGCAAGCAGCTAACCAAATTCAACCATTTTTAGTTAACTAACCCACTTTATACTGAACAATATCTTAAGACCTGTTTAATATGTCAGGACGTTACCATGATCCTAAACCAGGACCACTAATTGTCCTGCGAAACCACTAGACCATCCTAATGATGGATCCTCCAGATCTCAAGTCAGGACATGGCCCATCGAAGATTGGATTCTACCATTTCAACGCATGGTGAGCAAGTTCGCTGTCTCATTACGCTTGGACGGGTGGTACTTGTTTCTACGTAACTAATAATATAAATTTTCCAATCAAGTTGTCCTTGAGCATATGACCCTAGAGCTATTGTAATTAGATTGCGAAGAAATGTTTCTGCCGTTTGCATACTTGACTAATTATCCTAATTGCATTATTTGGAATTGCATTCAGTTGCAAGTATGAAGTATATTGCAAAGCAAGCAACACAGTAAAACCAAATTACTTTATGTCGGTATGATTAACCGAAAAACCAGCTGCTTTATAGATTATCAAACTAAGGCCACATAGAACGAGTTTAAACATTATCACAAAACATACCAGAGGGGGGGGCTTTTGCCTTTCTTTGGCTTTCACAAGTAGATAGCAGCACCAGATAATGATCTATGCTTTACCATGTGTTGCCAAGACATGACATTACAATACATGAAATGAGCCTGGAGGTGGATTTACATGCATGTTGAGGTACAATGCAACCTCACCGAAAAACCAGCTCTTTCCATATATAGTATACTGGAAAGATAGATGCTTAGCGTCGAAGCAATTTACCATTGCACTACAAACCAGCCGCATGTTTTGTCAGCATCTCCATTGTTTGACAAATGAATCTTGGATGCCTTGCAGTCTAAAAGCTGGAATCCATCTCAAGCAGTTTCCAGCATAAAATGGATATATAATGTCCTAGGTATAGGTGTCTGACTACATACACGTCGACAAGTACTATACCTCGCTTACGTCAACCCGACCTTTATGGATCTGAAAAGCAGGAGTTATCCAACTCCCACAACTGCACTGAATGCCTGACCAGTTAAAATAGCCTAACCGGGCTCCACAATGGATGCAGGAGAGCTTTCCTTCCAAAGAACCTTCTGCAACTGCAATAGGCGAAAATCTTTAGTTAAAAGGTAATGCAAGTTGTTGCAAGTAATCTAACAAACTAAACCCTAAACAAGGCTGTGTGGAATGCACAGAATGAAAACACTAGCTAAAAACAGGGACACGGTGACATTACATGTGAATGACAAAAAATCAAGAAATCACAAAAAGGAACCACTAAAAACGCAAGAAAACTCCAACGAACCAAAAATACTAAAAGCACTTAAACTAGCAGATCATGTTAATATGACGACAAGCAAACAAGAACGACAATCCAGATGGCTCCCAAAACAAGTACAATGGAATACTAGGTCCACGAAATTTCATGTAAACAAAATAACAAGGTTGTGAGGCTTAAGCAGTAGGCAAGGCAAATGCCGAAAGAAAACTGACAAGCCTGAAACTTTTTTTTTTGGAGAAGCCTGCAACATTATTGAGCAAGCTAAACTGGAAATAGTGCCATTTCGGTGTCACAATAGAGTGTCATTGATATTTCTTAACAGAAAACAATTGACATAACACTGAATAACAGTTATAATAATCATCCAAATCAATTAGTCTAATCCAAAGACAAGAAAGATATATTGAGAACGCAACAGGTGAAATAGTTGTGGATAACAGATAAGCTTTATCAATATATGAGTTCACTTCATGGATATGGAAAAAAGCTGAAGAAGAATCTAACCAGATGTCATCCACTGTAATGGCTCAACAAATAGTGAAGTGCAATCTGATTCCCCAGACCTTTGGAAAGGGTTACCACTTCTCCTCTTCTGCCACTCAAAGCATGTCTCACCTTCACCTGGCTCATGGCTCACAACATTTTCTTGTAGAGCAACTATTCTACGGCACTTCTTGCAACGATAAATTATAGATTTCTCACTTTTCTTAGGAGATGATTCTTCATTGTTGAATTCTTGAGGTAAACCAGGATCAGCTCCAAATATGGAACTATCCACCTTACGGCCCCGATAATAAGAATCACCTGAAAAACAGGAATCAGCTACATTACAAAGGTATTTCTGGAAACCAACAAACCAAATATATCAGAGGTGCTAAGTAGCTAGCACTAAAGCCCTAATCAGTAGGTTATAATCCATTTCAAAACTCCTAAAAACATTGATTTTGTACATCTGAGCAAGAAATGTACTCAAAAAATCCACATGTTATAAAGTTCAAACTTCAATCACCAAGGCTTTCCACTATACTTGGAAAAGACGCAGCAAGCTTCTCTGCAATGCCCCCATAAGACGACCCTCCATCTTTCTTTTCGTAAGCTAACGAAATAATCTTCGGAAAAGAAGGGGGACAACACTCAAGACTGGAAGGAAGGCATTAGGCCAGTGATCTAGATTAGCCATCCTAGTCATCTCATTGGCCATAATTACCAGATACATCAATGCGGTTATGCTATCACACCACTTTCCTTTTCAACCTAAAAACACAATAATGTACAATTCTTAAATTGATTCGTTTATCTAAATTATAAATCTTCCTTTGAGAAAATTACTCGACTTCACACCAATGATTTAGTAACTTGTGCCATTCTTTACAAATTTCATAAATTAAAAATAGTGCTTATTCTATCCCACTATGACATAACAAAAGATGGGGCATCCAAAAGAGCCCACACCCGACACCCAGTTAATGCAAGGAACAGGATATCTTATCCCAATATGATGTGTTTCACCGTTCAAGGGGAAGGGACTACCTTGGAGAGAAATTAGTTATGCTACTTTGATGTAGGTCAGTTCAACTTGGAACCCAATCACCAATTGACATGCAAACTCCCTGATGAAGGAGGTAGAGAATTACATCTCACCACACACAATCTAAATAAAAATTTAGCCATCATTATAAAAACCATTTTCCTTTTCTTTTGAAAAAGAAAACAATTTTCCACTTTGTTTAGCATATAAGATATAACCATACTGCAAAAGGGTCATTTGACACTGAAATCCTGGCAAATATGCTTTTGCAAAGATGTATGTAACTGCAAACAACATTTTCAAATGGACTATATGATAACAGTGCAACCCACAAGGACATTCTCAAACATCACAACTGTAAATAAGTGATTCAACTTAGTAACAGTTATTCTACTGGAGAAGAAAGATGACAATGTGACAAAAATAAAAACCACCAGATTTATTATATTGATAAAGTTTCCAAAAACAGAATAAACTACAAATACTACATGAGTAAAAAGATAATGAAGGAAAATCTTGCTAAGGGGCATAAAAAGAATTCAAAATGACAACAGTAGGCAAAGATAATCTATAGAGGATTCAAGGTATTGTTAATACTAGAATGAACAAAGATTGTAGAGCAATCTAAATAAAATGGACACAAGATAGCTCACCCAATACTTTCAGCCGAAAACGCTTGTAGATGGGGCTGGAACGATCTACTTTGAAGCCCATATCCTCAAACATCTTTAACTGCTAGTAAGAATGTGTCAGGCTTACACTACTACTTGATATCATACTCCCAAACTCAAATTGCATATAGAAACTTCAACTCAAAATTGAGATTAAAAGACCTCAACCTGATCTAAAAAACCATCATTGGGACAAACATTTTCACAGCATTGTCTCAATGACTCAAGTGCATCTGCACAACAGGCAAAAATCAATTTGAATGTAAAGTCTAAAAATGGCCTCAACACAAATCCAGCAACAGTTCTATGAGCAAAACCTTCTAGAGATTTCTGTTCACTTCTCATCAAATATGCTGTCATGACAGCCGCACTGCAAGGACAAAAAAGGTAGTCTAGGGTCATGCAGACAAAAAGGGCAATATTGCTCAGATAGTACAATAAAGGTTTCAGAAAGAGAACACTGTATAAATGGCATATAGATCATTCAGAAAAGAGATAAGCGGTAATTAGGGTAATTTTCCTAAAATTCCCTGAACTTACACCTCAATTTTTGATGTTGTTCTTTAACTTTGAAACACATCAATGCCATACTGATCTTTCTGGTTGTATTGATGCAATCCCTCCATTAGTTTTTCCATTGAGTTTCTATCAGCAAGTCTATGTGGGTATTGGGTTACAAATGAGAACTAGGATAAGAGGCACCGATGAGCATTTTTGTCCAACATTAGCAAATGATAACACTGTTACATGGGAAGACTACATCAATACAAATGAAAAGATCAGCAACAGTAATGTCACACTTTGAAGTTCAGGGACTGCATTAACATTAAGGTACAAGTGCAGGGACTTTTATTCAATTTCTCTATAAAATATTACTTTCAAAGCAGTAGAGAGCATCCATTGTGGAAGAATTCATGACAATAAGGAGATCTAAGGTTCACAAACAAATAGAACCTTTCTCACCCAAGATGAGAATTAATTCTTTTGTGATGAGCCATGCAGGTTAAGTTTCTGCCTGGCAACTTGATAAACATACCATATATCATATTTTTCTAAATTATTCAGTTGTCGATTTCTTTTGGCAGGTAAAAGATCGCAATTCAGGATCAGCTATTATCCCACTACATTCAAAAATTACAAACAATATACAAAATCACCAAAGCTTCTTTTGGGAGGAAACCACGAAAGATAATGGAAAGCCAAAAAAACTACAATTAAGACCGACCTAACCAAATGAGCAGATGTTTCTTTGTATTGTGGCAAAAGTCAGCATATCCTAAGCTGAAGTACTACGAGCCTCATAGGGTTATTTCTTCATAACGTTGAAGATTAGCATGATTTATTCATATCTGATCCAAGCTAACCATCTGCTTTTAGGTGGATATGCATGCAAAATAACATATTTTCAAAAAAAAAGTGACATAAAAATTAGAAGTATTTTATGCATAAGATGCAAGTCACCTAGTGATTTTGGATGTATACATATAGATACCCTCATATGTATTTATCATATACATAACAATATTATTTTCCTCATTTAAGTATGTTTGATTTCAATTATTATGCTTCGGCAGTGGCTCAGTCATCAATCATAATGGTACTACTTAATGACAGTTGCACGATCCTTTTTTTTTTGAAATGTTGCATGATCCGAAATTCATCAATATAAATTATCTAAGTTTACTGCAGTTCTTAGCAACGTCTGTGTCTAATTCATTTTCATTTTAATAATTAAAAAAAATCTGAAACATACTTTTTGTGTCCATAAGTATCCAATAAAAATTAATCACATAATAGCATGTGGTGATAAATCTACATCAATAGTAGACTGCATGCACATGCCAATGAAATGGAATTGACCCATCAAATGAGCCCACTGGACCCTAACCAACATATCTGGAGATTCCCCGGGTCTATGCATTAATCACACAAATTCTAAATGCAACCTTTTGGTATGAAGCGCATGAGGCAGACGCTTGTGTTGCAATGTTATAGTACCCATTATCTATCTGGGGCTGCCTTTACTGGGCCCTAGTTTTGGTGCAGCTGGAAAGGAGACTAGTGGATTGAAGCTCAAAGCTATCGTCTAGGGGAGGGAGATTGATGCTGCTAAAGTCTTTTATATTTGCCTACTTATCACATGAAAAGGATTGAGTTTTTTATGCCAAGCTTCTTTTGGACCTCTTTAGGGATTTTGCCAATATCGGAACTAAGAAGGAAGAATTATGACATAGATGTCTAAATAGGTTGCTTTATGCTATGAGGAGAAGGCAGCTTGCTTTGGTCATTTCTACAGAGTTACCATTAGTTTTTCTTGATCTGGTAAACAACAGGTAACAATGGCATGCCATTTTCCAAAGGGCAACAACTAGGGCTGCTTCCTTCTTCACTGGAGTACTGGAGGCAGGATGTAATTTCTCCTTTCAGCTAGAGTGGGCATTTCACTGATATTTTCCTCTGTTAGTTTTTTTTTTTTTTAACTCCATAGGTTAGCTACTCTAACACAAGAAAATTTTGTTTCAGTCACAACGTTTTGGATAGTCTAGAGATTTCCACCGTTGATAATTGGACACCTTGCATTGTAGGCAATTTCTCATGTCAGCATATGGAGGGGCTTCAACTGTTACGATTACTGAGTGGAATCACTCTAAGTAGCTCAGAGGTCAATGGTTGGGCATGTAATAATGATAATATATGTGGAATGCCTATGCAAAGTTCACTTTAAAAGAAGATGATGTTTTATTTAGTGATTGCAACGTAACATGGTGAAAGGCCCCTCTGAAGGTGAAATTTTCATGTGGTCCCTAAAAAGAAGGCAATTGACTGCCAAGGTTTTCTGTCAGAGATGGGCACCTCAAAAGTTACATGTGGTTTCTATTAGTGATGAAGGTTTGGAGAACCTTCTTTCTGTAAGGGCAACTTTCAATGGATAAATTTCTCCTCCTTTAACTCATTCAGGCACAATTTCAAACTTAGGCACATGAACAGAATCCTGAGCATTTCATGAAGTCTCAAAGCACTACACCTACTACTTTCATCCAGTTCATTTGGCTGTAGCAGAATCATGTAATTTCCAAGAGAGACACCATATGTGAAGATTTTTGCTTTTCTTGACATGAGGATTCTTCACAGATATCTAGGCAATGGAGTGACACTTTGTAACAAAGGTTGCTCATTTTTCCTATGAGTCTTTTATTTGAGTAATTAATTTTTATACCAGGGTGACTACCGATCTCAAGTGATCAACCTTTTGCCTTGAGGGAAAAAATGGCAAAGGTTGGTTTCCATAATTGTGTAATTGATGCAGAGGAAAGAATAAGGCAATACAACAGAAAGGGCAATTGAAAAGAAGGAAAACACACCAAGCACTAGAAACATTTTAGGAGAGAACGCACTGGAGCATATGCACAAGAAAAGTAACCAAGAAAGGGAAGACAACAGCCAAAGGGGTTTTCAATCTTTAGTTCATTCAACTCCATTATGTTGTTACAGATTGTCAAGTTGTAAGAACCAATTGAATCCACGTTGTTATACAACTTGATAAGTAGCATACACAAGCCATGTCACTCTTAGAAATTATAGCAAGCAATACTAGACAACCCAAAGTCACATCTACCATTTACACTCTTTGAGTCTTCAAATCCCTCCAGTGGAGGTCAAGGCATATGGGTCATGTGTCTGAATGGATTGTGTTGGTTTTAAAGTCAAGGTTGTAATTAAAGTTTCCTTGTGGGCATACACAAAGGTTATAATTTATAACACGTAGGAGAAAAAAGTAAGATTCTAACTAAGCTTCAATTAATTATTATGAGGATCATGATTCATAACCAATTCCTTGACTATGCACAATTGGCTAGACTACTTCATGCAGAATTCTGACATAGATTAAATATTATTCTTCTATGAATTACGTATTTGAAAGCATGCGTGTGACTTTGAACCGAGATTATTGCTAATTTGCTATGAGTTATACATGTAAATCTACCATGATGAAGTTTGGTTTTTGGCGGTGAACAATTCCAAGGAGAAAGTTGGGACTCCATGAAAGTTGAGTATGATTGTAAAGCCCAATTCTGACTATGAATTTCATTATAAAATGTTTCTGGCAAAACAATCGATTGAATGGAACTTCTACAAGCATGTAACAGATAACAGACTTGCAAGCATCTATCTAGAGGTGTGCTGTAAGCAACCCTAATTTCTCTGGTGCCAAGAAGAAAGAAAACCGCTCTCTGGAAGTGACGAATTTTGTCCTTAAAAAACACTTAAAATCTAAAAATAAATAACTTGAAAGAGGCATTTGATTTGCACCACCTAGTCCACATGGATGTGATAAAATCCATGCAAGCTCATGGCCTGCATAAGTGCACAATCAAGAAACGACAGCAATGAGTAATATAGCCTATAGAATTACCATTATAACAGCAACAAGTTATAGCTTATAGTGAACACTAAGTTGCAAGCCCAAATCCACGATAAAATGCCACAGTTCTCCTCTGCCAAAACGATAGCAGATGAGAAACTATGGAGATAAAATATCCCAGTTGTCAAAAATTCCTCTTGCATTTTGACAGGCCAGGCTACTTTTACAATTATAATGGGAGAAAATCATCTAGCTCGACATGTATTCAACCTAAACAAATGTTCAAATTACAACCTACGACCATTGGCTATAATCCATTACTCATTACCAGTTCCCACCAAAATAAGGTTGGGCAACTTAGGATCACAATTGCCACCAAAGGGTTGACTCATTGGTAGAGCATCCCACAGGCATCCGTGAGATCATGGGATCAAATCCCATGCCTAACATATTTACCTTCTCAAAAAAAGCTTACGATCACAACCTAACATCACCCCACTCCCAACATAAAATGGGAAAATAGCATAATGTATTATAATATAAGACATATTTGGTTAATGCATTCAGGGAGTTAACAACTCTTGTTAACTCTCCTTTGTCCTTTCAAATAAATATAACAAAGACATAAAAAGTGAAAAAGTAAAGCACCATAGAAAATTACTGGTAACTAGGCCACCAGTGAGGCAAGATCCAACATGTGTCTGGCCTTTTGATGCACAATTTTCATGCTTGATTGATTTATTTGCAATAAGTAGTCAGTTGGCTTCCACAAAGTGTTTGATGCTAGGCATTGGCATTCCATCTGTATTTAGTTCCATGGATTGTCTAAATTAATTAGCTACTTTATTTGGCTTTTTCCAGGTAAATACAAGAGTCTATCAGTTACAAAGTTGGTTTATATGCTTTTTGAGTCATCATGCTTGTTCCAGTTCAGTATCTGAGAACGGTTAAGGAACAGTAATTTTTTAAGTGGCAGAACACTGCTCCCCCTAAAATCAGATTCAAGCCCAGGGCACAAAGCTCCCACTGTGCACAGGGAGCGACAAACAGCTGCACCATTTTGTCCTTGAGTCAACCCAATCCATCCAAAATGGATCCATGCCAAACAAAAATGGAGTGGATCTTCGCTGGTCTAATCTATGCAACTTGTTCTACAGAACCTCAGCATCAAAAAGTTATAGAAGTCAACCAACACCACAATCTCACTCCTTAGGTCCCATTTGGCAATGGGGTTAACCTAGGTTAAGGATTATCCCAAGTTTTTAGTAAATTTTTCACATCATTTCAACACAAACTCCTATATAATAATTTTCAATCATTCCCACTTACTTTTACTATTAAAAAATACCTACTACACCCTCCACTCTCACTTTTAATGTTAAATAAATACACACTAACATTTTTCACTCTCACTTATATTATTAAATAAATATCCACTAACATCACATCAATATACCAATCATTTTAATCCTATACTTAACCCTCTCCTTATTCCACCACCGAAATAAACACCATTTTCACTTATTCCATTTTAACTCTCTTTAACCCCATTACCAAATTCAGCCTTAGGGTACACAACTGACAGTTGTAGTTATATTCCATCTGAAATCTACCAGTCAATATGCACAACATAAGCCAACGCCTGGCTCGCTTACATCTTTGATCTATAGAATGGTTGCAGCATAATGAGACAGCCAAATACGAGCAACATTATCATGGCACATCCATCTTAAAAATATGATACGTTCCCTTAAGCCTGGAACCGCAAGCAAAGTTGGCATGAGCCGTCAGAAACATCGTGACACAGATATATGAAATTAGTAGTAACAAACAAGATGCATTCACGTTCATCCATTAGCCACCATTTCTAAATCGAATTTCAACTTTTTCTTTCTCTGACATAGTTGGGAGAAAATGAAAGTTGTCCTATTCTAGAAATCCTACCTCTCTTTATAGAGAGAGAGAGAGAGCGATGGAACAAATAGCAACACAACTTCAATATAAAATAAAAATAATCAGTATACTCTTACAGACATAACGTAAAATATGAAGTACAACATTCTCACTCAAGTTGGAGTATAGATATCTATCATGCTGAGCTTGGAACATGTATCAAAAATAGACTTGACAAGTAGCTTGGTAAATATGTCTGCAGTCTAATTGTCAGTAGAAATAAGAGTTGTGTAGAGCAACCCTTTCTGAATGATGTCTCTATTATAATAACAATCGACTTCCACATGCTTTGTATGCTTATGGAACATAAGGTTATTAGCTACATAAATAGCTACTCTATTGTCACATCGCATCTCCATGAGTTCATCAATCTCAACATGCAAAAAGCCAATAAGGATCTAATCCACATCATCTCCGCTGCAATCCAGGCCATTACCCTGTACTCTGATTCTGCACTAGATCTAAAAATTATAGCCTATTTCTTCTTCCAAGTTACAAGATTTCTAGCAACACAGGTACAAAAATCTTTAGTGGGCTTCTGATCCAAATGACATTCCACATAATCAGTATCTAAATAATCCACAACTATCATAGAAGCCCCTCTAGTAAATAGAAAACCCTTTCCAAGAGCCTTCTTGATGTATTTGAGCATCATGATTACCGCATCTCAGTGTTGTCTAGTGGGTTTTACCATAAACTGGTTCAATTTGCCAACATAAGATACATCCGAACCAGTAATAGTGAGATATAGCAGCTTCCCAACAAGCTATCTATATTGCCTGCAATCCACTGTATCAACCTCAGTATCATATAAATGTCCCTTAGGATCCATGGGTATATTAGCCACCTTGGCCCCTAACATGCGAACTTCCTATAGAACATCAGAAGCATACTTCCTTTAGGACAATACAACACCACTCTTGCCACAAACTACTTCTATCCCAAAAAGTATCTCAATGGACCCAAATCCTTTATTACAAATTAGTCATCCAAACATCTTTTAACTTCTATTATCCTCTCAATCATCTCATGTAATAATTAAGTCATCCACATATAAAAGAAAAATAATGATACCTCTCCCTATTTTTCTGACAAACAAGAAGTGATCTTCTGAGGATCTCTCAAATCCCATCAATTCCATTACTTGAGATAATTTCTGGAACCAAACACGGAGACTCTGCTTAAGGCCATAGATAATCTTGCATAATTTACATACACACTTCCCCTAAACCTCATATCCCGGGGTTTGCTGCATAAATACTTCCTACAAATCTCCGTATAAGAATGTATTTTTGGCATCCAGCTGATGTAATGGCCAATCCATATGCACAACTGCCACAAGAATAGGTACAGTAGAAAGGCGAGCAATAGAAGAAAAGGTGTCAAAAAAATCTACTCCATACATTTGAGTAAATCCTTTTGCCACCAATTTAGCTTTATACCTTGCAATAGAGCCATCCAAATTGTACTTCAGGGTGAAAACCCAGCAGCACCCAACAACAGTGGATCCTTGTGGCAAAGAAGTCAACTCCCATGTGTCTCAACTCTGAAGAGCAACCATCTCTTCCTTTATGGCCTAGCGCCACTTCGGATTAAACATAACCATATGATGTGTTGCAGGAATATGAGTAGCTGTCAAGGCATAACAGAAGCTAGCAAACTCTATCCCCAAACCATCTATCATAAGACCACTTGTAACCAGATATTGAACACAACCCCATGGACCTTGCGAATGACAATCGGAAGATCAAGATCCTCTTCATAAGGAACAATAAGAGACCCATCAGCATCATGAAGCACATAATCGTCGATGTCTTAGGGTGCAGAGCTCACCTTGTATGAGGAGTTTAGAGGATGAGGAGAAAGAGGAGGAACCTGCAAGGTAGTAAGTAGCCTAACATAAGTGCGAATAGACTCAGTATATCTCTATTTCTCAAGAGCCACAAGAACACAAGTATCTATATCAGGAATAGCACCAAAAGATATAAAGGGCATAGGCATAGGTGCCTTATCAATAATAGGAGGCAAATCATGACAAGTGGAAAAATACGAAATTGCCTCATGAAATGTTACATCAGCAGACACAAAATGACGTGAAGTAATAGGATCAAAGCACCGATATCCTTTTTGTGTTTGTGAGTAGCCCAAGAAAACATATTTCACTGCTCTGAGTGCCAGTTTGTCCTATCCAAGATCAAGAAGATGTACAAAAACTACACAATCAAAAATCCAAGAAGGAACATGCAAAATCTGCTTGTCTGTTAACAAAATTTGCCATGAAATTTGTTCCTGAATAGCAGAGTTAGGCATCCTGTTAATTAGAAAATATGCAATCAACATCGCATCTCCTCAATACAAAGATGGGATAGAGTGATGAATCATCAAAGTACGAACAACATCAAGTAGATGCCTGTTTCCTCTCAGCTATACCATTCTACTAAGAGATATGAGCACATGTGGTTTGATGTATAATACCATTGGACTTATAAAAGGATCTCAAGCGAGTGGTACAAAATTCCAAGATATTATCAAAACAAAACATACGAACAGTAATAGAAAATTAGGTCTTTATTTCAATAACAAACCTCTCAACATGTCCAACCTCAGATTTATTCTTCATAAGAAAAAACCAAGAAACACGAGAACAATCATCAACGAACACCAAAAAATATCGATGTCCTAGCCAATACTAGGGTCCCATACATCCATATGAATAAGCTGAAAAATATAAGTAGACCCAATATGACTAGAGAGAGGATAACTAGTACGGTGATGCTTACCCAATTGACAAACATCACAAACAATAGAAGAGGTGGAAGAAATATGAGATATAATGCGTCTGAGTCTCTCCAAGGGTAAGTGACCAAGGCGAAGATGCCACTGGAATAGACCTAGAAGCACCTCCACCATGGCCAACAACAACAGCAATGACAGGTGAACGACTCAAACAGTAAACCCCTCCTTCCTCACGTCCTCCACCAATCATCTTCTCCATGAGCTTGTCCTGCAAGACACATGACCATGCATCAAAAATAGCTCGACAATTCAAATCCTTAGTAATACTACTAACAGAAAGTAAACTAAGGGAAAAATCAAGAACATAAAGCACATTAGACAACTGATGGGTAAACGACAAGGATACATCTCCCTTTCCAGCAATAGGAGAATGACGACCATCTATAACCTGAACAATCCTCCCTTGAGCCACAAGGCTCATGGTAGGAAATGAATCCTAATCTCCACAAAGGTGTTAGGAGGCACTGTTGTCAACTAATCATGTCCCAAATCTCAAGGGAAAAGAAGAGCACACTAAGTCACTACCTGAGGAGGAAGCAGCAGTATCTGGAGATAGAGTGGTAGAACCCTGTTCTTACTGAGAAAATCTCTGAAGAAGATCATCAAATTCAACCTTGGAGACCACCCCTGTGGATATGTCTGAGACATCAGTGGCCTGATTGGCAATTGCAAGCTTGCTATGCTTCTACCAACACATACTCTCATTGTGTCCTATCCGACCACGATAAGTACATGGGGTACAATTGCGCCCCTCGTATCCATGTCCACGACCACGTGGAGTACTTCGTCCACGTCCAAGGGTCACAGCCAATGCTTTAGTTTGTCCAGTACCATCTATCATGGGTGTCTAAATGGCAATCCGACTAAACCTATTATATGTCTCCTCAAGGGAAGGAAGGTAAGGTCAGGATTTGCTCCCTTGCTGCTGTAAACTCAAGGCCAAGACCTGATAAGAACAGAGAAACAACCCATTCCTTTCGAAACAATCACCAAGAATCACAAGTGCAACCAGGCCGATATGAGTTATGTCTCTCCAAGAGACCCTTCACAATAGAATAATATTGGGCCAATGAACGACCCTCCTAACAAAGATGAAACAGCTCATGATAGACCTGAAATACCTGAGAAGAGTTCTTTTCATGAGAATATGTCTAGCGAAGAGAATCCCACATCAACTTGGCAATGTTGTAATATATAATCTCGTCACCATGCAAGGGATAACACAATTCATCATCCATGCACACACCAGTGCGTTATCCCTATCCCAATTCGCATTCACACCAATCTTCTGGGTGGGTTCTGGACTACTCAAGATGTGTTCCTTCCCATAACCCCTGTCAAAAATGTTTGGGACCACCGAGGATGTTGGTCTCATCAAGTTTTATCATAGGACCCTAAAACAGACTTTTATAAGTCCCGATGTCCACTGTAGATTCCAGTTTGACTTCAGAAGAACTCGAAGAAGCCATCTTTCTCCTGTCCACGAACCCACACTAGAGAAGATTAATGAAACTCACTAATTCAAGCCAACAACATCAGATTATGCAATCAGAAATCACATAAATCAGATTTAAGAGGGCATGGATTCCCACCGATCAGATTAGAGGGATCAAATCAGTCCAAGAAGGAGTCCTGCAAGGTCCAAGCTGCCAACAATAGGGGTTGGCAACCTAGATCTGCCGTTGGTGGCCTAGCAGCTTCTACTACCATGCTTGCAATAGGGGCCGCAGCAAATCGCCACCGACTGGAGGGCAATGGAGGTGATTAGCGACGGCGAGCAGAGGCGACTTCAGCTGGAGGTGGCGACGCTGGTGGTGCCTAGGGTGCTGGTAAGGGACATCAGCCGGTGGAAGGAGAGGATGAGAGATTAGTAGAGGGATCGGAGGTATATTTAGGTGGGATATCACAAGCTCCAGTCTAGGACCGTTACTCTGATATCAAGTTGGAAAAAAACAAAAGTTGTTCTATTACATAAACCCTACTTCTCTTTATATAGAGAGAGAGGTGGGGCAAGTAGCAACACAACTCCAACATAAAATAAAAATGACCAGTACACCCTTACAGAGATAACGTAAAATATAGAGTACAACAGACACCAACCAAATCAACCCTCAATAACAAAATCACATAGGGCATTAACAGCCCTCAAAACCCCATGCTCCATTCTTTCTCTCTTCCTTCCACACGACCACAACACCAAATCAAGCAACCAGACCTAGTAATATAATTAACCAACTTAAGACATACAGCCACTATGGAAATTTAATGGCGTGACACCCAGTTCTGGATACAACTTCCGCCATCCCCTCCCCAAGATATTCTCCTCAAGAAGGCAAAAAAAGCGAACAGCATCCCACATTGAAAGCACCAACCTTAACAGCAAAGTATCGAATTTCCAAAACCCTCTACCAATTTTCCCGTCCAGTCCAGCCCATCACCACAGTCCCATCCCAAACACACAGGCAAGCCAAAAGGCTTCCCCTTTAGGAGCTTAACCTTGAAATTCGTCCAGAATTACATCCTAACTAACAGAAGGAACTTCACTCATAGATGCCCCATCGATCCTTAAAAATCTCCACATTGCGGCCTCTCTCATCCCGCTATCATTTGGGAAACGAACGACCACAACCAAGCAAACACATCCAAAAGACCTCAACTTATTTTTCAGTTTTTTTTTTTTGCCCCCTAGCACTTTGAGATGATCCGATCCGACGATGATGATACCTTCTGGAGACGCCGGCGAAGCAGTGGACGAGGACGGAGCCCTCTTTCCTGCTCTTCTGGATGAAGTCGAGGCAGGCGTCGAGGTAGTCGAGGAGGTCCTCCTCCTCCATGTCCCTGAGGGGCACGGCCATCCTCAGCAGCTTCAGGTCGGGCCCCGCGTGCTCTAGCGAGTAGAGGAGCTTCTCCGGGTGGAGGGCCTTCTTCGGGGACCCCTCGGGCTCGTCGTCCGACCCGTAGGGGCTCTCCGTCTCCCCCACCAGCACCTTCCTTACCTCCTCCGTCCTTATCGACAGCTCCGACCTCCAGTCCGAGAAGAAGGACACCGACGCCGAGCTCAGCAGCGACAGCACGTGGGTTATCTCCCCTCCCCCCTTCTGGAACACCTCCGCCGCGTCCTCTATGTTCCCTATGAACAGCCTCTCCCTCACCAGACACCGCATCGGAAACCCTAATTTCTGGGGAGAGGGGAATGGTCCGCGTTGGTGCCCAAATAATTCTATCTGGAGAGGGCTGAGAAGTAGAGCAGCACCTGCTTGCGAAGGCTCTTTTCCTTTTTCCCGGTAGTGCGGAAACACAAAACAAACGGAACGGGGAGGTGGGGTCCGGTGCGCCGCGGGCGGAGCGTAAGCTGTAGGGTGTGCTTCGCGTGGGCCCACCTTGGAGAGCAAGGGTCTGGGAGTGAACCGTCAACGGCGCGTGGTTGCCCACGTGGAGACGTTTTTTTGCTTTTTTTTTTTTTTTTTCCGTTGCAGGTTGCCCCGAGGGTTTAAGTGGTGTTTGGATTTGCGTCCATGCAAGTTTCTGGCTTTTACACGCGCCCCTGAAACGTTGGCTTGGCATGCACGCTTGGGTGGCTTGAGCTCCCGCTAGATTTCGCATTTTTACTGGTATAGGAACAAAAATCGGAATCGGAGAATAAAGAAAATCATTGCACTGATCATGTCTACAAGAATACGCGAGAAAAATAATCACGAGGACCGGCTTTTAAAGGTAAATCAATGATCGATAAAAGAAGTGGACGCGCCTGATTCTGTTAGGGTGTCGAGCATGGGAATACATGTTATAATATATTTTATAATATATATATGTCATTTAATAAAATATATCGATTATTTAAATTTTTAATTAATATATTTTAAATTTTCACAAATTGAAAATTAAATTTATTAGTTAAAAATAAAAATACACTTATATATTTTAATTTTTAATAAATTTTTAACATATGTAAAATGATTTTTCACCTATTAGAGTAAGTTTTTACTTTTGAAAATTTATTTTTTTATCTTTAAATTTAAGGTATCTTAAATTATAAATCTTACATCCGAAATCTAAAGGTAAAAAATTAATTTTCATAAATTATAATCTTAAATTCTAAACCTACAGGTGAAAAAATATTTTCCACTTTTCAAATGAAAACCTATTTTTTATTGATGGAAGCTAAAACACATCGGTGTATTTTTATTTTTAACTGATGAAAAATTAAAATGCAATAATTGAAATCATCACACGTTAGAAAACGTATTGCAATGTGTATTTCTTTACTTTTTCACATTTGTTATCAGTTGAATGCCATATGTGATATGATGTGAATCGTGACTTATAACATTAGCAACCTGTTAAATGTAAATACCTTGGCACCCTCATCTTGATAATGCTCATTTTGGATGGAGGAGATAAATAATTTGCAAATTTATTCTTGTAAGTTAGTTGAGATTTGAGTTGGAGACATGTCATTCCTACTGAAATAATATTAAATTATTCACCAACTAAACAATCCGACGAGCTCAATATCTTGCCACCCTCTATCTTACAAGAACTTGTGCTTAGCCTGCATGTTGCTACAGAAGTGTAAAGGTCAATCACTACGGAAGTATAAAAGTCAATTTCGATTGGAGGAAAGTTTTTAAAAGAAGTTACGTAGGAGCTAATTTTGCAAAGGATGCAAGTACCAAAACACGCATTGCAATGTGTTTTGCAACACAGTCAAGAATCAACCGATTGAAATTGAAAATTAACCAATTGAGAATCAAGCAGACCAAAACACAGGTTGGACATAGTTTTCAATTGATTGAAAATCACAACACACCGATTGAAAAAAAAATGCACTGGTTGAAAATGAAAATACACTAGTGTTACGACCCGGTTCCCGAATCCCTACAGGACCTGAGACTGACTCGACTCGATTAATCCCAAAACCCAGTCGTCCAACGAGAAATAACCGAAAAATAGGAAAATAAACAACATTCACTATGCAAAGTAACTAACAGTAAAAGCGTACAAGCAGTAAGGAAGTAAAAGTTGCTAACAGTACATATCACCACTACAACAGGAAAGTAGAACAAAAGTACAGAACAGGAACAGTAAACAAAGTCTGAAACTCACTAACAGAAAAGAAGTACCACAACAGTAAGAACTACTGCTGGGCTCGACTGGGCCCAGCACCCTCTACAGCTGGTGACTCGGGCTGCTCAACTCCTGAACCTATAAAGGATTGTGAGTAAAACGGAGTCAGCGAACGCTGAATAGAGTAGTAACCAAGCTATCTAATGCAGTAACAACTAACAGGTACATTTATCTTTTCCAATTATTTTATTTTACAAGTAATTCCTTTCACCCATTGGTTTACTTTCATATTTCTTTCTTGATCTCGAATGTTCCTTGTGAGAACAATCTTGATTGCAGTCTTTTCTGAAGAGTAGAAGGCACACGTGGTACTCTCCTGGCCGGGAGAGTCCCCTGTGGTAATCATATACCCAATCAACTACCCCGAGGTCACTAACAGAAGTAGCAGTGACTACGGCACGCGCGATAAGGACACCGGTAGCTACCTCGCACTGACACGCGGTCAGTCGTTTCCGCTAGCGGGTACACCTAAGTACAGCACGGAACAGTATAGGACCTAGCTCTCTCAGAAACAGGGGTCTCGCCCCTCAGAACCAACATGAGTCGCTCCTCCACAGTTCGCGCACCCTCGTCTGATTACCTGATGAGCACATCATCATGAACCCTAACTAGAAATTTTCGACCTAATAAATTGAACAAAAGCTCCTACAAAATCTAAGGGAAGGCCTAATTATGGGAATTACAAATCTGAGAACAAAATAATTTACAAGGGGTAAAACTGTAATTTTACCATTGCAGTACATAAATGGGATTTCTAAGGGTCTAGACACAGGTCAAATGGGCTTAATAAGAGAAAAAGTGGGATGATTCGATCAGGAAAGGGTTCTGACAAAATCTAGGAATTAAATGACATTCTGTAACCCTAAAACAAATCCGCTTCAATTCACGAAGTTCGACGCAAGATAAAAATCAATTAAACCCTCTAAAATTCATGAAAAAATATCCCCTAGGGTTTAGATACTCCAATTTGGCCATTGGAACCTATCTTGACCTAGATTGAGAACCATACCTAATTTTTTACCTAATTTAGGTTTTTGTACAAAATATCCAGTCAAACATGGTCAAACATAAAATCCAACCTCACCATTAGATTCTTTAGGCCCAAATTAGGGTTATACCAAAAGTTGGACCTAAGGAAAGGCCACCTTGACCCACTTTACAAAACGGTCCTCAACAATTACTTTCTGACCCTTAGCTTTTTGGACTCTTGTAGATACCCCCTACCTTTCTCTTCTCTTTCTTCATTCAGGTCCCTCTACCCCCGCACGGCGTAGGCCATACCTCCGGCGACTTTGCGCGGAGGATGGCGCTGCACAGACCTGGGGAACTGGCCCTAGACTTGAAAGGAGGATTCCCTGCGTTGTCCTCTTCTGCATAGACCAGTTCTCATGCCCTGCCGGCCACCATACCTCTTGTGCGAACGCTCAAGAGGTATGGATCTTTTTCCGGCCATGCCTCCAGCGAGGAGCCCACGTCTTCTCCTCGTGATTCCCTCCCAGCCAGCACTTATTTAAGGAACGGCAGCCCCTACCGATTCCTTCGAGCTTGTCTTGGCCAAGGAATTCCCTCAAAATTCGTCTCCTCCTCCTCTGACCATTCGCCTGCAGGCTCCGGCGACCCTCCTCCTCCGCTCTCATCGCCCTGTCACCATACCAGTGGCAGGGTTACCCTCACCGTCGTCCACTGTGCCTGGCCGTACCAATAGGCACCCTCCAACACCTCTTCTTCATCGCCATCTTCTCCCCTCGGCGCTGTCTTCTCCGGCGACGGCAGCACAGCCGCTCGCTGCCTCCTCCCCCTCTTTCGTCTGTTAAGTAGGTAACAACTATTCCCTTTTTTTTCCCCTCTTCATTTCCCCCTTATCTATTTCCTAAATCACTCACTGCCACACGCCGACCACCATCACCTTCTCCACCTCCGGCAAACCACCGGTGAGGCGCAGCGACCTTGTCACACCTCCACACGCCTCGCCAGACACCCCACAAGCTCCGCCACGACTCATTGATCACAATCCCCCTTTCCATTCACCGCCACACACACCCGACACGCCCCCCCAAACAAACCCACCTGCACAGCCGTAGGGTGACCTAGGCACGCACGCCCAGGCCACCCTGCGCCACTCTGACCACTGGGCCACCTTCGCCGTGCTCCGACGAACCTCCTCGAACGATTTGACGTGGCCAAAAGGCCATGCTATTGATTTCAGGTCAAGCCTCTGTCCACCATTAACGAGCAAGCAAGCTTGCTTGTTCTTCGATCCAGGTCATGCTCAGCTCTAGGAGAAACCCTCAGGAGGTGCAGGTTTGAGGCACGCACGCACCCAGACTTCAAGTGGAGTCAAGAGACTCCACGCCTGCTGCAATTGCAAAGCTGTTTGCTGCAGGCGCAAGCGCGGAAGCACGTGGGACTTTAGTCCCACCTCGGAAGTTCGCGAGCGGGTGCCCGCACTTAAATTGAATTTGTGTTTCAGGCTTACCACCTCAAAACACACTGGGGTGAGGTCCCTCACCCCCACCACGCCTCATCCGAGATACTTCCTCCATGGACCTGGCACCTAGATCCGACTAACCCTGCCTGTGAACACCTCGCGCACCACCCACGCCGGTGCGCCTGGTCCCAGGCGCGTCACCTGACACGCATACCCGATTAAGGCTCTGGGAGAGCGAACCCTGGAGTGAATTTGAGAGAGAGAGATGTAGGGAGGGTAGGGGTTAGGTTTTGCCTAACCGCACACTATGTAGGAAGGCAAGCAGGAAAAGGAAGAGGAGGGAGTGCAGCAGCAAGAAGAAGAAGAGAAGGAGAAAGAAAGAAGACGAAGGACTAGGCGCACAGCAAACAAAGAAGTCAGGAGAGAAGGCCTCGCACAACAGAGAAGCAGAGAGGAAGAAGAGAAAGGGAAGCTGAGGCGAAGAAAAAAAGAAGAAGGACTTGGAGTAGCAGAGAGGAAGAAGAGAAAGAGAAGCAGCAGAGAAGAAGAAAAGAAGTCAGAAGGACTTGGCGCAACAGAGAATAAGAAAAGAAGAAGCCAAGAGGAAGAAGAACAAGCAATAGTAGCACTGTAGCAACTGGCATTTAAGTCGTCTGACCCTTGGAGTTAGACGTCTGAAAAGAGAGAGAGAAAGGAAGATGAAAGGAGAAAGAAAGAGAAGAAAAGAAGAGACAATTTTCCTTCTTTAGTCCTTTTTTGTAAAACAATATATATTGTAAATTGTGATTTTGTTTACGCTTCTGGAATCAAGTGTTGCTCCCTGAGTTCGACCTCGGAGATTTTCTATTTTCAAGTAATAAAATACAAATACAAATCGGTCCAAGAGCGACCACTACCCCGGTTTGCCCAATGGGCCTAACAAGTCGGTGCAGGGTGGCTAGCTGAACCCTAGATCCTGTGGGGTGGTTAGCTCCCTCCTTACACTAGTAGCTCTCCCCGGTACAGTGTACGCGAGGGCCAACAGAAGTCGGTGTAGAGCAACTAATCCTAACCCCGAATCCCAACCTAAGGGCAGCTAGCTCCGCTCTACACTATAATGGGGACAGTCGCTCTCCTTGGTACCACGTACTCAAGGGCTAGCACACTTCCCACTCACATTTCCAGATCTTTCCATTCATCCATAGGAGCTCTACTCCTAATTTCCTGTAGGGTTCATGCTCATATTCACCATATTAATCCATACCAGGTTTCATCATTCACAATTTCATTCTTGTATTATACACATGCAGCTCGTATTTCCATAAATTAACATATGTAACAAGTGATATCACAGGTAACTGTTTAACTAGCACAGGCATTTCATATTCCAACAGACAGCTCGTATTTATTAACAGGCAGTTGTTTACAACTCAGCTCATTAATTTATGATTACAATCTCAAACACGCATACAAACAGTGCAACTATTTCTCGTCCTAGGATTCATGCCTGTTAAGACCCGTGCTGTCTGAGCCTTTTAAGACGTCTGGAACTTGGGTCAGAGGTCTGGTCAGACGTCTGGACACCTTCCCAGACGTCTGGAAATCGAAAATTTTGAGTACGAGCTCGCGTCTGCGCGCGTGCTACACGCAGACAATACACTTCCCTCGTTTCTTCTTCTCTCTCCTTCCGCCCGACGAAAACCCTAGCCCCACACCCTTATATAAGCCCCCCTCCTCTCCCTCGTTTCACCCCATTTCCCAGCCACCTTCCTCGTACCCTCCAGCGAGAGCAACCGAGCAAGAACGGCGGAGCGAAGGAGCAGCGTGAGAGGAGAGGAGGAGCAGCGTGAGAAGGAGAGGAGAGCAAGCATGAGAGCTCACGTGGGAGCTTGCAGGTGAGCTCACGGCCGGTCAGCCCGTGCGCAAGGCGGAGGAGTGCGTCGGGGAGGTCCTCCCCGACACTGCTGCAACCGGAGCAGAGGTGAGAGGGCACAGCGCGGCCACGTGCAGTGCGAGAGGGCGGAAGCAGGATCTGGTTCTGGCTTTTCCCCAGAATCAGACGTCTAGAGCGACATCCAGACGACATAGCCGACGTCTGGAGGAGGTTCCAGACGACTGAGAAGTAGGTTTCACGAAGGTATGTCTTCTTTGCGGATACGGCCATGTAGTTCGCTCCGCCGAGACACTGTTCCTTACTCTTTGATGGAGATTCGGTTGATTTGCGTAGGAGTTGCTTCAGGAAGGCACAGTACATGCCCTCCCACGCACTTCGGACGTCTGGGTGAGGCACCAGACAACGAGAAGCGCTTCCAGATGTCCAGGGAGGTGGTCAGACGTCTAGAACTGGGTCCAGACGGTCCAGTGGAGTTCCTGAACACCTGAGGAGTAGCGCAAGACTTGAGATATGGCTCTGGACTCTTTTAAGACGTCTGGAAGGTGTTTCAGACGTCTGATTTGAGTCAGGAACACTGTTTTGACCCGTTTAGGGTCCATTTGAGGTTCGATTTCCGCAATTAAGATACCGATGTTTCCCGTATGATTTCCACTACTTGTTGGAATACTTTCTATACTGTTCTGAGTATTCTCTTGTGATTGATCCTTATGATAAGACTTGTTTCCGTTGCGGATTCGGGGCTTGCTGAGACACGTGAGCCTACCGTTCAAGCCCCCACTACTCCTGGGTTTACTGGTAGAGTGGCTTCCCCTTAAATTAATTGAAACTAAAATGCATGTGTGGAATGAATGATTAAAACCTAGGATATGGCATGAATCTTAGGACGAGAAACACTTGAAATGTCTATAATGGATGATTGAATTACAGTCTTGAATGAGTAAATAGAGTGATAGCAATTGCCTGTAAATAAATAACAGCTGCCTGTGAAATGTAAAGTACTTGTTCTAGCAAATTGTTACATGTGAATTCCTGTTGTTTACGTTAAATGACATATTATGAGCTGCATGTATATAAATTGAAAATGGAAAGGTGAATGTCGGAAACACGAGCTATCTGTGAATAAACTGAATATGGAATAGAGTTACAAATTGCATATGTATAACCTGAGAATGGAAATAGAAATGATGAAACCTGATATGGAATGGCCTGAGGAATATGAGCATGAACCCTACGAGGAATTAGGAGATGAGCTCCTGGAAATAAATGGAATGGATCTGGGAAGTGTGCTGGCCCCTAAGTATGTGGTACCAAGGGGAGCACCTGTTACCTCTTAGTGTAGAGGGGAGCTTGTTGCCTTCGGGTCGAGACCCGGGGTGGGTTTGGCCACTTTGCACCGACTCTGTGGCCCTCGTGTACACTGTACCGAGGAGAGCTACTAGTGTAGGGAGAGAGCGAGCCACCCCATGGGGCCCGGGGTTCAGCTAGCCGCCCTACACCGATTTATTAGGCCCACTGGGCAAACCAGGGTAGTCAAGCGATGGTGCGTGGACTATGGAGGGGTGAGACCCCTATTTGGTTCTTAGGGGCTAGACCCCTGTTACTGAGAGGGCTAGGCCCTATACTGGTTCCGTACTGTACTTTGGACGCACCCACTAATGGAAACGACTGACCGTGTGCCAATGCAGGGTAGCTACCCGTGCGCTTATCGCGCGTACCGTAGTCACCATTACGTCTGTTCGTGACCTTGGGGTGGTTGACTGGGTGTAGGATCACCACGGGGGACTCTCCCGGACAGGAGAGCACCACATGTGCCTTCTATTCCTCGGAAAAGACTACAATCAAGATCGTTCCCACGAGAAACATTCGAGATCAGGAAAGAGACCTGATAAATAAACTAAATGGTTAAAAAGAATAAGTAGTTAAAGAAAGAAATTGAAAAACAACAGCTACCTGTCCACCTTTACTGCTTAGTTAGTTGGTTGCCACTCTACTCAGTGTTTGCTGACTTCGTGTACTCATAACCCTTTTCAGGTCCAGGTGTTGAGCAGCCAGAGCCCACGGCTGCAGAGGGTGCTGGGCCCAGTAGAGCCCAGTAGTTGTAGCTTTTGTTGTACTCCTTTTCTAGTTGTAGTGAGTAGTTCTTGCACCTCTGTACTCTGACATTTTGTACTTTATATTCCGGTACCCGTTTACATTTCTACTGTTGTGGTGGTGTATACTGTAGTAGTTTTACTTCTTTATTGTTGCACTTTTGTTACTGTTAGTTGCTTAGCATAGTGAATGTGGTTTAGTTTCCGGCTTTTTAGTTACTTTCTCATTGGACGACTGGGTCTTAGGATCAGTCGAGTCGGTCTGATCTCGTGTCATGTAGGGATTCAGGAACCAGGTCATAACAAGATGGTATCAGAGCAAGGTCTTCCCGAGAAGTGAACCAACTAGCTTGAGAATAACCAATTCACGTGCTTGTAACTAGAGTAACCACCAAAACGTACCTTTTGACATCTGTTCTGAGATTCTTTTGCTGGGTGTCTATTGAAATTGACGTCTTCCTGTTCCGTTTTTCGCGTCTCCTTGCAGGAGATGCCTTGATGTGGAGCCATTGAGGCGGGCTGCGGACGCGGTTGAGGTCGAGGTCAGAGGGGCAGATGTGTTGAGCCCAACGTCTCAATGGACCAGCCACTACTTCCGTGCATTCAGGCCCAGGACCTCGCCCAACTGATATGGGAGATCGTACGAGATGAACTCCACTCGCCTCCACGGGCGCCTCTCCCTGGGGCTGCGGAGGGGGAGTCCTCTGTGGGACTGCGAGACAGACACAACGCTGGACATGGGGGAGGGGGTGGCCCTCCACCGTCCCCATCGTCCTCTGACACTTCCTAGCATGAGCCCTCCCTACCTGGAGGCGTGCTAGTTTCCCCACTTCAGTGCCATTACGAGCTTTTTGGACAGTTCCGAAAGCTGAAGCCCCCCTCCTTCAAGGGGGATGAGGACTCGATCGAGGCGGAGGACTGGCTCGAGCAGATCGAAAAGGCGTTTGACACCCTTAGCCCCCCTGCGGAGTGCTGCGTGGCCTTTGCCACGTACCAGTTGGAGAGAGCGACACACAGGTGGTGGAGGGCGGTCAGAGGTCAGGAGAGGGCCGAGCCGACATTGGACCAGTTTGTCACCCTCTTCTGCGAGCAGTACTTTCCCCAGACGTGGCAGGATCAGAGGAGGCAGGAGTTCCACACTCTCTGCCAGAGGACGATGACAGTGAGCGCGTACCGCACGCGTTTTCTAGAGCTGTCTCGTTTCACTGCGACGGTTGTGGCTACTGAGGAGGAGCCCCTGTGGAGGTTCACCGAGGGGCTCCGGCCTGCTATTCGAGGGTATGACAAACCCATGAAGCTGCCTACGTTCTCTAGAGTGGTGGAGGCAGCTATGACATATGAGGAGACCAACCCAGCTGCACATGACACAGGCAGCGAACGGAAGAGGCCCTACCAGCCAGACTACTCATAGGGCCGGCGAGAGAGGAGGCACGCGGCGCCCGTAAGAGAGCCGTCCCGCTTTGCGGGGTTGTCAGTGGCCTTTAGGGGCCCCCGACAGGGGCCAGCTGCCAGCATTGGCCCCCGCCCAGCCGTCAGCAGGGATCTACCGAGGGCGGGAGTCGGGTTCTGTTACGACTCGGTTCCCGAATCCCTACAGGACATGAGACTCGACCGACTCGACTAATCCCAAGACCCAGTCATCCAACGAAAAAGTAACCAAAAAGCAGGATAATAAACCACATTCACTATGCTAAACAACTAACAGTAACAAAAGTACAGCAGTAAAGAAGTAAACTACTACAGTATACACCATCACAACAGTAGAAAGGTAAACAGGTACAGGAATATAATGTGCAGAACGAAAAGTACTGAATATAAAGGTACAAGAAACTACTCACTACTACAAACGAGTACAAAAAAAGCTACAACTACTGAGCTCTACTGGGCCTAGCACCCTTTGCAGCCATGGCCTCTGGCTGCTCAACACCTGGACCTGAAAAGGGTTATGAGTACACGAAGTCAGCAAGCGCTGAGTAGAGTGGCAACCAACTAATTAAACAGTAAAGGTGGACAGGTAGCTATTGTTTTTCAATTTCTTTCTTTACCTACTTAGTCTTTTTCACCATTTAGTTTATTTATCAGGTCTCTTTCCTAATCTTGAATGTTCCTCATGGGAACGATCTTGATTGCAGTCTTTTCCGAGGAGTAGAAGGCACACGTGGTGCTCTCCTGGCCGGGAGAGTCCCCCGTGATGATCCTACACCCAGTCAACCACCCCAAGGTCACGGACAGACGTAACGGTGACTACGGTATACGCGATAAGCGCACGGGTAGCTACCCCACACTGGCACGCGGTCAGTCGTTTCCGTTAGCGAGTGTGCCCAAAGTACAGCACGGAACCAATATAGGGCCTAGCCCTCTCAGTAACAGGGGTCTAGCCCCTAAGAACCAAACAGGGGTCTTGCCCCTCCACAGTCCGCGCACCCTCGCCTGACTACCCTGGTTTGCCCAGTGGGCCTAACAAGTCGGTGTAGGGCGGCTAGCTGAACCCTAGGCCCCGTGAGGTGGCTAGCTCTCTCCCTACACTAGTATCTCTCCCCGGTACAGTGTACACAAGGGCCACAGAGTCGGTGCAAAGTGGCCAATCCTAACCCCGGGTCTTAACCCAAGGGCGGCTAGCTCCCCTCTACACTAAGAGGTAACATGCGCTCCCCTTGGTACCACGTACTCAAGGGTTAGCACACTTCCCAACACATTCCCAGATTCATTCCATTTATTTCCAGGAGCTTATCTCCTAATTCCCCGTAGGGTTCATGCTCATATTCCTCAGGCCATTCCATACCAGGTTTCATCATTTCTATTTCCATTCTCAGGCTATACACATGCAAATTGTAATTCTATTGTTCACATTCCCATATTCAGGTTATTCACAGGTAATTCGTGTTTCCAACATTCACCTTTCCATTTCCAATTCATATACATGCAGCTCATATTATGTCATTTCACGGCACGACAGGAAAGTTACATTCAGCAATTAACTAACATAAATATTACATATTTTGCAGGCAACTGTTATTCATTTACAGGCAATTATTCTCATTCTATTTACTCATTCAAGACTGCAATTCATTCATTCAATACAGACATTCCAGTATTTCTAGTCCTAGGATTCATGCCATATCCTAGGTTCTAGTCATTCATTACACACATGCATTTAAATTTTAACTAATTTAAGGGGAAGCCACTCTACCAGTAAACCCAGGAGTAGTGGGGACCTGAACGACAGGCTCACGTGCCTCAACAAACCCCGAACCCGCTACAGAAATAAGTCCTATCATAAGGATCAATCACGAGAGAATGCTCAGAACAGTATAGAAAGTATTCCAGCAAGTAGGGGAAACATACGGGAAACATCAATATCTTAATTGCGGAAATCGGTCCTCAAATGGACCCTAAACGAGTCAAAATTAGTGATTCTAACTCAAATCAAACGCCTGGAACAACTTCCAGACGTCTTAAAAGAGTCCAAAGCCATACCTTAAGTCCTGCGCTACTCCTCAGACGTCCAAGAACTCCGCTGGATCGTCTAGACCCAATTCCAGATGTCCGACAACCTCTCCGGACGTCTGGAAGCTCTTCCTGTCGTCTGGTGCCTCACCTAGATGTCCGAACTGTGTGGGAGGGCATGTCCCACGCCTTCCCGAAGCAACACTTGCACGAATCAACCGAAATCTTCTCAAAAAGGCAAGGAACAGTGTCTCGGCGGAGCGGCCTGCATGGCCGTATCCGCAAAGAAGATGTACCTTTGCGAAGCCTACTTCTCAGTCGTCTGAAACCTCCTCCAGACGTTGGTTACATCGTCTGGACGTCGCTTCAGACGTCTGATTCTAGGAAAAACCCAGAACCAAAACCTGCTTCCACCCTCTCGTGCCGTGCGTGACCGCGCCGCGCCCTCTCGCCTGCTACTCTGGATGCAGCAGTGTCGGGGAGCACCTCCCTGACGCACTCCTCCGCCTTGCGCATGTGCCGACCGGCCGTGAGCTCACTGGCGAGCTCCCACGCGAGCTCGCAATCTTGCTTCTCTCCCTCTCATGCTGCTCCTCCTCTCCTTCTCGCGCCACACCTGCGCTCTCTCTCCGATCTGCTACGCTCGCTGGAGGGAAGGGGCGGAGGTGGCTGGAAGTGGGGTGGTGTGAGGGAGAGGAGGGGGCTTATATAAGGGTGTGGGGTTAGGGTTTTCGTCGGGCGGAAGGAGAGAGAAGAAGAAGAAAACGAGGGAAGTGTACTGTTTGCGCGCAGCACACGTGCAGACGCGAGCTCGTACTCAAAAATTTCGATTTCCAGACGTCTGGGAAAGTGTCCAGACGTCTGGCCCAAATTCCAGACGTCTTAAAAGACTCAGATAGCACGAGTCTTAACAGGTTCCCCTTTGCTACCAGTGTGGCTAGCTGGGCCACATTAGGAGGGACTACCCGTCTAGGGCTGGAGGTCAGTAGATGCTCTCCGCACCGAGCACTGGAGGATGAGTAGGAGGCCGTGGTTCCCAGATGCATGGGTGAGGTTAGCAGTCGCAGGGAGGGTACCAGCCAGCGGCTTCCCGTCCAACGCAGAGTGTGGTTGCTTCGTCTGCACCTAGAGCTGAAGGGCATATCAACGCCCTAACACACAGAGACGCCAGAGCTTCAGGTTCAATGGTAGCAGGTATGGTTACAGTTTCCGACAAACTAGTTTACACACTTTTTGATTCCGGCACCACGCACTTGTTTGTTGCTGCTAGTTTTGCTGTCAGTTTGGGACAGGACTTTGTGTTGTTAGAGGATCCGTTTGTGATCAGAGGTCCGGGTGGTCAGCTGTTTGTAGCTGAGAAGGTTTACACAGGCTGTGAGGTCAGTGTTGGGGGACATAGCCTCCCCGCTGATCTGATTGTGATACCGATGGAGGACTTTGGTGTGATTTTGGGGATGGACTGGCTGTCCGCTTACCATGCTTTGGTGGACTATTTCGAGAGGAAGATCGTCTTCTCCATACCGAAGATGCCTTCTTTTAAGTTTCACGGACAGCCGGTGGACGGAGGCTTCAGGTGCATTTCTGCACTTCGGGCAGCGAGACTTTTGGGCCAAGGGTGTGAGGGCTTTCTGGCTTGTTAGTGGCAGAGCCCAGCCCCGTGGCATACTTTCAGAGTATCCCGGTAGTCAGAGAGTACCCCGACGTGTTTCCAAACGAGCTGCTACGACGAACGCCTGAGTGTGAGATCGAGTTCGAGATCTCACTGGTATCGGGGACCAGCCCCATTTCTACAGCACCTTACAGGATGGCACCACTTGAGCTGCGAGAGCTCAAGTCCCAGTTGCAGGACCTTCTGGAGAAGGGCTTTGTGAGACCCAACGCGTCTCCGTGGGGAGCTCCGGTATTATTTGTGAAGAAGAAGGATGGTACCCTACGCCTTTGTGTGGACTACAGACAGTTGAATAGGGTCACCATCAAGAACAGGTGTCGAGGATTGACGACTTGTTTGACCAGTTGCAAGGTGCCACGGTCTTCTCCAAGATAGACTTAAGGTCTGGCTACCACCAGTTGAGGATCAAGGAGGCCGACGTCTCCAAGACAGCTTTTCGCACTCGGTACGAACACTACAAGTTTTTGGTCATGCCGTTTGGGCTGATCAACACCCCCACTACTTTCATGGACTTGATGAACCGGGTGTTCAGACCGTATCTAGATCAGTTTGTGGTGGTATTTATCGATGATGTGCTCATCTACTCGCAGGATCAGGCACAGCACGGACAGCACTTGCGGATGGTTTTGAACACATTGAGACGACGTAGGCTGTATGCCAAATACAACAAGTGCGAGCTCTAGTTGAGGGAGGTGACCTTCTTAGGTCATGTGATTTCAGGGGATGGCTTGGCTGTGGACCCAGCCAAGGTAGAGGCAGTGCTCAGGTGGGAGAGACCACGTACAGTGACAATGATCTGCAGTTTCCTACGGCTGGCAGGCTACTACTGGCGGTTTATCAGAGGTTTCTCGTAGTTGCACGTCCTATGACACAGTTGACCCGGAAGGACGTGCCCTTTTTTTGGATAGACGCTTGTGAGGAGTGTTTTCAGGAGCTGAAGGAGAGGCTGACTTCGGCTCCCGTGCTTACCATCCCAGACAGTAGTGACGGGTTCGTTGTGTACATGAACGCCTCTTTGCAGGGGTTAGGGGGTGTGCTCATGCAGCGGGGTCACGTTATCGCATATGCTTCGCGGCAACTAAAGTCCCATGAGCATAGCTACCCTACCCACGACCTAGAACCGGCAATTGTCATCTTCGCGCTGAAGACTTGGGGAGGCACTACTTGTACGGTGAGACTTTTGAGATATTCACGGATCATAAGAGCCTCGGTATTTATTTGATCAGAAGGAGCTCAACATGAGACAGAGACGTTGGTTAGAGCTCCTGAAGGACTATGACTGCAGCATCTCCTACCATCCAGGGAAGGCCAACGTGGTGGCTGACGCTTTGAGCCGGAAGGCGCCCGCCTACTTGGCCAGTTTACAGGCACAAAGTTGAAGACTCATGGAAGAGTTGGGCAATTGGCAGTCCCTAGAGTTACTGGGGCACTGTGGGGCAGTGACTGTGACACGACAGACAAGGCCAGAGCTGATAGACTGCATCATCACAGGGCAGATGGCAGACCCGTACCTGCAAACGTTGCGTGATAGAGTACTGTCAGGGGACCCTGGATACTTCTCCTTTACTGACGAGGTGCTGTGCATGAGGGGACGCTTGTGTGTTCCCAGGGACAAGGAGCTGTTGAGAGAGCTCCTAACTGAGGCACACGGTTCCAGGTTCACCATACATCTCGGGAACACAAAGATGTATCATGATCTGAGACGTGACTTTTGGTGGAGGGGAATGAAGTGAGATGTAGGTGAGTTCGTACAGCAGTGTTTGGTGTGCCAGCAGGTGAAGGCCGAGCATCAGAGGCCTGCAGGGCCGTTGCAGCCACTTCCAGTGCCAGAGTGGAAGTGGGAGAGCATCACCATGGACTTGGTGGTGGGCTTGCCCGTTACCCAGCGAGGACACGACGCAGTCTGGGTGATTATAGACAAATTGACAAAGACGGCACGTTTCTTGCCGATCCGAGTCACCTTGGGACTAGCACAGTTGGCAGAGAGGTATATCCGTGACGTGGTACGTCTGCACGGAGTTCTGCAGGAGATTGTGTCCAACTGGGATACCCATTTTACGTCCCAGTTTTGGGTTGAGTTTCAGCAGGCTTTGGGGACATGGTTGAGGTTTAGCACGGCATACCACCCCGAGACGGACGAACAGTCGGAGCGCACGATACAAACACTTGAGGACCTTTTGCATGCCTGTGTGCTGGACTGGAGAGGCTCTTGGGAGGAGCGCTTGCCCCTGACAGAGTTTGCAAATAATAACAGCTACCACTCGAGCATCGGCATGGCACCCTACGAGGCTCTGTACAGATGGAGGTGTACTGCACCCTTGAGTTGGGTTGAGGTAGGGACCAAGTGGGAGGTTAGCCCTAGGCTAATCTGGCAGAGTCAAGAGGTGATTGAGCAAATACACAGACGACTTCGCACTGTTAGGAGTAGACAGAAGAGCTATGTCGATCGGAAGCGTAGAGAGGTGTAGTTTGAGGTTGGGGATCACGTCTTCCTTCGGGTTTCGCCCATGAAGGGCGTACAACGTTTTGGGGTGAAGGGGAAGCTCGCGTTGAGGTTTGTGGGGCCCTTTAAGGTCTTGGAGCAAGTTGGACCTGTTGATTACAGGCTTGCCCTTCCTCCCCAGCTTTCTGGTGTGCACAACGTGTTCCACATGTCCAACCTCAGGAAGTACATTGCCGATCCCAGTCACATTCTGAGCCACGAGAGTGTCGAGGTGGGTGTTGACCTGACCTACCCCGAGTGACCAGTGCAGATACTAGACAGGGCCGTCCGGAGTTTGAGACGGATGTAGGTACCCCTGGTGAAGGTCTTATGGAGGAGTCAAAGGTACGAGGAGGCTACCTAGGAGCCTGAGGCAGTGATGCGAGAGTGGTACCCAGAGCTTTTTGAGGGTACGTCTTTTCGGATCTGCTTCGGTCCTCTTTGAGTTTGTTATACGTATGTTGTTCTTTTTCCGCACCCTAGGTAGCTCAAGTTTCGGGGACGAAACTTCCTTTGAGTTTGTTATGATGTTAAGACTTGTGTTGTCTAAGCCTTTTAAGATGTCTAAAACTTGGGTCAGACATCTGTTCAGACGTCTGGACACCTTCCCAGACATCTGGAAATCAAAAATTTTGAGTACGAGCTCGCATCTGTGCGCGTGCTGTGCGCAGACAGTACACTTCCCTCATTTTTTCTTCTCTCTCCTTCTGCCTGACGAAAACCCTAACCCCACACCCTTATATAAGCCCCCTCCTCTCCCTCATTTCACCCCACTTCCCAGCCACCTTCCTCTTACCCTCCAGCGAGAGCAGCCAAGCAAGAACGGCGGAGAGAAGGAGCAACGTGAGAGAAGAGGAGGAGCAGCATGAGGAGGAGAGGAGAGCAAGCTTGTGAGATCGCGTGGGAGCTCGCCGGTGAGCTCACGGCAGGTCAGCACGTGTGCAAGGTGGAGGAGTGCGTCGGGGAGGTCCTCCTCAGCACTGCTGCAGCCGGAGCAGTAGGCAAGAGGGCACGACGCCACCACACGCAACGTGAGAGGGCAGAAGCAGGATCTAGTTCTGGGTTTTTCCCAGAATCAGACGTCTAAAGTGATGATGAGAACCTCATCATGAGCCATAACTAGCTCATTTTGACCTAATACAAAGGATAAAAGCTCCTACATAACTCAAGGAAAGGCTTAACTCAGAGAATTCTGAGTTTAAGGAGAAAACAAGTCATAAGGGGTAAAAATGCAATTTTACTAGTATAATCTGCATACAGGGTAATTCAGGGCCCAAACATAGGTCAAAGCAACTTAATAAGAATAAAAGTGGGATGAAATGATCTAGCAAGGGCTACAGCAATTCCAAGAAACTAAATGATAATCTGTAACCCTAAAATAACCCACTTCAATTCACGAGGTTCGAGGCAAAGTAAAAATAGAATAAACCCTCTAAAATTCATATAAAAATAATCTCTAGGGTTTAGAACCTTCAATTTGGCCTTCAGAACCCATTTTGACCTACATTGAGAACCATGCCCAATTAATAACTTAATTTAGGTTTTCGCATAAATTGACCGGTCAAACAAGGTTTAATATAGAAATGAAATTTACCATCAGATTCCTTAGGTCCTAATTAGTCATGTATAAAAACTTGAGCCTAAGAAGAAACCTCCTTGACCAACTTTACACTTTGGTCCTCATATATTTACTTTTTGGCCCTCAACTTTTGAACCCTCGCATTTTGGCCCTTAACTCTCCTTCGTTCTTTGCGTTCAGGTCCCCCCTGCAAAACCTGCCAGCACCATGCTCCGACGACCTTGCGCGGAGCATGGCGCCACGCAGGGTGAGGGGGAGAGCCTGGCAAGTAAACCGGGGGTGCCCTACGTCGTCAGCCATCGCAGGGACACCCCCCTGGTCGCTGTAACCCACCATACCGGCCGTGCGAACGCACGGACGGTATGGGTTTCCATCTCCGGCGTCCTCCGGCGAGGGAGACACGTCGTCTCCCTCCGCCTTCTTCCCTGATTCGGTCCCTATAAATACCCCCGTCGCTCCACCGTTCTTCCCAGCTTGGATCTGACGAAGAAAACCCCCAACTTTCCTCTCCTCTCACTCCGGCAGACGCCCACCAGCTCCGGCGGTTCCTCCTCCTCTTCGCTCTGCCGCAATACCAGCAGCAGAGACTTCTTCCCCTGCTCTTCCCGCGCCACGCCGCACCCAGCTGGCGCCTCTCCGGCTCTCTGCTCGCCGCCGCCCCTTCCCCTGGGCATCTTCTTCTCCGGCGACAGTCGATACGACTGTCGCCCTACTGCTTCCCCTTTCGTCTCTGTAGCTAGGTCAGAACTCCTCCCCATCTCCCCCTCTTTCTTTTCCTCACTGTCTTTTATTTGATTAAACCCTCGACCGCTCCTGTCCACCGTCACCCCCTTCGTCTCCGGCCAAACTCCGGCGAGACCCCCCCATCACCCCAGCAACCCACACAGCTCGCCGACCACCGCAGAACCTCCGCCTCCTCATCCTGATCAACCCCCGCCCTTCCACTTCCCCCACATCACCCTCTGCAACCCCACCGAACAAACCCATCTTCCGACCCACAGTCCGACCTAGGGCAGCCCCTGCACGCCGCCCCACGCCTCGCCACCACCCACACGAGCTTCGCCGCACTCTGGCGAAGCTCCCGACACCTTCTGATTAGGCCGAGAGGCTGTTTTGCTGTGAACAGGCCACCCGACCTCCGCCGCCATTGCCGTGCAGAAGGAGCTGCTTCCGCCTGCAGCTGCAGGCGCGCCACGCCCAGATTCGACTCTCAGGCCTTGCGAGGCATTTCGACAAAGCATCAGGCTCGCAGCTGGGGCGAAGGCCTCGCGTGAAGCCGCGATCGCCCGCTGCTTTCTCCGCTGCGGGCACTCAATTAGGGTGGGACATTTAGTCCCACCTCGGAAAAGTCTGAAGAGGCGCAGCGGTATAAGGCGCAAAAGTGCTGGAGGCTTACTGCCTCAGCACACGGGGTGAGGTCCCCTTCACCCGCCCGGTTACCCGGTCTCGTCCGCGCTCACGCCCCGCGGACCTGACCCGACCCGACTTAGACTGACCTGCACTCCTCGCCCACCACGCACGCCGGTGGGCCTGGACCCAGGCGCTACCCGTACCCGGCTACCCGGCAGCTCTGGGAGAGCTATCCTATGAGCAGTTTCTGTGAGAGAGAGACGAAGGGGCGGGGGGTAGAGTAGGTTTTGCCCTCTGACGTAAACTCTGAAGTGTGCAGGCACAGGTGAAGAAGAAGGACCGCGGAAGAAGAAGGAAGCTGAGGGATACACTGTACCAACAAGCGGTTTAAGTCGTCTGATTGGAAAATCAGACGACGTCCTGACAGGAAAAAGAAAAGAAGAAAGAAGGAGATCTGAAGAACAACAGAAGAAGGCGAGGCAGAGGAGAACACAAAAGAACAAGGGAAGAACTGAAAGAAGAATAGCACGAGAAGAAGATCTGAAGAGCAGGAACAGCTGAAAGAAAGAAGAAGAACATCACCACTGCAGATAAAGAAGAAGAAGATAACAGAAGATCTGAGACGAGGAGAAGCAAAGAGAAAAGAAGAAAAGACAACAAATTCTTTCTCTCTCTCTTTCTTTTTTTTTGTAAAAGAAACTTGTACCCCTAGAATACAACTTGCTCCTTGAGTTCGACCTCGGGAACTCTTTTATTTTCCGAGTAAAAAAATTATATATTTGAAATGATGGCAATAACTGGCTATACTACAACGCTATAACAATAAAACCCGGTTATATCTCTCTTTCATTTTGGCGCCGTTGCCGGGGAGCAACGGCTATTCTAGAGGTAAACATTCCTGTTTCTTTTTAATTTCTGATAATCTCCTCTCTTTTGTGCAGAAAACTACAGGAAAGCAAGAAGACAAGCAACCGCACGACAACCACTCCGAGGACAGGTAAATTTTTCCTCTCGCTATTAACACCTAAACTCTAAAGAGGAAGAAAAGAAAAGAACAAGCAATATAGGGCTAACCTGTCTTCCATACTTAGTAACCATAAAGAGTTGCATGTTTTCAACTCATTAGTCCTGCACACTATTAAGGGTATTTAAGGGCTAACACATTCTTGCTTGAGCCCTAATTACCCAACAAAGAACTAACTGGACCAAGTAGAGCCAACATAAGATTCAACATTAGGGTTTTAGAGACACACTACTTAAATCAAGAATGGAGAAAATCCAAAAGAAGTGTGCCTAAACCATTGATTGAAAATACCTATTCAAAAGAAAACCTAAAACAATTGGCTCTCTAAACACTTGAACCCTAAAAGACAAGACCTAAAAGCTCTCAAAGAAAACAAGAGGTAAAGTTGACCCTTGGGTCAACCAACCTTAAATTAGGTCACTCTTTGCACTTAAAAGACTAAAGTTCAAGTGAAACCTTAAGCACCCTGATCTTAAAATTGGTAGACTTAAGAGGTCAAGATCCCCATTCTGGTCTACCTGGAACCGCAGTGACAAGAGAGGTCGGGTGGGGGAAACCTTGTAACCCGTGGGGACGCTCTACCGTGTAGGGGTCTTCGCGGGACTCTCCCTCTCTGGCTGCCCAGGTAATTCTCAGGTGGACGATCTTTCTGATCAAGGGGTCCATCTGCCCCGCACCTCTATAGTCACCCAACACATTTTTGGGTGTCTTGATTGGGTCCAGCACCTTCTAAACTTACCTCTTCCAACAGTGCATGTACGGAAGGAGGTCCCTAAGACCACCCTTAAGACCTCCTTTAGAAATTTGCTCTCGTCAAGGCCAAGCCTCGACGCCCGTGTTTGTGCAGCAACACCCTCACATTATTCTCTCTTCTGATTCAGAACCAAGTTCTTCTTCTTCCCCCATCATGGCTCAGCCAGTTGAGGAAGAAAATAATCTGGAACACCAGCTCCAGTGACTCAATGACCTCTTCCAAAACTTCGTGCACCCACCACAGCGTCCTATGATGCGGGACCACTACAATCCTGCTGCGGTGGCCATTGAGCCTCGAGTCAGAATCCCGACTGGAGGACCTGATTCCAAATTAAAGCCCAACATGATTCATGCTATACCTAAATTCCATGGGCTTAATTCTGAAGATCCCTTCCAGCACATCAAACAGCTAAAGCATCTAGCCCACACTTTTGGATCAGATGCGCAAAATCGGGATATTCTTCTCATGAAGATGTTCTCCTTTTCTCTTATGGACAAGGCCGCCCATTGGTATCAAACTCAGACCCGGCCGATCAACACTTGGGAAGAACTTCAATCCGAGTTTTTGAAAAAGTTTTTTCCCGTTGGTCGGACCAACGCCTTGCGCCATCAGATTACACACTTCACTCAACAATCAGGAGAACCTCTCCATGAGGCATGGGATCGTTTTCAGGATCTCATGAGAAAGTGCCCCCATCACGGAGTTCCTAAATGGGAACAAGTCCAATCTTTTTACCAGGGACTCCATGAGGACATCCGCCTTTTCGTCAATGCAACTTGCAGAGGAAACATCATGGGTCAACATGAAGACACCGTATGGGAGATTCTCGAAAACATGTGCGAGAACTCCATCAACAATGACTCCATGGGATTATTCGACAGGACGAATACCCGCGCAGCGACGAATCTTAAGGGAGCACATGAGACGCAGGGCCTGTCCTCATCAGTCGACCTGGAATTAATGGCCAGTCGATTGGACAAGGTCTCAATCATTGAAAAGAAGGTGGATGAGCTGACTCAGCACTTGCAGCGAGCCACCTCCGCGCGTAACTCCTTTGCACAACCTCCTTCCACACAGGAGACTGTGCAAAACATCCTCCACCGATCTTCCCCTGGGATGGATCCATATCCATCCCCATCTGATTCTTGGATTGGAGGATCATCCGATCCTTTCTACACCAGCCGGGGGAACTCCATTCCCCCTTTCCCTGATTCTCAGGAGGTTCCTCAGACCTGCGAGGACCTCAACGCCATCCAGAACGACCCATTCTCCAACACTTACAATCCTGGATGGCGAAACCATCCCAATTTTCAGTGGGCGGGAAATTCCCAAACCCAAAGACCACCTTTTCAGTCCCGCCCACAGCCCTCTCGTCATTACCAGTCGCCTCAGCCTCAACCCAACCCTACTTATCCATCAGGGCCAAATCAGGATCAAATGTCCCTAATCCTTCAGACTCTGGCTGACATTCAGAAAACGAATGCGGCTATTCAAAAACAGCACAAGGACGAGCTTACAGAAGTTAAAACTCAACTGGCCCAGTTGGCAAATTCTCGCCAGCCAGGCACACTCCCTTCCCAACCTCTTCCTAACCCAAATAACGTGCCAACCCAGAAGCGCGTTATGAATCCAAATTTAGGCCACGCCCAATGGATTTATCAGGCCCCTACTGCTCCATCTCCAGACGAGATGGAAGCCTTAACTTCTTATGCGGGATTTCAGCAGCAGCCACCCCTCTTACCAAACCCAAACCAAAATCAGGCCGGATTAAATTCTGTAACAACACGTAGTGGTAAAAAAACTCAAGACCCGCATTATCCAAACCACTCCAAGCCTGATAACCATGACCCTAGGATAGTTATCCAAAATACCGCTGTTCCGGATCCACAACCTGGACCTATCCTAGAAGAACTAACCAAGATCCCGTTTCCCGAGGCCCTGACCAAGGGAAAGAAGACCACCAAACCCGTGGCCCCTGAGGAGGACCTGGTCAAGCTCTTTGAGAAGGTCCACATAAACATCCCCTTGATGGATGCAATCCACCACGTACCAGCTTACGCACGATTTCTAAAGAATATATGTACACCCCAGCGTAAGCCGCGAACCAAGGGAGGGAGCCCAATTGTTCTGTCAGAGCAAGCCAGCTCTGTAATCCTTAGTAGGCTCCTACCCAAGGCAAAAGATCCTGGGACTCCCCTGATTTCCTGTAAGATAGGTGGTACCCAATTTGATAGAGCATTGTTAGACTTGGGTGCATCCATAAACCTGATACCCACATCCTTACTTGACCATCTAGAAGAATCTGAGCTAAAACCAACCGAGGTGACATTACAATTAGCAGATCGATCTATAAAGTCACCAAAAGGGATTCTCGAGGATGTTATCGTAAGAGTGCGGGATTTCTATTTTCCAGTGGACTTTATAGTCTTAGATATGGATGCACCTGAGAACCCTAGGGATACACCAATCATTCTAGGGAGACCTTTCTTGGCTACTGCTAGAGCCAACATCAGCTGTGAGGAGGGCCAAATAGAGCTTAAGTTTGGAGATCAAACACTGAAAATTGATATATTTAAGGCCCAACAAGGAATTAATTGCGGCGTCATCAAACAAATTTGTGACATCAAGACTTTGGTTGATGAATCACACCTCCAGAATGACTCGATTATGCCTCATCAACCACAGAAGGATCTTGACCCGCAAACAGAGGAGTCGAATCCAGATATGAACAACCCAGTAACTCCCACCCTTGAACCTCACATCTATACTGAACCACCAGCTGCTGCTGGAAACCCCATCCTCGAACTGAAACCCCTTCCTGCTCACTTGAAATACGTCTTTTTGGGTTCTAATCAGACCCTTCCTGTGATTATCAATTCCAACCTCAATCTTGAACAGGAATCCTGTCTGATTGTTGTCCTCCAGCAACATCGCAGAGCCATCGGATGGACTCTCGATGATTTGACTGGAATAAGTCCCTCTTATTGTACTCATCATATCTATTCAGAAGAGGGCACACGACCTTCTCGTGAAATGCAGAGACGCTTAAACCCCAATCTGCAGGAGGTCGTGAAAAAGGAGATCATCAAGTGGTTAGATGCCGAGATCATCTACCCAATCTCCGATAGTCGTTGGGTGAGCCCAATTCAGGTCGTGCCCAAGAAGGCAGGACTCACACTATAACGACTGAGACCGGAGAAATCATTCCTACCCGATTAGCCAACTCATGGAGAGTCTGTATAGATTACTGCCGACTAAATTCCTCCACGAAGAAGGATCATTTCCCACTACCCTTCATTGATCAAATTCTCGAAAAACTTGCGGGAAATAGGTTCTTCTGCTTTCTTGACGGGTACTCCGGTTATAACCAGGTGGCAATCCATCCTGAGGACCAAGAAAAGACCACGTTCACCTGCCCCTTCAAAACATACGCTTTTCGAAGGATGCCTTTCGGTCTTTGCAATGCACCCGCTACTTTTCAGCGATGCATGCTTGCCATATTCTCAGATATGGTAGGTGATTATCTGGAAGTCTTCATGGATGACTTTTCAGTTTTCGGAGCATCATTCGACGATTGCCTCCAGCACTTGGTCCAGATACTCAGGCGGTGCATCGATGTGAATTTGGTTCTTTCCTGGGAAAAGAGCCATTTCATGGTGCCTAAGGGAATTGTCTTGGGACACTCAATTTCGGAGAAAGGTATCCAAGTGGATCGAGCTAAGGTTAATCTGATTTCTCACCTTCCTATGCCTAGCTCGATCAGGGACATCCGTTCCTTTTTAGGGCATGTCGGTTTTTATCGACGATTTATCCCTGATTTTTCAAAAATCGCGCGCCCCCTGACCACTCTTCTCTCCAAGGATGTTCCTTTCGAAATTTCCAAGGAATGCACTCAAGCATTTGAAGTCCTGCGTGACCGAGTCACCCAAGCCCCGATCCTACAGTCCCCTGATTGGTCTCAACCCTTTGAGATCATGTGCGATGCATCCGACTTCGCTGTAGGAGCGGTTTTGGGGCAGAAAATTGACAGGAAACCTGTGGCCATTTACTACGCCAGCAAAACACTCGATGAGGCTCAGCGTAACTATACAGTTACTGAGAAAGAGCTGCTAGCTGTAGTATTTGCCCTAGAAAAGTTCAGATCGTACCTTCTGGGTTCCCGTGTCATCATATACTCGGATCACACAGCTGTGAGGCATCTCCTTGCAAAGAAGGACGCGAAACCTCGATTAATCCGATGGATCTTGCTGTTGCAAGAATTTGACCTTGAGATTCGCGACAAAGCGGGAAAGCAAAATATGGTAGCTGATCACTTGTCCCGTCTTCCTTCTGAAATAATTGACCCTTCCGGACCCATCACTGAGCATTTTCCCGATGAGCACCTGCTGACTATTGGTACTAGCCTTCCATGGTTTGCTAATGTAGTAAATTACTTGGCATCTCATCAGATCCCGTCCGATTGGCCGAAGGCCAAGAAAGACAAATTACGCTCCGATGCCAAGTATTACATTTGGGAAGACCCGTACCTCTTCCGCATAGGTGCCGATCAGATCATCCGGAGATGTGTCCCGGAAGGGGAATTCAACAATATCCTCTCTTTCTGCCATGACCAGGCATGCGGTGGCTATTTCGCCGGGCATAAAACCGCATCAAAAGTCCTCCAGTGCGGCTTTTACTGGCCCACACTGTTCAAAGATGCATACAATCACTGCAAGGCATGCAGTCGTTGCCAGACTTTGGGCAACATGAGCCATCGCGACATGATGCCTATGCAACCGATTCTAGTATGCGAAATCTTTGATGTTTGGGGGATTGATTTTATGGGCCCCTTTCCTGTTTCGGATGGTTTCGAATACATTTTGTTGGCTGTGGACTACGTGTCCAAATGGATCAAAGCCATACCGACCCGAACCTGTGATCACAAAATCGTTCTCAAATTCATTCATCAACACATTTTCTCAAGGTTCGGGATTCCTCGTGCAATAATCTCTGATGGGGGGACCCATTTCACAAATGCTCAGTTTAGGTCACTGATGACCAAATACGGGGTGTCTCACCGAATCTCTACTCCTTACCACCCCCAAACTAATGGTCTAGCTGAGCTGTCTAATCGGGAGATCAAGAAAATCCTGCAAGTCACTGTTCGACCTGACAGGAAGGACTGGTCGTCCCGACTTCCGGAAGCATTGTGGGCCTATAGGACCGCCCACAAGACCTAATTGGGCATGTCTCCCTTTAGACTGGTGTACGGAAAGGCATGCCACCTTCCCGTAGAACTGGAGCATAAAGCCTATTGGGCAGTACGGAACTGTAATCTAGATCTTTCCAAGGCTGGGACCCACAGAAAACTCCAAATCAGCGAGATCGATGAATTACGCCTAGACGCGTACGAGAACTCGCAAATCTACAAGGAGCGGGTTAAAGCCTTCCACGACAAACACATCTCGAGAAAGATCTTTCATCCTGGTCAAAAGGTCCTACTCTTTGATGCCCGACTAAAACTCTTCCCAGGGAAACTGAGATCCAAGTGGGTCGGACCATATTTGGTCCGACAGGTTTTTGGAAATGGAGCAATCAAAATCAGTCCACTCAGCCATGATTCTGAACCTTTCATCGTGAACGGTCAGAGACTCAAGCCGTTCATTGATGGAACTTCTACTGATTTGGCTGAAGCATCTTATATCCTCCTTTCCCCTTGAACTTATTGCGCCCAGCCGATGGCGTAAAACTCAATGCTTAACGGGAGGCAGCCCGTCATTCTCTTTGAAAACCTGAAACTTGTTCTGACACCTTTTTGCACTTGAAGTTCACACTTTAAGACAGCCGACTCCACCTCAGGTGCTTGCATCTGAGATTAGAAATCGTCCGCAACAGTCACCCCGACCCATTCACTCATCCAAATTTCTGTCTTAAGGAATGAACTAAGTTAAATAAAAACCCCCTAGGTTACAATGAGGACATTGCAAATCTTAGGCATGGGGGCGGTATGAAAGTGCAAAACTTGTAAGAAAAGGTTTCAAACAAAAAAAAAATTCACATATGCCAAAAACACCATAAAAATTAAAAATTTTTTCGAAAAAGAATAAAAGGAGAAGGAAATTTTGTGAAGGAGAAAAGAAACAAAAATGAAAAAGGAGCACAAAATTATGAGAAAAGGTGATAGTCATTAGTAAGGAACTAAGGAATTAACCTAAGTTCTAGACCTCATTCAAGAAAATAACTGAAAAGTGCACAATGAGATTAGTAAGAATGCAAACCTTAGGCATTCTTGAATAGACTCTTAGTACCCATTAAGATCTGGACACTCCTCAAGAGGTTGAGGAAAATGAAAAGCTGAAGTATTAGGTCTAAGGCTTAGGGAGTATTTGGCCTCGTTAACTAATTTTTGGTTTACGGGACTCAGTAACCTAAGCACCCTAACCTCACACACAGCCTGGTTCAGTAAGCGTAAAATTCAGAATCACGCAGAAGCGTCGCAAAATTCTGAAAAGAACACCTAGAATAGGAGCGGCCGATCAACACAAATTGATTTGGACGAGTTCCCAGCGCGGAGAGGCGGGAAATCCCCTCGAAGATGCGTATCAAACTATCATCTCCTCGGTGCTTGTCTCTTAGGATATTTACATATCCTACTGGGGGCATGTAGGCACTCTGCTGGTTCAGATTCCATGGATGGCATTATCTCGAAGTGTCAATTGCCAGGGTCTGGATTCGGCCACGGAACACCATGGATGGGATTATCTCGAAATCTCAATAGCCAGGGTTCCGGGGATTGCCATGGGCGGTGCTATCTCGAAGCATCGATTGCCAGGAACCCTTGAGGATTGATGATGGGAGCAAGGAATCTGATACAGACCGTGTTGACAAGCCAATCCTAGGCTAGAACTAAAAAGAAAAAGAGAGAGAAAACTCTCCAAACAGAAAAACTTTCTATCTCTCTCTTACAAAACGCACTGCGAACTGAGCCAGGGCTAAAATCATTTCAAGCACGGGTGCTTTAACCACAAAGTCCAATAAACCTTAGGTTAGTTCTTGTGGACCTTAAAAACCTTTGCTAAAGACTGAGGCTAAGGCTAGACAGATTTGGATCTTGATTGGTACTAGAGTACCTTTTAGGCCTATGGTCAGCATTCTAACCTAATCTATGCTCAAATAAAAAAGGCACTTATCTAAAACTATTAAAAACTTCATGGTCTAGAACAAGGGTTGAAACCTTAAGTTTTTGCTAAAGGACTAGCAAAAGCTAGGCATGGGGGTATGATGAAAACCTCATCATGAGCCATAACTAGCTCATTTTGACCTAATACAAAGGATAAAAGCTCCTACATAACTCAAGGAAAGGCTTAACTCAGAGAATTCTGAGTTTAAGGAGAAAACAAGTCATAAGGGGTAAAAATGCAATTTTACCAGTATAATCTGCATACAGGGTAATTCAGGACCCAAACATAGGTCAAAGCAACTTAATAAGAATAAAAGTGGGATGAAATGATTTAGCAAGGGCTACAGCAATTCCAAGAAACTAAATGATAATCTGTAATCCTAAAACAACCCACTTCAATTCATGAGGTTCGAGGCAAAGTAAAAATAGAATAAACCCTCTAAAATTCATATAAAAATAATCTCTAGGGTTTAGAACCTTCAATTTGGCCTTCAGAACCCATTTTGACCTACATTGAGAACCATGCCCAATTAATAACTTAATTTAGGTTTTCGCATAAATTGACCGGTCAAACAAGGTTTAATATAGAAATGAAATTCACCATCAGATTCCTTAGGTCCTAATTAGTCCTGTATAAAAAACTTGAGCCTAAGAAGAAACCTCCTTGACCAACTTTACACTTTGGTCCTCATATATTTACTTTTTGGCCCTCAACTTTTGAACCCTCGCATTTTGGCCCCTAACTCTCCTTCGTTCTTTGCGTTCAGGTCCCCCCTGCAAAACCTGCCAGCACCATGCTCCGGCGACCTTGCGCGGAGCATGGCGCCGCGCAGGGTGAGGGGGAGAGCCTGGCAAGTAAACCGGGGGTGCCCTGCGTCGTCAGCCGTCGCAGGGACACCCCCCTGGTCGCTGTAACCCACCATACCGGCCGTGCGAACGCAAGGACGGTATGGGTTTCCATCTCCGACGTCCTTCGGCGAGGGAGACACGTCGTCTCCCTCCGCCTTCCTCCCTGATTCGGTCCCTATAAATACCCCCGTCGCTCCACCGTTCTTCCCAGCTCGGATCTGACGGAGAAAACCCCCAACTTTCCTCTCCTCTCACTCCGGCAGACGCCCACCAGCTCCGGCGGTTCCTCCTCCTCTTCTCTCTGCCGCAATACCAGCAGCAGAGACTTCTTCCCCTGCTCTTCCCGCGCCACGCTGCACCCAGCTGGCGCCTCTCCGGCTCTCTGCTCGCCGCCGCCCCTTCCCCTGGGCATCTTCTTCTCCGGCGACAGTCGATACGACTGTCGCCCTGCTGCTTCCCCTTTCGTCTCCGTAGCTAGGTCAGAACTCCTCCCCATCTCCCCCTCTTTCTTTTCCTCACTGTCTTTTATTTGATTAAACCCTCGACCGCTCCTGTCCACCGTCACCCCCTTCGTCTCCGGCCAAACTCCGGCGAGACCCCCCCATCACCCCAGCAACCCACACGGCTCGCCGACCACCGCAGAACCTCCGCCTCCTCATCCTGATCAACCCCCGCCCTTCCACTTCCCCCACATCACCCTCTGCAACCCCACCGAACAAACCCATCTTCCGACCCACAGTCCGACCTAGGGCAGCCCCTGCACGCCGCCCCACGCCTCGCCACCACCCACACGAGCTTCGCCGCACTCTGGCGAAGCTCCCGGCACCTTCTGATTAGGCCGAGAGGCCGTTTTGCTGTGAACAGGCCACCCGACCTCCGCCGCCATTGCCGTGCAGAAGGAGCTGCTTCCGCCTGCAGCTGCAGGCGCGCCACGCCCAGATTCGACTCCCAGGCCTTGCGAGGCATTTCGACAAAGCATCAGGCTCGCAGCTGGGGCGAAGGCCTCGCGTGAAGCCGCGATCGCCCGCTGCTTTCTCCGCTGCGGGCGCTCAATTAGGGTGGGACATTTAGTCCCACCTCGGAAAAGTCTGAAGAGGCACAGCGGTATAAGGCGCAAAAGTGCTGGAGGCTTACTGCCTCAGCACACGGGGTGAGGTCCCCTTCACCCGCCCGGTTACCCGGTCTCGTCCGCGCTCACGCCCCGCGGACCTGACCCGACCCGACTTAGACTGACCTGCACTCCTCGCCCACCACGCACGCCGGTGGGCCTGGACCCGGGCGCTACCCGTACCCGGCTACCCGGCAGCTCTGGGAGAGCTATCCTATGAGCGATTTCTGTGAGAGAGAGACGGAGGGGCGGGGGGTAGAGTAGGTTTTGCCCTCTGACGTAAACTCTGAAGTGTGCAGGCACAGGTGAAGAAGAAGGACCGCGGAAGAAGAAGGAAGCTGAGGGATACACTGTAGCAACAAGCGGTTTAAGTCGTCTGATTGGAAAATCAGACGACGTCCTGACAGGAAAAAGAAAAGAAGAAAGAAGGAGATCTGAAGAACAACAGAAGAAGGCGAGGCAGAGGAGAACACAAAAGAACAAGGGAAGAACTGAAAGAAGAATAGCACGAGAAGAAGATCTGAAGAGCAGGAACAGCTGAAAGAAAGAAGAAGAACATCACCACTGCAGATAAAGAAGAAGATAACAGAAGATCTGAGACGAGGAGAAGCAAAGAGAAAAGAAGAAAAGACAACAAATTCTTTCTCTCTCTCTTTCTTTATTTTTGTAAAAGAAACTTGTACCCCTAGAATACAACTTGCTCCCTGAGTTCGACCTCGAGAACTCTTTTATTTTCCGAGTAAAAAAATTATATATTTGAAATGATGGCAATAACTGGCTATACTACAACGCTATAACAATAAAACCCGGTTATATCTCTCTTTCAAGTGACATCCATACGACGTAGCCAACGTCTGGAGGAGGTTCCAGATGACTGAGAAGTAGGTTTCGCGAAGGTACGTCTTCTTTGCGGATACGGCCATGCAGGCCGCTCCGCCGAGACACTGTTCCTTGTCTCTTTCATGGAGATTCGATTGATTCGCATAGGAGTTGCTTCGGGAAGGTGCAGGACGCCCTCCCACGCACTTCGGACATCTGGCGAGGCACCAGACGACGGGAAGTGCTTCCAGACGTCCAGAGAGGTGGACGGACGCCTGGAACTGGGTCCAGACGGTCCAACGAAGTTCTTGGATGTCTAAGGAGTAGCGTAGGACTTGAGGTATGGCTCTGGACTCTTTTAAGACGTCTGGAGGGTGTTCCAGACGTCTGATTTGAGTCAGGAACACTGTTTTGACCCGTTTAGGGTCCGTTTGAGGTCTGATTTCCGCAATTAAGATACCGATGTTTCCCGTATGATTTCCCCTACTTGTTGGAATACTTTTTATATTTTTTTGCGTATTCTCTTCTGATTGATCCTTGTGATAGGACTTGTTTCCGTTGCAGGTTCGGGGCTTGCTGAGTCACGTGAGCCTGCTGTTCAAGCCCCCACTACTCCTCGGTTTACTGGTAGAGTGGCTTCCCCTTAAATTAATTGAAACTAAAATGCATGTGTGGAATGAATGATTAGAACTTAGGATATGGCATGAATCCTAGGATGAGAAACACTTGAAATGTCTATAATGGATGATTGAATTGCAGTCTTGAATGAGTAGATAGAATGATAACAATTGCCTATAAATAAATAACAGCTGCCTATGAAATGTAAAATACTTGTGCTACCAAACTGTTGCATGTGAATTCCTATTGTTTACGTTAAATGACATACCATGAGCTGCATGTATATAAATTGAAAATGGAAAGGTGAATGTTGGAAACACAAGTTATCTGTGAATAAACTGAATATGGAATAGAGTTACAAATTTCATGTGTATAACCTGAGAATGGAAATAGAAATGACGAAACCTGATATGGAATGGCCTGAGGAATATGAGTATGAACCCTACGGGGAATTTGGAGATGAGCACCTGGAAATAAATGGAATGGATCTGGGAAGTGTGCTGGCCCTTGAGTACGTGGTACCAAGGGGAGCACCTGTTACCTCTTAGTGTAGAGGGGAGTTTGCCACCTTCGGGTCGAGACCTGAGGTGGGTTTGGCCACTTTACACCGACTCTGTGGCCCTCGTGTACACTGTACCGGGGAGAGTTACTAGTGTAGGGAGAGAGCTAGCCACCCCACGGGGATCGAGGTTCAGCTAGCTGCCCTACACCAACTTGTTAGGCCCACTGGGCAAACTAAGGTAGTCAGGCGAGGGTGCACGGACTGTGGAGGAGCGAGACCCCTGTTTGGTTCTTAGGGGCTAGACCCTTGTTACTGAGAGGGCTAGGCCCTATACTGGTTCCGTGCTGTATTTTGGGCGCACCCGCTAACGGAAACGACTGACTGCATGCCAATGCGGGATAGCTACCCGTGTGCTTATCGCGTGTGCCGTAGTCATCGTTACGTCTGTCCATGACAGGGTGGTTGATTAGGTGTAGGATCACCACGAGGGACTCTCCTGACCAGGAGAGCACCACGTTTGCCTTCTATTCCTCGGAAAAGACTGCAATCAAGATCGTTCCCACGAGGAACATTCGAGATCAGGAAAGAGACCTGATAAATAAACTAAATGGTGAAAAAGAATTAGTTAAAGAAAAAATTGAAAAATAACAGCTACCTGTCCACCTTTACTGTTTAGTTAGTTAGTTGCCACTTTATTCAGCGTTCGCTAACTTTGTGTACTCATAACCCTTTTCAGGTCCAGGTGTTGAGTAGCCAGAGCCCATGGCTGCAGAGGGTGCTGGGCCAAGTAGAGCCCAGTAGTTGTGGCTTTTGTTGTACTCCTTTTCCAGTTGTAGTAAGTAGTTCTTGCACCTCTGTACTCTGACATTTTGTACTTTATATTCCTGTACCTATTTACTTTTTTACTGTTGTGGTGGTGTGTACTGTAGTAGTTTTACTTCTTTACTGCTGTACTTTTATTACTGTTAGTTGCTTAGCATAGTGAATGTGGTTTACTTTCCTGCTTTTTGGTTACTTTCTCTTTGGACGACTGGGTCTTGGGATTAGTCGAGTCGATCCGGTCTCGTGTTCTGAAGGGATTCGGGAATCGAGTCATAACAATGCCACATCCTAGGGTTCTAGTTATCTAAATTTCATAGATGTATTCATATTTTATAAGTAGAACAGGGGGAAACAACTCTACCAGAAAATCCAGGAGTACTGGGGGCTCGAACGGCAGACTCACGTGCCTCTGCAAGCTCCGAACACTGAACAGATAGAAGTCCTATACCAAGGAACATAACACAACGGAATGTTCAGAATAGTATAAAAAGTTTTCTAGCATATAGAGGAACTCACAAGGAAACCACCGATATTTCGTTTGCATAAAACGGATTCCTATTGGACCCTGAATGGGTCAAAAATAGAACTGTAGAACCAAATCAGACGTCTGGAACCAAGTCTAGATGTCTTAAAAGTCACCAGAGTCTCACCTCAAGTCCCTACGTCGACCTCAGATGTCTAGAACTCCTATTTGACCGTCTGGACTCAGCTCCAGACGTCCGACCTATCCCTCAGTCATTTGGGAATGCCTCCAGCCATCTGGTAAGCTGTCCAGACATCCAAAACGCATGGGAGGGCATGCCGTGCGCCTTCCCAAAGCTACTCCTGTGCATGACAGAGCATCACGTCCTTATTTAGCCAAGCAAATCATACTGCGGTGTGGCCTACATGGCCGTAGCCATGGAAATGACGTACCTTCGCGAATACCTACTTTCAGACGTCCGGTGTCGTCACCAAACGTCCAGCCCGTCATCTGGAAGGCACTCCGGATGTCTGATACTGGAAAAATTCCAGTATCAGAACGAGCTCTTGCTCCTCTCGCCGCGCTCCGCCACGGCTTCTCCCTCTTGGCTACAGCTTTGGCCGCAGCAAGAAGTCGGGGACGGTTCCCCGACACTCTCCTCCTCCCGCACGTGCTGGAGCGACCGTGCACACTCTAGCGAGCTCCCACGAAGCTCGCAAGCTCAACCTTTGACGGGCGCAAAACGTGTTTGTTTAAAAGGGTCGTTGTAGTTCGCATTTGCTACGTCGATTTTAAATCAAGAAACGGACATGAGTCCGAGTGTCAAATGCAGGGAGGCGTGAAAATTGGGTTTTTCCTGTCACTTAATGTCATGGAAATAGCGGATTTTTGCTTGCGAGAAGACGTGGGTGAAAAGCGAGTGAGAGAGAGAGACAAAAGAGAGAGAGAGAATAGGGTTAGAATCTTTCATTCGCAACATGCAACTTAAACACAAAAAAAGGGCAAGTAACTAGATAGGAAAGAATTTCATTTGACATGCAACTTTGGTTTTACAATTACAACACTAGATAAATGCTTAATGTTACGAACGGGCGCTCCAGACGTCTTTTAAGACGTCTGGGATCATTTCCAGACATCTGGAAATCGGTTATTTTGGCACGCTACTGTTCGTCTACGCGCCTGAGCGCGCAGACCTGCATTTTCTCTCTCTCTCCCTCTTTTTCCCTCTCTCCTGCGGCCGCAGACGCCTCTGCCGCGTTCTCTCTCTCCTCCTCGTGCGGCCTTAAAAGGGCCACTCCTCTCCCTCACTCCTGTCACCTCCGCCTCCTTCCTCTTCTCCTTCAGCCAGTGCGCGAGAGCGAGCGCGAGGGTGCAGCGGCAGCGACAGCCGCGATGAGCGTGGGAGGAGGTGCTACGCGTGGGAGAGGCGCTCGGCCGTGAGGGCGAGCTCGCCGGGGCTGCTAGGGCCGGCCGGCAGGGGGCGCAGCGGGCGCGGAGCGACACGGGAGGACTGCTGCAGCTCGAGCAGCAGGCGGAGCACTCGCAGCGCGGCCGGTCGTCACGAGCGGAGGGCGAGTGGCGCCCTGGTTCTAGAAAATTTTCCAGAATCAGACGTCTGTGCTTCAAGCCAGATGACTGGAACGACGTCTAGAAGACTGTCCAGACGTCTGAAAGGTGAGCTTTTCCGTCTTCTTCCTTCCCTTCAATTGACCGTACTAAGAGAGAGAGGAAATGGGTACGCGCAGGGTCGGAGATTCGCATCCAACGCGAATCAGACGTCTGGCTGCAGTGCTAGACGGCGGGAACGACTTCTAGACGTCCTGGGTGACCATGGGACGTCTGGGAACTAAGCCAGACACCCCCGCAGGCTTCTGGACGTCTGAGAGCCCACGCAGAGCGAGGTAATTCCCTGATCCACTTTTTAAGACGTCTGGAAGAAGTTCCAGACGTCTGATTTTGCACTACTTCGTCGTTTTGGACCCGTTTTGGGCCCGTTCGGGCTCCGTTTTCTGCGTTTCGAGTTGCGTTCTTTTCGGAATTACATCCTCTACCTGTCTACAGTAGCTGTATACTGTTTTGAGAAGTTCCTTGTGTTTGATCCTTGTGATAGGATCCCGTTCCGTTGCAGTCTCGGGAGTTGCGGAGGCACGCGGGATTCCCGACCACGCCCCCAGTTCGCCTGTTGTAACCGGTAGAGTGGCTTTAAGTATAATATGTTAAATTATGAAACCATAAATAGAACCTAGGACATTGCATGAATCCTAGGAATGAGAAATAGATTGAATGGTAGATTCCTAGGGTGTTGCATGAATCCTAGGGTTGGAAAACTAGATTGTATGATAGATCCCAGGATATGGCATGAATCCTAGGACGGGAAAACTAGTGGAATGTATGAATACTGCAGTCTTGGAAAATGTGGAAAGGAAATAATAGCTGCCTGTGAATTGAATTAACAGATGCCTGTTATGAATAAATGAACATGATTAAGAATATGGGATGTATGAACGTGAAACTGGAATGGTGAAACTGGAATGTCCTGAGTTAAAGAGCTGGAACCCTACGGGGAATTAGGAGTAGAACTCCTGGAAAGTGAATGGAATAGAATTGGGGAAGTGAGCTGGCCCTTGAGTACGGAGTACCAAGGAGAGCGACTGTCCCCCCTATTTAGTGCAGAGCGGAGCCAGCCGCCCCAGGGACCCGGGGTTAGGACTGGCCACTCTGTATCGACTTGCTGGCCCTCGTGTACGTAGTACTGAGGAGAGCTACTAGTGTAGGGAGGTACTAGCTACCCCACGGGCCCTGGGGTTCTGCTAGCCTCCCACACCGACTTGTTAGGCCCACTGGGGCAAACCAGGGTAGTCAGGCGAGGGTGCGCGGACTGTGGAGGGGCAGGGCCCCTGTTTGGTTACTGTGGAGGGGTTGGACCCCTGTTACTGAGAGGGCTCTGCCCTGTACTGGTTCCGTGCTGTGCTTTGGGCGCACCCTTTAACGGAAACTACTGACCGCGTGCCAGTGCATGTTAGCTACCAGTGCGTTTACCGCGCGTGCCGTAGTCACCGTTACGTCTGTCAGTGACCTTGGGGTGGTTGACTGAGAGTAGGATCACCACGGGGGGACTCTCCCGGCCAGGAGAGCACCACGTGCTACTTCTACTGTTCGGAAAAGACTGCAATCAAGATCGTTCCCATGAGGAACATTCGAGATCAAGTGAAGGATCTGAGAAATAGATAAATTGTGAAACAATAGAAAGACGTAAATAAAGGAAGAAAGAAAATTTAAAACAGCTACTGTACACTTTACTGTTTCTTTAGTTTAGCTGCCACTCTACTCAGTGTTTTGCTGACGTGTTACACTCGTTACCTTTCAGGACCAGGTGTTGAGCAGCCAGGGTCAGCGGCTGCAGAGGACGCTGGGCCGAGTAGGGTCCAGTAGAGTTACCACTATTCTCTTGTACCTCTTTTTGTTCCGTTATAGTGAGTAGTTCTTGTTTCCGCTGTACTTTTCTTTACCTGCAGTTCATATTATGTTATGAATGTTGTTTTACTGTTGTGGTGGTATATACTGTAGTGGTTTCTTTCCTTACTGTTGTATTTCCTTACTGTTAGTTATATTCATGCTGAATGTGGTTTATTTTACTGCTCTTTTGGTTACTTCCTCGTTGGACGACTAGGTCTTGGGATTAGTCGAGTTGGTCCGGTTCTCGTGTCTCGTAGGGACTTGGGAATCGGGTCGTTGCACTTAAACACGAGTAAAGTAAAGCTTAAGATAAAGAGGAAAAGAGAGAGAGAAGATGGCGAGGCAGCCACGGCGGTGGAGAGGGGCTCTGTCGGTGGCTCGTCAGCTTTAGTGATTACAAAAAGAGCTAATGGTGGCTAGGAGTGGGGTAGAGCACTTGCAAGTGAATTCAATGCCCTTCCATGAGTGGTTGGATGGAGTTTATATAGGCAAAAGGGTTTTCTAATTTAAGTATGGGCTTTAGCAACGTCCGGGACGTCGCTAAATTCATACCAAATCCGTCGGTGTAGCCCCCTCTGCCCGCCGATCGTCAGCGGGCCCTGTTCTTCTTTTGTGGCAATCCGTGCGCATGTGTTGTGAGCCGTCCGATCAAAGATCGGACGGCTGAGATCTCATGAAGGGCACGCTAGCGGATTGCTGCTGAGGCGCGCGCTTCTGCTGCGTCATCGCGTGCATTCGTTGCGCTGCGCTGTTCGATCCTCGCCGTTCGCTGCTGATCGGGCAGCTCAATTTTCCCCACAGCGCGCCTTCGCCTTCTAATTTCTACGCAGCGCGGTTCGATCCCGCGCCGGGTGCGCGAGCGTGGAGCGGTCGACCGATGCGCTGTCGCAGCGGTTTGTCGCGGAGAGGGCGGGTGCGCGGGAGGCTCTCAGCCGTTCGATTGAAGATCGACGGCTGAGAGTTATCCTCCGAGTGAAGGTGAAAACGGGCAGTGGTGAGGGAGAGACGAGCGGGCACCACGTGGCGCACCGTGGGCCGTTGGCCGTTGATCATTAGATCAACGGTCAGAACTTTTTAGGCCTATTGCAGGAGCTCTGGATGTCGGATTTGGCCGATTTCGAGTCCGTTGAACTCCGTTCGTCGCTTTGAATCCATCTGTGTGGTCCGATTGCTCATCTCAGACCTGTTTTGACATGTTCTTGTACACATGGTCATTAATAATGCATTATAAGCAATCTTGATGTGCAATGCATGCGATGCTCCTATTCCTATTTATGATGTATCTACTGTGCATTTTACCTTTAAGACCATCCCCTTTTGGCAGAGTTAGCATTGTACAATGCAGTGTTATCAACCTTCTCCTCCTCTCTTCACGCCACTCCTCCTCCTCGCTCTTGCTCCCTCTCTCTCGCTCGTCTCTCTCACGGCAGTGGAGAGGAAGTAAGGTGGTGGTGATGGAGTGGTGAGGGGAGGAAGGGAGCACTTATATAGGCGGTGGGGTTAGGGTTTTGGTGAGGGAGGAGAAAAGAAGAGGGAGAAGAAAAGCTGTCTGCGCGTAGCCAGCGCGCAGAACCGACCTTGCGTACAGATTTTTCAATTTCCACACATTTGGGAAGGGGTCCAGACGTCTGACCAGTCATCTAACTGACAGTCCAGATGTTTTAAAAAGCTCAAAATAGAACAAGTCTTTACAACTAGTGTGTTTTGCCTTTTTAGCGATGAAAATGATTTTTCACTTAGAACGTAGTTTTTCAACTATGAGATTTAGTTTTTCACTTGGAAAGTGATTTCTCATCGGTAAAAAATGATTTTCCACTAGGGTTGAAATCACCACTCTCATCATCTGTGCGTTGTAAAATACATTGCAAAGTACATTTGTTTACCTTTTCTCTTATGGGAACTAGAGCCGATGCATCATGGTTTTTAACTGGTGGAAAACCAACAACACTGATTGAAAATTAAAGCATATTGCGCATTACAAAATATATTATTCAGTTATTTTTATTTTCAATCGGTGTCTTATATTAGACTTCGGTAGAAAATCAAAAATATTAATTGAAAATCAATACACACTACGCATTGTAAAATATATTATCCGATGTATTTTTATTTTCAATTGATATCTTAGATTAAGCTAATGTTATTACTTAAGTACCAATTTAGTTAGTAATCTCGCAAAATATACTCAATATTAATTTTTAATAAAAAAATATAAGACAACAAGATCGATGACAAAAATAGAATCTAAAACAGACATTCGTAATTAGCAATACCTAAGAAAAGTAAAATATATAAAATATAGAAGTAAAAGAAGGGAAAGAATAAAAACTTTTTAAAAATATAATAAATGATCCACGATTCGACGTAAACAATGAATGAAATAGTGCCTGTGTACGCATCCAATCATATCTATTAAGGATGCCAACGTATTCATTACTATAGTTTCGGACTTTCATTGAAAGATACAAATGTTGGGTTTTAGTTATCAGTATGATTTATCAGCATTGCTTGAACTTTATGTATTTCATTCTTATACAATATAATTGTCTCGCTCATATCACCTGATAAGAACCTCTCCCCCACCAACTCGTTCTCCAGAAGAAAAAGATGCTCCTCACCGATCGGGGTCCCCGGCCTCCGGATCGTCCTCTCTCCTCCACCGAATCTTTCCTCTTCATCGACAGTGCCTCTTTTGCCAAGATGCATAGCTTTCGGTTGCTCGTTGAGTCCTTGACGCCAGTGGCGTTGCGGCGTGACCGAGGGGTGCTCATGGCGAGGTGCGACGCTCGTCGTCAGGTCGCCGTGGTGTCGGTGTACGGTCTCGACCTCAGCGTGCGGTGGCGACAGCCCTCGTGATCGTCGACGGAGTGCGGCGGTGGTGTTCGGCCTCCCTCATGTGGCGGTGGCGTTTGTCCTTGGCCTCGCAGCAATGGCGGTGGCTCCTCGGCGACATTGCTGCAGCTGGCCATCGTGGCCTTCATGTCTGGTCGAAGGATGGCTGTTTGGATGCGCGGCTTGCTGTTGGTCATGATCTTTTTCTTTTCTTTTTTCTTTATTTTTTAATTTTTGTTTGGGATTACATGCGGTTCTGAATTTTTTGCGATCGAGTTCACTGATGTGAGTTAGTGGTCGAATTCGACCATCGGATTATTATATTTGACATCTTGTTAACGTGATCTTCGAGTGTATCTCATTGATACTTTGTCGTATCTACGAATGTAGGATCACTCTCCTTTAAAAGGTTATTTAGTTCATTTTCTTTCTCTTTTATTTTTTATCTATTATTTTTCTAAGTTTTGACCTTGTCCTATTTTTACCGGATGTAATCTCCTCCTCTTATGGGCGTTTAGGCTTTTCTCTCGTTCTCCCTTCTCGTATGGGGTATAGCTTTTCGTATCGTATATTTCTCTTTATATATATATATATATCACCCGATGAGAGAGAGGACTTAAAACACACAAAGAAGTCATGTGACAAGAAGTGACAAGTGCCCCCATTAACCTAAGCCCAAACCTTTGACAGGACTAAGATGGGTGGATTCAAAAACTCTGCTAACTGAATGTATGCCAGATCCAATGCCTGCCTAAAGCTTATATTATAGCAGTACCCATTCCCACCGGAGCTAATACGTGCTAGAGAACTATATGTATATGTTTGCTAGTCGATAGAAGATGAGTCGAGAAGATACTTGGCTAAGCACATATTTCCTAGAAACCCATTAGGAAGCCGGTTATGCTATTTATTGCCTGTATGGGGAATTCAAATGGTTGTCCTAGCCAGAAAATGGAAGACCCCATGAAAAATACCACGTCAACCCCGTTTCATATATACAAAGCCCTTGACACGACCTCACATTAATCAAACATGGATCGCCATCAGATTATGGAGGTTGACATGTCCTTGAATCATGTATTCTTCAGCTGTAGTTAATATGATACCTTGTAATGTGTCATCAAGGCTTATAACAGATGATTGGACCTTCTGTTATAAAATGAAGCCAATATGTTCCCCAAAATATATTGGAGGTGACTTTATACCAATCATACCCTCTTATCACCACATTTAGCATGTTAATTAGAAGCAATAGCTTATTCCAAACATGCACCTTAATTTTCATGGTGAAACTCGGTAAAGTCTCTTTGCATAATTGTGCGCTGCTTGGTTGAAATTGTATTGGATTAGGCCTTTGTGCCCCATTGGATTTTGATGGACCTAGATGCATCTTATATGTTATATCAGCCTACTTCTTAGTTAACATTGTTAAATTACAAGTCCTAAAGAACCTATCACTATTGATCAAAACATGAGATGGTGCAAGCTTTTGGGTAAACTTTTCCTCCCATTGGAGAAAAATTATGCTCTAACACCATTCTATGATTTCCTAAGTTCGCCTAAGCATATTATCAAGTTAATATCTAGTTAACATTGTCAACCTACAAGCTTTAATAAATCCATCGCCACTAAAAGCAGAATATTTAAACCCATGTTAACTAATGTACCTTTGTCCCTTGCACGCTAGTACCATCTTCCTTGAGTCAATGAAATGATATTATCTTTGTGGGGATGCAAGTTGTCACATTCATGTTAAAAATGTGGACGTACATTGATGTAGTCGGTGTAGGCACATACCTACTTGATTTTGATACCCTGTGTCTTCGCCACTGCTCTATAGCTATTCTCCTGTTTCCCAAACGATGTGCCGTGAATGGACACTTACGAGCGTGCGATCTTTCTGGGGCTGTCTGGGTATAGTAACGAAAAAAAAAAGAAATTACAAGAGTAATACGACGGAAACGGTATTAGGAGAGGAATTAAATACTTTTTGTTTTGGGTGAAAATTTAAAATTAATTAAATTGGATGATTGGAAGAAAAGAGTATACATCGCCTGATGGAATAATAAGAGATAAAAGGAAAGAATAAAATAATCTTATTTTAAAGGTGAAATTATTTTCTTTCACAAATAAACATCTAATTTTATGATAAAATAATTTTAAAATTAAGAGTTTCAAATAAAAAATTAAACCCTTAACTTCGATAACCGAACAGCCCCTCTATTAGGAAGAATATGGAACTCACAATGAACGACACGAGGAAATCCAGGTACACCGTCGGATTTTTAGACTAAAGAGTTGATAATTTAAATAAGGTAAGGCATTGAAAATGCCGACCTTAGCCCTTGTGACTAACCTTAGCGCCAACGTCGCTTATGCTGTTGCGTACTCACATCTCCTGACCAAAAATTTGTTAAGCAAGATGTCATTTTGCAAATATAATAAATAGACAGGTCTTCTTCGTGATTTGGTTAACGAATAGGCAACAGGCTGTTATGTTTTCCCAGTCTTCTCACTCAAAAAGAATTAGTCAGTCTTCCGGGTTAAAATATACAAATGGAAGGAAAATAAAATGATGGCTGGATGCCCAGAAATCGGAAGTGACATCCTAATCTTGTGTTTGGTGGGAGGTTAAGAGGGTGTTTTGTTGGTGAGTTAAATATTTAATTTATTATTTAATTTATTTTTTATTTATGTTAGGTTAAATATATTTAATATGACATAAAGTTATTTTATTTTTTTTTGTGTAATAAATTTAATTTGTTAAAATATCTAAATATATTAATTTACTTATTCCACCATTTATTCTATTCCTTTAATTTATTACACAAACTTATTTCCTTTACCAAACGGGATCTAAGTAAGTTTACGTTGAGTTAAATATTTAATTCATCACTTAACCTATCCTCCATTTACATCGGATTAAGTAAATTTAAATCGATGTAAAGGTATTTCGTTTTCTCTGTAAAATAATTTTAACTCATCAAAATATCCAAATAAATTAACTCTAATTCTACTATTTATTTTATTCTTTTTCTATTTCTCCACTTGTTTCACAAACTTAGGACATGTTTGTATTGGAATAATCAAAGGGGGAATGGAAAAGGATATCCCATCCTAATTACTTTCCATTGTTTGGATGGTGAAAATATGAGAGTAATCACCATGACCCACCTTTGATTCTTATGGTGGCAACCTTCCCCATTCCTAGCACACGATCCACCTCTTCTGAATTTTTCTCCCTGTAACCCTACCACCCCATGACTCCTTTTGAATTTTTCGACTTATTTTGCTATTATTTGTCATTCTTATATTATCAAGTATTTTTTAATTTTTATTTTTTATATGCTTACAAGATATTAAGGAACTTGTGAATAAAGAATTATTAAAATTGTAGAGTTATAGGAATAAGTAAAAAGAAAGTTAAGGATATTTGTATAATATTATTACTATTAAGGGACGTATATATAAAAATTTCTTTATGATCATGACTAACGTACAAATATTTTATAAACTTTTTAAATAATGGATCATATTTTATAAAAACTCTAACTTCATTTTTATCAAAAGAAAGCTAACATCAAACACTATATTTCCTATCTTGATGACTTCATTCTTAAATTAAAACAAATAATAAAATAAAAATATTAATTTTTTTTCATTCTATATTTCATTCCATTTATTATTTAATTTTATTCCTCTACAATTCTATTACCACGAAACAAATAAAACTTTATTTCCGTTACCAAATATGACCTTGAGTCGATAACTCGTGCAGGTCTTCATGTATTATCCGCCAATAAAATTCAAAAAAGTTCTTCTTATAATTTGGAACATAATCTCTAACTCGTTCGTGGGAGTGGAGTGGCACCTTCTGTTCTCCTCCATAGGTATATTCTTGTTCGTTGGTCCACATGATAAGGCCATTCCGGAATCCAACTTGTGCAGTCGATGAGGTCGGAGGGCAATCGACATATATTGCAACTTGTTCGGTGAAATGGACTGATACATTAAAATATTACCAAAAGGCAATGGAATCCGATCCGCTTGAGTAAACTGCAGCGTGTCATTAGGAAGCCAAAAAAGTCATTCAAGACAATAATCAATTGCATTAGAATCAAGATGACTCGTTAAGTTAATCAAAAGTAACCTCAAATTAAATGTTCGTTCTTAAGCCAGATTAAATGTTATGTATCGTTCGGAGGTATTGGCCTCGACACCTCTCTCTTCATGCACGTCATTCACCCGCTCAAGACGAAAGTGCAGGCAAACTGGATGGTCAAGGGAGAAGAACGTTTGCTGCAATGGGTCTATCCTTTTTATGGCAAATTTAAGTACCCGCCGCTGCTTCTCACGGAACTCTATTTTCGTTGAGGGAGAAGGTTAAATGATGGAGGAGAGGTGGAGATGGCGAATGGTTGAAGGAGGGTGAAGAAGATGCACGAGTCTTTTACACATTTATTCCTATATATATATATATATATTTTTTTTTTTTTTTTTCATCTATTTTATGTTTACGTGTACATCCTTTGTAACGTTAAATATGTCATCATAAACTTCATTTTATTAAATTATATATCCTTAAGAAAAGATTAGAGTAAAAATGATAGATTATTTAAAAGATTCTAACATTTTTCTCATCTTTATTATTTAGTCCCTCACCTACTCCAATCTCCCACTCTCATTCCTCGTGGCAGCTCCGGCAAGTGTTTGCCTCTGGCAACCTCCTTAGGCACTATTTGTTTGTATGGATTGAATTTGAAGGATTGTAAATTATGTATATGGGATTGTGAGGTAATTCTAGGATTGTGGTTGTTTTGTGTTTGTTTACACTTTTACATCAAATCAAGGGATTAGAGGAATTAATTTTCCGTTTGGGTAGTTAGAATATTTATTGGTAGGATAGTGTGGTGAAGGTTCAATCCCGAGATGAACGAAACCAATAGATTGCATAATCCCACCCCTCCTCCCTAGATTGAACAATCCTGGGTTAGTGGGCTCAATTCCAGAATAGTCCACTCATGAGATTATGGAAGCCGAATGTGGGATAGGAAGCTCAATCCCGCGAAACAAACAAGACCTTAAGGTGGTGGTGAGTTGTGTAGAGGAGGAGCAAAGGAGATGGGGTGGGAGGGGGGGGGGAGGGTTCTTGCTAGAGGAAGGTGGTGGTGGGTTGGGTGAAGGAGGAGAAGGAACTAGGGTAGGAGGGCACTAGATGGCGGAGGGTGGTTGAGGGGAGAAGGAGCAAGTGATGGGGAGGGTGTCCAGGTAGAGGAGGAGGAGAGGTGGATGTGAAGGGAGAGGAAGAGGAGCATAGGTAAAGGGTTTGTTGGTGTGGAAAAGATAAAATAAAAGAATATGGATAAAAAAGTTACTTTATTTTCTACTTGTCAAAGTTTATAAAGGCATCTAAATAAGCAAGTAAATTATTTTGTGGGTTATATACATATATACAAAATAAGCTGAGGTATATATATCTTTTTCAAAGTTTACAAGAATATATATGTAAAAATCTTTTAATACAATTAACTATTTACATGTTGGCCTCACCTTTGTACTTTGATATAAACCATTTAAAAAAGTAGAAATAGGGTCCTTTGCTTTTGCACCTATGTAAAGAAAAATATAACTAATCAAGTTGTTATCCTTTCCACAAGAGAAATACATGAGAGAAGATACTTATCTTTAATCTTTTCTTAAACACAAGCATATAGGATATGCCATCTATTCATTTTAATATGATAATAAAATATTTTGCCTACACTTCTAGGTTCACTTATCACAATATTTTTCTTATTACTTTCTTTGCAGATGACATCTTCTTTTAGATGATTTGAGAAGTATTTATAATTTTTAAAAATTTATTTATTCAATCAGATGAAAATGACATATTAAAATTTGAATGACAATCCAAAATGATAGAAAATATGTGCATATGAAGCATTTTTCCTTCATTAATGAAGTGATTTTTTTTGCAAAGTTCAAATTATTGCAGTTTGCAAGTACATATTTAGTTGAATTTATCCATTAATTTATATAATACTTTTTATTAGATAATTCATTTGAATAAAGGTTAATTAAGGGCATAATTTTTTAGTTTATTGAAAATAAATTGGATTATTTTATCTATCATTTGCTTGGGTTCCCAACCGCCGCCCCCTTCCCCCGCCCAATGAATTTTCTTATTCTGCCCTTGGAGGAAGAGGAAGTGTAAAGGAGGAGTCGTACAAAAGAAATTGGACTTTTCAAATCCACTTGTATGCATTTACGGAGAAAGAAGACAAAAACAACAAAATTAAGGTTTCATGTCACGAGCTCTAGGCATTTACACAGCACAAATGTTATGTTCATGACTGTAGTAGCATTGTTACCGCCTAGCTAGTGTCATAGCAGTGGTGTTATATGCATGACATGCATGAGTGCTGTAACACTCTTGCACCACGTGGTGCTGCAACATCGATATCATGTACGTGAGTGTCATCAATGCATGCGGTACCTTAGCATTGGTGCTAATATAACTACGCAGTTTCCATTGGAACATTGAAATTGACTGGATTGGTCTTACTTACTTTTGGAGGCGGTGTAGACGAAGGGTAAAGACTCTTGAACGAGGAAGGGGATCCTCTACCTTTTCATATATATGATGAGTGACTTAAGTGACGAGCAAGGCAAACTTATCGGCCAACTCCTCCACCATCACCACAAAAAAGCAAAATATTCACATCCAACGAAAGGGGAGGCGAGGGTTTGAACCCATGTCAAGCCAAACATTACCTTTTCTTATTTCCGTAGACAAGATCTCCATAACATTGTTACTTTTTTGGTAATGGATAATCCACAAGAAACCGTTTAGAAGTGTAGCAATCACACCGTTCCGAATAGATAAGTTGAAGAGATGGTGATAACCAACCAGCTGTCTAATAGATACAGAGATCATCGAGCAAATCAGTGGCGGATGAAAGTTTGGCAAACGAGTGGTGTCCGAAGAGATGAGATCAGCGGGTCAATGTCAAGCCAAAAGGAAGAACCAAAGCAACCTAATCCACCAGACTTTAACTGGTGAGGAATAGAGCTTCCCTGGATACCATGTATCCAGAAAAACGATTGATTTTGCCACGGAGGTTCGTAGGTTAGAACTTTTGTTGATTGATGAAGCTATTGAGAATTCTTGTCTAGGAAACTATTATGCAAGGAATTATGAGTATGTTGAATAGATAGAAAAATTAGGTGCCTTTCGTGGGTTTAGGTTAAAAGCATGTCACATTAAGCAAATATCAGAGATAAAAAGCGAGGAATTAAATAATTTCACAACCTCATTTACTTTCGAAATTTCTATACCCAATTAAGGAATGAGATAAATAATTCCTGCAACTAAGTGAGCCCTTAAGGAACAATACTTCAAAGAAATACATATTTTCAACCCTGCGTGGACGACTTTATACGTTGGAGTGGGTATCCCAAATCTTTTTAAATTTCTCTACTAGTTTGAAAGATCACACTCATTTTCTATTTTACCTTCCATGTCCAACTTGTCAGACTGGCTAAAGGTGAGGCAATAACCGCTCCTGCCCAATTGATAACTCATCTAAGCCCCCTTCCTGCAGCTCAAGTGATACTAAGAGTCTCTTCCACATACTTTGTGGATATTGGACAAAGAAATTATCAAATTATGAGTACTGAAATTGAAAATAACATGCTAAGGCACCCGCAAATCCTCCGGTATCTCTGGGAACCAGCATGTGACCAGCAAGCAGGATTTGCAACGAGGGCGAACATGCTAAACTAGAATTTGAATTGTCAGCAGTGAATTGGATCTTGTCTAGAACCCTATAGAACTCTCTATCTGTACATAATTACAGTGACTCTGAGCAACCAGGCGTTATTTATGGGGTTGGGCCCCTTATCCCAAGAAAAAATATCCTCTCAGCTTTTTTGCTTGCTCTGGCTTCAAAGATTCCTTGGGGCACAAACAAAGCTGGCTGGCGAATGCTGCTAGGCTCTTGGCATCAATCTTGAAGATGTCCCATGCAGAAGCTTCACAAATCCAACAAAACTGAGTTTCCCATCTGAATGCCTTATCCAATCCTGGAGAACAACATGAATTGGAACTGATGGGCCAATACCAAGTTCCTGAAAAAGGGAAAGAAAAAAATCGAAAGTCAGTCCTGCGTAATCTGCAAGTTTATATCAACATAAAATCTATCAAGGTAAGGCATATAAGATCATCATACGGATGCAAGTTCTTCAATAAGGATGGGCTTGTTAGCCTCCCTGTCGAAGAGCTCAAAGGCATGCTGTGCACGCTGCTCCCAACTATCTAATCCTTCCAACTGGTGCACACTGATAGCAGCAGCGGCAAATTCCTCGAAATCCAACCTACCGTATTTAAGAGAGCCAACCTAGAAAAGGCGGTGCAAATTGTCTCAAGAATCATGCTACTTTAGAACAATAAGCAATGCAAGATAAAGAGAAACTTCAGCTGACAATCAGGTGGCAATATCTGTTAGAAGTAAATAGATCGGATGTGCAAGGCCTTACCAAGGCAATAAAATTATACACTTTTGAATCCTTCATCACATCAGTTGAGTTTCTAAACAATGCCTGCTTGAATTGAAATCAATTTGTATCAGATGAATGAAAGTACAAAAATATATACAAAATGTACAATACTCACGGTTTTGAAGTTTTGCATAGTAATGCAGCCACTCTTGCTTGGACCCAACAGTGCATATTGCTCATGAAGATAAGAAAGTTCGTGAATGCCTAATGTCCTTGCAACTGCCTGCCAAAATTCAGGCAGGATTTTTAGTGAAGAACCATTAAAAGTCCTATTTGTCGGATTTTGAGAATGAAATCAAATGCAAAACTAACAAACAAAAAATAGCATTGACATGGTAAGCCAACTAGATTGCAAACTGGGGCTTTTAAGTATGAATAAGCCTCCTAATTTCTTACTTTTTTACCAGTACATACCATCCATTTCTCAGATACATATTGTTGCTTGGGACAGTAAGGGCCATGACAAAAGTAGATATATGTCATTTGGAATCTGTAACGTGAACCAAATTTCACTGTGAAACGTGACCATAATAGTGTAATATATTGGTATTAGGGTTTAGGGTTTAGGGTTAGTGTAATATATTGGTATTAGTGATGGAGCATTCACCTACCAGCCCCAGGTTGCATGTCATCCTCTCGCACTTGTAGGTATTATAGGTTCAAATGGAAAAAGCTGCATAGTGATGGGGATGTAATTGAAAAAGGTGCAACAACAATGCTAGGGACCTTGAAGTGAAGGGTGTGAAGCAACAAGTGCCACTTCAACAATGGCGACTTCAATCGTCATAAATCGTGGGAATGGTCTTCAAATCATGCAATACATTTAAATTGTGGCCATGGTCTTCAAATTTTGCCATGGGCATTGCTATTTCAGTTGTGCAGCAGCACAACACAACCTTGCCATGCATGGCCCACTTACTAGATTGTGGATGTTGCAGCCTAATTGGGTGGTGGGATGGTGCAGATTGATCTAGCTGTTGAAGGTGTCGATCTGGTCATGCAACTGTGTTCTCTTCCTCAATCTTGTGGTCTTTAGATTGACATTGTGCTCAAGATGACAGCATTAAAGACTGAAGAAGAAAAATCAGATATGGGTCTTGGGAATGGTCAAGACACTCTTGAGTGTGCAAATCAACACATCAAACAAAACAAATCTAATTATCTTCTATGGTCAACTGTTAAAAGGACGGTGATTGCAGGTTGTGGACATAGTGGGCACATCAACATGAAAAACACAAAGCCCACAGAAGCTGACTCATTTTGGGATGTGGTATTGTTAAGAATAACGTATTTAAAATAGATGGACTAATTGGATCCTCTATGGGATCCAAGTAGTACTTGGCATTTAGTCCCACCTTACCTATTGAAAAGAGTTCGTTAGTGTAGGTAATCTATATAAGAATCCATGTACTACTATTTTATCCTAAGGAGAAATAATAGAAGGTTCAACCCCTAAGCGCACTTCTCATGTGATTTTTCCTTTGTTCTTAAAAAGGGTTTTCCATGTAAATGTAGGTTTTCTTAACTCAGTGGCAGCGCCACTACTATATGTTAATGGCCACCACCACAATAATATTGCCTTGATCAAACCACCACTCTCTGATGGTTGTGGCTCCACCTCAGGTTGCTTCCTTAACAGAACCCTAGAAACAATGATAATAGGGAAGAGAGGAACCAAAGAATAAAGCATGAAAAAGATAAAATTCACATGAAACGATTTGCTCCGTACCATGTTGAATAAAACGATGGCAAACTAGCACAAGATCTGTGGAAAACTCTCCTCAATAGAAGGGCAAAACAATGATGGTGCATGACCTTAATGCTATTGTTTTCTCCACTGACGTAAGGGACAACCAGACCTGCACCCAAGAGTATTAAACTAAAGTGGGAAATAATGATCAATCTAATTTCTTAGAAAAGGACTCAATACCTCTCTATAGAGAGAGGTTTGGGTAAATAACAGTGCACATCCAGATCAAAATAAAAATAATAAAAATACACCAAAAGTGGTAAACAACTAGAAATAAATAAGAGTTTCAACACTCTCCCTTAAGTTAGAGCATAGATGTTAATCATGCTCAGCTTGGAATAACAATAGTCAAATGTCAATCAAAGTAGAGGCTTTGTGAACCCACCAGATCCTCAAATTCAACATTAGTGGTACGCAGCAACCCACACTGTATGAGATCCTTGGTGTAGTGGCAATCAACCTCAACGTATTTGGTGCGCTCATGGAACATTGGGTTGTTGGCTATGTATGTAGCCGCTCGATTGTCGCATTGCATCTCCATAGGTTTCTCAATCTGGACATGCAAATCATGTAGTAAAGACCGTATCCATACCATCTCTGCAACAGTTTGGGCCATCGTCCTATACTTTGACTCTGCACTGGAGCGAGAAACTACCACTTATTTCTTGCTCCTCCAAGTAACCAAATTACCAGCCACCAAGCTACAAAACCAGTGATGGATTTCCTGTCAAACATACATCCTGCATGGTCGGCGTCAGAATATCCCATCATTGTCATAAGAGGCCTCTCTGAAAGAGAATATATGACATGGTACTTTTTTCAATTATTTCAGCACCTGCATAGTTGCCTGCCAGTGCAGCCTCGTCGGCCTCTCCATAAATTGGCTAAGTTTACCTACTACCAAGGCAATATCAGGTCCGATAATAGTTAGGTATAATAGCTTGCCCACAAGCTATCTATATGCTCTGCTATTAGCTGCCTCTACCTCCTCACCATGAAGATGTGCCTTGGGATTCATAGGAATATTAGCTGGCTTGGACCCTAGCATACCTGCCTCCTGAAGAACATCCAACACATACTTGCGTTGAGAAAGAACAATCCCATCTTTGCTCCTAGCGACTTCGATCCCCAGAAAGTATCTAACGCCTAGATCCTTCATAACAAACTGTTGTGCAAGAAACTTTGACCTATCTTACTCCAACTTCATCATTACCAATGATAATCAAGTCATCTACAAACCAGTAGTGTTACAATGCCATTCTCCATTTTCTTGACAAATAGAGAGTGCTATGAAGAAGACCTTTGCATCCCTATCCTCTGCAACACATCTGAGAGTTCTGAAACCAAACTCTCAAGCTTTGCTTCAGGTCATAGATGGCTTTCCTGAGTCTGCACACACACTCCCCTAAATCTCAAAACCTATGGGCTGCTGCATATAAACCTCCTCCTGAAGATTGCCATAGAGAAAAGCATTCTTCACATCAAGTTGGTGTAACCAACAATCTCTGTAAGCCGCGACAGAGATAAGTACCCGAATAGTGGCAAGCTGTGCAACGGGAGAGAAAGTATTAAAGAAATTCACCCCATAGGTCTAGGTGAATTCCTTTGCCACCAACTTGGCCTTATATATTAAAATAGACCCATTAGGGTTGTACTTCAAGGCAAAGACCCATCTGGAGCCAACTAGTCGCGCATCTATAGGAAGCGATATGAGCTCCTAAGTCTGTCTACTCCAAAGCGCTGCCATCTCATCTTCATAGCTTGACGCCACTTTTGATCAAGCATTGCCTGTTGATAGGTAGATGAAATGTGTGAGGTTGTAAGTACCTGACAGAAGCTACCAAGCTAGGAACCAAGACCATCAGTAGCCAAACTGTCTGCAACATGATATCTGAACTTTCACATGCAGGGTGCCTTCTTAATGGTAATAGGAAGGTCAGAATCATCTGACACCTTTGACTGAGTATTTGCAGAAGGAACCTCACTATTGTAATCTGTACTATAAGGGGAATTAGGTCGAACTTGACTGTCACTGTCATCAGAACCCATCTCAACGGCCTGTGGAGTATCAGTCACTGGTGTGGGCGATGGCCTCTGTAGTGTCACATGAGGTCTATTATACGTGCGAAGCGGACCATGCAATCTATGGTAGTCATCCAAGGTGATAGTAGAGCCCGAAGAAGTCGGCTGAGGGGTGAAGATTGAAATCACCTCAAGTAGAGTAGGAGAAATAAGCATGGGAGCTACATCATCATGAACACTCATCTGTCCAACAACTGAAAAACATGATGTCTCATGAAAAGTCACATAAACATTAACATAAGTACTGTGGTGGATGGGATCATAACATCGGTACCCCTTTTGATTCCTAGAGTACCCTAAGAAGATGCACTTAACAATGAGAGGAGCAAACTTGTCACGGTTTGGTGATAGCACATGAACAAAAGCAACACACCCAAAAGTCTTGGGAGACACGTGAAAAAGCTCGCCATTTAGATGTAACAGAAGAATTGATATCTGCTCATGATGGGCTGAACTTGACATCCTGTTAATGAGGTAGCACATCGTCAAAATAACACCCCCCTAGTATTTCTGTGGAACATTGTGGTGGATAAGAAGAGTACGAGCAACCTCTAACAGGTGTTTGTGCTTCCGCTCTACAACCTCATTCTGCTGTGAGGTATGGGGACAAGTGATCTAATGGATAATCCCATGAGTCCTATAGAACTCCGCAAGTCTAGTAGTACAGAACTTGAGGGCATTATCTGTCCTATTCATACAATCATTACTGTGGCAGAATACTAAATCCTAATCTCCAAAAGAAGAGTTTCTATAACACCTCCAACATCTCCCGTGTTCTTCAGAAGAAACACCAAGGATACCCTGGTGAAATCATTAATAATAACGATGTCACATCCTATCTGGAACTCTACTTGATCCCCAGACATCCATGTGAAGTAACTCAAAAGCAGTCGCTGACCCAAGAAAAGTACTTGCAGGAAAAGAAGATCAATGATGCTTACCTAATTGACAAGCACCACACCTAATAGTAGTAGCACGTGAAATATATGGAATCACCCTTCTAAGATGATCTAGAGACAGGTGACCTAGACGAATGTGCCACTGTAAGGCACTCCCACCATCATACCTACTAGCTTATGCAAATGGCTCTTAACCAAGGTGATAAAGACTATTCTCCTCTGTACCTCTAGCGATGGTCTTCCCAGTAAACTTATCCTACACAATACATCCAACTTCATCAAAAGTAACTCTGCAATGAAGATTATTCGTGATCCTACTCACGGACAATAGGCTCATGGGAAACTTCGATATATGTAGTGCTCTCAGCAACCGCAACGTGGGGGTCACAGACACGTCCCCCTTGCCAACAACAGGAGCATGCCTGCCATCAGCAACTTGTACCATCCTCCCTGGTGCAACAGAACTGAGTGACCTGAAACAGCCCTAATCCCCACAAAGGTGCTGTGAAGCACCGAAATTAATTAACCATCATGCATTATGGTGACTTCTGTCATGCTCCTGTAGCATCACATTCGCATACTCAACCATATCTGTCACAGTAGTGGTATCCAATGCCATCTCTACTCCTCTTGAGATTGGCATTATGCCTAGTAAGAATGAAGTGAGTTACCAAGGGCTAGGACTCGCCATCTTAGCCCAAGTGAGAGGGATACTACACCACCAGGATGATCTGGAAAAGGAGTTTCAAATCATAAAGGAAATAACAGCGAAGCAACCCTTTTCAAGTAGAGATCTGAAGAGAACAGGTCGCCTCTCCCTACTTAGACCCCACTAGAGGGTCAAATAGAGGGAGGGGAGTCACTTAAGGTGATCCTTGCCAATCGAAACAGGAGCAAGAGGAAGCTCCACCCCTTCTAGATGCTGCTGCCACCCCTGCAGGCTCCTCTGACAACTGCTGCGGCAGCACTCAGGCAGTTCTACCGTTCCAGATGATGTCGCCACCCCTCCAGGCTCCTCTGGCGAACGTTGCGGCAGTGCTTAGGTGGAGCACCGGCCTCGCTACGATCTTAGGAGGATCGCCGCCCCCTGCAGTGGCCTTTGGTGGCTGCTGCAGCGATGCTCAGGCCGAGCACTGGTGTTGTAGCAGCCCCCAAGGGTCGCGCAACCCTCCCTCTCAAGCAATTACGATGACTATTGTGACGAGGAAAGAGAAGCACCACCCTTGGTGACTCCCACAGTCAATGAAGACCTTCTACGACCTCCTCCTAGCGTCACCTGGTGGTTCGACACGGCTGGGTAGAGGTGGCGGCATCGGCAGGTCACCAAAGGGGGTCCTCTTTAGCTGTGGTTAGGGTTAGGGTTTAGGTGGTGGATCAGAGGCTTATTTCAGTGGGGTATCTAAGACACCGGTGTAGGACCATTGCTCTCATACCAAGTGGGAAATAATGATCAATCTAATTTCTTAGAAAATGACCCAATACCTCTTTATAGAGAGAGATTTAAGTAAATAATATTGCATGTCTAGATCAAAATAAAAATAACAAAAATACACCAAAAGTGATAAACAACAAGAAATAAATAGGAGTCTCAACACCCAATTAATAAATAACTTCGGTAATCTCTATTTGCCACACATAAAGACTAATGATCAAGTTGCTTATATCTTCATCAAGGGACTTAATTCCTCATGATTTGCAGAACATGTTAATTTGGACATGTTTGACCTCTATGCCCAACATAAGGGGAGTGTTGAGCTATAATTGGTAGGGTAAATGGACTTTGTGTGTGGGCCCATTTAATGGTGCTTGTAATGTGTGTGTGCACGCATTTGCACAAACTAGCATCCCTCCAATTCATTCTTGTCTTAGAGAAGAAAACCCAATCGATCAATGGACGCTAAGGTGTGCAATGTCTTATTGTGGCTTTTCCCTCCTCTTGAGGGGGTTTTTCCACATAAATCACAATGTCATCGTTGTTTATTTTCTTTCACAAAAGCACTAGAAAACCTTCGATGCCATTCAAAAGTGACCCCTACATCATGGTGGTTCTTGAATTGTGAGGAGACACTTGTTCCTCTAAGAACCATAAACAACTTGAAAGCATGACAACAAATAGCTGAATTCTTCACTAATGCTAATAATTTTCCATGGAAAATATCAATCACAATAGGAATAGTAGCAATAATATTATACTCGTCATTTTTAGTGACTAATCTTAATTGTAAAATGGTTAGTGCAAGGTAAAAACCCTAAAACCTTAGGCAATAAACACCAAGAAATTGATGTAAAAAAACTGCAATACATAGAATCATAGGCAAGCTTAATGCTGAAAATCATAGGTAGTAATGGTAAAATGGTTCGTGCAAGGTAAAAACCCTAACCTTAGGCAGTAAAGCACCAAGAAAATCAATGTAAAGAAACTGTAATACACAGAAACATAGACAAGTTTGATGCTTAGAGTCATAGATCACAAGGATGATTCTCGAACTTCTGATACATATCTCCAATCCAGTGAAAAAAAGAAAGGTAAATTGCAGGAAAATTGGAGCTCCTCAAGTCATCAGCAGTAAACAAATGGATTGAATAAGGCAACTTTCAAGAAATCTTCACAAAAAAGTAGAAAAAGGGAGAGAGCATACTCTCAAGGCCGATTTACGTAATGATGTTGAGTGTACGTAATCATTAACCAGCCTGCATATTATTAGATCAAATGGAACCTTGACCTCCTGATACTTTCGTATCCATGGGTGATCTAAAAGCAATGAATAAAAAACTCACTACAAACCCAAATCAAAAACTTAAAAGTGTCCTTGGACCAAACAAAAACTCACAAAGTGCTTGAGCAGCAGTCATTCTCTTACGATAGTCCTTACTCAACAGCCTCTTGACAAAATCTTTTGCTTCAGATGACAAAGACGGCCATGGTTCCTCTAGAAAGCTAGGTTCTGCTTTTAGAACAGCTCGAAATATACCTGATTCTGTACGAGCCCAGAAAGGGCGACTTCCACACAACAGGATGTATGCAATGACACCGATGCTCCACATATCTGCCTCAGTACCATAGGATCTATGAAGAACTTCAGGAGCAACATAGTAAGCACTCCCTACAATGTCATTCAACCTTTCATCTGTGCATTGCCATGAATGTCAAAACAAATATTAGAAGCATAGAAGTGCAGAAATCTATTTAAAGCCACGATTTCCGGACTTGCAAGGCTAACCTGGTCTAACAAAATCAGACAAACCAAAGTCGATTGCCTTCAAAGGAGAAGTCTTGTCATTTGTAGAAAACAGAAAATTCTGTGGTTGTAAAGGGAAGAATCAGCACAGATTTAAGGATCAAGGAAACAAAATTCTACAACAGCATTTTTTCAGGAAAAAGAGAGAAAAAAGAACCTGCACCAGCAGGAACCAGTAATGTGACTTTCAGCAGAAATGTCAAGGGTTGCGTAATGTAGAAATACTTGAGTGGAAACAATTTGTTGGACCATAAACTAGTTTTACAAATTACCTCCGGTTTAAGGTCTCGGTGGACAACTCCTTGCAGGTGACAATAGGAAACAACATTCAAGATCTGTATCAAGACAGACCTGGTATCTTCCTCTGTAAATTTCCCACCTCTGAAACAAATATAGAACCACTATACATTAGCTTCTTCAAAAACAAAAAGGAAATGAGCAAGTATCCCAGTAATGCAGTCAATTAATAGATTGACAAAGAACAGTAATAAGAATTCGATGCACCTCGCCAGTATCTTATCTAATAGCTCACCACCTCTGCACAACCTGAAAGACGGAACAGTGTATTAAAACTGGGTTTCTGTAATGCAACTTAAAATGGAAAGACAACATAAACTTATTTTCCTGATTAATTAGATAGTTTCTGAAATTAGACCGTGCTCTTGAATTTTTTTCCCTAACAAATAACAATAAATTCATGAATCAAGTAACTAGTCAACATTTTGGTTCTTTTTTCGTGCAAAACTTCAACCCATTGAATGAGCCCTGTTGGAACCCCTTGGCTTTTGTAAATAATGGTAGTAACATCCCAAAGTGGATGTCCATTTATATTCTGAAAGGTTCTTTTCCCCATAAAAGGTCCATAAAGTTTAATACAGAAAAATATGGAGGTCGAGGAGAGACACTATTCAGTATTTAGTTTTGTACTAATACCATTTAGACCCAGGATCATTACAACCCAAAACTTTGGGTGTATAAAAAGACCTCCAAAATGACGCCAATTGCATCATAATCGTGAAGCTTTAGCATTCCCCTCGCAGCAATACTGCAGCTGCAGTTCAAGCCAGCCATGGACACATTCCCAACTCAAACAACTTGGATGATGGTCCCACTTGAGTAGTAAGGATAGCCCTATGCAGCAATAGCCTTCTTGGTACTATTAGCTTCGCTAGATCATCTAGAACACTCTTCTAGTGATACCTTGTGACTCCACGAAATCATTGGATGCCTATCCCAGCATCACTCCAGGTCACAACTGCTGGATCTGGATGCATTCTTATCATAGACCTCCAAATTGGTTGACCACGTAGGCTTTGATACAGGACTTGAATCTTTGTTTCACACAGGACTGACCTTTCCACACTTGTTCAGAGTGCCTAGTGGTGGACCAATTACTATCTATTGAACCACAGGCTAATGTGAGTATTGAGTCTTCTTTGGTTTTTCTGTTTCCGTATAGTTGGAAGATACATGTATGTTGGAATTTATGGACCATGTGGTGGTCCCATTTAGTGGGTTATTCAGGTCATGTATTTGGCCCCACCTTGCCTACTTCAGAGTGCCAAGGGGTGAGGATGGTCTATATACATGACCCACATAACCCACTCAATGGGACCACCACATGGTTCAGAAATCCCAACATCCATACATCTTCCAACAAATATTTTGTCTTCTCATTTCTTCTATGGTCCTCTAACTTTACCGTTCAACAGAGTTTATTCATAGAAATATAGTCACATCACCAACCGATACATATTAGCCAGTCGATAATAATGTGGTTCACCCTTTCAACAAGTCATGAAGAGCCTCCATGTCACAAAACCATTACCGGAGGGGCATCGATCAGCCCCCGAACCTCCACCATCGCCTAAACTGCCCTGAGGTCCTCCGCCTTGAACCCCAATGGAGGGACTAACTTCAAACGAGAGAAGTCAGACATTATAGTTTCAACCACCTCCAAGGTTTGAAGGTGCATAGGTATGCCTCTAAGTCGAAGGTCAATCTCCTACCAACACGGTGGCCGCTTGGGGATGGCAAAGTCCGACAAGTCCCACCAATGCACCTCTGCATCCCTAATAATCAGCAAGCGAAAGTGCAAGAGGTCAACAGCACATGATGCCACCCCTCGAAGAAGGATCTTCGCATCATCAACCCACAACAACAAAACCTCCATGGTTTTTACACGAAAAGCCTCAACTGCCTTCTTGACCTCACCAATGGAGGGATGCCCCCTAACACATCACCTACAAGAGGCCCATCGAGCGAAGTAGTAACGTTTCTCAACAAGGGTGACTATGGGGCAACAACCTCCCTCACACCACTTACATCAAGAGCTGCTGCCTCTTGCACTCGACCTTCACAATGCTCTACAAGGTCACTGCTGATGGCCAATGTCGTGGCATCGAAAGCACACAACTAGGTCACGGCATTTTGTTGTAAGGTCAATGTCCCACACACATCAAGAACCCTCTCCACGCCTTCATCAATGAATGTGCACCTAGCCATCATTGTTGCACTCATGATCGCGCCCATCCCCCCACCCCCAAATACATTCCGCACCCTCTCCCTCCATCCTCCCCCTAATATGGTCATTCCTTTTGAAGTGGAGACTTTTCCCTAAGGAGCCCTTCAAGTACTTAAGAATTAGATAAACAACATACTAAATGGTTATATTATGGCTTGTCCATGAACTAGTTAATCCTCATTTCCACGCCAATTGTTACTTCATTCATTACTCTTCTTTCTATTATTTCGAAAGTTGCTGCTTCAATTTCAGCCATGCAAATTTTCAACATTCCTTAAGCTTTATATCAAGCCTAGTAATGGTTAAATGTAAAAGGCTTCCAACAAGACTCCTATAACACTTTGGATCATCAAAGTCAACAGCATTGGAAGAATGGAATGTTACCTCAAGATCCATTGGCAAAGATGATGGCCTGGAACTAAGAAGGCCTAGTTCCTGAAGAACATCCACCACAAACTTTAAGATAGAACTAGACCTTTAGGACTTTGAGCTCTTTCTATCCCAAGAGAGTAACAAAATTTCCCAAGGTCCTTGGTAAGAAATGTCTCCTTAAAAAATAGGCTTATCCTTGATCCCTACACCATGATCACCAATATCATACCATCAACTCACACCTGAAAAATAACAATAAGAGAGGATCTGTACTGGGTGAAGGCATAAATGATAGAAGTTGATCTTTTGAGTCCAACCTTTTTAACCTCCATCCTGATTCATTCAAACCAAACTGTCCAAATTTGCTTCAAATCATTAATCTCCTCCAATTTATAAAGGTACCATCATGTTCTTTTTATTGAAAAGCAAAAGGGTGGTTATCCAAATGACAATCACCTGGATTCATTCCATCAAACTTATCAAAACAACAACCACATCACTGGTTACAAAACGGACTTCCAAAAGATCACCTGGGAGGAAATGGATGAGAAAAAATTCTCTACATAGGGTGTGTCACCTCTAAACACCACACCATTCATCTCCAACCACACACCCCACAAAATCGCCAACACCTTGGCTTTGTCCCTCTTAAATCGAAAGGTGTTCATTCCCTCACAGGCATTTCCCCTCCGGAACGAGGACCAAAAACTGACCATGTCTCGGTAGTCTATCTAGTTGAGATCCAATCTCCACCAAATTTGCGCAACAAAAGAACATTGAAAGAAAAGGTGTTGGACACCCTCGTCCGCCTCACCACACAGAGAGCACCTCACATCAGCTGTCTGGGCCCACCTCGCCCTCCACAGCTTCGTCACAACCCTTCCCCTCCGCAACAACCAAGAGAAAACCTTGACTTTCAGCGGACTCTTCGCCAACCAAATCAACCTGCAATCTTTGGAGAAATCATTATCCAAATTCTGTGAGGTAGTACCAATCCTTCGAAACACTTTCGCAACAGCAAAATCTCCATCATCCCAACTATAAGCGTCCCTCCCTTCCTCTTGTGCCCAACCCTCCAGCTCCTCAAGCATCTGCTGGAATGCGAGTCTCTGATCCGAGAGACCCCTCCAAAACATTGGGCACCACACTCCATTCCAACAGCAACCAACCATAGCGATCGGATCCACCGCCCTCCCGTAGAGACAAGGAAGCCTGTCATTGAGGCTCTCCCCAACCCCCTGCCAATCATTAAGCCAAAATTGAAACGCCTCGCCCTCCCCAAGGACAGGAGAGAAAAGAGGCCGCACCTCTAGCGTTACTGTCGCCAACCCTTTGAGAAAGTGGGATGAACCTGGAGGAGACTCCAATGGTCCCACGAGTGAAAAGAATCATAGCACTGTCGTAGGATATCACCAAAAGGTTCTTACTCCTATCCCACCAGCCTCGCAATCCACTTTGTGAGAAGGCTCACATTAACCTTCCCTACATCTCTAACACCCAGCCCCCTCCTGCTGCGGCCTGCACACCTCCTCCCAAGCCACCAGCCTCATTTCTCTTCCCGCCGTCCCCACATTGGACCAAAAGAAATCTCTCATCAGCCCTATGATCTTTCTTTCTATATGGCATGGCGCATTGAAGACGGAGAAGAAATATGTCGAAATCAAAGGACAACACCGCCTTCACCAAAATCAGCCTCCCCCCTTTTGACAGTAATCTAAAAGACCAACTTGCCAGCCTTCTCTCCATTCTCTCCAGAAGTGGAATCCAATCAAGCATCCTGACACAAAGATCAGATAAAGGTAGCCCTAGGTACATCAAGGGAAGCACTCCCACCCCTGTCCCAAGAGCATCAATTACCGTGTCCACTTCCTCGGTCGCCATGTTCATCGAGATAAAGCTCGACTTTTGGTAATTAATCCGCAACCCTGATGCTTCCCCAAAAAGCTCCAGCAATATCCTCATCCTCCTCGCCTCCAGAGCCGAACCCCCAACAAGAAATAAAGTATCGTCTACATACTGCAGCACTGGAACCTCTCTCTCGAACTCAGCCCTAAAACCTCTGATAAGCTTCCTAGCACAAGACTTGTGAGTCACCCTTGTGAGAGCATCCGCCGCTAGCACAAAAAACATCAGGGCGAGAGGGCATCCCTGCTTGACCCCCCTCCTGGGCTGCACCCACCCTCCTGCTAGATTCCCATTAACCAGGACTGAGAAGGATGTCATAGTCATACACCACTTCATCCAGTCAATCCAAGTCTAAGGAAAACCCCTTCTCACCAGGGAGGTCCAAAGAAAGTCCCACTGCACGGAGTCGTAAGTCTTGCTGAAATCAACTTTCCATAGGAAGACCTTCCTCTTCTCCCTCCAAGCGGCAAGGGCCTCCATGGTGACCACAAAACTGTAGGTGCATAAGCAATTAGGCACCACATTAACCTTTAATGATGGTTTTGATGATAACAAACATCTCAAGTAATTGAGATTAAAATTAGATAGATATTGTAAGATTGATTTTTAGGTTGAAGCTGTCTTGACGAAATCTGAAGTCAAGAAGAAGGAGGAGATCATGCTCTTCAAGTTTATGTCTCTTTGTATTATAGGAATTGAGTTGTAATTTTATATTCTTTAGAATGTAAGGAGAGCCCCAATTAGATCTCACATTAGCAAAAACATAGGAGGTTCATATGCAATTCTCACAAGAACACCATACATAGCCTAAATAAGTCAAAATATGTTTAACTAAGTCTATAGGTGTTATTGCATGGCCCTAACATTTAGTGAGAACCCAATGTATTAGTTTGGACAGTTAAAGTATATTATACCTAACGTTAGATAATAATTTGGTATCATTTAGAAGCTCTACAAGCTAGCGAACTTTGTACTTAACTTAGTTCACTTAACGTTAGATCATTTTTACCTAAAGTTAGATAGGTTATTTTGGGCCAAATTGAGCAACTCTAGAAGATAACGAACTTTGCACCTAACTAAGTACCTAACGTTATATAATTTACTTAACGTTAGATCACTTTTACCTAACGTTAGATAAAACATTTTTTGACCAACTCAATTAGCCGTTGGCAAATCAAATTGGGAAACATTTGAGCCGTTAAATAGGGATCTTTTGCACACCAAAACTAGTTCAAACACCTCTCTATATATATGAGATGGCTTCCCACTCTTTGGTTGTAAGATGACACCCCAAAACACACTCTAAAGCACATTCGAGCCTATATTCAGCCAAAGCATTTTTTTGGTGTTCTTGGAAGTGATTGAAGCTTTAATTCTCCAACTCCAACTTGCTTGAAGCTTCATCACTTCAACTCTCAGCAACATCATCTTCTCACAATCACTAAAAGAGTTCTTTTTAGTCTCATAGATAACTATTTCATATAATTGATTGCATATCTTTTTGGAGCTATCCATAGGAGATAAATTTTGTTTTAATTCAGTTTTATTCCTTCATCTACCTGTAATTTGAGGGCTCGGGTTATGGGTTCCTCTCTTCTTGAGTAAAAGGGGTTTACTCTTGATTAGGAAATCAAGAGGGTTTGTAAAAAGGTTTGGTGCCCCATAAGTACCGGTTAGTATTCCTAGTTGAACTCAAGGAAAAATCCTAGATTGGGAGATCTAGGTAGTGATTTTTACTCGGGATTGGGTTTCTACTATAAATACTTGTGTTGTGGTTGATATATTTATGGAATTCTTGATTATATTTCATATCTACATTAACTTCAATTAGCATTTTATTTACCGCCTTTAGCACTAATCATCCCCCCCTCTAGTGCTTTTAGAAACCACCTAGGATTCCCCTCCCCGACACCAAGGCCATCTGCACCAACGAAATCAGGCCATCGAAAAGAATATGGAGTTTATTAAAGAGGACTTTCGCGAAAATAAGATAGCATTCGACAGAGCAATAGAACAAAAGTCCTCAATTGCCTTTGCACCTTCTTAGGCAGCAAGAATAGATAGAACCTGTTCAACCTGTCAAAACCCCTGTTACCAGCTGCAAACTCTTCCATCATTTGCATCACCTCGGTCTTGACCATAGCCCAAAATTCCTTGAAAAAAACAACGGGGAAGCCGTCTAAACCAAGGCACCCCTCTCCATTGAGACCCCACATCGCCTCCCTCACCTCGCTCTCCGTGAAGGCTGGTGTAAGATTCAATGCCTGATCCATCGAAATACTTGCCACACCCTCCGCCCTCCACCTCTAGCTCCCCCTCCTCCTCCTCCCTGTGAACTCCCTGAAATAGGTTGTAGCTGCTCATCCCACCTCCTCCCTAACAGAGGACACCCCTCCTACCTGCAAGCTTTCAATACAATTCCTCCTTGTCGAGGCCACCTGGTGAAAGAACCAAGTGTTGGAGTCACCCTTATGCAACCGCTTCTGCCTCGATCTCATCTTCCACTCCATTTCCGCCTTCCTATCCTCTTGTACCACCCTGACCATCTGTATTCTACGATCTCTATCCTTTACAGAAATGGACTGGAGATCCTCATGCTTGTCAATCCTGGAGATTTCTCCCAGAGCCTCTGCCTTCCTACTACGCCTGAACTCCCTGATCTCCCTTCTATAGACCCTCAAGTAGTCCCTCAAGCCTGCCAGCTTCATTGCCAGCCGAATCGTCGCTGACCCCTCCACCTCCATCAAGCTCCACTTCTCCACCAAAGAGCAGAATCCTTACTCCATCAACCAAGACCTATCAAATTTGAAATATGTGCCATAGAACATCCCCTCATTGGTTCTCCACATGAGCGGTGTATGATCTGAAAAAGGTCTTTCCATAGGAGAAACATCTGCCAACGGGCATGCCTCTGCCATCTCAACGTTAGACATGAACCTGTCAATCCTGGATTTTTGGCCGCTGCCACTCCCCTAAGTGTAGGCACATGACACTAGGACCATGTCAAGGAGGCTGTGAAGGGCCAAAAGCTCCACAAAGCTCTCTGATCCGGGATCCTGCCTCCCCCACCCTTCAGGCCTATCATCAATTTGCAACGTGACTTTAAAGTCACCTCCAATCAACCCGGGCACCCCATATTCTTTAAAACCAAGAGGTTGAGATGTGTAAACTACCTCATCTAAGTCATCACAAATGAAAATATTTTCCATACCAATTTGATAGAGAAAATAGTCACTGTTACCAATTAATAATTAGCCAATAATTACTCTTTTTTTGTTTAAGAGCTACTAATTATTCTTAAAGCTAATTTGTGCAACTAGTGAGAATGTCTTGAAATAGTCTACACCCAAGTCCAGCACAAGCACTTGGCCACTAGCCTTGCCTTAAAGATTGTCAATTGTGCCATTAGACAAATACTTGGTTCTCCACACACCCACATTCAGAGAAGTGTAGAGAAATACATCCTAGTCTCTCTATTTTATTTGCTTTGTCATTTTATTGTTACTTTGAAGGCTTGCCAGTATTTTTCCCCTAGCTGCTTCCTACAAATAAAGGTCTAGGGTTTTGGTGATAGATAAAACCTTTCCTTCTTTCCAACATGGTACCAGAGTAGCAAGCCTAAACCAGTGCACTATACCTCCCTCAATCTCTTCCTCCATTCCCTTATCCACCAAATAATCTTCTAAAGTTTTCCCTTTCTTATGCATTGGGATTCTCAATCATCTAGAAGAAGTAAATCCACATCACTTTCTTGCTGGGGGTCATGCCTTAAGGCATCATTGTCCATTGAGGACCTAGTAAGCACCACCATTGAACCTCTTTCGACTAGAAACTTCACCGGTTCCGACTACCTTAACACATTAAAGCCCTTCTAGTGGCCTCGATTTTGCCCTATCAGACCTGAGTCAATTTAATTGGCTAAGCTTGGTCCCACCAAGGCCATAAGCGATGCTACAGTAACCCCTTGACTTGATGGGCCTTCGTCGGGACTTCATTTGAGTAGCTGCCGCATTGCCCAACAGCTCTTTTTGTAGTGCCACCATCAAGGACATCTTCTCAAAATGCAGCAACCACTTGGCCACAGCCTAGATCATTTAATCATTGCTAGGCCTGCTTCTCAATTCTTTTATGGTTGGTCTAATCAAGATCTCTTTAGGAATGCCTGGACAGTAAGGCATTTTTTTGTTGTTGTGATCTATTTGTAATACTTGGTGCTCAATTTAAGTTTTGTGATGTTTAGGGGTTAATACCCACTATAAATGAACTAACATACAAGTTATTTTATTGAATTGAATTTGTGGAACTCTAATTCCGTGGACAAATGACTTTGAAGATCGTGGATTCTCCTACTCAAGGAAAGAGGAATAAGCGGGGTTCAAGAACTCCATCACTGGCCTGACCATGGAATTTGATGGGACAAATTATGTAATTGAAGGACTCCGCAAGAAGCATACTCTCACTGGATCGGAGCATGTAACAACGTTTGGAAATTGTTGAAAGACTGTGATAGCCTTTCAAGGAAGGGACAGAGGTATCTCACTGTCCACTAGGGGTTGTGGACACGGTCGTAGAGGTCAAAGGCAAAGAAAACCCCAATGCCCACATTGTGAGACGCTAACTACTGTGCATCAGGTTGTTGTCATAACAGAGTCAGTGAATGAGATTATTACCATTCCCTGGATTGGGCATGATAATTTGATCCAAAGACTTAGCCAATATGATATGTCCCAGACGGGCATTGCATGTCAGTCTACTGTAGAGAATGCAAATTGGCTTTTTGACTCAGGTGCATCTCGACATATATGTGGCGGTGCTAGGCAATTCTCCAAAGGTAGACCAGGCAAAACCATATTGGTAGTTAATGGGAGACATTTCCCCCATTACAAGTCAAGGGAAGGTACAAGTTGCTCCACACTAACAAGTCAAGGGGAACAATTGGAGAATGTTATTCTTGAATTGATTTTCCCTTGAGTCTACTCTCTATCAATATGATTACAAGGTGTTGAATTGTATGATGGTGTCTGATCCAATGTCTTTTACCTTCCAAGACAAACTAACAAGTTGAGTGATTGGCTGTGGCTGTGAGAAAGGAGGTGTCTACCATCTCATGCAATCACCATATGCAAGCTATGTATCACTTCCATCAAGAGGCTCCTCTAATTATTTACAGCACCTTTAATTTGGTCATCTCCCGCTATCTAAGTTTTAACGAATGTTATCACATATTCCACGTACTGCTACTTTTTAATGCGAGGCATGCCAATTGGGAAAACATCATGGGATCTCATTGCCAAGTTGGCAACATCAAAGCTCAAAGTCAAAGTTGTAGTTACTCCATCTTGATATTTGGGCAGATCATGCAAGCCACATATTTTATCTTGTTGCATTGTATGATTTCTCTAGATTGACATGGGTAATCCTTCAACAATCTAACAGATGATGTGATAAAAAACTTTATAGTGGAAATAAATAACCAATTTGGAGCCAACATAAAGACTGCCCAATTTGACAATGCCCTAGAATTTTGCATCCACTCTCTTTGAGCATTCCATCTAAAGTTTGGAAATATCCACCAAACCAGTTGTCCTTACACATCACAACAGAATAATATGGCAAAGAAAGCATCGTCATATCCTAGATGTGCCTAGAATTCTTCCGAACAATATGTTAATTTCATATTGAGGAATGTTTTTCATTCTATGTGCTATTTAATTAATCGGATGCCATCTATGATCCTAGATGAGCAAATTCCTTATTTTGTTCTATTCCTTAGTTATGAGTTGTTTAGGGTTCTAGCTAAGTTGTTTGGATGTGTTGCATTTATGCTTTTGCATGGTCCCAACAGGGACAAGATGGCACCTCAAGAAATCAACTACATCTTTGTTAGATACTCAAGGACTCACAAAGGATACAGGTATTGTGATCCAATTAGTAGACGCTACTATGTAAGCATTGATGTCACCTTTATGAAGTCCATTCCCTACTATACTTTTGGAACATGTCACTACATCACCACCCAAGGGGGTAGCAATCATTCCTATTCCATCTACTACTAATAAGGAACTAAGAAGGCTTATGTTTGCTGAAACAAAACAAAGCATGACCCTCCTCAACCAGAGTCTACATCTCCATCAGCACCTCTAGTGATCCCTATTCCAGATAGTCATGATGTCTCTCCTTTTTCTGGTGCACCAAAAGCCACTAGTGTCCCGAATGTTCAAGAAGATTCAACCCCACTTCCCTAGAATATGGAAGTAGCCAAGGAAGAGGAACCTGGAGATGATGATATTGATCTACCTATTGCCTTACATAAGGCCATTAGGTCTTGCACTATGCATCTTATTTCCAAGCATGTTTCTATGGCAACCTTGACTTGTCAATACAAACAATTTGCTAGTGCATTGCCAGCTATATCTATACCAAGCACGCATCAAGAAGCACTTCTAGATCCAAAGTAGCAACAGGATATGGAAGATGAGATGTCAACCCTAATTTCATAGGATACTTGGAGTCTAGCCAAACCACCTTTTAGTGCAGCTATTGTTGGGTATTAGCTTCAAGAGATCTTCAATAGATCATTCTCTCTTTATACGTAGGACTGACAGTAGCAATGCTAGTATATGTGGATAACATTATTCTGACTAGGGATGATGCACAAGAAACTAAGACCATAAAGGACTTTGTAGCCAAGCAATTCGTTACAAGGACTTGGGTGGGGTCACTTCAGTACCTCCTTGGGATAAGGGTAGCTAGAAATGCTCTTGAGGTTGTCCTATCCTAGAGGAAATATATGATAGGTGTACTCCAAGCGACTGGCACATTACGTGCCAAGCCGACTTCTATTCCCATTGACCCAAGTGTGTATCTGCATCATGATGACTCAAAACAAGTTGATCATAGGTGATCCCGAAGCCTAGTAGGAAAGTAGTTATATGTCATAGTGACACACTCAAGCATTGCCCTTACAATGAGCAAGGTTAGCTAGTTCATGGATAGACTAGAAAGGGTGCACTAAGATGCTACCACAATGATTCTCAAGTACCTAAAATTATCTCCAAGAAATGGATCAATGCTCGCACATGGAAGATCTTTGGATGTAATAGCCTATACTGATGCGAACTCTGTAGGATGTCCAAAAGGACAAGTCTACCACTAGATTTTGAACTTTCATGAGAGGAAATATGGTCAATTGGTGGAGCAAGAAACAAATAGTGTTGGCTAGATCCAGTGTTGAATCTGAGTACAAGGCTATAGCCTAAGCTACTTGTGAGATAATGCGAATTTACTCTGTTTTGAAGGATCTAAATCTCCCTATGTTTAGACATGAGTTGATAGATTTGAATAATGCGGAAACGATAATATCAAAGCATAAAAGAATAGAAATGCTTGGATTTACATAGAAACCTCACTCATGAAGAGCAGGGAGAAAACCACGAGAGAAGGCCCCGATAGAGCTTTGATATTTCTATTCTTCTCAAAAGAATAAATGGGGGGTACACGCCTATTTATAGGCTATCATACACACAACAAAGTCCCACTACACTATGTGGGACTAAACTACTACACATGTTTCTCCCGACAGTCCCTCTCAAGCTGGAGCATGGAATGCTCAGCTTGTAACGCAAAGAAGCTCACTCCACATAGGAGAACAAACAACACTCTGAACTGGTTCTTACTTGTGGATGGAAATATGGGATGGAGCTGCTGAAGGAACTACTGTAGTTGGCTCTGACAATGACCTCTCCTTTGGAGACCTAGCACTGGTGGCTCTCCATTTAATATCCCTAAAATAGATCTTCCTCTGAAGACCTCAGAGTTGTATCTCTCACATAGAAACCAACTGAGCCCTTCCTTTGAGGACCCTGAAAATGAATCTCCCTCTCTTTAGAGATCTCGAAACTCTAGACCTCATATAGTTTAGTTTCTCATGTGATGATCAACTATTCCCAACGTCTATAGCGGTATCCGACGTCACATCAAATGCCATCGTGTTACGAACGCAGGCCCCAGACGTATTTTAAGACGTCTGGGAGGTGGCCCAGACGTCGGACCAGACGTCTGGGGTCACTTCCAGACGTCGTACAAGACGTCTGGGATCGTTTCAAGACGTCTGGAAATCGGTTATTTTCGACACGCGTGGGTCGTCTGTGCGCCTGAGCGCGCAGACCGCATATTCGCTCCTGCGGCTGCAGATTCTCATCGTTGCAGTCTCTCTCTCTCCTCGCGCGGCCTTAAAAGGCCACGCGCTCTCTCCCGTCGCCTCCACCCCTTTCCTCTTCTCTTTCCAGTACGCGAGAGCGGGCGCGGGGTTGCTGCGACGGCGACGGCCGCAGTGAGCGCGGAGGGGGTGCTGCGTGCGAGAGCGGTGCTCAGCCGTGAGGGCAAGCTCGTCGAGGCTGCCAGGGCCGGCCGGCGGGGAGCGCAGCGGGCGCGGAACGACGCGAGAGGACTGCTACGGCTCTAGCAGCAGGCACACGAGGGGCGACGCGGGCGGCGTCGCGAGCGGAGGGTGAGTTTCGCCCTGGTTCTGGAAAAATTTCCAGAATCAGACGTCTGTGCTGATAGCCAGATGGCGGGGTCGACGTCTGGAAGACTGTCCAGACGTGTCCAGACGTCTGAAAGACTGTCCAAACGTCTGAAAGGTGAGTTTTCCGTCTTCTCCTTCCTTCCTGTCAACTGACCGTACTGAGGGAGAGAGATGGGTGTGCGCAGGCTCGGTGATTCGCCATCCAACGCGAATCAGACGTCTGGCTGTAGTACCAGATGGCGGGAGCGACCTCCAGACGTCCGGGGTGACCATCAGACGTCTGGGAGCTAGGACAGACGTCCCCGCAGACTTCTGGACGTCTGGGAAACCACCCTGAACAAGATAATTCTCTGATCCACTTTTTAAGACGTTTGGAAGAAGTTCCAGACGTCTGATTTTGCACAGTGTCGTCGTTTTCGACCCGTTGAGGGCCCGTTTGGATTCCGTTTTCCGCGTTTCAAGTTGCGTTCTTTCCGAAATTAAATCATCTACCCGTCTACAGTAGCTATACACTATTTTAAGACACTCCTTGTATTTGATCCTTGTGATAGGACCTCGTTCCGTTGCAGTCTTGGGGGTCGCGGAGGCACGCGGGATTCCCGATCACGCCTCCATTACTCCCGTCGTACCTGGTAGAGTGGCTTTAAGTATAATCTGTTACATTATGAAACCATAAATAGAACCTAGGACATTGCATGAATCCTAGGAATGAGAAATAGATTGAATGGTAGATTCCTAGGGTGTTGCATGAATCCTAGGGCTGGAAAACTAGATTGTATGATAGATCCTAGGATATGGCATGAATCCTAAGATGGGAAAACTAGTGGAATGTATGAATACTGCAGTTTTGGAAAATGTGAAAAGGAAATAATAGCTGCCTGTGAATTAAATTAACAGCTGCCTGTTATGAATAAATGAACATGATTAAGAATATGGGATGTATGAACGTGAAACTGGAATGGTGAAACTGGAATGTTCTGAGTTAAAGAGCTGGAACCCTACATGGAATTAGGAGTAGAACTCCTGGAAAGTGAATGGAATAGAATTGGGGAAGCGAGCTGGCCCTTGAGTACGGAGTACCAAGGAAAGCGACCGTCCCCCTGTTTAGTGCAGAGCGGAGCCAGCCGCCCCAGGGACCCGGGGTTAGGACTGACCACTCTGTACCGACTTGCTGGCCCTCTTGTACGTGGTACCGAGGAGAGCTACTAGTGTAGGGAGGTACTAGCTACCCCACGGGCCCCGGGGTTCTGCTAGCCTCCTACATCGACTTGTTAGGCCCGCTGGGGCAAACCAGGGTAGTCAGACGAGGGTGAGCGGACTGTGGAGGGGTAAGGCCCCGGTTTGGTTACTGTGGAGGGGTTGGACCCCTGTTACTGAGAGGGCTCTGCCCTGGACTGGTTCCGTGCTGTACTTTGGGCGCACCCGTTAACGGAAACGACTGACCGCGTGCCAGTACGGGTTAGCTACCTATGCGTTTATCGCGCGTGCCGTAGTTACCGTTACGTCTGTCAGTGACCTTGGGGTGGTTGACTGAGGGTAGGATCACCACGGGGGACTCTCCCGGCCAAGAGAGCAGCACGTGCTACTTCTACTTTTTGGAAAAGACTGCAATCAAGATCGTTCCCACGAGGAACATTCGAGATCAAGAAAATGATCTGGGGAATAAATGAAATAGTGAGACAATTGAAAGATGTGAATAAAGAAAGTAATCGAACATAATAGCTACTGTACACTCTACTGTTGTCTTTAGTTTAGTTGCCACTCTACTCAGCGTTTTGCTGACGTGTTACACTCGTTACCTTTTTCAGGACCAGGTGTTAAGCAGCCAGGGTCAGCGGCTGCAGAGGACACTGGGCTGAGTAGGGTCCAGTAGAGTTACCACTGTCTCTTGTACCTCTTTTTATTACGTTGTAGTGAGTAGTTCTTGTTTCCGCTGTACTTTCTTTACCTGCAGTTCAAATTATATTATGAATGTTGTTCTACTGTTGTGGTGATACATACTGTGGTAGTTTCTTTCCTTACTGCTGTACTTTCTTACTGTTAGTTATATTCATGCTGAATGTGATTTATTTTACTACTCTTTTGGTTACTTCCTCGTTGGACGACTAGGTCTTGGGATTAGTTGAGTCGGTCCGGTTCTCGTGTCTCGTAGGGACTCGAGAACCGGGTCGTTACAACCAATCCTCAAACGTGGTTGTGGTAAGCCAAACATTATCTTGCCTTCCATGCTGTTGTTGAGGACAAGAAGGTAGAGCTCACAATGCTTCATCTTCAAGGTGAGCCCATCTAGTGGCTCTACTAAAGGGAATGTAGTGGACAAATTCATACGTGGCTCGAGTTTTGCAAGGAGCTGCTCGCAAGATTTAGAAAGGGTGTCTATGACAACCTAATGGGCTAGCTATCCAAGCTTCGCCAAACCTCTAAAATAAATGAGTATTATTCATGATTTGAGGCCTTGCAGGATTGGGTCCCACCCATGGCGTAAGGTTAGCTTATTGAGATCTTCATCTTAAGGCTATGGGAGTAGTTGTGCATTGATGTCATGATTCTTGAGCCCAAAACTATGGCTCAAGCTACCAAGTATGCATAGATATTTGAGGATCGAAACCTTCGGTGAGGACAACGATTCTCTGGGGTAGGAGGATCATTGGTGGGGGCTACTAAGACTCACACCAATGGGTAGTCAAGGTGGCTCAAGCAAGGGACAGGAAGTGAAGGTCAGCGGCTAGCCTCTAATAAGGAGGATCACTCCGGAGGAGATGGGCAAGAGATGCGAGTGCAACCTTTGTTATAATTGTGATGAGGTCTACAAACCTGGCCATGAGTGCAAGGTGAAAACTTGTACTTGATGGCGAAGGACATCAATGATGATGACAAACCTCTAAACGACCACACGAAGGATATTGAAACAAAGGAAGTGTTATTAGCACATGCCATGATGGCACTCGACACCGACTTGATAAGCTAGAGCTACTCATGACCAGGTGGAGAGGAGTCGCCCTTGTGGACTCAGGGACTTCTAGTAACTTCCTTAGTCCATGCATGGCCCTCAATTATTGTAGGAGGGAGGGTCTGCGATGTCCAGTTCGTCTATCGATGGCGAGAGGCACCACTCTCTTTACACATAAGAAGGTGGTGAGCCTCATATTCTTGATTCAAGGGAACACATATAGCATGGATGTGTATCTTGATGTTCAATTTTCTTGCATTAATAATAAATGTCATTTGTGTTGTAGTATAGTGTGCAAGACAATCAACACATTTTATAAATTTATAACTGATTTTGAGTCCAGGTCATTCGCTTGGAGGCTTATTATATGCATATCTTGATGTCCAATTTTCTTGCATTAATAATAAATGTCATTTGTTGTAGTATAGTGTGCAAGACAATCAATACATTTTATAAATTTATAATTGGTTTTGAGCCCGCGTCGTTCGCTGAGAAGCATATTATAGCTTAATTCACCAATTATTATCTTAAACTATCAGGGGCAGGGTAGTCAGGCGAGGGTGCGCGGACTGTGGAGGGGCAAGGCCCCGGTTTGGTTACTGTGGAGGGGTTGGACACCTGCTACTGAGAGGGCTCCGCCCTGGACTGGTTCCGTGCTGTGCTTTGGGTGCACCCGTTAACGGAAACGACTGACCGCGTGCCAATACGAGTTAGCTACCTATGCGTTTATCGCACGTGCCGTAGTCACCGTTACGTCTGTCAGTGACCTTGGGGTGGTTGACTGAAGGTAGGATCACCACGGGGGACTCTCCCGGCAAGGAGAGCACCACGTGCTACTTCTACTTTTTGGAAAAGACTGTAATCAAGATCGTTCCAACGAGAAACATTCGAGATCAAGTAAAAGATCTGAAGAATAAATGAAATAGTGAGACAGTTGAAAGATGTGAATAAAGAAAGTAATCAAACATAACAGCTACTCTACACTCTACTGTTGTCTTTAGTTTAGTTGCCACTCTACTCAGCGTTTTGCTGACGTGTTACACTCGTTACCTTTTTCAGGACCATGTGTTGAGCAGCCAGGTTCAGCGGCTGCAGAGGAAGCTGGGTCGAGTAGGGTCCAGTAGAGTTACCACGGTTTCTTGTACCTCTTTTGTTACGTATAGTGAGTAGTTCTTGTTTCCGCTGTACTTTTCTTTACCTGCAGTTCATATTTAGTTATGAATGTTGTTCTACTGTTGTGGTGGTATATACTGTAGTAGTTCCTTTCCTTGCTGCTGTATTTTCTTACTGTTAATTATATTCATGTTGAATGTGGTTTATTTTACTGCTCTTTTGGTTACTTCCTCGTTGGACGACTAGGTCTTGGGATTAGTCGAGTCGGTCCGGTTCTCGTGTCTCGTAGGGATTTGGGAATCGGGTCGTTACAAGATGGTATCAGAGCAAGATCGTCTCGAGAAGTGAATCAACTGACTGAAAAATAACCAATTCACATGTCTATAACTAGAGTAGCCACCACAACATATCTCTTGACATGAGCTCTTAGAAGTTTCGTTAGGTACCGTCTGTTGTGACGTTTTTCCATTTTGTTTCGCGTCTCCTTACAGGAGATGCCTCGTCGCGGGACTGGCGAGATTGGTCGCAGGCGCGGCCGAGGACGAGGTAGGCGAGGTGGACGTGCTGTTGTTGACGTCTCGGTGGACCAGCCACCACTCCCGGGCATCCAGGCCCAGGACCTCGCCAGACTGATACGAGACATTGTACGAGAGGAACTCCACCCACCAACCCGAACACCTCCTCCTGGGGCTGCAGAGGGGGAGTCCTCTGTGGGACCACGCGACGGACACGGCGCTGGACACGAGGGAGGGGATGGGCTGCTGCTGCCCCCACCTTCCTCCGACACTTCTGTACACGAGGCACCTTCGCCTGGAGGTGCACCAGAACCTCCCCTACAGCGCCACTTCGAGCTTTTCGGGCAGTTCCGGAAGCTGAAGCCCCCCTCCTTCAAGGGGGATGAGGACCCGACCGAGGCAGAGGACTGGCTTGAGCAGCTGGAGAAGATCTTCGACACCCTTCACCCCCAGGTGGAGTGCCGCGTGGCCTTTGCCACGTACCAGCTGAAGAGTGCGGCACACAGGTGGTGGAGGGCGGTCCGGGGATAGGAGAGGGACGAGCCGACGTGGGACCAGTTCGTCACCCTCTTCTGCGAGCAGTACTTTCCCTAGACGTGGCAGGACTAGAGGAGGCGGGAGTTCCACTCTCCGCCAAGGGACGATGACTGTGAGCGCGTACCGCACGCGTTTCTTGGAGCTGTCCCGCTTTGCAGCGACAGCGGTAGCCACTGAGGAGGAGCGCCTTTGGAGGTTCACCGAGGGGCTCCGGCCTGCGATCCGGGGGTACGTCAAACCCCTGAAGCTGGCTACGTTTTCGAGGGTGGTAGAGGCAGCTATGACTTACGAGGAGACCAACCCGTCCGCACGAGACACCGACAGCGGGCGGAAGAGGCCCTTCCAGCCAGACTTCTCACAGGGCCGGCGAGAACGGAGACACGTGGCGTCCGCAGAAGAACCGTCACGTTTTACAGGGCCATCAGTGGCCTTTGGGGGCCCTTGACAGGGGCCAGTTGGCAGCACCGGACCCCCGCCCAGCCGACAGCAGAGACCCACTGAGGGCGGGAGTCGGGTTCCCCTCTGTTACCAGTGTGGCCAGCCGGGCCACATCAGGAGGGAGGAGGGTACCGGCCACCCGTCTAGGGCAGGAGGTCAGCAGATACTTTCCGCGCAGAGCACTGGAGGACGCACAGGAGGCCGCGATTCCCAGGCGCGAGGAGGACAGCAGTCGCGAGGAGGGTACCGGCCAGCACCTACCCGTCCGACGCAGAGTGTGGCTGCTTCGTCCGCACCTAGAGCTGAAGGGCGTATCAACGCCCTAACACACAGGGACGCCAGAGCTTCGGGATCGGTGGTAACAGGTATGGTTTCAGTTTCCGGCAGACTCGTTTACACGCTTTTCGATTCCGGCGCTACGCACTCGTTTGTCGCAGCCAGTTTCGCAGTTAGTTTGGACCGAGATTATACACTGTTAGAGAATCCGTTTGTAATCAGAGGTCCGAGTGGTCAGCTGTTTGTAGCTGAGGAGGTGTACACGGATTGCGAGGTCAGCGTCGGGGGACATAGTCTGCCAGCTGACCTGATTGTGTTACACATGGAGGACTTTGGAGTGATTCTGGGGATGGATTGGCTGTCCGCTTACCACGCCTTGGTGGACTGTTTTGAGAGGAAGATTGTCTTCTCCATGCCGGAGTTGCCTTCTTTCGAGTTTCACGGACAGCCAGTGGACGGAGGTTTCAGGTGCATTTCGACACTTCGGGCGGCGAGACTTTTGAGCCAGGGGTGTGAGGGGTTCCTAGCTTGTGTGGTGGCAGAGCCCAGCCCTGTGGCAGACTTCCAGAGCATCCCGGTGGTCAGAGAGTACCCTGACGTGTTTCCAGACGAGTTACCAGGACTATCGCCCGAGCGTGAGATTGAGTTTGAGATCTCACTAGTACCAGGGACCAGCCCCATCTCCACCGCGCCATACAGGATGGCACCGCTTGAGCTACGAGAGCTCAAGTCTCAGTTACAGGACCTTTTGGAGAAAGGTTTCATGAGGCCCAGTGCGTCTCCCTGGGGAGCCCCGGTACTGTTTGTGAAGAAGGATGGGACCTTACTCCTTTGTGTGGACTACCGACAGCTGAATAGGGTTACCATCAAAAACAGATATCCGCTGCCGAGGATCGACGACTTGTTTGACCAGTTGCGGGGTGCCACGGTGTTTTCCAAGATCGACTTGAGGTCGGGATACCACCAGTTGAGGATCAGGGAGACCGACGTCTCCAAGACAGCTTTCCGCATCCGGTACGGACACTACGCGTTTTTGGTCATGCCGTTTGGGCTGACCAATGCCCCCGCTGCTTTCATGAACCTGATGAACCGGATGTTTAGACCGTACTTGGACCAATTCGTGGTGGTTTTCATAGATGATGTACTCATCTATTCTAGAGATCGAACGTAGCACGGACAGCACTTGCGGATGATTCTGGACACTCTGAGACGACGCCGGCTGTACGCCAAATACAGCAAGTGCGAGTTCTGGTTGAGGGAGGTGACCTTCCTAGGTCATGTAATCTCTGGAGACGGCTTGGCGGTGGACCCAGCCAAGGTCGAGACAGTACTCAGGTGGGAGAGACCGCGTTCAGTCACTGAGATTCACAGTTTCCTGGGACTGGCAGGCTACTACAGACGATTCATCAGAGGATTTTCACAGATTGCACGTCCTATGACACAGTTGACCCGGAAGGACATGCCCTTCGCTTGGACAGACGCCTGTGAGGCGTGTTTTCTGGAGCTGAAGGAGAGGTTGACCTCGGCTCCCGTGCTCACCATCCCTGACAGTAGTGGTGAGTTCGTTGTGTACACGGATGCCTCCTTGCAGGGGTTAAGAGGTGTGCTCATGCAGAGGGGTCACGTTGTCGCTTACGCTTCGCGGCAACTGAAGCCCCATGAGCATACCTACCCTACCTACGACCTAGAGTTGGCAGCTGTTGTCATCGCGCTGAAGACTTGGAGGCACTACTTGTACGGTGAGACCTTCGAAATTTTCACAAATCACAAGAGCCTCACATACCTTTTTAATCAGAAGGAGCTCAACATGAGACAGAGACGTTGGTTGGAGCTCCTGAAGGACTACGACTGCAGCATCTCCTACCACCCGGGAAAGGCCAATGTGGTGGCTGACGCCTTGAGCCATAAGGCGCCTGCACACTTGGCCAGTCTACAGTTACAGAGTTGGAGCCTTTTGGAGGAGGTAGGCAGTTGGCGACCTCTAGAGTTACGAGGGTACTGTGGGGCAGTGACGGTGACACGGCAGACCAGGCCAGAGCTGATAAATCGCATCACAGGACAGATGGTCGATCCGTACTTGCAGTCTTTGCGCGACAGAGTGCTGTCAGGAGACCTAGGGGACTTCTCTTTCACAGACCAGGTGCTGCGCTTGAGGGGACGGTTGTGCGTTCCCAGAGACGAGGAGCTGTTGAGAGAGCTCCTGACTGAGGCACACGGTTCCAGATTCACCATACATCCCGGAAACACGAAAATGTACGACTTGAGACGCGAGTTTTGGTGGAGGGGGATGAGCGGGATGTGGGTGAATTCGTACAGCAGTGCTTAATGTGTCAGCAGGTGAAAGCCGAGCATCAGAGGCCTGCAGGGCCGCTTCAGCCGCTTCCAGTGCCAGAGTGGAAGTGGGAGAGCATCACCATGGACTTGGTGGTGGGGTTACCTGTTACCCAGCGGGGACACAACGCAGTCTGGGTAATAGTGGATAGACTGACGAAGACGGCGCGATTCTTGCCGATCCGAGTCACTTTGGGACCAGCACAGTTGGCAGAGAGGTATATCCGGGATGTACGACTACACAGAGTTCCGCGGGAAATCGTATCCGACCGGGATACCCGCTTTACGTCCCAGTTTTGGGCTGAGTTTCAGCAGGCCTTGGGGACGCGGTTGAGGTTTAGTACAGCTTACCACCCCCAGACGGACGGACAGTCTGAGCGCACGATATAGACACTTGAGGACCTTTTGCGTGCCTGTGTATTGGACTGGAGGGGCTCTTAGGAGGAGCACCTTCCCCTGGCGGAGTTTGCATACAACAGTTATCACTCGAGCATCGGCATGGCTCCCTACGAAGCTCTGTACGGACGGAAGTGTACAGCACCCTTGAGTTGGGTTGAGGTGGGGACCAAGTGGGAGGCTGGCCCCAGGTTGATCCGGCAGAGTCAGGAGGTAGTCGAGCAGATCCACAAGCGACTCCGCACTGTCAGGAGCAGACAAAAGAGCTACGCGGATCGGAGACGTAGAGAGGTGCAGTTTGAGGTTGGGGACCACGTCTTTCTTCGTGTTTCGCCCATGAAGGGCCTGCAGCGGTTTGGGGTGAGAGGGAAGCTCGCGCCGAGGTTTGTGGGGCCCTTTGAGATCCTGGAGCAGGTTGGACCCGTTGCTTACAGGCTTGCCCTTCTCCCGCAGCTTTCTGGTGTGCACGTGTTCCACGTGTCCAACCTCAGGAAGTACGTAGCTGATTCCAGTCACGTACTGAGTCACGAGAGCGTCGAGGTGGGCGACCTGACCTACCCCGAGCAGCCAGTGCAGATCCTAGACCGAGCCGTCCGCAGTTTGAGACGAAAGCAAGTACCCCTGGTAAAGGTTTTGTGGAGGAGCCAGCGGTACGAGGAGGCTACCTGAGAGCCTGAGGCGACAATGTGGGAGCGGTACCCGAAGCTTTTCGCGGGTACGTCTTTTCGGACCAGCTTCGGTCCTCTTTGAGTTTGTTATGATTATTTGGACATCTTTTCCCGCACCCTAGTTGGTGCAAGTTTCGGGGACGAAACTTCCTTTTAGTTTGTTATATTGTTACGAACGCACGCCCCAGACGTATTTTAAGACGTCCGGGAGGTGGCCCAGACGTCGGACCAGATGTCTGGGGTCACTTCCAGACGTCGTACAAGACGTCTGGGATCATTTCAAGACGTCTGGAAATCGGTTATTTTCGACACGCGCGGGTCGTCTGCGCGCCTGAGCGCGCAGACCGCATATTCGCTCTTGCGGCTACAAATTCTCGCCGCTGCAGTCTCTCCCTCTCCTCCTCGCGCGGCCTTAAAAGGCCACGCGCTCTCTCCCGTCGCCTCCACCCCTTTCCTCTTCTCCTTCCAGTGCGCGAGAGCAAGCGCGAGAGCGGGCGCGGGGTTGCTGCGGCGGCGACGACCGCAGTGAGCGCGGAGGGGGTGCTGCGTGCGAGAGCGGCGCTCAGCCGTGAGGGCGAGCTCGCCGGGGCTGCCAGGGCCGGCCGGCGGGGAGCGCAGCGGGCGCGGAACGACGTGGGAGGCCTGCTGCGGCTCGAGCAGCAGGCGCACAAGGGGCGACGCGGGCGGCGTCGCGAGCGGAGGGCGAGTTGCGCCCTGGTTCTGGAAAAATTTCAAGAATCAGACGTCTGTGCTGATAGCCAGACGGCGGGGTCGACGTCTGGAAGACTGTCCAGACGTCTGAAAGGTGAGTTTTCCGTCTTCTCCTTCCTTCCTGTCGACTGACCGTACTGAGGGAGAGAGATGGGTGTGCGCAGGATCGGTGATTTGCCATCCAACGCGAATCAGACGTCTGGCTGTAATACCAGACGGCGGGAGCGACCTCCAGACGTCCGGGGTGACCATCGGACGTCTGGGAGCTAGGACAGACGTCCCCGCAGACTTCTGGACGTCTCGGAAACCACGCTGAACAAGGTAATTCTCTGATCCACTTTTTAAGACGTCTGGAACTCTGATTTTGCACAGTGTCGTCGTTTTCGACCCGTTGAGGGCCCGTTTGGGTTCCGTTTTCCGCGTTTCAAGTTGCGTTCTTTCCGGAATTAAATCCTCTACCCGTCTATAGTAGCTATACACTGTTTTGAGACACTCCTTGTGTTTGGTCCTTGTGATAGGACCTCATTCCGTTGCAGTCTTGGGGGTCGCGGCGACACGCGGGATTCCCGATCACGCCCCCATTACTCCCGTCGTACCTGGTAGAGTGGCTTTAAGTATAATCTGTTACATTATGAAACCATAAATAGAACCTAGGACATTGCATGAATCCTAGGAATGAGAAATAGATTGAATGGTAGATTCCTAGGGTGTTGCATGAATCCTAGGGCTGGAAAACTAGATTGTATGATAGATCCTAGGATATGGCATGAATCCTAAGATGGGAAAACTAGTGGAATGTATGAATACTGCAGTTTTGGAAAATGTGAAAAGGAAATAATAGCTGCCTGTGAATTAAATTAACAGCTGCCTGTTATGAATAAATGAACATGATTAAGAATATGGGATGTATGAACGTGAAACTGGAATGGTGAAACTAGAATGTTCTGAGTTAAAGAGCTGGAACCCTACGGGGAATTAGGAGTAGAACTCTTGGAAAGTAAATGGAATAGAATTGGGAAAGTGAGCTGGCCCTTGAGTACGGAGTACCAAGGTGAACGACTGTCCCCCTGTTTAGTGCAGAGCGGAGCTAGCCGCCCCAGGGACCCGAGGTTAGGACTGACCACTCTGTACCAACTTGCTGGCCCTCGCATACGTAGTACCGAGGAGAGCTACTAGTGTAGGGAGGTACTAGCTACCCCACGGGCCCCGGGGTTCTGCTAGCCTCCCACACCGACTTGTTAGGCCCGCTGGGGCAAACCAGGGTAGTCAGATGAGGGTGCGTGGACTGTGGAGGGGCAAGGCCCCGGTTTGGTTACTGTGGAGGGGTTGGACCCTGTTACTGAAAGGGCTCTGCCCTGGACTGGTTCCGTGCTGTGCTTTGGGTGCACCCGTTAACGGAAACGACTGACCGCGTGCCAGTACGGGTTAGCTACCTATACGTTTATCGCGCGTGCTGTAGTCACCGTTACGTCTGTCAGTGACCTGGGGTGGTTGACTGAGGGTAGGATCACCACGAGGGACTCCCGGCCAGGAGAGCACCACGTGCTACTACTTTTTGGAAAAGACTGCAATCAAGATCGTTCCCACGAGGAACATTCGAGGTCAAGTAAAAGATCTGAGGAATAAATGAAATAGTGAGACAGTTGAAAGATGTGAATAAAGAAAGTAATCAAACATAACAGCTACTCTACACTCTACTGTTGTCTTTAGTTTAGTTGCCACTCTACTCAGCGTTTTGCTGACATGTTACACTCGTTACCTTTTTCAGGACCAGGTGTTGACCAGCCAGGTTCAGCGGCTGCAGAGGACGCTGGGTCGAGTAGGGTCCAGTAGAGTTACCACGGTTTCTTGTACCTCTTTTGTTACGTATAGTGGGTAGTTCTTGTTTCCGCTGTATTTTTATTTACCTGCAGTTCATATTTAGTTATGAATGTTGTTCTACTGTTGTGGTGGTATATACTGTAGTAGCTCCTTTCCTTGCTGCTGTATTTTCTTACTGTTAGTTATATTCATGTTGAATGTGGTTTATTTTACTGCTTTTTTGGTTACTTCCTCGTTGGACGACTAGGTCTTGGGATTAGTCGAGTCGGTCCGGTTCTCGTGTCTCGTAGGGACTTAGGAATCGGGTCGTTACACATCGTGCCTTAAGACTTCAACAAAGGGACTCCCAAATAGAGGTGACTATAATGGCCTTCCACACTCCCTCCTCCCACATTCATATGAGAGAAGAAACTAATAGCGAGAAGAAAAAACAATACAAAAACTAGAGAAGAGCCTCTACCCTTCTCATAATCATCTTTTTTTTTCTTTTTTTTTTCTCTTTCCTCTTTTTTTTGATTTTTCTTTTTCTCGATATCCTCTTCTTTCCCCCTCTCTCCTTTTTTTTATTTTTTTTCAATCATTTACTCTATCCACGTAAGCCACCACTATCAAAAACGTGATAGAAAGGGAAAAGAAGAGGAAAACAAACCCTTCTACTCTCCCTTAGGGTTCGGGATAACCCAATGATATCGCTGCTGCTCCTCACGAACCCTAGCGACGCCTCTCTACCCCATCTAACCCATTCGACCCTGTGAGCACGACCGCCTCCTCTGCTCCTCTTTGTCAGGAACAGCCTGCACGGCCTCCATTGCACCACGACCATGGAGGCCCTCCAAAAGAGTTGGTCGTTGGTCATGGTGTGGCCCAACCTCTCGGGGGTGATGAAGCTTGGCATGCCGACGTAGTCCTTGTCGCAGTTGCGATGATGCTCACTGCCCTCGGGATGATGATGTTGATCTGGGAAGGGTAGTACTACCTCGTTAATGTCGCTCTTAAGGACTGAGCATGTTGACGTAGTCCTTGTCGTAGTTGGCGTCGATGCTTACCACCCTCGGGATGATGACGTTGATCTGGGAAGGGTAGTAGTACCCTGTTAATGTCGCTCTTAGGGAGAGGCCAAGCACTGCCCCTCCCATGAAGATGACCAGCACTGTTACAACCTTGATGAGCCCCACCGAGAAGAACTCCTTCCTTAGGGATTCCACGTAATACTCCTCTTCCTCCACGATGTTGTTGTTGTTGGTGCTTCCTGCTGCAGCGGCAAAGGAGATTGGCCATGGGAGAGATCCTGCAACCAGGGCTCATCGCTTGGGATCAACCTGGAGAGAGACCACGCACGACCTCCTCCTTCAGGGCCGAGAAGAATCCCTGTTGCTACTATTGATCTCCACCAAGGAGATCTTCTTTGACCAGACCGATCAGAAAACCTAGCAAGGGGCAAATCGCCTTACCACATACTCCTCGATTCTCCTTCAGATCAAGAGATTGGAACTTCCAAAAATAATGATAAACATGATAACCTTGAAAATGATAATCTAAGACAGAACACGCTCTAATATTAAGTTGACAAATCTAAATAATGCGGAAGCGATAATATTAAAACATAAAATAATATAAACGCATGGGTTTACAAGGAAAATCCACTTACGAAGATATTAGATGGTGGTATTATGTCTTGTTTATTTTATGTTTCTTTATTTCTTATGGACCATGGTGTTATTTTCCTACACCTCTTCTCTTCATAAAGAGGTGTAGAGTTCCCACAATAAAGTTAATGGATTCAATTCTTCTACTTGGTATTAGAGTAGTAGTCCTAGACTAAAGCTCTAGATATCCCACCCTCAAGACCTCCAACACAAACACTGAAACCCCAACACCTCCATCGCAGCCACCGACAGTGACGTAGGCTACTGCAGCAGTAGCCTACAGTAGCGAGGCAGGCCGCTGTAGCAGCAGTAGCAGCCACCGACAGCAAGGCATTCGTAGTAGTAGCTATCGAAGCATCTACAGTAGTAGTGCTGCCGCAACACTGTAGTGCCGCTGCTGCACCTAGGGGCCAATCAACCTCGCTTAGCTGTCATGGGTCTCTCTCTGATAGTTCTAGGAAGGTTTTCGGTACTGTGGTGATGGAGTTTTAGATCAAGAACCTTCCTAACTGTAGTATGATTTTTTTTTTCCTAGATCTATGGTCGAATTTTTGGGATGTGCATTCCCCTTATTAGATGGCTCTTGGGGTGTGTATTCCCCTATGGTATTGTGCGCGGATTATGGGGTATGTATTCCCCAAACAATGATGTTTGATGCAAGGATTTAGATTTGTGTTCTTGTTTCTCTAGGTGTGGTCTGTTTGACATCAATGGCAGAATATGTGAGTCTAGTGCACCAGGAGCAATATGGGAGCCACCATGGAGAAAGGTGGCTGATCGACTCTAGTGCATCACAGCATCTGTGTGGTGATCAGACCTACTTCCACTCGTTACAATTTGTTCCTCCAAGGAGGATGATACAGGTAGCTGATGGCAGACACACCCCAGTTAAGGGTAGGGGGGAGGTGTCTGTGACCCCCAGTTTGCAACTGTCTAACATGTTGCACGTGCCAGAATTCCCACTGAGTATGTTGCCCATGAGCAGAATCACAAAGAATCTCAACTGCAGAGTGATCTTCGATGATGTCGGATGTATTGTTCAAGCAAGCTCACTGGGAGGATTGTTGTCGGAGGTACACAAGAGAATGGCATTTATTGCCTGGAACAGGAGCCATTTGCAGGAGTTACTCGATATGGTAACGGGAGTGTTCTACAATGGCATGTTCGTCTTGGCCACTTGTCTCTGGATCGCCTCAGGAGGGTGATACCACATATTTCCCTAGCTGCTACCATACAGTGCGATGCTTGCCAATTGGGTAAGCACCATCAGTCCTCTTTTTCAGCTAGCACCTCTCCTGGATCTTCAACATTATTTCAATTACTTCATATGGATGTATGCAGACCAAGCAGAGTCCCAAACCGGATGGGACACAGGTACTACCTTGTTGTCGTAGATTTCTCTAGAGTCACGTGGGTATTCTTGTTGAAGAGCAAAGCAGAGGTTAGAGGATGCCTCAAGACTCTTCTTCTGGAGATCAACACAGTATTTAACCACAATGAAGATGGTGCGAACTGATAATGTTTTTGAGTTCTGCACTGCCAGACTTAAGGAGTTCTACAGGACCCGTAGGAATGTCCCCCAGACCACTTGTCCTCACACTTCACAGTAGAACGGAGTCGCAAAGCGGAAGCACAGGCACTTGTTGGATGTTGCCCGTACACTAATGATTCATCACAATGTGCCGCGAAGATACTAGGGGGACGCAGTTCAGACAGCGACTTATGTCATCAACATGATGCCTAGCTCTATTCTTCATAAGCAGATATCAGTTCTTCTGCATCCAAACGATGAGTTATTTCATGTGCCTCCCAAGACCTTTGAATGTGCTGCAGTCGTCCATGTGCCATCACTTGATCATAACAAGCTGGCTCCTCGCACTATCAAATGCATATTTTTGGGGTATCTTAGGACACATAAGGGATATCGTTGCTATGATCCTCTGCAGAATAGACATTGTGTTAACGTCGATGTAACGTTCCATGAGAATACACCATACTTCTCAATAACTGGATAGAGGAGCTCCTGTGATGATGTTGCCTTTCTTCCCCTGCCTGTTTCGTGTGTAGAGACTCAGGTGTCTACTTCTCACTCCAGACCTTCAGCTGATAAACAGAAAAGCTCTTCCTCCCTGGATGACTTTGAGAGATTGCACGGGTCATTATGTACCTATCACACGCAACACACTACTTTTCAGAGGCCTCCCTTACCAGTGGCTAATGGTTCACAGGTAGTTGAGAGTGTCCCTAATGCTAGTGACAGTTTGGTTAGACCTGATTCCCCCGACAATGCTAATCGCTATAGTAGTGAGGCTCCTTCTGCAGTGACTCAGATTGAGATACCAGATGATTTAGATCTCCCTATTGCCATTAGGAGAGCACCGCGCACTTGTAAGTCCAAATATCAAGTTGCAGGTAGTTTGGCTATCGAAAGTCTTGCTCCTCAGTTTAGCAACTTCTATCAGGTACTTACAGCGTCGCACATTCCGTCTACATACTAGCAGGTCTTGCTTGATCCAAAGTGGCGTCACGCCATGGAGGATGAGATGGCAACGGTTTAGAGTAAACAAACTTGGGACTTACCTCACTTCCTACTGGCGCACGACTAGTTAGCTCCCGATGGATTTTTGCTTTGAAATACAACCCTAATGGGTTTATTTCGAGGCATAAGGCCAAGCTAGTAGCAAAAAGGTTCCCCCAAACATATGAGGTGAATTTTTTGATACTTTCCCCCCCCGTTGCGCGGCTTACTACTGTCCAGATACTTATTTTTGTTGCTACTTACAGAGATCAGCCATTATACCAGCTTGATGTAAAGAATGCATTTCTCTACGGTGATCTTCAGGAGGAGGTTTACATGCAGCAACCATCGAGTTTCGAGATTCAGGGGGGAGTATGTGTATAAATTGAGGAAGGCAATCTATGGATTGAAGCAGAGTCCAAGGGCCTAATTCCAGAAGTTATCAGAGGTGCTCCACTAGATTGGTCTAAAGCGTTCTACTTCATATCACTCCTTATTTACCAGGAAAATTGACAGGGGGACTATGGCGCTCATAGTATATGTTGTTTATTTTATCATCACTGGGGATGACAGACATGGGATAGACGAAGTTAAGAAGCACCTATCAGAGAAGTTTGTCATGAAGGATCTAAGACAATTGAGGTATTTCTTGGGCATTGAGGTTGCACGAGGCAGGGATGGAGTGGTACTCTCGCAAAGGAAATATACTCTTGATCTTCTTCAGGAGACTGACATGTTAGTAGCTAAGGCTGTAAATATTCCCATGAATCCCAAGATCCATTTATATAATGAGAAATCTAAAGTGGTTAACGGTAAGACCTACAGGCAGCTGGTCGATAAGCTCATTTACCTCACCATCACTCGTCAGACTTATCTTTGTCTGTCGGTAGGCTTAACTAATTTATGATAAGCCAACTAGGCAGCACTGGGAGGCTGCAATGCAGATGCTTAGGTATGTGAAGAAGTACCAGGACGAGGATATTGTTCCGTAAGGGAACACCCATGGGGATTGTAGCATACTCTGATACTGATTATGTTGGTTGTGTTGGGACAAAAAATCTACCACAGGGTTTTACACCTTTATTGTGGGCAATATGGTTACATGGAGGAGCAAGAAGCAAGCGATCGTATCTAGATCCAGTGCAGAGTCAGAGTACAGGGCCATAGCCTAGACAACCACTGAGATGGTTTAGGTCAAGTCAATTTTATCAGATCTTCTGTTCCTCTAAATAGCTCTATGGAGATGCGATGTGACAACAGAGCAGCGACCAACATTACCAATAACCCTATGTTCCAAGAAAGGACAAAACATGTAAAGATTGACTGCCACTACACTTGAGATTTCATTCATCATGGGATGTTACATACCATGAGTGCCACTTTTGAGAAGCAGGTTGCAGATGTATTTACAAAACCCTTAGCGAGATCTACCTTTGAGACGTGTTGTTCCAAGCTGAGCATGATACGCTGAGCATGATAGATATTCATGCTCCAACTTGAGGGGGAGTGTTAGATGGTGGTGTTATGTCTTGTTTATTTTATGTTTCCTTATTTCTTATGGACCATGATGTTATTTTCCCACATCTCTTCTCTTTATAAAGAAGTGTAGGGTTCCCATAACGAAGTTAACAGATTCTATTCTCCTACTGAAAGAGTGGGGAGAAAATCATGGAAAAAGGTCCTGATAGGGCTTTCATATTTCTATTATTTTCAAAAGAATAAGTGGGGGATACACGCCTATTTATAAACCACCACACACACAACAAAGTCCCACTACACTATGTGGGACTAAACTATTGCACATATTTCTCTCAACAATATGGAGAGGAGGTTTGATAACAAAGATGCTCTATTTATTGTCAACAATCCAGTTTTCCACAATAGAGTGAAGCTTGTGGAAATGGATTGTCAATTTGTCATTATACTAGAGTCATCATCTATAAGTGGTTTATCTACACATCTCCTGTGACATTAGGAGATTAACCTACGAATATTTTCACTGAAATGCATCTCCATTCTTTATTCGACCAGCGTTGTTCCAAGCCGAGTATTGTAGACATCTATGCTCTAACTTGAGGGGGAGTATAGAAAAATATGTCCTAGTCTCTCTATTTTTATTTGCTTTGTCATTTTATTGTTACTCTAAGAGCTTGCCTATATTTTTCCCCTAGCCTCTTCCAACAAATAGAGGTCTCTGGTTTTGGTTTTGATGATTGATAGAACATTTCCTTCTTTCCAACCCTAACTATTTGATTGTCCACACACCCACCTACAGAGAACATTAATAGTTCCATCAGGATAAAGGACTACCTTCCACACATCACTATAAAGAAAAGTAGCTATCTCTTGATGCATAGCCTTTTTTCAGCTTGCGTCAGGATCAAGGACTAACGTAATGAAAATTCTAATGAATGCAGCTACTAAGTAGAACGGTAGAGAATTGTCTCAAGTAAGGATTAATACCTTCAAAATATGTACATAAGACAAGGGATGTAAGGTGCAAGAAGTTACTTCCTTTCTCAAGGCAATAAGTAAGTTTGAGAAACCTAAAGGATCATCTGGTGCAGCAGCAGGAAGAGAAATGAGCTTGATGGACTGTCCTTGTAAGGTCAGCAGGAAGAGCAGATAAAGGAACATCTAGATCTGACCTGTCTCCATAGACCTTCATTAGGATGCAGAATTTTTCTGTCCAACAAAATAAGGAACGCCGTGGACCAGAGAATGTAGTTTTAAACATCATTAAGCATGACAAAGATGCAGTGAACTACAACAGGAGTAATGGGCCCAAAAGCTTGGCCGCAGATGAGGACAGGGATCTTAGAATCGTCATGTCAATGGCAGAGGAAGCATAGTAGCAGCAGTAGTATCAACAAGTACAAGGATGCCAATCAACAAGGACTTGTGTCAATAAAAATCAAGCCCATCCCTAACGATGCACATAATACACCCTGACCACTGTTGCATCAGTCAAGCGGACTAGCGATTCACCACATTGTAGGGATAAATGGCAATGTGGCTTTAGTGTGAATAATGCATTAACCAGACCACAGAAATTGCACAAACCACATGACATCTGATTCACACAATCCAAATTAAACCATGAGAACCATGGGAAATCACGTAGATTATGCAACAGTGGTTTCAACCACTAAATGAAGTGCTAGAGGTCACTAGGGGCACCATCAACCACTGCAGCAATGGTTACCACCTAAAGGAGGTGACACAGCTGCTACGGGCAATGGCTACAGGCACTGAAGTGGGCAGTGACATCCACTAGAGGGCTACTAAGGCCACTGGGGGAGCAGCAGCAGCTTCTGAAGTGGCTGTGATGTTGCTAAAGTTCAAGCAGCAATGGAGTTGATGCTTGAGAGGAGGAACTTATGTGCTGAAGAGGATAAAAAAAATCACATAAAAGAAAAAAATTATCCGGTAGAAAAAAAGAAACAGAAAGAACCCAGGATGGTAGTAACTTTAATTTAGGATCGTTGCTTTGCTATCATGTAAAAAGGACTAAATGAAATAGCACAGTAGAAATGATAGGCTTTCTCAAATAAAGATTAGGTAGAAAAATTGCGGAAACAATCCCAAGGACTAATAAAATAACAAAGTAACAAATAGCATGAAGATAAATAAACTACTCTGATTGCAACCAAGGAAGAAAATGAGAAAGGTTTATGATTAACAGAATAGCCAACTCAGGAAATAGATTGAGAACTTACTCCATTACAACGTAAACATTGTCATCATCCTCAAAGGCCTCATAGAATTTAACTAAATTCTGATGGCCTGTCAGAGCACCAAGTATTCTCACTTCTCGCCTTACATCTTCAATCGCTATAGCTGTTGTCATCTACATGTGAAAGATAACATCAAAATTAAATAACCATTGCTAGTATTCATCGACATACATCATAGCAGAATTATCCCATGAAGGTCCTGTTTCAAAGAGAAGAACCACAAAACACCTTGATTAATGTCACAGATTTGAACAGTGCAACCAACTTTTTTGTGTACTTTTGCTCTTCTAGCTACACGTGGAACACCCAGATTACAATCACAGATTCGAACAATTCAACAAACTTTGCATACACTTATGCCCTTTGTACTATATGTAGTTTGAGTTTATCCCTTTGTATCTCTAATAGTGAGAGAATCCATTACTGTTCAGTTATATGGAGTGCTTGACTCCCTTTAACTCTGTGGAGTCCAGATCAGTGTATTCATTAATCTTTGCCTCCAGAACCACTTTCATCGGAATTGCCACTTTGTACTGATCCACAGTAAGAATTGTTTGAGGTGGGTCATCCTGCTTTGCATCCTGCTGCAGCATTGATATGTACCAGCTTTAGCTGGATGGTTTCTGCCAAGAAGTAAAGTTTCCCCAGCAGCATTGTTGTCAAGATCCAACTGCCAAGAATAAATGCATCCACCGGTGCAAGAAACCAGTAAATGAATGCCCCCAAGGTGCTCACCGATGATACAAGTAGGTGAAAAGAAGAGGTGTAGACCAAAGGCCATCACATGCCAACGGCTTGCTTAGCAAGCACATGCCCAAAGATAAGGATCATGAATATCACAGTCAAAGTAAAACCATGGCACGAAATTTACTAAAGGTAAAAAATATAATAATAATAAATCATAATTAGATTATCAATCAACAACTCATCAAAAGAATGATTGATTAAAGCAAGCAACAGCTAACTAAAAGGCTTTTGATACCGGCATGTCTTGAAAACAACGAAATCTATTAAAAATGGCAGACTGGATACAACACGTACACTATAAAATTTAAAAATAAACCGTGACTAGACTATCGCGAAGAATGATTCTCGGAGATTAGAATATTGTGATGATTATGCTACTCAAACTTAAAAACCATCTGGAAAAATGTCTCCACATAAAAATCGAATAACTTGGGGTAACGCCCGCCTTATAAAAAGATGCTTTTTTATCCAATATCAACCACCCATCGACGTAACCCATTGTAAGAATTGGTCAAGGAGAAAGCATCATCACCTTAGCCTTTGGGATAACTTTGACGGCCACCTCCTGCCCCTTCAACTCCCCCTTCTTGGCTCTTGCAGAACAGGTGTAACCAAAGTGGCCCCTCCCAACCTCCTCCCCTGTCTCATACTTGGCATAGAAATGCTTCGAGAACCCGAAGCTCTTGTCCAAATTCACCTCCACCTCTTCCCCCTCGGGGACAGTCGCACCGTTGGGCTTCACCGTGCCGTGCCGCCGCGCGAGCAGGGCCTTTATGTGCTTCGCCGGAGACGGCGGCGGGAAGGGGCGCTTCAGAAGGCGCAAAGGCGAGGAATTTGCACTGTGGTGTAAGGGGGAGTTCTTGGCAGACAGAGGGCTTGGGCTAAACAACGAGAATTTGGATCTCTTGGGGTTTCCAGTGATGAGGGGAGGGGCCATTCCCGTTGGGGGTGGAGGGTTCTCCTCATCGGTGGCTTCTGGACTCCGGATTTGATCCAGATCCCCATCAATGGGGCCCTGCCCTGGTCTTCCATGGCATATACCCATGGAAACCACACAAACCCAAACACAGCAGCAAGCAATCACAATTGGCAAGAACCCAAATGAGACCTCTTATCCCCAAGGGGCCGATGAGGACAGGTATGGAACACCCGAAAGCACAAGTCTTTGGTAAAGATCATGCGCAGGGAGTCGATTCGAACCTTACCCAACAGGCAGAGATCGGGAATGGATCCTGTGCTTCCACAGACAAAAGGCACGGCCTTTCTATCGAAGGGGATACGGAAAGGCGCGAGCTTTGGTGTCATGAAAGGGGCAATGGAAGGTTTTGGGGGAGAACCCAAATGCCAGAATGGGCATAGGAAGCAGGAATTTGAAAGGTGGGGGGGTCGAGATGCTGACCAGAACAGAGAGGGAGGGAGGGAGAGGGGGACAAAGATGGCTCCTCTCTCTGTGTTTTGTTTGAGCTTCTGCCCCTGAGGTGGAAGGTGTTTATTTTAAGGGTGAGAGAGAGGTGGGGGTGAGGGTTACCCTCCCTAATATTGGAGGGGTTTTGTGGATTTTGACAGCTACATCAAGTGCACTGTTCTGTGCTCTTTGCTCACAGCAACAGGCTGTCCGGCTCTTTGGGGTTCCAAATGAGGTCTGCTTTATTTTTTTGTCATCAAGCGATGGGATGGTCTCTTTATAATTGTGCCATGTGAGTCGTTGACTTCACTTGTGGATAGGAAGCGACCCAAGGAAATTCCAAAAGATGGGTGTGTATTCTATACTGGAGTCAGCTTGATGCGATCTCTTTCCAGAAGATCCAAGGTTTATTTTATGTTAATCGTCGGGTGTTACTTTGCTCGTGGACTAGTAGATACAAAAATCCGATACGGGTAGGGATGTGATATTCACAGTTGAAGATGTGGATATTTCCTAGACATGTATTTCCTGGTCAACAACATGGTGCACTACAATACAATTATATATACTTGATCAACGTCTCTTAATTTCATGGGTCCCTATGATCTTTAGCTCTGAGTAGGAATTTGAGACCTATCCTTTTCTTGTAAGGGGTAGGTGATTGCCAAATGAGTCTTGAGATAGTAGCGAGGTTATTGATGTTGTTTTTCTAGTAGGAGGGGGAGACGTAATAAATTGCGGAAATATAATATAAAATAATCTCATAAATTTTAATCACACAATGTAACAATTATTTTTAGGTGTAAACTCAAATCGGGTGAAAATCACCATCTAACCCTCTCGAGTTAGGATTTTCCGATCAACAAAGTTAATCAAATCCACTAAACGAATCACTTAAACGAGAGTGATTCAACCTTAATTACAACCACGCTACTTTATATGAGGGTAGCGTACCTCAAACCCCTTCTCTTTACGAGAATGATTTTGTCCCACGAAGGAGACGAGAATTCGCAAAGCGAATACCCAACCAAATAACAAAGTAAAATGACAAATATAATCCTATAGAGCCAACAAATATTTCAACCTAACTTCTATAGGAATTAGAAAACTTCCCTTTGATGGAAGTGCGTCGAATCGATAACGTGGGTGCGTGAGCTACACGACGGCGCAACGTTGCTCTCGTGAACTACGGCGGGAGAGCGGGTGCGCAGATACTTGATGCTCTCTAGATGAAGAACTGGAGCTTGGAGAGCAAGAGCTTGCTTCTTAGGATCAAGAGACACAAAATGATGTGAAAGTGTATTACTAGGTGTGTGTTGTGTGCAAGAGGTTCTCCTCTATTTATAGAGGCCTTAGGAAGGCTTTGGAAAGCTTCCATAGCCGTTGGGTGCAAAGCCCAAGAGAATCAGGCCAAAATCATGAACAATCATTGCACTGACAGGGTTATCATACGTTTGGAAAACCAGTTTAAGATGTTTGGGAACAAAGTCAGACGTCTGATTTTAGGCGGGTTTCTTCCTGACTTAAATCAGATCTAAACAGGGTTCTAGTGTAAGTCCATCAGATGACATACAGGACGTTTGGAACATATCTGGACGTCTGGAAACCTACTTTTTCTGCGGGAATGGATTTCCAAGAGATTACAACGGCTAGAAAATCTTTGAGAAGAGATTTTCGGGTCAGCCGAGGCAAAACGGTCATGTATCAGACGTCTGGAAACTCTTACGAACGTCTGAAAAGGCTCTAACGGTCATATCCTTCAGTTTCAACGGTCCACTAATTGGATATCTGGCAAAATCATCAGACGTCTAAACTAAGGTCTGGACGTCTGATTTCATCAGACACAACTAAGTAAGTCCAGCCTAAATGTTATCGGACGTCTAAATAAACAGTCAGACGTCTGATTTTGGGATTAGATGTCTAAAAAGGCTGTTTGAACCATATATTGATTTTCTAAGTTTTCTACAGAAAACCTAAGTATCCTAGAATTGTACGGGTGTTCCTAGGACTACTGTTAGGGTACTTTGAGGCTCTTTAACATGATGTTCTAAGGAACAAAAAGAGTAAGGAAATAAAGATAAAAATACATGAAAGAAATAAACAGAATTCTATCATATTCTTCTTGTCCTTCCATCTTCAATCTATCGCTCCTCGCAAATCTCCTCTGTTCTCCATCAAGCTCCTCCAATCCATCCTGTATGCGAGCTCGAACTTCGTCTAATCACGTCTCCATTTGCAATTGACCTGAAATCTAAGACTCCAAGTGCAAATGTTAAATGACACGTGTTTTGTTATCATCAAAACAAATGATCGTGGTACTCTAGTACCAACAATCTCCCCATTTTTGATGATGACAAAATCATAAATAATAATGCAAAAAATCCTCCCCCATTTTGACATTATCAAAAAGGTTTGATTGATTTTAAATTTCCTATAGTTCCCCCTTAAAACATGCTCTTCTATGAATTTCTTTTAACAAAAGGAATGTCCTCCCCCTTTTTGTAACAACAAGATAGCTGTTTTCCTTACTAAAGGAAATTTAGCTAACTTACATCTCCCCCTTAAAAATTGATAATTAGCTCATAATTTTTTTTTTAACTCCCCCTATCTAAATGCTAATGATAAAAAGATAGGGTAAAGAATTTTTACCTCACCTACCATGGCCAATAAAATGGCACAAATGGTGGTGGTGGATGCCACATCGGATGGGGCTCCCATTCGTAGCTTGGAGGCCTGGGCATCGGTGCCGATCTTCAGTCTGGCGGTCGACGTGCGGCGGGTCCATCGTTTGTTCGCCGTCTCGTCGGTCTTCTTGTTCTCCTCCTTGGTCTACTCCTTGGTTCTCCCAACTTGAGTTGACCAGCCTTGAGCTTGTAGGTCCAGTCCTCCATGTTGTAGTTATCCCTGAAACCTACAAAACAAGATTCCAATTCTTTCTTCGGTATCCAAGTGAGCTTGGATCTGGATCTGTTAGCGGGTCTCCTTGACGGAGATCCTTTCTCAACCTTAGGTCTATAAAAATTATCTACTTTGTTGATTAATTTGTTAAGGTTTTCCCTAAGACATGCAAGTTCTTTTTCTATAATATGCATCTTAGTATTTAAATCAGAAAATTCTAACTTTAAACTATCATTTTCTTCAATCAATTTAGTATTTTCATTGATTAAATTTTTATTTTCTAATAACAGGTTATTATCCTTAGGACTAGTTTCTATGTCCTTGAGTTGTTTTTCTAACCTATCATTTTCATTTTTAAGAAAACTAAGGTTCTTTTTAATGTTTTTATTTTCTATCTTAAGTGTTTTACTAGCTTCAAAAAGCTCATTAAATGCATCTTGTAAAACGAAATTTACCTCGTTGTCTGAGTCGCTTCCGCTTTCGCTGTCGCTATCACTTCCTCTTGCCATGAAACTAAAGCAAGCAGTTTCTTCTTCTATAGACTTTTCTTCTTCTTCCTCCTCCAAGCTCGAATCGTCCCAAGTGGCTTGGAACACCTTCTTCTTAGACTTCTTCTCCTTTTCTTTCTTCTTCTCCTTTTTGAGAAGAGGGCATTCTGGTCGCAGATGCCCTTTCTCGTTGCAGTGGTAGCAACGTCTCGGGCTTTCCTTCTTCTCCTTTTTCTCTTTCTTTGATTCCCTACAAAACTTGGAAAATTTCTTAAGTAAAATTTTAAAGTCTTCGTCGTCGGAACTTACCTCACTATCCGACGCGGCTCTGAAGGCGAGAGTCTTCTTCGGTTTAGGCTCCGGTGTATCCTTCTTCTTCTGCTTCAACTTTGTCTCGTAGGTCATTAGATTGCCTAGGAGATCTTCCATGTTGAGCTCTTCCACTTCATTTGCCTCCTCAATGGCGGTGACTTTTTGTTCCCACTCCGGTCTGAGGGAACGAAGAAGCTTCCCTTGAAGTTCCCCCTTGATGAAAGTCTTCCCTAAAGCTTTCAAATTATTTACAATGAGAGTGAACCTAGTGTTCATCTCACTTAAAGATTCGTTAGGCTTCATAGAAAAAGATTCAAATTCTTGAGAAAGTAAATTTATTTTAGAAGTTTTTACCTTAGAGGTACCTTCATGAGTTACCTCAAGTGTATGCCAAATCTCGTATGCAGTGGTGCATTACGAGATTCTGTTGAACTCCTCTAGGCTGAGTGCGTAATACAACGCGTTCATTGTTTTCACGTTGAGCGAGAGTTCCCGGATCTGCTGCTGCGAGTATCCTGCGGCTGGTTTTTCTGGGATGTCGAAGGGGGTCTCGCACCTGGCCCAAATCGTGAAGTCGGTGGCTTGAAGTCGCATCTTCATCTGCAGCTTCCAGTAGGGGTAGTTGCTCCTGTCGAAGAATGGCGGACAAGTCTTAGACTGGCCCTCGGAAATCCTACTTGTGGAACTGCTCCCCTCCATGATCTTCTTACCCGGGTGTTACTCCGATTAGCAAGAACCTGCTCTGATACCAATTATTGTTTCCTTACTAGGAGGGGGTGACGTAATAAATTGTAGAAATATAATATAAAACAATCTCACAAAATTCAATCACACAATGTACACAATTATTTTTAGGTGGAAACCCAAATTGGGTGAAAACCACCACCTAACCCTCTCGAGTTAGGATTTTCTGATCAACCAAGTTGATCAAATCCACTAAACGAATCACTTAAACGAGGGTGATTCAATCTCAATTACAACCACGCTACTTTATACGAGGGTAGCGTACCTCAAACCTCTTTTCTTCACGAGAAGGATTTTGTCCCACGAAGGAGACGGGAATTCGCAAAGTGAATACCCAATCAAATAACAAATATAGTCCTATAGAGCAACAAAGATTTAAACCTAGCTTCTATAGGAATTAGGAAACCCCCCTTTGATGGAAGTGCGTCGAATTGATGATGCGGGTGCGTGAGCTACACGACGGTGCAATGTCGCTCTCGTGAACTACGGCGGGAGAGCGGGTGCGCAAATGCTTGATGCTTTCTAGATGAAGAACTGGAGCTTGGAGAGCAAGAGCTTGCTTCTTAGGATCAAGAGACACAAAATGGTGTGAAAGTATATTACTAGGTGTGTGTTGTGTGCAAGAGGTTCTCCTCTATTTATAGAGGCCTTAGGAAGGCTTTGGAAGGCTTTGGAAAGCTTCCATAGTCGTTGGGTGCAAAGCCCAAGAGAATCAGGCCGAAATCAGAAACAATCATTGCACTGACAGGGTTATCAGACGTCTGATCCTGGCATCAGACGTCTGGAAAACTAGTTTAAGATGTCTAGGAACAAAGTCAGACGTCTGATTTTAGGTGAGTTTTTTTCTGACTTGAATCAGATCTAAACAAGGTTCTAGTGCAAGTCCATCAGACGACATACAGGATGTCTGGAACTATGTTTGGACGTCTGGAAACCTACTTTTTCTGTGGGAATGGATTTCCAAGAGATCGCAACGGCTAGAAAATCTCTGAGAAGAGATTTTTGGGTCAGCCGAGGCAAAATAGTCATGTATCAAACGTCTGGAAACTCTTACGGACATCTTATAAGGCTCTAACGGTCATATCCTTCAGTTTCAACGGTCCACTAATTGAACGTCTGGAAAAATCATCAGACGTCTTCTTCTGATTTCATCAAACAGAACTAAGTAAGTCCAGCCTAAATGTTATCGGATGTCTGAATCAACAGTCAGACGTCTTAAAACTCATTATCAGACGTCTGATTTTGGGATTAGACATCTCAAAAGGTTGTTTGAACCCTATATTGGTTTTCTAAATTTTCTACAGAAAACCTAAGTATCCTAGGGTTGTACAGGTGTTCCTAGGACTACTATTAGGGTACTTTGGGGCTCTTTAACATGATATTCTAAGGAACAAAACGAGCAAGGAAATAAAGACAAAAGTACATGAAAGAAATAAACAGAATTCTATCCTATTCTTCTTGTCCTTCCATCTTCAATCTATCGCTCCTCGCGAATCTCCTCTGTTCTCCATCAAGCTCCTCCAATCCGTCCTGAATGCTAGCTCGAACTTCGTCTAATCACGTCTCCATTTGCAATTGACCTGAAATCTAAGACTCCAAGTGCAAATGTTAAATGACACGTGTTTTGTTATCATCAAAATAAATGATCGTAGTGCTCTAGCACCAACAATTGATATTCCAGGTGTTGGACCTGGGTTCCACGTATTGTTCAATTTTGCTTCCAAATTAAATATAATTTAAGCTTTAACTTTGCGAGATTATGCTAAGACAAGACGAGACCTAGGGATACAATATCAAGCTCAAAGCCGTAAGGAAGTGACCCTACGGTGTGTGTGGGAGTCTCTAAGGAGTCGTGGTGAAGTGTTGGACTTACGAAAATTTATCTAGGGCTAAAATCATGTGCCAAAATGGCCATAGGCTCACCTTGAAAGATGGCCTCCTCACTGGAACTTGTATGATCACATGGGACTTGAATACTCTAATGACTTTCCTCCTATGCAATAAGGAGCCTGAATCTTCCTCACACCTCTCTTTCCTATGTGATTCTACAACATACTCTACCTTTGTCGTTGGTTGGAAATCGACGACAAAGCCCATATAATCGACGCTAGTAAGCAATGCTGTTATAAGCGACGCTAGTAAGCCCATATAATCGACAACACCTTATTGTTTCGTTTTCCCATTGATTAGAGGGCATATCTGAGGTCAAAATATTGTTCAACCACCAGATAGATTGGATATTTCAACGTCATTTTAAAATTGACGGAAATTATATTTGTCGTCGCTTATAAAATAACCGACGTCACTTATATGTCACTTTTTCCCACCTTTAAGCATCCTTTCTTAAGTTTCGCCGTCGTTTGAATAAATACATCGTCACTTATATAAGCGACGGCAAAAATACTTTTGCTGTCCCTTGGTGTTATAGGCAACAGCATATAAGGCTCTAGAGAAGCCTTCCTCCTCTTTTTTGTTGTCGCTTATTTGAATAAGCGACGGTATATAAGTGATGGCAAAAAAATTTTTGCCATCACTTTTCCTTATAAGTGACAGCATAGATACAATCGTAAAAATATTTTTGTCGTCACTTGTCCTAATAAGTGACTGCATAAAAGAGGAGGTGTGATTCTCTAGAACCTTATATGCTATCGCTTATTACGAGAAGTGACAGCAAAAATATTTTAACGTCGTATCTAATGTATGGGTTTTAAAAAAAAAAATTTCAAAATGACGGGAACTAATTACTAGACTTACTTAAAAGACTTACTTTTATACAAAAATAACTAATGAAAATGAGAAGTTTATATTTTATAAATATAAAATCTAGTACATAAAAAGTTTGAAAATGAAATATTTATATAAAACCATAACAAAAGAAAATTGATAAAAATCTAAATGCTACTGCCCCGATGTCACCAACTCTACCTGCACTGCCCATGTTATCGTCATCATCTAGTCTGTAGATGTTGGGATCTGATGAAGACAGATGCTCTAACTGTCCCTTCTTGAGAAAAATGGATAGAAGGTCTGAAGCTTCTCATCCATAGCATTCATTTTTGTATCCCTTTCTGCCTCTCTCTCCTGCCTCTCCTCCTCTCATCTCTGTAGTGTGTCGATCCTTTAATGCAGTTGATTGACGACACTAGATGAGACGACACTTTTCCTCCATACCAGCTGGACAACGTGTGTGCCCTCCTCGCACTATGAATGAAACTATTGTGATCCAGTGGCATCACTCTCCTAAATGCCTCCTCTGGATCTAGAGACTACTGGACACTGTCAGAGGTCTCATCAGTGGGGATGTACTAAATGTACCATTTACTCCTAAATATATTTAAATTATTATAATATATATATACAAAGTTATAAATTTTTTGAGTTTAGGAAACATACGTCTCTCCTAGTATTACTCATGAATCCACTTACGAACACCCTCAACTGCAGCCTTACTGTAGGTGACCACGTAGATATCAATCCTACTTACTTTCATCCCATCATGTGTAGCGGACTAAAAATATAGAAATGATACAATTATATTAAGATAACTTAAAAATTAAGTAATATTCAATTGTGAAGTAGTTTCAATACTTACGTAACTGCTCCTGACTGTCTTAATGCTCCTTCGACTCAAACAATAGGTTTGTGGTGAAGCTTTGGCCCTATTGGCCTTATTTTTTCTTGTTTGCTCATGTAGATATACATAATAATAATTTTTATGAATTTAAGATATATGAAATTAATATAATCATTTTTAATCATTTACTAACCTCCGTCTTGGAATCTAGCCAATGCTCACATGCCTTTTTCCAATTTTGAGGTATGATATCAAGAGGATAATTCTCCATTTCCTCATCGAGTGAACTGTAGTTCGAAAAAAACTAAATACCAACTATAAATTGTTAGAAATAGTATATGAAATTATGTACATAATAAAAATATAAATGTTTAAAAATTATTACATTTCTCTTAGTCTCCGTCCTCCAATCTCTATGGATTTTGGTGGCATTCTTACGGATATATCTGGTGGCATTGAGGTCGTCACCCCAATCGTAATTTGCCTACATTTATTTTTTTGAACAATGTCAATCTTGATAATAATTTTAAGATTAAGTTATAAAAGAAATAACTTTAATAAATGAAATTATCTCCAACTATTTGAGGAGCTGCCTCTTCAGCTCTGCGGGCACATTTCTTGAGTCGAAGTAGCAAATGGGCACAATAGGCTTAACCATTGTGCCCACTCGACTAATGAAGATGGGGTAATTTTCCGCCTCCTCTATGGTTCTAAGCCTGATTGTTATTCTCAGGCCCTCGGGGACATGCTGGAAGTCTAGATTCTTTGTCTTTGCCCGTCTTCTTCTTAGTTTACCTGCGTAAACATTAATCATATTCATTATATATTTATGAAGTTATAATAAACTTTAAAATATATAAGTAATTTATTTCTTAAAAGTATAGGAGTTCTTATCAAAACTTGTGCTCGCCGCTAAGGGTCCACCTGAACTAAGGACGTACTCCCCACCATCTCATCCTTTGCCTCCTCCCCCTCCTCATCTGATGCTCCATAATCTATGTCATCCTTTACTTGCTCTGGTGAGGTATGAGCATTCTCCTTCACCTTTTCCTTCCCCCCCACATGTAGTAAACGTGCCATTTCCCCAGGTCGTACGAAACGTGACTTAGGGGGAGTCTGGTGTCAGGGGGGTGGCTGAGCCTGAGAAGACGAATCAGGTTAGGTGGATGGCTGTATCTAAAGGGGGACCCTTTCTTTTCGGATTTTTTCTTAAACAACTTCATATGTAACATGGAAAAATGAATAATTAATATAGTTGAAAATCATTAATGAAAAAAGTTTGACAAATATTAAAAAAATATTTAAACATTTCGACAGAGTTTTTACTTAAATTTGAAAGTTTCTCTATAAACCTGCATATTAAAATGAAAGTGGGCACACTCCACATTAAAAAAATTGGAACTCAAAGCACAAGGACTTACATATTTACAACTCAAAGCAAATACAAGTTATTCAAAGATGTTTATAAATCTAAGTTCTAAATTAACAATTTAACCATTATTTAGCAAACCTAAGACAATTTCTATCTAATTTTCAGCAAATCTAAGTTCTAAGTTAACAATTTAACTCATTGTTCAGTGTTGACGTGCTCTTACCGTATTTTAAAATTCATTCATGTCGTAGTATAGTCGATAGAAGCGCATTTACATTTGAATTTATAACTCGAATTAAAAGAGTAATTCGAAGTCATCTTTGGTAGCAAACTCAATACGCGGATACCACTATCTAATTATTTGCATATGATCTTGATGAATTTGCATAGAAGGATTGGCAAACAAACTTAGATCTTTCACTTGATTTTATGAATAAAGATTTAACATACGAGTATTTAAAGCTAAATTAATCAAGTGTCAAGGAGATTAAACACCAAATAGTTATCATTATAATATTTACGCAATATATAGCAATAAAAATCACTTCAGAGACAATTTGTAAATCAATTTAAAGATGATTATAACTTAGTCTTTTGTTGTTGCAATCTAGTCCCTGAAAGTTTACATTTTGGTCCCTATAAACTTGCATTTTGGTCCTTGCAAACCTTTTTTTCTCACAGATGGGTCCCTGCCTTCGTCTTCCTCTTCTTCCTCCTTGCTTTCAGCAGTAGACAGCGTGGAGCCTCAGCGTTGGATCGATGAACTGGTCGGAGCTCTTTAGAGCATGGCAAAGCTTGCTGGAGGTCGCAATGTGATCCTTGTGGCAACGGGAAGCTTCTCGCGAAGCTTCGGGACATGGAGCGAGGAGAGACGGTCGGTGCATGGCCGGTGAAGGTGGCGGCGATGGGTGGTTCTAGCGAGGAGTGGATCACGTCGAAGCTCGCTTCTAAGGGTTGGGAAGTTCCACCGTAATGCCATGAAGGTGAAGATGACTTTGATTTGGCGAGAGGATGGCTGGAGTGATCGGCAGAGGAGACAAATGCGGCGAAGAGGGGTCGCGTTTGGTGGAGGCCGTGTATGGTCGATCCCTTCGATTGAGAAAGGGCTTTTGCTCCTCTCGTCGAGGTGGTGCTTGTAGGGTGATCAGTGAGCGGAGGGGGAACACGGAGCGGTGAGGCGTGCTCGTTGAAGTTGGCACCAACGGTGGCCAGACCTTGGCCATGCGTGGGGAAGGAGATGGCGTGGAGTGGTGTTTTAGGGTCGAAACCTATGTCTAAAAAGCATAACCTATACTACGAAGGAAGAGGAAGAAGGGAGAGTACCTAGGAGGAGAAGGAGAGATCGGGGACGTGGCCGGCGTGGTTGCCAGACTTGGAGAAGAAGGAGGAGACGAGGATGAGTTGGGGCCGAGGAAGCGATGGAGGAGCCGTGTCCTTTAATGGAGAGCATGGCAAAGAAGAGAGGAAGGCGGTCGTGCCCTCGTTTGACGGCGAGGATCGGTGGATCGAGGGGTAGAAGAAGGTCCCAAGGTCCTTCAATGACGGCGTGCAAGGGAGGTGGAAGAAAGGTGTTCACCCACTAATTCCAGATGACCTCCAACGGCATGAGGTTGGGAAGGCTTATAGCTTATTGGTGCGGGAGGAGAGGGCTGGAGGTTGCGAGAACGGTTCGTCGGAGTTGCATGGTTGGCAGGGTCGGAGGGGAAGGTGGATAAGGTGCTGGTGGGGGTATTTTTGCAAACAAATTGAAAGTTGAGGGGGCATTTGTAAGGAAATTAGGAATTAAGGACCAAAATGCAAAGTTGACCAAAATGAACTCCAAATGAACCCAAATTTTTATGGTAGCCTAATTTGGATATAAGGAAGTTTATGGTGACTTTAATTTTTGGTTTTGATGTCGTTTGCATGATCAATTTACATTTAGATCCAAAATGTACCAAATACTCGTCTAAGATTCTGTTTTAGGTCAAAACGAGTTCCGATCGTAAAATTGACTATACCAAACTTTATAAAATATTTTTAATTTACTTTTATAAGGTTTAAATCACATTTATTTTCATTGAAACTATTTTAATTAAAGTAGGTTAGAAATTTGTCAATTTGATTAAGGATTATCATTCAAATTTAATGTAAATCTTGAATTATTCAGCATTAACTCACTTTTAAGACAATTAAACTCAATTGACCTTTAATTAATCATAATTTCACCCTCCAGCTATTCTACATTCATAAATGTTCGTGAAAATTGCAGAATTAACCCCTTTTTCTATTAATTCATCTCTCTTCAGCCCTGATTGAGTTATACCCTTTTAATGTGTTAATTAGGTGAATTTAACTTTAGAACTTAGCCAAATTAAGTTAGTTATAGAGGATGATGGCGATGTAATCATTCAGCAAACCTAAGTTATTCAAAGATGATTCTACAAGCGATCGATTGGGAAGTGTTGCGATTCTTCTTTTACTGTACGTTTTGTTTTCATTTGGTTGATCATGGCCTCATAGAGTTTTGGATCTAAAGGATCATAGTTTAGTTCCTCCTCTTTGCCTACTATTCCTCAACTACCTCAAACCATTAGACATGGTATCCCTTATAAACTTACTTCTACCAATTTTTCTGTTCTTTCCTTTGCTAAAGGCCTATGATTTATTACTTGGGTCTTTTGATGGTTCTACCATTCCTCCTACAAAATTTGTTCGTCAAATAGAGGGTGCCTCTACTACTTAAGTAGTTAGTGATGAGTATATGATCTTTTATAAATGAGACCAACTAGTTTTAAGTTGACTTCTTCCTCCTCCTTCTCCTTAGGTTAGTCTCCCTTTCTACCTTCTTCTCCACCTTCACCTTCTTCTTCTCCACCTTCATCTTAGGTTGGGTTTCTAAATGGATAGGCTAGAGTGGTGGTTTCTTAGAGTGGGTGTGTCTAGGATTGTGAGAGTGAGGTGATTAAGTGTATGGGTAGGTGATGTGGCAATGTCATTTAAAAAATTTTGACAGAGTTTCCCCTTAAAATCTAAAGTTTTTCTATAAACCCACATATCACATAAGTGGGTACACCCCACATCCATTCAAATTAACGAAATATAAAGCAACCAAGTGGGTACACCCTACATCTATCCAAACAAGTGGGTCAACATCATGAATAACGATTTCATACACAACCAGGAATGTAAGTTATAAGTGACCATTACCATTGGCTATATAGAGTACGACAGGTACATACTCTTAAATGGATTGAATTCATCTCTTGTAAGACCCAACCACACGTTCCCTACTTCTAAAATGAATGAATTATTTTTTTCGTTAAATCTCTTCCACTCCTTTGAATCAGTAGGATGACGTATTCTTTAATCTTGAGATTTACAATCCTGGTGCCATGTCATCCATTATGCAGTTTTAGTTGATATAAAAGGCATTGAAGCCTAAGTGTCCATGGGAAGTAACGAAGAACCTTTTGAGGTTGTTTCCTCTTACTTTCATTTTTACCTTCTTTATATCTCTCATGTCCACATTTGGGATAGTTACTCAAGTTTGTGAATTTATTTCTGAAAAGAATGCAGTCATTTGGACATGCATTGATCTTTTGACAGTCCAAACCAAGTTTGCGAATCTATTTTCTTATCTCGTACCATGAAGCCGGAAAATCATTAGGATTATTCAACAACTCAACAATAAACTGAAGTATTTCTGATATGAATTTAGCAGTAGCTCTGTTCATAACCTTCAGTTGAAACATCTTCAATAAAAATGACAATTTTAACATTTTTGTAATACCAGGAGCAATAGAATCCTCAACTGCTTTAACAACATCATAGAATGGATCACAACTGAATGGATCTTCCTCATTTGTATTTATATCCTCTTTTGCTCTCATCTCGTTCAACATTTCTTGTATTTTTTCACCTCCACCATCAGCAATTTCCTCTTCGATCTCTTCGTCAACAATGTTCTCATTGCTTATGATTTTTTTAGTCAACTCCTCTCCATGAGTTACCCAACTAGTGTAATACTGCTACCACTCTTTACAAATCAAGTGTTCGAGTATAGTATTACGATCATGCAAAGAACCATTCAAACATCCTTTGCATGGGCATAAGATATGGTCAAGTTGATTTCCTCACCTAAATATCTTTCTGTCGTCATCAAGGGTCTAATCCAGGAATGAAATTACTCCATCCTTATATCAGGTGTAATCTGAACCCCACAATCCAATCTAAGATTTATCCATTATAACATAAAATTTAATGTAAACAAATCACTTATTAGGAAGGGAAATGACCGAATGATGTGTATCTTAATTAAGATTTTTACTTTATAGCCCATCCTAAAAGATTTGATCAAAACTTAGGTTGGTTTGTTACATGTAACCTTAGTGCAGTGAAATTTCAACAGCATCTTCTCGCATTTCTCCAGTATATCTTAGAATACTAATCTTAGCTAGATTTCCTTTAACACCCAATTAAGGATACCGCAGGAAACTAGATAAGATTAGTTAGTATACCAGAGAAGAGCAGAAAGAAGCAACCAAAATTTCACTGCACCAGGTTACATGTAACGAGTAAAACTAAGTTGCGATCAAATCTTTAAGGATCTTCTTTAGTTTGGTACTTTATCGAACTAAAGTCGATCGAGTCTTATGACATGCTACAAATACAACACACTGTCTATATAAGTGAGGTATACATACACTTCTTGCATTATTCATATAACATGATCATAAGTCTCAACGGGTAAATAATTTGGACACAATTTGACTCAGATGACTTTTACTATAGGGGTTAGAATATTTAGTGATTGGCCTTGCATGCATATATCTTCTTTAGCAAGTATGTGTATCTAAACAATAACTAATTTGAACATTAAAGAAATTCAACAAAAAACTAAAGTATCATTCAATTAAATTAAAAAGATTGAATGTATATACTTCTGACTACTCAAGCCTCCGAGTGTACCCGACACTGATAACTTGTAATTTTGAAAGTAAAATTAATTAAAAACATATTATAATCTTAAATGTTAATAACAAATATATTAACATAAGATATATATTAATGAGGAGTAGGAGGAGGACGACAAGGACGAGGAGGAAGGGAGTCTTCTCGTTCTTCTTCGCAAGGTTAGGAAGAGGGCAGGAGGAGACAAGGAGGAGGGTAGGAGGAGATAAAACAACGCTGAGGATGCTATGCATCAATGGTTGAACCATAAAGTCTAATTGGGCTTTAAGGTTGAACCATTATGCCCATAGGGCAAACATGCATAAATGGTTCATTGAAAATTCACTCTCTTGTGAAGTCAGTGTCATGGTTTAAGATCAATCACTATGGCCTTAGGGAGAAGGTTTGGAAGTCATGGAAGATACTCATTCCTAGTCTAACATAGAATATGAACAAAGAGTTAAGGGGCTTCTTGCTATGCATTCCACCTATATTATTTTAACTTAGTGCATGGCACTAGTGGTGTGCAAACTACTGAGAGGTATTAGTGAAGTGTCAAGTGATGAGCACTTCTCACTATGTTGGCTACACAATGCTTTTAATCATTCATCCTTGGAAGTGATTAGATGTAATTAAGAATGGATTTCAAAATTTAAAGCAATGAGACCATCCTATGACTAGTATGTTAGTATTAAAGGGAGAACAGTAAAAGAGGGAGGATGATTAATAGCTTCTTTTACCTAAGACTAGTAGAAACTTAGATTTTGCAAAAGTTGTGTTTTTCCTCCAGAATACGGTTCTCGAGAGTTGCTAACCTATGTTATGGGGTTAATCCCTCTAAAGAAACTAGGCTATCCATAGTTGTAAATTAGCCATTGTTAGAAATAAAGGTTATCCTCTTTATGGTTAGCTATCCTTAACTGTAAATTAACCCTTTGGGTTGACTCAGGCAATACAAGCCCTCTGCATTTAATTTTTAGAGATAGGCTTCGACTGTTCGTTCTGGGGTAGCTTTTCTTCAGGTAGGAAAATGTTAATTAATTGTCGAGGAAATCGGTGACTGCATTGGGACAACCACAATGCATATGCCTTAAACGATAGGCATGCCAAGCAATATACATAATTTTGCGATCTCAAGTCAGATTCCTGAACAAATAATCAGATTTGTACACGGGCATATTGATTTACGGAATCGGAGTATCTTTCCTCAAATGCAATCCTTCTTTTTCGTGTCGTTACTGATCTCAAATACTCTATAGACTTCTCATATACAATATACACACACAGCACATCATGCCACAAATCATTGCACATCAACTTGTTAAAAGCACAACCATCGATTTAACCCAACAAGCAAATTAAGGCGTCATCCTCACCAATTGAGGAGGAGGGCAGGGGGCACGAGGCGGAGGGGGGCCGAACGAGAAGGAGGGGAGGAGGGGGTCAGGGAGGAGGAGGAGGGTAGCAGGAGGGGGTTGGGGAGAAGGAGGAGGGCGGTAAGAGGGGGAGGAGAAGGAGGAGGAGGAGGGGGACGACAGGAGGAGGAGGAGGAGGAGGAGGAGGAGGAGGAGGGTGGCAGGAGGAGGAGGAGGGTGGCGGGGAGGAGCAGGAGGGCAGGGATGAGGAGGAGGAAGGGGGCGGCGAGGAGATACCTGAGGAGGAGGACCGCCTGCGACTGACGGAGGACGATGAGCGGCGTGCAAATGACGAAGGGCGATTGATGAGGAGAATCAGGAGAGGAGTGGTGAGGCGGCGAGGGTTTTTGTGAGGTATGCTGGGAGGAGAGCACTCTGCACATGAGGATGATGAACGGACCTTTGCCGTCGGTTCTTTCAGAAATCGACGATAAAAGGATAAATTAAATCCATCCATGCCCCCAAATTTTGGCTGTCAATTTTAATCTACTTTTCACCATCGCTTATTATATTAACTGACGGTAAAAGTCTAAATTAAACCCCTCAACCCGTCAAAATTTTAGCCGCTAATTTTAACCATCTTTTCACCATATTTTTTTACGCTAACCGATAGGAAAAATATATTTCCCATCGCTTAATTAACTAACGGTAAATATTAATGATTACCACATGCCCCATCGTTTCTTTTTAATTGATGTCATGGGGGTACACACATTCACCGTCGCTTATTTTTGCTGTCGCTTTCTAAAATCAACGACACATAAGTGATGGTATATCCCAATTTTTTAGTAATGTGAGTTCTCGTTGTGAATATGGTCTACGGTCTGGCAAGACCTCATTAATTATTCACCCGCTGCTAACCCCCTTGGTTGCTTGGGCATAGGCTAGTCCAATGGGAGTGGATACCTAATTCTTTTTTCTCATCCTCATGTGCTCCATTTGCAGCATTTGGAAGGAACCCAACGCTTGCATGCACGAGGTCGAAGGCAGGACTCCTACGTTCATTGCTTCAAAGATCAATAGATGCATTAGTTACTTGTGATTTTGTTGTTTCTCCTTTCTTCCTTTGAAGATCTCCTAGCGAGAGTTGTACCGAACCACATCCAATCCTTTGACTAGTTGGTCTCAGAGTAATTAGTTACCTTTTTACTCAAATCTTAGCAATAACATGTTATATTATTTAATTTATGGACCTCCCATGTTCCTCCTTTTATCTGGTCCCGAAGGTCCTGAACCAAGGAAGTTCATTTTCTGAATCCGTCTTTCTCCCTTCATATATTTAATTTATCAATACCATAGATTCTTTCATACGCGGAAGGGTTGGCCATTTATGTTGTCACCAAGGACAAATGGCTTAGCCGCAACCTACCTTCCACTTGTATCGATCACCGCAATCACAAACACTCTTATTCATGTCGATCACTCCCCCCTCCTCTTTTTCACCATGTTCTTACGCATAATCACCCCTTCCAAGTGGAGTAGTTCACCCTCATTGTTAATTGTTTTGCGAAGCCATCGCCTATGCCGTATGCCTTTAACAATAAAGTTCTCGACGTTGGGAAGAAGCCAAAGATGTCATAATCTCTCAAATGGTAGTGACTAGCCTTAAGATCCTAGTAGAAATGGGCTGTAGGTCAATTTGCTACAGAATGAATGTTACAATTTGCTACAGAATGAATGTTACAAGGACATGTAGACAGGTAACAAATAATCTAACATATCTTGTTAGTTAGTTAGTTAGTTAGAACTTAAGAAGCATACAGGGGAAACTGGATAAGCACAACAACATGCGCATCGATCATAAATATTTCATCCAATCCCCATTTTTATCCATCACAGACGTGCAGTAATACAGATTCACAGTTGTCTGATTAGGTTTACCCGATTAAGAGTTAGGTGGGATCTATACTAAGCTACATCCATTCGTATGTCCAAACTCAAAGCATCTCAGTAGGATGGTCGCAATTTGGTCTGGACTAGGTGTTGCGTCGTACCGTCCCGTTTTCAGCATTAGTTAGTTGGTTGCTTCGATTGAATGCACATTATAGGAGGAGGGAGGAGATCCCTTTAATGCTCTCTGTCTCTCTCTCTCCACGTCACAGTGCTGAAAACAGTTGCTCATGCAGAGCAGCAAGAAGCCCATTTCCTCCGCGTATCTAACTAATCTAGTCATTGTTACGTATGCACTCAATTGCCTCACCATCTCCCACCAATCCCACCCTCATATGCTGTGAACCTGTGACATTATTTTATATTTTAAGGCCCATCTTCCCTTTGCACCCTTTTCTGACTATACGTACCGGCTGTGACCAAATCTAGAGTTATTCATTAATTACTCATTAGGTACTTCATGAACATGAACATGAACATGCACGTGCAAATACGTCTAAATCTAAGCACGATTAGAGAAAAACTCACTACAACTTTGTATCTGGACACAACGCAGTTAACAAAAATGGTTAGGTCGAATTTAATTAAGATAGGAGGTGGTGTTGGGCCTAAAGTTTCCAGCCCATGAGGACATTGTTGGGAGACTTCGAAATCTCAGGGAGCTGCACGCGGTTTGACGAAGAATAGGATTCCAAGCCAAGTGGGGTTTGGGTGCATGCATCTTGGTGATGGATTAAAATCGAACCGAAAGCACTCCTGCATTTATAAACAAAACATGGAAAAAGCATCGTATTCTTTGTACTTTTCAACTTTCATCTCAAACATGCTTGAGAAAATTTCCTTTGCGGATCTAATATCCAACTTTGCGTGTGAAACAATTGCTGGAAATGGTGTAGCAAAACGATAATGTTTTACCTCTTTGAGAAAATCGTATATCACATCCACTCTGTATATATAGGAAGGCACACTGATGCTTACTAGGAATCTGACTTGCGAAACGAAGATCTAAAGGGGACTTTATAACGTGAGGATCATCATGGGGTCTAGACAAACCAAATACTGTTGCAGCTTTTTATATGAATATATCCTCTCATTTGTTAAATTTCACACTACAACAAAAAACACTTGTAATGACAGCTTTTGAGGATATAATTGAAAGCTACAGGGACAAATTTTAGGGTGGGTAATGAAAAATTCATCTTTAAAAATCCATCCCCCAAATGACGATTACTAAAAGTTCTGGGATAGATTTTTGGTCCTCAAAAGTATTATGACAGAAAATTAGTCACAATAAATTAGACACAAACGAAGGTAATAACTTGGCATTGAAATTTTTTAAGGATGAATTGCCTCGTCTCTACAAGTTATAGGAACAAAAATATGTGCTCCTCATAATCTTTTATGGATTATGTAATTATCCATGTTAATTATTAAGATAAAACATCAAAACATTCGTGATAATAACAATACATATAACATGGATAGCTTAACAAAAGTGAACTTTGACAAAGGATATCATTTTTATTGAAATAAAAATATAAAATACTTGTTATACTATTGTAAAGAAATTACAAAAAAGAACAATAAAAAAATACATCGTAATAGAAAAGAACACTTAACTTTTTTTTTTCCTCTTTACGATAGAAGTTAAAATTATTCCAATCTAACACTACACAGAAGCTCTGGAGGAAAGTTATTGCTCTAACAATTAAGGATCTTCATCTACTCAGATATTTGCATTGAACAAATCAGCTCCACTCTCCAGTTGCCGATGAATTCGTCATTCCACTCTCCAGATCCCACTCCGGTTTCTCATCCACCATAACACGTGGAGGGCGGCCTTCGACCAACACCTCTCCCTAAGACTGAAAATCTATTCTTGTTTGGGTTAGGATGCATCTCTCTATCATTGCAATAATGTTGTGCAGAATGACTAGGCGTGTATGCTTGGGCTTGATAAGACCTGTCGGCATTATAACCAACAAGCGATGGGATAGCATTCCAACCATCGTTATCTAAGCATTCCCTGGGCTTGCATTGTTACAACATGTTTCTTGATCTGAATTATTTCCATCTTTACCTTTTTAGTCAAGTCAACAGCCCCACTGATGATTGTAGTTTCGTCATGAGTGAGTTTTCCACCTTTACCTACTGCATCAGCAGATCACCTTTCAGGACAAATTGCACACATGCAAGGACATCGACAAAGGAATAAGCATTTTGGGCAAGTAGCAAATATACAAAAAGTCTGGTAACCTACCTCTTGACCTCGTTCCTCTTGCAACTACAGCAATCAAGTCTGGCACATGCCTTGATACAAGCCCCTAGATCAGCCCATACATGGCAGAAAGTAGTCCAAAGATCATCCAATGAATCAACTTCCAAATCTCTGCCACTTGACGAATACAAAGATTATTTTAAAAAATGCCGACAGTAAAGAATATTAAAGAATCATTGGATACAAAACAAATATGAAATGCCGCAATAACTCAACTGGAAGTATTTCATAAGAAATGGTGTTGTAACCAATGAGTGTTACCTGTACTTCGATACTCAAGGGTGTGCACATCCTGGCTGCTCACCTACATATCAAACTCCATGTTATGAGACGAGATGCAAAGCAAGCAACCTGGATTGGAAAGAATCCAAGCATTAGTCTATTGATGCATACAGGTCATGCCATCAATTAAGAATGTAATCAAGAACCTTGCTTCTATGGAAGCTAGTGCTGATTCTGCTTTTTACAATGATATATCCTGATTTTTAGTATTGTTTCCCATCTACTTGGACAATGGCAAGGTATCCCTGTATATTAATACTGTAGGCCCACTGTCATTTATGATGGGAATCCATAAGATTTGCCTGGAAAATGTCTTCTCTTATTCTGTCCCTACAACCTACTTTTATGTATTGAACCGGATGGCCATCACAAATTATTGTTATTCTAGTGAATTTGCTTTGTCGAAAAAAAAACTCAACTGACAACAAATTCAGGAAGTAACAAAATAATAAAGAGCAAAGTGGCAGGCAGTGCCTGAAAACTGACAACAGGACAAGTTAGAGCTTCTTTTGTTTTCCCTCCTAGCACCCTACCATATGTATCAATATGAAAGTGAGTCAACATATTCAGGCTATAGAATCACCTATGTGGTTGTTGCTGGTGCGGCTGCTACGTCATCGTTGCTGCTGCTGCTATGTGGTTGTTGCTACTATTGCTGCTACGTCATTGTTGCAGCTATTGCTATATGGTTGTTGCTGCTAATTGTTGTTGCTGAATTTCAATCATCCTATTTTGATTTTCGTCTCAAAATAGCAATGACCAATCTTATTTCAATTATCCATATGTGTAGATCTAGAAAAATGTAAAACAACTGCTGCTTTATTGTTGTTGTTGGATTTTAATTTTCTATGTGGATTCTCATCATAACCAATGCTAGATTCTCTAAAGTTTTACTTAATCATGTATCAACCAATCATATAGATCAGAAATTTTACTGGTGGTAGTTCTATTTGATGGTAATATGTATGCATAAGCTGAAAGAAAAAGATCCGAAAAGCAAAGACCTCCATAAACTATCTTTAGTGGTTAAAGTTTATATTCAATTCATGCAATGGCTAAAGTGCTTGAATTAGCATTGGAAAAACAAAGACTTCTTCGGAGAAAATAGAAAATCTAGTTTGCAGGATCTACTTTGTAGGAACTAGCCATAAATTCTAGGAAAATCTTGTAAGTCTTTAAAAAAAAGAACTACAATAGCATATATCTTCCGCATGCTTCTTGCAAGATCACTCATCCATCCAACTTCAAGTCCCATTTTGCTGGCCCAAGCTTCAATATGGATTGTTGATATTTTGATGACCCTAAATAAGTAAATTAATAAATAATACAAAATTTACTCCTTTAAAAACAATCTTAAAGGATGGTTGCTAAAACTACTTACCTGTGGAAGATGTTAAGTGATAGGTGTACCACATTAGATTTCACCTCCTTGATTATGGTAACCAACCTGCAAGTAAAAATTATATCATGCCTAACATGTCTACTAAAAATATTTGGCTGTAAGATAATAATTCTTATTTAAAAATTAATACAAGTTAACTTGTGGTGGGAGAAAGTAAGGAATTGGATAGAATGATTGATTTGGATATTGGTTGGTTATGATATTATTTAAATTGGTGCTGCTAGCTTCATCATGGTTGTAACTATTGCCACTACCATTCATAAACCCTCAATGGGAATTTTCAAGGTGCTATATTGAAATATTTAAATCAATTTAATGCATACACTTTATAAATTTTATATTTTAAACTAGTAACTATTACCTGATAACCTAGTCTTGAAGATTTTGTTGCATTTCTTGAATTTCTTGTCTCAGTTGCTCAATAACTGTGTTTTGGGATGAAACAAGGTCTTCAAGTTCCTTCAATCTTTCCTATATTAAAGAACATAATAATATACATATAGTGGTACTTGAGTAGGATGAACATAAATTTATTAACAATCCATGGCACAATATGATTTCATTAAAAAATATAACATTTTCATCAACACACATCCCATTCGATTCATGGAATACCGAATTGATAGATGGACGATATAATTGATCATGCCCAATCCCAAGATTGTGAATATGATCTTACTTCCTAAGTTTTAGGACATAATTATATGCCTCCTCCTCAATACGTGCATGGGGCAAGTTCTCTATTGTTGGTTGCGTTTTCTCCGCACAATCTTCAATGTCATACTAAATTAAAGGATAAGAAAAAAGAAAGAAATAACTAAATACATATGTTATAGCCATCACTACTGGAAAATGCGTGTTTTCCGACGATTTTTGAGAGATGTTTTACAAATGTCGCCGATGATTCTTTTTGGAGATGGTTATTTAAATAACTGTTGTCAAAAATCCTTCTTCCTTCCTTGCCAACCTAGGGTGGCAGGTGGTAATATTTGGGAATGGTTATTTGGAAACCGTTGCTAAAGGATACTTGAGAAGGGCACGCTTTTTGCACGGTTGATGAAAAACTTAGGGTTTTAGGGACAGTTTTGATCGAAACGATTGCTAAATGATAACTAAGAAGGTTGGGTGATGGAGCGGAAATTTGTTGCGAAAAGATTTGAGTTTAGAAAATCCGTTGTTGTAGTGCAATTTGCAGGAAAATCCGTCAATCAAATAATTTTTTATCGAAACTCAGAATGAGTCCTGGGTCGAACACGTGGAGGTTACGTCGATTTGAAATCCACAGTTATATTTTTTGTAATTTTTGTTTATAAATGAGATCCAACGGCTGAGATTGAATCTTGATCTCGCCTTTAGAGGTTGAGTGGAGGGGCGTGAGCAGGTTTGGATGATTGGGATGGTGCCACGTGGCACCATCTTGGCCGTCCATCTTCAAATACTCGTAGGTGGTGCCAAGGATACCGGATTTGATTGATTTTCACGTCATTGGGCTACAATTGTCGATTTGAACCCATCCGTGCGGTTGGATTTTTCATCTGAGGTATGGATTTACACCACTTGACCCCTTGACCTATGATCTTCCTCAGACTGTATCTGATGCTACGAAAATCCAATCGGGGCGATCTCAGAGTCGTTGAACTCCGATCGTCGCCCTGATTAGATCCGTATGGTTGGATCTTCAATTTGAGGCCCTGATAAATATTACCGTCCCTGGCCACAAAAAGAGGTGAATTACTATATAATTTATACAAATTAATCTACATGCATGATGATGCATGTTATGCAATATTTACAATGCATGGTGGTTCTATAATACTAAGAGCATGCATAAATAGACATTTTAGGCTACTTAGATGTATACACATCAGCGAGCTTTTTGTGCTCTTGATGCCAAAATTGGGGTTTTGGAGACGATTTTTTTGAAACCGTCCCTAACCTAAAAGTTGTGCATCAAAAATTATGCCAACCTAAAAGTTAATGTCAGTTTAGTGGGGACGATTTTGGGAGACAATCGTCGCTAATACAATCTAGGATAAATTCTTGCAGCGATAGTTTCGAAAAGAACCATCGCGAAATGTCAAGAAAATTTCACAAAATGGATTAGCCTTCCCCTTTTCTCCCTCATTTCTTCTTCGATTGCCTCCACTCCACTGCTCCTCGACTCCTCTGTGCCTTCTCACTTGCGACCTCCCATTCGCCTGCTCGCCCATGACCTTGACCAACCTTGACCGACCTCATTATTGTCGTCACTGTCACCTTCGCGCACGTTAGCTCCTCGTCGTTCTCCTTTACCTCGACCCCACTCCTTGCGCCGCTGCCACCCCTCCTGGCGCCCCACCCCCACGTCGCCCCGCAGCCCCCCGTCATTCACGTCGCCACCACCTCGCCACCCCCTCCCCACATCGCCGCGCAACACCACCCCCCTCCTCGCCACGTAGCCCCTCCTCATGTCGTTGTGCAGCACCTCCCCCCTCCCTGCCCGTAACCCCTCCCTACGCCGTCACGCTTCCCCCCTCCTGCAGCCCCCTGCGCCGTCACCCCCCACCCCTCGCCCTGTGCCGCTGCCTCCCACGTCTCCACCACCCCACCCTTCCCCTCCCCCCCCCTTGCAGCCCCCTGCGAACACCCCCTACCCCTTTATTTTTTTTGTTAATTAAATTTTTGTTATATTAATTACATTAAATTTTTGTGTAATGAATTTAATTGAAGTACATAAAATTAGTTTGTTAATTTTATTAAATGTTAATGCATGCAAATTGATGTTTAATGAATTTGTTATCAAGAAATTTATTAAATTTTGCATGTAATTAATTAAATTTTGATACTTGTTACAAATGATTACATTTAATTAATTATGCTCTTAAATTTAAATTTGCCTGGTAGATTATGTTATTTCTGTTGTTTAATTTGAATGTGGGGTGTGCCCACAATTTAAATATGTGCATATTGAATTTATTGTGTTACATGTGGGGTGTGTCCACATGTTGTGAATGATTTATTCTATTTTTGTAGGAAATTTGACTGTCTAATACTATAGGGGAAACTCTGTCAAAATTTTTTCGGTAGAGTTATAGTTTTTAGGTTTTCGATTTAGGTTTTAAGGTTATATGTTTTGGGTTTAGGTTTTAAAGTTTTGATTTTAGAATTAATGGTTTTCTATTTTGGATAAAGGGTATTAGATTTGAAGTTAATGCTTTAGGGTATTGAGCTTAAGTTTTTTGATTTAAGATTTAGTGTTTAGAGTTTAGGGTTTTGAATTTAGGTTGTTGGGTTTAGGGTTTTGGATTTACGATTTTGTGTGTATTGTTTGGGGTATTAGATTTAAGGTTTTGAGTTTAGAGTTTAGGGTTTGGATTTCAAGTTTAAGGTCTTGGTTTTCTAGTTTAGGTTTTAAATTTATGGTTTAGTCTTTAGGGTTTGGGTTCAAAATTTACAGTTTAGTGTTTAGGGTTTAAGGGTTATGGTTTAGGATTTTTTTTATGAAGTTTTGTTATAGAAATTTAATTGAAAATTGAAATTCAATTTAAATTTGGGTTTAGGTTTAGGAGTTAGGGTTTTCAATTTAGGTTTTTTAGGTTTTTGAATTAGTTTCGGGTTTAGTTTGGCTTTACCTTTTAGATTTTGAGGTTAGGGTTTAATGAGTATGGTTTAGATTTTTTGTGCATAAAATTTACATCTAACAATTTAATTTAGAAGTTAAATGTTTGATTGTCATCTCTTAGTACCACACACACTTTTACAAATTTGGAAGCATTTCATAACAAACAATAGGAATTCTAACCCCTAGGTAGTAGGCTGTGGGAGGAATATAATTGTGTCAAAATACTAGCCTGTCGAGACTTATGATCATGTTATACGAATAATGCAGAGTATGTGTACACTTCACTTACATGCATGATGAGTTGTCTTTATAACATGCCATAAGTGTCGTTGTCCTTAGTTCAAAGAAGTTCTGAGCTAAGGGGGTTCCTTGAAGATTTGATCACAACTTATGGTTACTTGTTACATGTAACTAGTGTGTAGAGAAATTTCAGATGCATTTTCTTGCTCTTCTTTAGCATACTAACTAATCTTAGCTTTCTTCTTGAAGTGGCCTTTAGTGGGAGCTATTAGGAACGTAGTTAAGGTTAGTCTTGGGGGATATACTAGAGAAGTGTGGGGAGGTGCTGCCAAAATTTCTCCACAAACTAGTTGCATGCAACAAGTAACATCATGATGAAATCTTTGGGGATGGGCTATTAAGTGAAAATCTTCTTTAAAATACAAATACCTGCCAAATATTTGCTCCTAACTTGCGGGTTGTTTCTAATAAAAGTTTAGGTTATCATGGACAAGTTTTGGATTGGTATGAGGAATTTGGATTACCCTAAGTATAAGAGTGAAGTGATCTTATTCTTGGATTGGGCCTTTCATGAAGATAGGAAACAATACAGACGTGGAGAATTTTTGGAGAAACTATTTTGTCAATGTAGGAAGTGTTTCAATGAATTCGTTCAGGATAAGAAGATAGTTCTAGAACATGTGATTTGTAGTGGTTGGTGGTAGCATTACATGAAGTGGACTACACATGGAGAGGAAACAGCACAAGTTGACACATGGAATACAGTGAAAGTGGATGATTGTGATGACGAGGAAGTTGATGATAATCAAATTGATGAGATGATGCATGAGATGAGAGAGGTTAATCCTGAAATTACAAATGATGAGGAAGGACTTAATAGCTATAATTAGTTTTATGATGTGTTGAAAGCAATTGAGGAGATTGTTGCACCTGGAATAAGTTCCATATCGAGGCTGTCTATGTTGAGATTATTTCAGATGAAAGTTATGAATAGAGCTACAACGAAAATGATATTGGAGATGTTTCAGTTTATACGAGAGTTGTTCAATAATCACAGCGGTGTGCCAGAGTCATGGTATGAAGCTAAGAAGCAAATCCACGTACTTAGTATGAATTGTGAGAAGATTCATGCATGTCCCAATGACTGTGTGTTATATAGAAACGAGTATGCTAGCTTGACTTCCTGCTCAGAATGTGGTAAGGAAAGATATAGAGGAGAGAGGAAACAAGCCAGAAAGGTTCTTCCTTTCTTTCCATTAATTCTAAGGTTGTAACGATTATTTTTTTCGAGTAGGATTGCAACATCGATAAGGTGGCATCACGAGAACAAGTCAAGAGACGGTCTTATTCGCCATCCAACTGATTCAGAGGTGTGAAAAAACTTCGACAACAGACATTTATCTTGTATAGAGGATTCGCGTAATGTCAGATTGGGACTTGCAAGCGACAGGTTTAATCCATTTAAGAACATGTACCTGTTGTACTTTATATGGCCAGTCGTGATTGTTACTTATAACTTACCCCCTGGCTATACATGTGATCATTGTTTATGATGTTGACCCTCTCAATCCTAGGTCCTAAGCAACCAGGAAATGCAATTGATGTCTATTTACAGTCGTTAGTAGATGAATTGAAACAATTTTGGCACGACGGTGTTTAGACGTATGATGCAAAGAATAAAGAATTCTTTTAGATGTATTGGACTTTGCTGTGGACCATTAATGACTTCCCAGCGTATGCAAATCTTTCTGGATGGAGCATGAAAGGGAAGTTTGACTACCTAGTATGTATGGAAGATACACATTGTTTGCGACTCCCTCAAAGTAATAAATTTAGATATTTAGGGCACCGCAGATTTCTTCCAATTGAGCATAGATGGCGTGGTGCATAGTTTAAGGATAAATTTAACAGTACAACTTGTCGGTATTCCAGTAGGAATCCGAGAAATAAGTTGTCGACAGATTCCATTCGACTGTCAGGAATTGAAGTAATGGTAGAATTACAAAAGCTTGCCAGTGTACGACTAGGTCGCCCCTTCAGGAAAGATCTGACAGTATTGAAGGACTCTAGTTTTAAGAAGAAAAGCATCTTCTTCATGGAGCTTCCATATTGAAAAGATCTTACAATACATTACAATCTTGATGTCATGCATATTGAGAAAAATGTCATTGACAACATCTTAGACATGTTGAATTTAATAGAGAACCCCAAAGACACATTAAGATTGAGAAATGACATGAAGAAACTAGGTATCCGTCTAATAATAATGTCATCATCAGCCATATCTAGCTTTAATTAGTCATAATCAAGAAATAAATGCTCCTACATAACTGCCAGATGATCAGAATTCATTGCATAATCATTCTGAGAGAAATATAATAAAATAGGGGTAAAACTGTAGTTTTAACAGCATATCTCAATTGCAGAACAATCACGGGATTTCTCAGGGGTTAATTAAAGATCAAATGGTCTTAAATGTCTAACAAGTGGGTCCATGCAGACATGAATGGATTTTCACGCATTTTAGGAATTAAATGACATCTCAAATTCTAAAAACAGACCTGCTTAATCTACTGAGGTTCTGGTTAGGATAAAATTCACATAAACCCTCTAAAAATCATAGAAAATATTCTCTAGGATTTGGTATGCTAAATTTGACCGTCAGAACTCATTTTGACTTAAAACAGAGTCTCAGACAGACAGTTGCCTTATTTGCAAATAGGAATCCCTCTCCGGTGACCTTTGCTAATAGGAATCTTTTTTCGGCGACCTTTGATTGAAAAGAACTCCTCTGATCAACGAATCCCTTCCAAAATTGGAAGGGAGATTCCTTGAGAAGTTCTCTTTCCAATGCACCCAACTTCGAACTCCATAACCTTCCCAATCTCTCATGAGAATGCATGAGAGATTCGGGTATCTCTTGAATTTCCAACTCCGTCGAGCTTTCCAAGCTCGCAAAGCTTGATTCCTAAGCTTAAATTGACTCCCTGAGGCCTATATAAGGATCCCCATGGCAAACCGTTTTCCTCATGCTCGCTTTTGGTTGGAAATCCCTCTTCTTCCTCCCTCCTCATCGACCAAAAGACTCCATGATGTCCGGCGATATTCTCCTCTCCCCTCGTCTGGTCGTCCAATAATCAAATTGGACGGCCTATTGCCTTCCTCTCCTCGTCGCCCACCTCTCCAGTCAAAGAGAGGGCATTATTCTACCTCAATTCCCCTCGTCGTCGCCGTCCTACGCTCACTGGAGTATCTTCTTCACCGACACCGGCCAATCAAAGCCGACGTCATTCTCCCCTGTTCGTCCCTTAGATTAGGATTAGAATAATTCCCTTAGACTCATAGATTAATTCTCCTCCTTTTAACTCTTGTTTCGACCCCTCGACTACACCACCTGCCACCTTTGTTCCCACCTCCGGTGACCCCTCCGGTGAGGACTTCGGCACGCTACATACCTCCATCCTCCTCACCGACATGCCCATAAACTTCGCCATACTCCACTCATCAAAAGCCCTCTATCTATTAGCCTTCCCATCCACCCAAAACACCCACCGAACAAACCCACTTCCTCCGGTCATCTCCTCCTCCGTCAGGCTGCCACACACCTCGCCTCACCATGAAACCATCGCTACCACCTTTGCCGTGCTTCGACGAAGCTTTTGAGCTATCTGATTGGGGCATTTAGCCCGTACTTTGTATTTTCAGGTTTATGCCTTCGATCGCCATTAACGAGTGAGTTCAAGCTTGCTTCAAGCCTTGCCATCCCCAGGTCTTGACTCCAGCTACTGCGGAATCGTCCCAGGTTCACTTTTGGACCACCAATTGGAGCGCTTGACCACAGGTCGACCACGAATTCGACGAAGGAACTGCTGCTGCAGACACGTGCAGAAGAAGGTGGGACTTTAGTGCCACCTCGGAAATCATTGAGGGGGAGTGTGCACATAAAGTTGATTTATCACATCGCCTAAGTGCCTCAAGAAACTTGGAGGGTGAGGTCCCTCGCACCCCTTCACACCTTGCCCGTGACACCTCCATGCGGGCCTGGTCCGAATTTGATTACCCGCCTAAGCCTCACACCTCGGCTACTACCCATTGCAGGCAGCCTTGGTCCCAGGTACACTCTAATCGAAACCCAAATACCCGGTTATCCCTGCAAGAGGAAGAAGAGAAAGAGAGAGTGCGGGGCAGGGGAGGGTTTTGCTACGGAGAAGAACAGCTAACACTTCACCATTTGAGATGTTGTTCACCCTATGCGTGAGAAGAAGAGGAGACTGAAGAAGAAACCAAAGGAAGGAAAGAAGAAGGAAGAAGAAAAGAGGCAAGGCAGAACAAGAGGACCGTAGAAGAAGAAGAGAAAGAGAAGGAAGAGAAGGTAAGGAAGAAGAAGATGAACAATAGAAGAAAAAGAAAGAAGGAGCACTGTAGCAACGCACTTTAAGTCATTTGATTGTAAAATCAGACGTCTGATTATCTGTTCCTTCATTTGATTATATTCAGTAAATATTATATATGTATTAGGCTAATAATTGGTGATCCAAATCATCATTATTCTGTCTAGGGTTCTTTTTATCTCCTCATATACTCATGTTATACATTGCATATTAGTTTTTGAGTAATTAGTTGTGCTCATTTATATTATTTGTTGAGATTAGCACGTGAATGAAATACTTGCACCCTATGTTCGACCTCAGACTTCAATTTGAGTATTAAATTGTATTTGTTGACGAGCGACTTTGGTCTGTGCTACAACGTATCAATCTTAAACACAGATTTCGTGCAATCATGAACACTGTCCTGAGCTACATGTCACCGAAGGAGAAGAAATGCCACCAGCAATGTACAGTCTGCAACAAGGACAGAGGGATAAGATATTCTCTTTTTTGAAAGGAATTCGAGTCCCAGACGGGTTTCCTCACAGTTCTCACGCTGTGTGAATGAAGTTTAGAAGAAGATTAGTGGATTGAAAAGTCACAATTCACATGTTTACATGTTGATTTTGTTTTCGTTAGCTATTCGTGGAGTGTTGATAGATCCAGTGGTCGATTCATTCACGAAGTTGAGCTGATTTTTTAAAGTCGTTTGCTCGAAGACTTTGAATTGTGAAAGTCTAGACTATTTGAATGATCAAATTGTAATTACACTCTGCAAAATGGAACAAAATTTTCCCTCGGCTTTCTTCGACATCATGGTGCATCTAACAGTACATCTTGCAAACGAAGCAAGAGTTGGTGGGCTTGTATAGTATAGATGGATGTATCCAGTTGAGTGATTTCTAAAGAAGCTAAAAGATTATGTTTTAAATAAAGTTAAACCAGAGGGTTCAGTCGTTGAGGGTTACCTTTTAGAAGAATGCATAAACTTTTATGCTATGTACATGGATAATGTTGACAATAGATTTAATCGACTGGAGAGGAATTTTGATGGGGGATATAATGAAATAAATGATGATTCTTTAATAATTTTTGACCTGAGGGGAAGGTCTATCCTGCACACAGAATATAGAATGATCGATTTAATGGATCGACAGTTAGCTCACTTGTATATCTTGAAACAGATTCCCGATGTCGATCATTTTCTCGATGAATTTAAACAATCTTCACCTCATGACATTCAAGAGTTGCAGTTCCTTAATTGGTTTAAGCAGCATGTGTATCAGATTAAACAAAACAAGGACCCACGTTGGGTGGATGACTTCAATGTAATATGCGAGTCTCCATTGAGTTATGGAAATTATCATTCTGGTTACATAATTAACGGATTCAGGTTCAGAATAAAGTTAATCGATGATGCGAAGGCATCACAACAGGCTGGAGTTCTTGTCAGTTGCGATATTGGAACATGTTGTGATGGCTACTACGGGTAAATTATTTAGATCGTCGAGATTGGTTTCATATACGACCGCAGAGTGATTTTATTTAAGTGTGATTAGTTTGATATTTTCAAGGAAAGAACTGGTTTCAAAAAAGATAATAAACATGGTTTCATCAGTTTAAATAAGAATCGTCGAATTTATCAAACAGCTGAACCATTCACATTAGCCTGCCAAGTATCACAAGTTTTTTATGTGCCTAATAATAGCAGGAATGAGTGGATCATACCAGTAAAAATAGTGCCTCGTGGTTTCTTCGATGAAAAGGAGATAATGAAATTTCTGTTACATCTGAAGCATATCAAGAAATTCCAATGGAAGCAGAAATAGGCCTCGATGCAATAGATATTGATGTTTAAGGTATAAGAGCATTTATTTTTTAATGAACTCAATTTAAATTTAGTTACTTTTTTAAAAATAATTGTTTACATTTTTTCCTTTTATCATTTGCATTTTCCAATATATGTTTACTTAATTCTATCTTATTTACGTGCAGATGAGGCCACAGAGGAGGGGGGCTGCCAGGGGTAGATCACCACCTACGCATGAGGTTAGGGAGGAGGCATAGTCTCAGTCTCCTGTTTCCCAGCCTCCTGCTATTTCCCAACCTCCTCCTGATATCCATTATACCGAGATTCCTTTCCACTATCTCTAGTACCTCCCACCACATATTTTAGCCCAGTATCGTCACGCTTTTTGTAGAGGTCAGTGGTCAATCCCAGATACCCATGATGTTGAGGTGAATCCTCAACTTGAGACCCATCATGAGGAGTTGCTAGGGAAGTAAGGGGCTATGGATGAGGAGGTAGAGTAGCTATTTTAGTAGCCAGATACTCAAATTAGCACGACGCAGGAGCTAGATACTCAGGTTGGCACGTCACAGCAGCCTAATACACAGGCAGGCACCATTGCTGGTAAGAATTTAAAATAAATTCATTCAAAAGCTTATTATATTTAATTTCACTTAGTTAATCTTTTATCATATGCTTATTCATGTTTTCAGCTAGGAAAAGCACGCGAGATTCGACATGAAATGTGAACCTCGACAGACTACCCGAGGGCATAAGGATTATGGTGTCTGTATTGTAGATGGGGAAGCGAAGAACTACCCCAGCTTTATGAGCCAGTTAGCCACGATTGTTAAGGCAATCGTGCCACTTTCCTGCTTTTGACTAAAGGAAGGTTGCCAAGGAGTCGAAGGCATCCATTATTCGGGAGTTGCAGGTATAAATGTGAAATTCATTCGTTCACATTTATAATAATTATAATCGATTTATATATTATTGAATACAAGGCACTTTTGATTGGGGTGATAATTCGAATGTGCCCAAGGCTATCATGCAGCATTTAGGCAAGATACATCGTGGATGAAGAGAGGAGATGAAGAGTACGGTATGAATTTATTTCAAATTCTAAATTTATTTAATTGTTTATATATAATTAAAATTTTCTAAAATTTTTTGTAAAATTATTTCATTATTTTAACAATAAGTCACATGAGGAGGCATCAAGAAACGTGCCTCCTACGATTTCGCATTCTATTTGGGGGGAGTGTTGTGAGCATTGGAGTGATCCAGTGGTAGAGGTAAATAAATACTTTTGAATTTTATTTCTATACTCATTTTATAACGAATAATCACATAATCTTTTAGTAATAAAATTTATATTTCTTATAGGAGCAAATCAGGAAGAATAAGGCCAACAGGACCCGAGCTCCTGCGTAGATCCTCTGCTTGGGTCGAATGAGTATTGACTCATTACAGGATAGATATATAACTTTATTAATTTAGTATTTGAAATAAAATTAAAATAATTTAGTTAAATTAAAATAACATGAAAATATTACTTCATTTTCAAGCAGAGACGCATGAGGGTACTCAATTAGATCCAGTGGGAGTCTATGAGCAGACACATAGTAAACAAATACTTGACGACCCAGGTGCATGGATACATCCGACATACAAGGGGACACATGTAAGTAAATAAAAGTTAGCAATATTAATTTAAATTATATATATAAAAACTAATTGCAAAAATATATATATATATATATTTACAGGATCGTATGATGGATTTGATCCATCCTCTTGAGGTCGTGGACGAGACCTCTGGTAATGTTTTGCGGACCCCTCTCACACTAAAGGAGGCCTTTAGGACCGTGATGCCTCCAAAGCATGGAGGCTTCGTCCGTAACGTAGGGAGGAGTGCGACGACCTCCTCTTGGTATGGTAGGAAAGGTTCCTCCTCATTAGCCCACGACGAGAGTATACGCACCGAAAGTCAGACCTTACAACGTTGAGATATATAAAAACTAATTGCAAATATATATATATATATTTACAGGGTCGTATGATGGATTTGATCCATCCTCTTGAGGTCGCGGATGAGACCTCTAGTAATGTTCGCGCACCCCTCTCACACCAGATGTAACGACCCGATTCCCGAATCCTTACAAGACATGAGAATTGGACCGACTCGACTAATCCCAAGACCCAGTCGTCCAACGAAAAAGTAACCAAACGAGTAGTAAAATAAACCACATTCACCATGTAGATAACTAGCAGTAACAAAAATACAGCAGTAAAGGAAAGAAACACTACAGTATACACCACCACAACAGTAGAGAAATAAACATGTACATAACATGAAGCTTACAATAAAAAGAGTACAGGAGTAACAGAAAACTACTCACTACAGCGGAAAGAAAAGTACAGAAGGTACTATAGGTAACTCTACTGGGCTCTACTAGGCCCAGCGCCCTCCGCAGCCGCTGACTCTGGCTGCTCAACACCTGGTCCTGAAAAGGTAACAAGGGTGACACGTCAGTGAAACGCTGAGTAGAGTGGCAACTGAAAGCTAGAAGAAGCAGTAGAGTGGACAGTAGCTGTTATATTTTTAATTTCTTCCTTTATACTTTTCCATTTATTCATTATTGATTTATTTCTCAGACCTTTCTCCTGATCTTGAATGTTTCTCGTGGGAACGATATTGATTGCAGTCTTTCTCGAAAAGTAGAAGTAACACGTGGTGCTCTCCTGGCCAGGAGAGTCCCCCGTGGTGGTCCTACCCTCAGTCAACCACCCCAAGGTCGCTGACAGACGTAACGGTGACTACGGCACACGCGATAAACACACGGGTAGCTACCCCGCACTGGCACGCAGTCAGTCGTTTCCGTTAACGGGTGCACCCCAAGCACAGCACAGAACCAGCATAGGGCAGAGCCCTCTCAGTAACAGGGGTCCAACCCCTCCACAGTAACCAAATAGGGGTCTTACTCCTCCACAGTCCGCGCACCCTCGCCTGACTATCCTGGTTTGCCCAGTGGGCCTAACAAGTCGGTGTAGGAGAGCTAGCAGAACCCCGGGGCCCGTGGGGTAGTGTTACGAACGCGTGCCCCAGACGTCTTTTAAGACGTCTGGGAGGTGGCCCAGACGTTGGACCAGACGTCTGGGATCACATCCAGACGTCTGGGATCGTTTCCAGACGTCTGGAAATCAGTTATTTTCGACACGCGTGGGTTGTCTGCGCGCCTGAGCGCGTAGACCCGCATATTCGTTATTCCCTCTGTGGCTGCAGACGCCCTGCCGCGTTTCTCTCTCCTCCTCGCGCGGCCTTAAAAGGTCATGCGCTCCCTCCCGTTGCCTCCACCCCTTCCTCTTCTCCTTCCAGTGCGCGAGAGCGAGCGCGAGAGCGGGCGCGGGGTTGCTGCGGCAGTGACGGCCGTAGTGAGCGCGGAGGGGGTGCTGCTTGCGAGAGCGGCACTCAGCCGTGAGGGCGAGCTCGTCGGGGCTGCCAGGGCCGGCCGGTGGGGAGCGCAGCGGGCGCGGAACGACGCGGGAGGCCTCCTGCAGCTCGTGCAGCAGGCGCACGAGGGGCAACGAGGGCGGCGTCGCGAGCGGAGGGCGAGTTGCGCCCTGGTTCTGGAAAAATTTCCAGAATCAGACGTCTGTGCTGATACCCAGACGGCGGGGTCGACGTCTGGAAGACTGTCCAGACGTCTGAAAGGTGAGTTTTCCGTCTTCTTCTTCCTTCCTGTCGACTGACCGTACTGAGGGAGAGAGATGGGTGTGCACAGGCTCGGTGATTCGCCATCCAACGCGAATCAGACGTCTGGCTGTAGTACCAGACGGCGGGAGCGACCTCCAAACGTCCGGGGTGACCATCGGACGTCTGGGAGCTAGGCCAGACGTCCCCGCAGACTTCTGGACGTCTGGGAAACCACGCTGAACAAGGTAATTCTCTGATCCACTTTTTAAGACGTCTGGAAGAAGTTCCAGACGTCTGATTTTGCACAGTGTCGTTGTTTTCGACCCGTTGAGGGCCCGTTCGGGTTCCGTTTTCCGCATTTCGAGTTGCGTTCTTTCCGAAGTTAAATCCTCTACTCGTCTACAGTAGCTATACACTGTTTTGAGACACTCCTTGTGTTTGATCCTTGTGATAGGACCTCGTTCCATTGCAGTCTTGGGGGCCGCGGAGGCACGCGGGATTCCCGATCATGCCCCCATTACTCCCGTCGTACCTAGTAGAGTGGCTTTAAGTATAATCTGTTACATTATGAAACCATAAATAGAACCTAGGACATTGCATGAATCCTAGGAATGAGAAATAGATTGAATGGTAGATTCCTAGGGTGTTGCATGAATCCTAGGGCTGGAAAACTAGATTGTATGATAGATCCTAGGATATGGCATGAATCCTAGGACGGGAAAACTAGTGGAATGTATGAATACTGCAGTTTTGGAAAATGTGGAAAGGAAATAATAGCTTCCTGTGAATTAAATTAACAGCTACCTGTTATGAATAAGTGAACATGATTAAGAATATGGGATGTATGAACGTGAAACTGGAATGGTGAAACTGGAATGTTCTGAGTTAAAGAGATGGAACCCTACGGGGAATTAGGAGTAGAACTCCTGGAAAGTGAATGGAATAGAATTGGGGAAGTGAGCTGGCCCTTGAGTATGGAGTACCAAGGAGAGCGACTGTCCCCCTGTTTAGTGCAGAGCGGAGCTAGCCGCCCCAGGGGCCCGGGGTTAGGATTGGCCACTTTGTACCGACTTGCTGGCCCTCGCATACGTAGTACCGAGGAGAGCTACTAGTGAAGGGAGGTAATAGCTACCCCACGGGCCCCGGGGTTCTGGTAGCCTCCCACATCGACTTGTTAGGCCCGCTGGGGCAAACCAGGGTTGTCAGGCGAGGGTGCGCAGACTGTGGAGGGGCAAGGCCCCGGTATGGTTACTGCGGAGGGGTTGGACCCCTGTTACTGAGAGGGCTCTGCACTGGACTGGTTCCGTGCTGTGCTTTGGGCGCATCCGTTAACGGAAACGACTGACCGCGTGCCAGTACGGGTTAGCTACCTGTTCGTTTATCGCACATGCCGTAGTCACCGTTACGTCTGTCAGTGACCCTGGGTTGGTTGACTGTGGGTAGGATCACCACGGGGGACTCTCCCGGCCAGGAGAGCACCACGTGCTACTTCTACTTTTTGGAAAAGACTGCAATCAAGATCGTTCCCACGAGGAACATTCGAGATCAAGTAAAAGATCTGAGGAATAAATGAAATAGTGAGACAATTGAAAGATGTGCATAAAGAAAGTAATCGAACATAATAGCTACTGTACACTCTACTGTTGTCTTTAGTTTAATTGCCACTCTACTCAGAGTTTTGCTAACGTGTTACACTCGTTACCTTTTTCAGCACCAGGTGTTGAGCAGCCAGGGTCAGCGGCTGCAGAGGACGCTGGGCCGAGTAGGGTCCAGTAGAGTTGCCACGGTTTCTTGTACCTCTTTTTGTTCGTATAGTGAGTAGTTCTTGTTTCCGCTGTACTTTTCTTTACCTGCAGTTCATATTTAGTTATGAATGTTGTTATACTGTTGTGGTGGTATATACTGTTGTAGTTCATTTCCTTACTGCTGTATTTTCTTATTGTTAGTTATATTCATGTTGAATGTGGTTTATTTTACTGCTCTTTTGGTTACTTCCTCGTTGGACGACTAGGTCTTGGGATTAGTCGAGTTGGTCCGATTCTCGTGTCTCGTAGGGACTTGGGAATCGGGTCGTTACAAGATGGTATCAGAGCAAGGTCGTCCCGAGAAGTGAATCAACTGACTGCAAAATAACCCATTCACATGTCTATAACTAGAGTAGCCACCACAACATATCTCTTGACATGAGCTCTTAGACATTTCTGTTCGGTATCGTTCCGTAGTGACGTGTTCTGTTTTGTTTTGCGTCTCCTTGCAGGAGATGCCTCGTCATGGGACCTGTGAGGCTGGCCGCGGGTGCAGCCGAGGATGAGGTAGGCGATGTGGACGTGCTGTTGTTGATGTCTCGGTGGACCAGCCACCACTCCCGGGCATCCAGGCCCAGGACCTCGCCAGACTGATACGAGACATTGTACGAGAGGAGCTCCACCCACCGCCCCGAGCACCTCACCCTGGGGTTGTGAAGGGGGAGTCCTCTGTGGGACCACTCGACGGACGCGACGCTGGACACGGGGGGGGGGGATGGGCCACCGCAGCCCCCACCTTCCTCCGATACTTCCGGGCACGAGGCACCTTCGCCTGGAGGTGCACCAGCACCTCCCCTACAGCGCCACTTCGAGCTTTTCGGGCAGTTCCGGAAGTTGAAGCCCCCCTCCTTCAAGGGGGATGAGGACCCGACCGAGGTAGAGGACTGGCTTGAGCAGCTGGAGAAGATCTTCGACACCCTTCGCCCCTCGGTGGAGTGCCGCGTGGCCTTTGCCACGTACCAGCTGGAGAGTGCGGCACACAGGTGGTGGAGGGCGGTCCGGGGATAGGAGAGGGACGAGCCGATGTGGGACCAGTTCGTCACCCTCTTCTGCGAGCAGTAATTTCCCTAGACGTGGCAGGACTAGAGGAGGCGGGAGTTCCACACTCTCCGCCAAGGGACGATGACTGTGAGCGCGTACCGCACGCGTTTCTTGGAGCTGTCCCACTTTGCAGCGACAGCGGTAGCCACTGAGGAGGAGCGCCTTTGGAGGTTCACCGAGAGGCTCCGGCCTGGGATCCGGGGGTATGTCAAACCCCTGAAGCTGCCTACGTTTTCGAGGGTGGTAGAGGCAGCTATGACTTACGAGGAGACCAACCTGTCCGCACGAGACACCGACGGCGGGCGGAAGAGGCCCTTCCAGCCAGACTTCTCACAGGGCCGGCGAGAACGGAGACACGTGGCATCCGTAGGAGAGCCGTCACGTTTTACAGGGCCATCAGTAGCCTTTGGGGGCCCTCGACAGGGGCCCGGACCCCCGCCCAGCCGACAGCAGGGACCCACTGAGGGCGGGAGTCGGGTTCCCCTCTGTTACCAGTGTGGCCAGCTGGGCCACATTAGGAGGGATTGCCCATCTAGGGCAGGAGGTCTGCAGATACTTCCCGCGCAGAGCACTGGAGGACGCGCAGGAGGCTGCGGTTCCCAGGCGCGAGGAGGAGGACAGCAGTCTCGAGGAGGGTACCGGCCAGCACCTACCCGTCCGACGCAGAGTGTGGCTGCTTCGTCCGCACCTAGAGCTGAAGGGCGTATCAACGCCCTGACACACAGGGACGCCAGAGCTTCGGGATCGGTGGTAGCAGGTATGGTTTCAGTTTCCGGCAGACTCGTTTACACGTTTTTCGATTCCGGCGCTACGCACTCGTTTGTCGCAGCCAGTTTCGCAGTTAGTTTGGATCGTGATTATACACTGTTAGAGAATCCGTTCGTAATCAGAGGTCCGAGTGGTCAGCTGTTTGTAGCTGAGGAGGTGTACACGGATTGCGAGGTCAGCGTCGGGGGACATAGCCTGCTAGCTGACCTGATTATGTTACAGATGGAGGACTTTGGAGTGATTCTGGGGATGGATTGGCTGTCCGCTTACCACGCCTTGGTGGACTGTTTTGAGAGGAAGATTGTCTTCTCCATGCCGGAGTTGCCTTCTTTCGAGTTTCACGGACAGCCAGTGGACGGAGGTTTCAGGTGCATTTCGACACTTCGGGCGACGAGACTTTTGAGCCAGGGGTGTGAGGGCTTCCTAGCTTGTGTGGTGGCAGAGCCCAACCCTGTGGCAGACTTCCAGAGCATCCCGGTGGTCAGAGAGTACCCTGACGTGTTTCCAGACGAGTTACTAGGACTACCACCTGAGCGTGAGATCGAGTTTGAGATCTCACTAGTACCAGGGACTAGCCCCATCTCCACCGCGCCATACAGGATGGCACCGCTTGAGCTACGAGAGCTCAAGTCTCAGTTATAGGACCTTTTGGAGAAAGGTTTCGTGAGGCCCAGTGCGTCTCCCTGGGGAGCCCCGGTACTGTTTGTGAAGAAGAAGGATGGGACCTTACGCCTTTGTGTGGACTACCGACAACTGAATAGGGTCACCATCAAAAACAGATATCCGCTGCCGAGGATCGACGACTTGTTTGACCAGTTGCGGGGTGCCACGGTGTTTTCCAAGATCGACTTGAGGTCGGGATACCACCAGTTGAGGATCAGGGAGACCGACGTCTCCAAGACAGCTTTCCGCACCCGATACGGACACTACGAGTTTTTGGTCATGCCGTTTGAGCTGACCAATGCCCCCGCTGCTTTCTTGGACCTGATGAACCGGGTGTTTAGACCGTACTTGGACCAGTTCGTGATGGTTTTCATAGATGATGTACTCATCTATTCTAGAGATTGGACATAGCACGGACAGCACTTGCGGATGGTTCTGGACACTCTGAGACGACGCAGGCTGTACGCCAAGTACAGCAAGTGCGAGTTCTGGTTGAGGGAGGTGACCTTCTTAGGTCATGTGATCTCTGGAGATGGCTTGGCGGTGGACCCAGCCAAGGTTGAGGCAGTACTCAGGTGGGAGAGACCGCGTTCAGTCACTGAGATTCGCAGTTTCCTGGGACTGGCAGGCTACTACAGACGATTCATCAGAGGATTTTCACAGATTGCACGTCCTATGACACAGTTGACTCGGAAGGACGTGCCCTTCGCTTGGACAGATGCCTGTGAGGCGTGTTTTCTGGAGCTGAAGGAGAGGTTGACCTCGGCTCCCGTGCTCACCATCCCTGACAGTAGTGGCGGGTTCGTTGTGTACACGGACGCCTCCTTGCAGGGCTTAGGAGGTGTGCTCATGCAGAGGGGTCACGTTGTCGCTTACGCTTCGCGGCAACTGAAGCCCCATGAGCATACCTACCCTACCCACGACCTAGAGTTGGCTGCTGTTGTCTTCGTGTTGAAGACTTGGAGGCACTACTTGTACGGTGAGACCTTCAAAATTTTCACAGATCACAAGAGCCTCAGATACCTTTTTTATCAGAAGGAGATCAACATGAGACAGAGACGTTGGTTGGAGCTCTTGAAGGACTACGACTGCAGCATCTCCTACCACCCGGGAAAGGCCAATGTGGTGGCTGACGCCTTGAGCCGTAAGGCGCCCGCACACTTGGCCAGTCTACAGTTACAGAGTTGGAGCCTTTTGGAGGAGGTGGGCAGTTGGCGACCTCTAGAGTTACGAGGGTACTGTGGGGCAGTGATGGTGACACGGCAGACCAGGCCAGAGCTGATAGATCGCATCGTCACAGGACAGATGGCCGATCCGTACTTGCAGTCTTTGTGCGACAGAGTGCTGTCAGGAGACCCAGGGGACTTCTCTTTCACAGACTAGGTGCTGCGCTTGAGGGGACGGTTGTGCGTTCCCAGAGACGAGGAGCTGTTGAGGGAGCTCCTGATTGAGGCACATGGTTCCAGATTCACCATACATCCCGGAAACACGAAGATGTACCACGACTTGAGACGCGAGTTTTGGTGGAGGGGGATGAAGCGGGGTATGGGTGAATTCGTGCAGCAGTGCTTAGTGTGCCAGCAGGAGAAAGCTGAGCATCAGAGGCCTGCAGGGCCGCTACAACTGCTTCCAGTGCCAGAGTGGAAGTGGGAGAGCATCACCATGGACTTGGTGGTGGGCTTACCTGTTACCCAGCGGGGACACGACGCAGTCTGGGTAATAGTGGATAGACTGACGAAGACGGCGCGATTCTTGCCGATCCGAGTCACTTTGGGACCAGCACAGTTGGCAGAGAGGTATATTCGGGATGTGGTACGACTACACGGAGTTCCACGGGAAATCGTATCTGACCGAGATACCCGCTTTACGTCCCAGTTTTGGGCTGAGTTTTAGCAGGCCTTGGGGACGCGGCTGAGGTTTAGTACAGCTTACCACCCCCAGACGGACGGACAGTCTGAGCGCACGATACAGACACTTGAGGACCTTTTGCGTGCCTGTGTACTGGACTGGAGGGGCTCTTGGGAGGAGCACCTGCCCCTGGCGGAGTTTGCATACAACAACAGTTATCACTCGAGCATCGGCATGGCTCCCTACGAGGCTCTGTACGGACGGAAGTGTACGGCACCCTTGAGTTGGGTTGAGGTCGAGACCAAGTGGGAGGTTGGCCCCACGTTGATCCGGCAGAGTCAGGAGGTAGTCGAGCAGATCCACAGGCGACTCCGCACTGTCAGGAGCAGACAGAATAGCTACGCGGATCGGAGACGCAGAGAGCTGCAGTTTGAGGTTGGGGACCACGTCTTCCTTCGTGTTTCGCCCATGAAGGGCCTGTAGCGGTTTGGGGTGAGAGGGAAGCTCGCGCCGAGGTTCGTGGGGCCCTTTGAGACACTCCTTGTGTTTGATCCTTGTGATAGAACATCATTCCGTTGCAGTCTTGAGGGTCGCGGAGGCACGCGGGATTCCCGATCACGCCCCCATTACTCCCGTCGTACCTGGTAGAGTGGCTTTAAGTATAATCTGTTACATTATGAAACCATAAATAGAACCTAGGACATTGCATGAATCCTAGGAATGAGAAATAGATTGAATGGTAGATTCCTAGGGTGTTGCATGAATCCTAGGGCTGGAAAACTAGATTGTATGATAGATCCTAGGATATGGCATGAATCCTAGGATGGGAAAACTAGTGGAATGTATGAATACTGCAGTTTTGGAAAATGTGGAAAGGAAATAATAGCTGCCTGTGAATTAAATTAACAGTTGCCTGTTATGAATAATTGAACATGATTAAGAATATGGGATGTATGAACGTGAAACTGGAATGGTGAAACTGGAATGTTCTGAGTTAAAGAGCTGGAACCCTACGGGGAATTAGGAGTAGAACTCCTGGAAAGTGAATGGAATAGAATTGGGAAAGTGAGCTGGCCCTTGAGTACGGAGTACCAAGGAGAATGACTGTCCCCCTGTTTAGTGCAGAGCGGAGCTAGCCGCCCCAGGGACCCGAGGTTAGGGCTGGCCACTCTGTACCAACTTGCTGGCCCTCGCATACGTAGTACCGAGGAGAGCTACTAGTGTAGGGAGGTACTAGCTACCCCACGGGCCCCGGGGTTCTGCTAGCCTCCCACACCGACTTGTTAGGCTCGCTGGGGCAAACCAGGGTTGTCAGGCGAGGGTGCGCGGACTGTGGAGGGGCAAGGCCCCGGTTTGGTTATTGCGGAGGGGTTGGACCCCTGTTACTGAGAGGGCTCTGCACTGGACTGGTTCCGTGCTGTGCTTTGGGCGCACCCGTTAACGGAAACGACTGACCGCGTGCCAGTACGGGTTAGCTACCTGTGCGTTTATCGCGCATGCCGTAGTCACCGTTATGTCTGTCAGTGACCCTGGGGTGGTTGATTGTGGGTAGGATCACCACGGGGGACTCTCCGGCCAGGAGAGCACCACGTGCTACTTCTACTTTTTGGAAAAGACTGCAATCAGGATCGTTCCCACGAGGAACATTCGAGATCAAGTAAAAGATCTGAGGAATAAATGAAATAGTGAGACAATTGAAAGATGTGCATAAAGAAAGTAATCGAACATAACAGCTACTGTACACTCTACTGTTGTCTTTAGTTTAGTTGCCACTCTACTCAGCATTTTAATGACGTGTTACACTTGTTACCTTTTTCAGGACCCCGTGTTGAGCAGCCAGGGTCAGCGGCTGCAGAGGACGCTGGGCCGAGTAGGGTCCAGTAGAGTTACCACGGTTTCTTGTACCTCTTTTTGTTCGTATAGTGAGTAGTTCTTGTTTCCGCTGTACTTTTCTTTACCTGCAGTTCATATTTAGTTATGAATGTTGTTCTACTATTGTGGTGGTATATACTGTAGTAGTTCCTTTCCTTACTGCTGTATTTTCTTACTGTTAGTTATATTCATGTTGAATGTGGTTTATTTTACTGCTCTTTTGGTTACTTCCTCGTTGGACGACTAGGTCTTGGGATTAGTCGAGTCGGTCCGGTTCTCGTGTCTCGTAGGGACTTGGGAATCGGGTCGTTACAGGTAGCTAGTGCTCTCCCTACACTGGTAGCTCTCCTCGGTACTGTGTACACAAGGGCCAAAAGTCGGTACAAAGTGTCCAGTCCTAACCCCGGGTCCCTGGGGCGGCTAGCTCCGCTCTGCACTAAACAGGGGGACAGTCGCTCTCCTCGGTACTCTGTACTCATGGGCCAGCTCACTTCCCCAATTCTATTTCATTCACTTTCCAGGAGTTCTACTCCTAATTCCCCTTAGGGTTCGGGCTCTTTTAACTCGGCCAATTTAGGTTTCACCATTCCAGGTTTATGTCCATACAGTTCATGTTCTCAATCGTATTTATTCATTCATAACAGGCAGCTGTTCACCAATTTACAGGCAGTTATCATTTCCTTTCCACTTTTCCAAGACTGCAATGTATATATTCAACTAGTTTTCCAGTCCTAGGATTCATGCCATACCCTAGGATCTATCATTCAATCTAGTTTTCTAGTCCTAGGATTCATGCAATACCCTAGAATCTACCATTCAATCTAATTCCTCAGTCCTAGGGTTCATGCAATGCCCTAGACTCTATTAATGGTTTCATAATTATACAAATTTTGTTAAATAATTTAGAGGGCCACTCTACCCGCGAAATCGGGAGTACTGGGGGCGTGGTCGGCAATCCCGTGCACCTCCGCAACCCCCAGAGCTGCAATGGAACGGGATCCTAACACAAGGATCAACACAAGGAGTTTCTCAGAACAGTAGACAATTACTGTAAACAGGTAAAGAAAATAAATATGGAAAGAACGCAACTCGAAACGCGGAAAACAGACTCCGAACGGGCCCTAAATGGGTCAAAAACGACAAATCTGTCCAAAATTAGACGTCTGGAACCTCTTCCAGACGTCTTAAAAGGTTGGTCATGTCATACCTCGGTCTGCGCAGTCCTTTAGACATCCAAAAGTCCGCTGGATCATCTGGTCTTGGTTTCCAGACATCCGATTGTCACCCCAGACGTCTGGAGGTTCTCTCCGTTGTCTGGTACTGAGGCCAGACGTCTGATTCGTGTGGGATGGCGAGCCCTCGCGCCCTCCCGAACAACACCTGCACACACATGCTCCCGCTCTCATCACGAAGAGGCGCAGAAGGACGCGGTGGACGGCTGCATGGCTGTACACACGTAAAAAGGAGAAGATGGGAAATTATTGTACCTGTCAGACATCTGGACCGTCCTCCAGACGTCTTCTGCATCGTCTGGACGTAAGTCCAGACGTCTGATTCTGGGAATTTTCCCAAAATTAGAACTCGGTTTGCTCTCCACCCGCGACGCACGGCCACGCCGCGCTGTGTCTGCCTGCTGCCCGAGCTGCAGCAGCCCCTCCACGACAACCCACTCCCGCTGCTTCTCCGCCGGCCGGCTCTAGCTGCCCCGGCAAGCTCGCACCCTCGCGGTCGAGCTTCTTCCTTCCTCTCGCAACTCTCTTCCTTCCTGCACGCTCGCTGCGGCCGCTGCTGCCGCACTTGCTCGCTCACGCTCTCGCTCGCTCTCAGGGAGAAGGAGGAGATGAAGGCGGATGGAGTGAGGGTGAGGGAGAGGGGAGCGTTTTATAAGGCAGTCGCGGGGAGAAAGAGAGTGAAATGCGGTGCCTGCAGGGATAGAAAGCGAAGACGAAGGCGGCGGGTTCAGTCTGCGCGCGCAGGCGCGCAGACGCAAATCTGTACGCCGAAAAAATTTATTACCAGATGTCTGGGAAGGGTTCCAGACCACTTCCCAGACGTCTTAAACTACGTCTGCTGCCCACGTTCGTAACAATATAACAAACTCAAAGGAAGTTTCATCCTCGAAACTTGCGCTAACTATGGTGCGGGAAAGAACAAAATATATATATATATATATATATATATATATATATATATATATATATATATATATATATATATATATATATATAACAAACTCAAAGAGGACCAAAGCCGATCCAAAAAGACGTACTCGTGAAAATCTCTGGGTACCGCTCCCGCATCGTTGTCTCAGGCTCCCAAGTAGCCTCCTCGTACCGCTGGCTCCTCCACAAAACCTTCACCAAGGGTACTTGCTTTCGTCTCAGACTGCGGACGGCTCTGTCAAGAATCTGCACTGGCCGCTCGGGGTAGGTCAGGTCGTCGCTCACCTCGACGCTCTCTTGACTCAGGATGTGACTGGGATCGGCAACGTACTTCCTGAGGTTGGACACATGGAACACGTTGTGCACACCAGAAAGCTGAGGAGGGAGGGCAAGCCTGTAAGCAACGGGTCCAACCCACTCCAGGACCTCAAAGGGCCCTACGAACCTCGGCTCGAGCTTCCCTCTCACCCCAAACCACTGCAGGCCCTTCATGGGCGAAACACGAAGGAAGACATGGTCCCCAACCTCAAACTGTACCTCTCTGTGTCTCTGATCTGTGTAGCTCTTCTGCCTGCTCCTGACAGTGAGGAGTCGCCTGTGAATCTGCTCGACTATCTCCTGACTCTGTCGGATCAGTCTGGGGCTAACTTCCCACTTGGTCCCCACCTCAACCCAACTCAAGGTTGCTGTACATCTCCGTTTGTACAAAGCCTCGTAGGGTGCCATGCCGATGCTCGAGTGATAACTGTTGTTGTATGAAAACTCCGCCAGGGGCAAGTGCTCCTCCCAAGAGCCCTTCCAGTTTAGTATACAGGCACGCAAAAGGTCCTCAAGTGTCTGTATCGTGCGCTCAGACTGTTCGTCCGTCTGGGGGTGGTAAGCTATACTGAACCTCAATCGTGTCCCCTGGGCCTGCTGAAGCTCAGCCCAAAACTGGGACGTAAAGCGGGTATCCCGATCGAATACGATCTCTCGCGGAACTCCGTGTAGACGTACCAAGTCGTGGATATGCCTCTCTGCCAACTGTGCTAGTCCCAAGGTGACTCGGATCGGCAAGAAACGCGCCGTCTTCGTCAATCTATCAACGATTACCCAGACTGCGTCATGTCCTCGCTGGGTAACAGGCAAGCCCACCACCAAGTCCATGGTGATGCTCTCCCACTTCCGCTCTGGCACTGGAAGTGGCTGTAGCGGCCCTGCAGGCCTCTGATGCTCATCTTTCACCTGCTGGCACACTAAACACTGCTGTACGAATTCACCCACATCTCACTTCATCCCCCTCTACCAAAACTCGCGTCTCAAGTCATGGTACATCTTCGTGTTTCCGGGATGTATGGTGAATCTAGAACCGTGTGCCTCAGTTAGGAGCTCTCTCAACAGCTCCTCGTCTCTAGGAACTCACAAACGTTCCCTCAGGCACAGCACCTGGTCTGTGAAAGAGAAGTCCCCTAGGTCTCCTGACAGTACTTTGTCGCGCAAGGACTGCAAGTACGGGTCAGCCATCTGTCCTGTGATGATGCGGTCTATCTGCTCTGGCCTCGTCTGTCGTGTCACAATCACTGCCCTACAGTGCCCCCGTAACTCTAGGGGTCGCCAACTGCCCATCTCCTCCAAAAGGCTCCAACTCTGCACCTGTAAGTTGGCCAAGTGTGCGGGCGCCTTCCGGCTCAAGGCGTCAGCCACCATGTTGGCCTTTCCCGGGTGGTAGGAAATGCTGCAATCATAGTCCTATAGGAGCTCCAACCAACGTCTTTGTCTCATGTTGAGCTCCTTCTGATCAAAAAGGTATCTGAGGCTCTTGTGATTTGTGAAAATCTCGAAGGTCTCACCGTACAAGTAGTGCCTCCAGGTCTTCAGTGCGAAGACAACAGCTGCCAGCTCCAGGTCGTGGGTAGGGTAGCTATGCTCATGGGGCTTCAGTTGTCGCGAAGCGTAAGCGACAATGTGACCCCTCTGCATGAGCACACCCCCTAACCATTGCAAGGAGGTGTCTGTGTACACAACGAACCCGCCACTATTGTCAGGGATGGTAAGCATGGGAGCCGAAGTCAGCCTCTCCTTCAGCTCCTGAAAACACGCCTCACAGGCGTCTGTCCAAGTGAAGGGCATGCCCTTTCGGGTCAACTGTGTCATAGGACGTGCAATCTGTGAAAAGCCCCTGATAAACCGTCTGTAGTAGCCTACCAGTCCCAAGAAACTGCGGATCTCAGTAACCGTACGTGGTCTCTCCCACCTGAGCACTACCTTGACCTTGGTTGGGTCCACCGCCAAGCCATCTCCAGAGATCACATGACCTAAGAAGGTCACCTCCCTCAACCAGAACTCACACTTGCTGTATTTGGCGTACAGCTTACGTCGTCTTAGTGTGTCCAGAACCATCCGCAAGTGCTGTCCGTGCTGCGTCTGTTCTCGAGAATAGATGAGCTCATCATCAATGAATACCACCACAAACTGGTCCAAGTATGGTCTAAACACCCGGTTCATCAGGTCCATGAAGGTAGCGGGGGCATTGGTCAGCCCAAACGGCATGACCAAAAACTCGTAGTGTCCTTACCGGGTGCGGAAAGCTGTCTTGGAGACGTCTGCCTCCCTGATCCTCAACTGGTGGTATCCAGACCTCAAGTCAATCTTGGAGAATATCGTGGCACCTCGCAGCTGGTCAAACAAGTCGTCGATCCTCGGCAGCAGATATCTGTTCTTGATGGTGACCTTATTCAGTTGTCGGTAGTTCACACAAAGGCGTAGGGTACCATCCTTCTTCTTTACAAATAGTACCGGTGCTCCCCATGGAGATGCACTGGGCCTCACAAAGCCCTTCTCCAAAAGATCCTGCAACTGAGACTTGAGCTCTCGCAGCTCAAGCGGTGCCATCCTGTACAGTGCAGTAGAGATGGGGCTGGTCCTTGATACTAGTGAGATCTCAAACTCAATCTCACGCTCAGGCGGTAGTCCTGGCAACTCGTCTGGGAACACGTCGGGGTACTCTCTGACCACTGGGATACTCTAGAAGTCTGCCACAGGGCTGGGCTCTATCACCACACAAGCTAGGAAGCCCTCACACCCTTGGCTCAAAAGTCTCGCCGCCCGAAGTGCAGAAATGCACCTGAAGCCTCCATCCATTGGCTGACCATGGAACTTGAAAGAAGGCAACTCCGGTATGGAGAAGACAATCTTCCTCTCAAAACAGTCCACCAAAGCGTGGTAAGCGGACAACCAGTCCATCCCCAGAATAACGCCAAAGTCCTCCATCTGTATCATAATCAGGTCAGCGGGAAGGCTATGACCCCCAATACTGACCTCGCAATCTGTGTATACCTCCTCAGCTACAAACAGTTGACCACTCGGACCTCTGATCACAAATGGATCCTCTAACAACATATAATCTTGCCCCAAACTAACTGCGAAACTGGCTGCGACAAACGAGTGCGTAGCGTTGGAATTGAAAAGCGTGTAAACGAGTCTGTCGGAAACTGAAACCATACTTTTCACCACTGATCCCAAAGCTCTGGCGTCCCTGTGTGTCAGGGCGTTGATACGCCCCTCAGCGCTAGGTGCGGACGAAGCAGCCACACTCTGCGTCGGACGGGTAGCTGCTGGCCGGTACCCTCCTCGTGACTGCTATCCTCCTCCTCGCGCCTGGAAACCGTGGCCTCCTGCTCGCCCTCCAGTGCTCGACATGGGAAGTGTTTGCTGACCTCCTGCCCTAGACGGGCAGTCCCTCCTGATGTGGCCCGGCTGGCCACACTGGTAACAGAGGGGAATCCAACTCCTGCTCTCAACGGGTCCCTGCTGTCGGCTGGGCGGGGGTTCGGTGCTAGCAACTGGCCCCTGTCGAGGGCCCTCAAAGGCCACTGATGGCCCTGCGAAATGTGACGGCTCTCTAGCGGATGCCACGTGTCTCCTCTCTCGCCGGTCCTGTGAAAAGTCTGGCTGGTAGGGCCTCTTCCGTCCGCTGTCAATATCTCGCGCGGACGGGTTGGTCTCCTCATAGGTCATAGCTGCCTCCACTACCCTCGAGAACGTAGGCAACTTCAGGGGTTTGACATACCCCCGAATCGCAGGCCGGAGCCCCTCGATGAACCTCCAAAGGTGCTCCTCCTCAGTGGCTACTGCTGTCGCTGCGAAGAGGGACAACTCCAGAAAACGTGTGCGGTACGCGCTCATGGTCATCGTCCCCTAGCGAAGAGTGTGGAACTCCCGCCTCCTCTGGTCCTGCCACGTCTAGGGAAAGTACTGCTCGCAGAAGAGGGTGACGAACCTGTCCCAGGTCGGTTCGTCCCTCTCCTATCCCTTGACCGCCCTCCACCACCTGTGTGTCGCACTCTCCAGCTGGTACGTGGCAAAGGCCACGCGGCACTCCACCGGGGGGCGAAGGGTGTCGAAAACCTTCTCGATCTGCTCGAGCCAGTCCTCCGCCTTTGTCAGGTCCTCATCCCCCTTGAAGGAGGGGGGCTTCAGCTTCCTGAACTGCCCGAAAAGCTCAAAGTAGCGTTGCAGTGGAGATGCTGGTGCACCTCCAGGTAAAGGTGCCTCGTGCACAGAAGTGTCGGAGGAAGGTGGGGGCGGTGGCGGCCCATCCCCTCTCCCGCGTCCAGCGCCATGTCCGTCGCGTCGTCCCACAGAGGACTCCCCCTCCGCAGCCCCAGGGCGAGGCGCTCGGGGCGGTGGGTGGAGCTCCTCTCGCACTATATCCCGTATTAGCTGGGCGAGGTCCTGGGCCTGAATGGCCGGGAGCAGTGGCTGGTCCACTGAGACGTCGGCCGCAACATGCCCACCTCGCCGACCTCGTCCTCGCTTGCGCCCGCGGCTCGCCTCGCTAGTCCCGCGATGAGGCATCTCCTACAAGGAGATGCGAAACAGAATGGAAACACGTCAATATGGAGCGATAACCAATGAAGAAGTCTAAGAGCTCATGTCAAAAGAACGTTGTGGTGGCTACTCTAGTTACAGACACGTGAATTTGGTTATTTTCTAGTCAGTTGGTTCACTTCTCGGGATGACCTTGCTCTGATACCATCTTGTAACGACCCGATTCCCGAATCCCTACAAGACACGAGAATCAGACCGACTCGACTAATCCCAAGACCCAGTCGTCCAATGAGAAAGTAACCAAAAGAGCAGTAAAATAAATCACATTCACCATGTATATAACTAGCAGTAACAAAAATACAACAGTAAAGGAAAGAAACACTACAGTATACACCACCACAACAGTAGAGAAATAAACATGTACATAATATGAAGCTTCCAACAAAAAGAGTACAGGGAGTAACAGAAAACTACTCACTACAGCGGAAAGAAAAGTACAGAAGGTACTACAGGTAACTCTACTGGGCTCTACTAGGCCCAATGCCCTCCGCAGCCGCTGACTCTGGCTGCTCAACACCTGGTCCTGAAAAGGTAACAAGGGTGACACGTCAGCGAAACACTGAGTAGAGTGGCAACTAAAAGCTAGAAGAAGCAGTAGAGTGGACAGTAGCTGTTATATTTTTACTTTCTTCCTTTATACTTTTCCATTTATTCACTATTGATTTATTTCTCAGACCCTTCTCTTGATCTTGAATGTTCCTCGTGGGAACGATCTCGATTACAGTCTTTCTCGAAAAGTAGAAGTAACACGTGGTGCTCTCCTGGCCAGGAGAGTCCCCCGTGGTGGTCCTACCCTCAGTCAACCACCCTAAGGTCGCTGACAGACGTAACGGTGACTACGGCATGTGCGATAAACGCACGGGTAACTACCTCACACTGGCACGCGGTCAGTCGTTTCCGTTAACGGGTGCGCCCCAAGCACAGCACGTAACCAGTATAGGGCAGAGCCCTCTCAGTAACAAGGGTCTAGCCCCTCCATAATAACCAAGCAGGGGTCTTGCCCCTCCACAGTCCGCGCACCCTCGCCTGACTATCCTGGTTTGCCCAGTGGGCCTAACAAGTCGGTGTAGGAGAGCTAGCAGAACCCCGGGGCCCGTGGGGTAGCTAGTGCTCTCCTTACACTAGTAGCTCTCCTCGGTACTTTGTACACGAGGGCCAAAAGTCGATACAAAGTGGCCAGTCCTAACCCTGGGTCCCTGGGGCGGCTAGCTCTGCTCTGCACTAAATAGTCGGACAGTCTCTCTCCTTGGTACTCCATACTCAAGGGCCAGCTCACTTCCCTAATTCTATTTCATTCACTTTCCAGGAGTTCTACTCCTAATTCCCCGTAGGGCTCATGCTCTTTTAACTCAGCCAATTTAGGTTTCACCGTTCCAGGTTTATGTCTATACAGTTCATGTTCTCAACCGTATTTATTCATTCATAACAGGCAGCTATTAACCAATTTACAGGCATTTATCATTTCCTTTCCACTTTTCCAAGACTGTAATGTATATATTCAACTAGTTTTCCAGTCTTAGGATTCATGCCATACCCTAGGATCTATCATTCAATCTAGTTTTCTAGTCTTATGATTCATGCAATACCCTAGGATCTACCATTCAATCTAATTCCTCAGTCCTAGGGTTCATGCAATGCCCTAGACTCTATTAATGGTTTCATAATTGTACAAATTTTGTTAAATAATTTAAAGGGCCACTCTACCCACGAAATCGGGAGTACTGGGGGCGTGGTCGGCAATCCCGCGTGCCTCCGCAACCCCCAGAGCTGCAACGGAACGGGATCCTAACACAAGGATCAATACAAGGAGTTTCTCAGAACAGTAGATAATTACTGTAAACAGGTAAAGAAAATAAATCTGGAAAGAACGCAACTCGAAATGCGGAAAACAGACTCCGAATGGGCCCTAAACGGGTCAAAAACGACGAATCTGTCCAAAATCAGACGTCTGGAACCTCTTCCAGACGTCTTAAAAGGTTGGTCATGTCGTACCTCGGTCTGCACAGTCCTTCAAATGTCCAAAAGTCCGCTGGATCGTCTGGTCTTGGTTTCCAGACGTCCGATTGTCACCCCAGATGTCTGGAGGTCCTCTCCGTCGTCTGGTACTGAAGCCAGACGTCTGATCCGTGTGGGATGGTGAGCCCTCGCGCCCTCCTGAGCAACACCTGTGCACACACGCACCCGCTCTCATCACGAAGAGGCGCAGAAGGACGCGGTGGACGGCTGCATGGCCGTACATGCGTAAAAAGGAGAAGATGGGAAATTATTGTACCTGTCAGATGTCTGGACCATCCTCTAGATGTCTTCGGCGTCGTCTGGATGTAAGTCCAGATGCATGATTCTGGGAATTTTTCCCAGAATCAGAACCCAGTTCGCTCTCCGCCTGCGACGCACGGCTGCGCCGCACCGTGTCTGCCTGCTGCCCGAGCTGCAACAGCACCTCCGCGACAACCCATGCCTGTTGCTCCTCCTCCGGCCGGCTCTAGCTGCCCCGGCAAGCTCGCACCCTCGCGGTCGAGCTTCTTCCTTCCTCTCGCAACTATCTTCCTTCCCACATGCTCGCTGCGGCCGCTGCTGCCGCACTTGCTCGCTCACGCTCTCGCTTGCTAGCAGGGAGAAGGAGAAGATGAAGGCGGATGGAGTGAGGGTGAGGGAGAGGGGAGCGTTTTATAAGGCAGCAGCGGGGAGAGAGAGAGGGAAATGCGGTGCCTGCAGGGAGAGAAAGAGAAGACGAAGGCGGCGGGTTCAGTCTGCGCGCGTAGGTGCACAGACGCGAACCAGTACGCCGAAAAAATTTATTACCAGACGTCTGGGAAGGGTTCCAGATGTCTGGGCCACTTCCCAGACGTCTTAAACTACGTCTACTACCCATGATCGTAACACCAGAGGAGGCCTTCAGGACCGTGATGCCTCTAAAGCATGGATTCTTCGTCCGTAGTGTAGGGAGGAATGCGACGATCTCCTCCTGGTATGGTAGGAAAGGTTCCTCCTCGTCTGCCCACGACGAGAGTATATGCACCAAACATCAAACCTTACAATGTCGAGATGTGGAGCGAGAGAAAAGGTTGGAGGAGGCCATCGCCCAGCTGCGGGCCGCCACTCGCAGGATGGAGCGCCAGGAGGAATTGTTAGAGTGACATAAGAAGCAATGGGACGAGGTCTTATCCTATCTTCGAGGGGGGGTGGTGGACTAAATCATTCGTCATTCCACATTCTGAGGCGTAGCGACGACGATGACGGTGATTCTGGGGCTAGTGACGTAGGTGTTGTAGTATAATGTATGTGTTCATATCCTTCTTGTAATTGTTTACATGGTTATAATATTTGAACCTCGTTTATATATATATAGAAATTAGTTTCATTGTGTAATTGCTTTATATTGAATGTTTTGAAAAATTTACATTATTTCCATGATTTTTTTATTTCTTTTGTGTAATTACTTTTTTAAAAATGTAAACCATTATCAGCGACGATTTAACAACCGTCTTTAATAGATTAATAGGTTTGCCTTACATTGGGAGACTAATGTAGACACATCTATGTCACGTAAAGTAACTATTTATGCATGGTCTTAGGCATATAATTGCATTCAGCATTATAATATTGCATAATATGCATCATTCTGCATTCAGACTAATTTGTACAAAATATAGGTTAATTTCCCTTTTTTGTGGCTAGGGGATACGGCAATATCTATTGGGGCCTTGGATTGAAGATTCAACCGTACAGATTTGATCAGGGCAATGATCGGAGTTCAACGAACTTTCTATTTATACATGTTCTTAGGCATATAATTGCATTCAACATTATAAATATAGCATAGCATGCATCATTCTGCATTTAAACTAGTTTGTACAAAATATAAGTTAATTTCCCTTTTTGTGACTAGGGGATAGGGCAATATTTATTGGGGCCTCGGATTGAAGATCCAACCGTACAAATTTGATCAGGGCGATGATCGGAGTTCAATGACTCCAAGATTGCTCCGATCGGAGTTTCGTAGTATCAGATCTAGTCTGAGGAAGATCAGAGGCCAAGGGTCAAGGTGGTGTAAATCCGCACATTGACAAATCGATCCAATTCAACATCTGTGGCATCACTTACATGCAAGAGAAGATGGACGGCCTAGATGTCACTACGTGGCGCTATCACAGCCGCCCAACACTGCCTGCAGTGCCTCCTCTTCGATCGTATGATCAATCTCAACCATTGGATCTCCATCCAAAGGCTGAGATGCATCCCAGCTGTGCCTGCTCACCTCTAAAGGGCAAGGTCAAGAGAAGATCTGGACCATTGGATTGAGATCCAACGACTGAGAGAGCATGTGGAGAAAATCAAGAACTCGCCTTAAGTGACAGCGTAGCGCTGCGGTGAAGCACCTCTTGCAAAGATAGCGACACGCACTCGAATATGCGTTAATGGATTAAATCCGTGAAGAGAAGCGACACACGAAATTCCACTGTTGGTTGCGGCACGAACGGTCAATGGAGTAGCAACATGGAGCCCTCTCAAGAGTCGAATGAGAGTGCTCTGCACACGCACACGATCACGTGCGATCGTACGTGAGCGCGGTGTGTGTTGCGAAGGCTAAGAGCACGCGATTTTAGGCTGTCGATGCGCAATCAGACGGCTAAGGTTGGGCGAGCGCAATGAGGCGCGTGAATGTCTGAAGGCGAGAAGGCGTCGATGTGGTTGAGTCGTGTGATTGGCAATGAGTGGCTCTCCTTGCATGCGCTTGTTGAACTCTCGAATTGCTACACTAACGTGTTCGATTTTGGAAAACCTGCCGTTGTAGTTTGAAAGAGAAGAACTCGTGTTCAGCAAATAAAATTTATACCAAAATTGAAATTCTGGGTCGAACACAGGAAGGGGGACGTTTGATTTAAAAACTACGCGTTTGTTTTTATTTGTCACAAAGTAATTCAATTTAAAACTATCTAATTATTTACAATAAATAAAAGAGAGAGAGTAAGAGAGAGAGAATATTACACACAGAAATCAAAATGAGATGTAGAATAAACAGGGAATTTATCATTAAGGAGATTGTTCATTTCACTATTACAACTAGAAAGCATAAAACAATTGCACTAGAAAGTGATAAATTTACTCTAGAAAGCATTAAAAGAATGGAGGGAGAAATGTCCTTCTCGACGATTGCTTAGAGGATGAGCAGAACTACACTAGAAAGCAGTAAATCTATATTAGAAAGCAGTAAAAAGAATAGGGAGAGAGATATCCTCCTCGACGGTCGCTTGGAGGACGAGCTGGACGGGATGACGCCTGGACGAAGGAGGACGGAGCAGGGTGAAGGAGGACGAAGCAGAAGAACGGGAAAGGAGTAGCACGCGGTCGTTGTCGCGGGATCCACTTCCGAAGGGGGATAAAAATTTGGACTTTATCTCGCGAGAAGCATCCAGGGTGTGGGACAAGCTTCTCTTGAGCTTTGGAGAGGTAGAGAAGAGAAGGAAGGGATGAGAATTTCATATGGAGGGGGTCTCCTTTTATAGTTGCAAGGAGTGGGGGCAAATTGGTCATTACATCTTTAAAACATTAAATGAGGGGTCTTTAGTGACGGATAAAACCGTCGCTAAAGCCCCAACGTGGGTGTAGTGGGTGCTCCCTATGCGCGCCTCCTCAGCTGCCCACTCTCAACACCCGCCGCACGTTCATTCATCCACAGCTGTCTGATCGTGAGATCAGACAGCTTAAGATGCGCCTGGCCCGCTTGCTGCGAGCCCGCCTAGCACGTACGATGCTGCGTGACCGCCTCGCGTGAAATAGCGCATGGCCGCTATTGGAAGATCTGAGCCGCCCGATCGCGATCCAACACACGCCCACACCCTTCTCCCCTTCGCTGCGGCTCAAACTCGTGGCTGCATCTTGCGATAGCACCTTCGACCGCTACGCTAAGGGGTGCGGATGGTCGAGTGGACGCTTTTAGGCGCGGCTGTCCACAACCATTGGATCGAGATCCAACGGCGGAGGGAGAGTGGATGCGGAGACTTCAGTGATTGCATGCGGCTGTTTGGGCGGTCGAGATGGCACGATGTGGCGCCATCTTGGCTGTCCATCTTCTGGATGTTGTAGATGGTGCCACAGATGTCGGATTGACTCTATTTTTGCGTCATTAGGCTACGATCGTCGATCCGAATTCATCCGTGCGGTCGGATTTGTCATTTGAACTGCAGATTTACACCATCTTAGCCCTTGATCTTCTAAGGTTCCCCGGTCACTATCTGATGCTACGGATGTCTGATCAGGGTGATCTTGGAGTCGTTGAACTCCAATCATTGCCTTGATCACATTCGTACGGTTGGATCTTCGATCCGAGGCCCTGATAAAAAGTTTGCTTTGTCCAAGCATATAAAAGGAGACAATTAACCTCCATTTTATTCAAACTACTCTAAATGCAAGATGATGCATGTTATGCAATATTTATAGCATGCAATGCAATCCTATGCTTAAGAACATGCATAAATAGACATCTTAAGTAGTGTAAATGTGTTTACATCAGTGCTCCAACTACAACGTGAGCTTTTAGTGACGCTTACATGCGTCACTAAAGGTCTCATATTTATTTTTAAGCCTTGGAATGACCTTTATGCCCCTTATTCCTACAACTATAAAAGGCCTACCCCTACTGCTCATTTCACAATTCCTTCTCTTCTTCTGCCACCACCTCCAAAGCTCTACGAGCTGGTCCCATACTCGGGATGCTCCATTAGAGCTAGAGTAAAATAATTTTCCCATCTTCTCATCCCCTTCATGGAGCATCCTACGGTTGTCCTCTCACTACCGTTCGGGAAGAGGTTCCCGCTGAGACGTCGCCCTGCTTCGTTCTCCATCCTCCAACTTCGTTCTCCCTCTTCCAGCATCTCACCACCCTCATCCGAGCACTCTGTCTGCCGCTCGTCCTCCAAGCAGCCGTCGAGGAGGATAACTTCTCATCCCCTTCTCTTTCTATTGCTTTCTAGTGTAGATTTACAAGTTTTTAGTGTAGCAAGCAGATGTAATGACATTATATGGTTATCAAATATTGGTTCACTCTCTCTCTCTCTTTTCTCTATAATATTTGATCTCTCTTTTCTGTTAATTATTCTTTAAGTAGAATAGCTAGTAGATTAATTTCAACCAGCTAATATGCTTTTGTGACAATGATTACAATGCAATTTTTGATCAAACGTTTGCCTCCCCATGTTCGACCCGGGATTTACCTTGAGTTTCAGTTAAATTATTTGTTTGATCGATTTTTACGCAACTGCAACGATAGGTTTTCAAACTTAAAACTTTTAGCGTAAGAAATCCCATTAGTTAAAGACAGTTATTAAACCGTCCCAATTGGCAACGATTTTTCTATAACCGACCCTAAAAGTGCGAAAATTTTTTGTGTGTAAATTAGGTTCCCGTCAAGAAAATTGGCAACGGTTAATTGATAACTGTTACGAATTCATTTTAGCGACGGTTTGAAACGTCGTCAAATCCCACTTCCATGTTCGCCTGCGCGTGCTTAGATGGTGACGATAAGGGATTGTAACCGTCGCCAAAAGGACACAGCGACATGATATACTGCGACGGTGTGTGGTGATGGTTAATAGCGTTTTGGCGACGGTTGAGAACCATAGCAAAAGTGGCGTACTATTGTAGTGCATTGTTAGTGTAGAAAGTGATGATCTAGACTTACCGCTAGTCCTTGGTTACGATAGATCTTTTTCATGAGGTCCATATTAGTTGGTTCCCTTCCAATTCACTTGTCTAAAAACAAAATGAGTGCATAATATTAGTTAGAAATTTTATGTAAAATGAACATTAGTCAAGGTTATACAGCACCATTTCTTCGCGTATGTTTGCAAACGATAGTATTCTGCAGTTGTGATTTAACTTCTTTTGCTTATGGTTCATCTTATTTATTTCAGCCATTTCCTAAAAAAAATTATGACAAATGATATACCATTTTGACATAAGCTTTGACATAATATTCTATGTTATAATGATAAATAGATCATCCATACCTTTGATTTGAGTGACTCCTACTCGCCAACTAACCAGTCATGTTGAGTATTACTAATTCATGGATCCTTCTCAATTATTATCTTCATCCTCTCAGGTTCCTCTTTAAGAGCTTCCCACTTCCTTTTCAGAATGTTCCTCCAAGACTTCCATATCAAATGGAGATGTTCAAGTACCCACTTCTTTGCATTTGAATGGCCATCCAGTTCAAAATCCTCCTAAATCATTATGTTTATAATCCAACAAAATCAATTCAATGAACTATAACCACCCAGAACATAATCACCTGGAATAACATATCGATTTAATCTCTTCTTACAGTAAAAGTTCATTATAGTTGTGAACTACCTAGAATGATTTAATAAAAAATAAATGCTGAACATAATGATTTAACATAATGATTTAATGAACGAATCACTTTTTAAGGTTTTGAACATAATGACTTCAGAAACCATCTGGAATGAGCTATAATCACTAAAAAAATAACCAGTTCTTATTGCTAAGTGAAATAAAAAACACTTCTGACAATTCAAACTCAAAATTTTATTGTTGTGTACAGTTCAAACTCAAAAATCAATTCTTACTGTTATCTTGGGGGTTGTCTTATTATATTATCTATTGCTTTAAGGACATAATCTTATGGGGCACATAAAGCTTTCTGAATTTAGGACAAAGTCATTACCTTCAAAAGTTTCCATGTGTCCTTGAAGCCTTTTTCATGTATCTCGTTCCATCTTTGATCAAGTGGCCAAAGCCATGATTGAAGAGCATAGAAAGCACAAGCTCATGACAATCATTTTCCCAATGTCTCCTATTGCTTGACCATGCTTGTTCCATTTAATGACCTATGGAATTCCATCTTTAGCCTTGAAGGCATTCCTTGTCCCTTTTTCAAATGGTTACCACCTTCATCATTTGACTCATCTACTTCCTCCATCTCTTCATGTTCATCTTCCGGTTGAAAATGTTCATTAAGCTCTTGCACATCTTGTTCCTCATTTAATGTAGAGGACCTTGCTTCTTTCCTTTGAGATTGAAACAACACTCTCCTTGTCCTCATTGCTCTGCAGATTTAAATGATATATATATTCAATACAAATCACAAATATATCACTAGTAAAAAAATAACAATATAAAAGAAAATAAGTTAGATTTAGAAAATTTGGAAGAGTAATGAAGAGGATTATACTAACAAATTCCTTAATCACGATCATCATCTTTGTCTTCATTATGGTATACAGATTGCTCTGGTACATCTTTTTTAACCCAAGTGCTTACTTCATCTTCAATCCTTATTTGACTTGGTTGAATTATCTCATTTCCAAAAACATAATCAATCGGTATATTGTAAAAATCTTGAGAAGGGACCTTGATTACAATATTCCATCCTTTCTTTTGTCGATCTTCAATGTAAAAGCACTGTTGTGCTTGAGTGGCCATAATGAATCAATCATCCATATGTGCAGATCTAGAAAAATCTAAAGATGTGAAACCATAATTATCTATGACCAATCCTCTATCACGTTTCTCATCAAACCAAATGCATTCAAATAACACTACACCGTAGCTTAACTCAACAATATCCTCTAATTGGCCATAGTATGTTATCCTTTCCAAAATGAAATTTTGGTCACTTGAGTTGGAATAACTGAATGGGTCAACTGGAAAGTATACTCCACTATTTTGAGTTTGATGTATAACCTCCACACAGTGACAGTGAAATCAGCAACCATTAACAATATACCCACCATACGAAATTGCCTCTAATAAAGGACCTTGTGCCAGCCATCCAACTTCTTCTGACAGTTTCATGTTATTTTCATGCAAAGTGTAGACCTATTTACAAAGAATTTAGATGTTATAGTGTTGAATATAAATAATTTCAGCTTTCTATTACAAGATATAAATTACAAACATACATGTTCGTTCACCCACTTAGGAAATTCAAGTTGGTGCCTCCTATCAAGAGTGTGTGATAAGAACCGTGGATAATTCTCCTTAAGGAATTGCATATGCTTTCTACAAATAAAATTTACAAATATCATTAGGGGAATAAAATTATAAATGTCGTTATTAGTCATAGATGCCTAGAATTGAAGATACCTTCGACACACTTCCATTGAATTAGTGTTAAAGAGGATATAACGATGTGCTTTCTCCAATGTCGCCCTAGCTAGCTATTGAACTGCTTCTCCACCTATTACAACTCCATCAGGATTTCGCACTTTTCATGATTTAACTTAGATTCATCTTTCAAGTAACGTGAACAAAATGTCAAGCATTCTTCTGTTAAATACCCATTTGCTATACAACCATCGGGATGACTCATGTTCTTTACATGTCTTTTTAGGGTTAGTAAGTATCTTTCTATAGGGTACATCCACCGATAATGTACAGGCCCTGCAATACTTGCCTCATAAGCCAAATGAATAGGTAGGTGCATCATGATTGTGAAAAATGATGGTGGGAATATCCTTTCCAATTCACATAGGTACACTACAATATCACATTTCATTTTTGAAAATTCTTCTTTATCAATAACTTTGGAACATAGTTTATTGAAATAAGAGCAAAGATTTATGATTGGTCGACATTTGTTACTTGGTAGTAAGTCCCTGATTGCAAATGGAAGCACTTGTTGCATAAGGATGTGATAGTCATGACTTTTTAGCCTTATCATCTTCTTATCATCCAAGTTGATCTTTCTAGAAATATTAGAGGAATACCCATCTGGAACTTTGATCAATTTCAACGCTTTGAAAAAACATTCCTTCTCAAATGATGATAATTGATAACAAGCAAATGAAAAAGATAATGTACCATTTTCTTCTTGCTCTGGCCAAAGCTCTTTTCGAATACCCATTTCTTTCAAATTTAAACGTGCCTCAATATTATCTTTGCTCTTTCCTTTTACTTGTAGTATCGTACTCAATATATTTTCACAAACATTTTTTTCAATATGCATGACATCCAAGTTATGCCTAACTTCAACATCCTTCCAATATGACAATTGAAAGAAGATACTTATTTTTTTCCATGAGTATGGAAATTGCTCATGTCGATTAACATTAATAACCCCAATATAATCTTGAGTACGCTTTCTTTTTTGTCTGAGCTTTTTACCAAAATAATTCTTGCAACATTTCAACTATTCTAAGACCTCTGATCCAGTTAGCCTTTTTGGTGCAGTTCTTTTTTCACTACAACCATCAAAATTTCTTGTTTCTTGACAAAATCGATGACCTTCATTAAGAAGGCAACGATGAAAACAATAAGACTTTCTTTTTCCATATCTTAGATGCCTGGAATATGTATTCATGTGACAAACAGGACATGCTAGTTTTCTTTTAGTACTCCACTTGAATAAATCATCATATGCTGGAAAATCATTTATCGTCCACAACATAGCGTGCATCACAAAGTTACTTTTCGAATATGAGTCATATGTTCTCACTCCATCCCATAACTGTTGCAATTCATCAATATATAAGAGGTTGAAAATATATATTTATGTCATTCCTAGGAGGTCTTTTTCTAGGAATAAACAATGTCATTATGAAATTTTCTTGCTTCATACATAACCAGGGAGGGAGATTATAAGGCATGACAATAACAGGCCAGATACTGTATGCACTAGCATATTGCCAAATGAATTAAAACCATCGCTGGAAAGGCCAAGTCTAATATTTCGAGATTCAACTGCAAAGTTTGGAAATTTGTGATTCATTACTTTCCATGCTTGTGAATCTGCTGGATGACGTAACAAACCATCATCTACTCTCTCATCTTTATGACATGTCATTTCTTTAGCAAGCTTCTCATTCATGGACATCCTTTGCAATCTTGGAATTAAGGGAAAATGCCTTAACACTTTTGTAGGAACCTTTTTCTTTTTTCCCCTAAATGTAGCCCCATCTTCGTATCTAGGAGCTAGACAATGATTGCATATCTCTTTGTCTTTAGACTCTTTCCAAAATAGCATGCAATCATTACAACATGCATTAATTTTATTGTAATGAAGACCAAGGTCCCTAACTACATATTTTGCCTCGCAATAAGAAAATGGTAAACTTTCACACCCATTAGGAAGCACATCTTTTAATAGAGATAATGTCCCTGAGAATGACTTATTACTCCAGCCATATAAAACTTTCATGTGCAATAATTTAACGATAAATGAAAGTTTACTGTATTTTTCACATCCAATGTAAAGAGGTTCATCAGCTTTTTTGAGTAGCTCAAAAAACCTTTCTGTATCCCTATTAACAGGTTCTTCCACATCTTCTTCTGTATCATTGATGTTGCCTTCACTCCCATGCATTCCAAAAGCATCTTGTAGCAGATCATGAATGTTATCATTTGTGTTCTCAACGGGAGGATCGCTTGAATATTGTTTACGTCTCATCTCTCCATGTTGTATCCATGTAAAATAATTATAAGTGAATCCCCTAAGCATCACATGCTCAAACTCCTTGTCAATATTTTCATTATATCTATTGTTGCACTTCTTGCAAGGGTAATGAATGATCCCCTTTGGATAATCTTTCAAATTATTTCTTGCAAATCCAATAACTTTCTAACCCCAGATTGAAATCTTTTACTATGAAATCTATTGATGATGGAGTACATCCTGCTTCTGTCATTCAACTAATCCATCTTCCTAAATGCATTTAAAAAATTATTAATAAATCTTATTCAATTTAATATATTTCACCTATTCATAGGAAAACATATATAAGCTAAATGATAAACAAAAGGTGGTTCTAAACATAGGAAATTAGTAACTATGTCAAATAAGAATTGCTACCAACAAAGGTTTCTTGCTTACCTCGGTCAATTTCATCTTACTGGCTAAGTAGCAAGAATATTAACTAGCACAAACATACTAGACTCAAATGTTCTATTTTTTGAACATATTAATTGTCACAAACTCGATGTCTTGCTAGCTTTGCTTTTTTGGCAGTAAATCCATTTTTGATTGCACAGCAATTCTGACCATTAAATATACTCGCTTATGCTTTTTCCTAGCTTTATGCATTTAGATTAGGTAGATATTCATGCATTTTGTAAAGATGTGCATGCATGTATTTTATGGAGAGGAAGATAGAGAGAGAGAGATTAAGCCCTTATCCCACTTATTTCTATCACATTTCTACCACCTAACACCACCCTACTTCACCTACCATAATTCCCTAAGACTTCAAGTGTCTGCCCATAAATTACCCAAAAATATCCCATCCTAACGATACTCTTGTCGTCACCTCAACCCTCACACTATACATGCTCCCCACCCTGCACTCACCTATATATCCCCTCCCACGCCCCTCCAGTGTAAGAGGTCGGCACCACCCAACACCACTCCATCCACCAGCAACTCACCCCCCACCCCCCCACCACCATCATCACACTCACAGCCACACACTTCCCCCTTTCTTCTCTCCCTCTCTTCCTCTCCCATATGCTATTCTCTCTCACCAGTTGAGAGAGCACGTAGCAGGTAGGGAGTAGTTCACTGTGGTTGCAACCACCATGGTAAGCTCCACCACCGCCCAGCTCCTTCATGAGTAGGTGGGTGTGGTGGTTCTTTTTTTTTTCCTTTTGTATTTTGCTTTTGTTTCCTCGTATTCTGATCGCTATTAGCGAGCTCTGAGGAGCTCTGCTCTATTTTTCACTGTAAAACTATAGTTGGTTTATTGCAACTCTATTTTTCGTGACAGGCGTTGGCCACTTCTCACTTTGTCAGTGGCATCACCCATCCAAAACCCACGCACGCATAGCCAATTGATTTTCCCAACTGGTCATAGCCCCTCACAAAGCCCACGCACTCCCATGTCCTTATTCCCGCCTTCCCGTCTCACCTGCTCTCATTCCCTGTTCCCGCCTTGCCTGTGCTCTCTTCATCACCATGCCAGAGCACTCACATACACATCCACTCACACACACACACATATCCATACACACACTCACTCACCCACTCTCTTTGCCTCACCTCCCTACTTGTGCACTCACACACACTTACATACACATGCAGACACATCCACATACACACCTAGCCGATGTCACACACACCCACATACACAGGCACATATCCACATATATATATTTATATATATCTGCACACACACACATTTATAGATAGATAGATATATACTTATATATATATACACGTAGTTACATACATACATACATACATATATAGACACAAACACATGTACTTATAGATAGATATTTATAAATATACATATAAACATATATACAGATATAGATATTCACACTCACATTTCGCACATTTCCACATGGGTATATTCACACTAGTTGTGTATATATTCCCGATATTCAATCACATTAAGCCATCTCACACACACACCCACACATCCACTCCACATCGCATGCGGCACATTATTAGTGTCAATCCCATCTTCTTAGACCGTGGCCACATTAATCCATGCTACATCCATTGAATCTTTGATTCAAATCCCCTCCCCCCCATTATTATATATAGTATATATATACATACATATATATCTATGCATATATATACATACATATAAATAAGCTAAGTATTTCTATTCATTTCAATTCCGCATTTCTTTTCTTTACTTTATCCTTGTCTTTAATTTTGTAGATGATAAATGAGATTTTATATGCAAAAAGATTTAGTTAAAAATCTGTCGTTGTAGTTACGTAAAAATCCGTCAATCAGATAATTTTACCAAAACTCAAAGTGAGTCTCGGGTCGAACATGAGGAGGCTACGTCGATCCTAAATCTGCAAATATATTATTTTTTTTGCAATTTTTTTATATGAAATATGCAAAATGACAGCTAACTACTTGCGATATAAACAAGAGAGAGAAACAGAGAAGAAAACAACTTTTATAACTAATATAATGTCTATTATAACTATTTGTTACAACTATCAAGCTGAAAATCTACTCTAGAAAGTAATATAAAGATAATGGATGAAAAGTTATCCTCCTCGACTACTGCTTATTGGACGAGTCGGACGAACGATGCGTGGAAGAAAGAGAGTGAAGATGAAGGGTGGAGGGTGAATTTGGAAGAACCAGGGATGAGGCAGGATGTCGACGTTGCAGGATCCGCTTCCAGAAAAGGGGCGATAGGATGGTTGGCGAGACTTCTGCGAAAGGGGGTAAGTGGAAATTTTTGATTTTTAGCTCTAGCGGAGCTTCCTGTAGCTTGGGAGCACTATAGCAAGCTTAGAACTTGAGTTCCTAGCTCTTAGGAGAGGTGAGAAGAGAAGGAAGAGATGATGGACAAAGGGGGGGTGTAGGTGCCCTTTTATAGGTGAGGTTTGAGGGCAAAAAGGGCATTTTAAGCTTTAAAAATTAACTTTGTGGCCTTTAGTGATGAATGCAAGCGTTGCTGTAGAAATGTGACTGTTGGCACACGTTAAAGGATGACCATCTGATGAAGATCTGACTGCTCATGCTTGGATGTGTAGTGTGCGTTTGATCGAGCATCCAATTGCGTGTACGATGCTCCCGCTTCAACCATTGAGCCAATCTAGCCCACAATGCGGATGAATCAGGGTCATCCACTCTAGATCAAGCGATCCTGATTGCAATTGATCTACGCTTAAGGAGAAGTGCTACGGGGATTCAAACCGTGCCTCTCCTTTGAGTGAGACGTGCTCTTACCACCATGTTGCAGTTGTTGAGAATAGATCTAGGCCATTGGATTGAGATCCAACGGTCCATATTAGTGGGTGCAGCTAAGGAGAAGTATGTACGACTGATTTGGAAGGCTATGATGGTGCCATGTGCCACCATCATAGCCATCCAACTTCCTTTGCTTTTAAGGGACGCCACAGATGTCCGATTGGGTTGATTTTTGCGTCGTTGGCTGTGATTGTTGACCTGAATCCATCCGTATGGTTGGATTTGTCGTTTGAGGTCTAGATTTTTACCACCTTGCCTCTTGACCGTTGATCTTCTTCGGACTGTATATTGTGCTACGGAAGTCTGATCAAAGCGATTTCGGAGGCGTTGAACTCCGATCGTCACCCTGATTAGATCCGTACAGTTAGATCTTCAATCCAAGGCCTAGATAGATATCGCCCTATCCCCGAACCACAAAAAAGGGTAAATTAATCTATAATTTGTACAATCTATTTGAAATGCAAAATAATGCATGCTATGCCATATTTGTGATGCTGAATGCAATTATATGCCTAAGAACATGCATAAATAGACAATTTATGTGAAATAGATGTGTCTACATTAGTAGATTAAAGAAAAGACCAAAAAGAATATAAAAAAGAAAATATAACTCTTGACATGCAGGTACACCATCTAGTGTGTGGCGAGATCGGTTTGGACTCAATTTTTGGTGTGTAGCCAGGACAATTTTGAGGTGTACCTCAAGGACAAGATTATTCAAAAGAATCTTAAATTAAGAAAAATAAAAAATACAATAAGCAAAAGGAATTAATGCGATTTTAGGAATTGCATAGAAAATGACTAATCTAAAACTCGCCTCCCTGACCTTGGGCCTAAAAGTGACTATCTTAAAATTTGATTTAATCTAGGTAAATAAATTTTGATAAATTGGTGTAGATTCGCTTCTAGGTAATCACTCCACTATATACATTTCGACGCTAATATCACCTAATTAAATAATCATACTCGCATTTCGTCATAAGTTTGTTGGCCCCTTTGCCGGGGAGATGCCATCTAGAGTCAGTTTCTACTCTTTTCCTTAGATTATCTCTTCTCCCACTCATCTCTTCATGGGTGCTTTTGTTTGTCTTTGTGCATGTGAACTTGTTGAGAGGAGGAGACATGTAAAGGAGGTCAGAGATGTGGGTGAGACCAAGATGGGAACGGGAGCGTGAAGTCGCCAGGTGTCGCTTGGACCTTCACATGCGTTGCTAAGGAGGTAGGTGTCCTTTCCTTTTAGTAACTTAGGTTCTCTTGTCACCTTAAAGATAAAAAGATAAAAAATTTGAAAAATCAAAAACCCTAAAAAAATCTTCTTGGAATTTCTCAAGGCGAGTAGACTAAAATCCACTGGTTGCTTATTGTCTATCACATCCACCACCCTCGATTTCCTACACATTCGCATGCGAAAATTTCAAGAATTCCGATTCTTTGATTTTTTGCAACACGTGTTTCTACTTGAGGTGAATTAAAATTTGATTGGTTGTTACATTTGCTCACCTCATTTATCATATTCGGGATCCACATTTTGGTTGGGGTGTCTTGGAATCGATTTGACTCCAACTCCACCACAATCTTATATTTTTCCCTTGATTTGATCCCAAAATTCAACCCCAATATATTCATTTTAATCTTTCATATCTTGGTGGTTGAACCTTGTGTGGATTTCCATTATTGTGATTGGGAGCACTTGGAGTGCATTGTTTGGCTCCCATTCACACTAAACTAAAAGAGATTCGTGCATCCACACATAGAAACTTCCATTTAGGGGGCCCATTGCATTATAACATGCATTAACCAAATCAAGTTGAAGGAGGGTTGTTTGGGCACAAAGAACTTGTATTTCCTGAAAATCCAGAGATTGGTTGAATTGGTAATTCATTGGTGATGGGCCTCGGATGGCCACCAAAAAATTTGTACAGGCAGGGACGCTACATAGCCATGAACATCCATCACTAGGAGGGGGTGTTCGAGCCTTCCATGCAATGGGAGGGCTCAACCCAACGAACATCAAATAATCATCAGGGAGACAATAGAATTTGGTGATTTAGTTCCACCAGAAGGGGTGTACATCTTGGGGGAGGATGATGCTCCCAACTATGCACTAGAGCTTGTAAGATTACAGGATTTCTCTCTTCCTTTCGGCCTCCTCTATTTGGGGGCCTCTCTCGCTATTTATAGCATGGAAAGATCTTAGCTTAGTAGCTAGTACATTTTCTGCTGCACTGCTATCGAGTTGTCGATAGTCACTTCAGTCTTATCGTATCTTCGGCCTTGGCTGCGCTGAATCTTTTGGCAAGTTGGGCGGATCTTGATTTGAGTCTGGCTAGCCACAGGTGGGATGGGTGATACCAGTCCTACTTGCTTACCCTGTAATTGGGTAGCTGGATCCTCTGCTGGGTCGCATGCGAAGTTTTGGACCCGAGGGCGGTTTCTACCCATCATGAATTGGAATCTTAAAATCCATACTACTTGAGAGTGGAATTCTAAAAGCCATTCACCATCTAAAACTTCAACTTAGGGGGATTTCCTCGTTGCATGCTTGTTTTACACACTTACAAATCAACACACTTGAGCATTACTCGTATACAACACCCTTCACATTCCAAAGCACTTGTATCCTAAGCCTCTTAATCTAAATTGGTAGTAACTTGACCCCATTAAGGTTTGGAGGTCTAACTACCTATGTGTAGCACTTACGTGCTGGTGCAGGTTCCCATGTGCTATCAAGTGTCTAAGACTGGGGCAAACGGCCTTTCAATCTGGTCTGGTGGTTCCACAGTGCTCGTATTCGGTTCTGTAGGTTGCGATAGTAGATAACTTAGATCTTTAGGTCTTAGGTCACATTTAGAGGTTAGGACCTTGATTGATTGATTTGTTATCAAGTGCACCTATTCGGCGTCATCTCACTCATGCCCTTCTCTCTTCTCATCACCCAAATTCTTCTTTCGATAGTGCATGTTTGGGAGGAGGTCACAAAACCCTGAACTTGTTGAATTGTTTAATAACTCTAGAAGGGAAGAATATGGTGAATCATCCTCCTCCTTCGTGAACATGGCTACTCGCCCACCCCCAAATCTTGAGGGGGGAATCGTCCTCCTCCCAACCCACCAGGTGGTGGTGGAGCTGTTGACCCGATAACCTACCTCCAAGCCCAAATGGCATTGTATACTGAGTAGGTTGAAGCCATTAAGGAAACCATGGAGGAAATGCAAAACCCTCCTGAATGGGAGGAGCCTAGATCTCTTAGCTCATGTTAGAATCCCGCTGCGATAGAGATCCTTGAGTAGATTCACGTCCCCATGGGCAGGGAGGATTTTGAATTGAAACCAAACATAATTGGCCTAATCAATTTCCATTATCATGGACTTGCCCATGAAGACCCTTTTCTTCACTTGGAGGACTCAACCCATTTAGCTGAAACAATTAAACTAAGAAATATCAGGTTAGATATCGTCCTCATGAATATGTTCCCATTTTCGTTGCGGGACAAAGCCGTGCAATGGTTGCGCACCATTGGGAAACCCCTCCGCTCTTGGGAAGAGATGCGTACAGTGTTTCTCAAGAAAATTTTCTCAACTAGGCACACTAATCCACTTTACTGTGCCATAACTTCTTTCACGCAACAAAATAGCTAGCAGTTTCATGAGGCTTGGGAGAGGTATAATGGCCTTCTCAGGAAATGTCCACATCATGATCTTCCTAAGTGGCATGTAGCCTAGATTTTCTATTATGGGCTAAATGAAACTTTGAGGCAAATTGTTGACACTTTCTGCGGAGGTAATTTCATGAATAAAGATGAGGATGGACTGTTTGAACTGTTTGACAACATGAGTGAGAATTCTATGAACAATGCTTCTATTGTCACCTTTAATCGGACCAGCGTACCTTGTAGCAGAGTACACGAGGTTGACACAAGACCCTCCTATTCATCCACTGACTTAAACTTAATTGCACAAAAATTGGATGAAGTCTCTATTGTGCACACGAAATTGGACGAACTCTTGGCCAACCCCCACCCATTCTGTGGCTTAATACAAGGATTTAACCTAGTCTAATTGACCAAGAAAGTTACAATTTAATTCCAAAATTTAAGTCTCATAAAACTTAATACATCTTAGTTACTTTGTTTCAGATTTAAGAGCGGGAAAAACAGATCCTAAAGAGTTTCAGACGCTAACTCAAGAAAAATCTCATTCAAAATTTAGTGAAACAAATACGTGTTTTGAAAAGGTATTTAAGCCAAAGTACAAGTAAGGATTCAATGCTCTTATAAATTAGATATTATTTACAAATAGATATATTTTTGGTTTTTGACCTAAAAAGAAAATTAAGCTCTTTAAATTACTAATATAAATAGTTATATATTTTTATTTTTTTATGTGTCTTCTTTTCTTCTTTAAAAGATATATGACCCCCTATTATTAATTTTATTATTTTATGCATTTTAAAATTTTTTTATATTTATATATTTTTATTTTTATGATTTATAAAATTTTTCAAATTTTTATGAACTTTTCAAAAATTTTCAAATGTTTAGGTATTTTATTTTAATTTTTTCTATATATTTCTTCTTTTATCTACCAATACACTTAGAGTATTAATATTTCACTTCACATCCCCCCCAAGCCAAAATATTACAATGTCCTCATTGTAAGAAGGGTGAAAAAGATTCTACACTTCACTTAGTATAGGGTGACGAGAGGAGTCGGATAGAGGAGATTAAAGATCTCTGTGTAGACGATTTCAAGTCTGACCTAAGCCAGAGTGATCAGTCAGACTAAGTGAAGAGTAAGACAAAATAAGGAAGTGACAGATAAGGTGCAGACTCAGGTGTATAGGTAGAGAAAAGTGTGGAAAGGAGGAAACGACTATATACAAGTTGTGGAATGGATGGATGCTAAGTTTTACACCTTCAGTTAGGCGTAAACCCTAGAGAATTAATGGAGCGTGTAACATCTCCAACAAGACCCAAGACATGTATTTCAACGAAAGGTTTAAGGCGTTGACCATTAACTTTGAAAGGTTGATTCTTGTTGGGTTCGGTGATTTCAACAACTCAATTTCAAAGACTCTAACTACATCAATGGATCTATCCATTTGGACCTAAGTTTTCCGAGGAAGAGTTTCAGACGGGCATCAAAAAGCAACACCTTCTGACTAGGTGCAAAAGATTTGCGGGAAATGTGCTTATTGTGGAAGGCTTTTAACTTTTTCTTATACAGCTTAGAACTCTCATAGGAATCATGTCTGAGTTCCTCAAGTTCACTAAGCTGCAACCTACGGTGATCACCAGCCTTCGCGAGGTTAAGATTAAGGCTTTAATTGCCCAATAGGCCTTATGTTCAATTTCTACGGGAAGATGGCAGGGTTTCCCGTAAACAAGTCTGTATGGTGACATACCCATTGGTCTTTTGTGGGCAGTCCTATAAGCTCACAAAGCCTCGTCTAAAAGGGAAGGCCAATCTTTCCTATCGGGTTAGATTGTCATTGGAAGGATCTTTTTGATCTCCTGATTAGAGACCTTGGTTTGCCCATTGGTTTGGGGATGATAAGGTGTAGCAATACGATGTGTGACCCCATATTTTCTAAGTAGACTTCTAAACTGGGTGTTATTAAAATGGGATCCGCTGTCAAAAATGATGGCATGTGGTACCCCAAATCAAGCAATGATATGACTCTGTATGAAAGGAATGACAACTCTATGATAATTTGTGCATGTGGGTACGACTTCGATCTAATGACAAACATAATCAATTGCGAGTAAAATATACTTGAAGCCATAAGAGGATGGAAATGGACCCATAAAATCTATGCCCCAAATATCAAAGATTTCACAGATTACAATAGGGTTCAAAGGCATCATGTCTTTGTGTGTCATGCTACCAAGAGTTTGGCAGCGACTACATGCCTTACAATATGTTCGTGAACCTGCAAAAAGAGTGGGCCAGTAAATCCCATACTGTAAAACTTTTGCAGCAATCTTACGACCGGAAAAATGACTGCCACAAGCCTGGTCATGACAAAAAGATAGGATAGAGTCGATCTCAGAAGAGGAAACAAAATGCCTGATGATTTGATCATTGTAGAGTTGGAAAAGATATGGATCTTCCTAGAAATAGTATTTGGCTTCTGATTTGAGTTGTGATTTGCGATTCCCATCCCAGTCAGGTGGGAATTGATGTGTAACCAAATAGTTAACGATATCGGCATACCAAGGAAGATCAGAAGATATGGTCAACAGATGTTCATCGAGGAAATGTTCTGTGATTGGTGGAGATTCCTCTATATTCTCAGAAGGAAGGCGGGAAAGGTGGTCGGCAACAACATTCTATCGTCTTGCCTTATCATGAATTTCTAGGTCAATTTCTTGCAAAAGCAAGATCCATTTGATCAACCTAGGTTTCATGTCCTTCTTAGAAAGAAGGTGTTTGATTGCTGAGTGATCAGAGTACACAATGATTTGAGATCCAAGGATATAAGATTGGAATTTCTCTAATCCAAATACTATCACTAGCAATTCCTTTTTAGTAATGGTATAATTTCTTTGTGCATCATTTAGAGTCTTGCTAGCATAGTAAATCACTATAGGATTTTTCTCGATTTTCTGGCCTAAAACAGCTCCAACTGCATAATCAGATGCATCACACATGATTTCGAATGGTAGATTCCAATTAGGAGGTTGCAGAATAGGAGCCTGTGTAACTCTGTCTTTCAATGTTTTAAATGCAGATATACACTCATTCATCTCAAAAGCAGTGTCTTTTGTGAGGAGATTCGTGAGTGGACGGGCAATCTTTGAAAAGTTGAATATAAATCTTCTGTAAAATCCAACATGCCTGAGAAAAGATTGAATGCCCTTGATTGAGTCAGGGATAGGTAGATTTGAGATTTGATTGATCTTGGCTCGATCTACTTGGGTACCTCACTCAAACATGAGATGGCCAAGTACAATGGCCTCTGGAACCATAAAAAAGCTCTTCTCCCAGCTGAGGACAAGATTCAATTCAATACATCGCTTGAGAATCTTTGACAAATTATCCAGACAAATATCACATGTTTCCCCGAAGACTAAAAAATCATCCATAAAAACCTCCATATATTCACCTACCATCTCGGTAAAAATGGCTAACATGTAATGCTAAAAAGTCGCGGGTGCATTGCAAAGCCTAAATGGCATTCTTCGGAAAGCAAGGGTTCCGAAGGGGCAGGTGAAAGTCGTTTCTCTTGATCTTCGGGGTGGATTGCGACCTGATTGTATCCAGAGTAACCATCCAAAAAGCAGAAGAACTTATTACCAGCTAATTTCTCATGGATTTGATCAATGAATGGTAGAGGAAAGTGGTCCTTCTTTGTAATCATGTTGAGTTTCTGATAGTCGATGCAAACCCGCCACGAATTCGCAATTTGTGTGGGAATGGTTTCTCTAGATTCAGTCTTAATTATGGTGAGTCCTACCTTCTTGGGTATCACTTGAATTGGACTCACCCAAGGGCTATCAGATATGGATAGATAATGTCAGTGTCTAGCCACTTGATTATTTCCTTCTTTATGACCCCCTTAAGATTCGGATTTAGACGTCTTTGTGCTTCACGAGAAGGTTGTGCCCCATCTTCAATATAGATGCGATGAGTACAGTAATTGGGGCTAATCCCAATAAGATCATGTAGAGTCCACCCAATTGCCTTCTTATGATCTCGCAAAACCGCAATCAATTTTGATTCTTGCTTTCTAAAAAGATGTGCATTGATGATTACAGGATAAGTTTGATTGGGTTCGAGATAGACGTATTTAAATGTATCAGGCAATGGTTTGAGTTCTACAGTAGGAATAGAATCAGCAGAGTTTGGGATGGGATTTTCTACTGCAAAGAGAGGTAGATGTGATTTGTTTGATATAGTTTGAGGATCGAGTGGAGATTCTGATAACAGGTTTTCGTTCTAAGGATAAAGAATATCAAGAGAAGGGTTTTCTAGTTCTAAGGAACTAGGTTCATCCTCAAGAACATAAACAGATTTAATCTCCTTTATACGTTTGCAATCTAATCCTTGAAAAGCTCTAAATATATCAAGTTTAAGTGTTTTCTCCCCAAACTTTAATTCTATCTTTCCAGATTCACAATCTATATTGGCCTTTGCAGTGGCCAAAAAGGGTCTCCCTAGAATTATTGGGGTATTGGTAGTGTATTCAGGTACTTCCATATCAAGTACAATAAAATCCACCAGAAAATAGAAGTCCCGAACTCTAACTATGATATCCTCCAACATTCCTTTTGGTGACTTAGTAGATCTATCAGCTAATTGTAAAGTCACATTGGTAGGTTTAAGGTTTTTTATTTGAAAATGTTCTACCAAGGAAGAAGGAATGAGATTGATGGATGCTCCTAAATCAAGGAGGGCTCTATTAAAGCACTGGTCCCCAATTATACAGGAAATAATTGGAGAACTCGGGTCATTCTTTTCCAAAGGAAGCATACTCGAGATAATTGAGCTCACTTGCTCAGAGAGTACCACAGTGCTTCCCTTCTTCAGCTTACGCTTAGGAGTATGCAACTCCTTGAGAAATCTCGCGTAAGTCAGAATGTGCTTAATAGCATCTAGGAGTGGGATATTAATGTGTACCTATTCAAAGATCTTAATCAAATCCTCATCTAAAGTGACAGGTTGCTTCTGTTTCCTAGATTTCTTCAACGCTTCTGGGAATGGGACTTGGATATCATGTTCTACTGAGGGTTTTCCCTGATCTCGTGAATTAGCGGGAATTGCGAGATCAGGTGTGTCACCTCTCACGGGTACAGGGCCTGTTCTAGATGTACTAGGGGTTTGGGATAGGTATCGTGGATCTACTGGATCCCTAGTGGAAGTCTCACGACGGGTTGTAACAGAGTTGATACTCGCATTTGAAGAAGAAGCAGGAGAAGATGTAGATGCTTGGTTCTGGAAAGATGGGTTAGATAGTAGTGGCTGGTCACCCTAATTTGAAAATGATTGCTGTTGATTCGGATACTCGTATTCAGGAGGTGCAGAGGGTGGGTTCTGATTTGAATTCTAATTCAGGGGTACTTGATTTAGGAAGTGGACTTGTCCCTGAGTTGGATGTTGACCTCCTAGGTGAAACTTATGCTGGATATTCCTAGGGTTTGGAACTGGCTGGGATGGAAGGGCCCCTAGCTGACTAGATTCAGCTAATTACGTGATTTAGCCCCTAAGGTCAGCTAGTTCTGCTGAACATTGCTTTTGGACTTCAACAATAGCCTCAGCATTCTATCGCTGGCTCTTTGTCATAGCTCGCAAATTCTGGTGGAGCTGTGAATCTCTAGTTGGCCCTGAGTAGTTTTGCATATTCGCGTAAAAGGGCCTCGCATTGGGTTACTGAAACAGCAACGTAGGTGGGTTTTGTCGGGTCTGATTCGGATATTGTTGATGGGAACACCATCATAAGCTCTAACTATCCAATTTTGGTCTTAAAAAGGTAATAAAAGCTCCTATATATCCATCAGAGGGTCCTATGTGCTTAATGTTCTGTTTTGAGAAGAAAAAATGAATATAGGGTTATTTCTGCAAAATTAACTACATTTCCAAAATACAGAATAACCATGGGATCTTTTAGAGGTGTTTATTAAAGGTCATATGGTCATTAATGTGTAATAAGTGGGTCCATACAGAACAAAAAGGGTTTTCACGCGATTCAAGAATTAATGGACATTTAAAGCCCTAAAAACAAACCTGCTTAATTAACTGAGGTTCTGGTCATGATAAAATTTGCCTAAACCTTCTAAAAATCATATAAAAATATTCCCTAAGGTTTAGTACCCTTAATTTGACCATTGGAACCCAATTTGACCTAAAACAGAGTCTTAGACAAGTAGTTGCCCTAATTTGGGCTTCTACGCAATTTTCCCAGTTAAACTTTGTCAAAACCTAAATCCTACTTCATCATCAGATTCCTTGAGTCTAAATTAGGTTTGTACCAAAATTTAGGCCCAATCAGAGATCATCTTGACCTAGTTTGCATCTCAGTCCTAACAGACTCTTTTCATTACATAAAAATCCTTACCTTTTTGAAATCATTACAAACCAGTCCCTAACCTTTCATCATCTTCATATTTAAGTCCCTTCTGCCATTGGTGTGAATACGTCGAGCTCCAACGAGATTTGAGCGAGATTTTCTCGCTCGATTCTTAATCAAACAATCCCAAATTTGAACCGGAGATTCCTTATGAATTTCCTATCCAAATGAGATCGATCTTGGATCCCAAATCCTTCCCAAAAGCTCATGCAAACTCTTTGAAAGGAAGGGTATTTGGCTTGAGTGAAAAGCATGGAGTTTGCAATCTTGTTTCCAAGCTTAGAACTCCATTCTATGGCCTATAAATGATCCTACATCAAGTTCCTCACCTCCTTAGCAAGTTTTGGCTAGAGAGCAACCCTTCTTCTACCCTCTTTGACCACTGAAAACCCTTGCTCCGGTGACCCTATCTGCCCTCCTCTTCTGACAATCCAACCATCAAATTGGACAGCCAACCATCTTCCTCTCTCCATCACAGTCGTCACCAGCTAAACCACGACTACCATCTTTGCCTCCTACTTCGTCGTTGTCTTGCCATCTTCACCTTCTCCAACTTTGGTCAGACACCATTAGAGCCTCCTGCTCACTATCCTCCTCTCTAAGCCTTTCTGTCCCTTCCTCTCTCCCTACACTTTCTTTTGCCACACTCACAAACCACTCACACCCACTATACCGCCCACACCAACCACATCCTCCCCACGACCGGCAAAACTTCGACGAGTTCGCCTGGCCAACACACTTCACGAAATTCATCACCATCACTTCCAAAAGCTTCACCTCGACCCCACCTACAAAATCCCTAAACCTATTTAGGGTTTTACCTACTCCATCACACCTCCGAGCACCACCACCTATGCACCACCTTCCCGAGGTCGTCAGATCGCCACAGGCATCGTCACTCCACACAAACACCACCACTGCACTCGTCGACGTCCGATGATCCTTCTAAGTTGCTCTAACGTGGCCGCGAGGTCGTGTTTTCTATTTCAGGTACCTGTCGTCGCTCTGCCGCTGCAGCCATCTTCTCCAACATCGACCATCCTTCTCCGACCATGTTCTTCCCTGCAAGCATCTCCTGAAGGCGTGGACGACTCCCAGGTGTCTTCCTAGGCACCCAATTGCGGCTGCCAGTGCCCCTTTCACCATCAATTGGAAGCCCTTCTACTGTTGCTTCATGCGAAGAAGGTTGTGGGAATTAGTCCCACATCGGATAGCGAAGACGCGCTTGCAACACATAAGAGGAAATTGTGTCCTTACACAGTTGCCTCTGAGAGCACCGGGGTGAGGTCTCTAATGGGAACACCATCATGAGTTATAATTAGCTCAGTTTGATCTGATTAAGTCAGTAAAAGTTCCTACATATCCATCAAAAGGTCTTAAGGGCATAAAACATTGATTTGAGAAGAAAATAAGATTACAGGGTTATTTCTGTAAATTTACCATTCAATCACAAAAATAGAATAACCACAGGTTCTCTCAGGGGTGGAACAAAGGTCAAATGGTCTTAAGAGTCTAATAAGTGGGTTAGAACAGACAGAAAAGGGTTTCATGCATTATAGGAATTAATGGACTTCTGAAACCCTAAAAATAGACCTACTTAATTAATTGAGGTTCTGGTCAGGATAAAATTCACCTAAGCCCTCTAAAAAATTATAGAAAAATATTCTCTAGGGTTTGGTATCTTTAATTTGACCATTGGAACCCTTGACCTAAACAGAGTCTCAAATAGATATTTGCCCTAATTTGGGTAATTATGCAAATTACCTAGTCAAACTAGGTCAAAGCCAAAATCTAACTTCACCATTGGATTTCTTAAGCCCAAATTAAGTTTGTATCAAAATTTGGGCCCAATATGAGATTGTTTCAACCTAGTTTGCACTTTGGTCCAAGTCTGATTTTCTTTATTTCACATGATTCCTTAGCTTTTGAATTTCCTACACAAAGGTCCCTATCTTTATCATCGTTTTCTTCAAAAAGGTCCTTGCCGCCATGAATCCTAATCCTACAACTCTGGCAAGATTATTTCGGCATGTTCTCCTTGATTCCTTGACGAATCCCTCTTAGATTTGAAAGGGAAGTTCGTCAAGGAATTCCCTTCCTTTTGAGCCAGATTCTAAGCCCCTAATCCTTCCCAATCTCTCATGCGAATGCATGAGAGATTCAGTCATATTTCAATTTCTATCTCCAGCGAGCTTTCTTAGCTTGGAAAGCTTGCTTCCCAAGCTCAAAACACCCTCCAGAGGCCTATAAAAGAACCCCCAGATCAGGCTGAGTTCCTCATACTCGATTTCGGTTGGGAAATCCCTAATTTCCTCTCTCCTATTTCGACAGAATAGCTCCTCGAGCTCTGGCGACTCCCTCCGACTCCTCTCGTAGTTTGACTTTAATACCAGCAGCAGATTCTTCTTCCTTCATTTCCTCCACGTCGTGAATACCAGCCGTTGTCGCCCTCTCTTCGTGGTCGTCGCCGTCCACCTCTATTGGAGTGCTTTCTTCCCGGAGCCGGCCTACCAACACTGGCGTGATTCTCCATCTTTCGTCAGTTAGTTTAGGGTTATATTAGTTATGCTAGGTCCCTAGTTTAATTTCCTACCCAAAAATCCCAAAAACAACCCTCGACACCATGGCAAACCACCTTCGTCTTCACCTCCGGCGACATCACTGACGAGGGTTTCCACTTGCCTCACACACTCAAACCCCTCACCAACCGGTTCAAAACCTTTGTCGTACTCCCCTCATCTAAAGCCCTAACCTATCGCACTCCACCGTCCACCCTAAACACCCACCAAGTAATCCACCTTCATGTGACCTACTCCGCCTTCGATCGGCCACAATAGGTCGCCATCCGCCACGAAACCACCACCACTACCTTTGCAGTGCTTCAGTGAAGCTTACGAGTTATTCTAATATGGCCGTGAGGCCCTATTTCATGTTTCATGTCGTCACCATCCGCCGCCATCGCCGCCTCCATCTCCGACGTCATTCAAGCTCCTCCGGCCGTGTTCTTCGTCAATTCCATGTCAAGGCAGTGTGGCTTACTCCCAGGAGAGCGTTCAGGTCCTCAATTGAAGACCATAGGAGTAGTAGCCACTCCAATTGAAGGTGCCACCACCTGCTACTGGGCGAAGGAAGGAGAGGGACAATAGTCCCACCTCGGAAGTGCACGAAGTGAAGCGCACGCATAAATTATTTTTGTGATTCGGGCTTATCGCCTCCAACCATGGGGTGAGGTCCCATTACACCCTTACCTGCGCCTCGCCTGTGACATATACTCTGTGGGTCTGGCTCTCACCCGATTACCCGCCTAAGCTAAGCACACCTCGCTCACCACCCACTGCCGGTGAGCCTGGTCCTGGGTGCACGTGTGCTCGTTAACCCGATAACCTGATACTGCGAAGGGCCTTTGGGAAGGTGAGGAAGAGGATCCCAGAGAGAGAGAGAAAGAGAGAGTGAGGGAAAGGGGTTTTGCTCTCTGTGACCCTTAGCCACTGCAGGGATTGCCTCCCTCTGTGTGTGAAGAAGGAAAAAGAGGAGAAGGAAGAAGGCCTCGACAGAAGGGAAAGGAAGAAGACAAGGAAGGAAGGAGAAAGACTTGAGAAGAAGAAGAAAAGAACTTAAGAGAAGAAGCTAAGGCTGAAGAAGCAGGCCTGAAATAGAAGAAGAAGAGAAGAAAATCAGAGAAAGAAGAAGCTGAGGAAAAAGCACAGTGCCCTGGTTGATACTGTTGATATATTTAAGTACCTAAGCTTGAATGGTTGATGGCACTGTTGCATTATTTGACCTCAATGCATATATGCTTAAATTAAATAATTCGTGATCTAAATCACCATTGTTTTTGCTTTGAGATTCCTTTTGCCATACACAACTATTGTTAAACTCATGCTTTATATTGATTATCATTTCTGAGTACTTATTATTCATTTCTTGGTACTATTTGGCTTGAATCTTATGCTCAAATTACATTTTATTTGAGATTAGCATGTGAATTCGTATTTGCTCCCAGCGAACGACCTCAGACTTCATTTATGATATTCGAGTTATAAATTTTATCTATTTTTCGCATTGATTCGAACTGTACTACAACGCGATGATTTTAAAACCCGATTCAAAGCGACTAACATTTTGGCGCCGTTGCCGGGGAGCAATGCACAATTGACCGCTATTCTCTTACTATATTTTTATATTTTTTAGCACTAACTTGCCTTGTTTGCTTTATTGTGATTTTGCGAGGTACTTCACGAGGAGATCTTCTGTGCAAAACAGCCACACCAGGGTAGGTAACTTCTCTATTCTTCCCTAATCAACCTCCTAATCTTGGGAAGATTAGAAAAAAAAGGAAACAATCAATTAGGAATCACTTGCCTTATTTCATAGTAATTATCATTTAAAGGGCAAATTCCTGATTTGCAAAATTTTTTTCAGATCTCATTGAAGTTGAAGCGATTCTGTTTAGAGATCCTATCCTTAATTTCCTGTGCCTATTAGGGATCATGCTTAATTTCTGATCACCTTGGACTACTCACCTTGTTTGAGTCTAAGGTGTAACATGTTGAGATCAAATTGGATGCAGAATAGAGCTAATTAGGGTTTTAATTCTAGGGTTTTGGAGTGCTAGTTCACACTTGCCTGCATAAAAGAAAAAAAATCCACTTACATTTGTGTGCTACCCAAGCCCTTAGTTGAAAAGATCCAATCAACAAAAATCCTAAAATCAGACTCTAAATTCACTTGAACTCTAAAATCCTTGGACCTAATAACTTAAGAGTCAATCAGGGTGATTTCTAGGTCTTGACCTAGATCTCATTCTGCCATCTTTAGGGCAGGTCAGGTGAAGTTGGTCTACATCGTAGGCCAACGAACCTCCAAATCAGGTCACAAGTTGAATCAACTTCTAATCAAGTGAAACTCAAGGCACAAATTAGGACATAAAATTGGTAGACTTAAGGTCTTAAGTTCATACATTCCGATCTACCTGGACCCTCAATGACAAGGATGGTTGGGTGGGGGAAATCATGTAACCCGTGGGGATGCTCTACCGTGTAGGGGTCTTTGCGGGGCCTGCCCAGGTAATTCTCGGGCGTGCGAATTTTTGATTCAAAGGTATCATCCACCTTAAAATTGCCTTAGTCATCCAAAAATCTTTGGGTGCCTTGATTGGGTCAAAAATTCACATCCAGTCCTTCATCCTTTCTATTTAGAACACATACACAGATCATCTTAGGGATTTCTTTCAGATTTGATCAACTTTAAATCTAATCTTGAGTTTTGATTCTACATCTTGATTCCACCAGTTTGATTCAAAAATGCAGCCTGATATGTTTGGAAAACTATTTAAGAAACCTGAGTCCCAAATAAGCATGAAAGAAAAGATACTTGAGAATGCCTATAGAAACCATGAAGAATGCTATACAAGGGACATTCAGGAAAGATTTGCAAAAACAACAGAACTCATCACAAACTATGTAGAGATAATATGGACACAAATGAAACACGGTTCAACTCGGGATCACCTATTAGCAGAACACAGTGAATTGGTGAAATTACACAATAATGATTGTCTGCAATGTTGGTCAAACCCTTCACTTCCAGAAAAAGTCTATGAATTTCTAGAAAAATGGGGAGACTTGCTGAATAAGTTATATAGAACAATTGATAAAAAATACCTGTTAGAAACTAACAAAACATCTTGGAGTGAGACTAGTGATCAACACAGTTTCCCAAATCCTGGGTTCAATGATGATAGTTGTGGAACCCCAGCCCAAATAAAATCAGATTCAAATTTCATAGCAATTGACATTCTTGATCTTGATGAGGGTTGGGAGGATCCAATTGCAGGAGATCATGATTTTGAGCCAGCCCTAGAGATACAAAACCCTGGTCCGCCAAGCTTAGATTTCCCAGACTCCTGTGATAATGAGATTGAATCAGAACCTCTCGAGGGTGTAAATTCTATTCCTTATTCTAATAAGGTGACTCTTGAGAGCAATTCTGACATCCCTGTAGAGCCCAATCTAGATCCTAGTGATCCAACCCACACCTTTAACCTAGAATCTGGATTTAAGCCTTATTGGGATGATTATGAGGCCTTGTGCGAAACAAATTAGATTTCAAATTTGGATTATGATTCAGGGCCCATATTTGATGAGTACACCTCTCCAAACTCCTCAGAGATACAAATTGATTTTTCAGAAGTCACGCCAATCTATGATACAGAAATCGAGGAGTTGGAAGAGTTTGATTTTGATTGGGTCTTCCCTACAAGCCAAGAACCCGAGCCCCAACCTAATAGGGACATCTTTGTGAGCTCGGAATCTGAAACTAGGTTAGACCCAAGTCAGGTTGCTAATTGTCCACATCTTGATTTATCCTGTGGTGGAATCTTGGATCCCGAATCAGATTTAGAACATAATTCTCGCAAGTTCTTCGACGATTTCAAATCTTACTCTGATTTCGGAGAACTGTTGTTTCCAGACGACTACGAGCCAATTTATGACCTCAGCAACTACGACCTGTCTTTTGATTTTGACGTTGAGATCAATGATTTGAAAGAAAACACCTCTTTTACACATGTAGAACCTTCCCAAATCCGTTTTCAACCCCGACCCACTACCGGACTCAATTTCTACTCTGATTCTCCTCTCAATGAGCCTGTTATAGATGATTCTCCTCCATTGGGTTTTAGACATCGATTAGACTACAAATCACGTCCCATCCTTCTCTGATCACCCTCGTAGGGATCTCACATCCTCCACTGATTCTTTTTCATTTGAGGATCCCTACTCTAACCAGGCTGATTCGACTCAGCCAAACCTTGGATTCACACTTCCATATCATCTCGAACTTCGCAGTATCTGGTGGGCACCACATCTTTTGATCCACATCTATCAACCAGCCGGATTAATTGGGTTTAGGCTACATCATCAACCTGCTGATCTGAACAAGCACCTGGTTGGACCAACCAGGCTATTGATCAAGGTGCTTGTTCTACAAAACTCATCTGATTTGACCACTCCTCCATATCATGTTCTGCTCGACTGAAGGCATTGAATTTAGCACTTAACAGGAGGCAACCCGTCATTCCAAAAAATCAAGATCCTTCTGGTTATCCTTTTTGTACTTCATGTCTATTACACTCTGAGTTCGATTTTTAGAATAGTCGACTCCACCTCTGGTACTATATCAGAGCTTGAAAACATCCGCAACAGTCATCCCGATCCGTTCGCCCACTCGATAATCCTGTTCTAATCCCTAAACCCTAATTGCTTCATACCCTTCGTTTGCAATGAGGATATTGCAAAACTTAGGCATATGGGGTGTTAAAGTGCAAACATACAAAAATTCAAAGTGTTGAAGGGTTTTCACAAAAAAATGCATATTCCCAAAAAAACAAATCAAAAAAATAAAAAATGAAAAAAGAACAAAAAATGGAGAAGGGAGGAAATTTTGAAAGATCAAATTGCATATCATTCTTGAGGAGGAAAAGAGGAGGTGATTTAAATGTCAAAAGGAGCAGCAATTTGAAATAAAAAGAGATAGTCATTAGTAAAAGATTAAGGAATCTAGTTAGTTCTAGACCAAATCAAAAAAATAAAAGACAAAAAGTGCTAAGGGACACAAAGGTTGGTATGAATGCTGATCTTAGGCCTCTTGGACTTGCATTTAGGCTTAAAAATTCAAGTATTCGTTAATATCTGGATTGTCCTCAAGAGGTTGAGGAAAATGTGAAGCTTAAGTATTAGGTCTAAGGCTTAGGGATTATTCGACCTCGTTAACTGACCTCTGGTTTACAGGACTCAGTAACCTAAGCACCCTAATCCACACACTGTCTGGTTTAGTGCGCTTAATTATCAAAATCACGCAAATGTGTTAATTCTGTTCTGAAAAAAAAAGCTGCCTAGATTAGGAGCAGCTCATCAACACAAGTTGATTTGGAAGAGTTCCCGGTGCGGAGAGGTAGGAAATTTCCCTTGAAGATGCGCAATAACATATCGTCTCCTCTGTGCTTGTCTCCTAGGATATCTAAATATTTTACCAGGGGCATGTAAACACCTTGTGCTGGTTTAAGTGCCTTGGGCGGGATTATCCTCAAATGTCGGTTGCTAGGGCCTAAATTTAGCTACAGAATGCCATGGGCGGCACTATCTTAAAGTGTCAAAAGCCAGGGTTCTGGGGGTTGCCATGGGCGATGCTATCTCGAAGTATCGATTGCTAGGGACCCTATGAGGATTGCTGGTAGGAGGTAGGAATCTGATACAGATTATGTTGTAAAGCCAATTCGAAGCTAGAAATAAAGAAAGAAAAGAGAGAGAAAGTACTCAAAAAATAAAAAATCTTCTGTCTCTCTCTTACAAAAACGCACTGCAAATTGAACCGAGACTAAACATGTTTTAAGCACGGGTGCTTTAACCGCGGAGTTCAACGAACCTTAGGTTAATTCCTATGGGCCTTAGAAACCTTTGTAGCAGACTGAGGCTAGAGCTGGTTAGGCCTGGATCTTGGTTGGTACTTGAGTACCTCTAGAACTACTATTGGCATTCTGACCTAATATACAAAAGAAAGCACACATCAGAAATTTGAGCATAAAAAGCCATGGTCTATAATTTAAGTTAATTCCATGAGATTTTACTAAGGGAGTAGAAAAAGCTAGGCATGGGGGTATGATGGGAACACCATCATGAGCCATAACTAGCTTAGTTTAATCTGATTAAGTCAGTAAAAGCTCCTACATATCATCAAAAGGTCTTAAGGGCACAAAACATTGATTTGAGAAGAAAATAAGATTACAGGGTTATTTCTGCAAATTTACCATTCTATCACAAAAATATAATAACCACGGGTTCTCTCAGGGGTGGAACAAAGGTCAAATGGTCTTAAGAGTCTAATAAGTGGGTTAGAAGAGACAGAAAAGGGTTTTCATGCGTTATAGGAATTAATGGACATTTGAATCCCTAAAAATAGACCTGCTTAATTAACTGAGGTTCTGGTCAGGATAAAATTTACCTAAACCCTCTAAAAAATCATAGAAAAATATTCTCCAGGATTTGGTACCTTTAATTTGGCCATTGGAACCTTTCTTGACCTAAAACAGAGTCTCAGACATACATTTACCTTAATTTGGGTAATTGTGCAAATTACCTAGTCAAACTAGGTCAAAATCAAAATCCAACTTCACCATTGGATTCCTTAGGTCCAAATTAGGTTTGTACCAAAATTTGGGCCCAATCTGAGATTGTTTCAACATACTTTGCACTTTGGTCCAAGTCTGATTTTCTTTATTTCACATGGTTCCTTAGCTTTTGAATTTCTTACACAAAGGTCCCCATCTTTATCATCATTTTCTTCAAAAAGGTCCCTGTTGCCATGAATCCTAATTCTACAACTCCGGCAAGATTATTTCGGCATGTTCTCCTTGATTCCTTGACGAATCCTTCTCAGATTTGAAAGGGAAGTTCATCAAGGAATTCTCTTCCTTTTGAGCCTGATCCTAAGCCCTAAAACCTTTCCAATCTCTCATGTGAATGCATGAGAGATTTGGGTATATTTCAATTTCTATCTTTGAAGAGCTTTTTTAGCTTGGGAAGCTTGCTTCCCAAGCTCAAAACACCCTCCAGAGGCCTATAAAAGAATCCCTAGATTAGGCCGAGTTCCTCATACTCGATTTCGGTTGGGAAATCCCCAATTTCCTCTCTCCTATTTCGGCCGAATAGCTCCTCGAGCTCCGGCGACTCCCTCTCACTCCTCTCGTCGTCTGACCGCAATACAAGCAGCGGATTCTTCTTCCTCACCTTCCTCCGTGTTGTGCAATACCAGCCACCGTAGCTCTTTCTCCATCGTCGTCGCCGTCCCCCTCTACTGGAGTGCTTTCTTCCTCGATGCCCGCCTACCAACATTGGCGTCGTTCTCCCTCTTTCATCAGTTAGTTTAGGGTTATATTAGTTCCCCTAGGTCCCTAGTTTAATTTCCTACCCAAAAATCCCAAAAACAACCCTCGACACCATCGCAAACCGCCTTCGTCTCCACCTCCGGTGACATCACCGGCAAGGGTTTCCGCTCGCTTCACACACTCAAACCCCTCGCCAACCAGTTCAAAACCTTTGCCATACTCCCCTCATCTAAAGCCCTAATCTATCGCACTCCACTGTCCACCCAAAATGTCCACCGAGTAACCCACCTTCATGCGACCTACTCCGCCTTCGACTGGCCATAATAGGCCGCCATCCACCACGAAACACCGCCACTACCTTCGTCGTGCTTCGGCGAAGGTTATGAGCTATTCTAATGTGGTTGTGAGGCCCTATTTAATGTTTCAGGTCGTTGCTGTCCACCGCCATCGCCACCTCCATCTTCGACGTCATTCAAGCTCCTCCGACCGTGTTCTTCACCAATTCCACATCTAGGCAGTGCGGCTAACTCCCAGGAGAGCATCCAGGTCCTCAATTGAAGACCACAGGAGTAGCAGCCACTCCAATTGAAGGCGTCACCACCTACTGCTACGCGAATGAAGGAGGGGGACAATAGTCCCACCTCGGAAGCACACGAAGCGAAGCACATGCATAAATTATTTTGTGATTGGGGCTTATCGCCTCCAACCATGGGGTGAGGTCCCATTACACCCTCACCTGCACCTCGCCCGTGACATATACTCCACAGGTCTGGCGCTCATCCGATTACTTGCCTAAGCTAAGCACACCTTGCTCACTACCCACTGTCAGTGAGCCTGGTCCCGGGTGCACATGTGCCTGTTAACTCGATAACTTGATACTACGAAGGGCCTTGGGAAGGTGAGGAAGAGGATCCCAGAGAGAGAAAGAAAAAGAGAGCGGGGGCAGGGGGTTTTGCTCTTTGTGACACTTAGCCGCTGGAGGGATTGCCTCCCTCTGTGCGTGAAGAGGAAAGAAGAGAAGGAAGAAGGCCTCGACAGAAAGGAAAGGAAGAAGACAAGGAAGGAAGGAGAAGGACTTGAGAAGAAGAAAAGAACTTAAGAGAAGAAGCTAAGGTTGAAGAAGTAGGCCTGAAAAAGAAGAAGAGAAGAAAAACAGAGAAAGAAGAAGCTGAAGAAGAAGCACAGTGTCCTGGTTGATATTGTTGATATATTTAAGTACCTAAGTTTAAATGGTTAATGACACTGTTGCATTATTTGACCTCATGCATATATGCTTAAATTGAATAATTCGTGATCTAAATCACCATTGTTTTTGCTTTGAGATTCTTTTTGCCATACACAACTATTGTCAAACTCATGCTTTATATTGATTATCATTTTTGAGTACTTATTATTCATTTCTTGGTACTATTTGGCTTAAATCTTATGCTCAAATTACATTTTATTTGAGATTAGCATGTGAATTCCTATTTGCTCCCAGCGAATGACCTTGAACTTCATTTATGATATTCGAGTTATAAATTTTATCTACTTTTCGCATTTATTTGAACTGTACTACAACACGACGATTTTAAAACCTGATTCAGAGCGACTAATAATCTCTCTTGCACGCTTCAACGCACGTGCCCTCACCCACGCTCACGCCACGCAGGTCTGGGTGTGGGTCCGATTACTTGGATCCGTTCGGGTTTCTGATAGAGAGGAGGAGAGAGAGAGGGGGAGGGCAGTTTTGCCCTTTGTGCCTCTGCTCTCAACACGTAGTCTCTGAGAGGGTTTCGTGCCTCTGTGCTGTGCTTGTGCTGTGCTTGTGCCTCTCACTGAGACTTGAAGAAAAAGAGAGGCCTTTGCCTCTGTTACTAGTTCTAGGCTACTGTTGCATTATTGAGATACTAATTGACGTGGATATTAGTTGATATTCACTATTCAAGCATTTCAAATAATTTTGATTAAATTGTCTAGGGTTAATTTGGTGATTCAAATCACCATTTTAACCCATTATTTTTGCACATTGGTACTTGAATTATTGATATATCACCTTAACCCATTATTGATTCAAATCACATTGGTTGCAATTGCTTATATATTTTACTTAGAATTGTGATTTTGAGATTGATTTGCTACTTGTTCCCTGCGTTTGACCTCGGATTTCCATTCGAGCATAATTCTATTTGTTTTCGCGCTTTATCGACTATACTGTGATGTATCATTTTAAAAACCCAGATTCAGAGCGAATAACAATTGTGGTCTTTGGGAATGATTAGATCAAGAGAAATTAGGGTGATTACGCCATTTAGGATTGTAGGTATTAGAATATGGGTTTAATCTTGGTGTGTATCCCTGAATGGCATTCAAATCATAAGGATAGGGTGTGTTTTCTACAAAAACAGGAAGTGGAGAAAGAGGTAGAAAAGATTATGGGACAAAGGTCCCTCCTTAGGTTGGTGGAGTAGATAGAAAACCCAAGGAAGATGGATATTTAGAATCTAGATTATTCACAAATTCCCTCCTTGCGAGAATTTGCGAAACAGGTAAACACGCGGGATTCTGCGTAGGGAGTAGAGGTGTAAGAGTCTTCATGGCGTTTCAAACCTCATCGAGATGCTTCGCTACAATGTCGACTTTGTCCAATTTTTCTGCAATAATCTCTAAATCCTTAGAACTAGACTGATTTTGGATTTCATGAATGCCCTTGTGCTGATGCGAGTTTGGATGTGGATTTTGATGTGGGTTTCCTCACGTGAATTGCGACATCGAGGCGTTGTTGATTGAGTTTTCTGCCATCCCTTCAAATAATTCTGAGGCGGATTCTTCGTCGCAATTCAAGAAATTCCCTCCACAAGAGGCATTGACCAAATTGCGAATGCTCTCTTGCAATCCATAATAAAAGATATGCTTGAGTTGCCAGCAAGGGATGTCGTGATGTGAGCATTTCCTTTTCAATTCATGGAAGCGCTCCCATGCTTCATGAATTGGTTCTCCTTGGTTCTGAGTAAAAGTCATGATAGCTTGCCTAAGTGCGTTGGTGAGACCTATAGGGAAGAATTTCTTCAAGAAAGCTGATTCGAGATAGGTCATGCAATCGTTCAATACTAGTAGGTAGCCTTGTCCTTAAGGCTAAAGGAGAACATCTTCATGAGTAGGATTTGTCGACTTTGATTTTGAGGACTAAGAGTCTGAGATAGATTTTTAAGATCTTCTTGTGTTGGCATGGACCCTCGGATGCAAACCGGTGAAAGTGTGGGATAAGACCTATAATATTCGGCTTTAATTCTGGGACATTTTCCCCAGTGGGAATCCTAACATTAGGCTCTAGTTGTGCATTGGATGGATTATAGTAGTCTCGGAGTAGAGGCCTAGGACATGGTGGTAGAACAAAATCAGGAGGATTAGGACCCGCCTTAGGTCGAGGAGGAGGATGGGCCTGCGGGATTTGTAGGTTCTAAAGAGCAGCCGTCAATAGATTGATTTGGTGGTTCTGCTCGAGCATCTGGAGATTCTAGTTTAGGAGTGCCTCATGGATATCAAAAGGTGGCATCTCCCCCTGACCAGAAGAAGAAGGGATCTTGGGATTCGGGTTTTGCGTTTGATCCATAGAATCTAATGCAGAAAAAGCAAAAGTAGTAGACGGGAAAATGGGTGGTTGATTCAGTGCAACCGGTCTAGGTAGACCTGTCAAAGGAGATGTGAGAGGCGATTTCAGGGATCGCCTCCCGTGCATAAACAGAAAAAATGTGCAAAGGCACACTCATGCCACTGCGAGAAACAACGGCAAGCAAACCCGAATACAATGCATAAATGGCTTTTTCTTCTTTTCAAAGGAAAACAAGATCCTAAGAATAGGTGTAAAATACAGAGACGCAAATAAGTATAGTATCAATCCAAAATACGCATCCTAGATCGTGTCTACGCAAGTGCGTATCCTTAAGGCTCAAAGGTTTAAGGTCTAGGATCGAGATTGCTCACTACCGGCTCCCCAGGGCTCGTAGTAGTAAGACAGACTTGTTGATCTTCGACCAAAGCCCTAAGAGGTGCAAGGAGGAGAGGTAGAAAATATAGACTCATGTGACTAGTGATTGCATAGTGAATGCGATAGCATGCAACAAACATAAATGATAAAAACCTGCATGCAATCTGCAAACAAATTAATGTCACGAGTTTTAATAAGTCCTCTTTTTAGTTAATCTGTTACAAAAATGATCGAAAGAAATAAATGTGACCGCTTTTTAAATCTTTTTAAACAAAATATATGGTCTTGCTTATTAAATCCAAAGACAGGGATCTACGCGGGTTTTTGTGCATGTTTTCCCACTGATGCGAGATAAAAATTCCCAAGTCAGATCGTAGTATACTAGCAGGAATATGTACTTCTAAGAGTGTATGCCTAATATATGTTGCTGCTAGTTAGAAGATATGAGTATTTTTGGTATTTTTTATATTTTCTACACTAAATGCAACAAGCAAATCTACACTACAAACTAAGAGAATACTCATAGTGGTATGTATAATGGGAATACGAAAATAGAAACAGAAAAACCCACCTTCTTCCTGAGAATACCTGCAAAGATATCCTTGAAAAGAAGACAGAAACAAAACAAAGCTAATTAGAAAAGAAATTATTTACAATCTAGAGATAATGGCGAATATAAATTACAGTTACCTCCCCGACAATAGTGCCATTAAAATGATATGTTATTTCTCAACACAGTTAATTAAGGTTATTAGTCTTAATTAATTACATTAGAAGTAACTTATGTTAACTCGAATTAGTGTTGTGAGTGTAGTATAGGGTCAAGTTAACCTAACATTTTAGATTTGTTAATTTCATTTAACTGGTTGAGTCCAGGTCGTTCACTGCGAGGCATAATAGTAAACTTAATTCATAATTAGTTCCTAAGGCATAATTACTAACTATTTAATCAATCAGATTAATTATTGTAATACTTTAAACACACGAATGATTACATAAGAGATTAACAATGAAAACATGCAATATTCCATTAATAAGAACCAGTATACAAGAAAGATTTTTCATTAAAAATCAAGTAGAAACATATTTATTACAATATAAAAGGCTTGAGAAATGTTTACAAGAATGATCAAGCCTTTATACAACATTTAGAACTTGAATACAGAAGATATAGTAGCTTCAGCACTAAATCAAATGTCTAAGAAAATAATTAGATGAGTTAAAAGTAAGAATTAGGCTCTGAAATAAGCATTGAACCTTTGATCTTCTTAATCTCTCTTCTTCTTTCCTTTCCCTTAGTCTTTCTCTGTCTCTTTTACTTAAGCTTCTCTTTATTTATCTCTCACTCTCTTTCGAGCTTTTCACTCTCTCTTTCTTTCTTTTCAGTTCCATTTCTTCTTAATCTCTCCTTAATCTTTTATTAATTTCCATGTTCTGTGTATCTATCTTTCCACACTTAGACATATTCTCTCGTTAAACAAAAATTATTAATGGGAAGTTAGACCTCTTTCGGGGATACACAACGCCTCGTAGGGTGGGACCAGACTCTACTAGAGGTCCAACCTAATTTTTATTAGGTGGATTTTAATTCATTTCAGCCCCATTGCACAGTCTTAGGCCCATCACAGGCCCACAAGCTCGCTCGCCCACCCAGGCACACACACAGGCACGCACGCCTACGCACACACACATGCACGTGCACACGCACATGCCCATTCAGCTCAGAGGTTATGTTCGATTTTGTGAGCCCAGCGCTGTCAACTGAAGCACTGGGTTCACAAAATTGAATTATACTAAGTCGTTCGCCCTCTCACTCCCGAGGTGGGACTAACTTAGGCGTTCCTTCTTCGTGTAGCTGCTCCAGGGTGATCTTTAAATGAGGATTCCAGCTGACTTGCTTAGCTAAATCGAGCGATCCAAATCTCGATCGAAAGAACTTTGCGTGCTCTACCTGATTTCAACACCAATTTGGTGTTTGGATGACTCTGATCCACTAATTTTAGGGCCGAACATGGCTGCTTTGCCATACTGAAATGTGCATGTAGTGAAGGGTTCTAGGTCTTTTGACCTACAGAGGAGAGTAATGCTCTCAACTGAGAGCCTGGAATGCTTCAATGAAGCATTCCGTAGCATTTGGGTGAAGGAGAGTCTGAGGAAGTCTCAAGAAAGAACAGAAGGTGAGGAAGCTCAACCTGAAGCTTCAGAGCTCGAATTTGAGCTCAAATTTGGCCAACAGATAGATAAAATATTCAGGAAAAGATTTGAATCAATTCAGAAGGTCCTAAACAATAAGTCTGGGTAGAATTTGGATCCAAATCTTGGCAAAAACCTCAGAAACAGTATTGAGTTTTAGAAATAACCCAAATGTACAGTGGATGGAAACTAAGTTAATCCCAATTAGAACTCACTTAAACCGATCTAAATGTATTTTAAATCATTCCAGGAACCCTAGCAACTTAATCATAAAATCAAGCCTAAATTCCTCAAGTTCAACTCAAGTTTGACCTAATAGGCTCAGAAGTTGACTTTCACATTCAAAACTACTCTAACCAAATTAAAGGTCTGAATAGATCCAATCCATTCTCTAGAATTAATCCATCATCTCAAAATCGTATTTTGATAGGTTATAGGTGTTCTCAAATCCATCGCCTGAACTCGAAATAAGGTCAGTTCGACAGATCAAAGGAAGAGTTTGCAGACGTTTCTAACACTTGAAATAAGTTTCTTAGGTTCTACTTATGCTTTTGGATCTATTATCAATCTTAAAACCTCAACAAATTAGTCTCTCCAACTCTGCTGGAGTTGGAGAAGACGACGAGCAATATGGAGGTGTAAACATCTATGCACCGATATTAAATGCAATTCTTAATTCTTAGATCAATAGGAAGTGATCTGGAGCTCTAGAGAAAGTTCTGAAGGCTGAAGCTAAAGGATATGTTCATCGAAGCTTGCTAGAGCTCTGGTGAACACCAAATGAATTCACTAGATGTGGATTCTCTAATGAAACACTTCAGAAATGATTTTAGAAGACTCCTGAGATCACAAGGAATCTCAGGAGCTAATCAATTACTTCAATTAACAGACAAACTTAAATATTTATCTTGAATTCAGTTAGAATAGATCCTGAGTTCGCCTGAACTCAAGATCACTCCTCTCACCCAATTGAGTGAGGGAAAAGACTCAGATGAGCCTTGCGATGGTGAGAAGTGAATGATTAGGTGATAAAAACTCCTTCGAGTCGTCATGGACAACGAGCTCTGAAGGTGGAGTGAAATTGGGCATTTACTGTAGAGGTGATTATATAGCTAATTAATAGGTAGATCGGGGCCCTTAAGTGATGTAGAGTGACAGAGGGCCCTTAATGAAGGTGATCTATGCTGTAGGCCTCCACCATGGACAATGGAGGTCGATGGTGGAGGTGAAGTGAGATTAAGTGATTAGGTGATTAAAACAAGAAATTAATAGGATGGAAATGATTGTGAGAGAGTAAGGAAGGTGATTGATGAGTCAAAAAGACCAGAGGATGCTCCTGGCGAGCTCAACGAACTCGCTGGAGCCAAAAGAGATGATGGAAATCGAAGTATTAAACTATGCTAAGATACCTAACTAACTACACTAAACTAATCTAAACTAAATTCTAAACTTAATTCTACGATTACCTGGATGAAAGGGGGTAGAAGACTCCGTTGATGGATCGTGACGGAGGAGGAAATTAGAGGGAAGGAGATAAAAGTCCGACGGACGATCGTGGAGTGTGGAGGATGTGTCCGTCGTCGCTACCTCGCTTGGAGATGCGGTGGAGCACGGCGGATCTTGGAAAGGGATGGAGATGAACCGAAGTATACGGTGGAAGCGGAGGGAAGTCGCCGGAGATGGAGTGAATAGCCTATCGATCAACTTAGTAGGGTGAAGATGGAAGGGAGTCGACTTGCGGAAAATTGGAGGAGTTGGGGAGTATTTATAGATGGCGATGGAGGTAGGGGAGCTTGCATCTGGATGCAATTGTGTCTAGGTGCAAAGGTATAGGGTCCTTCGTCTTCGACGACGGTGAAGTCACCGTGCCAGATTTTGTTAGATTTAGGAGGATCGGGACTGTAGGATGGAATGGTGGCGGTGAGCGGAAGGTTGGCGACAAGGGTGGAGGAGTTTGGACGTGAGATGGAAGGTGATCGAATGATGCGCTGATTGGCTATCCTCAGCTGTTCAGTGCGAAGAAGAAGAAGATGGTGCTGTTGGCAGTGTACACAGGGACTAAAGTGAAAGAAAAGATAGGGACCAATAATTAACAAAAGGACTCAATTGAATAAAACCTGAGGACCTAAACATAAACAGAGGCATTTAAAGCTTATTTTAATTTATTTCTTTTTCAACTTTTTATATGTTATTCTAAATTAGATAAATAATATATTTATGTCTTGAAATTACATTTTTACCCTTCTTAGTTTTACTTAATTAAATGATTAAGTTATTTAAGTTAATTAATTACTTAGGGTTAAATATTGATTAAGTTAATTTAAATATTAATTAACTAGCTAAATATTTAGTATTGGATTCCAAATTAGAATTATGAGTAGTAGTTAATTAATTTAGTATTTTTATGTTATTTTATTGGTCTTTAGTATTTAATCCCTTTTATTATAATTAACCCTTAATAATACATATCCTTAGTTAATTAACTAGGGAAACTAGTTAATTATGGGTAATTAAGAGCCATGATGAGTCTCTCATCATAGACCAATGCGACCGTCTGCTCCCATCATCCCAGGGCCCAATATAATCCTTTGACAAACCTACTGCCAGGCCCTTGCGCACCTCAAATTGAACATGCATCAAGCCCTCTTGATAAATTGATGTGAATGATGACGAAAGTGTGAAGTTCCATGAAGAAAACATGACTTCTCTTCAACACCAATTAGCGTAGCAGAATGCTAAGATCAGTTAACTACACATGACAACTCGATCTCAGGGTACGACCTTCTCAAGGGTAGGTTCATCAGATTCTGCAAGCTCGAGTACTCCACCAGGATTTCAGGCTAATCCCACAGTAGTACATCAGCCCTATGTCTTTATTGTGAACCCTCCTCCTCCTTATGATCCCACTGGACCTGCGACATCCAATGCAATTACTACAAGGAGTGGTAAATAGACAGTCGATCCCCCTCGACCTGATCCTGGCCCGTATTCTTCATCATCCTCTCATTTGGATTGCACACCGCATTCTCGTGAAGACGACACACCCAAACTGGTGCCAGAATCAGTCCCATTTCCTAAGGCTCTACAAAGGAAGCCAAAAGGTAAGAAAAAGAACATGCAAACCTTTGGTAATCTGTGTGATTTATTCAAGGATGTTGAGATCAAGGTTCCCTTGCTAGAGGCCATCGACCAAATCTTGACTATCGTCAGTTTCTTTAAAGACTACACCATACCTAGGTGATAGCAAAACTAAACTAAGAACCCAGTGGTTCTCTCGCACTCATGCGAGTTGTTCTGTACTGTCAAAATTACCACCGAAGTAGAAAGACCCTGGCACCCCTCTCATTTCATGAAGCATCAAAGGCTGCAATTTTGATCATGCCTTGCTAGATTTAGGATCTTACACTAATCTTGTACCAACCATCAAGTTCCAGAAATTTACATTGGGAAATCTGAAATCCACCCCTATTACATTACAGTTGGCAGATCACTCTATCAAAATCCCATAGGGTGTAGTGGAAGACGTGATGGTTAGGGTCAACAGTCTCTGTTTTCCTGTTGACTTTCTTGTATTAGACCTGGAAGTTCTTGATTCACTTTCTAATTACTCGATAATCCATGGTAGACCATTCTTGGCCATAGCCCGTGCCCATATTGATTGTGAATCAGGCTGCATTGAGATTGCCGTGGGCACCGAAAAGCTCAAACTTAGCATTTTTAAGACCGCCAAGAATTTTGATTGCGATCTTATCGAGGATGACATGTCGGATGATGACATGGCCATCAGTGCGTGTATCAGGTTGGTAGGGACCTATTCAAATTGCTGCGGCATACCCCTGGAGAATCACAATCACTTGATTGACCTCTACTGTGACATTTCCCCATCCCTCCCCTTACCCTTATCTCTTCTTGACCAGACTCCTGATGAGGTCCACTCCCCTTCTTTCGCCTTGTGGGATGAGTCATTTTCGAGTTGCTCACCTCTTGTTTACCCCCTTGAAGACCGAAGTGCCCTTTCTTTCCCACCAAATCAGGCGGAAGTGACATTCCACACTGGGACATTGTTCCCACATGCTGATCACTGAGGCTCTTCTTTCTTGGATCCATCAATCCAAGACTCCTCTCTTCTTTGCCAACCTGAGGGCCAATTTGCTTCACCCCTCATTCTTCCTTTGATCCTTTTGGGATAGTCTCATCCCAAGAATTGTGAGATCTTTCTCCATCCACTCCTGAGCTTAAAGTGCTGCCTGACACGCTAAAATATGCTTTCTTGGGACCAAATGCTTCCTATAATCATCGGTTCAAAATTGTTCAGGGAGCAAGAGTGAAAGCTAATGAAGGTCCTAATTGAACATAAGCCATTGTCTAAGGACCATTGGATGATCTCTTTCTGATCTGGCTGGCATTAGCCCCTCCTACTGCACTCATCGTATATATACGAAGTAGGAGGCTTGACCTTCCTGCGAGATGCAGCGACGTCTCAATCCTAATATGCGAGAGGTCATCAAGAATGAGATTATTAAGTGGCTTGATGCAGGTATCATTTACCCGATTAGCGACAACCCCTAGGTGAGCTCGATTCATGTTGTTTCCAAAAGTAGTTAGTGGGAAATAAGTTCTTTTGTTTCCTGGATGAATTCTTAGGCTATAACTAGGTGGCTATTGACCCCCGAGATCAAGAGAGAATCACCTTCACCTACCCCTTTGGCACCTTTGCTTTTAAAAGGATGCCATTCGAACTTTGTAACGTGCCAGCTACCTTCCAACGATGCATGTTGGCGATATGCCATGATATGGTGGGTGATTTTCTTGAGGTCTTTATAGATGACTTTTCCGTCTTCGGACCTACCCTTGATGATTGTCTAGTCAGCCTGACCCACATCCTTCGGAGATGTATTGATGTTAACCTCGTGCTTTCATAGGAGAAAAGTCATTTTATGGTGCATAAAGGTATTGTTCTCGAACATATCATCTCCGAAAGGGGTATCGAGGTGGACAGAGCTAAACTTGATGTGATAGCTGATTTATTGATACCTAGCTTTGTTCGACAAATTCGTTCCTTTTTGGGTCACGTCAGTTTCTATAGGAGATTTATTAAGGATTTCTCCAAGATTTTCAGACCTTTGACGCATCTCCTATCAACCGATGTCCCCTTCAACATGAGCCCTGATTGTATTCGAGCATTTACACAGCTGCATGATGCTGTCACTAAGGCCCCTGTTCTCCAGTTACCTAATTGGTCCCTCGACTTTGAGCTGATGTGTGATGCTTCTGACCTACCTGTTGGAGCTATCTTGGGACAATGATGAGATAAACACCCCTTCGTGCTGTATTATGCTAGTAAGACATTGGATGAGGCCCAACATAATTACGCTACCATTGAAAAGGAGCTGCTGGCAGTCGTCTTTGGGCTGGAGAAATTCCGATCGTATCTTCTGGGTTCCCATGTTACCATCTTCACAGACCATGCAGCCATTCGTCATCTCATGCACAAGAAGGATGCAAAGCCTTGATTGATTCGTTGGATCCTTCTGCTTCAAGAATTTGATCTTGAGTACGAGATAAGGCTGGAGCCCAGAATATAGTCGCTGACCATCTTTTGAGACTCGACTCAGACCATATTGGACTTACCTTGCCATTGAATGAATCGTTTCCTAATGAGCACCTTCTAGCAATAAATGTGGCAAGTAGACCATGGTATGTCGATATCGCTAATTACCTTGCTTCTGGCTCTCTTCCACAAGGCTAGCCTAAAAACTAGCGCAAGCATCTCATTGCAGAAGCAAAGTATTATTTCTGGGATAATCCACTACTTTTTAGAATAGGTGCTAATCAGATTATCCATCGTTGTGTTCCTGACAATGAGTTCCCTAGTGTGCTATCTGATCGTGGTTCGATCGGTTTGATTATATTTTATTACTCGAAAATAAAAATTCTTCGAGGTCGAACTCAGGGAGCAAAACTTGATTCTAGAAGCGTAGAAAATCACAATTTACAATATATACTATTTTACAAAAAGATAAAAATGTCTCTTTTTTTTCTTCTCTCTTTCTCCTTTTGTCTCCCTTTCTCTCTCTTTTTAGACATTTGACTCCAAGGGTCAGACACCTTAAGTGCTACTTGCTACAACCCTTCTTCTTTTCAGCCGCTGCTTCTTCTTCTTCTTCTTCTTTGCTTCTTCTTCTTCTCTTCTTTGCTATCTCTGCCTTCTCCTCTGATTTCTTCTTCTTCTTCTTCTCTTCTTCTTTGTTGTCTCTGCCTTCTCCTCTGATTTCTTCTTCTTCTTCTTCTCTTCTTCTTTGCTGTCTCTACCTTCTCCTCTGATTTCTTCTTCTTCTTCTCTCTTCCTTCTCCTTTTGCCTCAGCTTCTCCGCGGCTACAGTGCCATCTTCCTCCTTTGCTTCTCTGCCGCGTCAAGTCCTCCTTCTTCCTTTCTCTCTGGCCACAGCTGTCTTCTTGCGGCTAAGTCCTTAGTCGCTCCTTCCTTGCTTCCTCTCCTGTTCCTGCTCAGGTGTATGGTTAGGCAAAACCTAACCCCTACCCTCCCCGTGTCTCTCTCTCTCTATTTCACTCTAGGGTTCGCTCTCCTAGAGCCTTAATCGGGCATGCGGGTCGGGTGACGCGCCCGGGACCAGGCCCACCAGCGTGCGGTGGTAGGCAAGGTGTGTATAGGTAGGGTATTCGGGCCGGGCCAGGTCTGCGGGAGATGGTTGTGGACGAGGCCGGGTGAGTGAGGGCGAGGGACCTCACCCCTGTGTGTCTTGAGGCAACCAGAAGAAAGTAGAAAAATAATTTAAGGCACTCACTACTCTCTTGCGTTTACGAGGTGGGACTAAAAGTCCCACCCGCTTCTCGCACGTGCCTGCAGCAGATTGTCGCCCAATTGTAGAGGCTGTAGCTGCCTTGGCCTCCAATTGATGGGTGGGATTTGTTCACGAAGGGTGCCCGTGCGTTGGGGACCTGGGATCCTGATGCCTAGGGCCAAAGAAGAGGCTTGCGAGCTTCTTCAAGCTTGCTCCAATGGCGGTCAAGGCCCGGTACCTGTCGACAAGAAAAATGGCCTCACGGCCTTATTAGATCACTCAGGAAGCTTCGCTGTGACACGACGAAGGTGGCTTGGGCGTGCATGCCATGGTCACCCTGTGGCTGTGCAGGTGGGTGTGTTTGGGGGGTGTGTTGGGAGTGTGTGGCGATGAATGGGAAAAGGGGTTATGATCAATGAATCGTGGCAGAGCTTGTGGGGTGTCTGGCGAGGCGTGTGGAGGTGTGACGCGGTGGATGCGCCTCGCCAGTGGGCTGCCAGAGATGGAGAAGATGGCGGTGGTCTGTGGTGTTGAGGGGTCGAAAATGCAAAATAAGAGAGGGGAAATGAAGAGGGGAGTGAGGATAAGAGTTCTAACCTACTTAACAGACAAAAGGAGGGAGGAGGCGGTCGGCGAGTATCTACTGACGCTGGAGACAAAGATATCCAGGGGAGAGGTGACGACGATGACGACGGGGCTAGAGGCGCGTGGGCAGGTGTTGCACGATGTGGAGGAAGGTGGTGAAGGTGGCTTTGCTACTGGTATTGTGGCAGAGAGATGAAAAAGAGGAGGAGGAGCTCGCTGGACTTCCTGATCGGAGGAGGAGGAGATGGAATCGGGGGAATTCTTCAGCCAAGTCAAGCTTGAAGGATGCGGCAGGGGTTGCTTGGCCTTAAATAGGCATCGGTCGGGAGAGAACTGAGAGGAGGAAGAGGGAATACCTCACCGGAGGTATGGCTGGAAGGAGACCCATACCTCTAGAGCATTCGCACGAGAGGTATGGCGGCCAACAGGGCATGGGAGCCGGCTCATGCTGCAGGGGACAACGCAAGGAGTCTCCCTTTCAAATCTGGGGTCGGCTCTCCATGCATGCGCGGTGCCATCCTCCGCGCAAAGTCACTGGAGGTATGGCCTGCATAGGCAGGTGGTAAAGGGAACTGATTGTAGAAGATGACGAGAAAGGTAGGGGGTCCTTGCAAGGTTTCAAAAAGCTAAGGGTCAAAAAGTAATTGTTGAGGATTTTAGGTTTATAAAGTGGGTCAAGGCAACCTTCCCTTAAGTCCAAATTTTGGTATGAACCTAATTTGGACCTAAGGAATCCAATGGTGAGGTTGGATTTTAGGTTTGACCAAGTTTGGCCAGATATTTTGAACAAAAACCCAAATTAGGTCAAAAATTGGGTATGGTTCTCAATCTAGGTCAAGATAGGTTCCAATGGCCAAATTGGAGGTTCTAAACTCTAGGGGATATTTTTTCATGAATTTTAGAGGGTTTAATTGATTTTTATCTTGCCTGGAACTTCTTGAATTAAAGTGAGTTTGTTTTAGGGTTACAGAATGTCATTTAATTTTCAGATTTTGTCATAACCCTTTTCTGACCAAACCATCCCACTTTTTCTCTTATTAAGTCCATTTGACATGTGTCTAGACCCTTAGAAATCCTATTTGTATACTACAATGGTAACATTGCAGTTTTACCCCTTGTATAATGTTTTATTCTCTGCTCGACAATTTCCTGATTTAGGCCTTTCCTTAGGTTATGTAGGAGCTTTTGTTCAATATATTATGTCAAAATGTGCTAGTTAGGGTTCATGATGAGGTTCTCATTATACCCCCATGCCTAACTTTTGCTAGTCCCTTAGTAAAAATTTAAGGTTTTAACCTCTATTCTAGACCATGAATTCCTTTCATCAAATTTGACAAGTGCTTTTCCTCTAGTCTCCTTGATTTGGTGAGAATGCCAACCATGGGCCTAAAAGGTACTCTAGTACCAACCAAGATCTAGATCTGTCTAGCTTTAGCCTCAGTCTTTAGCGAATGTTTTTTAAGGCCCACAGGAACTACCCTAAAGTTTATTAGACTCTGTGGTTAAAGCACCCGTGCTTGAGATATTTTTAGCCTTGGTTTAGTTTGCAATGCGTTTTGTAATAGAGAGATAGAGGGTTTATTTGTTTGGAGAGTTTTCTTTCTCTTTTCTTTTTAATTCTAGCTTAGGATTGGCTTCACAACACGGTCTGTATCGGATTCCTTGTCCCCATCATCAATCCTCAAAGGTCCCTGGCAATCGATGCTTTGAGATAGCACCGCCCATGGTAACCCCCAGAACCCTGGCTTTCGAGATTTCGAGATAATCCCGTCCATGGTATTTTGTGGCCGAATTTAGACCCTAGCAATTGACACTTCGTGATAATGCCATCCATGGAATCTGAACCAGCAGAGTGCTTACATGCCCCCAGTAGGATATGTTAATATCCTAGGAGACAAGCACTGAGGAGATGATATGTTATTACGCAACTTTGAGGGGAATTTCCTACCTCTCCGCGTCGGGAACTTGTCCAAATCAACTTGTGTTGATCGGCCGCTCCTAATCTAGGTGACATTTTCAGAACATTTGCAACGCTTCTGTGTGATTTTGATATTTATTCTCACTGAACCAGACTGTGTGTGAATTTGGGTGCTTAGGTTACCGAGTCCCGTAAACCGAAGGTCAGTTAACGAGGCCAAAAACTCCCTAAGCCTTAGACCTAATGCTTGAGCTTTTCATTTTCCTCAACCACTTGAGGAATATCTAGATCTTAGCGGGTACTAAGAGTCTAACCAAGAACGCCTAAGGTTAGCGTTCTTACTAATCTTGTTGTGCACTTTCATTTTACTTTTCTTTAATGTGGTTTAGAACTTTGGTTAATTCCTTAATTTCTTACTAATGACTATCCATTTTCCTTTTTATTTTGTGCTCCTTTTTAATATTCTGCTCTTTTCCTCCTCCTTTTGTGAAGCTTACCAGCACTTTCTTCCCTCCTCTCAATTTTTTCTTATATGTGAATTTTTTTTGTTGAAACCTTTTCTTGTTATGTCTTTAATAAATTCATTGTACTTTCATACCCTCCCATGCCTAAGGTTTGCAATGTCCTCATTGTACATTATGTGGGTTTTTATTTGGCCAGGTTCAAGCATTAGGACAGATTTTAGGTGAGTGGATGGGTCGAGGTGACTGTTGCGGATGATTTCTAATCTCAGGTACGAGTACCTGAGGTGAAGTCGGCTGTTCTAAGGAATGAACCTAAAGTGCAAAGAAATGTCAGAAAAAGGTTTCGATTTTCAAAAAGAATGACGGGTTGCCTCCCGTAAAACGCTGAGTTTTACGCCATCGGCTGGGCGCAATTAGCTCAGGGAGAATGGAGGATAAATGATGACTCAGCCAAATCTGTATTGGTTACGTCAATGAACGGTTTGAGTCTCTGGCCGTTCACGACAAAAGGTTCGGAATCGTGGATGAGTGGACTGATCTCGACAGCTCCATTTCCAAAAATCTGTTGGACAAGGTATGGTCTGACCCACTTGGATCACAATTTTCCAGGGAACAATTTAAGTCGGGCATCGAAGAGTAGGACCTTCTGACCAGGGTGGAAGATCTTTCTAGAAATGTGCTTGTCATGAAAGGCTTTAACCCGCTCTTTGTAGATTCGTGAGTTTTCATACGCATCAAGGCATAATTCATCAATCTCTCTTATCTGAAACTTTCTGTGGGTTCTAGCCTTAGAAAGATCTAGGTTGCAGTTCCGTACTGCCCAATAGGCTTTGTGCTCCAGTTTAATGGGAATGTGACATGCCTTCCCGTACACCAATCTAAAAGGAGACATACATAATTGGGTTTTGTGGGCGATCCTATAAGCCTACAAAGCTTTCGGAAGTTGGGATGACCAGTCCTTTCTGTCAGGTCGAACAGTAACCTGTAGGATTTTCTTGATCTCCCGATTTGATAGCTCAGCTATACCATTTGTCTGGGGGTGATAAGGAGAAGAGATTCGATGTGACACTCCGTATTTGGTCATCAGTGACCTGAACTGAGCGTTGGTAAAATGGGTCCCTCCATCAGAGCTGATCGCACGAGGAATCTCGAACCGTGAGAAGATATTCTGATGAATGAATTTGATGACAATCTTGTGATCACAGGTTCGGGTCGGAATGGATTTGATCCATTTGGACACATAGTCAACAATGAGTAAAATGTATTCAAAGCTGTCCGAGATAGGGAAGGGGCCCATAAAATCAATCTCCCAAATATCGAAAATTTCGCATACGAGAATCAGCTGTAAAGGCCTCATGTCGCGATGGCTCATGTTGCCCAAAGTTTGGCAATGAATGCATGCCTTACAGTGACTGTATGCATCCTTGAAGATAGTGGGCTGATAAAAGCCACACTGGAGGATTTTTGATGCGATTTTATGCCCAGAAAAATGGCCACCGCATGCCTAGTCGTGGCAGAAAGAGAGTATGTCATTGATTTTGACCTTCGGGACTCATCGTCGGATAATTTGGTCAGCACCTATGCGGAATAAGTATGGGTCTTCCTAGATGTAGTACTTTGCATCGGAGTGCAACTTATCTTTCTTGGCCTTCGGCCAATCAGACGAGATCTGGTGTGATGCCAAGTAGTTTACTATACTAGCAAACCATGGAAGCCTGGTACTAATAGTCAAGAGGTGCTCATTAGGAAAATGCTCCGTGATGGGTCCAGAAGGGTCGATGATCTCAGAAGGAAGGCGAGACAAGTGGTCAGCTACCACATTATGTCTTCCCGCTTTGTCGCGAATCTCTAGGTCGAATTCTTGCAACTGCAAGATCCATCAGATTAATCGAGCTTCACGTCCTTCTTCGCAAGGAGATGCCTCATAGTTGTGTGATCCGAGTAGATTATAACATGGGAACCCAGGAGATAAGATTTGAATATTTTGAGGGCAAATACTACAGCTAGTAGCTCTTTCTCTGTAACCATGTAGTTACACTGAGCCTCGTCAAGTGTCTTGCTAGCGTAGTAGATGACCACGGGTTTCCCGTTAATCTTCTGCCCCAGAACCGCTCCTACAGCAAAGTCAGATGCATTGCACATGATCTCAAAGGGTTGAGACCAATTAGGGGATTGTAGGATTGGGGCTTGAGTGACTCGATCATGAAGGATCTCAAAAGCTTGAGTGCATTCCTTGGAAATCTCAAAGGGTACATCCTTGGAGAGAAGAGTGGTCAGGGGGCATGCGATTTTTGAGAAATCAGAGATGAAACGACGGTAAAAACCGACGTACCCCAAAAAAGATCGAATGTCCCTGATCGAGCTAGTCATAGGAAGTTTAGAAATCAGGTTAAGCTTGGCTCGATCCACCTGGATGCCTCTTTCAGAAATTAAGTGTCCCAGGATGATCCCCTCAGGCACCATAAAGTGGCTCTTTTCCCAGGAAAAAGCCAAATTTACGTCAATGCATCACCTGAGTATGTGAACCAAGTGCTGGAGGTAATCGTCAAATGATGCCATAAAAACTGAGAAGTCATCCATGAAGACTTCCAAATAATCACCTACCATATCAGAGAATATGGCAAGCATGCACCATTGAAAAGTCACAGGTGCATTGCAGAGACCGAAAGGCATCCTTTGGAATGCGTAAGTCCTAAAGGGGTAGGTGAACGTGGTCTTCTCTTGGTCCTCTGGATGAATCACTACTTGATTGTAACTAGAGTACCCATCAAGAAAGTAGAAGAATCTATTTCCTGCTAGTTTTTAGAGATTCTGATCAATAAACGGTAGTGGGAAATGATCCTTCTTCGTGGAGGAATTGAGTCTTCGGTAATCTATGCAGACTCTCCACGAGTTGGCTATATGGGTAGGTATGACCTCTCCGATTTTAGTCGTGATGGTGGTGAGCCCTGCCTTCTTGGGCACAACCTGGATTGGGCTCACCCAGCGACTGTCGAAGATAGGGTAGATGATCCCTGCATCTAACCACTTAATGATCTCCTTTTTCATGACCTCCTACAGATTGGGGTAAAGATGTCTCTGCATTTCACGTGAAGGTCATGCACCCTCTTCAGAATAGATGTGGTGTGTGCAATAAGAGGGACTTATTCCAGTCAAATTATCGAGAGTCCAGCCAATGGCTCTGCGAAGTTGCTGGAGAATAGCAATTAGACGGGATTCCACGTCAGGTGTGAGTTTGGAGTTTATAATCACCGGAAGTGTCTGATTGGAACCCAAAAAGACATATTTCAAATAATCGGGAAGGGGCTTAAGTTCAAGAACGGGGTTATCAACAGCAGCGGGTGGTTCAGAGTGGGTGTGGGGTACAAGGGTAGGAGTTATGGGTTTGTCTAAATCAAGTTCTGACTCCTCCAATTGCGATTTTAGATCTTCTTGTGGTTGATGAGGGATAATCATGTTGTCCTCAATTTGTGGTTCATCAACCACGGCTCTGATGTTACAAATTTGCTCTACGACACTGCAATTAATCCCTTGTTAGGCCTTAAAGATATTAATCTTGAGAGTCTGATTCCCAAACTTCAGCTCTATTTGGCCCTCTTCACAACTTATGTTGGCCCTTGCAGTGGCCAGAAAAGGTCTCCCTAGTATGATTGGTGTATCCCTTGGATTTTTAGGTGCATCCATGTTTAGAACTATGAAATCTACAGGGAAGTAGAAATCCCGCACCTTAACAATAACATCCTCAAGAATTCCCTTAGGTGACTTGATAGATCGATCGGCTAACTGCAATGTCACCTCAGTCGGTTTCAGTTCAAATTCTTCTAGGTGGTTAAGTAGGGATGTGGGTATCATGTTTTTGGAGGCACCTAGGTCTAATAATGCTCTATCAAACTGGGTTTCACCAATCTTACGTGAATCAGGGGAGTGCTTGGGTCTTTTGCCTTGGGTGGGAGTTTACTCAGGATCACAGAGCTGGCTTGCTTTGATAGTACAATCGAACTCCTATTCTTGGTTTGCGGCTTACGCTGGGGTGTATACATGTTTTTCAAGATTCGTGCGTAAGCCGGTACGTGGCGGATTGCATCCATCAAGGGGATGTTTATTTAGACCTGTTTAAAGAGCTTGATCAGGTCCTCCTCAAGAGCCACAGGTTTAGCTGTCCTCTTTCCCTTGGTTAAGGCCTCGGGAAATGGAACCTTGGTTGGTTAATCTAGGATAGGTTCAGGTTTTTGATTTGGGACAGGAATAGGAACATCCTGGATAACTGTCCTAGGGTTTGGGTCACTACCAGGCTTGGAGTGATCTGGATAAGGTGGATCTTGGGTTGCTTTCCCACCATGAGTTGTTACCGAATTTAGTCCTGCCTGGTTCTGGTTGGGGGTTGGTAAGATGGGATGCTGCTGTCGGTAACCCGCATAGGAGGTTGATGCTTCCATCCTGTCAAGTGATGGAGCAGAAGGGGCCTGATAGATCAAGTGTGCTTGGCTCAGGTTTGGGTTCATAACGTGTCGCTGGGTCGGCATGCTATTCGAGTTAGGTAGAGGTTGAGAAGGAAGTGTGCCTGGTTGGCGAGAATTTGCCAACTGGGCGAGTTGGTTGCGGACCTTTGTGATTTCATCCTTATATTGTTTCTGGATAGCCGCATTCATTCTTTGAATGTTAGCTAGAGTTTGGAGGATAAGGGACATTTGGTCTTGGTTGGGCCGGATGGATAAGTGGGGTTGGGCCGAGGCTAAGGCGGTTGATAAGGACGAGGGGCCTATGGACGGGGCTGAAAGGGTGGTCTTGGGTTCTGAGAATTTCCCGCCCACTAGAAATTGGGATGGTTTCGCCATCCAGGGTTGTAGGTGTTGGAAAATGGGTCATTCTGGATGGCGTTGAGGTCCTCACAGGTCTAAGGAGCCTCAGGAAAGTCGGAGAATGGGGGAGTAGAGTTCCCCCAGCAAGAATAGAAAGGATTGGAGGTCCCTCCGATCCTGGAGTTAGATGGGGGTGGATACGAGTCCATCCCAGGAGAAGGCCGGTGAAAAATGTTCTACACAATTTCCCATGCGGGAGGTGGCTGTGCGAAGGAGTTCTGCGTAGAGGTGGCTCGCTGCAAGTGCTGTCAGCTCGTCCACCTTCTCCTCACTAATTGAGACCTTGTCCAATTGACTGGTGGCAAAACGGTGGCAGCAGCTAGCTTTTCTTAAGTCGTTGTAGTACAGATAGTTATTGCCATCATTTGCTAATATATAAATTTTTTACTCGGAAAATAAAGAGTTCCCGAGGTCGAACTCAGGGAGCAAGTTGTATTCTAGGGGTACAAGTTTCTTTTACAAAAATAAAGAAAGAGAGAGAGAGAGAATTTGTTGGCTTCTTTCTTCTTCTCTTCTTTTCTCTTTGCTTATCCTCTCCTCTTCTGCTTGGCTCTTCTTCTTTATCTGCAGCAGTAGTGATGTTCTTCTTCTTTCAGTTCTTGTTTCTGCTCGTCTCTTTCTTCTTCTTCTTTCTTTCTTCTTTTCCTTTCTTCAGATCTTCTTCTCGTGCTCTTCTTCTTCTGCAGAGTCTTCCCTTGGCCTCTTCCCTTGGCCTCTCTGTGTTCTCCTCTGCCTCGCCTTCCTTCTCCTTCTTTGCCTTCAGGACGTCGTCTGATTTTCCAATCAGACGACTTAAACCGCCGCTGCTACAATGCCGCTCGGTGCTCCTCCTTCCTTCAGCTTTCGTCGGCCTTCTTCTCTGTTCAGCGGGCGTCGTTCTTGTTCTCTGCTTGCACACTTGCACAACTTGATCAGAGGGGCAAAACCTAATTCTACCCTCTCCCCCGCGTTTCCCTCTCACAGAAGCCGCTCTTAGGAAAGCTCTTCCAGAGCTGCCGGGTATTCGGGTACGGGTCCAGGCCCACCGGCGTGCGTGGTGGGCGAGGAGTGCAGGTCGGGCTTAGTCAGGTCGGGCCAGGTCCGCGGGGCGTGGTCGCGAACGAGGCCGGGTCGATCGGGTGAGTGAGAGGGACCTCACCCCGTGCTCAGGAGGCAACGAACATAAGGCACTTTTTGCCTTTATGCGGGCGCGCTCCTCTGAAAAGTTACGAGGTGGGACTAAATGTCCCACCCCAATTGGGCGCCCGCAGCTGAAGACGCTGCAGGAGTTCACGGTTGGACGCGAGGCCTTTGCCCCAGCTGCAAGTCTGGGATGCTTCGCGGAGATGCCCCGCGCAGCTTGGGAGTCGCACCTGGAGCTGCAGGTTGAAGGTGCTCCTTCCACGCAGCAATGGCGACGGCGGTCGAGATACCTGTCCACAGAGGAACGGCCTCTCGGCCTAATCAGATACGCGGAGAACCTTCGCCGTGGCACGACGAAGGTGGTGGGGGGTCTGGCAGGGGGCGGGGCGGAGCGTGAGGGTCGCCCTAGGTCAAACTGCGGGCGAAGAAGTGGGTTTGTTCGGGGGGTCTGCAGCGGGCGAGTGGTGGGAAGTGGAAGGGCGGAGGTTGATCAGGGTGAGGAGGCGGAGGTTCTGTGAGGGTCAGCGAGGCGTATGGGGCTGTGGAGCGACGGGGGCGTCTCGCCGGAGTTTGGCCAGAGGCGAAGGGGGTGACGGTGGACAGGAGCGGTCGAGGGTTTAATCAAATAAAAGACAGTGAGGAAAAGAAAGATGGGGAGATGGGGAGAAGTTCTGACCTAGCTACGGAGACGAAAGGGGCTGGAGCAAGGCGGCAGTCGTATCGACTGTCGCCGGAGAAGAAGATGCCCGAGGGAAGGGGCGGCGACGAGGAGAGGGCCGGAGAGGCGCCAGCTGGGTGCGGCGTGGCGCGGGAAGAGCGAGGGAGGGCAACCCTGCAGCTGGTAGTGCAGCAGAGCGACGAGGAGGAAGGGGAGAGGCCGCCGGAGCTGGAGGGCTTCCTGTCGGAGTGGGAAGAGAGGAAGTGGGGGTCTTTCTCCGTCAGGACCGAGCTGCCCAGAACGGCGGAGCGACGGGGGTATTTATAGAGGCGGAATCAGAGAGGAGGGCGGAGGGAGACGACGTGTCTCCCTCGTCGGAGGACGCTGGAGATGGAGACCCATACCGTCCGTGCGTTCGCACGGACGGTATGGTGGGTTGCAGCGACCAGGGGGTGTTCCTGCGACGGCTGACGACGCAGGGCACCCCCGGTTGTCTTACCAGACCCTCCCCCTTACCCTGTGCGACGCCATGCTCCGCGCAAGGTCGCCGGAGCATGGTGTTGGTCAGGTTTTGGCAGGAGGGACCTGAATGCAAAGAACGAAGGAGAGTTAGGGGTAGAAATGTGAGGGTTCAAAAGTTGAGGGCCAAAAAGTAAATAAATGAGGACCAAAGTGTAAAGTTGGTCAAGAAGGTTTCCTCTTAGGCTCAAGTTTTTATACATGACTAATTGGGACCTAAGGATTATGATGGTGAATTTTATTTCTATATTAAACCTTGTTTGATCGATCAATTTACGCAAAAACCCAAATTAAGTTATTAATTGGGCATGGTTCTCAATGTAGGTCAAAAAGGGTTCCGAAGGCCAAATTGAAGGTTCTAAACCCTAGAGATTATTTTTATATGAATTTTAGAGGGTTTATTCTATTTTTACTTTGCCTCGAACCTCGCAAATTGAAGTGGGTTTGTTTTAAGGTTACAGATTATCATTTAGTTCCTTGGAATTGCTGTAGCCCTTATCAGATCATCCCACTTTCCTTCTTATTTGGTTTGTTTGACCTATGTTTGGACCTGTATGCAGATTATATTGGTAAAATTGCATTTTTACCCCTTATGACTTGTTTTCTTCTCAAACTCAGAATTCTCTGAGTTAAGCCTTCCCTTGAGTTATGTAGGAGCTTTTATCCTTTGTATTAGGTCAAAATGAGCTAGTTATGGCTCATGATGAGGTTCTCATCAACTGGCCATTAATTCCAGGTCGACTGATGTGGACAGGCCCTATGTCTCATGTGCTCCCCTAAGGTTTGTCGCTACGCGGGTAGTCGTCCGGTCGAATAATCCCATGGAGTCATTGTTGATGGAGTTCTCGAACATATTCTTGAGAATCTCCCACACGGTGTCTTCATGTTGACCCATGATATTCCCTCCTCAAGTTTCATTGACGAACAATCTAATATCTTCATGGAGTCCCTGGTAAAAAGATTGGACTTGTTCCCATTTAGGAACTTCGTGATGGGGACACTTTCTCATGAGATCCTAGAATCGATCCCATGCCTCATGAAGAGGTTCTCCCGTCTGTTGCGTGAAGTGAGTAATCTGATGGCGCAAGGCGTTTGTCCGACCAACGGGAAAGAACTTCAAAAACTTGGACTGAAGTTCTTCCCAAGTGTTGATCGGGCGGGTCTGTGTCTGATACCAATGAGTGGCCTTGTCCATAAGGGAGAAAGTGAACATCTTCATGAGTAAGATATCCCGATTTTGCGCATCTGATCCGAAGGTCTGGGCCAGATGCTTAAGCTGTTTGATATGCTGGAAGGGATCTTCAAAGTTAAGCCCATAGAATTTAGGTATGGCATGAATCATGTTGGGCTTCAATTCGAAATCAGGTCCTCTAGTCGGGATTCTGACTCGAGGCTCTATTGCCATCGCAGCGGGATTATTGTGATCTCGCATCATGGGGCGCTGTGGTGGGTTCATGAAGTTTTGGAAGAGATCATTAAGACGCTGGAGTTGGTTCTCAAGATTATTTTCTTCTTCAACAGGTTGAGCCATGATGGAAGAAGGAGGGGAACTAGGTTCAGAATCAGAAGAGAGGTCTATGTGGAGTGGTTGTCGCACAAACAAGGGTTTTGAGGCTTGGCCTCAGGGAGAGTGGATTTCTAGAGGAGGTTTCAAAGACCTCCTACCGAACATGCACTGATGGATTGGACGAGGTTAGAAGGTATTGGACCCAATCAAGACACCCGAAATATGTTGGGTGACTATAGAGGTTCGGGGCGGATGATACCCCTTGATCAGAAGGTCGTCCACTTAAGAATTACCTGGGCAGCCAGAGAGGGTGAGTCCCGCGAAGACCCCTACACGGTAGAGCACCCCCACGGGTTACAGGGTTTCCCTCACCTGACCTCTCTTTTCACTGAGATTCTAAGTAGACCAGAATGGGGACCTTGACCTCTTAAGTCTACCACTTTTAATTAAGATCAAGGTGCTTAGGGTTTCACTTGAACTTTAAACCTTTTGTTGTGCAAGAGTGGCCTAATTTGAAGGTTGGTTAATCCAAGGGATCATCTTCACCTATTAGTTCCTGTGAGAGCTTATTAGGTCCTTTCTTTTAGTGTTCAAGTGAATTAAGAGCCAGATTGCTTAGGGTTTCTCTTAATAGGTTTTTTCAAGCAATGGTTTAGGCACACCTCTCTTTGGAATTTTTAGTTTTTGATTAGAAGATGTGTCTCTAAAACCCTAGCTTAGAATCCTAGGTTGGCCCTAATTGGTCCAATTAGTTGCCTTAGGATTGGGTAACTAGGGTTCAAGCAAGAAGGTTTTAGCCCCAGTTACCTTAAGTGGATATGTAGATAAAATGTGTTGAAATTTAAAAGCAGGCAACTTTGTGAATTACTATGTATAGAAAACAGGTAACCCTAGATTGATTTTTCTTTTCCTTTTCCTCTTTAGAATTTAAGGGGCTTAAGAGAGAGGGTAGAAGGTTACCTGTCCCTTGGTGTGGTTGTTGTGCAGCTGCTTGTTCCTTCTTGCCTTCCTACGCCTGCACAACAGAAGAAAGATTAAGTCAGTATTCAATCATAAATTATGATTTAGTAGCTTCTAGAATGGCCATTGCTCCCCTGCAACGGTGCCAAAAACTGATCGTGGTTCGATCGGTTTGATTATATTTTATTACTCGAAAACAAAAATTCTTCGAGGTCGAACTCAGGGAGCAAAACTTGATTCTAGAAGTGTAGAAAATCACAATTTACAATATATACTGTTTTACAAAAAGATAAAAATGTCTCTTTTTTTTCTTCTCTCTTTCTCCTTTTGTCTCCCTTTCTCTCTCTTTTTAGAATTCTGACTCGAAGGGTCAGACGCCTTAAGTGTTACTTCCTACAGTCCTTCTTTTCAGCTGCTGCTGCTGCTTCTTCTTCTTGGCTTCTTCTTCTTCTCTTCTTCTTTGCTGTCTCTGCCTTCTCCTCTGATTTCTTCTTCTTCTTCTCTCTTCTTTCTCCTTCTGCCTCACCTTCTCTGTGGCTACAGTGCCATCTTCCTCCTTTGCTTCTCTGCTGCGTCAAGTCCGCCTTCTTCCTTTCTCTCTGACCGTAGCTGTCTTCTCGCGACTAAGCCCTCAGCCGCTCCTTCCTTGCTTCCTCTCCTGTTCCTGCTCAGGTGTATGGTTAGGCAAAACCTAACCCCTACCCTCCCAGCGTCTCTCTCTCTATTTCACTCCAGGGTTCGCTCTTTCAGAGCCTTAATTGGGTATGCGAGTCGGGTGACGCGCCCAGGACCAGGCCCACTGGCGTGCGGTGGTAGGCGAGGTGTACACAGGTAGGGTATCCGGGTCGGGCCAAGTCTGCGGGGGATGGTCGCGGACGAGGCCGGGTGAGTGAGGGCGAGGGACCTCACCCCTGTGTGTCTTGAGGCAACCAGAAGAAAGAAGAAAAATAATTTAAGGCACTCACTGCTCTCTTGCGTTTACGAGGTGGGACTAAAAGTCCTACTCGCTTCTCGCACGCACCCACAGCAGATCGTCGCCCAATTGAAGAGGCTGCAGCTACCTTGACCTCCAATTGATGGGCGGGATTTGTTCGCGAAGGGTGCCCGCGCGTCAGGGACATGGGATCCTGATGCTTGGGGCCAAAGAAGAGGCTTGCGAGCTTCTTGAAGCTTTCTCCAATGGCGGTCAAGGCCCTGTACCTGTCGACAAGAAAAACGACCTCACGGCCTTATCAGATCACTCAGAAAGCTTCGCTGAGACACGACGAAGGTGGCCCGGTGGTCGGCGTGGTGCAGGGTGGCCTTGGTGTGCTTGCCTAGGTCACCCTGTGCCTGTGCAGGTGGGTGTGTTTGGGGGGTGTGTTGGGAGTGTGTAGCGGTGAATGGGAAAAGGGGTTATGATCAGTGAGTCATGGCGGAGCTTGTGGGGTGTCTAGCAAGGCATGTGGAGGTGTGACGCAGTGGATGCGCCTCGCCGGTGGGCTGCCGGAGATGGAGAAGATGGCAGTGGTCTGTGGTGTCGAGGGGTCGAAAATGCAAAATAAGAGAGGGGAAATGAAGAGGGGAGCGAGGAGAAGAGTTCTAACCTACTTAACAGACGAAAGGAGGGAGGAGGCGGTCGGCGTGTATCTGCTGACGCTGGAGACGAAGATATCCAGGGGAGAGGTGACGGCGACGACTATGGGGCTAGAGGCGCATGCGTAGATGTTGCACGACGCGGAGGAAGGTGGTGAAGGCGGCTTTGCCACTGGTATTGTGGCAGAGCAATGAAAAATAGGAGGAGGGCTCGCCGGAGCTCGCTGGACTTCTTGACCGGAGGAGGAGGAGACGAAATCGGGGGAATTCTTCGGCCAAGTCGAGTTTGAAGGATGCGGCAGGGGTTGCTTGGCCTTAAATAGGCGTTGGCCGGGAGAGAATCGCGAGGAGGAAGAGGGAATACCTCACCGGAAGTATGGCCAGAAGGAGACCCATACCTCTAGAGCGTTCGCACAAGAGGTATGGCGGCCAACAGGGCATGGGAGCCAGCCCATGCTGCCGGGGACATCACAAGGAGTCTCCCTTTCAAATCTGGGGCTTGCTCCCCATGCATGCGCGGCGCCATCCTCCGCACAAAGTAATTGGAGGTATGGCCTGCGCAGGCGGGTGGCAGAGGGACCTGATTGTAGAAGATGACGAGAAAGGTAGGGGTTCCTTGCAAGGTTTTGAAAAGTTAAGGGTCAAAAAGTAATTATTGAGGACTATTTTGTAAAGTGGGTCAAGGCGACCTTCCCTTAGGTCCAAATTTTGGTATGAACCTAATTTGGACCTAAGGAATCCAATGGTGAGGTTGGATTTTAGGTTTGACCAAGTTTGACTAGATATTTTGAATAAAAATCCAAATTAGGTCAAAAATTGGGTATGGTTCTCAATCTAGGTCAAGATAGGTTCCAATGGCCAAATTGAAGGTTCTAAACTCTAGGGGATATTTTTTCATGAATTTTAGAGGGTTTAATTGATTTTTATCTTGCTTGAAACTTCTTTAATTAAAGTGGGTTTGTTTTAGGGTTACAGAATGTCATTTAATTCCCAGATTTTGTCATAACCCTTTTCTGACCAAACCATCCTACTTTTTCTCTTATTAAGTCCATTTGACCTGTGTCTAGACCCTTAGAAATCCTGTTTGTACTACAATGGTAACATTATAGTTTTACCCCTTATATAATGTTTTATTCTCTGCTCGACAATTTCCTGATTTAGGCCTTTCCTTAGGTTATGTAGGAGCTTTTGTTCAATATATTATGTCAAAATGTGCTAGTTAGGGTTCATGATGAGGTTCTCATCACTATCCTTTTGCCACAATCAGGCCTGCGGAGGCCACTTTCTAGGAGGAAAATTGCAACCAAGTTGTTGCAGTGCGGATTCTTTTGGCCCTCCCTCCATCAGGATGCACACAATTATTCTAACTGTTGCACTAGGTGCCAGTCGCTAAGGTCAATGTCACAGCACGACATGATGTCCTTGCAACCCATCCTAGTTGTAGTAATTTTTGATATTTTGGGGAATCGACTTTATGGGCCCCTTTCCTCCTTCCAACGGTTTCGAGTATATCCTTGTGGCTGTTGATTATGTCTCGAAATGGATTGTGGCTATTCCCACGTGTCGTGTTGACCATGTCGTTACCACTAAATTCGTCAAGGACTACATCTTTGCGCACTTTGGGATCCCTCGAGCCATCATTTTGGATGGAGGAAGTCATTTCACTCACTCATCGTTTTGGGCACTTTGAGGAAATACGGAGTCCACCATCGTATCGCTTCTCCGTATCATCCTCAAATGAACGGCCAGGATGAGGTGTCAAACTGGCAGATCAAGCAGATCCTCTAGAAAGTGGTTTGGCCTGATCGAAAGGATTTATCTGACAAGCTGATTGACACCTTGTGGGCATATCGGACTGCCTTCAAGGCTCTCCTTGTTATGTCTCTATATAGAATTATTTTTGGGAAGCCTTGTCACTTGCCTGTGGAGTTGGAGCACCGCGCTTATTAGGCGGTTCGTCAGTGTAACCTCAACCTAGACTGTGTGGTCGAGAAAGGAAACTCCAACTCTAGGAATTAGAGGAATTGTGTCATGAGTCCTATGACTCTACCTTGACCTTTAAACAATGAACGAAGGCCTTTCACAATAGCCACATTGGGCAGAAGGAGTTTGAGCCATCTCAACAGGTTTGGCTTTATAATTCCCAGCTCAAATTCTTTCCTTTCCTCATCTCAAGACCTTTTCCCAATGGAGCCGTTGAGATTGAAGATTCCAAAACTGGGCATAAATTTATGGTTAATGGGGAGCGGTTGAAATCATATCTCACTCATGAGTCTACCTCCGTTGGTGAAACAGTTGCCTTGCTGAAGGATAATTAGCCTGTGTCTCACTTCGAGTTCAGCTGGGGACGTTAAATTTAGGCCTCATTGGGAGGCACCCCAACATCCTTTCACTTTCACTCCACATTTCACTTCATTTCATTTACTTCACTTCACTTCACTTCACACTTCACCACCCACCATCTGCCCACCCATCCACCCTGCTGTATACCCCACACTTCACTGTCGCACCAAGAGCCTTTGACCCTGTCTAGCCCTTTTTGCATGCATATGAGGGCATAGCATGATTTGGCATGGGGGGGTAGATACTAGATAGGCATCCATTGGATCTGAGTATTATATGGGTATTATGCAGATTCTTGTCTATTATACATATCCATTTGTAGTATATATGGATAGCCTTATTGAGAAATCCATAAAAATTAAAAATCTCAGAAAATTTCAAAATCTGAAAGTTGAAGCAAAAATAAAATAAGTGTTTATGGATATTCAACCTTTGCTTTGAAGACTTTCTGAGCCATAGAAGCTTGATTCGCCTAGGTTTTTGGCTTAATACACTCGTGCATTGACAAAATAGACCATGATCTCTCCTAACTTAGGACGTATTCTTGTACCTAAGTCACCAGTATAGGATTTGTTGGTTTGCTTCTGCTTGGGAGTTTAAATAACCTTGGTTCACACTATACAAGGTCGGGAAAGACTAGATGAACATAAGGTCCAACCCTAGTGTAAATTAGGTAAGGTGGAGTCCTTACCTGTGCGTGCAATAGACTTTTTATCCCGGTCTTTAGTCTTGTGTTTAGGAGAAACTCTTTCCACCAAACTTCTCACCCACCAAATAAGTGTGCTTTACCAAATAATGTTGTAGGAGACATACTACCATTGCTTTTATAAAGAAAAAAGAAAAAAAGAAAAGAAAACAAAGAAAAAAAAATCAAGAAAAGAAAAAGAAAAAGTAAAAAGGAATAGAAAAAAAGACATTCTTTTGTATAAGTCAGTATGTTCTTGAAATTCCTGTAAATTCCTTTACCAAAAAGTTTTTCAGGGTGTATTACAAATACCCTGTTTCCACTAGATATTCTTTTAGCCACAATGCCATAAAAGTTGAGTTGAGTCCACTCATTTTTGAGAGTCGATCCGAAGACATGAGTTGAAGCTGGGACCAAGCTGGACTTAAAAAGACATGAAACCCAAAGCGTCTGTGCGGGTTCGCGTCTGTGCGCATGCGTGCGTAGACTGAACTGCCTCCCTCCTTCTTCTCTTTCCTTCCTCCTTGCAGGCGCAGATAGTTTTTTTTCTCTCTCTCCCCTCGGCAGCCTTCAAATACCTCCTCTCCTTTCCCTCACCCTTACTCCACCACCTTCTTCTTCTTCTTCCTGTTAGCGAGAGAGTGAGCAGGCGAGGGCAGCCGCAGCGGCTGCTGTGAGTGCGTGGGGAGGAGGGGCTGCTGCAAGAGGGAGAGAGAGCTCGATCGCGAGGTTGCAAGCTCGCCAGAGCAGCCAGGGCCGGCCGGCGGGTGCGCAGCAGGTGCGTGGTGCTGGGGAGGAGCTGCTGCAACTCAGGCAGCAGGCGAGCGCGGCGCGGCACGGCCGTGCGCTGTGGGCGGAGGGCGAGGAGGTCCTGATTCTAGGAAAATTTCCCAGAATCAGACGTCTAGACATACGTCCAGACGCAGGAGACATCTGGAGGGAGGTCAAGACGTCTGAAAGGTACGATATTTTTACCTTCCTTCTTCTTTCGCGGTACGGCCATGAAGCCGTTCCGCCGAAGGCTTCTTCATCATTTCGAGTTGAGGACGGCCGCGTGTGTGTGCAGATCGGACGTCTGGGCACAGCACCAGATGACGGAGAGGGTCTCCAGACGTCCGGAGTGACAGTCGGACGTCTGGAAACTAAGTCCAGACGGTTCAGCGGGCTTCTGGACGTCTGAAGGATCGTGCAGGATCAAGGTATGACCTGACCCATCTTTTAAGACGTCTGCAAGATGTTTCAGACGTCTGATTTTGGGCAGACTTGTCATTTTTGACTCGTTTAGGGTTCGTTTTCCACATTTCAAGTTTCGTTCTTCTCAGATTTAGTTCCTCTACCTGTTTACAGTAATTGTAAACTATTCTGAGTAGCTCCTCGTAATTGATCCTTGTGTTAGGATTGCGTTCCGTGCGGCTCTGGGGGTTGCGGAGGCGCGCGGGCTTGCCGTTCACGCCCCCAGTACTCCTGATTTTGCGGGTAGAGTGACCCCTTTACTTATTTATCAAAAATTATGCCCTTGTGAAATGATTAATAGATTCTAGGGTATTGCATGAATCCTAGGACTGAAAAACTAGATTGAATGATAGATCCTAGGGTATTGTATGAATCCTAGGACTGGAAAACTAGATTGAATGATAGATCCTAGGATATGGTATGAATCCTAGGACTGGAAAACTAGATTGAATATATATATATATATATTGCAGTCTTGGAAAAGTAGAAAGGAAATGATAACTGCCTGTAATTGGTTAACAGCTGCCTGTTTATGAATGGATAATTACTGTTGAGAACATGGGCTGTATGAATATAAAGCTGAAATGATGAAACCTAAATTGGCTGAGTTAAAAGAGCATGAACCCTAAGGGGAATTAGGAGTAGAGCTCTTGAGAAGTGAATGGAATAGAGTTGGGGAAGTGAGCTGGCCCTTGAGTACGGAGTACCAAGGAGAGCGACTGTCCGCCCCCGTTTAGTGCAGAGCGGAGCTAGCCGCCCCAGGGACCCGGGGTTAGGTCTGGCCACTTTGTACCAACTTTTGGCCCTCGTGTACACAGTACCGAGGATAGCTAACAGTGTAGGGAGAGCACTAGCCACCCCACGAGCCCTGGGGTTCTGCTAGCCTCCTACACCGACTTGTTAGGTCCACTGGGTAAACCAGGGTAGTCAGGCGAGGGTGCGCGGACTGTGGAGGGGCTGGACCCCTGTTACTGAGAGGGCTCTGCCCTATACTGGTTCCGTGCTGTGCTTTGGGGCGCACCCGTTAATGGAAACGACTGACCGCGTGCCAGTGCGAGGTAGCTACCCGTGCGTTTATCATGCATGCCGTAGTCACCGTTATGTTTGTCAATGACCTTGGGGTGGTTGACTGAGGGTAGGACCATCACGGGGGACTCTCCTGGCCAAGAGAGCACCACGTGCTACTTCTACTTTTCGGAAAAGACTGTAATCAATATCATTTCCACGAGGAACATTCAAGATCAAGAGAAAGATCTGAGAAATAATTCAATAAGGAATAAATGGAGAAATAAAGGAAGAGATTAAAAATATAACAGCTACTATTCACCTACTGTTTTCTTAGCTTTTGGTTGCCACTCTACTCAGCGTTTCGCTGACGTGTCACCCTTGTCACCTTTTCTGGATCAGGTGTTGAGCAGCCAGAGTCGACGGCTGCAGAGGGTGCTGGGCCTAGCAGAGCCCAGTAGTTTTACTTGTGTAGTACCCACTGTACTTTTCCTTTTGTTGTAGTGAGTATTTTCTGTTACCACTGTACTCTTTTATTGTAAGCATCATGTTTATGTACCTGTTTATTTCTTTAATGTTGTGGTGGTGTATACTATAGTATTTCTTTTCTTTACTGCTGTATTTTGTTACTGCAAGTTATATACATGGTGAATGTGGTTTATTTTACTGCTCTTTTGGTTGCTTTCTCGTTGGACGACTGGGTCTTGGGATTAGTCGAGTCGGTCTGATTCTCGTGTCTCGTAGGGATTCTGGAATCAGGTCGTAACAGTCTATGTTATGTAAGACTTGAGTTCTGGTAGTCTTTTTTGCAGTTGGTTCTCACAATATCCAACTAATAAACACATTAATATTGCTTTAGAAAAATCTTCAGGTTAAAATCATTTCTAAACACTACTACCTTACTATTAAATAAGTGTTTTGCTAGGGACTAGCAAAAGATAGGCATGAGGGTGTGATTGCGCAGCAATTCAGGCTATTAAATATGCCCGCTTATGCTATTTCCAAGCTTTATGCATTTAGATTAGGTAGATATTCATGCATTTTGTAAATATGTGCATGCATGCATTTTATAGAGAGGAAGATATAGAGAGATTGAGCCCTTATCCCACTTATTTCTACCACATTTCTACCACCTAACACCACCCTGCTTCACCTACCATAATTCCCTAAGACTTCAAGCGTCTACCCATAAATTACTCAAAAATATCCTATCCTAACGGTACTCTTGTCGTCACGTTAGCCCCTACACTTTACGTTCTCCCACCCCATACTCACCTAAATATCTCCCCTTACCCCCCTCCAGTGCAAGAGGTCAACATCGCCCAACACCACTCCATCCACCGGCAACTCCCCCTGCTGCCACCACCATCACTACACTCACAGCCACACACTCAGTCGGTCACACACTTCCCTTTCTCGTCTCTTCCTCTCCCATATGCTGCTCTCTCTCACAAGTTGAGAGAGCACGCAGCAGGCAAGGAGTAGTTCATTGTGGTTGCAACCACCACGGTTAGCTCCACTGTCGCCCAGCTCCTTCCTGAGTAGGTGGGAGTGGTGGTTCTTTTATTTTTTTTCCCTTTGTATTTTGCTTTCATTTCCTCATATTATGATTTCCATTAGTGAGCTCTGAGGAGCTCTGCTCTGTTTTTCATTGTAAAACTGTAGTTGGTTCATTGCAACTCATTTTCTCGTGACAGCCACCGACCACTTCTCATTTTACCAGTGGCATCACCCATCCAAAATCCATGCACGCACAACCAACCAATTTTCCCAACCAGTCACAGCACCTCACAAAGCCCACACACTCCCACCTCCCTTCCTGCCATCTCGTCTCTTTTGTTCTCACTCCCTGGTCCCACCTTGCCCGTGCTCTCTTCATCACTCCGCCAGAGCACTCACACACACATCCACTCACACACACATGTTGGAACCTTGTTCCACATTTTATTTTGGTGTTAACAAAATTATTATGGGTTAATGTTTGCAATTGAGTTCTTTCAGATTTAGGTGAAGATCAAGGCAAACAGGAAATGATGGAGGCTTGATGAAAAGAAGATAATGATAAGGAGGCAAGATGACAAGGAAGAATCAAGGAGGAGAAGATCGTCTTCGACCTTTAGTGTTTCTACTTTAGATTTTTTATTTATAGATTGTATATGTCTCTTAATAAAGGAATCATAACTTAGATCGTAAAATTAATTAGAGATAAATTAGGATTTATATTGCGAACATTTTCAAAGTACATAATGAATTAAAATACTTAAAATAGGTACTTGTAAGAAAGTACCGGTACTGTTCATCAGTACTGGTATTTGCAAAGACAGGTTTGAGAATTCATCTTAAACTGTGAACAACAAGTACCGGTACCAACCATGAGTGTCGGTACATGTTGGCCACAGGTTGAAGCTTTAATTCTGGCCTAAACCTTACAAGTACCGATACCTATGATGAGTACCAGTACAGGTAGGTTACTATGCCCAAGGAATTTCAAACCTGGGAGTCACAAGTACCGGTACCAATGATGAGTACCGATACCGGGACTCATGTACTGGTGGCAGTGAGCTGCTAGTACCAGTACAAGTACTTTAGTACCGGTACCAGCTCGCCGTTGGTCCAAAACAGAACGACTGGAATATTAATTTTGATAATGTGAACGTTGGGATTTAAACCCGAACGTCTAGTAGACGAGTATCCTAGGTCCTAAACTCTATAAAATGATCCTAGGACTCTTTGTTTGCACACAAGAGATATTAGAAATACAAGGAAAATTCCTAGAGCTATATTTCACATTTTTCCACCACATATTCAAGAGAAGGAATACTTTGCTGCTCTCAATCTCTCTACGCTTTTGCAAACACTTCGACGTGATTTCTTCACGCATCCATATCAAAGCATTCAAGCTCATTCTAGGCTCTCAAATCGGTAACATAATATTTACATTTTTTGAGAGGCTTAGGAACTTAGTTGTAAGATCTTTCTTTCTTACACCTGTATTTCATTTGTTCTTGAGCATTTGCTCGTTGGGTTGTAACAAACCCGTTTTTGTACTTGGTTGAGGTAACTTGTTAATTACCTCGGTTTAGTAAATTGATTCTCTCGGGGTTGAGAGAATCGAGTTAAAAACCCTAAGCTGGGAGGCTTAGGTAGTGGAGTACCCAAGGGAGGGGAACTACTATACTTATTGTGCCTATTTCTGTGGTTTGATTGATATGCAAATTGTCTTGTTATTACTGATTTTGTGTTTGAGTTTTTGTGCGCATAGCCATACATATATCCTATATCTTTAGATCCTACAAGTGGTATCATAGCTAAAGAGCTTATCAAGTGGTATCAGAGCCAAGTTGCAAGAAGACGTAACAACTCGACTTGCGATGTCATCATTCTCAAGGCGCATCGAAGGACAATCTTCTACTCGTCCTCCCTATTTTGATGGGATGGACTATGGGTATTGGAAAAGGAGGATGCAAGTCTTTCTCAGAGCAATGGATGAGGAGGCTTGGACCCTCATTTGGGAGAAGTACTTGGATCTGAAGCCACAAGAAGGAGTAGCGTGGACAACGGATTAGAAGAAAAGGATCGTGGGCAACGCAAAGGCGATGAACGCACTTTATTGTGCGTTGTCAAGGGAAGAGTTCAACCGAATTTTGGCATGCGAATCCTTATACGAAATTTGGAACACTCTCGAGGTCACCTATGAAGGTACAAATAAGGTAAAGGAAACTCGTATCTCAATTCTAACTGAAAATTATGAGTGTTTCAGGATGACCAAAGGAGAAACGATCAAAGACATGTACATAAGGTTTGGGAAAATAGTTAACCCTAAAGAGCCTTGGAGTGAAGTTCATGGAAGAGCAGCTTGTAAGGAAGATCTTAAGATCTCTTACAAGTGATTGGTCTCCAAAGACCACAGCCATCCAAGAGGCAAAGGACCTCTCCACTCTCCCATTGGATGATCTAGTTGGTAGTCTTATGGCTTACGTAGTCCAACTAGAAAACATGAAGAAGAACGAGGAGGAGAAGATGTCTAGCAAAAGAAAGAATATTGCTTTTATAGAAATTAAGGAGGACTCGGACTCAACAACCTCGGAATCCAAAGATGAAGAAATGGAGATGCGTACTAGGAAATTCCAGAAATTTCTCAAGAAACAAGGTAAGCAAGTAAATAAAATTTCTTCTAATATTATTTGTTATGAGTCCAAGAAGAAGGGCACTTGCAAAAGGATTGCCCTATGAATAAGGAGAAGGAAGACAAAAGGAAAGACACAAAAGAAGTTAAGAAGAAGAAGAAGAAAGCATTTAAAGCGACATGAGATGATAGCGACTCCGACATGGACACCGACTCTAACGAATCGGATGACGACGAGGTTGCTCATCTATGTTTGGCAGCAACTACGGAAGATACGGACAATGAGGTAAACCCTGATTTCTCTTTTGAAGAATTATTAGAAGCTTATGAAGAACTATATCATAAAGCTAGGACATTTAAAAAGGAAAATAAGGTTTTAAATAATAATTATCAAACATTAGAATTAGATAAATCATGTTTAGAAATGGAATTAGAAATGTCAAAAGAAACTAATAATCAGCTGCATGCAAAAATATTAGAACTAGAAGATATTTACGAGCACTTTGAAGGGACTTCAAATAATCTTAAAATAAAAACTAGGCTAAATATTGAATTTTGTGATTCATTAAAATCAAAATTTCAAAGTAAAAAGAATATAAAAAATAAATCGCATGCACCTAGCCATGCATGGATGTATCAAAAGGCTAAAAATCCAAAGAATTATAGATCTAACATTAAAAAGTTCTATAAATTTCAGGATTTGAAAGGTGTTAACTCTAAAGGATCCACAAGAAAATGGGTACCTAGAAAGGATATTTGTTTTGCAGGAGTAGATCAAAGTAATCAATGGGTATTCAAGGCACATAACAGAACTCTTCAACCTTTCTATAAGTTGAATGAAGACCAAGAATGTTGGACGAGAGATGCTTGGTATCCAAAAGCTCCATTTTACTATTGGTAAATTTTATGTTATGATATTTCTTCATTTTTTTTTGTGAAAGATAAAGAGAAAATAGTAATATTTTTTGGGGGAGCATATATTGAGGGAGAGGATTTAATTAAAAGTTTTGTCAACACCAAAAAGGAGGAGATTGTTGGAACCTTGTTCCACATCTTGTTTTGGTGTTAACAAAATTATTATGGATTAATATTTGCAATTGAGTTCTTTCAAATTTAGGTGAAGATCAAGGCAAACAGGAAATGATGGAGGCTTGATGAAAATGAGAAGATAATGATAAGAAGGAGGCAAGATGACAAGGAAGAATCAAGGAGGAGAAGATCATCTTTGACCTTTAGTGTTTCTAGTTTAGATTTTTTATTTATAGATTGTATATGCCTCTTAACAAAGGAATCATAACTTAGATCGTAAAATCAATTAGAGATAAATTAGGATTTATATTGCGAACATTTTCAAAGTACGTAATGAATTAAAATACTTAAAATAGGTACTTGTAAGCAAATACCGGTACTATTCATGAGTACAGGTATTTGCAGGGCACAGGTTTGAGAATTCGTCTCAAACTGTGAACAACAAGTACCGGTACCAACCATGAGTACCGGTACATGTTGGCCACAGGTTGAAGCCTTAATTTTGGCCTGAACCTTACAAGTACCGGTACCCATGATGAGTACCGGTACAGGTAAGTTACTGTGCCCAAGGAATTTCAAATCTGGGAATCACAAGTACTGATACCAATGATGAGTACCATTACCAAGACTCATGTACTGGTGGCAGTGAGCTGCTAGTACTGGTACAAGTACTTTAGTACCGGTACCAGCTAACCGTTGGTCCAAAGCAGAACGTTTGGAATATTAATTTTGAGGATTTAAACCCCAACGTCTAGTAGACGAGTATCCTAGGTCCTAAACTCTATAAAATGATCCTAGGACTCTTTGTTTGCACACAAGAGATATTAGAAATACAAGGAAAATTTCTAGAGCTATATTTCACATTTTTCCACCACATATTCAAGAGAAGGAATAGTTTGCTGCTTTCAATCTCTCTACGCTTTTGCAAACACTTCGACGTGATTTCTTCACGCATCCACATCAAGGCATTCACACTCATTCTAGGCTCTCAAATCGGTAACATAATATTTACATTTGTTGAGAGGCTTGGGAACTTAGTTATAAGATCTTTTTTTCTTACACCTATATTTCATTTGTTCTTGAGCATTTGCTCGTTGGGTTGTAACAAACCTGTTTTTGTACTTGGGTTGAGGTAACTTGTTAATTACCTCGATTTAATAAATTGATTCTCGCGGGGTTGAGAGAATCGGGTTAAAAATCCTAAGCTGGGAGGCTTAGGTAGTGAAGTACCCAAGGGAGGGGAACCACTATACATATTGTGCCTATTTCTGTGGTTTGATTGATTGTGCAAATTGTCTTGTTATTACTGATTTTGTGTTTGAGTTTTTGTGCCCATAGCCATACATATATCCTATATCTTTAGATCCTACAAGTGGTATCAGAGCTAAAGATCTTATCAACACACATATATATCCATACACACACACACACTCACCCACTCTCCCTGCCTCACCTCCCCACCTGCGCACTCACACACATACATACACACACACATCCACATAAGCACACCCAGCCGGTGTTAGACACACCCATACACACACACACACATATATACCCGCGCGCATGTGCCCACACAAAAAAAACAAAAAAATAAAAAAAAAAAAATATATATATATACACTTATGTATACATACACATATATAGATATTCACACTCACATTCCCTCACACCTTCACATATACATTTCTCACTCATGATACCGCACATTTCCACTTCCATGCATTACATTGCGGGTATATTTTCACCAGTTGCGTATATATTTCCGATATTCATGCACATTAAGGCCATCACACACACTTACACTTCCACTCCACACTGCACGTGGTGCATTGTTAGTATCGATCCCGTCTCCTTAGACTATGGTTACACTAATTCATGCTACATCTATTGAATCTTTGATTCAAATCCCCCCTCTTTATTATATATAGTATATATATACATACACACATATATATCTACACATACATATACATACATATAAATAAGCTAAGTATTTCCATTCATTTCGATTCACATTTCTTTTCTTTACTTTATCCTTGTCTTTTATTTTGTAGATTAAAGAAAAGACCAAAAAAAATATAAAATAGAAAAAATAACTCTTAATATACAAGTACACCGTCTCGCATGTGGTGAGATTGTTTTGGAATTAATTTTTGGCGTGTAATTAAGGACAATTTTGAGGGTGTACCTCAAGATAAGATTATCCAAAAAAATATTAAACTAAGAAAAACCAAAAATATAATAAGTGTAAGGAATTGATGCAATTTTAGGAATTGCGGAAAAATCAACTAATCCAAAACCTACCTCCCTTAGTTCGACCCTCGACCTAAAAGTGACTATCTTAAAATATAATTTAGTCTAGGTTAATAAATTTTGATAAAGTGGTGTAGATTCTCTTGTAGGTAATCACTCCACTATATGTATTTCGACGCTAATATCACTTAATTAAATAACCCTAATCTCGTTTCGTCAATTTTCCATCAAACAAAAACAAGATGTCTGTATTTAAAACCTTACACATATCAGTCACGAACCAACTTTAAGAGAGAAAATTACAAACATTTTATCAAATCTAAATATATCTTTTATGCAACGAAAAGGTGCAAACTATGTGATAATGTGAGCATATATAGGAAGCAACTTGCCAAAATATACATTCATTCACACCAAAAAAAATTGTGGACCATGTCAAAGAAATATAGAGAAGTCATCGCTCTAAATGTGTCAGGATTCCCCCCCTTCAACAATGATCAAGTAGAATGCTTGTGGCATTCATATTGACAAGATTGCAACTAAAGTGAGGTTTCTACATAAAATAGTCCCAAAGCCTCTTATCCTGCATGTAGGCCCGCTTTCTAGATTCTCCATTTCATTAAAAAAAATAGAAATAAAAATAAAAACATAATATGAAGTCGAACTCATAGTAGTTTAGCAAGTGGAGACGATCATACTAACAGATCAATGGCTCAACTTTGAAGAGATTGAATAGCAGTAACCTCAAAACCCTGATGCATAGGAAGCGGAACCGTGCCAAGAAGACTCCTCACCCTCGTCATCGACCTAATCTATATTCACACAGGAAGAGGGAGCTTATCGTCCGTGCCGCACATGACGACAGGGGGTACCTTGCCATCATCGTCGTTGAAGAGGGAGTGAGGACTCCTTATCGTTGTCGATGAAGAGGAAAGTAGGGGCTCCTTGTTGCCATTGCTAATGAAGAGGGAGAAGGGCCTCCTTGTCGCTGTCGTCGATGAAGAGGGAGCGGGGAGTGCTCCTGGTCGTCGTCGCCCTTGTTGTCATAGTCGATGAAGAGGGAGTGAGGGCTCCTTGTCGTCGTCATCGATGAAGAGGGAATGGGGAGTACTCCTGGTCGTTGTCGCCCTTGTCGTCGTTGTCGATGAAGAGGGAGCGAGGGCTCCTTGTCACTGTCACCGCTAAAGTGGAACAATGGAGAAGAGATGAGGGTTTCGAAGAGGGAGCAAGGGCTCTGCACCGTGTAAAGGGATTCGAGAGGTGGGAGAGGTACGCGTGGGATGAAATCTACCCTAAATTGATTTTATGTAAAAAAAGAAAATGAGAATATGTGACAAAAGTTTGCTGACACCCTATCTCTCCTTTTGAATTGGTTTTTCTTTTTGGTGACCAATAACCTGTCGCCTATCTCTTTTTAGTTCCTATAACAAATTCCATCCTCAAAAGGTGATTACCATAAGTATGTTGTATTGTAGTGTCAGTAGAAGCAGTGGTGAGGAGTGCAAAGGATAACCATATATATATATATATAGTTTTCCAAAATAATTTCTATTGCACAAACTGCATGCCCTCGTGTTAAAACCATGAATTAGGATAAGATTGAATTAATCCGCCTCTTGCAAGAGCTACACTTTACCTAGACCATCAATATACTCTGGTGATCAGTCTGGTGCACTTAAAGCCAGATGCAAAGGACCTTTTAGCTAATTTCAAGGACATAGGTCGGAGAGTAGTTCCATCAGCAAGTAGACAACTTGGATTCCATCCGAGTAGCCATCCAAGTTGTCAGGTTCCGACTACTCCCACATTAGCTGGAGGAGGGAGAGATTGTTGGGTCCATCGCAAGGGCAATTATTGAAGAACTTAAAACTATATGCAATTTCACCAAGAATGCAATCCTACCCTAAGTGATGATTTGGTGCATCCCAATGGGAGAAATGTCTGAGGTATAAAAACTCCGATCCAAAATCCGACCACCCCACGCCGCTCACAAACAACCAAAAACAAAGGCCCAAACCCCCATCTTTGTCTTATTCTCGCATCTTGTCTTAAACAAAGCCCAGATCCCGTGGGTGAGATGTGGGCTGAAAATGCTTGCGTAAGAAATAAGGCTCTCAAAAGCAAGGGTTCGAACCATTAGGTTGTTCCGATACGATTGAATTTTTGATCAGGTTACCTATGAGAATTATATTTTATTTTTCTATCCGATCTATGGCTAATTAAGTCCCCAGAAAAATCCCTCTCTCTTCCTTATTTATTTATGGACGCCACTTGAGTCTACTTTAACAAAAAGTAATGTGAAATGACCAAACTTTTCTTATTCTGATGTGAATATATTTATAAAATGTGGATGTAATTGTAATAAATAAAAAGTTCTAATACAAGGAAATAAGGGTAGAGAAATGCTCACTACAATTAGAACAAAAATTATAATAGTAGTCACGGATGGCCACGAAGGCGTAGCCTGATGGAGAATGGAGCTGAAGGTGCACCGACAAAGAGAAAGGTTCCTGTGGAGTTCCTTGAAGATGTGAGAAGGCCCACATACAACGAAGAAGATGGAGGATGATGGTGGAAGAAGATGGAGGATGGAGCTTGAAGTAGTGCACTAATGAAGGAAGAAAATTTTCTATGAAAGAGGAAAAGATGCCTCCTTAATATGGAGGCCATGGTGGTGTTTATATAGATCTAAGGGAAGAGGGTGGACGTCCAAGGTGGCAAGGTTTAGGTTTATGTTTAGGTTTTTGGAAATTAGGTTTAGGTTTAGGATTTATCTAAATAGGAAAGTAGAACTTAATTATCCTCAATTTTTAGCTTCTTTATTATTCGAATTTAAAATTGCACATACCAGGAAAGTTGCAGCCCTTGAATTAAGTTATGACCATTATCTCAAATTTTGGGATTGCGATCTTGATTGTAAATATTTAAGGGATTTATTTGGAGACCTAATTGGATACAATCAAGATCACTTATTACTAATTGATTTCAAGAATATTTAAGGTATTTTTATGTAAAAGAATTAAGTGGGACATGTGAATAATGTGTAAGACTTTATAGGATAGGATAAGGAGTGAGGTAGTGTCACTAGTGTGTGGGCTTTGATTTAGGACTAGGTTTAGGAGTGATCCTAGGGATAAGGAAAAGGTTTAGGGAGTTAACTAGAGATGGTTTAGGGTTGGGTTTGAGTATTAGGATTAGGTTTTGGGTGAGGGCTAAAATAGGTAGGTTGGGCTAGGGTTAGGGTTTTGGGTACAAGTGGCTAGAATTGATTTTTTTCCTCTTGCTTGCAACTTTGGAGCTTTTTTTTCCTGCTTCTTCTCCTCTTGAGCCTAAGTACCTGATCCCTGCATATGGTAAAGCACAAAATTAGGGTCAAAATTACCATTTTACCCCTAGAATAAAAATATGCAATTAGGAAAATCTAATCTAAATTTAGTGCAACTAATACCCAAAACCAACCAAAATAAGCATGTCATTATATAAATTAGTTCACTCATCACCTACACACATGCTTCACAATCTGCACCCATGGACCTCGACTTATGCATTGCTGACTTGCCTCTCCGTGCACTTTTGTCACTGAGACTCACCTTCCTATATTCTGTGCAATTGCATGCTTCCACACCCCACATGATTGCTCTTCTCAAACGCGCTTCTCACGCTCGTGCTCCTTGCATCCACGTCAACATGGTTAATGGAAATTGAAGTGTGCCACCTCAATAGGGGCACCTATCTTCCTCTTATGTGTAATGGATGTGTGAAGCCTACGTGCTTTTCTTCCCTCTCTCTTTTGCGATCTCTCTCTCTCTTCCCTTCTCTCTTCTTCTCTTCTTCCTTTCTCTTTTCTTCCTCGATATGCGTGTTGTTAGAGACACTTAACGATGACCAAAAAGCCCTAATTAGGTTTTCTATAGGTTGAGGACCCTAATTAGGTTTAGGAATGATCCATTTGGCCAAAATACCCTCCATTTTGGATTTATTTATGCCTTCTATTCATTTATCTTATTTTTCATGTAACTTTTGGTACATACCTTGGGTTTTCATGAAACGAGTATTGTTGGCAAGGTTGTGACAAGGAATCCAACAGTATCAAATTTAACATATTGTTGGCAAATTTCATTGAGGGTTGACCAAAATATGCATTTTTCTCATTTTTAGGATACACAAACCTAATTCACCCCCGAAAAGTGTTGACGAGTTCTTCTTGGCATGTTCAAACCCGAAATGGATCCAAAATTCAGGTTCGAGAATTTACACGTACTCTTTTCTCTTTCATCCTCAAGTGAGGAGGTTAGGATATTTTGGTTGGTACACACATGATGTCAGGAATTGTTGTGGATGGTTTTAGAATGGGCGATGACCTTTATGTATGGGGTGAAGGTTTGGCTTGAAACATGAGAAATATAATATCTCTTCTCTTTTTATCTTCTTCTCCACCGTAGTTGTTGGTGATTGGCCCATATTTGTAGGCTATTTAAGTATTTAAGTGTCTAGACATTAAGTTAATTTTAACATTTAGATAGCATACATTAGGATGTAAATAAATTAATTCATATTTTTAGCTTAAGTGCATAATTCATGCATTTAGAATTAACCTAAGGTTGCATACATTTAATTAGTTAATTAATTAGGTGCACTATTTTAATTAACATAAAAGTTAAGGAGTTATGTATAAATAACCCTAATTATTTTATTCTTTTTCTTCTTCTTCTCCTTTGCAGTTAACTCCTTTGTCTCCGCCTCCTCCTCCTGCGCATCACATTGAATCTACGGCAGTTTTTGAATTGCAAATCTTAGCTATGGCTACAAAAGAGAAGGAGGGGCTGTCGTTCAAAGGGAGGTCTCCACCCCTTTGTTCCTCACTGTGCTCAGAGAACATTGCTTCTCATCCATCCATACCATCGGCCTCCCACTGCGGCAGTGCGACTCCACCACCGTGGGCATGTGGGGTGACAGCCCACACCGCCAAGAGGCCCTGCAACTCCTCCTACTGTGTGCCCTCACCTTAGCCAGCAACCCACGCCAGCCTGCATGCCCGCGCCTTCACTAGCCTCCACGCCCACACCTTCATCTCCAATCCACCCCCGTGCCAGTAGCCTCCCGCGCCATCAGACCCTGCGCACGCCTTCACGCCCGCACGCCAGCAGCCTGAGCTCCAGCACCCACGCTCGCGCCTTCATCCCCATGCAATTTTGCCACCTCCTCTTGCGCACAGTGCGCGTTCCTCAGTGCCTCTTGCTTACAGCAGCCAGCACGCCCACGCGCCTTTGCGTCTGCAGAGCGCCCTCCAGCAGTGCCTTCAGCGCACCCCAGCACCCCTGCTTTAGCCCCTCCTCGCGCCTCCCTGCAGCACCTGCAGCTGGCGCCATCAGACCATGCCTGCGCACCTCCACCCCAGCCACTTCAGCCTACGCTCACCTCCCTGCATGCGTCTGTGCCTCAGCCTCTGCTGTCCGCAGCACCTGTTCGTCCACCTCCAGTCGTAGCGCGTGCAAGAGCAGCAGCAACAGCCACTGCCGCTACCGCTGCCGCTTCATCTCCTCCGGCCAGCCGCCACCGACCACCAATGACCACGCCACGACCTCCACGCGTAGCCCTTACCACTGACGACCTTCTTGTGTAACCACGCTTCCAGCCGATCCTTCCTCTTCTCTTGGATGCCAAGGGGAGTTCTCCCCTGTTTTGCTACAGGAAACTTGCAATTAGTTATTACATTTCAATGGCATTGCCAAAGTCTCATTTTATATTTTAATATGTGATATATTGGGTGAAATTGCGACTTCATACTCATGCTTTCTTATAATTGCGTGGCTTTTGTTATTCACATCTTTTGACATTGGTTTTGGATTAAGATGTGCACAAATTCTCTCTAATGTATGTCAATTGGAAATTACATAGATTCATCACATATTTATTGAATATTTCAGTGAGGAAAAATTACACATATACCCTTACATTTTCGAGTTATTGTGTATTTTCTTTTCGTCGCATTTCATGTCAGATTTGACTATGGATTTTGCACTTGATTGAACAAATACGAGAAAAATATTCAAGATTTTATTGCATCATTGCCTCCCTGTGGACACGACCCGCTCTTCTGTGAGTGGTTTAATTTTTATTTTAATTATTTTGTTAAGTGATTTTCCACCAATTTGATCCTACAATGACAAATCATCTTAATACATTATTCGAAAGCGAAAACTGACTTATCAAATGGCACCGTTTCCGGGGATGCAATAGACGCAATAATTCCACCTGATTTTTATTTCTAATTATTTCTCATTGCACAGTGATCTGACAATTTATTATTTTTTTTCTGTGCAAGGAATTTGAGAGAGGTGACAGGCACATCTGGGAGACGACATCGACCTTGAGCAATGCCTACATGCGGGGAAGACGAAGGAGACCTGGATCCTGCCTCCATAGGAGATTCTCCATTTCATAAGTTTTATTTCTATTTTCTTGCCCTTGTAGTAATTGGGGCTGATTTTTGGGTGCCTGTTCCCTTTTCTTTAGATTTAGGTTTTTAATTTATTTTGTGAATTATTTACCTTTAATTTTCTTGTGCATAAGTAGCTAAAAAAAAAAACTAAAAAAAAAAACACGAGCTACCTGCTAGAAGCTGCCTGCCTTTAGGTCGAATCACTTAGGACTGAATGAGTAGCATCTAGATCTAATTCTTGTCTTGCATATTGCATGAAGAATGCTGGAATCAGGTATGCGTTTCTAGCTTTGCATTTCTACCTGTCATGCAAATGCATTTGAATTAATTTTTAGACCACATAATTTGTCTTGAAGCGATCTAACAAGTGGTCACATATATTCTTGAAAAAGGATTAATTAAAGGAGGAACATTTAAAAATCAAGGACTTGATTTTCAAATGTGGCATGTGATTCAAAATTCAAAATCTTTTTGCAGTGTATGCACACTTATATCTTTTGCACCACGGCACGCATTTCTACACTCCTAAGTCTTGAAACTACTAGGACAAGAGCCCTCCTACCGTTGGATTCTGAAGTGTTTGGAACTTGAGATCAAAGGTTTTGTAAATCCAAAGAGGGGGATACCCTATCACAGATTTTTGGGGGTAGTTGAGAAGCACCGCGAAAGCACAGCTTCAAAGGAAGGCTTAGGCCTACTTGCATCTCTCGATCTTCCATCTTTGGATTTGCTCTACCATTTGAGATTTAGGGAAGAAAACCTAAGCTCCAAGTGGGTCGTTTTAGGCATTTTGAAGGTTGACAATAGGCACGTAATTGATTGGGCAACTTGCTTTGTCACCTATAATTTGAACTAAAGTCAAAAGCTTAAATTTGTAAAGATCGAACAAGTCCTTTTGAATTGTGTTTGTAGTGCATGCTTGGTAGGCATTCTCTTAGAAGACAACTTGTGTTTGATCTTGAACTTGAAAGAATCTTAAGAAGAAACCTTCCAAGGGTAGAAATGGTCGGTCAAAGGAGCCTTAAGGAATATTTCATTCCAACCAATCAAGCTGGCCCTGCACTACGTAGACCTGGAGGGGACAATCCTTATGAGATCAAAAGCAGTACCATATCCTTCCTGCCCTCCTTTTATGGTACTGCTAGGGAAGACCCTTACAGGCATATAGAGGAATTCACCAAGGTCTGTTCCACGGTGAAGTTGCAGGGCGTTACTGATGATACTCAAATGCGGACCCTCTTTCCCTTCTCCCTTAAGGACAAAGCCAAGTATTGGTATCACACCCTTGATGATATTAACACTTGGGATGCCCTGAAGAAGGAGTTTTTGAAGTACTTCCCTATGAGCAAAACAAATCACTTTAGGAGGGAAATTATGAGTTTTGTTCAAAAGGATGGGGAAGCTTTCCATGATGCATGGGAGCACTTTAATGACTTGCTGAGACTTTGCCCACATCACTAGGTGCCTAAGTGGCAACTGGTTGAAAGGTTCTACACCGGACTTAATGATTCGCATAGGCAAACCGTGGATGGTGCCTGTGTAGGAACCTTTCTATCTAAGACTAAGGATGAAGCTTGGAACCTTTTTGATACGTTGAGTGAGAATTCTATTCACTTGAATTCTGCCTACATGGATAGAAAACCCCCTCTCATGCAAAGAAAGTTGGAGGCGAATGAGGCAAGGGACACCCAGAATTTAGCCTATCAAATTCAATTATTAAATCAAAACATGGAAAGGCTTATGTCGAACCTGAGTCAATTCGTATCTAACACCTCCACATCCCAAGCTTTCGAATGCTCCATATGCTAAGGCAATACACATGCCACTGTGGATTACCACTTGGCCTCCTAATTCCTTGAGCTTGTATAAGCGGATCTGAATGTCGCTCAAGGGTTTCGTCCTAAACCTCGTAATGACCCTTTCTCCAACACTTATAATGAGGGATGGAGGAACCACCCAAACTTTTCATGGAGACAAGGAAATGTCTCAAATTCAGGGAATTATAAACCACAATCCTTTCAAAACCATCAAATGAACCAACCTCAGACCTTTGCCCAACCTAAGACCTCTGAGATGGATGAATTGAAGGCAATGTTGAGAACTATGCAAGAAAGTCAAAGTGCCATCATCCAATCTCATGACAAGGCTATACATGAGATGAAATCACAAGTAGGACACCTTGTTGAGGCCGTTAGACAGAGGGAAACTAGGAAGCTCCCCAGTACTACTGAGGAGAATCTTAAAGGAAAAGGGATTGTCTTTAGGGAGCATGCTTAGGCGGTGACTATTCTGAGGAGTGGGAAAGATATTTCCAAACTCGATGCTCCTATAGTCTCACCTCCTAAAAAATCATCCACCTCGACTTTCAGCCCCACCGGAGAAGACTTGCCCAAATCTTCTTTGCTTGAAATCACCTTATCGGAAGAAGTTTCCCCCATTCCACCCCTTACTCGACATGACAACCCTTCCACCCAGAGATTGAGAGTACCCTTTCCAGAGCGCTTATCCACCTCTGGGTAGACTTTTGCTGGCTCATCTTGAGCCAAAGATAAGACGAATGAGATCATGGAAACTTTCAAGCAAGTGCAGATTAACCTGCCTTTGCTTGAAGCTATCAGGCAGATTCCGTCTTATGCCCGCTTCTTAAAGGACCTGTGCACGAAAAAGCGGCAATCTAGGAAACAAGTCCAATCAAAAGTTGTCCTGCCTGTTTTGTTAGCTCAATTGTTCAACATGACACACCTCCGAAACTTAAGGACCCAGGAGCCCCGTACATCTCAGTCGTTATTGGTGACTTACAGATTGATGAGGCTCTACTTGATCTGGGTGCGGGGGTGAACATCCTTGCAAGCTACGTGTATGAACAACTTGGGGGAGGCAATCTGAAGCCTAGCCCTGTAATCCTTCAAGTTGCTGATCGATCACTTAAGACACCGCGGGGAATTTTTGAAGATGTCCTCGTAAGAGTGGAGGATTTCTTCTTTCTCGTTGACTTTTTAGTTTTAGACACTGACCCTACCAACAAGCCAACCAAACCCTCCATCATTTTGGGCCGCCCCTTCCTTGCAACTTTACATGCTTCAATCAATTGCAATACTGGGGCATTGAAAATGGGCTTTGGGAATAAGAAAATTCGACTTAATGTGTTTGATGCTTACAAACAAGCTGGACTTGAGGATTGTTCTCAAGTTGAGGTGATAAATAACCTGATTGAAGAGGCAACCCTTGCAATGTTATGTGATGACCCCCTTCAGCATGTCATGCTAAATGAGCATTCCCATCTCTTGGAGGAATGTGAAGGGGATATACTTGAACTTGAGGAGTTGCTGGGTGTTTTTGCTGAGTCTCTTCCCCCATCATCTCTGCCCAAGGTAGATCTGCTACTTGAGATGGGGACATCTATTATGAAACCCTCAACCATACAAGCCCCCGACCTTGAGTTGAAACCTCTCCCTGACACTCTCAAGTACGTCTTCCTAGGTGCCAATGATACACTCCCCGTTATCATTTTGGCTGTGCTATCTGAGGCACAGGAGGGAGCCCTGATTGAATGCTTGTCTAAGCACAAGGAAGCTATTGCTTGGAGCATTGCTGACATTAAGGGTATAGACTCTACACTCTGCATGCACCACATTTATACTGATGATTCCATCAAGCCATTTAGGGACATGCAGAGACGTCTGAACCCTAATATGAGGGATGTGGTTAAAAAGGAAATCCTAAAGTGGTTGGATGCTAGAATCATATATCCCATTGCAGATAGTAAATGGGTAAGTCCTATTCATGTGGTGCCAAAGAAGGTAGGCTTTATTGTGGAATTCAATGACCAAGGAGAACAAGTTATCACTAGATCCTCAACTAGATGGAGGGTCTGTATTGATTACCACATGCTAAACACCGCTACCCAGAAAGATCACTTTCCCTTGCCTTTTATTGATCAAATTCTTGAGAAATTGGTAGGGAATAAGTACTATTGCTTTCTCGATGGATATTCTGGGTACAACCAGATTGCAGTCTTCCCTGATGACCAGGAGAAGATGACATTCACAAGTCCTTACGATACTTTTTCATTCAGGCATATGCCATTTGGATTATGTAATTCCCCTGCAACCTTACAGCAGTGTATGATGTCTATTTTTTTGGACATGATTGATGAGTGTGTTGAAGTGTTTATGGATGACTTCTCCATTTATGGCTCGTCTTTCGACCAGTGTCTCCTGCACCTGGAGAATGTGTTGAAGCGATGCAAGGAGACTGGTTTAGTCCTTAGCTGGGAGAAAAGTCATTTCATGGTACAGAAAGGAATTGTACTTGGGCATGTTGTGTCTGAGCGAGGTTTGGAAGTAGATAAAGCCAAGATTGATTCTATCTCCAAACTCCCATTGCCCACGAATGTCAAACATACTAGATCCTTTCTGGGCCATGCTGGCTTTTATAGGCGCTTTATTAAAAATTTTAGTAAAATTTCGAGGCCACTTTGTGACTTGTTGGCGAAGGAATCTTCCTTCAATTTTGATTCAAAGTGTGCCGCGGCCTTTCAAACTCTGAAGGAGGCCATGATCTCTGTGCTTATTCTCCAAGCTCCTGATTGGACACTCCCATTTGAGTTGATGTGTGATGCTTCGGATTATGCAGTGGGAGCAGTCCTTGGACAAAGGGTTGAGGGAAGACCTCATGTGCTGCATTATGCCAGCAAGACTTTAACTAAACCATAGCAAAACTACACCGTCACTGAAAAAGAATTACTTGCTGTAGTTTTTGCTCTGGAGAAGTTTAGGTCTTATCTTCTTGGGTCTACGGTGGTTATTTTCATTGATCATGTAGTAGTGAAACATCTCATTGCTAAGAAAGATTCTAAGCCACGTTTGATTAGATGGATCCTACTCCTTCTAGAATTTGACTTGGAGATACGTGAAAAGAAAGGAGTAGAAAATGTTGTGGCTGATCACCTGTCTCGCCTTCCACTTAATGACTCTCTTTTCGGAGACATCCGCGAGACATTTCCTGATGAAACCTTGATGGCGGTAACACCAACTTTACCTTGATATGCTGATACCGTAAATTACTTGGTCACTGGAGAAACTCCTGGCTCTTGGGATGAGCAAAAAAGAAAGAGAGTCATTTCCCAAGCAAGATATTTTCATTGGGAAGAACCTGAATTATTTAGAATTGGACAAGACCAAGTATTGAGATGTATACCTAAAGAGGAACAACAACGTGTGCTGAGTTTTTGCCATGAACTTCATTGTGGAGGACACTTTGGTGCGAAGAAAACTTCTTTTAAGGTTCTCCAGTTCGATTTTTGGTGGCCTTCATTGTTTAAAGATTCTCATAATTTTGTTAAGGCCTGTATTAGATGTCAACGGACTGGAACAATTGGGAAGAGAAATGAAATGCCTCAACACCCTATTCAATCTGTTGAAATTTTTGATGTGTAGGGAATTGACTTTATGGGCCCCTTCCCTTCGTCCCATGGTTATGAATATATCTTGGTGGCAGTTGATTATGTCTCTAAATGGATAGAGGCCATTCCTACGCGTACAAATGACCACTCTGTGATTTTGAAATTTGTGAAGGCCAATATCATATCTTATTTCGGCTGCCCCAAGACCATTATAAGTGATGGGGGACCTCATTTCAGAAACCACCACTTCAATCTGCTAATCAGGAGTCTAGGAGTGACTCACAAGGTCGCTACCCCTTACCATCCTCAGACGAGTGGCCAGGTTGAAGTGTCGAATAGGGAGATAAAAAATATTTTAGAAAAGACCGTTAGACCTGATAGGAAAGACTGGTCCCAAAAGCTTGATGATGCTTTGTGGGTGTATCGAACGGCCTATAAGATCCCTTTGGGTACTTCTCCCTTTCGGATTGTGTATGGGAAAGCGTGCCATTTACCTGTTGAGTTGGAACATAGGGCACTTTTGGCTATTCAAAGTGTTAACATGGATTTAGAGAAGGCGGGTAAGGCACAACTTCTGGAATTAAGTGAGCTTGAGGAGCTGAGGAATGATGCTTATGACACCTCTCAAGCTTATAAAGAGAGAACTAAGGTCTTGCATGATAAGTATTGTAACGACTCGATTCCCGAGTTCCTACGAGACACGAGAACCAGACCGACTCGATTAATCCCAAGACCTGGTCGTCCAACGAGGAAGTAACCAAAAGAGCAGTAAAATAAACCACATTCAGCATGAATATAACTAACAGTAAGAAAATATAGCAGTAAGGAAAGAAACCACTACAGTATATACCACCACAACAGTAGAACAACATTCATAACATAATATCAACTGCAGGTAAAGAAAAGTGTAGGGTAACAAGAACTACTCACTACAGTGGAACCAAAAAGAGGTACAAGAGAACAGTGGTAACTCTACTGGACCCTACTCGGCCCAGCGTCCTCTGCAGCCGCTGACCCTGGCCGCTCAACACCTGGTCTTGAAAGGTAACGAGTGTAACATGTCAGCAAAACGCTGAGTAGAGTGGCAACTAAAACAAAAGAAACAGTAGAGTGTACAGTAGCTGTTATGTCCTGTTACTTTTTTTATTTACGTCTTTCAATTGTCTCACGGTTTCATTTATTTCTCAGATCTTTCACTTGATCTCGAATGTTCCTCGTGGGAACGATCTTGATTGCAGTCTTTTCCGAACAGTAGAAGTAGCACGTGGTGCTCTCCTAGCCGGGAGAGTCCCCCGTGGTGATCCTACTCTCAGTCAACCACCCTAAGGTCACGGACAGGCGTAACGGTGACTACGGCACGCGCGATAAACGCATAGGTAGCTAACCCGCACTGGCACGCGGTCAGTCGTTTCTGTTAACGGGTGCGCCCAAAGCACAGCACGGAACCAGTACAGGATAGAGCCCTCTCAGTAACAGGGGTCCAACCCCTCCACAGTAACCAAACAGGGGCCTTGCCCCTCCACATCCGCACACCCTCGGCTGACTACCCTGGTTTGCCCCAGTGGGCCTAACAAGTCGGTGTAGGAGGTTAGCAGAACCTCGTGGCCCATGGGGTAGCTAGTACCTCCCTACACTAGTAGCTCTCCTCGGTACTACGTACACGAGGGCCAGCAAGTCGGTACAAAGTGGCCAGTCCTAACCCCGGGTCCCTGGGGCGGCTGGCTCCGCTATGCACTAAACAGGTACAGGTACTTCCCTTGGTACTACGTACCCAAGAGACAGCACACTACCACGTCTTTCTTTCTCAGTTCCATTCCTTTCTCTTTCCAGGAGTTCCACTCCTAATTCCCCGTAGGGTTCCAACTCTTTTAACTCAGAACATCTAGGTTTCACTTTCCAGTTTCACGTTCTCACAAGCCATGTTCTCAGTCACGTTTATTTATTCATAACAGGCAGCTGTTAATTCAATTTATAGGCAGCTATTTGTTCCTTTCCATTTTTTTTTCAAGATTGCAGTATTCATACATTCCACTAGTTTTTCCGTCCTAGGATTCATGTCATATCCTAGGATCTATCATACAATCTAGTTTTCCAGCCCTAGGATTCATGCAACACCTAGGATCTATCATTCAATCTATTTCTCATTCCTAGGATTCATGCAATGTCCTAGGTTCTATTTATGGTTCGATAATTTAACAGATTATACTAGTAAACTTAAAAGCCACTCTACCGGTTACAACAGGCGTACTGGGGGCGTGGTCGGGAATCCCGCGTACCTCTGCAACCCCCGAGACTGTAACGGAATGGGGTCCTATCACAAGGATCAAACACAAGGAGTTTCTCAAAACAGTATACAACTACTGTAGACGGGTAGAGGATTTAATTCCGAAAAGCACGCAACTCGAAATGCGGAAAATGGACTCAGAACGGGCCCTAAACGGGTCGAAAACGACGAAACAGTGCAAAATCAGACGTCTGGAACCTCTTCCAGACGTCTTAAAAAGTGGATCAGAGGTTACCTTTGCTCTGCGTGGTCTCTCAGACGTCCAGAAGCCTGCGGGGGTGTCTGGCCTAGTTCCCAGACGTCCGATGGTCACCCCGGACGTCTGGAAGTCCCTCCAGTCGTCTGGCACCACTGCCAGACGTCTGATTCGCATTGGACTCGAATCTTAGAACCTGCGCGTACACATCCTCGTGCTCAGTACGGACGGTCGAAGGAAAGGAAGAAGGTACGAAAAATAACTTACTTACTAGACGTTTGGACAGTCCTCCAAACGTCTTCCCCGTCGTCTGGTTGGAATTCCAGATGTCTGATTCTGGAAAAACTTCTAGAATCAGAGCGCGACTCGCCCTCCGCCCGGCCGCGTCGCGCCTCGTCCGCCTGCTGCTCGAGCTGCAGTAGGCCTCCCGCGTCACTCCGCGCCTGCTACGCCCCAGCTGGCCGGCTCTCGCTACCCCGGCAGGCTCGAGCCCTCACGGCCGATGCCTCCTCTTCTCGCGCAGCACCTCCCGCACTCGCCTCGGCTGTCGCTGCCGCCGCTCGCTCACGCTCGCACTCGCGCACCGGCTGGAAGGAGAAGAGGAAGGGAGCAGAGGTGATGAGAGTGAGGGAGAGGGTGAGGCTTTTTAAAGCCGCACGGGGGAGAGAGAGAGAGAGAAACAGAGGCAGCCTGCGCCGGCAGGAGGGAGAGGGAAAAAGAGAGGGGGGTGCGTTCGCAGGTCTACGCGCTCAAGCGCGCAGACGAAACTGCGCGTGTCGGAAAAATCGAATCCCAGACGTCTGGAAGGGGTTCCAGACGTCTGGGCCACCTCCCAGACGTCTTAAAAGACGTCTGAAGCCGCGCGTTCGTAACAATATAACAAACTCAAAGGAAGTTTCGTCCCCGAAACTTGCGCTAACTAGGGTGCGGGAAAAATGTCATAGTAACCATAACAAACTCAAAGAGGACCGAAGCCGGTCCGAAAAGACGTACCCGCGAAGAGCTCCGGGTACCGCTCCCGCATTGCCTCCTCAGGCTCCCAGGTAGCCTCCTCGTACCGCTGGCTCCTCCACAAAACCTTGACCAGGGGTACTTGCTTTCGTCTCAAACGGCGGACGGCTCGGTCTAGAATCTGCACTGGCCTCTCGGGGTAGGTCAGGTCATCGCCCACCTCGACGCTCTCGTGACTTAGTATGTGACTGGGATCGGCTACGTATTTCCTGAGGTTGGACATGTGGAACACGTCGTGCACACTAGAAAGCTGGGGAGGGAGGGCAAGCCTGTAAGCAACAGGTCCAACCTGCTCCAGGACCTCAAAGGGCCCCACAAACCTCAGCGCGAGCTTCCCTCTCAACCCAAACCGCTGCAGGCCCTTCATGGGCGAAACACGGAGAAAGACGTGGTCCCCAACCTCAAACTGGACCTCTCTGCGTCTCCGATCCGCATAGCTCTTCTGTCTGCTCCTGACAGTGCGGAGTCACCTATGGACCTGCTTGACTACCTCCTGACTCTGCCGGATCAACCTGGGGCCAACCTCCCACTGGGTCCCCACCTCAACCCAACTCAAGGGTGCCATACACCTTCGTCCGTAGAGAGCCTCGTAGGGAGCCATGCCGATGCTCGAGTGATAACTGTTGTTGTGTGCCAACTCCGCCAGGGGCAGGCTCTCCTCCCAAGAGCCCCTCCAGTCTAGTACACAGGCACGCAAAAGGTCCTCAAGTTTCTGTATCGTGCACTCGGACTGTCCGTCCGTCTGGGGGTGGTAAGCTGTACTAAACCTCAACCGCGTCCCCAGGGCCTGCTGAAACTCAGCCCAAAACTGGGACGTAAAGCGGGTATCCCGGTCGGATACGATCTCCCACGGAACTCCGTGTAGTCATACCACGTCGCGGATATACCTCTCTGCCAACTGTGCTGGTCCCAAAGTGACTCGGATCGGCAGGAATCGTGCCGTCTTCGTCAGTCTATCCACAATTACCCAGACAGCGTCGTGTCCTCGCTGGGTAACAGGTAAGCCCACCACCAAGTCCATGGTGATGCTCTCCCACTTCCACTCTGGCATTGGAAGCGGATGTAGCAGCCCTTCAGGCCTCTGATGCTCGGCTTTCACCTGCTGGCACACTAAGCACTGCTGCACGAATTCACCCACATCCCGCTTCATCCCCCTCCACCAAAACTCGCGTCTCAAGTCGTGGTACATCTTCGTGTTTCCGGGATGTATGGTGAATCTGGAACCGTGTGCCTCAGTCAGGAGCTCTCTCAACAGCTCCTCGTCTCTGGGAACGCACAACCGTCCCCTCAGGCGCAGCACCTGGTCTGTGAAAGAGAAGTCCCCTGGGTCTCCTGACAGTACTCTGTCGTGCAAGGACTGCAAGTACGGGTCAGCCATCTATCCTGTGATGATGCGGTCTATCAGCTCTGGCCTAGTCTGTCGTGTCACCTTCACTGCCCCACAGTGCCCCCGTAACTCCTGGGGTCGCCAACTGCCCACCTCCTCCAAAAGGCTCCAACTCTGTAACTGTAAACTGGCCAAGTGTGCGGGCGCCTTACGGCTCAAGGCGTCAGCCACCACATTGGCCTTTCCCAGGTGGTAGGAGATGCTGCAGTCGTAGTCCTTTAGGAGCTCCAACAAACGTCTCTGTCTCATGTTGAGCTCCTTCTGATCAAAAAGGTATCTGAGGCTCCTGTGATATGTGAAAATTTCGAAGGTCTCACCGTACAAGTAGTGCCTACAAGTTTTCAGCGCGAAGACAACAGCTGCCAACTCTAGGTCGTGGGTAGGGTAGGTATGCTCATGGGGCTTCAGTTGTCGCAAAGCGTAAGCGACAACGTGACCCTTCTGCATGAGCACACCTGCTAACCCCTGCAAGGAGGCATCCGTGTACACAACGAACCTGCCACTACTGTCAGGGATGGTGAGCATGGGAGCCGAGGTCAACCTCTCCTTCAGCTCCAGAAAACACGCCTCACAGGCGTCTGTCCAAGCGAAGGGCACGTCCTTCCGGGTCAACTGTGTCATAGGACGCGCGATCTGTGAAAACCCTCTGATAAATCGTCTGTAGTAGCTTGCCAGTCCCAGGAAACTGCGAATCTCAGTGACTGAACGCGGTCTCTCCCACCTAAGTACTGCCTCGACCTTGGCTGAGTCCACCGCCAAGCCAACTCCAGAGATCACATGACCTAAGAAGGTCACCTCCCTCAACCAGAACTCGCACTTGCTGTATTTGGCGTACAGCCTACGTCGTCTCAGAGTGTCCAGAACCATCCGCAAGTCCTGTCCGTGCTGCGTCTGATCTCTAGAATAGATGAGTACATCATCTATGAAAAACCACCACGAACTGGTCCAAGTACGGTCTAAACACCCGGTTCATCAGATCCATAAAAGCAGCGGGAGCATTGGTCAGTCCAAACGGCATGACCAAAAACTCGTAGTGTCCGTACCGGGTGCGCAAAGCTGTCTTGGAGACGTCGGTCTCCCTGATCCTCAACTGGTGGTATCCCGACCTCAAGTCGATCTTGGAGAACACCGTGGCACCCCGCAATTGGTCAAACAAGTCGTCGATCCTCGGCAGCGGATATCTGTTCTTGATGGTGACCCTATTCAGCTGTCGGTAGTTCACACAAAGGCATAGGGTACCATCCTTCTTTTTCACAAACAGTACCGGGGCTCCCCAGGGAGACGCACTGGGCCTCACGAAACCCTTCTCCAAAAGGTCCTGCAACTGAGACTTAAGCTCTCGTAGCTCAAGCGGTGCCATCCTGTATGGCACAGTGGAGATGGGGCTGGTCCCTGGTACTAGTGAGATCTCAAACTCGATCTCACGCTCGGGCGGTAGTCCTGGTAACTCGTCTGGAAACACGTCAGGGTACTCTTTGACCACCGGGATGCTCTAGAAGTCTGCCACAGGGCTGGGCTCTGCCACCACACAAGCTAGGAAGCCCTCACACCCCTGGCTCAAAAGTCTCACCGCCCGAAGTACCGAAATGCACCTGAAGCCTCCGTCCACTGGCTGTCCGTGAAACTCGAAAGAAGGCAACTCCGGCATGGAGAAGACAATCTTCCTCTCAAAACAGTCTACCAAGGCGTGGTAAGCGGACAGCCAGTCCATTCCCAGAATCACTCTAAAGTCCTCTATCTGTATCATAATCAGGTCAGCTGGCAAGCTATGTCCCCCGACGCTGACCTCGCGATCCGTGTACACCTCCTCAGCTACAAACAGCTGACCACTTGGACCTCTGATTACGAACGGATTCTCTAACAGCGTATAATCTTAGCCCAAACTAACTGCGAAAATGGCTGCGACAAACGAGTGCATAGCGCCGAAATCGAAAAGTGTGTAAACGAGTCTACCGGAAACTGAAACCATACCTGCCACTACCGAGCTCGAAGCTCTGGCATCCCTGTTTGTCAGGGCATTGATACACCCCTCAGCTCTAGGTGCGGACGAAGCATCCACACTCTGCGTCGGACGGGCAGGTGCTGGCCGGTACCCTCCTCTTGACTGCTGTCCTCCTCCTCGCGCCTGGTAACCGCGGCCTCCTGTGCACCCTCCAGTGCTCTGCGCGGGAAGTATCTGCTGACCTCCTACCCTAGACAGGCAGTCCCTCCTGATGTGGCCCGGCTGACCACACTGGTAACAGAGGGGAACCTGACTCCCGCCCTTAGTGGGTCCCTGCTGTCGGCTGGGCGGGGGTCCGGTGCTGGCGACTGGCCCCTGTCGAGAGCCCCCAAAGGCCACTGATGGCCCTGTAAAGCGTGACAGCTCTCCTGCGGACGCCACGTGTCTCCTCTCTTGCTGGCCCTGTTAAAAGTCTGGCTGAAAGGGCCTCTTCCGCCCGCCGTCAGTGTCTCGCACGGATGGGTTGGTCTCCTCGTAAGTCATGGTTGCCTCCACCACCCTCAAAAACGTAGGTAGCTTCAGGGGTTTGACATACCCCTGAATCGCAGGTCGGAGCCCCTCGGTGAACCTCCAAAGGCGCTCCTCCTCAGTGGCTACCGCTGTCGCTGCAAAGCGGGACAGCTCCAGGAAACGCGTGCGGTACGCGCTCATTGTCATCGTCCCTTGGCGGAGAGTGTGGAACTCCCACCTCCTCTGGTCCTGCCATGTCTGGGGAAAGTACTGCTCGCAGAAGAGGGCGACGAACCGATCCCAGGTCGGCTCGTCCCTCTCCTGTCCCCTGACTGCCCTCCACCACCTGTGTGCCGCACTTTCCAGCTGGTACATGGCAAAGGCCACGCGGCACTCCACCGGGGGGCAAAGGGTGTCGAAAATCTTCTCCAGCTGCTCGAGCCAGTCCTCTGCCTCGGTCGGGTCCTCATCCCCCTTGAAGGAGGGGGGCTTCAGCTTCTGGAACTGCCCAAAGAGCTCGGAGTGGCGCTGCAGTGGGGATGTTGGTGCACCTCCAGGCAAAGGTGCCTAGTGCACAGAAGTGTCGGAGGAAGGTGGGGGCTGCGGTGGCCCATCCCCTCCCCCGCGTCCAGCGCCGCATCCGTCAGGTAGTCCCACAGAGGACTCCCCCTCCGCAGCCCCAGGGGGAGGCGCTCGGGGCGGTGGGTGGAGCTCCTCTCGCACAATATCCCGTATCAGCTGGGCGAGGTCCCGGGCCTGGACGCCCGGGAGTAGTGGCTGGTCCATTGAGGCGTCGGCAACGGCACGCCCACCTCGCCGACCTCATCCTCGGCCGCGCCCACGGCCCGCCTCACCAGTCCCCCGACGAGGCATCTCCTGCAAGGAGACACGAAACAAAATGGAACACGTCACTACGGAACGATACCTAACGGAAACGTCTAGGAGCTCATGTCAAAAGATATGTTGTGGTGGCTACTCTAGTTATAGACATGTGAATTGGTTATGTTCCAGTCAGTTGATTCACTTCTCGGGACGACCTTGCTCTGATACCATCTTGTAACGACCCGATTCCTGAGTCCCTACGAGACACGAGAACTGGACCGACTCGACTAATCCCAAGACTTGATAATCCAACGAGGAAGTAACCAAAAGAGCAGTAAAATAAACCACATTCAGCATGAATATAACTAACAGTAAGAAAATACAGCACTAAGGAAAGAAACCACTACAGTATATACCACCACAATAGTAGAACAACATTCATAACATAATATCAACTGCAGGTAAAGAAAAGTACAGCGGTAACAAGAACTACTCACTACAGTGGAACCAAAAAGAGGTACAAGAGAACAGTGGTAACTCTACTGGACCCTACTCGGCCCAGCGTCCTCTGCAGTCGCTGACCCTGGCTGCTCAACACCTGGTCCTGAAAGGTAACGAGTGTAACACGTCAGCAAAACGCTGAGTAGAGTGGCAACTAAAAAAAAAGAAACAGTAGAGTGTACAGTAGCTGTTATGTCCTGTTACTTTCTTTATTTACGTCTTTCAATTGTCTCATGGTTTCATTTATTTCTCAGATCTTTCACTTGATCTCGAATGTTCCTTGTGGGAACGAACTTGATTGCAGTCTTTTCCGAACAGTAGAAGTAGCATGTGGTGCTCTCCTGGCCAGGAGAGTCCCCCGTGGTGATCCTACTCTCAGTCAACCACCCCAGGGTCACGGACAGACGTAACGGTGACTACTGCACGCACGATAAACGCACAGGTAGCTAACTCTCACTGGCACGCGGTCAGTCGTTTCCGTTAACGGGTGCGCCCAAAGCACAGCACGGAACCAGTACAGGGCAGAGCCCTCTCAGTAATAGGGGTCCAACCCCTCCACAGTAACCAAACATGGGCCTTGCCCCTCCACAGTCCGCGCACCCTCGCCTGACTACCCTGGTTTGCCCCAGTGGGCCTAACAAGTCGGTGTAGGAGGCTAGTAGAACCCCGGGGCCCGTGAGGTAGCTAGTACCTCCCTACACTAGTAGCTCTCATCGGTACTGCGTACACGAGGGCTAGCAAGTCGGTACAAAGTGGCCAGTCCTAACCCTGGGTCCCTGGGGCGGCTGGCTCCGTTCTGCACAAAACAGGTACAGGTACTTCCCTTGGTACTACGTACACAAGAGACAGCACACTACCACGTCTTTCTTTCTCAGTTCCATTCCTTTCTCTTTCCGGGGGTTCCACTCTTAATTCCCCATAGGGTTCCAACTCTTTCAACTCAGAACATCTAGGTTTCACTTTCCAGTTTCACGTTCTCACAAGCCATGTTCTCAGTCTCGTTTATTTATTCATAACAGGTAGCTGTTAATTCAATTTATAGGCAGCTATTTGTTCCTTTCCATTTTTTTTCCAAGATTGCAGTATTCATACATTCCACTAGTTTTTCCGTCCTAGGATTCATGTCATATCCTAGGATCTATTATACAATCTAGTTTTCCAGCCCTAGGATTCATGCAACACCTAGGATCTATCATTCAATCTATTTCTCATTCCTAGGATTCATGCAATGTCATAGGTTCTATTTATGGTTCCATAATTTAACAGATTATACTAGTAAACTTAAAAGCCACTCTACCGATTACAACAGGCGTACTGGGGGCGTGGTCGGGAATCCCGCGTACCTCTGCAACCCCCGAGACTGTAACCGAACGGGATCCTATCACAAGGATCAAACACAAGGAGTTTCTCAAAACAGTATACAACTACTGTAGACGGGTAGAGGATTTAATTCCGAAAAGCACGCAACTCGAAACGCGAAAAATGGACTCAGAACGGGCCCTAAACGGGTCGAAAATGATGAAACAGTGCAAAATCAGACATCTGAAACCTCTTCCAGACGTCTTAAAAAGTGGATCAGAGGTTACCTTTGCTCTGCGTGGTCTCTCAGACGTCCAGAAGCCTGCGGGGCCGTCTGGCCTAGTTCCCAGACGTCCGATGGTTACCCCAGACGTCTGGAAGTTCCTCCGGTCGTCTGGCACCACTGCCAGACATCTGATTCACGTTGGATGCGAATCTCAGAACTTGCGCGTACACATCCTCATGCTCAGTACGGACGGTCGAAGGAAAGGAAGAAGGTACGAAAAATAAATTACTTACCAGACGTCTGGACAGTCCTCCAGACGTCTTCCCCGTCGTCTGGTTGGAATTCCAGACGTCTGATTCTGGAAAAACTTCCAGAATCAGAGCGCGACTCGCCCTCCGCACGCGACGCACGGCCGTGCCGCGCCTCGTCCACCTGCTGCTCGAGCTGCAGCAGGCCTCCCGCGTCACTCCGCACCCGCTGCGCCCCCGCCGGCCGGCTCTCGCTGCCCCGGCAGGCTCAAGCCCTCATGGCCGACGCCTCCTCTTCTCGCGTAGCACCTCCTCCCGCACTCGCCGCGGCTGTCGCCGCCGCCGCTCGCTTACGCTCGCACTCACACACCGGCTGGAAGGAGAAGAGGAAGGGAGCGAAGGTGATGAGAGTGAGGGAGAGGGCGAGGCTTTTTAAAGCCGCGCGGGGAGAGAGAGAGAGCGAGACAAAGGCAGCCTGCGGCCGCAGGAGGGAGAGGGAAGAAGAGAGGGGGTGCGTTCGCAGGTCTGCGCGCTCAGGCGTGCAGACGAAACCGCGCATGTCGAAAAAAATCGAATCCCAGACGTCTGGTCCAACGTCTGGTCCACCTCCCAGACGTCTGAAGCCGCGCGTTCGTCACAAGTATATACTTCTAAAGACCTTTAAGGCCAACCAACAAGTCTAGCTTTTCAATTCCAGACTTAAGCTTTTTCCTGGGAAGTTAAAATCTCGTTGGGATGGGCCTTACATAATTACTAAAGTGTTTCCACATGGAGCTGTGGAGATTAAAAGCCCTTCCTCTTCAGCAACTCCCTTTATCGTCAACGGTTAAAACCATACATTACTTTAGATGGCCATCTGGTTGGAGAAGTCACTCTTGAGGAGCCTTAGCTCTTACCATTCTCCACCTCAGGTAATATCTTTCTTTAACTGTTTTTGTTTCCAATGAGGACATTGTTTGAACTAGGCATGGTGGAGAGGACCTGAGGCATAGCATGTCTACATTTTGTATTCATTCATGCATATTGCATTTAAAAAAATAAAATAAAAATAAAAATAATAAAAAAAAGAAAAGAAAAGAAAAGGTTTTGAGCTTAACTAGCTAGACCCTGCATTCTTAAGCAAATCAGAACTCTAGGTGAGACTAAGTTGATTCTAGGGTCGAACTTTAGAAGCTAAGTAAGCTACTAGCTTTAGACCTTTAGGGTCCTTTGTGGACTTAAAAACTTAAGTAGGAGTTAAGTTGCGGACCATATCTCAAGAGGTTGAGGAAGGAAAGCGAGGGATTGAGTTAAAAGGTGGGGTAGTACCTGGAGTCTTGTTCTACCTTTTAGTTTACGGGTCCTTGTAACCCAACCATCCAAATTTCACACACTTGGTCTTGTGTAAGTAAGTGATCACCTTAATTCCTTTCTTAAAAGAAATTTGGTTCTCTTAGTTTTGACTTAGGAGAGGCTTGAAAACACAATTTGATTGGAAGAGTTCCTGCCATAGAAGTGGAGTATATACTCACCTTGAGGATGCGATGATAACATATTACCTCCTCGACACTTGACTCTTAGGATATCCATCTTACTGGGGGCATGTAAGCGCATTGTGCAGTTCAGGTACCATGGGAGGCCTTATCTCGAAGTGCCGATTGCCACAGGCCTGAATTCTCTTAAGAAATCCATGGGTGATACTATCTCAAAGTGTCGATTGCCAAGAGTTCTTGGGGTTGCTATGGGCGATGCTATCTCGAAGCATCGAAAGCCAGGCACCCTTTGAGGTACGGTGATGGAGACAATGAATCCGACACAGACCGTGTTGATAGCTGATCTGAGGTTAGACTTAGAGGAATCAAACAAAAAAAATATATATATATATTATTAAAAAAAATAAAAAAAATCCTTTTTCCTATCTAGGTTGGCAATCATACCAACCTCAAATAACTCAGACTAATGCACATGCACGGATGCTTTAATCTTAGGGATCAATAAACCTTAGGGTAGAGTAAAAAATCAGGGAAACTTGTGCCTATAACTCGTTTTTAGCTGACTTAGTTTGTAACTTAGCAGCTACTTGGGAACCTTAGGTCTAAAGTCTGAACTTAATATATTTCTAAAGGAAGGCCGATTGGGTTGGCTAGTCTACTTGGAGTGCTAGGTTTTGCTTGGATTTGCTAGGGACTAGCAAAAACTAGGCATGGGGGTAGTTGATTAGCCCATATTTGTGGGCTATTTAAGTATTTAAGTGTCTAGACATTAAGCTAATTTTAACATTTAGATAGCATACGTTAGGATGTAAATAAATTAATTCATATTTTTAGCTTAAGTGCATAATTCATGCATTTAGAATTAACCTAGGGTTGCATACATTTAATTAGCTAATTAATTAGGTGCACTATTTTAATTAACATAGAAGTTAAGGAGTTATGTATAAATAACCCTAATTATTTTATTCATTTTCTTCTTCTTCTCCTTTGCAGTTAACTCCACCGTCTTCGCCTCCTCCTCCTGCGCATCACATTGATTCTACGGCAGTTTTTGAATTTCAAATCTTAGCTATGGCTACAAAAGAGGAGGGGCTGTCGTTTAAAGGGAGGTCTCCACCCCTTTGTTCCTCACTGTGCTCAGAGAACATTGCTTCTCATCCATCCATACCATCGGCCTCCCACCACGACAGTGCGACTCCACCACCGTGGGCGTGTGGGGTGACAGCCCACACCGCCAAGAGTCCCTGCAACTCCTCCTACTATGTGCCCTCACCTCAGCCAGCAACCCACGCCAGCCTGCACGCCCACGCCTTCACTAGCCTCCATGCCCACACCTTCATCTCCAATCCACCCGCGTGCCAGTAGCCTCCCGCGCCATCAGACCCTACGCACGCCTTCACGCTTGCGCCTTCATCCCCATGCAATTCTGCCACCTCCTCTCGCGCACAGTGTGCGTTCCTCAGTGCCTCCCGCTCGCAGCAGCCAGCACGCCCACGCGCCTTTGTGACTGCAGAGCGCCCTCCAGCAGCGCCTTCAGCGCGCCCCAGCGCCCCTACTTTAGCCCCTCCTCACGCCTCCCTGCAGTACTTGCAGCCGGTGCCATCAGACCATGCCCGCGCACCTCCACCCTAGCCACTTCAGCCTACGCTCACCTCCCTGCATGCGTCTGTGCCTCAGCCTCTGCTGTCTGCAGCACCTACGCGTCCACCTCCAGTCGTAGCGCGCACAAGAGCAGCAGCAACAGCCATTGCCGCCGCCGCTTCATCTCCTCCGGCCAGCCACCACTGACCACCAATGACCACGCCACGACCTCCACGCGCAGCCCTTACCACTGACGACCTTCTTGCGTGACCACGCCACCAGCCGATCCTTCCTCTTCACGTAGATGCCAAGGGGAGTTCTCCCCTATTTTGCTACAGGAAACTTGCAATTAGTTATTACATTTCAATGCCATTTCCAAAGCCTCATTTTGGATTTTAATATGTGATATATTGAGTGAAATTGCGACTTCATACTCATGCTTTCTTATAATTGCGTGGCTTTTGTTATTCACATCTTTTGACATTGGTTTTGAATTAAGATGTGCACAAATTCTCTCTAATGCATGTCAATTGGAAATTACATAGATTCATCACATATTTATTGAATATTTCAGTGAGGAAAAATTGCACATATACCCTTACATTTTTGAGTTATTGTGTATCTTCTTTTCATCGCATTTCATGTCAGATTTGACTATGGATTTCACACTTGATTGAACAAATACGAGAAAAATATTCAAGATTTTATTGCATCATTGCCTCCCTGTGGACACGACCCGCTCTTTTATGAGTGGTTTAATTTTTATTTTAATTATTTGTTAAGCAATTTTCCACCACTTTGATCCTGCAACGACAAATCATCTCAATACATTATTTAAAAGCGAAAACCAACTTATCAGTTGGTACTCCACCTACGATTATCGTAATAGGGTAATCAAGGAGGACTCCACAACCTCCATTATTAGTGCGATAAGCTCACATCGACCCTCGTCAAAATCCGTGTATCAACTTGATAGCAGAGCCAAGTTCGATTCATCGAGACAATGTTAATCATGCCATGGAAGAAGATAAGATTGATACACTCTTATGACTTCGGTGAAAGCGTTGGATATGTTATAGATTCATGCGAATGCCTTGAATGAGATGCTTCACCTTTTCAAGGAGGTCAAGCTAGGAAATGGAGGAAGGAGACCAGGCGAGGGGAGTAGTTGTTGACCATTCGTATGTGTAGACGGTGGAGCTTAAGCTATCCATAGGGCTCTAAAGCTCAACTTTTTATGTTGTGACAATACCACCGATGTAACGAACGCGTGTCCCAGACGTCTTTTAAGGCGTCTGGGAGGTGGCCCAGACGTCGTACCAGACGTTTGGGATCGTTTCCAGACGTCTGGAAATCCGTTATCTTCCACACGCGCGGGTCGTCTACGCGCCTGAGCGTGCAGACCCGCATATTCGTTTATTCCCTGCGGCTGCAGATGCCCTGCCGCGTCCTCTCTCCTCCTCGCACGGCCTTAAAAGGCCATGCCTCCCCTCACTTCCGTCACCACCGTCTCCTCCCTCTTCTCCTTCAGCCAGTGAGCGTGAGCGCGAGCGCGGCAGCGGCGGCCGCAGTGAGCGCGGAGGTGGTGCTGCGTGCGAGAGCGAAGCTCTGTAGTGAGGGCGAGCTCGCCGGGGCTGCTAGGGCCGGCCGGCGGAGGGCGCAGGGGGCGCGGAGCGACGCGGAGGGGGGACTGCTGCGGTCTGAGCAGCAGGCGCGTGAGGTGCGACGTGGGCGGCGTCACGAGCGGAGGCCGAGTGGCGCCCTGATTCTGGAAAAATTTCCAGAATCAGACGTCTGGGTTGATAGCCAGACGGCGAGGGCGACGTCTGGAAGGCCATCCAGACGTCTGAAAGGTGAGTTTTCCGTCTCCTTCTTCCTTCCTGTCGACTGACCGTACTGAGTGGGGGAGATGGGTGTGCGCAGGCTCGGTGATTCGCCATCTATCGCGAATCAGACGTCTGGCAATAGTACCAGACGGCGGAAGCGACCTCCAGACGTCCGGGGTGACCATCGGATGTCTGTGAGCTAGGCCAGACGTCCCCGCAGACTTCTGGACGTCTGGGAAACCGTGCTGAACAGGGTAATTCTCTAATCCACTTTTTAAGACATCTGGAAGAAGTTCCAGACGTCTGATTTTGCACAGTGTCGTCGTTTTTGACCCATTTAGGGCCCGTTCGGGTTCCGTTTTTCGCAATTCGAGTTGCGTTCTTTTTAGAATTAATTCCTCTACCCGTCTACAGTAGCTATACACTATTTTGAGACACTCCTTGTGTTTGATCCTTGTGATAGGACCCCGTTCTATTGCAGTCTCGGGGGTCGCAGAGGCACGCGGGATTCCCGACCACGCCCCCTTTTCTCCCGTTGTACCTGGTAGAGTGGCTTTAAGTTATTAATAAAATCTGTTAAATTATGGAACCATAAATAGAACCTTGGACATTGCATGAATCCTAGGAATGAGAAATAGATGGAATGATAGCTCCTAGGTGTTGCATGAATCCTAGGGCTGGAAAACTAGATTGTATGATAGATCCTAGGATATGGCATGAATCATAGGATGGGAAAACTAGTGGAATGTTTAATACTGCAGTCTTGGAAAATGGAAAGAGATATAAAGCTGCCTGTAATTTGAATTAACAGCTGCCTGTTGTGAATAAATAACGTGGTTGAGAACATGGATTGTAAGAATGTGAAACTGGAAAGTGAAACCTGGATGTTTGAGTAAAAAGGATGGAACCCTACGGGGAAGTAGGAGTAGAACTCCTGGAAAGTGAATGGAATAGTATTGGGGAAGTGAGCTGGCCCTTGAGTACGGAGTACCAAGGAGAGCGACTGTCCCCCTGTTTAGTGCAGAGCGGAGCCAGCTGCCCCAGGGACCCGGGGTTAGGACTGGCCACTCTGTACCGACTTGCTGGCCCTCGCGTACGTAGTACCGAGGAGAGCTACTAGTGTACGGAGGTACTAGCTACCCCACGGGCCCCGGGTTCTGCTAGCCTCCCACACTGACTTGTTAGGCCCGCTGGGGCAAACCAGGGTAGTCAGGCGAGGGTGCGCGGATTGTGGAGGGGCAAGGCCCCGGTTTGGTTACTGTGGAGGGTTTGGACCCCTGTTACTGAGAGGGCTCTGCCCTGGATTGGTTCCGTGCTGTGCTTTGGGCGCACCCGTTAACGGAAACGACTGACCGCGTGCCAGTACGGGTTAGCTACCTGTGCGTTTATCGCGCGTGCCGTAGTCACCGTTACGTCTGTCAGTGACCTTGGGGTGGTTGACTGAGGGTTGAATCACCACGGGGGACTCTCCCGGCCAGGAGAGCACCACGTGCTACTTCTACTTTTTGGAAAAGACTGCAATCAAGATCGTTCCCACGAGGAACATTCGAGATCAAGAAAATGATCTGGGGAATAAATGAAATAGTGAGACAATTGAAAGATGTGAATAAAGAAAGTAATCGAACATAACAGCTACTGTACACTCTACTGTTGTCTTTAGTTTGTTTGCCACTCTACTCAGCGTTTTGCTGACATGTTACACTCGTTACCTTTTTCAGGACCAGGTGTTGAGCAGCCAGGGTCAGCGACTGCAGAGGAAGCTCGGCCGAGTAGGGTCCAGTAGAGTTACTACTGTCTCTTGTACCTCTTTTTGTTACGTTGTAGTGAGTAGTTCTTGTTTCCACTGTACTTTCTTTACCTGCAGTTCAAATTATATTATGAATGTTGTTCTACTGTTGTGGTGATACATACTGTGGTAGTTTCTTTCCTTACTGCTGTACTTTCTTACTGTTAGTTATATTCATGCTGAATGTGGTTTATTTTACTGCTCTTTTGGTTACTTCCTCGTTGGACGACTAGGTCTTGGGATTAGTTGAGTCGGTCCGGTTCTCGTGTCTCGTTGGGACTCGGGAACCGGGTCGTTATAAGATGGTATTAGAGTAAGGTCGTCCCGAGAAGTGAATCAACTGACTGTAGAATAACCAATTCACATGTTTATAACTAGAGTAGCCACCACAACATATCTTTTTACATGAGCTCTTAGAAGTTTCGTTAGGTACCGTTTGTTTTGACGTTTTTTCCGTTTTGTTTCGCGTCTCCTTACAGGAGATGCCTCGTGGCGAGACTGGTGAGGCTAGCCGCGGGCGCGGCCGAGGACGAGGTCGGCGAGGTGGACGTGCTGTTGTTGACGTCTCGGTGGACCAGCCACCACTCCCGGGCATCCAGGCCCAGGACCTCGCCAGACTGATATGGGACATTGTACGAGAGGAGCTCCACCCATCGCCCCGAGCACCTCCTCCTGGGGCTGCAGAGGGGGAGTCCTCTGTGGGACCATACGACGGACACGGCACTGGACACGAGGGAGGGGATGGGCCGCTGCCGCCCCCACCTTCCTCCGACACTTCTGTACACGAGGCACCTTCGCCTGGAGGTGCACCAGCACCTCCCCTACAGCGCCACTTCGAGCTTTTCGGACAGTTCCGGAAGCTGAAGCCCCCCTCCTTCAAGGGTGATGAGGACCCGACCGAGGCAGAGGACTGGCTTGAGCAGCTGGAGAAGATCTTCGACACCCTTTGCCCCCCGGTGGAGTGCCGCGTGGCCTTTGCCATGTACCAGCTGGAGAGTGCGGCACATCGGTGGTGGAGGGCGGTCCTGGGATAGGAGAGGGACGAGCCGATGTGGGACCAGTTCGTCACCCTCTTCTGCGAGCAGTACTTTCCCCAGATGTGGTAGGCCTAGAGGAGGCGGGAGTTCCACACTCTCCGCCAAGGGACGATGACTGTGAGTGCGTACCGCACGCGTTTCTTGGAGCTGTCCCGCTTTGCAGCAACAGTGGTAGCCACTGAGGAGGAGCGCCTTTGGAGGTTCACCGAGGGGCTCCGGCCTGCGATCCGGGGGTATGTCAAACCCCTGAATCTGCCTACGTTTTCGAGGGTGGTAGAGCCAGCTATGACTTACGAGGAGACCAACCCGTCCGCACGAGACACCGACGGCTGGCGGAAGAGGCCCTTCCAGCCAGACTTTTCACAGGGCCGGCGAGAACGGAGACAGGTGGCGTCCGCAGGAGAGCCGTCACGTTGTGCAGGACCATTAGTGGCCTTTGGGGGCCCCTGACAGGGGCCAGCCGACAGCAGGGACGCCGGAGCTTCGGGATCGGTGGTAGCAGGTATGGTTTCAGTTTCTGGCAGACTCGTTTACACGCTTTTCGATTCCGGCACTACGCACTCGTTTGTCGCAGCCAGTTTCGCAGTTAGTTTGGACCAGGATTATACACTGTTAGAGAATCCGTTCGTAATCAGAGGTCCGAGTGGTCAGCTGTTTGTAGCTGAGGAGGTGTACACGGATTGCGAGGTCAGCGTCGGGGGACATAGCCTGCTAGCTGACCAGATTATGATCTAGATGGAGGACTTTGGAGTGATTCTGGGGATGGATTGGCTGTCCGCTTACCACGCCTTGGTGGACTGTTTTGAGAGGAAGATTGTCTTCTCCATTCCGGAGTTGCCTTCCTTCGAGTTTCACGGACAGCCAGTGGACGGAGGTTTCAGGTGCATTTCGGCACTTCGAGCGGCGAGACTTTTGAGCCAGGGGTGTGAGGGCTTCCTAGCTTGTGTGGTGGCAGAGCCCAGTGAAACGGTCGGCGACAACTATGACTAGTTTTTGCTATAGCATTGTAGTATAGCTAGTTATTGCCATCATTTCAAATATATATATTTTTTTACTCGGGAATAACAATTCTCCCGAGGTCGAACTCAGGGAGCAAGTCGTATTCTAGAGATATACATGTTCTATTACAAAAATAAAGAGAGAGAAAGAGAGAGAGAGAGATGAAAGTTTGGCTTCTTCTTCTTCTCTTCTTGCTTCCTCTTTGTCTTCTCTCCTCTTTGACTTTTGTTTTTCCTATTCTTCTTCTTCTTCTTTGTCTTCTCTCCTCTTTGGCTTTTGTTCTTCCTGTTCTTCTTCTTCTTCTTTTCTTGCTTCTTGCTTCTTCTGCTTTCTGTTTCTTCACTTGGCTGCTCCTTTCTTTCTTTTTTCTTCAGATCTTCTTCTTTTTTTTCTTCTTTCTTGTCTTTCCTCTTCTTTGCCGCGGTCCTACTTCTTCTTTTCTTCTTCTTCCTTGCTTCTTGTTTCTCTTCTTCTTCTGCTTTCTGTTTCTTCACTTGGCTGTTCCTTCTCTCTTCTTTTCTTCTTCTTCTTTGTCTTCACCTGTCTTCAGGACGTCGTCTGATTTTCCAATCAGACGACTTAACCCGCGGATGCTACAGTGTCGCTTCAGTTCTTCTTCTCCCGCAGTCCTTCTTCTTCTTCACCTGTGCCTGCACGCTCAGGAGTTCAGCATCAGAGGGAAAAAACCTACTCTACCCTCCCCCCCCGCGTCTCTCTCTCTCAGTATTCACTCTTCGGAATGCTCTCCCAGAGCAACCGGGTAATCGGGTACGAGTTGCGCCCGGGTCTAGGCCCACCGGCGTGCAGTGGTGGGCGAGGAGTGCCAGTCAAGTCGGGTCGGGTCAGCCGGATCCGCGTGATGAGCTCGCGGACGGGCTGGGTGAAGCGGTGTGAGAGGGACCTCACCCCGTGTGCTGAGGCGATAAGCCTATAGCACTTTTTCAACTTATATCGGCGCGCCTCTTCGAAGCCTTCCGAGGTGGGACTAAATGTCCCACCCCAATGTGAGCGCCTGCGCAGAGGAAGCAGCGGCAGCTAAACTTCGCGTGAGGGCTTCGGGCGAGGGCTTCGCCCGAACTGCAGCCTGACACTTCGCGAAGCTACCCCGCGAAGCCTGGGAGTCTGACCTGGGCGTGGTGTTGCCTGGAGCAGCAGGTCGAAGGAGCTTCGCTACTCAGTAATGGCGATGGCGGGCGCAACACCTGTTCACAGAAGCACGGCCTCTCGGCCTAATCAGATATGCAGAGAACCTTCGCCGTGGCACGGCGAAGGTGGTCGGAGGGTCTGCAGTGGGCGTGGTGGAGCAAAAGGGTTGCCCTAGGTCAAACTGCAGGCGGAGAAGTGGGCGTGTTCGGTGGATCTGCAGAGGGCGTTTGGTGGGAAGTGGTGGGGCGGAAGAGGATCAAGGTGAGGAGGCGGAGGTTATGCACAGGTCGGCGAGCTGTGTGGGGTGCTGGAGCGATGGGAGCGGTTCGCCGGAGTTTGGCCGGAGGTGGAGAAGGTAAGGGTGGTCGGTGGGAAATCGGTGGCGACAGTAAGGGCTTTCAGTATGGAAAAGAAAGAGGGGAGGAAGAGGAGAAGTTTTACCTACTAAGCTGGACGAAGAGGGGTTGGCGTAGGCGACAGTCGTATCGATTGTCGCCGGGGAAGAAATTGCCCAGAGGAAGGGGCGGCGGCGAGGAGAGGGCCGGAGAGGCGCCAACTGGGTGTGGCGTGACGCGGAAAGATCGAGGGAAGGTAACCTTGTTGCTGGTAGTGCGACAGGGCGACGAGGAGGAGGAGGAGAGGCCGCCGGATCAAGGGGGCATCTGTCGGAGTGGGAAGGGAGGAATTGAGGGGGTGTCTCCGTCAGATCCGAGCTAGGAAGAACGGCGGAGCTACGGGGGTATTTATAGGAGCAGAATCAGAGAGGAGGGCGGAAGTAGACGACGTGTCTCCCTCGCCGGAGGACGCCGGAGGAAGGAGACCCATACCGTCCGTGCGTTCGCACGGGCGGTATGGGCGGTCGCAGCACTCAGGGGGGTGTCCCTGCGGTGGCTGACGACGCAGGGTACCCCCCATTGACTTGCCAAGGCCCCTCCCTCACCCTGCGCGGCGCCATGCTCCGCGCAAGGTCGCCGGAGGACGCCGGAGGACGCCGGAGGACACCCGAACTGTAGCCTGACACTTCGCGAAGCTACCCCGCGAAGCTTGGGAGTCTGACCTGGGTGTGGTGTTGCCTGGAGCAGCAGGTCGAAGGAGCTTCGCTGCTCAGCAATGGCGATGGCGGGCGCGACACCTGTTCACAGAAGCATGGCCTCTCGGCCTAATCAGATATGCGGAGAACCTTCGCCGTGGCACGGCGAAGGTGGTCGGAGGGTCTGCAGTGGGAGTGGTGGAGCAAAAGGGTCGCCCTAGGTCAAACTGCGGGCGGAGAAGTGGGTGCGTTCGGTGGATCTGCAGAGGGCATTTGGTGGGAAGTGGAGGGGTGGAAGAGGATCAGGGTGAGGAGGCGGAGGTTATGCACAGGTCGGCGAGCCGTGTGGGGTGCTGGAGCGATGGGAGCGGTTCGCCGGAGTTTGGCCGGAGGTGGAGAAGGTGAGGGTGATCGGTGGGAAATCGGGGCCGACAGTAAGGGTTTTCAGTATGGAAAAGAAAGAGGGGAGGAAGAAGAGAAGTTTTACCTATTAAGCTGGAAGAAGAGGGGTTGGTGCAGGCGACAGTCGTATCGACTGTCGCCGGAGAAGAAACTGCCCAGAGGAAGGGGTGGCGGCGAGGAAGGGACCGGAGAGGCGCCAGCTGGGTGCGGCGTGACGCGGAAAGATCGAGGGAAGGTAACCCTGCTGCTGGTAGTGTGGAAGGGCGACGAGGAGGAGGAGGAGAGGCCGCCGGAGCAAGGGGGCGTCTGTCGAAGTGGGAAGGGAGGAATTGAGGGGGTGTCTCCGTCAGATCTGAGCTGCCTAGAACGGCGGAGTGACGGGGGTATTTTTAGGGGCAGAATCAGAGAGAAGGGCGGAGGGAGACGACGTGTCTCCCTCGCCGGAGGGCGCTGGAGGAAGGAGACCCATACTGTCCGTGCGTTCGCACGGGCGGTATGGGCGGTCGCAGCACTCAGGGGGGTGTCCCTGCGGTGGCTGACGACGCAGGGTACCCCCCATTGACTTGCCAGGGCCCCTCCCTCACCCTGCAAGGTCGCCGGAGCATGGCGCTGCTCAGGTTTTGCAGGAGGGACCTAAACGCAAAGAATGAAGGAGAGTTAGGGGCCAAAATGTGAGGGTTCAAAAGTTGAGGGTCAAAAAGTAAATATATGAGGACCAAAGTGTAAATTTGGTCAAAAAGGTTTCTTCTTAGGCCCAAGTTTTTATACATGACTAATTAGGACCTAAGGATTCTGATGGTGAATTTTATTTCTAGATTAAATCTTGTTTGATCAGTCAATTTACGTAAAAACCCAAATTAAGTTGTTAATTGGGCATGGTTCTCAATGTAGGTCAAAATGGGTTCCTAAGGCCAAATTGAAAGTCCTAAACCCTAGAGATTATTTTTCCATGAATTTTAGAGGGTTTAGTTGATTTTTACCTTGGCTATAACCACGTGAATTGAAGTGGGTTTGTTTTTAGGGTTACAGGATGTCATTTAATTCCTTGGAGTTGCTGTAGCCCTTATTGAGTCATCTCATCCCACTTTTCTTCTTATTAGGTTGTTTTGACCTATGTTTGGACCCTGAGTTACCCTATTTTCAGATTGGATTGGTGAAATTGCATTTTTACCCCTTAGTTTCTATTTTCTTTGCAAACTCAGAATCTCTCTGAGCCAAGCCTTTCTAGAGTTATGTAGGAGCTTTTTCTTGCATATCAGGGTTAAATGGTGCTAGTTTAGGGTTTGTGACGAGGTTCTCATCACCCAGCCCTGTGGCAGACTTCCAGAGCATCCCAGTGGTCAGAGAGTACCCCGACGTGTTTCCAGACGAGTTACCAGGACTACCGCCCGAGCGTGAGATTGAGTTTGAGATATCACTAGTACCAGGGACCAGCCCCATCTCCACCGCGCCATACAGAATGGCACCGCTTGAGCTGCGAGAGCTCAAGTCCCAGTTGCAGGACCTTTTGGAGAAAGGTTTCGTGAGTCCCAGTGCGTCCCCCTGGGGAGCCCCGGTACTGTTTGTGAAGAAGAAGGATGGGACCCTACGCCTTTGTGTGGACTACCGACAGCTGAACAGGGTCACCATCAAGAACAGATATCCGCTGCCGAGGATCGACGATTTGTTTGACCAGTTGCGGGGTGCCACGGTGTTTTCCAAGATAGACTTGAGGTCTGGATACCACCAGTTGAGGATCAGGGAGACCGACGTCTCCAAGACAGCTTTTCGCACCCGGTACGGACACTACGAGTTTTTGGTCATGCCGTTTGGGCTGACCAATGCCCCCGCTGCTTTCATGGACCTGATGAACTGGGTGTTTAGACCGTACTTGGACCAGTTCGTGGTGGTTTTCATAGATGATGTAATCATCTATTCTAGAGATCGGACGCAGCACGGACAACACTTGCGGATGGTTCTGGACACTTTGAGACGACGCCGGCTGTACGCCAAATATAGCAAGTGCGAGTTCTGGTTGAGGGAGGTGACCTTCCTAGGTCATGTGATCTCTGGAGACGGCTTGGCGGTGGATCCAGCCAAGGTCGAGGCAGTGCTCAGGTGGGAGAGACCGCGTTCAGTCACTGAGATTTGCAGTTTTCTGGGACTGGCAGGCTATTACAGACGATTCATCAGAGGATTTTCGCAGATTGCGCATCCTATGACACAGTTGACCCAGAAGGACGTGCCTTTCGCTTGGACAGACGCCTGTGAGGCGTGTTTTCTGGAGCTGAAGGAGAGGTTGACCTCGGCTCCCGTGCTCACCATCCCTGACAGTAGTGGCGGGTTCGTTGTGTACACGGATGCCTCCTTGCAGGGGTTAGGAGGTGTACTCATGCAGAGGGGTCACGTTGTCGCTTACGCTTCGCGGCAACTGAAGCCCCATGAGCATACCTACCCTACCCACGACCTAGAGTTGGCAGCTGTTGTCTTCGCGCTGAAGACCTGGAGGCACTACTCATATGGTGAGACCTTCGAGATTTTTACTGATCACAAGAGCCTCAGATACCTTTTTGATCAGAAGGAGCTCAACATGAGACAGAGACGTTGGTTGGAGCTCCTGAAGGACTACGACTGCAGCATCTCCTACCACTCGGGAAAGGCCAATGTGGTGGCTGACGCCTTGAGCCGTAAGGTGCCCGCACGCTTGGTGATGAGAACCTCATCATGAGCCATAACTAGCTCATTTTGACCTAATACAAAGGATAAAAGCTCCTACATAACTCATGGAAAGGCTTAACTCAGAGAATTCTGAGTTTAAGGAGAAAACAAGTCAAAAGGGGTAAAAATGCAATTTTACCAGTATAATCTGCATACAGGGTAATTCAGGGTCCAAACATAGGTCAAACAAACCGAATAAGAAGGAAAGTGGGATGATCTGACAAGGGCTACAACAATTCCAAGGAACTAAATGATAATCTGTAACCTTAAAACAAACCCACTTCAATTCACGAGGTTCGAGGTAAAGTAAAAATAGAATAAACCCTCTAAAATTCATAGAAAAATAATCTCTAGGGTTTAGAACCTTCAATTTGACCTTAGGAACCCATCTTGACCTACATTGAGAACCATACCCAATTAATAACTTAATTTGGGTTTTTGCGTAAATTGACCAGTCAAACAAGGTTTAATCTAGAAATAAAATTCACCATCAGATTCCTTAGGTCCTAATTAGTCATGTATAAAAACTTGAGCCTAAGAAGAAACCTTCTTGACCAACTTTACACTTTGGTCCTCATATATTTACTTTTTGGCCCTCAACTTTTGAACCCTCGCATTTTGGCCCCTAACTCTCCTTCGTTCTTTGCGTTCATGTCCTCCCTGCAAAACCTGCCAGCACCATGCTCCGGCGACCTTGCACGGAGCATGGCGCCGCGCAGGGTGAGGGGGAGGGTCTGGCAAGTAAACCGGGGGTGCCCTGCGTCGTCAGCCGTCGCAGGGACACCCCCCTGGTCGCTGTAACCCACCATACCGGCCATGCGAACGCACGGACGGTATGGGTTTCCATCTCCGGCGTCCTCCGGCGAGGGAGACACGTCGTCTCCCTCCGCCTTCCTCTCTGATTCGGTCCCTATAAATACCCCCGTCGCTCCACCGTTCTTCCCAGCTCGGATCTGACGGAGAAAACCCCCAACTTTCCTCTCTTCTCACTCCGGCAGATGCCCACCAGCTCCGGCGGTTCTTCCTCCTCCTCTTCGCTCTGCCGCAATACCAGCAGCAGAGACTTCTTCCCCTGCTCTTCCCGTGTCGCGCAATACCGGCGCGCGCTGCCTCTGCCCCGTCGTCACCGCCGTCCTCCCCCACTGGGCACCTTCTTCTCCGGCGACAGCAGGTACAGCCGTCCGCCTCCTCGCCCCCTTCGTCACTGCAGTTAGGTTAGAACTACTTCCCTCTATTCTCTCTCTCTTTTCCCCTGCTATTTTTATCTAATTACCCCTCGACCGCGCCTAATCACCCTCACCTTCAACGCCTCCGGCCATCCTCCGGCGAGCCGCTCCCATCACTCCAGCAACCCACACGGCTCGCCGACCACCGCAGAACCTCCGCCTCCTCACCCTGATCAACCTCCGCCCTTCCACTTCCCCCAAATCACCCTCTGCAACTCCACCGAACAAACCCATCTCCCGACCCATAGTCCGACCTAGGGCAGCTCTTAGGCTTCGCCCCACCGCCTGCACACCCCCCGACCACCTTCGCCGTGCCACGGCAAAGGTCCTCCGCGTTTCTGAATGGGCTGAGAGGCCGTTTCTCTGTGGGCAGGTACCTGCGCTCGTCGCCGCCATTGTTGAAGCGAAGCAGCTTCGACCTGCTGTCCCAGGTGCGCCGCACCCAGGTCACGCTCCCAGGCTGTGCGGGGGCATTTTGGCAAAGCGTTAGGCTGCAGTTGAGGCGAATCCCTCGCGCGAAGGCCTCGCGTAAAGCTGCGATTACCAGCTGCTTCCTCCGCGCAGGCGCGAAATTGGGGTGGGACATTTAGTCCCACCTCGGAAGGCTCTGAAGGAGCGCAGCGGTATAAAGCGAAAAAGTGCTGGAGGCTTGTTGCCTCAGCACACGGGGTGAGGTCCCCTTCACCCGCCCGGTTACCCGGTCTCGTCCGCGCTCACGCCCCGCGGACCTGGCCCGACCCGACTTAGACTGACCTGCACTCCTCGCCCACCACGCACGCCGGTGGGCCTAGACCCGGGCGCAACCCGTACCCGGTAACCCGGCAGCTCTGGGAGAGCTTTGCTAAGAGCAGATTCTGTGAGAGAGAGACGCGGGGGAGGGTAGAGATAGGTTTTGCCCCTCTCTGATCAAGCGGTGCAAGTTTGCAGGCACAGGTGAAGAAGAAGAACCAAAGAAGAAGGACGACGAAAGCTGAAGGAAGGAGCACCGAGCGGCACTGTAGCAGCGGCGGTTTAAGTCGTCTGATTGGAAAATCAGACGACGTCCTGAAGGCAAAGAAGGAGAAGGAAGGCGAGGCAGAGGAGGAACACAGAGAGGCCAAGTGAAGACTCTGCAGAAGAAGAAGAGCACGAGAAGAAGATCTGAAGAAAGGAAAAGAAGAAAGAAAGAAGAAGAAGAACATCACCACTGCAGATAAAGAAGAAGAACAAAGGAAGAGAGCAGAAGATCTGAGAAGGAAGAAGAGGAGAAGCAAAGAGAAAAGAAGAAAAGCCAACAAATTCTCTCTCTCTCTTTCTTTATTTTTGTAAAAGAAACTTGTACCCCTAGAATACAACTTGCTCCCTGAGTTCGACCTCGGGAACTCTTTATTTCCGAGTAACAAATTGTATTAAACTGGTAATCACCTCTCTCTATACTATACTACGACGAAATAATAAAACTATAGAGGAAGGTAGCCCACCAGTTTTTGGCGCCGTTGCCGGGGAACAACGGCTATTCTAGAGGTAAACATTCCTGTTTCTTTTTAGTTTCTGATAATCTCCTCTCTTTTGTGCAGCTACAGGAAATCAAGAAGACAAGCAACCGCACGACAACCACTCCGAGGACAGGTAAAATTTTTTTTTTTTTTTTCCTCTCGCTATTAACCCCTAAACACTAAAGAGGAAGAAAAGAAAAGAACAAGCAATATAGGGCTAACCTGTCTTCCATACTTTGTAACCATAAAGAGTTGCATGTTTTCAACTCATTAGTCCTGCACACTATTAAGGGTATTTAAGGGCTAACACATTCTTGCTTGAGCCCTAATTACCCAACAAAGAACTAACTGGACCAAGTAGAGCCAACCTAAGATTCAACATTAGGGTTTTAGAGACACACTACTTAAATCAAGAATGGAGAAAATCCAAAAGAAGTGTGCCTAAACCATTGATTGAACATACTTATTCAGAGAAACCCTAAACAATTGGCTCTCTAAACACTTGAACCCAAAAAGAAAGGACCCAAAAGCTCTCAAAGGAACAAGAGGTAAAGTTGACTCCTTGGGTCAACCAACCTTAAAATTAGGTCACTTTCTCACTCAAAATACCTAAGAGATCAAGTGTAACTTTAAGCACCCTGATCTTAAGCTGAAATTGGTAGACTTAAGAGGTCAAGATCCCCATCTAGGTCTACCTGGAATCTCAGTGACAAGAGAGGTCGGGTGGGGAAACCTTGTAACCCGTGGGGACGCTCTACCGTGTAGGGGTCTTCGCGGGACTCTCCCTCTCTGGCTGCCCAGGTAATTCTCAGGTGGACGATCTTTCTGATCAAGGGGTCCATCTGCCCCGAACCTCTATAGTCACCCAACATTTTTTTTGTGTTTTGATTGGGTCCAGCACCTGTTTATCTCATCCAGTCCTTCAGTATTTTGCAGGTCCTTGAAACCTCCTATAGAAATTCACTCTCTCCGAGGCTAAGCCTCGGCTCCCTTGTTTTTGCAGAAATCATTCACATAGCCCCTCTTTCCTCTGATTCTGAACAAAGTCCCCTTCTTCCATTAATTCAAACTTCTGATTCTATCTTGATTCCACCACCTGATTCGAAGATGCAGCCTAATTACCTAGCAAGACTACCATATAAAAAACCTGAATATCTGAGATCCATGAAAGATAAGATGATTGAGGATGCCCTTGAAATCTATGAAATCAAATATAAACCCTCAACACCAATAGAAAACATTCAGGTTGATGTCCCAACAACCACAGCTTTCATCATAAACTGTGCCCAGATTCTATTGACAGAAGTTACAAAAGAATCAACCCGAGATATGCTCATGACAGGATACATTGAGATGGAAAAATTACACCAATCTGAATACCTTCAATGCTTGACAAATCCTGTACTTTGGGAACAACACCAAGATGCCCTTATGAAACGGGTAGAAATGATGAAATCAGTAGAACAAATTATCAACCAGAAGTACCCATATATACCAGAAATAGAGGATGAACCATCTTGGAACAATATTAAGGAACAATCCAGTTTCCCAGATCTCGGGACTGGGGCACAAAGTGGTTGTGAAATCCCAACCCAAATAGAAGACAATGTTGAATTAGGTTGGGATATTGTAGGAGAACACAATGATGAGCTAAACTTAGACCATGAATTGCCAAGCCTAGAATTTCAAAACTCCTGCAATAATGAGATCGGAACTGAACCTTCTGAGGGTATAAATTCGGCCCCTTATTTTGATAAGGTGGCCCTCGAAGGTTATTCGGACTTAGGTTCTAATAATTCTACCCACATCCTAAGCCTAGAACCTAGATCTGAAACTTATTGGGAAGATTATGAGGCCCCTTATGAGAAAGATCAAAATTTTACAGAATATGATTCCGGGCCTCTATTTGATGAATATCCCTCTCCAACATCTTCAGAAAATCTGATCGATTTTCCAGAGAACATGCCAATTTATGATACAGAGACTGAGGAGTTGGACGAGTTGGATTTTAATTGGGTCTATCCTACCAGCTTGGAGCTTGAGCCTAGACAGAATACCTTTTCGAGCCCAGAATTGACATATAGGCTAGACCCCAATCAGGCTGCTGATTCCACATCTGATGATTTTTGCTGTGGTGGAATTCATGATCATGAATCTCATTTTCGCCAACTCTCCGACAATTTCAAATCTGACTATAATTGCGGAGAGATTCCCCTTCCTGAACACGCCAGGCCTATCTACGACCTCAGTTCTCATGACTCTAACTCCGACTCTGAGGTCCTGATTCCCGAGATCACTGATAACACAGAATCATTCCTTTTCGATCCTCAGGAACCAAAAACAGAAAATGCCAAGAGTGATTGCAACCAAGAATCCAAATTTTTTCTCGAATCCGATTCCTTTCATCCTACAAACACTCTTCCGGCATTTGATAGTTACCCAGAGGACTCTCTACAGAAAATCACCTATCATCTGTTTCTAAAAGAGCCCTCGTACACAATGGCCACCTCATCCGCACACACAGAACGGATCAAAACCTCTTCCAAACCCCGACCTGCAACTGGACTCAATTTCTATTCAGATTCACCTCTCACCGAGCCGATTGCATTTCCAACTCAGGTTCTGAACACTGATCATACTACATACCACGCCCCATCATTCTCTGATCACCCCTATAGGGTTTTCGCGTCATTCATTGATTATTCTACGGATCCCTACTCTGACCAGGCTGATTCGACTCAGCCAAACCCTGCGTTTACACTTCCACATCCATCTGAGCTTCATAGTTTATGGTGGGCTCCACACCTTTTTATCCACATCTATCAACCCACCAAATTGATTGGGTTTGGGCTGCATCATCAGCCTGTTGATCTGAACAAGCACCTGGTTGGACCAACCAGGCTCTTAATCAAGGTGCTTGTCTTACAAAACTCTGTTGATTTGACCATCCCCTCTCCATCGCATTTCCCGCTTGGCTGAAGGCATCAAATTTAGCACTCAACGGGAGGCAGCCCGTCATTCTCTTTGAAAACCTGAAACTTGTTCTGACACCTTTTTGCACTTAAGGTTCACCCTTGTAGACAGCCGACCCCACCTCATATGCTTGCATCTGGGATTAGAAATCGTCCGCAAAAATTCAACCCGACCCATTCACGCATCCAAATTTCTGTCTTAAGGAATGAACTAAGCTAAATAAAAACCCCCTAGGTTACAATGAGGACATTGCAAATCTTAGGCATGGGGGGGTATGTAAGTGCAAAACTTGTAAGAAAAGGTTTCAAACAAAAAATTCACATATGCCAAAAACACCATAAAAATTAAAAAAATTTTCGAAAAAGAATAAGAGGAAAAGAGGAGAAGGAAATTTTGTGAAGAAAAAAAAAAGAAACAAAAGGAAAAAAGGAGCACAAAATTATGAGAAAAAAGTGATAGTCAATTAGTAAGGAACTAAGGAATTAACCTAAGTTCTAGACCTCATTCAAGAAAATAACTAAAAGTGCATAATGAGATTAGTAAGAACGCAAACCTTAGGCATTCTTGGATAGACTCTTAGTACCCATTAAGATCTGGACACTCCTCAAGAGGTTGAGGAAAATGAAAAGCTGAAGTATTAGGTCTAAGGCTTAGGGAGTATTTGGCCTCGTTAACTAATTTTTGGTTTACGGGACTCAGTAACCTAAGCACCCTAACCTCACACACAGTCTGGTTCACTAAGCGGAAAAATCAGAATCACGCAGAAGTGTCGCAAAATTCTAAAAAGAACACCTAGAATAGGAGCGGCCGATCAACACAAGTTGATTTGGACGAGTTCCCAGCGTGGAGAGACAGGAAATCCCCTCGAAGATGCGTAACAAAATATCATCTCCTCGGTGCTTGTCTCTTAGGATATTTACATATCCTACTGGGGGCATGTAAGCACTCTGCTGGTTCAGATTCCATGGATGGCATTATCTCGAAGTGTCAATTGCCAGGGTCTGAATTCAGCCACGGAACACCATGGATGGGATTATCTCGAAATCTCAATAGCCAGGGTTCCGGGGGTTGCCATGGGCGGTGCTATCTAAAAGCATCGATCGCCAGGAACCCTTGAGGATTGATGATGGGAACAATGAATCTGATACAGACCGTGTTGAAAAGCCAACCCTAGGCTAGAATTAAAAGGAAAAAGAGAGAGAAAACTCTCCAAACAGAAAAACTTCCTATCTCTCTCTTACAAAACGCACTGCGAACTGAGCCAGGGCTAAAATCATTTCAAGCACGGGTGCTTTAACCACAAAGTCCAATAAACCTTAGGTTAGTTCTTGTGGGCCTTAAAAACCTTTGCTAAGGACTGAGGCTGAGGCTAGAAATATTTGGATCTTGATTGGTACTAGAGTACCTTTTAGGCCTATGATCAGCATTCTAACCTAATCTAAGCTCAAATGAAAAAGCACTTATCTGAAGCTATTAAGAACTTCATGGTCTAGAACAAGGGGTGAAACCTTAAGTTTTTGCTAAGGGACTAGCAAAAGTTAGGCATGGGGGTATGATGAGAACCTCATCATGAGCCATAACTAGCTCATTTTGACCTAATACAAAGGATAAAAGCTCCTACATAACTCATGGAAAGGCTTAACTCAGAGAATTCTGAGTTTAAGGAGAAAACAAGTCAAAAGGGGTAAAAATGAAATTTTACCAGTATAATCTGCATACAGGGTAATTCAGGGTCCAAACATAGGTCAAACAAACCGAATAAGAAGGAAAGTGGGATGATCTGACAAGGGCTACAGCAATTCCAAGGAACTAAATGATAATCTGTAACCTTAAAACAAATCCACTTCAATTCACGAGGTTCGAGGTAAAGTAAAAATAGAATAAACCCTCTAAAATTCATAGAAAAATAATCTCTATGGTTTAGAACCTTTAATTTGACCTAAGGAACCCATCTTGACCTACATTGAGAACCATACCCAATTAATAACTTAATTTGGGTTTTTGCGTAAATTGACCAGTCAAACAAGGTTTAATCTAGAAATAAAATTCACCATCAGATTCCTTAGGTCCTAATTAGTCATGTATAAAAACTTGAGCCTAAGAAGAAACCTTCTTGACCAACTTTACACTTTGGTCCTCATATATTTACTTTTTGGCCCTCAACTTTTGAACCCTCGCATTTTGGCCCCTAACTCTCCTTCGTTCCTTGGGTTCAGGTCCTCCCTGCAAAACCTGCCAGCACCATGCTCCGGCGACCGTGCGCGGAGCATGGTGCCGCGCAGGGTGAGGGGGAGGGTCTGGCAGGTAAACCGGGGGTGCCCTGCGTCGTCAGCCGTCGCAGGGACACCCCCCTGGTCCCTGTAACCCACCATACCGGCCGTGCGAATGCACGGACGGTATGGGTTTCCATCTCCGGCGTCCTCCGGCGAGGGAGACACGTCGTCTCCCTCCACCTTCCTCTCTGATTCGGTCCCTATAAATACCCCCGTCGCTCCACCGTTCTTCCCAGCTCGGATCTGACGGAGAAAACCCCCAACTTTCCTCTCTTCTCACTTCGGCAGATGCCCACCAGCTCCGGCGGTTCTTCCTCCTCCTCCTCTTTGCTCTGCCGCAATACCAGCAGCAGAGACTTCTTCCCCTGCTCTTCCCGCGTCGCGCAATACCGGCGCGCGCTGCCTCTGCCCCGTCGTCACCGCCGTCCTCCCCCACTGGGCACCTTCTTCTCTGGCGACAGCAGGTACAACCGTCCGCCTCCTCGCCCCCTTCGTCACTGTAGTTAGGTTAGAACTACTTCCCTCTATTCTCTCTCTCTTTTCCCCCTGCTATTTTTATCTAATTACCCCTCGACCGCGCCTAATCACCCTCACCTTCTCCGCCTCCGGCCATCCTCCGGCGAGCCGCTCCCATCACTCCAGCAACCCACACGGCTCGCCGACCACCGCAGAACCTCCGCCTCCTCACCCTGATCAACCTCCGCCCTTCCACTTCCCCCAAATCACCCTCTGCAACTCCACCGAACAAACCCATCTCCCGACCCACAGTCCGACCTAGGGCAGCTCTTAGGCTCCGCCCCGCCGCCTGCACACCCCCCGACCACCTTCGCCGTGCCACGGCAAAGGTCCTCCGCGTTTCTGATTGGGCCGAGAGGCCGTTTCTCTGTGGGCAGGTACCTGCGCTCGTCGCCGCCATTGTTGAAGCGAAGCAGCTTCGACCTGCTGTCCCAGGTGTGCCGCGCCCAGTTCACGCTCCCAGGCTGTGCGGGGGCATTTCGGCAAAGTGTTAGGCTGCAGTTGAGGCGAATCCCTCGCGCGAAGGCCTCGCGTAAAGCTGCGATTACCAGCTGCTTCCTCTGCGCAGGCGCGAAATTCTGAAGGAGCGCAGCGATATAAAGCGAAAAAGTGCTGGAGGCTTGTTGCCTCAACACACGGGGTGAGGTCCCCTTCACCCGCCCGGTTACCCAGTCTCGTCCGCGCTCACGCCCCGCGGACCTGGCCCGACCCGACTTAGACTGACCTGCACTCCTCGCCCACCACGCACGCCGGTGGGCCTGGACCCGGGCGCGACCTGTACCCGGTAACCCGGCAGCTCTGGGAGAGCTTTCCTAAGAGCAGATTCTGTGAGAGAGAGACGCGGGGGAGGGTAGAGATAGGTTTTGCCCCTCTCTGATCAAGCGGTGCAAGTTTGCAGGCACAGGTGAAGAAGATGAACCAGAGAAGAAGGACGACGAAAGCTGAAGGAAGGAGCACCGAGCGGCATTGTAGCAGCGGCGGTTTAAGTCGTCTGATTGGAAAATCAGATGACGTCCTGAAGGCAAAGAAGGAGAAGGAAGGCGAGGCAGAGGAGGAACACAGAGAGGCCAAGTGAAGACTCTGCAGAAGAAGAAGAGCACGAGAAGAAGATCTGAAGAAAGGAAAAGAAGAAAGAAAGAAGAAGAAGAACAACACCACTGCAGATAAAGAAGAAGAACAAAGGAAGAGAGCAGAAGATCTGAGAAGGAAGAAGAGGAGAAGCAAAGAGAAAAGAAGAAAAGCCAACAAATTCTCTCTCTCTCTTTCTTTATTTTTGTAAAAGAAACTTGTACCCCTAGAATACAACTTGCTCCCTGAGTTCGACCTCGGGAACTCTTTATTTCCGAGTAACAAATTGTATTAAACTGGTAATCACCTCTCTCTATACTATACTACGACGAAATAATAAAACAATAGAGGAAGGTCACCACCACTTGGCCAGTCTACAGTTACAGAGTTGGAGCCTTTTGGAGGAGGTGGGCAGCTGGCAACCTCTAGAGTTACGAGGTTACTGTGGGGCAGTGACGGTGACACGGCAGACCAGGCCAGAGCTGATAGACCGCATCATCACAGGGTAGATGGCTGATCCGTACTTGCAGTCTTTGCGCGACAGAGTACTGTCAGGAGACCCTGGGGACTTCTCTTTCACAGACCAGGTGCTACGCTTGAGGGGACGGTTGTGCGTTCCCAGAGACGAGGAGCTGTTGAGAGAGCTCCTGACTGAGGCACACGGTTCCAGATTCACCATACATCCCGGAAACACGAAAATGTACCACGACTTGAGACGCGAGTTTTGGTGGAGAGAGATGAAGCGGGATGTGGGTGAGTTTGTGCAGCAGTGTTTAGTGTGCCAGCAGGTGAAAGCCGAGCATCAGAGGCCTGCAGGGCCGCTTCAGCCGCTTCCAGTGCCAGAGTGGAAGTGGGAGAGCATCACCATGGACTTGGTGGTGGGCTTACCTGTTACCCAGCGGGGACACGACGCAGTCTGGGTAATAGTGGATAGACTGACGAAGACGACGCGTTTTTTACCGATCCGAGTTACTTTGGGACCAGCATAGTTGGCAGAGAGGTATATCTGTGATGTTGTACGACTACACGGAGTTCCGCGGGAGATCGTATTCGACTGGAATACCCGCTTTACGTCTTAGTTTTGGGCTGAGTTTCAGCAGGCCTTGGGGACGCGGTTGAGGTTTAGTACACCTTACCACCCCCAGACGGACGGACAGTTTGAGCGCACGATACAGACACTTGAGGACCTTTTGCGTGCCTGTGTACTAGACTAGAGGGGCTCTTGGGGGGAGCACCTGCCCCTGGCGGAGTTTGCATACAACAACAGTTATCACTCGAGCATCGGCATGGCTCCCTACGAGGCTCTGTACGGATGGAAGTGTACGGCACCCTTGAGTTGGGGACCAAGTGGGAGGTTGGCCCCAGGTTGATCTGGCAAAGTCAGGAGGTAGTCGAGCAGATCCACAGATGATGAGAACCTCATCATGAGCCATAACTAGCTCATTTTGACCTAATACAAAGGATAAAAGCTCCTACATAACTCAAGGAAAGACTTAACTCAGAGAGATTCTGAGTTCGCAAAGAAAACAGAAACTAAGGGGTAAAAATGCAATTTCACCAATCCAATCTAAAAACAGGGTAACTCAGGGTCCAAACATAGGTCAAAGCAACCTAATAAGAATAAAAGTGGGATGAGATGATTCAATAAGGGCTACAGCAACTCCAAGGAATTAAATGACATCCTGTAACCTTAAAAACAAACTCACTTAAAAACACGAGGTTCGAGGCAGAGAAAAAAATTAACTAAACCCTCTAAAATTTATATAAAAATAATCTCTAGGTTTTAGAACCTTCAATTTGGCCTTAGGAACCCATTTTAACCTACATTGAGAACCATGCCCAATTAACAACTTAATTTGGGTTTTTACGTAAATTGACTGGTCAAACAAGGTTTAATCTGGAAATAAAATTCACCATCATAATCCTTAGGTCCCAATTAGTCATGTATAAAAACTTGAGCCTAAGAGGAAACCTTCTTGACCAACTTTACACTTTAGTCCTCATTTATTTACTTTTTGGCCCTCAACTTTTGAACCCTCACATTTCTGCCCCTAAATCTCCTTCGTTCTTTGCATTCAGGTCCCTCCTGCCAAAACCTGACCAACACCATGCTCCGGCGACCTTGCGCGGAGCATGGCGCCGCACAGGGTAAGGGGGAGGGTCTGGCAAGTCAACCGGGGGTGCCCTGCGTCGTCAGCCGTCGCAGGAACACCCCCTGGTCGCTGCAACCCACCATACCGGCCGTATGAACGCACGGACGGTATGGGTCTCCATCTTTGGCGTCCTCCGGCGAGGGAGACACGTCGTCTCCCTCCGCCCTCCTCTCTGATTCCGCCCCTATAAATACCCCCGTCGCTCCGCCGTTCTCAGTAGCTCGGTCCTGATGGAGAAAGACCCCCACTTCCTCTCTTCCCACTCTGACAGGAAGCCGTCCAGCTCCGGCGGTTTTTCCCTCTTCCTCCTCGTCGCTCTGCCGCACTACCAGCTGCAGGGTTGCCCTCCCTCGCTCTTCCCGTGCCACGCCGCACCCAGCTGGCACCTCTCCGGCCCTCTCCTCGCCGCCGCCCCTTCCCCTGGGCATCTTCTTCTCCGGCGACAGTCGATACGACTGTCGCCCTGCTCCTTCCCCTTCGTCCCTGCAAGTAAGTTAGAACTACTTCCCTTCCTCTCCTCTTTCTTTTCCCTATTTCAATTTGTTCAATTAAGCCCTCGACCGACCCTGACCACCGTCACCCCCTTTGTCTCCGGCTACCCTCCGGCGAGACGCCCCCATCGCTCCACAGCCTCACACGCCTCGCCGACCCTCACCGAACCTCCGCCTCATCACACTGAACACCCCCCACCCCTCCACTGCCACTCCACACCTCCATAACGCTCCCCCAAACAAACCCATTTCTCCGGTTGCAGTCCGACCTAGGGCTGCCGCCAGACACCGCCTTGCGGCTTGCCGCACAGCTCAACACCTTCGTCGTGCCACGGCGAAGGTTCCCCAGTAGTTTGATTAGGCCGAGAGGCCATATTCGTGTCCGACAGGTTCTGAGGCTCAACCGCCATTGATGCCACATTGAAGCAGCTTCTCCCGTGCTCCAGGCTTGAGGACTCCAGGTTTCCAGCTGCTGTGGATTAAGGAGACTCCTGCGAAGGCAGCCAGCCAGCAACCGACGAAAATCGAAGCTGCAGCTGCAGAAGCAAGGCCGCGGTCTTCCAGCAGGCGCACGCGAGGAGAGGCGTCAGTTTAGTCCCACATCGGTAAGCCTCGCAACGCTTTCACCGTTTAAATTGTTTTTGTGAATAAGCCTTATCGCCTCCTAACGCACCGGGGTGAGGTCCCGCGCCCACTCACCCCCCCGATACGTGAGCTCACCACGCGGATCTGGCGGACCCGACTTGACACCCCACCTACGCACTCCTCGTGTACCACTCACACCGGTACACCTGGTCATGGGTACGAAGCCCGACCCGATTATCCGGCGACTCTGGGAGAGCTATCCTACGAGCGAAGTCTGAGAAAGAGAGAGACGTGCGGGTAGAGGGAAAGGGGTAGGTTTTGCGTTGGCTGTGGTGTGTGCAGGAACAAGCCGAGGCAGAGAAGAAGACCGACGAAGAAAGACTGAAGGAAGAAGGAGGAGCACCAAGGACGCACTGTAGCAGTGGGTTACTTAAGTCGTCTGATTGAACAATCAGACGACGCTCTGAGGACGAAGAAGAAGGAGAAGAAAAGACGAGCAGGACCGCAACGAAGAAGAAAAAGAAGAACAGAAGAGAAGAAGACAAAGAGGAAAAGCAAAATAAGAGGAAGAAAAAAGAGAAGAAGAAGCTCTGAAGAAGAAGAAAGAAGAGAAGAAGCAAGAAAAGAAGAAGATCTGAAGGAAGCAAGCAAAAGAAAGAAAGATTCAAGAGCCAAGAAGAGAGAAGACAAGAAGAACAGGAAGAGAAGAAAGAAGAGACAAAGAGGAAGAAAAAAAGAGAAGAAGAAGAAGCCACCAAATTTTCATCTCTCTCCCCCTCTCTCTCTCTTTATTTTTGTAATAAGAATTTGTACCCCTAGAATACAACTTGCTCCCTGAGTTCGACCTCGGGAACTCTTTATTTTCCGAGTAAAAAATTATATATTTGAAATGATGGCAATAACTGGCTATACTACAACGCTATAACAAAACCTAGTTGCTGCCACCGTTTCGCCAACAGACGACTCCGCACTGTCAGGAGCAGACAGAAGAGCTACGCGGATCGGAGACGCAGAGAGGTGCAGTTTGAGGTTGGGGACCACGTCTTCCTTCGTGTCTCGCCCATGAAGGGCTTACAGCGATTTGGGGTGAGAGGGAAGCTCGCGCCGAGGTTTGTGAGGCCCTTTGAGGTCCTAGAGTGGGTTGGACCCGTTGCTTACCGGCTTGCCCTCCCTCCGCAGCTTTCTGGTGTGCACGGCGTGTTCCACCTGTCCAACCTCAGGAAGTACGTAGCCGATCCCAGTCACGTACTGAGTCACGAGAGCGTCGAGGTGGGCGACGAAATGACCTACCCCGAGCGGCCAATGCAGATCCTAGACCGAGCCGTCCACAGTTTGAGACGAAAGCAAGTACCCCTGGTAAAGGTTTTGTGGAGGAGCCAGCGGTACGAGGAGGCTACCTGGGAGCCTGAGGCGGCAATGCGGGAGCAGTACCCGGAGCTTTTCGCGGGTACGCCTTTTCGGACCGGCTTCGATTCTCTTTGAGTTTGTTATGGTTAATTGGACATCTTTTCCCGCACCCTAGTTGGCGCAAGTTTTGGGGACGAAACTTCCTTTGAGTTTGTTATATTGTAACGAACGCAGACGTCTAGAAATCCGTTATCTTCCACACGCGCGGGTCGTCTGCGCGCCTGAGCGCGCAGACCCACATATTCGTTTATTCCTTGCGGCTGCAGATGCCCTGCCGCATCCTCTCTCCTCCTCGCACGGCCTTAAAAGGCCATGCCTCCCCTCACTTCCGTCACCACCGTCTCCTCCCTCTTCTCCTTCAGCCAGTGAGCGTGAGCGCGAGTGCGAGGGCGGCAGCGGCCGCCGCAGTGAGCGCGGAGGTGGTGCTGCGTGCGAGAGCGGAGCTCTGCCGTGAGGGCGAGCTCGCCGGGGCTACTAGGGCCGACCGGCGGAGGGGGTAGGGGGTGCGGAGCGACGCGGAGGGGGGACTGCTGCGGTCTGAGCAGCAGGCACGTGAGGTGCGACACAGGCGGCGTCGCGAGCGGAGGCCGAGTGGCGCCCTGATTCTGGAAAAATTTCCAGAATCAGACGTCTGGGTTGATAGCCAGACGGCGAGGGCGACGTCTGGAAGGCCATCCAGACGTCTGAAAGGTGAGTTTTCCGTCTCCTTCTTCCTTCCTGTCGACTGACCGTACTGAGTGAGGGAGATGGGTGTGCGCAGGCTTGGTGATTCGCCATCCATCGCGAATCAGACGTCTGACAGTAGTACCAGACGACGGAAGCAACCTCCAGACATCCGGGGTGACCATCGGACGTCTGTGAGCTAGGCTAGACGTCCCCGCAGACTTCTGGACGTCTGGGAAACCACATTGAACAGGGTAATTCTCTGATCCACTTTTTAAGACTTCTGGAAGAAGTTCCAGACGTCTGATTTTGCACAGTGTCGTCGTTTTTGACCCATTTAGGGCCCATTCGGGTTCCGTTTTCTAAGATTCGAGTTGCGTTCTTTTCAGAATTAATTCCTCTACCCGTCTACAGTAGCTATACACTGTTTTGAGACACTCCTTGTGTTTGATCCTTGTGATAGGACCCCGTTCTGTTGCAGTCTCGGGGGTCGCGGAGGCACGCGGGATTCCCGACCACGCCCCCTTTTCTCCCGTTGTACCTGGTAGAGTGGCTTTAAGTTATTAATGAAATCTGTTAAATTATGGAACCATAAATAGAACCTTGGACATTGCATGGATCCTAGGAATGAGAAATAGATGGAATGATAGCTCTTAGGTGTTGCATGAATCCTAGGGCTGGAAAACTAGATTGTATGATAGATCCTAGGATATGGCATGAATCCTAGGATGGGAAAACTAGTGGAATGTTTAATACTGCAGTCTTGGAAAATGGAAAGAGATATAAAGCTGCCTGTAATTTGAATTAACAGCTGCCTGTTGTGAATAAATAACGTGGTTGAGAACATGGATTGTAAGAATGTGAAACTGGAAAGTGAAACCTGGATGTTTGAGTAAAAAGGATGGAACCCTACGGGGAAGTAGGAGTAGAACTCCAGGAAAGTGAATGGAATAGTATTGGGGAAGTGAGCTGGCCCTTGAGTACGGAGTACCAAGGAGAGCGACTGTCCCCCTGTTTAGTGTAGAGCGGAGCCAGCCGCCCCAGGGACCCAGGGTTAGGACTGGCCACTCTGTACCGACTTGCTGGCCCTCGCGTACGTAGTACCGAGGAGAGCTACTAGTGTAGGGAGGTACTAGCTACCCCATGAGCCCCGGGGTTCTGCTAGCCTCCCACACTGACTTGTTAGGCCCGCTGGGGCAAACTAGGGTAGTCAGGCGAGGGTGCGTGGACTGTGGAGGGGCAAGGCCCCGGTTTGGTTATTGTGGAGGGGTTGGACCCCTGTTACTGAGAGGGCTCTGCCCTAGACTGGTTCCGTGCTGTGCTTTGGGCGCACCCGTTAACGGAAACGACTGACCGCGTGCCAGTATGGGTTAGCTACCTGTGCGTTTATCGCGCGTGCCGTAGTCACTGTTACGTCTGTCAGTGACCTTGGGGTGGTTGACTGAGGGTAGGATCACCAAGGGGGACTCTCCCGGCCAGGAGAGCACCACGTGCTACTTCTACTTTTTGGAAAAGACTGCAATCAAGATCGTTCCCACAAGGAACATTCGAGATCAAGAAAATGATCTGGGGAATAAATGAAATAGTGAGACAATTGAAAGATGTGAATAAAGAAAGTAATCGAACATAACAGCTACTGTACACTCTACTGTTGTCTTTAGTTTAGTTGCTACTCTACTCAGCGTTTTGCTGACGTGTTACACTCGTTACCTTTTTCAAGACCAGGTGTTGAACAGCCAGGGTCAGCGGCTGCAGAGGACGCTGGGCCGAGTAGGGTCCAATAGAGTTACCACTGTCTCTTGTACCTCTTTTTGTTACGTTGTAGTGAGTAGTTCTTGTTTCCGCTGTACTTTCTTTACCTGCAGTTCAAATTATATTATGAATGTTGTTCTACTGTTGTGGTGATACATACTGTGGTAGTTTCTTTCCTTACTGCTGTACTTTCTTACTGTTAGTTATATTCATGCTGAATGTGGTTTATTTTACTGCTCTTTTGGTTACTTCCTCGTTGGATGACTAGGTCTTGGGATTAGTTGAGTCGGTCCGGTTCTCGTGTCTCGTAAGGACTCGGGAACCGGGTCGTTACAACCGATCCCCAAATGTGGTTGTGGTAAGCCAAACATTATCTTGCCTTCCATGCTGTTGTTGAGGACAAGAAGGTAGAGCTCACAATGCTTCATCTTCAAGGTGAGCCCATCTAGTGGCTCTACTAAAGGGAATGGAGTGGACAAATTCATATGTGGCTCGAGTTTTGCAAGGAGCTGCTCGCAAGATTTAGAAAGGGTGTCTAGGACAACCTAATGGGCTAGCTATCCAAGCTTCGCCAAACCTCTAAAATAAAATTATTCATGATTTGAGGCCTTGCAGGATTGGGTCCCACCCATGGCGTAAGGTTAGCTTATTGAGATCTTCATCTTAAGGCTATGGGAGTAGTTGTGCATTGATGTCATGATTCTTGAGCCCAAAACTATGGCTCAAGCTACCAAGTATGCATAGATATTTGAGGATCGAAACCTTCGGTGAGGACAAGGATTCTCTGGGGTAGGAGGATCATTGGTGGGGGCTACTAAGACCACACCAATGGGTAGTCAAGGTGGCTCGAGCAAGGGACAGGAAGTGAAGGTCAGCGGCTAGCCTCTAATAAGGAGGATCACTCTGGAGGAGATGGGCAAGAGATGCGAGTGCAACCTTTGTTATAATTGTGATGAGGTCTACAAACCTGGCCATGAGTGCAAGGTGAAAACTTGTACTTGATGGCGAAAGACATCAATGATGATGACAAACCTCTAAACGACCACATGAAGGATATTGAAACAAAGGAAGTGTTATTAGCACATGCCATGATGGCACTCGACACCAACGACTTGATAAGCTCGAGCTACTCATGACCAGGTGGAGAGGAGTCGCCCTTGTGGACTCAGGGAGTTCCAGTAACTTCCTTAGTCCATGCATGGCCCTCAATTATTGTAGGAGGGAGGGTCTACGATGTCCAGTTCGTCTATCGATGGCGAGAGGCACCACTCTCTTTACACATAAGAAGGTGGTGAGCCTCATATTCTTGATTCAAGGGAACACATATAGCATGGATGCGTATCTTGATGTTCAGTTTTCTTGCATTAATAATAAATGTCATTTGTGTTGTAGTATAGTGTGCAAGACAATCAACACATTTTATAAATTTATAACTGGTTTTGAGTCCAGGTCATTCGCTTGGAGGCTTATTATATGCATATCTTGATGTTCAATTTTCTTGCATTAATAATAAATGTCATTTGTTGTAGTATAGTGTGCAAGATAATCAACACATTTTATAAATTTATAATTGGTTTTGAGCCCACGTCGTTCGCTGAGAAGCTTATTATCGCTTAATTCACCAATTATTATCTTAAACTATCTTTGTTTTCTTAATTATGTTAATTATACTTAATAGCCTAAGGAATCAATAATTAATAAGATATGTTAATTTACTACGTAGTTATATTATATTCATGAGTTATAAACTTAGCTTAGGTTATATACAATATATAATATACATATGAATTAATCAAGTATAAGTTACTTAACATTACATAATTTAGCTTAGCTTATTTAGTTAAAATGATTTATAGTTGCCAATATAATTACTTCTACATAATTTATTTTACTAATACATAACTACTTACTATACTAATAACTTATTTAATTAATTTAATTATTACTAAACTCTAATCTAACTACTTAAATTACTAACTCAATTAATACTTAGTTAATCTACAAATATAACTTATGGACAACTATAACTTAACTAATAATTAAGATTTCTCTTTACTTAAATAACTACAATACTTATCTTACTTAATGCTTACATTAGTATAAGTTAACTTACAAAGTATAAAAATAATAGATTAACTTAATACCTACTTAACTTAATCTACTTAAATTATGTTAGATTAATTAAGTTATATAAATTACTTAACTTAACAAAGGAGCTTAAGTTAAATACTAGCTTAATTAGATATATATATATATATATATATATATATATATATATATATTAGGCACATGAATTAATTGCAAAAGAATATAGAGGAAAATAAGACAATCAATTCTCTAAATGATTATTAAGCACATATGAATTGTAACATTAAAAACATGATTTAATTGCATAAAAAAAGAGAATGCTTTAAAAGGTTTTCTATTTACAAATTAAGCATAGTCTTTTAATCACAACTGGTCGCTAACACAAGTGCATCACATATGCTCTTTACACTAAAAGGATTGGCATCAACAATGCCAAATCAACACCACATGCCAAAATCAGATTAAATGCTTGCCCACAGGTTACCCCTCGTGGCCAATGGTCTGAATGCTCAGAAGTAATATGCATGCACACACCTGTAGGCACTTGACGAGGCTAGTTGATGACTTGCTGGAGCTGAGAATGAAGCAGAGCTGAGAATGAAGCAGTTTGGGTGAGAGGAGATCTCGGGTAATGGATTGAAGACGATTCAGAGAGAGAAGTGGTGCAACTCTGCCGTTGGCAAGGCGAAATTGAGGAAGAGGAGGTCAAGGAGGCAATTACTGCTGTCGGAGTTGATCCAAGAAGTAGGTGAGAGGTTGTTGGAGTTTTTAGAAGAAAGCTTTTGAACGACTGTTGTTGGAGAAGGGGGTAGGGAGTTTCTCCCTAAGATCGGTGGTGACCAGTCCTATTTATAGGTGTAGACGAAGCTCTAGGACCTTGAACCTAGATTGGAGAATGTCTAGGTACTTCCCAACATCGATCATCATCTCCGATGACACTGAAGGTCATCACGTAGATAGAGGTAGTTAACAACGAATCATGCCGTTGGATGAGCATGGGTTGTTGAGGTCTTACTTGACATCCACGAAAAAGTCTAACAACCATTCAATGTCGCTTATTAGAGAGAAGAGAATTCGGCAATCGCCGGCCGTTGATATCGAAGAAGAAGAAATGAAGAAGAGATTGAAGGGGCTGGGTTTGAAGGACCTAAATGCAAATGTAAAAGGAGCTATTTGTAATATAAAAATGACCTATTGGAAATAAAAAGGACTTAAATGCATTAATTCTTCGAAACTGAAATGCAAATCATTAAATTAAATATGTAAATTAATTTATCTCTCTTTCAACTTTTTATCATAGGCTATATATATGTTAAAGAATAATGTTTTGGGTTGAAATTACATTTTTGCCCCTTTTTACATTATTTAATTTAGTACTTAATATTAATGCTTACACTATTAACTTATGTTATAAATTACATATAAGCATAGTTAACTTATTTATAAATATCTATATTCATAGAATTAAGTTCTTGTTATTAAATAAACATAAAAAATGCTTATTATACAATAATTAAGCTAAATTAGGGTAACTTATTAACTATCTCAATATTAACTTATTTGATAATTAACCCTAATTTAATGTTATTACTAATCAATTAACTAGGTAAACTAGATTATTTTAGTGAATTAGGAGCTATGATGAGTCCCTCATCATATCTCCTCGTCTTGTGGACCTTCAAGGTCATCCTAGGGACCTTTGGATCAAATTGTTGGGGAGGACCTCTGATGAGAGACTCATCATAGCTCCTAATTATCATTAATTAGCTAGTTTCCCTAGCTAATTAACTAAGAATATATCAAATACAAGGTTAATTATATTATAGGGGTTAAAACACCAAGAACCTACAAAATAAGTTAAAAATACAAAATTAAATATCAATTAATTCTAATAATAATTTAATTAATAATTGGGACTCAAAATAATAATAATTGGCTATATAAAAAGTATTTTATTTAACATAATTAATATTATGACCTAAGTATGTAATTAACTTAATTAAACTAATCATTAAAATAAATATAGCTAAAAAGGTTAAAAATGCAATTTCAAGGCATAAATGTAATATTTACCTAATTTATGATTATATATAAAAAGTTGGAAAATAAATAAATTTAAATAAGCCTGAAAACTCAATGTTTACGTTTTAATCCCTATCTTTCTTTTACATTCGAGTCCTTTTTATTCAGTTAGGTCCTTCTATATTTACACTTATACCCCTGTGTACACGTTCTCGTTGTCTTCTTCTTCAACCATGGACAAATGAGGATAGTCGATCTTCACATCCTCTGATCACCACCTATCCTATGTCAGAAAAGTTTCGCTTTTGTCCTCAACACTCCGCTCACCGTCTCCTCTTCATTCAATGGATTGGATGTGCCTTGAATCCTACTTTCCATAGGCGATTAACCTCATCGGCGTCAGAGACGATGTTGGAGGTTACATTGAACCTAGACAATATCCCGTCCAGGTGCAACCCCCCTATCCCTTACCGTCACTTATAGATAGACCTGCAAACCACTGATTCATCCACTTCCTACTTCCCCTACCGTGGTTGTTCTAGGCTATTCGTCCACAACTTCAGTGACTTCTTTCTTCTTTCTGTCTTCTTCGAGAAGAATGACCTCCTCCCTGCTTCCGCCGTCCTCCGTTGCATCTTCGAACGAGGCTACGCTGCCATCCACCTCCTATCCACATCGTCCTTCACCTGAGCTCTTCCTCTGCCCCTCTATTTCCTCCTCCATTAAGAGCCGTTGGCGAAGTCTTCTGATCTCCTTTCATCCAGGTAATAGTAGATTTAGCTTTGTAGTTTAGATTAGAGTAATTAGAGTAGTTTAGATAGTTTGATCAGTGTAGATCTTATACTGATTTCACATCGTCTTCTTCAACTCTGGCAAGTTCATTTGATCCTGATCGAAGTCTTCTTTCATCTTTTAAACACATCAGTCACCTTCTTCTAGTGTTCATGATCATTTCGATCTCGCTAATTGCATGATTTATCACATTATCCACTTAGATCCACTTCACCTTCATCGGATCTCCTCCGCTGTCCGTGGTGGAGGGTTCTGAGCTATCTTCACATGCATTTGGGGCCTACATCTCCTAATCATCACACAAGGGTCCCAATCTCACTTTTAATTAGTTCTATTATCATCTACATCAAGAATGCCTAAATTCATTCCCAACGTCTAAGCTCGTTGTCCATGGTGAACTCAGAGGAGTGACTTCACCTAATCAAACACACACACATCATCGCCTCACTTCCCTAAACCTTTCGCCTCACTCAGTTGAGTGAGATTTTTATCCTTAAGTTCATGCGAACTCAAGTTTGATTCTTGAAATTTATCACTCAATCTATTTCTAATCATCAATTGACTCAATTGATGTGTTCTTGAGGTTCTTTGTAACCTTAGGAACCTTTTGAATCATCTCTCTACAAGTTTCATGGAGATTTGATCTCCAGCAATCTAAATCGACATTCATCGGAGCTCTGGTGAACCAAAAGGACAACCACAGTCTTCAAAACTTCCTGAAAAGTTCCAGATAGCATTCTATTGATGAAAGGAGTTAAATCAATTAATTAGAACTATGTTTTGATGTACAATTCTCTAGTCTGATCTTCGTCTTCTCCAACTCCGATGGAGTTGGAGAGACTCGGTTTAAAATAATTAAATAGGTCCATAAGCTTGAAAGGATGTTCAGGAATTTGTTTTGAGTGTTTGTTAATCTTAACAAACTTGTGTTTTTCTGGACGAACAAACTCCGATTTACACTCTGACGATGAGCTTGGAGACATCTAAATAGGAATCAAAACTTAATTTTAAAGTGTAGAATCAATTGTTGAGGTTGAATTTAGTCCATTTGAATGGTTTATTTGATCAGAGGTTCTTTAATTCTGAGAGTCAACTTTTGAGCTTCATAGGTCAATTCTGAGTAGAATTCGAGGTTTAAATGACAAACTCAAATTTAATGAATTACTTAAGTTCTAGAGATGATTGTGAGTTGATTGAAATTAATTTGAGCAAGTTTAATCATTGGTTGATGTAGATTGACATCTCTGAGCTGTTTGGGTTCAAGCTGGAACCCAAAGTCGCTCGCAGTGTTTTTAATGAGTTTTGATTTTAACTCCTGTCCAGATCTGTTATTTATTATCTCCTAAAATGATTCAGCTATGTTTTACAAGCTTTAATCTATCAATTAGATAGATTAGAACATGATCCATGTCCTGTGCAGCAAACTTGAAGCTCAGAAGCTTTAAGAGCTTCTGAAGCTCTTTCTCAGCTTTAAACTCTTCCCAATCGATACGGAATGATCTTTCAAACCCTTCTAAACTCTCAAATGAGAGGTATTTCTTTTCTACAGGTCATTTGACATGAGATTACTCTCTTTGGAGCACGTTCCAGCCAAGGCAAATGTACCATACTTTCCTTATAAATCTGTGGATCAGATGAGATCCAAGCACCAAATTGGTGCTAAAATCTTGTAGCTGAGACTTTCAACTTTCCATCAAGCTATTGTGTGCTCGATTTAGTGATCGGGACCAGTCGGAATCAACATCTAAAGTTGACGGATTTGAACGCTGCACTGAAAGGAACCGGCTGAAGACGATCGCACATCGTGAAGAGAAAAGTGACCACACGAATATAAATTCAATTCCACACTAAGGCTGCTTGGTCATCACTGCAGGGTGCAACTTATGAACATTTGATGTGAGCATGTGCGTGCACGTGCATGCGTGTGTGTGTGTGGGCCCAGGTGGGCGTGGGCGGATTTGTGGGCTTGGAATGGGCTCGATACTGTGCAAAAATGGCTAAAACCCACCATTAATCAAATTAGGATAGGTTCAAGTAGGGTCTTGTCCCACCCTTGGTGGGCGTTGTGTATCCTCGAAAAAGTCGGTTCGCCAATTAATCAAATTTTTGGTTAAGTGTTAATTGTGGGTTAAGGGTTTGAATTTCTTAAGTGTGGATGAGAGTGTACAGTAAAAGAAAGAGATTAAAGAGAGAGAGAAGGCTTAAAAGATGAGTTGATGCTGAATAAGAGAGAAGGTTTAAGAAGAGAGGAATTAAAAGAGAAGAGTTGAGAAAGATGCACGAACAAAGAAAAAAAAATGATCCAAGTGAAAGGTGAATTAAAGAAAGAGTGAGACATCTAATGGACTAATCAGAAGTTTGATTTTAACATTTAAGTCGTCTGATGTTGAAAAGAGACGTCTGATTGAAGGTTGAGAGCTAAAAGAGTGTTAGTGTTTGAGCTTAATGTAACAAGGCATCTGATTTGTTTTGTGATTTCTTTTTAGGCCTTATCTTATGTAAGCATTCAATGTAAACATTTCTTTTCTTTGCTATTTAATGTAAAAACCTTTCATGTATATGTCTTTTCATATAACGAAATAGTTTCATGATTTGATGTTTCATTTCTTGTGCAATTATTCATGCACTTAACATATTATGTAATTAATGTAGTAATTAGTCATTTGTTAATTTAAAATACTAAAAATGGTGAATTAATTAAGTTTATACCTCTCAATGAACGACCTGTACTCAACCGGTTAAATGAAATAAAATCTAAAATGTTAGGTTAGCTTGACCCTATACTACAATCAATAATAACAATTTAATGAATTAAGTTAACCTAAGTTCATTCTTTATGAAATTAATTAAGACTAATAACCTTAATTAATTATGTTGAGAATTGAACGACCATTTTGGCACCTCAATCATTGTGCTTCTTCAAGGGAGATGTGCTCCTTGCCTGAGGTCTAGCCTGTAGCGATGCCTCCTTATCGCTACTCATGGGAGCAAAAGAATAAGATAGAAGCTTAGGCAAAAACCCTATTGGAGGGGCTTATCTGGCCCACCCATAGCTTGCTCACCTCCCCTGTGCTCTTGGTTTAAAAGAAAGATGAGAGTTGGCACTTTTGTGTCGACCACTACACATTGAATGAAAAGACCATGAAGGATAGTTATCCAATTCCCATTGTGGATGACTTGTTGGATGAACTTAAAGGCGCCACTTATTTCACCAAGTTGGACCTATGTGAGTGGGTTATCACTGAATTCACATTAATGAGGAGGACATACACAAAACAACATTTTGTACCTACGATGGCCATAACAAATTCTTTGTAATGCCATTCGGGTTATGTAATGCCCCTTCTATCTTTCAGGTCGTTATGAATGATCTCTTTCGATCCTTCGTTTAGAAGTTCATCCTTGTCTTCTTCAATGACATCCTAATCTACAATAAGGCATGACATGAACATCTTCGACATGTTGATTTGACCTTGGGATGCTTGCACGAACACCACTTCTTTACAAAGCCATCCAAGTGTAAGTTTGGGGTGGACACCATTGACAACCTAGGCCATGTTGTATTAGGTCAAGGGGTTGATGTGGATCCCAAGAAGATATTTGCCATCAAGGAGAGGTGTTGATGCATAATTTTCGTCGTTGGTTTAGGAGAAAATCGCATCATAGTACAGTGACGAATATCGAATCGACATTTAAAATTTATAGTGCTCGAAAAATGTGTGAGTTCCGAGGTCGTTCATAGGGAGCAAAATTGGAATTCAATCCAATAATCAAATGATATAAATATGGGCACGATAATCAATAATCACAAGAATAATATGAATGAATCCATCAACTAAAAAGATATTTAATTAAGATCCAAATTATATCTCAAGAGCCAATAACAAAAAGATTCAATTAGAGACCAAAAAGTGGTGGTTGAGACCACCAATTTACCCACAACACTTAGCTCAATTCACAACTTAGGATCATACTTGAAAGCCAACAAATATCTCAACAAAGCTATCGTTAGACGTCGGAGACAAGCCTCAGATGCTTAAATCTCAGCTCGAAAGTACTCAAAATTTGCCTAAGTGTTTAGGCATGTTTCTCGAGGCAAAAGCCCCCCTTCCTCCCTTAGAAAACCTTTCCTCTGCCTCTCTTTAAACCCAGACCGATTCATTGTTCCAAACCTAAATCAGACCACACCAGCCTAGTTTAGAGTGGGGGGCCCGCACTCACATGGCATGAGCGAGTGTGCGGCACGTGCAAGGCTTATGCATGGGGGACCCGACCCCCCATGTGCTGGGTGATTAGCTAATGAGCTAAATTCATTAATGTAAATTTTCAAAATAAAATCACTTGATGTGGCACTAAAGAAGGATGCTTTTTCTTTACTTCAACTGTGTGAGATGTGCTCGCCAAATTATTGTTGTTGTTATTGATGCTTCTTCAATTCCACCTCTATAGGACTTTGTGGGATGGTTCCGTGCCGATTAGTGGTGGTGGTGCTGTCGATGATCACCGGACGACGAGGGCCAAAGGTGAACAAGATGATGGTGACAGCGGTGACCCTGCAAGAAGAAAACGACCTCTCACCTCAAATCAGATACTTGGGAAGCTCTGCCGTGATGAGGAAGAGCTCGTGGTGGTGGCGATTTGGTGGTTCAGATGTAGCCGGATGGGGAAGGTGGTGGTGGATCCGGCGAATGGAGTCGGGGAGGGTAACAGAGGTGCGATGAGGGTGAATTAAGTTGGGCTAAAGTGTCATGGAGGTGAGGCGAAGCTTCCACTGTGGTCAATTGTGTGTATGGAGGGTGTAGGTAGGCCGGCGGTGAAGGTGGTTGGTAGTGGTGTGGATGGCGTCGGAGAAGGAGAAGGAGAAGGAGAGGAAGATTGAACCTAAAAATCTACCTAAAGCTAATTGCAAGGAAGAGGAAGAGAAGCCCTAACTCTATTGGACAAACGGAGGCTTGTGATGAGGTGTGGCTCATCATAGCTAAAATGTCCAAGTTAAGTTAGAAACTAGGTTAAACACTATTGAATTAACATATGAAATGAGTTAAGTGTGGGAAATAGTAAAAAAAGACCTAAAACATCAAATCTATGTTAAAAATGCAAAATTAGGTCATTAAATGAGATTCTATATGAATTAATGATCCATTTGCAAATTGGGCAAACATTTGAGTTTAAAACATCAAATCAAAAGTAAAATTAACTTCCTAAATGTTCAATTATTCTCAAATAAAAATTTGGTTGCATTTGGACATCATTAGTGTAAATCCCTACGAGAGGGGGTGAGATTTGTGTGATAAAAGAAAAGTGCGGAAATATAAAACCAATCTCACAAAAAGGCAATCACACAATTTGCACAAGTGATTTTTAGGTGGAAACCCAAACTGGGTGAAAACCACCACCTAACCCTCTAGAGTTAGGATTTCCCAATCGACAAAGTCGATTAAATCCACTATACGAGTCACTTAAAAACGAGGGTGACTCAACCTCAATACAACCTCGCTACAAATACAAGGGTAGCATTCCTCAAACCCCTCCTCTTCACGAGGATTATTTTGCCCCTCGATAGAGATGGGAATTCGCAACTCAAATACCCAACCAATAAACAAAGTAAAATACAAATCAAATGTATAGAGCCACAAAGTATATAAACGAAACTAGCTACTACAGGTAAAAGATCTTCCGTTAGGTGGAAGTGTGTCGACTTGACGCGGATGCATGAATCATGCGGCGGCACTTCGTTGCTCTCTTGAAGTGGAACTGCGGAGGGAGAGTAGGTGCGTAACAACGATGAAGCTCTCTTGAAGTGGAACTAAAGCTTGGAGAGCTAAGGCTTCTTCTCAAGATCAAATGGACACAATATGATGTGGAAATTGTTGTTTTGTGTATCTAAACAAGGCAAGGTTCCTCCTCTATTTATAGGTTGCCTAAGAAGGCTTTGGAAGGCCTTAGAAGCCTTAGGTGGCCGTTGGGGTTCATCCCAAGGCAATGCAAGCCGCAATCAGAATCATTAATGATTCTGACAGGGTCATCAGACGTCTGGGAAAAAGATCAGACGTCTGGAAGTCACTCCTAAGATATTTGGGAACTAAGTTAGACGTCTAAATCTAGGCGGGTTTCCTTCCTGACTTGGTTTAGACTTAACAGGGTTCTAGTATAAAACCATCAGACGACATATAGGATGTCTGACACTAAGTCTAGACGTCTGGAAACCTAATTAAGTATAGGAATGGATTCCCAAGAGATTAAACGACTATAATCCTTAAGACAAGTGATTTCGGCCAAATCGAGGCTTAATGGTCACATATCAGATGTCTAGGGTCCTCTACGGACGTTTGATAGAAGCCTGAAGGTCATTTTCCTCAACGTTTACTTTGTTAGCCAACGTTTCACTAATTGGACGTCTGGCACAACCATTAGACGTCTTCTGAGATGTCTGGACTAAGGTTTGGATGTCTGATTTCAACAGACAGAACCTACTAAGTCCAGCCTAAGTTATTGGACGTCTGAGTCAATAGTCAAACATCTTAAAAGTTAAGATCAGACATCTAATTTGCAGATTGGGCGTCTGATCAGACTGTTTGATGCCTATCTTGGATTTCTAAGTTCTTTATGAAAAGCCTAAGTATCTTAGGGATGTGCAAGTGTACCTAGAACTACTATATTGTTACTTTGGGCTCTTTAACAAATAATCTAAGAAATAAAAGAACCAATAACAAAGAGATAGAAAGTACAAGATAGAAAAGACATCTATCCTATTCTTCTGACTTAACGCTTTCTCTTCTCGCAAAGCTTCTTCTTCTCCGTCAAGCTCCTCTAATCGGCCATGGATGCGAGCTCGAACTCTATCTCTACACTTGTCTCCATTTGCAATTTGACCTGAAAAATAGGACTCAAAAGCAAATGTTAAATAACAAGTATTTTGTTATCATCAAAATAAACAATTGTGGTGCTCTAGCAGCAATAATTAGGACCTTGCATTTATGGTTTCTCACTTAGGTCCATAAGTTGTATACATAACATTAATATAAAAACCTTCCAAGGACCACTTTGTAAACCACAGGGACCTATTTGAAAACACTTAGGGACTGCTCTGAATTGGTTCTTCACCACTTATGGGCCTCGCTACAAAATGCTACCCCTTCGCCACTTTGAGCTTCTCTGCAATTACACCTTTAGACCTGCAGCTGCGTGGATCCATTGTAGCGCGTGAAGAACACCCTCAATTACGGTCGTCCATCCTTCATCAGCTGATCTTGTGGCCCATATCCTTTAGAAGCTTTGCGTGCTTCGGCATGTGAGGTCACCACCTCGCTTAGATCCCATCCAACGGCTGCAATTTGGATTGGAACTTCACGCGTGCTTAGCTCCTCATCCCATCCACCCATGCCCTAGGTGTGTGATTTCACCTCCACGGTGCCAACATTCAGTACCTCGACTACTTAAGCACCTGCATAGCACCTCACATGTGCCAATCACTCACTCCTCTTGAGTGGTTCCCTTTGTCCACTCCCTCAGCTTCCTCACCTCCTTTCTTCAGTGGTCGGTGACAAAGAACACTCATCCCCCTCCCTCAATCTCCTCCTGCCGATCGGCCGTTAGCTCTTGGACAACTTCGTCAGCTGAAGGGTCACCTCCCCTTTCGTCGTCATCAGTTGCCAGCTGGTGACCTTGGACAACTTCTTCCCTTAGATAGATTTCCCGCTTTGTCAGATAGAATTTCCTGCTTTTTTTAGATTAACTGTAGTGTTAGTTAGAGTAATTTAGGAGTAGATTAGATATTAGAAATCAGAATTCAGTGATGGATTAGTTTAGTTAGGAGTAGATTAGTGTAGATCCACTCCGCCCTCTCTGATCAATTCAGATCAGAGAGGTGTTTTTCCACTGCCATTTTGACGCATACAGCTCTCTTTTCGTTTCACAAATCACTTCTGATTTTCCCTCTCAATTTTATTCATTAATCCACCCCTACATCAAGGTCAAATTTAGATATGAAGCCTTGGCTTCTAGATCTGAATTTGTGCCTAAAAACCCATTTGGGGGGGTCTCCCATTCACTCCATAAATCCACAAAGACCCCCCGATCTAGTTTTATCATTTCGAATTGCTCGATCCTCTTAGAATTGTTTTTTCATGACCAATTTTGCAATTGGAGTCAATTTTCTTTAAATGGATTCATTCAAGCGATTTGAGTTTTTGTGGAGATAAATTAGGTATAATACCAGGATTTTGAGGTGTTTTTAGTTAAATTCAGTGTTCAGATGAGTATTCACCTAATTTGAGTTTTAAGTTGGGTAGTTTAGCCAAGGATAATCAGTAAAGCTGATTTGAGGTTGAACAAGGACCCAAAAAATCCTGAGATGATCACTAGATCACCTTGAACCCCAATTAATGGTGTTCAAGACTATCAGATGATCAAATCAATGAGAGATCCATATTAATAGCCCAATTCAAGGCAACATTATTTCCAACTCTACATGATTTCCAGATTTCTGATTGAGAGATTTCCACAGCTCAGAATTAATTTTTTTGAAAGATCTGATTTGATTTAGATCAAAATTAAATAGCTGTTCTATTGATGTATTATTAATTTTAATTAATTTGATGAGAAATGGATATAGTGTGCCTCAGATTAGGCCTTCTTAAGTCTAATCTAGGCTATTTTCCAGAGATTAGAGTAGTTGTTGCTGCTAAGATAGCAGTTGATTTTAAGATGTCCAAGCTTGGATTCCATCTTCTGATTGCAAATGGTTGCAGCTGCTATATTTCACAGCAGATCAGATTTTAGAGTTCAGATTTCAGCTGCTGCTATTCTGATGCAGCAGCAGCCACTGATTAGCTATACTATTTGGAGTCTGAACTGGAAATTTTGAATGAGTTTGGAGCATTGAAGGAGTTGACATGTTGTGTAGTGCAATATATATATTGTACAAGCATTCCTGTACCTTTAGATTAATTGAAATTCAACTTGGATTGCTTGTTATCCAACTTAGATTTCTTTGTCCGCTATCTATATGTGCATAATTTGTCCAAATGAAAGTTTTAATTAAATTCACACAAAAAATCAAGTTTAATAGCTCATGCATGTGTATTATAGTGTGTTGGATGTTTTTAGCGGTTCAAACCTCTTTCCTAGCCACTAAGACTGTTTTCTAACCCTTAAGTTCCCTTTGAAAACCCTTTGAAGGCTTAAAATGTATGAACTTTGTAAATAAACAAAAATTATAAAAAAATTCAAAAAAATAAAAACCTATCTTGGCCAAGATTAGGTATATTTTTAGATGTATGCTAAGTTTCAAGGCATTCTGAACCCTCGACTTGGTAGAACATACCAGTCGATGGTTCATTTACCTTGGAACTTAATAAACGACATCAACATGAAAAACACCAAAAACAACTCTCTCTCCCTCATCTCTCTCTTTCTCTCTCATCCCTTATCTCTACTATACCTATAAAACCTATAAAAAAATAGAAAAACCCTAAAAAATACTATGTATATACTTGTATATATTACTTAAATCTAAGTTATAACTAACTATTGTATAATATGTATTTATTGGATGTAAATAACTTATATATGTTTTCTATGTATTAAATTAAGTATTTAGGATAACTTAATGTATATATAACTTTATTGTATTATTTTATATTAATTTATATAACTTAAATGTAAAATAACTAAATAAATCTACAAACCTATTTAAATGTATATATATCTGTAGATCATATTGTACATACGTATTTATATATGTATTATGTATCGTATGACACCTGTAATATAATTTAATTACATATATACAGTAAATAATTAATTTATTAAGTTAAAATAAAATAAATTAGTAAATTAAGTTTATATTGAGATAACTTATATTGAATGCTTGTAATATTCTATAATAAGTATTTTTAACTTATTTATATCATATTTATACTGTATTATAGTATCTATAGTTTATTTATATGTATAACTAATTAAAACATGTATTTAAATCTAAATAAATTAAAATAAAGCTTATAAAATAGCATAAAAATCTATAATAAATAATTTATTATGTATATTAGTACTATATTAAGTCAATTGTACAATTAATTAACTAATTTATACTATAATTAGCAAATTAAACCTTAATTTAATGTGTATAAACTGTAAACTTTAGCTAATTTAATTATATAATAAACTAACTTATTTATGTAAAGTAACTACATAATTATGTAGCCCTACATAAGGGCTTTAAAATACCATAATTTATTTTTAAATTCAAATAAATTATGACCTTCAATTCAAGGGCCAAAGTAATCAAATCAGAATAGTCCTATGAGCGCATGGCTGCACCTGAGGGGCGCATTCTTTAGCGCCACATCGTTAATTGACCACCTCGTGCAGCGTTACATTAAGGATTTGTGATATGCCCTTCCTAGTAGTCACATGCGTCGGGCACAATACACATTACCAATCACTCTCCTCTCTCTTATACTGATTTGAGCTTTTGGCATGAGACTTTGGTTGTGGTGCATGGGTAGGGGTCCGTGCACTATGCGAGGGCTTGTGTAGGACCAATAACGAGCTATAAATCGGATAAAATGCACCTAATGATAACCAAGGTGGCCTTAGTAGAGATCTGGTCCCACCTAGAAATGAGTGTTGTGTATCCCTCGAAAAGGTTGCTCGCCAATTAAACCAAAATTTGAGCCGGTTAACTTGACCCAAGTTGGCCTGAACCGGCTGTGAGAGAGAGGGCTAAGAAGAGGGGAATGCGACTAAGTGTCGCCCCTGTGCTTGTCCATAAGTGTTAGTCTCTCTGTTAGTAGAGTGTTTACTTTGTGTGTGTGTGTGTTAGTGTCTGTGCGTGAATGTGTGTGTTAATGAGTTGTGTGTGTATATATGTGTACATGTATCAGTGAGTATGTATATATATATAAGAATAAAGTATATAATGTATACATATATAAGGAATATAATAGAATGTATAATCTAATAGTATAGATAGTGTATATAGATTAGTAGGTAGTGTTTGAGCTCTTATGTGTATATATATAATACTAAGGGATTTAGTGACGAATACATCTGTCACTGTATATAGATAGGTATGTTAGTATAAGTAGTTTTTGCCTTAGGTAGTGTAAATATGTTACTAAGGCTACACTGACGTTTATATATGTTACCGTACATAAGATTATGTGTTAATATAGATAATAGTTTTTGCCTTATGTTATGTATATAATTTACTAAAGTTTTAGCGACACTTATGTATGTTACTGTATATATTATATATGTTACTATAGATGTTAGTATGTTATAATGAGTTATTATAGTAAATATTATTAACTATTTTTGTACTTATACTTAGGTAGTACCTATATTAATTGTAAAAGACTAACATAGAATAGTTGTACATAGTTTTTAATGCCTATGTGTGTACATTTATTTCCAAGCATTGTAATGTGTTTTAATTCATTCTTTTGTATATAATTAACCAAATTATTTTATTCATTCATTCTTTCATTCCTTTTTGTAAATAAAATAAACACTTTTGGAATTATAAAATGCTTTTTGACTTAGAGAGTAATGTATATCAATAACTGCCTCCTAGTGAACGACCTCGAGTAAACCAGTAAAAATTAAGTATATAAATAAAATTGATGCAACAACAGTTTGTATTTGTGATGTATACTACAATAATGAAATTTTAAAACCCCTTTTTAGTACGAACGGTTGTCGACGCTTCATATTTTTGGCGTCGTTGCCGAGGATAAAAACCCAACAACAGCGCTTTATTGTGATTGTTTGACAAATGTTGTAGAAAGTCGATTAGCTTGCTGGAGTAACGCCAGAGCCGAGGAAGACAGAGGTGAAGATGGAGCCGAAGAAGGGGTAATTGGGCCGACTTCTTTGTCCGGAAGTTCGTTTATGAGGTGTTGAGGAGAAGCCCTCTCCCTATTGTGCTTGGGAGTGGCTAAAGAAGGTGTTTGAAGAAGTTCTAGGTCGTCGTCAATGGCGGCGGAGGAAGAAGAAGGAAGGAATTGCATGCCAAAAATGAGATAGAGACAAGTTACCTGGGTCAGGGCATTTATATAGAGGAGGTTCCCTTCTCAAGTTGCGAGCAAACAAGACAAATTTTGTCTTGCTGCAAAGTTGGTTTTTGAGTTTGGAAACTTGGGTTTGTTGGCGAAGGAAATGGCCAAGATTGAGCTCAAAATAGGTGTTACTCAATCGGCCAAGTGTAGGATCTAAAAAGATATGGCTATGCGCAAAGACTTAAGCAAACAAATTAGTAATAACAAGAAAGATTTTCACAAAACACAATCAAACCACAAAGGACACAAAATGTATAGTGGTTTCCCTCCCTTGGGTACTCCACTACCTAAGCCTCCCAACTTAGGGTTTTTAACCCGATTCTCTCAACCCTGAGAGAATCAATATACTAATCGAGGTAATTAACGGGTTACCTCAACCCAACGAGCAAATGCTCAAAATACAAGTGAAAACTGGTGTAAGAAAGAAAACTCTTACAACAAGAACCTAAGCCTCTCAACAATAATTAAAATAATATTACCAATTTGAGAGCCTAGAATGAGTGTGAATCGCTTTGACAATGTGTGAAGAAATCATGTCGTTGAAGTGTTTGCAAAACATAGAGAGATTGAGAGCAGCAAACTCGATTTCTTCTCTTGAATATGTGGTGGAAAATATGAATTACAGCTCTAGGAATTTTCTTCTCTTTTCTCTTGTTTCTTGTATGCAAGCAAAGATCCTAGGGTCATTATATAGAGTTTAGGACCTCAAGGATTCGTCTATTAGACGTTGGGAATTAATTCCCAATGTTCACATTGTTGGAATTATTTTTCTAGCCATTCAGAAATAAGCCAACGGCTACTTGGTACCGGTACTAAAGTACTTGTACCGGTACTAGCAACTCACTGCCGCCAGTACCTGAGTCCCAGTACCGATACTCATCATAGGTATCGGTACTTATGACTCCCAGGTTTGACATTACATGAGCACAGTAACCTACCAATACCGGTGCTCATTATGGGTACCTGTACTTGTAAGGTTCAGGCCAGAATAAAGCCTTCAGCCTATGGCCAACCTGTACCGGTACTCATGATTAGTATCGGTACTTGTTCACAGTTTGAGACGAATTCTCAAACCTGTGCCTTGCAAATACCAGTACTGATGAACAGTACCGGTACTTGCTTACAAGTACCTGTTTTAAGAGTTTTAATCAATTATGTACTTCGAAAATGATCGCAATATAAATCCTAATTTATCACTAATTGATTTTTACAATCTAAGTTAAGTTCTCTTATTAAGAGGCATACAATCTATGAAAATAAAATCTAAACTAGAAAAAATAAAGAATCGAAGATCTTCTTATTCTCAATCCATCCTTGTCATCTTGCCTCCTCACTGTCATCATCTTCTCCTTTTCATCAAGCCTCCATCACTTCTTGTTTGCCTTGATCTTCACCTAAATCTCAAAAGAACTCAAATGCAAACATTAATTCATAATAATTTTATTAACACCAAAACAAGATGTGGAACAAGGTTCCAACAATCTCTCCCTTTTTGGTGTTGACAAAACTATCTTGCAAATAGATAAAATAATTTTTAGTAATGTTATATGAAGGAAAAATTCTCATTTTAATCCTCCCCGTCAATATAAGCTCCCCCTAAAAATATTATTATTTGCCCTTTATTTTTCTCCCCCTTTTTGTCGATCACAAAAAAATGAAAGGGTAACGAATATCATACCAAAAAATTTACCAATAGTAAAATGATGAATTTGGGTACCAAGCTCCATTAGTCCATCGTTCTTGATCTTCATTCAACCTATAGAAAGGTTGAAATGTTCCATTTGTGCCTTGAACACCCACTGATCTCTTTGATCTATACCTGCAAAATAATGTAAAATGTCTTTCCTAGGTACCCATTTTCTTGTGGGTCCTTTAGAGTTAGTACCTTTCAAATCCTTAGGTTTATAGATCACTTTAGTGTTAGATCTATAATTCTTAGGATTCTTGACCTTTTGATAAATCCATGCATGTCTAGGTGCATGTGATTTATTTTGTGTTCTTCTTATTATTGAACCTGACTTTTAGATTATTACAAAATTTCGTATTCAGCCTAGTTGTTGCCTTTAAATTATTCAAAGTATCCTCAAAGTGTTCATAAATATCTTCTAATTCTACTATTTTTGCATGTAATTGATTGTTAGTTTCTTTGGACATATCTAACTCTATTTCTAAACATGATTTATCTACTTCTAATGTTTGATAATTATTCTTTAAAACCTTATTTTCCTTTTTAAATAACCTAGCTTTATGATATAGTTCTTCATATACTTCTAATAATTCTTCAAATGAAAAATTAGGGTTTACCTCTTCTTCTGTATCTTCTGTAGTTGCTGCCAAACATAGATGAGCGATCTCGTCGTCATCCAATTCGCTAGAGTCGGTGTCCATGTCTGAGTCGCTATCATCTCATGTTGCATTTAAAGCTCTCCTCTTCTTCTTCTTGACTTCTTTTGTGTCTTTCCTTTTGTCTTCCTTCTTCTTGTTCATAGGGCAATCCTTCCTCAAGTGCCCCTTTCTCTTGCACTCATAACAAATAACATTAGTTGAAACTTTATTGATTTGCTTACCGTGTTTTTGAAGAAATCTCTGAAACTTCCTTGTAAGTGTTTCCATCTCTTCATCTTCGGATTCCGAGGTTGTTGAGTCCGAGTCCTCCTTAATTGCTCTAAAAGCAATGCTCTTCTTCTTGCTTGTCGCCTTCTCCTCGTTCTTCTTCATATTCTCCAATTGGACTTCATATGCCATGAGGCTTCCAATTAGATCATCCAAGGAGAGAGTAGAAAGGTCTTTCGCCTCTTGAATGGCTGTGGTCTTTGGAGACCAATCGCTTGTAAGAGATCTTAAGATCTTCCTTACAAGCTGCTCCTCTTTTAGCTTGACTCCTAGGTTCTTCATGGGGTTAACAATTTCCCCAAACCTCGTATACATATCCTTGATTGTTTCATCTTTCTTCATCTTGAAACACTCATAATTTTCTGTTAGAATAGAGATACGAGTTTCTTTAACCTTATTTGTACCTTCATAGGTGACCTCGAGAGTTCCAAATTTCATATGCGGATTCGCATGCCAAAATTCAGTTAAACTCTTCCCTTGACAATGCACAATAAAGTGCGTTCATCACCCTTGCATTGCCCACGATCTTCTTCTTTTGATCCGCCGTCCAAGCTATGCCTTCCTACGGCTTCAGATCCGTGTACTTCTCTTGAATGAGAATCCACGAATCTTCATCCATGGCTTTGAGGAAGACTTGCATCCTCCTCTTCCAATACCCGTAGTCCATCCCATCGAAATAGGGAGGACGGGCGGATAATTGTCCTTCCATGCGCCTTGTAGATGCCATTGCAAGTTGATTTTTTACGTCTTCTCGCAACTTGCTCTGATACCACTTTGTAGGATCTAAAAAGATATGGCTATGAGTAAAGACTTAAGAAAACAAATTAGTAATAACAAGAAAGATTTTCACAAAACACAATCAAATCACAAAAGACACAAAATGTATAGTGGTTCCCCTCCCTTAGGTACTCCACTACCTAAGCCTCCCAGCTTAGGGATTTTAACCCGATTCTCTCAACCCTGAGAGAATCAATATACTAATCGAGGTAATTAACGGGTTACCTCAACCCAATTACAAGAATAGGTTTGTTACAACCCAACGAGCAAATGCTCAAAATACAAGTGAAAACTGGTGTAAGAAAGAAAACTCTTACAACAAGAACTTAAGCCTCTCAACAATAATTAAAATAATATTACCAATTTGAGAGCCTAGAATGAGCGTGAATCGCTTTGATAATGTGTGAAGAAATCACGTCGTTGAAGTGTTTGCAAAACGTAGAGAGATTGAGAGCAGAAAACTTGATTTCTTCTCTTGAATATGTGGTGGAAAATATGAATTATAGCTCTAGGAATTTTCTTCTCTTTTCTCTTGTTTCTTGTATGCAAACAAAGAGTCCTAGGGTCATTATATAGAGTTTAGGACCACAAGGATTCATCTACTAGATGTTGGGAATTAATTCCCAACGTTCACATTGTTGGAATTAATTTTCTAGCCGTTCAGAAATGAGCCAACGGCTACCTGATACCAGTACTAAAGTACCTGTATCGGTACTAGCAGCTCACGGCTGCTAGTACCTGAGTCCCAGTATTGGTACTCATCATAGGTACCGGTACTTGTGACTCCTAGGTTTGAGATTACATGGGCACAGTAACCTACCAGTTCCGGTGCTCATCATGGGTACCGGTACTTGTAGGGTTCAGTCTAGAATAAAGCCTTCAACCTGTGGCCAACCTGTACCGGTACTCATGATTAGTACCGGAATTTGTTGTTCACAGTTTGAGATGAATTCTCAAACCTGTGCCTTGCAAATACCAGTACTGATGAATAGTATCGGTATTCGCTTACAAGTACCTGTTTTAAGAGTTTTAATCAATTACGTACTTCGAAAATGATCGCAATATAAATCCTAATTTATCTCTAATTGATTTTTGCTATCTAAGTTAAGTTCTCTTGTTAAGAGACATACAATCTATGAAAATAAAATCTAAACTAGAAAAAACAAAGAATCAAAGATGATCTTCTTCTTCTTAATCCATCCTTGTCATCTTGCCTCCTCATTGTCATCATCTTCTCCTTTTCATCAAGCCTCCATCACTTCTTGTTTGCCTTGATCTTCACCTAAATCTGAAAAGAACTCAATTGCAAACATTAATTCATAATAATTTTGTTAACACCAAAACAAGATGTGGAACAAGGTTCCAACACCAAGATCTTGGGAACAAATTTACCAAATTTAGTGAGTTTTGATTGAAGATTCTTTAATCAAGTTGCCAAATTAAATGAAGCTGTTTTGGGTTTCAAGAACTCAGCGTGCTTCCTTCTCTGTTGCGAGGAAGATGCTGGCAGTAGGGATCTATTCGCAAGAGAGAGACAAGAATCTAGGGGCTTGATTATAAAGAAGTGTAAAAGTTGAGGGTTTGATTGAAAATATCAGAGATCTGGGGATTGAATTGCAAATTAAGTTAAGATAGACTCTGATTGGACCCAAATTTTGATGTTTGATGGGAACACCATCATGAGCCCTAACTAACCATATTTAGTTAGGTTTGATTGTTAAAAGCTCTTACCTAATCATTTGAGGGTTGTAACTCCGTATTATTCTGATTTAAGAGAAGAACTGGAAATCAAGGTTAATTATATAATTTTAATAGCACATCACAAATACATATTATCTATAGGGTCACTCAGGGGTTAAATGAAGGTCAAATGAGCTTAAAAGTCTAAAAAGTGGGTCAACATTGATAGAAACAGGATTTTGCACATTTCGAGAATTGAAATAGTACCAAAAACCCTAATTCTCAACCTGCTTAAATTGAAGAGGTTCTGGTCTGAATAAAATTCATCTAAACCTCCTATAATTCATATAAAAATATTCTAAGAGATTTGGTATCCTTGGTTTGACCACCTGAACCCATTTTGACCTATAACAAAGTTTTAGATGAGATTTTACCCTAGTTTGGGCTTCTGTGCAAATTTCCCAGTCAAACATGGTCAAAACTCAAATCCAACTTCACCATTAGATTCTTTGAGTTCAAATTAGGTTAACACCAAAATTTGGGCCTAATTAGAGATCATTTTGACCTATTTTGCAGTTTAGTCCCTCAAATCTTTATTTCTCTCAATGAGACCCTTAACTTTAAAGTTTATTACAAAAAGGTCCCTAACTTCTCATCATTTTCTTCATTTAGGTTCTTATCGCCATTGGTGGTGGGAACACACCTTAGTCGAGATTCTCGAGGTGATTTCTCTCTTAAATCAAGACCAAACCCCTCCAAATTTGGAGGGATTAATCTTGAGAGATTTCCCAATCATTTGGACCAGATCTGGGATCCTCAATCGCATCCTAGAGCTTAAGCAAGCTCGACAAATTTGGAGACATTTTTCTCCAAGAACAACGGCCAAATCAGGCCACTTTCCTTATTTAGAGCTCGTTTTGAAGATCTATAAAGAGCCCTCATGCCTTAGCCGTTCTCTACATCTTGGTTAAAGGCCAAAAAGCTTGTTCTTCTTCCTTGACCGCCTCTGACCACAGCTCTGAAGACACCCTCATCCATCCTCCTATGGCCTCTCAACAATCAAATTGAGAGTGCCACCGTCTTCCTCAGCTTCGTCTGCGCCTGGTGGACTAAAGCCAGGGCTGCTTCTACCTGTCTTCCTCGCCGTTCACATCACCGAAGGCACCTTCGTCCTCAGCACCGGCCAACCACAGCCAGCACCGAATCTGTCCCCTCTCGTCTCAAATTTAGGTGCAATCTCCTCCTCTCCTCTCCTGATCTGTTCTAGCTCCTTCCTGAAAGTTCCCTACCAGGAGGGGTGACGTAATAAAATTGCGGAATTGAATATATAAAGCAATATCACAAAAATAAGCAATCACAAAATGTACACAGGTATTTTTAGGTGGAAACCCAAATCGGGTGAAAACCACCACCTAACCCTCTCGAGTTAGGATTTTCCGATCAACCTAGTTGATCAAATCCACTAAACGAATCACTTTAAAACGAGGGTGATTCAACCTCAGTACAACCACGCTACAAGTACGAGGGTAGCGTTCCTCAACCCCTTCTCTCCACGAGAAGGATTTTGTCCCACGAAGGAGACGGGAATTCGCAAAGCGAATACCCAACCAAAAGACAAAGGTAAAATAAACAACAAACCTATAGAGCCAGCAAAGTAATAAACCTAAGCTTCTATAGGATTTAGGAAACTCCCCTTTGCAAGGAGTGCGTCGACGATGACGCGGGTGCGTGAGCCACGCAACGGCGCAATGTCTCTCTCGTAGACAACGGCGGGAGAGCGGGTGCGCGAAGGGAATGATGCTCTCAAGATGATGGAGCTTGAGCTTAGAGAGCAAGTGCTTCTTGGACACAAGAGAGTGGAAATACTTGATCTTAGTGTATCTTGGTCTCTTTAGGTGTATATCTTGTGTGTTTTGTGTGTCTCTTAGTGTATGTAGGTGTGTAAAGGCTCCCCTCTATTTATAGAGGCCTTAGGAAGGCTTTGGAAGGCTTAGAAAAGTTTCCATAGCCGTTGGGAACAAAGTCCAAGAGAATCAGGCCGAAATCAGGACAATGATTGCATTTGACAGGGTCATCAGACGTCTAACTCTGGCATCAGACGTCTTGAAGGCCACTTTAAGACGTCTGATTAAAAGGTCAGACGTCTGATTCTATGCGGGTTTCTCCCTGACTTGAATCAGATCTAAACAGGGTTTTTGTGCAAGTCCATCAGACGACATACAGGACGTCTGGAACTAAGTATGGACGTCTGGAAACCTACTTTTACTGTGGGAATTGATTTCCAAACGTTGCAACGGCTAGAAAATCTCTGAGAAGAGATTTTGGGTCAGCCGAGGCAAAACGGTCATTTATCAGACGTCTGGAAAGTCCTATGGACGTCTGATAAGGCTCTAACGGTCATATTCTTGAGTTCTGCTAAGCCAGCCAACGGTCCACTAATTGGACGTCTGGCAAATCCATCAGACGTCTCCTAAGACGTCTGGTCTAAGGTATGGACGTCTGATTTCATCAGACAGAACTAACTATGTCCAGCCTAACAGTTATCAGACGTCTGAAACAACAGTCAGACGTCTTAAAATACATTATCAGACGTCTGATTTGGGAATTAGACGTCTGGAAAGTCTGTTTGAACCCTATATTGGTTTTCTAAGTATTCTACAGAAAACCTAAGTATCCTAGGGTTGTGCCGGTGTTCCTAGGACTACTGTTAGGGTTCTTTGAGGCTCTTTAACATAATTTCTAAGGAAAATAAAGAGCAAGAAAAATAAAGATAAAAGTACATGAAAGGATTAAAAAGAATCTATCCTATTCTTCTTGTCTTCTATATTCAATCTGTCGCTCCACGCGAACCTCCTCTGTTTTCCGTCAAGCTTCTCCAATCCGTCCTGGATGCGAGTTCGAGTTCCGTCTAAACACGTCCACATTTGCAATTGACCTGAAATCTAGGACTCAAATTGCAAATGTTAAATAACACGTGTTTTGTTATCATCAAAACAAATGATCGTGGTGCTCTAGCACCAACACTTCCCTCTTGTTTTGATCGACGAACCACAGATTCTCCTCTCCATCTTCTCCATGACCGGTGAAGCTGTGGTGATCATCATCCGGACGCTACACTCGACCATCCACAAAACCACCACCACCATGACCTTCCCCTCACTTCCATGAGCAAAACCTTTCAACTAATTGAGAGGTTCGCTTACTCCTCTCCGTCGAACACACCCACACTCTGCATCCACGTCTGCCTCCGTCCGACCTCCGTTCGACCTCCATAGACCACGAAACTCCTTCGCACGACCACCCCTGCATTCGTCGTGCTCTGGCGATCATCTTGGGTGTTTTAACTTGGGCTTATAGTCCATATTCCCATTTCAAGTAACCTCACCAGAGCGCCGTCACCGCCATTGTCTTCTCCAATGTCGCTCGCCTTCCTCTAACCTTCAAACAACCTACTCCTGCTCGCAATCAACATGATCCCAGGTCCTGAAGCTCTCCAAGGCTATAATCAAAGAAGCAGCATCAGCTACTACCACAATTAGCCACGACATCCAATTGCTGTTCGACGGAGGCCAAGAAGAAAAGAGACTCTTAGTCCCACATCGTGTGGGACAAAAGTGAAATAGCGCATAAAAGGAATTCCTGCCGAAGGCTCTTCGCCTTTAAACGCATAGGGGTAAGGTCCCTACGCATGCCCACCCATGTGCTCCCTCAAGCGCCCTTGCCCGTGATTATGCCCGCGGGCCTGGGCTTGGGTCCGGTTACCCAGGTTCGAGTTTGGTTTGAAGAGAGAGAATCTGAGAGGGAGGAGGGGGTTTTTTCATTACTATTGCCTCGGGAATCGTTCCCCCTCTCCCGTGCTTAACACTCAGCCTTCAGAGGAATTGTGAGGCCCCTTGTGGCTTGTGTTTGCAAGACCCTTGTTTCTTTGCTGCTGCTGTGCCTTAGCATTGCTGGGGCTTAAGGTTAAGGCATCTAAAGCCTTGTCTTAACATCTGGTAGGTTGCTGCCTTTGATTCTGATACTGTAGACATATCTACTAATGTAGAAATTACTATTAGTGGTTGAGAGTTACTATTCATAAATTTGAGTTTGAATTAGATCTTAAACATTAGGGTTAAATTGGTGGTTTAAACCACCATTTTAACCCCTTCTTTTTGCACTCTCGCCCTTGATTTTATTGAGATATTATTCAGCTATCTATTGAGCTCTATTTTGATTACATTTGAATATCTTTTCACATTGTGATTAGTGATTCAATTTGCCAAATTGCTTTCTGTGAACGACATCAGACTCACCTCTCTTTTAGAGTTTATAAATTTAAGTGTTGTTACGATTTTTGTCCTATAATACGACGTTATTCTTAAAATGACGATTCTTGAACGCAATAGTGTTAACTTAATTTGGACCTAAGGAATCTAGTGGTAAACTTGGATTTTATTTTTGACCACGTTTGACTAGGTAAATTGCATAGGAGCCCAAATCAGGGCAAATTCCTGTCTGAATCTATGTTTTTGGTCAAGATGGGTTTAGATGGTCAAAGTAAAGGTACCAAACCTCTTGCAAAATTTTTCAATGATTTTTAAAACGTTTAGATTGAATTGATCTTGACTAAAACCCTTTTAAATTTAAGTAGGGCAAATAATTAGGGTTTTTAGTCTATTTTAGTCCTCGAAATACATAAAATCCTGATTTAATTAGTGTGAGCCCACTTCTTGGATATTTAAGTTCATTTGACCTTTAATTAACCCCTTGATTAATCTGTATTTATGATTGACTGTTAAAACAACAGAACTAACCCTATTTTCCTATCTTCTTTTTAGATTAGTTTGATATGGAGTTGTGATCATTAGATGATCATTTATGAGCATTTATCATTTGATTTTCACCAATTCCAGTTATTTATGACAAATGATGGTGTTACCATCAAGAGGCCTGCTCCAACCTTTGTACAAACCTTGCATGGGTTCTTGGAATTAGCGAATTATTATTGTTAATTTGTCAAGGACTATGGGACTTTAGCCACGCCTCTTCACCAACTTGTAAAGAAGGATACATTTGCATGGAGTGATGATGCTCAAGTATCTCTCGATGCATTGAAGTAAGCACTGACTTCCACTTCGGTTCTCGCATTTCCAGACTTCAAAATTCCATTCGAGGTGGAGTGCGATGCATCTCAGTAAGGGGTGGGCATAGTCCTCATGTAAAATGGACACCCCCTTGCTTACATGAGTCATGCGTTGACAATGCACCAACAGTCCTATTCAATGTATGAAAAGAATATCCATGCCTTAGTGTTGGTCATCAACAAATGGTCACACTATCTCTTGCATTGGAAGTTCATGGTTCGAATGGACCATAAGAGCCTTGCTTACCTCATGGAACAACGTGTAGCTACTGCATGACAACATAAATGGTGTGCTAAGCTCTAATAATATGAATTCAGCATTAGGTACAAGAAAGTCACATCAAATAAGGTTGCAAATGCCTTGTCATGACAGGGAGAGGAAGTAGCCATGGCGATTACTATGGCCATGGCCACAAAGGTGGAGTGACTTAAGTCAAAATATCCACATCACCTTGCTTATAATGCTAAAGCATTGATATCCCTATGGACAAACTTAAGAGAGGAAATCTCTTTGATAGATATGGAAGATGATCTTGCAATATAGGTTATGCTTTTCTATAACGACTTGTTCAAGAAGGGTGATTGCGCAACAATTCTCGCCAACAAATTGTCAATCTTATGATATTTTCTGGCTTTACAAATCTAGAATTAGATAACTATACATTCATTTTGTAAATACATGCATTCATGCATATTGAGAGAGGAAGAAAGAGAGAGAGATAAAGCCCTCATATTTACACTACCACCTAACTAAAACCTCAAGTGCCTAAAGGATATTTTCCTAAAAATAAAATCCCAATGGCTTGGTTGCCCTCCACCCCATCCCCACCTATATAAACACTACCCACCCCTCCCATTCCAAGGGTCGATTGCACACACTCTCCACTTCACACACACTCACTCAGACCACAACATTGCAGCCAACCATCTGCCTCTCCTCCCTCCCTCTCTTCCTCTCGCATTCCCAGCTCCCTCTCACCAGTTGAGAGGGCACGCTGTTGCTCTAGGTAAACCTCTCATGGTTGCAAACGTGGTAGATTTTCCCTTTGTTTTGCTTTATTTATCTCTATTTTTCATCACCATTAGCATAGTTTTGAGCTGATGAAAGTTCTCTACTCTGTTTTGATATTGTAGCACACCAATCGCGGTTCATTTTCATGGCTCATCATCGGATAGTTTCTCACTTATCCAGTGATAAGCCCACTCACCTCACACCTCTCACAGTTCAACTGGTCACTTAAATACCCTCCCACTCTTTGTGTGACTGGCTAGGTGAGAAGCCCAGCCGGTCAAAAATTGCGCCAACAGGTCACCTATATTCACACAACCCCCCCGCTCACCAGCTAGGTGAGAAACCTAGCCGGTGAAGAGATTCGGTCGCCCACATTGCCACATGCGCCTCTCACACCAGCTAGTTCGACATGGTGATCGGTCAACTTCTCAGTTAGCTGTCACCATACTTTCTCGCGTGATCCACTCCCCGTTGCAGCCGGTGTCACTCATACACTTATACAAAGCACACTCACGCCTGATGATAACATCATCATCAACCATAACTAGCTTTAATTAGTCAGAATCAATTGACAACTGCTCCTACATAACCGCCAGAGAGTCGTAATTCATTACATATCCTTTCTGAGAAGAGTGCATTAAAATAGGGACAAATCTACAGTTTTAACAGAAGATCATAAATGCAGAATGATCATGGGATTTTCCATGGGTAAACTATGGTCAAATGTTCATTAATGACTAATAAGAGGGTCTGTATAGATAGAAACGGGTTTTTACGCTTTTTGAGAGTCAAAATAGCACCTGAAACCCTAATTTCTGACCCGCTTAATTCATAGAGGTTATGGTCAGGATAAAATTCACCTAAATATTCTAAAAATCATATAAAAGAATTTCATAAGGTTTGGTATACTTGATTTGACCATATGAACCTATTTTGACCTAAAATAAAATCTCAAATAGGAAGTTGCCCTAATTTGGGTTTCTACGTAAATTATCCAGTCAAACTTGATCAAAACTAAAATTCAACTTCACCATCAGATTCCTTGGGTCCAAAGTAGCTTTTTACCAAAATTTGGGCCCAATTAGAGATCATCTTGACCTAGTTTGCATTTTAGTCCAATTAGACTTTCTCTCTCACATAAGCCCCTAGCTTTTGAAATCCTTGCGAACAACCCCCTAACTTTGTCATCTTCTTCATGTTTAGGTCCCTTCCACCATGGCCATGTGAACACATCTTTCCACCGACTTTCAATCAAGGAGTTCTCCCTGAATTTACGCCTAATCTCTTCCAAAAATTGGAAGAACACTGGAGAGGATCCTCTTCCATGTGAGCCACATCTTGGGCTCTAAGTCTTGGCCAAAACCTAATGCGAACAATTTGAAAATGTGGGTTTCGTATTTCATGAAATCTTAGAGCTTTCAAGCTTGGAATGCCCCCTGAAGCCTATAAAAGATCCCCTGTTGCAAACCTCACCTCCTTGCTTGGTTTTGGTCAGATTCTACCCTTCTTCCCTCCTCTCCGGCCGAATACTCCACGAGCTCCAGTGACCTTCTCCGTTTGACTTCTTCGCCTGCTGCCATAGACAATAGTCGGTGGGAGCATCTTCCTCAAGTTCTTTTGCGCATCGCAATACCAGCGAGCGTCACCCACACCCCTTCGTCGTCGCCACTTCTCCCATCGGAGAGTTCACCTTCCACGACACCAGCCATACCATACCCAACGTCTTCCTCTCCTTTTGTCCAGTTAGATTAGGTTAGTTAGGTTTCTCTTCTCCCCTACTCTTTTTTTCTTTTCTTTATCACTCAATTCGACCGCCAATATGCCCTCCACACCACCGTCATCTCCACATCTGGCCACCCTCCGGCGAAGCTTCCTCGACGCTCCACCACACCAAATTCCTCGCCAACACTTCCTACACCTCCGTCGTGACCACGGGAGAAAAACCCCTCAAGAAAATGAGGGGATTGCAGCACCAACCACTCCACCGATCACCACACCTTCTCAACATCATCTCTGACCTCCGTAGACCTCCACACGCTGCCAAGCTCCACGCAAACACCATGACCACCTTCGTCGTGCTTTGGTGATCATCCTGAGGTATTCTAATGTGGTCGTGAGGCCTTATTCATTGTTTCAAGTCTTCGCCATCGTTCTCCGCCACCGCCTCCATCTCCACCTTCGTTCATAGTCCTCCGGCTACCAAACCATCTGCCTCCACCATCAGGAGATATGGTTTCACCTCACAACGCCAACCGCGTCTCCAATTAGCTTCCTAGTAGCAGTAGCATCTGCAATTGAAAGGCTTCACCTCTACTGCAGATGGGCGAAGAAGAGCAGTGGGATTAGTCCTACATTGGTGAAGGAAGAACATGCAACTATGTGTAAAGTGTTTTTGTGCATAGTGCTTACTACTCAGCACATGAGGGGTTGGGTCCCTCACTACCCCCGCACATTCCCGCTTACCTGACCTATGCCACTCCTCGGTCACCACCCATGCTAGTGACCCTGGACACTGTTCGAGACCCGTTTGCCCAAATATTGATTTGGTTACGCTGGGTTTGAGAGAGAAGAAGAGGAGGAACTTGTTTGAGAGTGGGGAGGGTTTTTCTCTCTTGTGCTCTGTGCTAACACTTAGTCATTGAAGGCCTTGGTTCCCTTGTGCTTGTGAAGGAGAAAAAGAAGAGAAGGGCCGTGCCTCTGAAGAAGAAGAAGGGAGAAGGAAAGAAAAGAAGCCAAGAGAAGCAGAGTAGAAGAAGAAAGAGAGAAAGGCTTTGGAAGCCTTGTGACTGTGCTTACTTACTGATGATCATTTAAGCTGTTTGATTCATAAACCTGTCTTCTGATTGGGCATTATTTAAGATACTGTTGCATTATTTAAGTACTATGGTTAATATTGAAATAATGTGATGCATGCTTAATTAGAGGATTAAATTGATGATTCAAATCACTACTCTTTAGATTCTCTCTATTCTTTGTCTCTAGATACATTGGATTTCATTAAATAACTAATGTGACTGGTTATTATTTATTGAATATCTCTTTGAATGCTCAATTAATTATGCTAATTAATTCTGAATGTAATTAATGTTGTGAATTCCATATTTGCTCCCTGCGTTCGACCTTAGACTCCATTGTTGATTCTGAGTTATAAATTTTATCTGTTTTTGAGCGATTTCGACTTGATATGACAATTACATCCTTTAAACATTGATTTTGCCTCGACAAACAACGCCCAAACACATGCACATACCCACAGAGACACCCACATACACACAGACACACATACATACACACATATACGCACACTCACACCCATACACATATATATTCATATATATTCTCACTTATTTCCATACACATTGACACATCCATATAAATATAGTTCCACATACACACAACTATACCATTTACTCATCACGTACTTCTCCATTAACGCACATTTTATCGTGCATGTGTATGCACAAGTTGCATACACACATGATTCCTACGCACATCAAGCCCTTCTCACACACACTACCATAGATCCATTCCACACCCACACGTGGCTCATTATTAATGTTGATCTCGTCTCTTTAGACATTGATTGCACTAACCCACACTACATCTCATTGAATCTTTGATTCAATTCCCCACTACTATATAGCATATAGTTACACATATATATACATAGATATCTAGCTATATATCACACACATATATATACATAAATACATAAGCTAAGAATTTCATTTATTTCAATTTCCACATTTCTTCTCATATTCTCTCTTATTTGTTAAGTAAGAAACTACCGAAAAAAGTATAAAAGAGAAAGATAATCCTTGACTTGCAAGTACCTGATCTTGCATGTAGTGCGATTCATTTTGGACTTGGATTTGGTGTGTTGCCAAGGACATTGAGTTTGGCGTCTCACCAAGAACACATTTTGAGGGTGTACCTCAAGGACAAAATTATCACAAAAAAATCTAAATCAAGAAAAATCCAAAAACAAAATAAGCTAATGGAAATCACGCATCTTTAGGATTCCCGTAGAAATCGATTATCCAAACCCGCCTCCCTAAGTTCGACCCTAGGCCTAAAATTCACAATCCCAAAATTTCATTTAGTCTAGGTAAAAGAAATTTGACAAATCTGTGTAAATTCACTTGTAGGTAACCACTTTCACTATACTCATTTCCACGCTAATATCATGTAATTAAATAATCTTACTCGCGTTCGATCAAAGGGTCATGATGATTTTCCTTTGCTGGATATCCATTTTGCCTTTCAAGGAGAAAATAAATCATGTGGACAACCATACACTACAAAAAAAGTGACGTTCTAGGAGGTATATAGCAACATTTCAAATATGTCGCTGTTGGTCTACATTAAATGTCACTAATTTACCCTTTTTTCTTTTTTCGTTTCCTTTTTTTCCCCTCCTCCTCCCTCTTTTAATTTTTCTTTTGCCTCATAAACCTAAACCCAAACTCCGCTGCCCGCTACACACCCCCACCCTCTCCCCCTCCCGCAACACACAAGGACCTTTGATGGCTCTCACCACAATGCTCCCCCGCCAGCAGAGAGACACATACACTCAACGACACTACCCTCGATGCCTCTCTACAGCGCCTCTAATGTCTTTACCAATGTCTCAACCTCTCAATCGTCACTCACTCGCCTTGACATTAGGCCATCTCCGCCAATCTCTCACTCACCTCGACATCAAGGTCTCCGTCGATCTCTTCCTCAGGTCACTATCCATTAACGATCTCTCTTCTCTTGCCTCTTGCCTCTCGCTTACTATCCTCTCCACTCAATCACTCTCTCTCTCTTCTGCTAATGAGTTGCTCTCATTCTCGAAAACTTTCGATGATCTCATATCTCTCTCCATCAATTTCACTTACGATGATCTCTCATTCCTATGATTAGGTTGGCGTTTCTTAGATCTTGGTCAATCGGAGCTAAATGTTTGCTCAATCAATGCTTAAGATTGGGAGCTCTCATCCATTCTTGTCTCTCTTGATCATATCTGGTTTCTATGCTTGATATCTCTCACTTGATCCCTCTATCTTTCTCTCAATCTCTCTTTTGATTTGTGTTTGATTCATGTACTCTCTTGATCACTGAACTGTGATTTAGGGTTAGGTTTACATGATTAACCTTTTTTTAGAGTGGTTTAGGTTACAGTTAGTTGCTAGTGTTTGATTTAGGATTAGGGCTATACAATTAACCCTTTGCTTATGTGATTTATGTTCTTCTGTATGTAAGGGCCTTGGAGTGGAGGTGGATCTCACATAGGGATATTCGCAGCCTTTAGGAGGTTCATGTGTCACACATATTAAGGTGATGATTGCAAATCCTCTCTATATATATTTTAATTTTTTATTAATTATTGTCTTTCTTCTCTATTGAGGTTCTGCAGTAGCTTCAAAATATATATTTGTTCTAAGCAAAGGCAAGAAACGTGTGAGATGGAAACTCAGGTGATTATTTTGTTCAATTTTACTATTGTGGTATTAAATTTACATTCATGCCTTTGATTATGTATTTTCTTCCAAAATGTCAATATTACTTTTGTTGATTTATGTGGAGACTTTTATTGGTAAAATCCTATCTAAAAGTCATTTGAACTTTTCTATCCAAGCTAAAAAAGCATCTGCAGAAAATATTAGATTTTCCTACATGAAAAATGAACAAATTCAACCTAGATGTTTAGTACCATCAAGAATTTTTTCCACAAAAGTACAATCATCTATGCAATTAACCATTGTATTGTTATTATTAGTAGATTACTATCTCGGTACACATAGTTACTTGCACAAAGTGCAGAGATAAATACTAGTTATAATTCTATCATTGTGAATCTAATTAGATATAATCTTATACACAAGATTTCTCAATGCAAGACACCCTTAGAATGTGGGCTACCATATTCGACACCAAGCCAATAAATTCTTGAAGCTTAGATCAACCGACCAAAGAATACGATAGACATTAAATTACAAAAAGTTGTGGGACAAGCAAGCAATAAAGAAATCACCTCCCTTTAACTTGAATCTTTTCTTCTCCTATGATCCACCTAGTCAATTGGAAAGCATCTTCTGCAAGAGATCTGCAAGTTGTATAGATACCGAGTTTACCAAGTCACTTGTCAGCTGCCACTCTACCTCCTCGGAGGGCTTCAAAGCTGCGTCCCATGTGTGATTGCCTTTGGTTTGCCTGAAATTGCACCTTCACCTTCTTAGACATGTTAAGGTCTTTGGTGAAGCACGGACCTAGGAATGACAAATAAGACATTATGGTTGAAGGTGACAACAACCTAAGAGCTCTCTTTATTTCCAGCTTGCTTTTTCTTATACGTTCTAACCCATCTTCAGATAGGAGCTTCTCTCTCCCTTGAAATAAGGAATTTTATCTCATAGTGGCAGCTAATTTCTTCTCATTTCTGTGTTTTTATTGCTCTCTTTCTATGTAACTTCCTCTGCAATTTCCCCTCAAAAGAAAACTCCCTTTGCATTTGGGGGTTCAGCTTGATTTACACTCACTTAAAGTAAAGAAAGTGACTTGGTAGCCTTGAGAAAAGACAATTTGGTATGGTAACAAGAACAAAAAAAGAAACAAATAAGTTGGAGTTTTTTTGTGCTCAAAGTTGTATCTCAAAAATCAACTGCCAAAACCAGAACCAAGCTTACATTAAAGGGAAACCAAGCACCAATTATTTGGATAACTTATGCCAAAACTAGATCCCAATGAACCACCTCATGCTTATGAAGATATGATAGTAGAGGGAGGCACCACTAATCCTTTTCTGATTATTGAATATGATTATGCTTCACCCAAGAATCGCTAATCTGCTGAGCCTCAAGCTACACTTGTGACAGTTATTTCTCCCTCCCTTGAAGAGATTATGAAGGCTAATAATAATGCCAATGATCTCTTAGACACTTCCCTTTAGGACTAAGAAGAGTCATCTAAAGTACTTTCCAACTTTATCAAAGAGAGTGCAATCGGGGAAGAGATCCTAGATTTGACAACAAGGAAGAATATCATAGGCATAAATGGGTATTCATCTCCACCTACATCTGTTGAGGATGTTGTCACTCAATACATTGATCCAAAATGGAGCATTGGATTTCCATGCCAGCGGACAACTCCAACAATGGGTACCATAGTTATTCCTAAAATTGTTTGGGCAGTAAGCAGCACCTCTACATTTTCAAGGCGTTTCAAAGAAAAATGCTAATTTCTTAAATTTTGAGAAGGGCTCCATGTAATTTTCATTTTTTATTATAAGTTTAAAGTTGCTAGTCAAGTAGAGTCTAGACTTTGGGAGTCTAAAGGGTTTTTCTCCTTTTTTAGATACACTATTTTGAGTTTAAAGTTGCTAGTCAAGTAGAGTCTAGACTTTGGGAGTCTAAAGGGTTTTTCTCCTTTTCTAGATACACTATTTTGATTAGGTTTAGGAGTTTGCTTTTTCCTTTTTTTTTCTCATGCATCCCTTCCCTATTGGGAAAGAATGCATTAATGGATAGGCTAGAGGAAAAGACAAACAATTGTCCCCTGCATACCTCTCTCTTGATTGCGAAACAATTCACGTCTCTAATTTAGCCATCTTATGCTAGTTTCTAACATTAGCCAAATAGATTAAATAGGTTTATATGCATCTTGTAAATATTAGCATTTGTGTATTTTACGGAGAGGAAGATAGTGAGAGAGATTGAGCCTCCATTTTTACCTCATTCCCATTTCATTTTCACCACATTTTTACCTAACATAACACTGCATACTTCACCTACAATAATTTGATGACACTTCAAGTGCATGCATGCAAATACCCCATATACAATTCCCACACCTCAACAGCCTCCCCTTGTCATCTTCTGTCCCCCCTCATCTATATAAACTCCCCCACCTCACTCCACACAAGTCGTCTGCAGCTATACTTCACCTCACCTTAAGCCATTCCTTCCACCTCCATACACCTCAGACACACACACTCACATCCAGCACACACAGCCGGCCATTCTCCTGAGCTCTCCTTTCTCCCTCTCTTCCCCTCCTCATCCTCAGTATCCTCTCACAAGTTAAGAGGAACACTGAGAACAGAGGAGCATCCCTCTCATGGTTGCAACCTCCATGGTAGGGAGCACCACCGTCTAGCTCATTGCGAGCAGGTAGGCGTGGTGTTTTCTTAGTTTTGTTTTGTTTTTTTTGTGGTTTTTATGTGCTTTCTTTCGACTTTTGCTCCCTCGCCATTAGCATAGGATAGCAAGCTCTGAAGCTTGCTTCTCTCACCTCCGCGCATGCTAGCCACCATCGCGTGCACTACTGTGCACCTTTGCCAGCCCATCCGCATGCACTCTGCACGTTTCCCCGTCGATCCCAGCCCCCATCTACGCACCTCCACTTCAGCTTGCACGCACAGACTAGTCGGTAATCACATGAGGTAGCTGGTTGCTTTTTGCCATCAACCCTGTAGTCATGACCTCACGCGGCTACAGTGCAGAATTGGCTCATTCCTCACTTATTCGATGGCCATGTTGCTCTCTCTCCCCCTCACGACCTGCTCCAGCCAGTTGTAAGACCCCTGCGGGGCACTTAAGCACGCGCCACACCTTGCTTGCGCACTGTGCACTGGTCTACGTGCCCTTCCCAGTGCCTTAGCATGTTGCACGGCCCTGCCCTTGCATGCCTGCGCAGCTCCTCTATCCCTCTTGCTCCTTCCCGTGAAGACACACACACACTCACTCACACACAAATAGATAGACACTCACACACATACATACACATGCATGTATACTGATAAACACCAGTTTATCATTATTCTTATGCATTAAAACAAACCTAGCTCTTAGGATTATGCTCCGCAAACGGGTTTTTGGGTTGCATTTAGGCATAAATTAGGTTAGGCATGCATTGCATTTTTTATTGTGTTTTTAATATGTTTTTGTGAGTGTTAGGGATAAACAGATTGACAGATCCCTAGAACCCTAGCACTCAGGAAGGCAACAGGTGAAGGACAAGCTCAAACTAGCTGGAACTCAGCTTGATCCAGCTCACCATAGCTAGAATCTAGCTTACTTGGATTAGGGTCAGCTCATCCTAGCTCCATTCAGCCCATCTCAGCTGAATGGCAGCTCAAGAGAGCTCATCTTAGCTCACCCTACCTCAGGTCAGCTCAAATCCAACTCAACTTAGCTGAGTCTAGCTCATCTCAGCTCTTATTAGTCCACAGGGAGCTCTAGCTAGCTCAACTGAGTTGACTGGAGTTCACCCCAGCTCGGGTCCAGCTACATCCAGCTCCACTCAACTCCAGCCAGCTGAAGATGACTTCATTCCAGCTCAGGAAGCTCAAGTCCATCTCTTGAGGACTCAGCTTAGCTCAACTTAGTTGAGCTAAGCTACCTTACCTGCCTCAACCAACTTGATCCTCCCTGGGAGGACCAAACCCAGCTCACCTTAACTCATTATGGTAGAAGCCATCTTACTTTAGCTTGTCTTAGCAGTTAGCAAAGAATTAGCAAACTAAGCCAGCTAGAGTAGCTCCATGCCACCCTCTTCAGCAGCTACCAGCTCCAGTTCAAGCTCCAGGCTTCTCCTCCTCAGCTCCTCTCTTCAAACCCTAGCTCCAATACCTCCTCCTCTACTCCATAGCTAGCTAAGCTAGCTTAGCTTAACTTAGCTTAGCTAGCAACCAGCTCCTTGGCCGTCCACCACCTTCAACTCAACCCTAGATAGCTCCACCAACTTAAGCCCTACCTAAGCTCACCTAAGCTAGCTATCCTACTCCAAGTTGGCACCACCACCTAGCCACCTCTTCACCCCAACATCACCACCAAAAGGCACCAATTTTGGTGCCAAAACCTAACCCTAACTGCCCCCCTTTTTGGCGCCAACATCCACCCCCATATCCACCATACACATAACCCTACAACCCATCCTAGCCACCCACCTACCCCTCCTTCTAGAACCCTACTTGGTGCCACCTAAGCCCCCCTTCTAGAAACCATTTTGGTGCCAACTTCAAGGGGTGCCACCACCCATAACCACCACCTAGGTACCCCTTGGGTTGGCGCCAATCACCCTTAGCCATAGGATCCTCAACTACCTCCCATATCTTATCCTAGCCATCCATTCCAAGAGCCACCTATGCCCCCTTCCTACTCTATATAAACCCACCACCTACCACCAATTTAGAGCATCCTCCATTAGTGTTTAATTCCACCTACATCCACCTACACCTACATCCAAGAAGAAGGAGTAGAGAGGAAGATTAAGGGGGCACATCACCAGCCCCTTTGATGCCTTCTTCTCCCCACTTTCTTCAACTTGTGCCACGCCAAGGAGGAGGAGCATTCTACTTCAAGGAGGACGGCCAGGAAAAGGAGAAGGACCTAGGGTGGACGTCCACCCTTGGAGGAGGAAAATTAAAGGTGGTAGCTACCACCTTGGAGGACATCATTTGGAGGAGCATCTCACACCAAGGAGAAGGAGTTGTCTTTTCAAGTCAAGGAGCTACTTGGCTTGGAGCAAGAAGCCCTCTTCTTCACCATCTATCTAGAGGATTTGTGTTTTATTTTTCTTGTATTTTCAAGTAGAGTAGAAGCATTCCTCAATAGGTTTTGTGTGAACAATTTTGCTTTAATTCAAATTGCTTTCTTTCAATTTTTGTTGCATAGCTTTTTACAATTTTTGCCTAGCATTTGTTTCACACCCTCTCCTTAATTATTCTAGGCCTCCACATGCCTAGGGTGAGCTTAGGGAGAGGCTCTACCTGTCACCTAGGGTTAGCTTTATTAATTAGGATTAGTTGTTTTCCAGTTATCAACAAGAACTTGCATGTTGCCTTTACTTCAAAAATCTATAAAAAGTATATATTGAATAGATCAGAAAGAAAGTTGAGATTTATTTTCCAAGCAAGAGATTTAATTTTTGTAAACTTGCCTCCTTAGACGACCCTAGATACCCCACTATCTAGGAATATAAATTTAAAAGCGAAAGGGGATTTACGTGTTGCAACGACACTAAATTGCCTAGTTGACAAACTGTGTATTTTCGTGACCATATACATACATACATACACACACACACACATATATACATATACATATTTACCTACACACACACACACATATATATACACACACACACATATGTATACATATATATAGATGTACATATACATATATATACATACTTATAAGTAGATATACAAATATACTATACATACATATATATATATATATATATTACACGTATGTATATATACTTATATATACTTATATAGCTATCATATATATACATACATGTATACACATCTATATTCCACTTCCTTCTTCACACATTCACCACATATCTCCCACTCACAATACCGTGCACGTATCCACTTACCGCACATTTTATCGTGGGAATATTCGCACCAGTTGCATATATTCCCTGATATTTGCACATATCAAGCTTTCTACCCACACTTCCACACGACCACTCCACACCCGCACGCGGCACGTAGCTAGGTTAATCCCGTCTTGCTAGATGATGATTAACCTTGCATTGTGCTACATTTCTATTGAATCATAGATTCAATATTCACTATCATATTATCTAGTTATATATACTTATACCTATATATATATATATCTATATCAATATCATATATGTATATTCTACATATATATATAAGCTAAGTATTTCCATTCTTTTCTTTTATTGTGTTGATAAAGGAAAGACCAGAAAAAAACCTAAAACAAAAAAGATAACTCATGTCTTTGCATGTACATGATCTTGCGTGTAGCAAGATCCATTTTGAACTTGATTTTTGGTGAATCACCAAGAACCAACTTTTGGCGGTAGCCAAGAACAAATTTTTGAGGGTGTGCCCCAAGGACACGACTATCCAAACAAATTATAAAACCAAGAAAAATAAAAAATAATAATAAGCGAATGGAATTGATGCGAGTTATAGGAATCGCGTAGAAACAGATTAACCCCAAACCTGCCTCCCTGAGTTCGACCCTGGGCCTAAAACTGATAAGTTAAAATTTGATTTAGTCCAGGTTAATAAATTTTTGATAAACACATGTAGATTCACTTGTAGGTTAACCACTTCCACAATACACAATTTGACGCTAATATCACCATATTAACTAACCCTACTCGCATTTCGACACAAGTTTTCTGGAGCTGTTGCCGAGGAGGTGCTATATGGAGTAAGTTTCTACTCTCTTCCTTTGATTTTCTCTTCTCCCACCCTTCTCTTCACGAGTGTTTTGTTCGTTTTTGTGCAGGTGTACCTGTTGCAAGGAGGAGACACGCAGAGGAGGTCAGAGATGTGGGCAAATCTGAGGCAGGAGCTAGAGTGTGTAGTCGTCGACGTCGCTTGGAGCTTTGCCCACGTTGCTGAGGAGGTAGGTATCTTCTTCTTAGCAATTTAGGTCATCCTATCCCATTGAAAATATATTAAAAAAATTATTAAAAATCAAAAATCCTAAAAAAAATTCTTCTTGGGATTTCTGGGGCAAGTGGATTAAAATCCATTGTTTGATTCTCTCTATCACCACTACCACCCTTGATTTCCCACATTTTCGCGCATGAAAATTCGAGAATGTCGATTCTTGATTATTTCCTGATGCGAAAATTATCATCGAGGTGATTTACAATCATTTGTTTGCTACACATTTTTCGCCTCATTATTTCGCATTTGGGATCCAAACTTTGGTTGGGGAGTCTTGGAGTTGATTTGACTCCAACCCACCACGATCCTAAACTTCCCTTGATTTGATCCCGAATCTCAACCCCCAACATTTTCATTTTCATTTTTAACATTTTGGTGGTTGAGCCTTGTGTGGATTCTTATTTTGGTGATTGGGAACACTTGAATTGAAGTGCTTCGGCTCCCTTTCACATTGATTTTGAATTGATTCGTGCATCCACACTTAGAAATTTCCAATTAAGGGCCCATTTGCATTATAGTATGCATTCACTAAATGGAATTGAAGGAGGGTTGTTTGGGCTTAAAGAACTTGTATTTTTTGAAAACTTGGAGATTGATTGAATTGGTTATTAAGAGAAATCATAAAATCCATACTACTTAAGGTTGAAATCCTAAAAGCCATTCACCATCTAAAACTTCAATTTGGGGATATTTCCCCATTGCATGGTTGCTTTACACACTCAAAAATTGACGCACTTGGGCATTACCCATATACAATGCCTTTCACATTCCAAAGCACTTGAATCCTAAGCCTCTTAATTAAAATTAGTAGTAACTTGACCCCATTAAGGTTTGGAGGTCTAACTACTTGTGTGTAGTGCCTACATGCTAGTACGGGTTCCCGCATGCTATCGGGTGTCTAAGACTGGGGCAAACGGCCTTTCAATCTGGCTCGGTGATTCTGCGGTGCTCGTATTTGGTTCCGTAGGTTGCAATAGTAGGTAGCTTAGATTTTTAGGCCTTAGGTCACCTTTAGAGGTTAGGACATTGATTGTTTGATTTGTCATCAAGTGCAATTATTTGGCATCCTTTCTCTTATCCCCTTCTCTCTTCTCATCTCCTCAATTCTTCCTACAGCAGTGCATGTTTGGGAGGAGGCCACAAAACCCTGAACTTGTTGAATTGTCTGATCACTTTAGAAGGGAAGAATCCGATGAATCATCCTCCTCTGTAAACATGGCTGCTCTCCCACCCCTAAATCCCGAGGGAGGAAATTGCCCCCCTCCAAATCCATCAGGTGGTGGAGTCGTTGACCCATTAACCTACCTCCAGGCCCAAATGGAATTGTATACTAAGCATATTGAAGCCATTAAGGAAACCTTAGAGGAAATGTAGAACCCTCTCAAACGGGAGGAGCCTTGGTCTCTTAGCTCATATCAGAATCCCACTACAATAGAGACCCGTGGGCATATTCGTGTCCTCATGGGTGGGGAGGATTTTGAACTAAAACTGAATGTAATCAGCCTAATCAACTTTCATTACCATGGATTGGCCAGTGAAGACCCTTTTCTTCACTTGGAGGACTTAACCTGCTTAGCTGAAATGATTAAACCAAGAAATATCGGGATGCGTATAGTCCTCATCAAAATGTTCCCGTTTTCGTTGTGGGACAAAGCAACGCAATGGTTGCGCACCATTGGGAAACCTCTCTGAACTTGGGAAGAGATGCATACAACGTTTCTCAAGAAATTCTTCCCAATTGGGCGCACCAACGCGCTTCGTCGTGCTATTATTTCTTTCACACAACAAAATGGCGAGCAATTTCATGAGGCCTGGAAAAGGTATAATGACCTCCTCAGGAAATGTTCACACCACGGTCAGCCTAAGTGGCATGTAGACCAGATCTTCTATTATGGGTTAAATGAAACTTTGAGGCAGATTGCTGACACTTCATGTGGAGGGAATTTCATGAATAAAGATGAGGATGGAGCATTCAAACTGTTTGAAAATATGAGTGAGAATTCTATGAATAATGCTTCCATCGTCACCTTTAATCGGACCAGCACACCTCGTAGCGAAGCACACGAGGTTGACAAGGGACCTTCCCACCCATCCACCGACTTAAATGTAATCACTCAAAAATTGGATGAAGTCTCCCTCATTCACAAGAAGCTAGACGAATTTTTGGACAACCATACCCGCCCTGTGGCTCACACATTGACTCCTTCACCACATCACAAACCCAATCCTTCCCAAGTCACGATGATATCTAGGAATCCCACAAGACCTGCACCATCCTTACCGAGTGTTGAGCCAAGAGAATCGGTAAGTAATGTGGATCTAGCTTCAGCCAGCCAGTATTATGACATGGAGGACCAAGCCTCCATGTACTAAAATGCAATACTGTATGCGAACTCGTCTTTAGAATTCGAAGACGTGTGCGCCCTGGGGAACAACCCATATTCTGCTACTTATAACCCAGGGTGGCACAACCATCCGAACTTAGCATGGTCCAACAACCCTTAGCGCTTAAACCATGTTGGTGGACCAATGCAACCATCCACTCCCGTCATCCCAAGGGCCCAATATAATCCCTCGGCAAATCTGTCACAGGGCTTTTGCGCACCTCAAACGAATCACGCATCAAGCCCTCTTGATAAATTGATGCAAATGATGATGGAAATGCCCAAGTGCCATGAAGAAAATATGACCTCTCTTCAACATCAATTGGGACAGTAGAACGCTGAGATCAGTCAACTACACATGACGACTCGATCTCAGGGCATTCTTCTAGCCCAACCTGTACCAAACTCGCGAAGTTTTGTACCTCGTGGTCCACAACCACAGGTACGACCTTCTTAGGGGTAGGTTTATCAAATTTTGCAAGCTCCGAGTACTCCATCAGGATTTCAGGCTAATCCTGCAGCAGCACATCAACCATATGTCCCTATTGTGAACCCTTCTCTGCCCTATCATCCCACTGGACCTGCGTCGTCCAATGTGATTACTACGAGGAGTGGTAAACAAACCATCAATCTGCCTCGACCTGATCCTGGCCCATCTTCTTCATCATCCTCTAATCCGGATTGCACACCGCATTCTCGTGAGGATGATACACCTAAATTGGTGCCAGAGTCTGTCCCATTCCCTGAGGCTCTATTGAGGGAGCCAAAAGGCAAGAAAAAGAAAATGCATACCTTTAATAATCTGCATGATTTATTCAGGATGTTGAAATCAAGGTTCCCTTGTTAGAGGCGATCAATCACATTCGTACTGTCTCCTATTTCTTTAAAGACTACATTAAACCCAGGCGACAACAAAAGAAAACCAAGAATCTAGTGGTTCTCTCACCTCATGCGAGTTGTGTTATATTGTCAAAACTACCACCAAAGCAGAAAGATCCAAGCACCCCTTTCATTTCATGCAGCATCAATGACTGCAATTTTGATCGTGCCTTGCTAGATTTAGGATCTTCCATTAACCTTGTACCGATTGTCATGTTCCAAAAATTTGCATTAGGAAATCTGAAACCTACCCCTATTACATTGCAAATAGCATATCGCTCTGTCAAAATCCCGCGGGGTATGGTGGAAGACGTGGTGGTTATGGTCAACAGTCTCTGTTTTCTTATTGACTTTCTTGTATTAGATATGGAATTTCCTTATTCACTTTCTGATTATTCGATAATCCTCGGAAGACCTTTCTTGGCCACAGCCCGTGCCCATATCGATTGTGAATCAGGCTGCATTGAGATAGCTGTGGGCTCTGAAAAGCTCAAACTTAATATTTTTAAGGTAGCCAAGAATTTTGATTGTGATCTTATTGAGGATGACACGTCTGATGATGACATGGCTGTCAGTGCGTGTATCAGATTAGTTTGGACTTATTCAACTTGCTACGGCACACCCCTAGAAAATCAAGACCTAACTGACCTATACTGTGACATTTCCCCATCCCTTACCCTTATCTCTTCCTAACCAGACCCCTGATGAGGTCCACTCTGCCTCTTATGCCTCATGGTCTGAGTCATATCCGGGCTACTCACCTCCAGTCTACCCCCTTGAAGACCAGAATGCCCTTTCTTTCCCACTAAATCAGGCAAAAGCGACATTCCACACTGGAACCTTATTCCCAAATATTGATATCTAGGGCATTCCTTTCTTGGATCCATCAATCCAAGATGCCCCTCTCCTTAGCCAACCTGAGGGCCAATTTCCTTCTCCCCTTATTCCCTCACCTGATCCTTTTGGGGCACTCTCGTCACATGATTTGCCAAATCTTTCATCATCCACTCCTGAGCTTAAAGCGCTGCCTGACGTGGTAAAATATGTTTTTCTAGGACCAAATGAAATGCTTCCTATAATCATCAGTTCAAAATTATCCAGGGAGCAAGAGTGCAAACTAATGAAGATCCTAATTGAACATAAGGAAACCATTGGATGGTCTCTGTCTAATCTAACTAGCATTAGCCCCTTCTACTGCACTCACCGTATATATACGGAGGAGGCTCGACCTTCCCATGAGATGCAGCGACGTCTCAATCCTAATATGTAGGAGGTCGTTAAGAATGAAATTATCAAGTGGCTTGATGCGGGCATCATTTACCCGATCAGCAACTGCCCCTGGGTGAGCCCAATTCATGTTGTGCCCGAAAAGGTAGGTCTCACCATCCATGTCAATAATAGGGTGTTGAGAGCGTAGAGCACATTTTTTATAGGAAAACATCGTAGTATAGTGCGCCATACGATCAAACAAAAAATTATTTTCTAAAGATAATGAGACTTGAGTCCTAGTCGTTCGTCTCTGGAAGGCGTTTGTTTTACTTTTGAGTTCGATCTTTTACTCCTCTACTTTATTTAGAATCGCATGCTGGTTCATGATTATTACGTATTTAAGTACGACATGCTTAGTTGCAAGAACGTCAGGAATTAAAAACAGGCAACATTAATCACACAAAAGATATTGCAATGAGCTCATGGCGATTCTCAACACATAGACATATATATATAGAAAATATATTTTTCATTCATTCATTTGGAGAGTGTTTGTAACATGAAACGTAGAGGAAAGCTTGTACAGAAATGCTTAAAAATATAAATCAGAAGATGATTGCATACAAGAATCTATGGGGGGATTTTGCATGTATCATTCGGGGAGAATAAGGACTATGCTACTAAGCAGTAATTAAAAGCAGTAAAACTATGAAGAGCATAAACTACTAATCTAGATCTAGCAGAACAGAAGGGCATTCGGAGGTGGTCTCCGATGGCCTTGGAGTGGTCGGGAGGAGAATGAGGGGTGGCCAATGGAGCTTAGGCCGGCCCTTGGAGAGAGAGAGGAGTGATCCAGCATCCTAGCATGGTGTCCTTCATGGTGGTGCTCAGCTCGTGGAGATGGAGTGGAGATGGTGGTGGCTAGCCTAAGTGGAGGTGGATGGAGCCAAGCAAGTATGGCCAAAAAGTGGATGGGGTCACTTGGCCGCCCATGGGGTCCTTTTATAGACTCAAGGGCTTCTCTCTAGAGAGGTGTGGAACTCTCTAGAGAGAGTCCAAGAGTGGCCGGCCATATGGTTATGAGATCCAAAAAATGTGGATCTCATTTTGAATGCCTCTTGGTTGCCAAATTTGGCAACCAAGAGGTGGCACCACTTCAAGAGAGTTCTAGAGAACTCTAGAGAAGTGTGTGTGCATGAATGGGTATGTGTGTGTGTGTGGTCATGCTCTATGTGGCTAGGTGGCTTAGGTTAGGTCCTAAGGGGTTTAGGTAAGTGTATGTCTTGAATTAGGGTTACAAACCCTAATTGCTAAGGGGAAAATGCAATTAAACTTAACCTAAGTTTAATTGAATGAGTGTGAACCTAATTGAGAGTGAAATAACTCAATTAGGTTGGGTTTAGGTCAATTGGACTCTCACTAAGTCCAATTGAACTTGTGTGGGTTGAGATCTAAGCTCAATTGGACTCAATGAGTCCAATTGACTTAGATGAAGGTAATTGACTTTGATCTAAGTCAATTGGGTTTGGTGAGGACCTAATTAGGTCCTTAGGTAGGTCTAGAGGTGATGTACTAGGGTTAGGATACCTTAATTTAGGTTCCTATGGGGTTGGGATTAGGTCAGGGAGCTAGAGGTCCAAGATCAAGGCTTGAATCTCAAAATAGGGACTGGAGACCAGTATCAGAGGTCCAATAATGTGATCAGACGACTTATACTCAAAAATTAGAAGTCCAGACTTCAGTTCTGGACATCCAATCTGAGTCAGAGGGAAATCAAGGTTCTATTTTGGGTATTCTATAGAAATTGGATGTCTGACAAAGTGTCTGGATGTCCAATAACACTGCAGAAGTGGATTTGAGGTGTGAGGGAGTTGGCTAAGGGTCCTGGACGTCCTATAACTTATCTGGACATCCAGATAAGGGTTGGAACTAGGGTTTTAGGGCTTTCTAGGGTGTTGTGACCTAATCTAAGGGTGGCTAAGGCTTGGGGGAAGTCTCTAGGTTATCCTGGGGCTATGATGGACCTAAGCTCTTCACATTTTACTGCTTTATTTCTACTTAATAGAATAGAAAACCTTTAACTCCCTTACATTATTATTCCTACATCTAATCTAAGCCTTCTACACTAGCTCTGCTGCAACTCCCGTTATTCCTGATCCTACTTCAGATCCAGCTCCAGATCTTGCTCCAAATCAGCTTATTGCCTGCAATCGACATAATGCACTTAATCAGTACATTATAACATTATTTTATGCAAAGCTAAAGTAAAGCAGTAAATATGTAGATGATGCTTATGCATGCGTGAATAACCCTAACTTGTACTAAGTTCTAGCTTAATCTAGGTCAATTAAGACCTATGATTGCTGCGCAATCACATGGGCGAATTCATCCCTATATGCACGCCTAGATCTTGGAGAGTGTGTGTAGACTATAGGAAACTCAATACTGCTACCAAAAAAGACCATTTTCCGCTACCTTTTATCGACTAAATCTTGGAGCGGTTAACGGGAAATCAGTTCTTTTGTTTCCTAGATGGATTCTCAAGCTATAATAAGGTGGCTGTTGACCCTTGGGACCAAGAGAAAACCATGTTCACCTACCCCTTTGGCACCTTCACTTTCAGAAGAATGCCATTCGAACTCTGTAATGCGCCAGCTACTTTCCAAAGATACATGCTGGCAATATTCCACGATATGGTGGGTGATTTTCTTGAAGTCTTTATGGATGACTTTTCCATCTTCGGACCAACTTTTGATGATTGCCTAGCCAACCTGACCCGCATCCTTCGGAGATGTATTGATGTTAACCTTGTGCTTTCCTGGGAGAAAAGTCATTTCGTGGTGCATAAAGGTATTGTTCTAGGACATATCATCTCCGAAAGGGGTATTGAAGTGGACAGAGCTAAACCTGATGTGATTGCTAATTGATAAACACACATGAATTCATGATAAAATGCTTATTTATGATAGTTCCTAGGCGTAGCATTGCATATTATGTTATAAATACTGCATAACATCCATTGCATGGCATTTAGGATAGTTGTATATTATGTACACTAATTCTTCCATTTTACATGACCAGGAGGTAGTGAGATATCTTTATGGGCTTTGGATGAAGAATTCGACCGTACAGATGAATCCGGAGAGACAATCGCAGTTCGTCAACGCAAAAATCACCCCGATTAGAGCTCCGTAGCACCCTCTACAAGAAGAAGATGGACAGTCCAGATGGTGCCACGTGGCACCATCCCGACCGCCCAACACAAACCGCAGCCACCCCAACTCTCACGCATGAAGAGATCTTAGCTGTTTGATCTCAATCCAACGGCTGAGGGGCACCCTAACCGTGCGACCGCACCAACCCTCCACTCGACAAACCTCGGCTTTGGCGCATTGGTGAAGACATGCGCTCGCAAACTGCGAGCGCAAGTTTGAGCCGTGGTGGGGGAGAGCAATCTCGCAAGCGTGGGAGCAATCGAATTGCGCCCATTAGATGTCATCAAAAAGTGGAGGCGTCACCATGTGGCACCACTCGATGGAAAGAGATGCAACACGCGGCCGTCGATGCACCTCGAGAATGCTTCATCTCACGTGCAATCAAGAGGTGCGATCTCTGCGTCATCTCAATCGCTCACTTCTGAATCCAACAGCTGCGGTGCATCCAACCTCAGCGACAGCAAGCAGGCGAGTTGGCACAACCTTCAGCGATGGCCTGGCGAACATTTAGTGATGCTTACAGCTGTCACTAATTGCTCGTAGGTGCAAGGCCAGCTGCGTGCATGAGTGGGCATGATCAAAATACATTAGATGAGCTCAAAATAGTAGATACTCAACACGAATATGTAGAGGAACTTGAGTAGAAAACAACAGTACTTCGTTTGCAGAAATTCGATTCCGTTTGGGCCTTAAACAAGTTAAAAATGTGGTTACTGATCAAAATAGTCCCAGACGTCAAAAACTCACCTTGTGTTTCTTGCGGCTAATCAGACACCCAGACTTCCTCTGTGACTGTCTGGGGACAGTTCCAGACGTTAGACAAAGTCTTCGATCGTCTGGAAGCACCTCTGGACGTCTAGTGATGTGATCAGACATCCAAAAGTGCTTTGGAAAATGTAGCGCAGGCCTTCCCAAAGCCTGCACCTGCGTACGATCGCCCGTAGGCACAACGTCAGCCGACATCCCCTGCACTATGATATGCATGGCATAGGAAGATACGTACTTGGCGATATACGTGCTTTCAGTCGTTCGACCTTAGCTCCGGACGTCCGTGTGCCTCGCCAGTTGTCTGGACTTCACTCCAGACATCTGATACTGGAAAAATCCCAGTATCAGAACCTCCTCGTAGCTCGCTCTGCTCGCACCTCCACCCGCGGCAGCAACTTCAGCTGTTGCAGGAGCCTGAGCAACTCCTCACCAACATCCTCTCCTCTCCTACGTGCTCCTCCTTGAGCTTTGCCGAGCTCCGTGGTCGTCTTCCTCCGCCCCCCACTCTCACTCCCTCACACTCTCTCGCTCTCGCTCCTCCCTACTCTCCCCTCGCCGGTGGGTCTCCTTCCTTGCCGCGGCTGCAGCAGAGGAAGAGGGGAACGTGGCTGGCAAGAGAATGTGGAGGTGGCAGTGGCTGAGTGGTGTGAGGAGGAGAGGAGAGAAGGGAGGGGGTTTATATAAGAGAAGGGTTAGGATTCGGGGGGTGAAGAAGAGAGAGAAGAAGCGACCTCTGTGCATTGCCCGCGCACAGAGTGGAAAGTGCAGTACGAAAAACTCACTTTTAGACGTCCGGGAATGTGTCCAGATGTCTGGACAAATGTCTAATTGAAACTCTAGACGTTTTAAATGGCTAAAAATGTAACGGGTCATTACATGAATGAAGAACAAATGATCATGAGGCTCTTTCCCCACTCTCTCAGGGATAAGGCTGCACATTAGTACCACATCATTGAAAGGCTGATAGAAACATGGGCTGCTCTTAAGTCGGCTTTCCTAAAGATATTCTTCCCAATCAGACGAACCAATGCCTTGCAACAGGCAATTACCACTTTCCCCCAGCGGCCGGGGGAACCGTTTCATGGTGCCTGGGAGCGATTCCAAGAACTTTTGAGGAAGTGTCCACACCACGAGGTGCTAAAATGGCAACTCATGCAGATTTTCTATCACGGGTTGGTTGAACAATTCCGTAATCATGTGGACACCTCCTACAGAGGCAATTTCCTCAACAAGGATGCAAATAGTGCATACGACTTGTTTGAGGAAATGAGAGAGAACTCAATTAATCACACCTCCATGGATGCATTCAACCGGTCCCAACAACCCAGGTCAAGTGCTAATGAGATCCAGGATTCTCCTTCATTTGACATGGAATTGATTTGTAATAAACTGGATAAAATGGACTTGGTTGCTAAGAGAATGGAAGAATGGATGTCTGGGAATTCGAGAAACACTTCTACACCTACTCAATCCCAGAATTCGGGATTCCATTCCTCACGAGCTCCCACGAGGCGGGAGTTCATGAACCAACTTGAATCGGCTCAAACTGTGAGCCAGGATTTCTCGGAACCTTATGGGTTCCAAACTGGGGCCTTTGATCCCAGTTTTTCTGATCCTTTCTTCTCTCCATCCTCATCCTATGAAAATGCATATGCAATGTAGGAGAATGTTAGGTCTAACCCATATTCCAACACTTATAACTCGGGTTGGGGGAACCACCCTAACTTCTCCTGGAAAAGTCAGGGGCAACAGACCTAAACTCGACCCAGCAACTATTCATCTCAAAGACCTATGGGTTAGGGTCAATTATACACCCAGTTGCCTTTGAGACCGGTTACTCAGCCATCTTGGAATGCCCAACAATCTGTAGGGCAGGTTGATTTAAACCTACAGATGGTGCAAATGCAAGGGTCCATGCCCATGCTTCATCTTACGCAGCAAATGAAGACATCATTGGATAACTTGAAATCCAGGTTAATTGCTAACACCCGACAACCCGGATCTCTACCATCCCAACCCGTACCCAACCCTCGCAATGTGCAAAATCAAGGCAATAGAGCCCAAGGGTACAGGAATCAAAGGGACCCACATGCACATGCTCAGGTGGTTGAGCAGGGTCCCTCTTCTTCTTCTTCTGGTTACATGACCAATCAAGACCCTCCAATCTTCACTAACCCACCTCAAGACCTGAATTCATATGCTTCTGCAAACTCCATCACCTTGAGAAGTGGAAAGTAGGCCCAGAATCCTGAATTACCTTCTAGATGCCAAAACCTTGCAGAGCTTGAGAGAGAAAAGGAGAAGATTGAAGAAGACAATAAGGCCCAGGGATCAAAAATTGAAAATACCACCCATATCCTGTTCCCTGAAGCCCTATTGAAAACCAAGAAGAAGAAAACCCTAGATAGCAACGAGGAGCTCCTGAATTTATTCAAGAGTTGTTGAAACATCGAAGGACTACACTATCGGAATTGGTTTTGAAAACCTGTCATTGTAGTTTGAATAGCAAAGAACTCAGGTTCAACAAATAAAATTTATACCGAAAAAGAAATCACGGGTCGAACTTAAGGAGGCTACGTCGATCAAAATTCGTAATTATATTTTTTTTATGATTTTGTTTAAAGAGTGGAATAATCACAATGAAATGAAATAACTATAGACAATAAGAGAGAGAGAGAAGAGAGAGAAAACATTCACTTGAAGTTGCAAAATGTTTGTACAACTAAGAAAGCAAGAAATTACACTAGAATGCAGGAAAACTATTACAACTGGAAAGCAGGAAAATTCTACTCTAGAAAGCAGGAAAAAGGAATGGGAGAGAGAAGTTATCCTCCTTGACGATCGCTTGGAGGATGAGCCGGATGAGACAACGCCTGGAAGATGAGGAACGGAGCAGGAAGAAGAAGGTCGAAGCAGGAGGAACAGGAATGAGGCAGCACATTGTTGTCGTCGCAGGATCCGCTTCCAGAATGGGGGCAAAAAATTAATTTTAGCTCTTGAGGAGCATCCCGGGTGTGGGACAAGCTTCTCTTAAGCTTTGGAGAGGGAGAGAAGAGAAGGAAGGAATGAGAAATTCATATGAAGGGGGTCTCCTTTTATAGTTGCAAGGAGTGGAGGCATTTTGGACATGTTAATTTGAAAATCATTAATATGGAACCTTTAGTGACGGATAAATCCATCACTAAAGGCTTGAACGTGGTCTTCGTGCTTGCCACTCGCGTGCCTCCTCGCCTCCACGTCCTTCAACGCATGCGCATGTCCGCGCGCTCACAGCCATCCGATCAAGAGATCGGACGGCTTAAAGCATTCTCACTCGCGTCGCGCGCCTGCGTATGATTATGCGTCAGCATTGCACATTTGATTGCGCGTGGGCGCTATCGCTCGCTCAGCGCCGCACGATCTTCATCGCACGGCTTTGCTCGCTCGCGCGCCCGATAGCCCGCTCTTCAATTTGAGGCGCAGCGGGCTCGAACGTGCGCCTGATCGCACACAAAGCGCACTCGATCGCTACACTTTATGTAGCTTTGTGTCACGAAGAGGATTTTAGCATGTGGATTTGTGGCTATTGGACCGAGATCCAACGATCCAGATTCGCTGTGCTCTTTCACTTGATGAAGATGAAGCGGCTGATCAGATTCAATCCAGGCCGTTGGATCAAGATCCAACGGTTAGGATCGTGCGATAGAAATCCCTTGGAGATGCAGCAGCGGTTTCTCGGGGCCGATTGGGTGGCTGGGATGGCACCACGTGGTGCCATCATGGCCGTTCATCTTCTGAGTGATGTAGATGGTGCCACGGGTATTGGATTGGATCAATTTTCATGTCGTTAGGCTGCGATCGTCGATCCAAATCCATCCGTGCAGTTAAATTTATCGTCTGAGGTGCGGATTAACACCATCTTGGCCCATGATCTTCAGGGTTCCTCGATCTCTATTTGGTGCTACGGATGTCCGATTAGGGCGATCTTGGAGTCGTTGAACTTCAATCGTCACCCTGATCAGATCTGTATGGTTGGATCTTCAATCTGAGACCCCGATAAAAAGTTTCCCTGTCCCTGACCATAAAAAGGAGACAATTTCTGTACAATTTATACACTTTGATCTAAATGCTTGATTATGCATGTTATGCACTATTTACAATGTATGATGCTAATGTGACACTAAAAAGTATTAATAGACATTTTAGGTTATCAGATGTAGGCACATCAAGAGCGTAGAGATCAATATTCCGCTCCTCGATGCTATTAAGCACATCCTGGCTTACACTAAATTTCTAGAAGAACTATGTACCCAAAAGCGTAAGCCGAGAGAACACACTCCAAGGAAGGTGATTCTCTCTGAGTAGGCAAGTTCTATGATCTTGCTTCACCTTCCTCAAAAGAAGAAAGATCCAAGTTCCCCCTTGATCTCATGCATTATTAGGGAATACACTTTTGATAGGGCACTGTTGGATCTAGGTGCATCCATCAACCTAATTCCGACTTCTCTTTATGAAAGGTTTGGATTAGGTAAACTTAGGTAAACCTCAGTAATGCTACAATTAGCTGACCGTTCAGTCACCACACCGAGGGTTGTTATTGAGGATGTAATCGTCAAGGTCAAGGATTTCTGTTTTCCTGTAGATTTCCTCGTCCTTGACATGGATGTACCTAACGTTTTGAGGAACACGCCCATCATTCTGGGGCATCCATTCCTAGCTACCACCAAGGCCAACATAAACTGTGAAAGCGGTAGTATGGAGATCGCCTTTGGGGATAAGAAGCTAACTCTAGATATTTTTAAGGTGATAAAAGGATTTGAGGATTGTGGATTCATTGAGGAGCTCGAGGATCAGGATCTTGGGACTTGTATGACAAACAGTGCACTCGAGGACTCCACCAGCTTTAGCAAACCCAACCCACAACCCTCCATGGTAGACCTGCCACATCCTGAAGAGGCTATTGATTTTGTTCATTCCCAACCTCTTCCACTGGACCATCCTGATGAATCTTCGTCAGCATCCTCCCTACCTTCTATTCTAAACCTACCTTAGCTTGAATTGAAACCATTGCCCAAAAATTTGAAATATGAGTTCTTAGGACCTGAAAACATGCTCCCTGTGATTATTAGTGTTGATTTGACTAACAAGGAGGCAATTGGTTGGACCATCCACAACCTTAGGGGGATCGAGCTATCTTATTGTAATCATCATATTTTCATGGAAGATGGATCCCACCCTTCTCACGAGATACAAAGGAGACTAAACCCAAATATGTGAGAAGTGGTCAAGAAGGAGATAATTAAGTGGCTCGATGCTAGGATTGTATACCCAATCTCAGATAGTCCGTGGGTTTGCCCCGTTCAGATTATACCCAAGAAGACGGGAATAACCATTTCGACTAACGAGAAAGGGGAAACCTTCACCACTCGTTCACCTTCTGCTTGAAGAGTCTATATTGACTATAGGAAGCTTAACATAACCACTAAAAAGGATCACTTTCCCTTTCCCTTCATTGATCAAATCCTTGAAAGGTTAGTTGGGCAAAAATACTTTTGCTTCTTGGACGGTTATTCAGGATATAACCAAGTCCCTATCCATCCCAAAGACCAGGAAAAGACAACCTTCACATGTCCCTATGGAACCTTTGCATTCTCTAGAATGCCATTCGGGCTTTGCAATGCACCTGCGACTTTTCAAAGGTGCATGCTGGCCATCTTTTCTGACATGGTGGGAGATTGTCTTGAGGTGTTCATGGATGATTTCTCCATTTTCAGAGATTCTTTTGAGTCTTACCTAGCTAACTTGGAACTGATCCTCCAGAGATGCATCAAAACATAGCTGGTCCTAGGTTGATAAAGAGCCACTTTATGACTCAGGAAGGCATTGTCCTAGGTCATGTGGTCCCTAGTCGGGGTATTGAGGTTGATAAAGCTAAGGTGGATGCTATCTCTAAACTTCCTCCACCAACACCCGTAAAACAAATCCGCTCTTTCCTTGGGCATGTGGGTTTTTATAGAAGATTCATCAAGGACTTCTCAAAAGTTGCTCGATCCTTCAGTAACCTTTTGGCCAAAGACACACCGTTTGAGTTTGATGAATCATGCCGCAAGGCATTTGATTGATTAAAAACGTCAGTCACCTGTGCCCCAATGTTGCAACCACCGGTCTGGACAACCCCATTTGAGATTATGGGTGATGCATCTGATTATGCCATCGGGGCTGTCTTGGGTCAGAAGATTGAGAAAAAGCCCTCTGTGATTTACTATGCTAGCACGACTCTAGACGAGGCCTAGAGGAACTACACTATTTCTGAAAAAGAATTGCTAGCTGTAGTTTTCGCTTTGGAAAAATTTAGGGCTTATCTTTTAGGTTCTCATGTAATCATTTACATCGACTACTCGGCCTTGAAACATCTCTTGACCAAAAAGGATGCCAAACCCCAGCTTATTCACTGGATTCTACTGCTTCAAGAATTCAATCTTCAAATCAGGGATAAAGCTGGGGCACAAAATGTAGCGGCGGATCACCTCTCGAGAATCCTAATTGATTAGCCTCATCTGGACGTCCCGATCTCTGATACTTTTCCAGATAAGACTATCCTTACAATCTCGAGTATCCGAACCCCCTGGTTTGTGGATATCGTCAATTATTTGTCCGTTCGTCAAATCCCCCAGGATTGGACCAAACAACAATGGGATAGACTTGTGTCTGAGGCCAAATATTATTTTTGGGACGATCTTGAGCTATACCACATCGGTGCAGACCGGATTATTCGTCGATGCGTCTCGGAAATTAAGTTCCATAGCATACTTGAGTTTTGCCACACATCTGCGTGTGGTGGACACTTTTCTGGGAAAAAAACGACAGCAAAAATCTTACAATCGGATTCTATTGGCTGTCATTATTTAAGGATGCCCAAGAATTCTCAAAGTCATGCACCCGATGCCAGACACTTGGGAACATGGCTAAGAGAGATATGATGCCCCTAAACCCAATACTTTCCGTCGAAATTTTCGACATTTGGGGCATCGACTTTATGGGACCCTTCCCTCCTTCATTTGGACACCAGTATATTCTAGTCGCCATTAATTGAGGCAATTCCCACCCGAACCAATGACCACAAGGTGGTCATTGATTTTATGAAGAAAAATATTTTCAATTGGTTCGGGGTTCCTCAGACAATTATCAGTGATGGCACACATTTCACTCATACCCAGTTTCGGAATTTACTGGGGAAATACGGGGTGAATTATCGGATTTCCACACCGTACCAACCTCAAATGAATAGATAGGCTGAGGTCTCCAATCAAGAGATCAAAAATATTTTGCAGAAAATCGTAAGGCCTGATAGGAAGGATTGGACCCCAAAGCTAGATGATGCTCTTTGGGCGTACCGTATGGCGTACAAAACGCCTATCGATATGTCCCTGTTCCTTCTGGTGTTTGGTAAGGCATGTCACTTACCCGTAGAACTTGAACACCAGGCATTTTGGGCCATCAGGAAATATAGTTTTGATCTAGAGTTGGCCGGGAAAACCATGAAACTCCAACTATCTGAGCTGGAAGAGCTTCGAAATTATGCTTATGAAAATGCCAGAATCTATAAGGCAAGGGCCAAAGCTCTCTATGACCAGATGATTTCGTGTAAGAGCTTTCAGCCGAACCAGAAGGTCTGGCTTTTTGATTCTCGATTGTAGCCTTTCCCCAAAAAACTCAGGTCTAAGTGGGATGACTCGTTTGTTATTGAGTGGATTTTCCCTAACGGGGCCGTCGAAATCTCTGACCCAAAGACGGGTAATATCTTCAAGGTCAATGGACAACGTCTCAAACCCTTTGTTGACCATATGCTCCTTGAACCTGTCTCGGAAAAGGTTACTCTTACCTTGCCCTAACCATCGTAGGCTGATCATTGCCTAGATGAAGGCATTAAACTCAACACGTGTAAAGACTGTTCCGAGCTGACCTGAATCTTACGGAAACCAGGTGCTATTCTTCCACTTCTACTCTCCTGCATGCTTTCATTTTTAACAATGAGGACTTGCATTAGCTAAGCATGGGGGGTGGATATTTCTTATGAATCTGTTTGTCAGTCGTAACAGTAATTTCCTATTTTTCATCTTAAAAAAAAATAGAGAGAGAGCGAATTAGGAGATGAAAACTTAGGCATTAGGAGTTGCAAACTTTAGGAATTGATACTTTGAAACCAGAATACTTAGACTCTTCAGGTCTTTGGCTTAATTAGCCCAGGTGTCCACTCAAATGTGGATTTAGTCTTGAGTCCTCGCCAAGTAATTCTATTTTAACTGGTTATTAAATTGGGGTGATAAGTATATGACTTATCAACCTGCCCTCTGATTTGGGAGGACTTTAAGCCTAAGCATCTACGCACTTCTTTTTGCACCAACTCACTTTAGGGTGGTTTCTTCGGAAATTAGGTAGCTAATGAACTATCTAGGGTGATATGGCTGGCAAGTTATTGGTGGTAACAGCTCATCAAACGATTGTCCAGAGCTCAGCCACAAGACCATTTTCGTCATACTGTCTTTAAGTAAATCTTAGATCAGGGAAGCCACCTACTTAGAAAAAAAATAGAAAAAAATAGAAAAAGGAGAAAATAAAAAAAAAATAAAAATAAACAAAACAACACTTCACCACACGAGTACAGCTGGTAGGTTGCCGAGGGTAACAGCCCATTGACCGGTTGTCCAGAGCCCAGCTCATAAAAATGCACAATAATTCCCAAAACACTTAGGGAAGAAGTGGGGAAGTAGAAACAACCGGGGAGATATACACTGGGTTCGTCCTTGTGTTGATCCCATAAATAAAAGAAGTTGGGAGAAAGCTACCGTTCAAAAAGATAAACCTCTAGGCAAGATCACCTAGGGTTGTAGAAACCCGAAGTCTATTGTAAAGGACGCCTAGTGAGTTTCTAACTCTTTTCACTAGATGCTTAGCACTTAGAGTCCTTTTCAAGTCTTGGGCGGGTCGGGTAGCTGTAAAAAGTTATCCCGAAACTCTGAAACTCTAAAAGTACAAAAAAATTAGAAAAGAAGAAAAACAAGAAAAAGAATTGTGTATCTTCTCTTTTCAAATAAGGCGAGGGCTTGGACGGTTTGCATTCTGGTAAATACCTGGCCATTGTTGAGTTTTTGTAATTAGGTCTTGGAGTTGAGATTTTCTAAAGCAATCAACGAATTTTGCCTAAATAATCGAATCCTAATTCTACTTTTATAAATAGCACTTAGGTTAATTTTGCTGGGGACTAGCAAAAAGTAAGCATGGGGGTATGATAAACACACATGAATTCATGATAAAATTCTTATTTATGATAGTTCCTAGGCTTAGCATTACATATTATGTTATAAATAATGAATAACATCCATTGCATGGCATTTAGGATAGTTGTATATTATGTACACTAATTCTTCCATTTTACATGGCCAGGAGGTAGTGCGACATCTTCATGGGCTTCGGATAAAGAATCCAATTGTACAGATGAATCCAGAGCGACGAGTACAGTCCGTCAACGTGAAAATCACCTCGATCAGAGCTCCGTAGCACCCTCTACAAGAAGAAGATGGACGGTCCAGATGGTGCCACGTGGCGCCATCCAGACCACCCAACACGAACTGCAGCCGCCTCAGCACTCACGCATGGAGAGATCTTAGCAGTTGGATCTCAATCCAATGGCTGAGGGGTGCCCTAACCATGCGACCGCACCAACCCTCCACTCGACAAACCGTGGCTTTGGCGCATTGGTGAAGACACGCACTCGCAAACCGTGAGTGCGAGTTCGAGCCACGGTGGGGGAGAGCAATCTCACTAGCAGGGCGCAATCGAATTGCGCCTGTTGGATGTCATTAAGAGGCAGAGGCGTCACCACGTGGCACCACTCGATGGGTGCGGATGTAGCACGATGCCGTCGACGCACCTCGAGAATGTGCCATCTCATGCGTGATCAAGAGGCGCGATCTCTATGCCATCTCAGTCGTTCACTTCTGAATCCAACGACAACGGCGCATCCAACCTCAACGACATCAAGCGGGCGAGTTGGCGCAACCTTCAACGACAGCCTGGCGGACATTTAGTGATGCTTACAGTTGTCACTAATTGCTCGTAGGCTCAAGGCCAACTGCATGCGTGAGCAGGTGTGAGCTGACTTTAGCGACACTTGATCTAGACCTATAGCGACGTCCTGGAGGTCGCTATTGGTCTTTTGCCTATTCTAGCCTCCTCTCATTCACTATATAAAGGCCTACACCACCTCCCTTCCAAGATATCTCTACCTACTCTATTCCTACCTACTCCTAAGCTCTAGCAAGCCTACCAACGCTCCATTATAGCTTACTCTCAAGCTCCCAAGGCTCCTATTAGTGTAGCATCCCTTTGCCCCACCAAATATTTCTCCATCTTCTCATCACTATTCATAGGTCGCCTTGGAGTCATCCTCTCACCTCCATTCCGGTAGCATATCATCTCCGCTTTCTCACATTCATTCCAGAGCCACGCTGAAGCTTTCCTCTACCCGACATCCTCCTGCATCTCACCTCCGTCGTCCCGCACCTCACCCCCTTCGTCCAAGCTTCCGTCAGGCACCGTCGTCTTGCCAAACAGCCGATTTGGGAGATTCCTTCTCACCTCTCTCTTTTTTTATGCTTTCTAGATTATTGTAATAAACATTTGTGCAATATATATCATATTTGCTTTTATCTCCATTGTGATCCATATTATTTTCTTGCTTTATAAAAACAATCGAAAAAAACAATAAAACCCTAAAACACCAAAAACAAACAAAACGAAGTGTGGTTTTCCAACAAAGTGAACGTCGCCTCCCTATGTTTGAACCGGGACTCCCTTGGAGTTTGGGTAAAATTTTATTTGATAACGAGTTTTGCGACTACAATGACGAGTTACTCTTAACCTCGATTTCAAACATGCAAAACACGTGCATCACTAATTTACCCATTCCTAGCTCTATGTGGAAAATCCGCTCCTTTCTTGGGCATGTTGGTTTTAATAAGAGATTTATCAAGGATTTCTCCAAGATTTCCAAACCTTTGACGCATCTCCTATCAACCGATGTACCCTTCGACATGGGCCCTGACTGTATTCGAGCATTCACACAGCTGTGTGAGGCTATAACCAAAGTCCCTATTCTCCAACCGCCTAATTGGTCCCTTGACTTTGAGCTGATATGTGATGCTTTTGACCTAGTTGTCAGAGCCATATTAGGACAAAGATGAGATAAATACCCCTTTGTGGTGTATTACGCTAGTAAGACGCTGGATGAGGCCCAACGCAATTACACGACCACTGAAAAAGAGCTGCTGGCAGTCGTCTTTGGGCTGGAGAAATTTTGTTCATATCTTCTAGGCTCTCATGTTACCATTTTCACAGACCATGTGGCCTTTTATCATCTCATGTATAAGAAGGATGCAAAGCCTCGACTGATTTGTCGGATCCTTTTGCTTCAAGAATTTGATCTTGAGATACGAGATAAGGCCAGAACCTAGAATGTTGTTGCAGACCATCTGTCAAGACTAGACCCGGACCATATTAGACTTACATTACCTTTAAATGACTCTTTCCCTGGTGAGCACTTTCTAGCAATAGATGTGGCAAGTGGACCTTAGTATGCCAATATTACTAATTACCTTGCTTCTAGATCTCTTACACGAGGCTGGCCTAAAAACCAGCGTGAGCGTCTCATTGTAGAAGCAAAGTGTTATTTCTGGGATAATCCACTACTTTTTAGAGTGGGTGCTGATTAGATCATCCGCTGCTTTGTTCCTGACAGCGAATTCCCCGGTGTGCTATCCTTTTGTCACGATCAGGCTTATGGAGGCCACTTTTTTGGGAGGAAAACTGTAGCCAAGGTGTTGCAATGCGGATTCTTTTGGCCCTCCCTTCATCAGGATGCACACAATTACGCTAAACGTTGCACTAGGTGCCAGTCGCTAGGGTCAATGTCACGATGTGACATGATGCCCTTGCAACCCACCTAGCTGCAGAGATTTTAGACATTTGGGGAATCGATTTTATCGGACCCTTTCCACCATCCAACAGTTTTGAGTACATCCTTGTTGTCATTGATTATGTCTCGAAATGGATTGAGGCCATTCCCACGTGCCATGCTGACCATGCCATTACCACCAAGTTCATCAAAGACCACATCTTTGTATGCTTTAGGATCCCTCGAGCCATCATTTCGGATGGAGGAAGCCATTTCACTCATGCATCATTCTGGGCACTTTTGAGGAAATACAGAGTCCACCACAGTATCGCATCTTTGTATCATCCTCAAACGAATGGCCAAGCTGAGGTTTCAAACCAACAGATTAAGCAAATCCTCCAGAAAATGGTTCAACCTGACCATAAGGATCGGTCCGACAAGCTGATTGACGCTTGATGGGCCTATCTGATCGTCTTCAAGGCTCCCCTTGGTATGTCTCCATACAGGATTGTTTTTGGGAATCCTTGTCACTTGCTCATGGAGTTGGAGCACCACGCTTATTAGGCAGTTTGCCAATGTAACCTCGACCCAGACCTATGTGGTCGAGAAAGGAAACTCCAACTCTAGGAATTAGAAGAGCTACATCGTGAAGCCTATGACTCTGCCTTGACCTTTAAACAACGTACTAAGGCCTTTCATAACAGCAGCATTAGGCAGAAGGAATTTGAGCCATCACAGCATGTTTGGCTTTATAATGCCTGGCTCAAATTTTTTCCTGGAAAACTAAAGTCCAAATGGACTGGTCCTTTCCTGGTCTCCAGACCTTTTCCCAACGGAGCCGTCGAAATTAGAGATCCCAAATCTGGGCATAAATTAACAGTTAATGGGTAGCGGTTGAAACCGTATCTCACTCATAAGCCTGCCCCCATTGGTGAGATAGTTGCCCTGCTAGAGGGTAACTAACCTGAGCCTCACTCAGAGTCCAGCTAGGGATGTTAAATTCAACGCTTGTTGGGAGGCACCCCAACAATCCCTTTCACTATTCACTTTACCTCACATTTCACTCACCTCACTTCGCTTCATTTTGTTTCACTTTGCTTTTCACCACCCACCATCCACCCACCCATCCACCCTGCTTTATACCCTGTACTCACCCTTGCACCTAAACCTTTACCCCTGTCTAACCCCTTTTGCATGCATATGAGAACATAGCATGATTTGGCATGGGGGGGTGGATAGGCATCCATAGGATCTGGGTATTATATGGGTATTTTGCAGATTCCTGGCCATTATACATATCCATTTATAGTATGTATATATATAGCCTAATTGAAAAATCCCTAAAAATTGAAAAAAAAAATTACAAAACACAAAAAGTTCATAAAAATGGAAAATTCAAAAAAAAATTCAAAAATGATTTCAAAAGTGTTTAGCTATGATCTGAAATCTGAAGCTAAAATAAAATAAGAGTTTATGGACATTCAGCCTTTGCTTTGAAGACTTTCCTAGCCACAGAAGCTTGATTCAATTCGTTCAAGGTTTGGCTTAATACACTTGAGCAGTGACAAGATAGTCCAGGATCTGTCCTAACTTAGGATATATTCTTGTACCTGAGTCGCCAGTATAGGATTCGTTGGTTTGCTTCTGCTTGGGAGTCTAAGTAACCATGGTTCACACTACACCAAGTCAGGAAGGACCAAATGAACGTAAGATCCAACTCTAATGTTCATTAGGGAGGGTGGAGTCCTTACCTGTGCATGCAGGTAGACTCTTTATCCCAGTTTTTAGTCTTGTGTTTAGAAGAAACTATTTTCTTCTAAGTTCTTACCCACCAAATAAGTGTGCTCTACTAAATAAAGTTGTTAAAGACATACTGACATTTATTTGTATGAGGAAAAAAAGAGAAAAAGAATTTATAGAAAAAAACATTCTTTTGAATAAGTCAATATGTTCTCCTGCATCCTGTAAATTCCTCCACCAAAAGTTTTTCAGGGTACATTACAAAGACCCTATTTCAACCAAGTATTCTTTAAGCCACAACTCAATAAGAGCTGGGTTGAGTCTTTTCTCATTTTTGAGAGTCAATTCTAAGACATGAGCTGAAGTTGGGACTAACCTGGACTTAAAAAGACGTGAAACCCCAGGATTGAATCTTAATGTTCATCTGGTTAGTTCTGATCAATCACTAAGCACAAACCATAACTTCTTAGCTTTCGAGTTTTGCAAAACCTTCTGAGTCTTGGAAATCGCACTTAAGGTTTAAATATCAAGAGTCCATGTTAGTCGAGATGGTTTATGTTATGTAAGACTTGAGTTCTAGTAGTCTTCTTTGCAATTGGCTCTCACAATGTCCAACTGATAAACACATTAATACTGCTTTAGAAAAATCTTCAGCTTAAGATCACTTCTAAACACAACTACCTTATTAAATAAGTATTTTGCTAGGGACTAGCAAAAAATAGGCATGGGGGTGTGATTGCGCAATAGTTCAAGTCTCTAATTTAGCCATCTTATGCTAGTTTCTAACATTAAGCAATTAGATTAAATAGGTTTATATGCATCTTGTAAATATTAGCATTTGTGTAGTTTACAAAGAGGAAGATAGTGAGAGAGATTAAGCCTCCATTTTTACCTCATTCCCATTTCATTTCCACCACATTTTTACCTAACACAACACCGCATACTTCACCTACAATAATTTGATGACACTTCAAGTGCATGCATGCAAAAACCCCATATACAATTCCCATACCTCAACAGCCTCCCCTTGTCATCTTCTGTCCCCCCTCATCTATATAAACTCCCCTACCTCACTCCACACAAGTTGTCGGTAGCCATACTTCACCTCACCTTCAGCCATTCCTTCCACGTTCATACACCTCAGACGCACACACACACATCCAGCACACACAACCGGCCATTCTCCTGAGCTTTTTTCTCTCCCTCTCTTCCCCTCCTCATCCTCAGTATCCTCTCACAAGTTGAGAGGAACACAGAGAGCAGAGGAGCATCCCTCCTGTGGTTGCAACCTCCACTATAGGGAGCACCACCGTCTAACTCATTGTGAGTAGGTAGACGTGGTGTTTTCATAGTTTTGTTTTGTTTTTCTTGCGGTTTTTATTTGCTTTCTTTCGACTTTTGCTCCCTCACCATTAGCATAGGACAACAAGCTCTCAAGCTTGCTTCTCTCACCTCCGTGCATGCCAGCCACTGTTACGTGCACTCCCACGCACCTCTGCCGGCCCATCCTCACATGCTCTGTGCATTTCCTCGTTGGTCCCAGCCCCAATCCGTGCACCTCCACTTTAGCCTGCGTGTACAGTCCAGCCGGTAACCGCGTGAGGTAGCCGATTGCTTTTTGCCCTCAGCACTGTAGTCGCGACCTCACGCGGCTACAGTGTGCAACCAGCTCATTCCTCACTTGTCTGATGGCCATGCCACCCTCTCTCCTCCCAGCGACCTGCTTCAGCCGGTTGCAAGACCCTTGCGCGACACTTAAGCACGCACCACATGTTGCCTGCGCACTGTGAGCTGGTCTGCGCACCCTTCCTAGCGCCTTAGCACACTGTACGCCCCTGCCCTTGCACACTTGTGCGGCTCCTCTGTCCCTCTTGCTCCTTCCTGCGCAGACACACACACATACACTCACTCACACACACTCATTCACACATAGACAGACAGATAGACACACACTCAATCACACATACATACACACGAATATATACATACACACACACACATATATAAATATATATATCTATACATATACATATTTACTTATATATATATATACATATACATATACATATATATACATACTTATAAGTAGATACTTATACAAATATACTCTATATATATATATACTTATATATACTTATATAGCTATCATATATATACATACATATATACACATCAATATTCCACTTTCTTCTTCACACATTCACCACATATCTCCCACTCACAATACCATGAACGTATTCACTTAGCGCGCATTTTATCGTGGGAATATCTACACCAGTTACATATATTCCCTGATATTTGCGCATATCAAGCTTTTCACCCACACTTCCACACATCCGCTCCACACCCGCACGCAGCACGTAGCTAGGTTAATCCCATCTTGCTAGACGATGGTTAGCCTAGCATTGTGCTACATTTCTATTGAATCCTAGATTCAATATTCACTATCCTATTATCTAGTTATATATACTTATACCTATATATATATATATATATATATATATATATATATATATATATATATATAAAAGCTAAGTATTTCCATTCTTTTCTTTTATTGTGTTGATAAAGGAAAGACCAAAAAAAAAACCTAAAATACAAAAGATAACTCTTGTCATTGCAGGTACACGATCTTGCGTGTAGCAAGATCCTTTTTGAACTTGATTTTTGGCGAATTGCCAATGACCAACTTTTAGCGGTATTCAAGAACAAATTTTTGAGGGTGTGCCTCAAGGACAAGACTATCCAAACAAATTTTAAAACCAAGAAAAATAAAAAAATAATAAGCAAATGGAATTGATGCGAGTCATAGGAATCACGTAGAAATAGATTAACCCCAAACTCGCCTCCGTGAGTTCGACCCTAGGCCTAAAACTGACAAGTTAAAATTTGATTTAGTCCAGGTTAATAAATTTTTGATAAACACGTGTAGATTCTCTTGTAGGTTAACCACTTCCACTTTACACAATTGACGCTAATATCACCATATTAAATAACCCTACTCACGTTTCGACATCTCTCCACATGTGAACTCCCCTACTTTTATAGTTTAATGTTATAATCCAAAACAACTGATAACCTAGTCACTGCTCATCAAAACATTGTACTATTGATATCTTTTAAAATAAGAGTCCACTACCATAGTCTGGAAGACCAAATTTAGACTCATGGATTTGCTAAGTAGACCCCCTTTGTATTTCTCATTTTTGTTTCAGTGCATAGGTTTTGGTTTATTCTCTAAATCACGCTTTAATAATTTGCATGGGAAAAATTGACATCATCTTCGTAATCTTTGTTTCAATGCTCCGTGTTTATTGTTACTTACTTTAAGGTTCAAGGGTAATTATATTGTTTTCTCTTCATTCCTTTGATATGCATCTTGAATGCATTCTAGCGGAAAAAGTATTCATAAACTACAATGAAAAGTTTCATCTTCAGCACCTCTCATTTAATCCTGTTGATTTTGAAACTAATGGAGTAATGCCATTGTAATTGTTTTCCCAAAAAAATGTCACTGCAAAGTGTCTTTCACTCAACTAAAGGTTAGCTAAAGGTTCAGTCAACTCAACTCTTCAACTTAGCTATAATTTCTTCAACCCCTAATCTCTTTCTTTATGGCAGCTTGGGATTAACTAGGCAGGCTGCCACAACCTCCAGCACTCAATTTTTTCAGCAGAAATAGCAAAAAAGTTAACACAATAAATCCAAGCCCCTTCCCACTCAGTCCTTGGTCGCAACTTACCTTAGGGGTTATAATTCGAAATGTTTAAGCCAATGAGCCAAAGGAAACAAATTGAAGCTATGACATGGTATGAAGATGTAGCAAAGTAGATTGCTATACCAAATCCAATAAATCCTATAAATCCATCCCAATCTTTTTGTGGTTTAAGTTTTAGAATGGCTTGACTCAACAAAAATGCAACACCTACATGTAGGTTATTTCAATACTGCAAGAGACTCTTTGCCTTCATGCATAAATGTAGGATGCAATTAAAGCATCCAACACCAAAAATGCATAGAATGCAGATGAGGATCCACCAGATGTTGAAGGAAACACAGTTGTGGTGTTATTTCTACAATATGTATCGTGCATTTTGATGTAGTAGCCTAACAAAGTGACTTTCGCTTTACTAAAATTCAACCCTTCTCTTAGACACAAAGAGTCATTGTGAGCTTGTTAGCAATTTGAATTTAGTTGTTGGGAGATTGTGTGAAGTTTTATCAAAAAAGATAAAAATAGAAGTGAACTTCTTGGGCTGAACTTTCCTAAGCCAAGTCAATCGAGGTTATGTCCTTGAAATCGCATTGTCTTCGTTAAAAAATTCTGATGGTCTAGAAATTACCACCAAGAACCTCTGGCTACCCAGAAAGATATGCAAAATTGAGTAACTTGCAATTTTGAAGCTTCCTACAAGTATGCTTTGCTTTATCTTATTGCTTCCTTCTTTTTCTTAATTGGGTGGTGATGAGGGCGTCGGTTTCTACCGGTTTGAGTTATGTCGTTGTAGTAAAGCCGGTTGTTACCAACGTATCATATAAAATTTTTTTACTCGGAAAAATAAAAGAGTTCCCGAGGTCGAACTCAGGGAGCAAGTTGTATTCTAGAGATATACAAGTTCTATTACAAAAATAAAGAGAGAGAGAGAGAGAGATGAAAAATTGGCTTCTTGTTCTTTTCTTCTTTCTTCCTCTTTGTCTTTGGTTCTTCCTGTTCTTCTTCTTCTTCTTCTTCTTCTTTCTTCAGATTTTTCCCCTCGTGCTCTTCTTCTTGTTTCCTTTCTTTCTTTTTCGTCAGATCATCTTCTTTTCTTGCTTCTTGCTTCTCTTCATTCCTTCTTCTTCTTTGTCTTCACCTGCCTTGACTTCTCTTTTTCTTCTTTCGCGATGGCCGTTGCTCTTCCTTCTTCTTCAGCCTGTCTTCTTTGGCTGCTGACCTTCCGTCGTCTGCGCCAGTGCTGAGACGACTTAACAATGCCTTCGCTACAGTGCAGCAGCTCCTTCTTCTTCAGCGGGTCTGCTTCTTCTTCTTTGGCCTGCACACTTCAGAGTTTATTCGTCAAGGCAAAAACCTACTCTACCCCCCTCCCCCGCGTATCTCTCTCTCTGAAATCACTCCTCGGAAGCTCTCCCAGAGCGCTATCGGGTAATCGGGTTCGGGTCAGGCCCGGGTCCAGGCCCACCGGCGTGCGTGGTGGGCGAGGAGTGCAGGTCAGTCTAATCGGGTCGGGCCAGGTCCGCGGAGCGTGGTCACGGACGAGGCCGAGTCGGGTCGGGTCGGGTGAGAGGGACCTCACCCCGTGGTAACTGAGGCAAACAGCATACGGCAGTTTTTCGATTTATGTGTCCGCGCGCCTTTGAGAGATTCCGAGGTGGGACTAAATGTCCCACCCCAATTCTCCTACGCCTGCAGCAGGGATGGTGCTCCCAATTGCATCGGCTGTTGAGGCGTACAGCTCCAATCGAGGGCCAGGGTGTGTGCGTGAGACTCTTCCGCGCTGGCCGTGGCTATTCAATCTGGGATATCTCGGCTTGGAGCAACCTCGAGCAGGCTTCGAGCTTCCTCGCCAATGGCGGTCAAGGCCTGGAACCTGAAACCAATGGCACGGCCTCTCGGCCAAATCAGACAGGCGGAGGACCTTCGCCGTGGCACGGCGAAGGTGGTCAGGGGGTCTGCAGGGGGCGAGATGGAGCTGTTAGGTCGTCCTAGGTCAGACTGTGAGCGAGGGAGTGGGTGTGTTCGGTGGGTCTGCAGAGGGTGTTTGGTGGGAAGTGGAGGGGCGGAAGAGGATCAGGGTGAGGAGGCGGAAGTTCTGCGGTGGTCGGCGAGCCGTGTGGGTCGCTGAGGTGATGGGAGCGGCTCGCCGGAGGGTGGTCGGAGGCGGAGAGGATGAGGGTGAACAGGGTCGGTAGAGGGCTTAATTGACTAAATCGAAAACGGGGAAAGAAAGAGAAGGAGAAGGGGAGTAAGTCTAACTTAACTGCAGGGACGAAGGGGGGAGGAACAGGGCGACAGTCGTATCGACTGTCGCCGGAGAAGATGATGCTCAGGGAGAGGGGCGGCGGCGAGCAGAAGGCTGGAGAGGCGCCAGCTGGGTGCGGCGTGGCGCGGGAAGAGCAGGGGAGGAGGTCTCTGCTGCTGGTAGTGCGGCAGAGCGAAGAGGTGGAGGGAGAGGAAGTCGCCGGAGCTGGTGAGCGTCTGCCGGAGAAAGAAGAGACGAAAGCTGGGGGTTTTCTCCGTCAGATCCAGGCTGCCTTGGTCGGTGGAGCGGCGGGGGGTATTTATAGGGTTGAAGCAGGGAGGAAGGCGGAGGGAGACGACGTGTCTCCCTCGCCGGAGCATGGTCGGAATTCGAACCCATACCGTCCGTGCGTTCGCACGGCCGGTATGGGGGGCTGCAAGGACCATGGGGGTGCTCCTGCGACGGCTGGTGACGCAGGGCACCCCCGGTACACATGCCAGGTCCTCCACCTCACCCTGCGCGGCGCCATGCTCCGCGCAAGGTCGCCGGAGCATGGTGCTGGCAGGGTTTTGCAGGAGGGACCTGTTTGCAAAGAACGAAGGAGAGTTAGGGGCCTAAATGCGAGGGTTCAAAAGTTGAGGGCCAAAGAGTAAATATATGAGGACCAAAGTGTAAAGTCGGTCAAGGAGGTTTCTTCTTAGGCTCAAGTTTTTATACATGACTAATTAGAACCTAAGGAATCTGATGGTAAATTTCATTTTCATATTAAACCTTGTTTGACCGGTCAATTTGCGTAAAGACCCAAATTAAGTTATTAATTGGGCATGGTTCTCAATGTAGGTCAAAATGGGTTCTAAAGGCCAAATTGAAGGTTCTAAACCCTAGAGATTATTTTTCTATGAATTTTAGAGGGTTTATTCTATTTTTACTTTGCCTCGAACCTTGTGAATTGAAGTGGGTTGTTTTAGGGTTACAGATTATCATTTGGTTCCTTGGAAGTGCTGTAGCCCTTGCTAGATCATCTCATCCCACTTTTATTCTTATTAAGCTGTTTTGACCTATGTTTGGGCCCTGAATTACCCTGTATGCAGATTATACTGGTAAAATTGCACTTTTACCCCTTATGACTGGTTTTCTTCTCAAACTCAGAATTCTCTGAGTTAAGCCTTTCCTTGAGATATGTAGGAGCTTTTATCCTTTGTATTGGGTCAAAATGAGCTAGTTATGGCTCATGATGAGGTTCTCATCATACCCCCATGCCTAGCTTTTGCTAATCCCTTAGCAAAAAAAACTTAAGGTTTCAACCCTTGTTCTAGACCATGAAGTTTTCAATGGTTTTAGATAAGTGCCTTTTTATTTGAGCATAGATTAGGTTAGAATGCTGACCATAGGCCTAAAAGATACTCTAGTACCAATCAAGATCCAAATCTGTCTAGCCTTAGCCTCAGTCTTTTAGCAAAGGTTTTTAAGGCCCGCAAGAACTAACCTAAGGTTTATTGGACTTCGTGGTTAAAGCACCCGTGCTTGAAATGATTTTAGCCCTGGCCCAGTTCGCAGTGCGTTTTGTAAGAGAGAGATAGAAAGTTTTTTTTTCTGTTTGGAGAGTTCTCTCTCTCTTTTTCTTTTTAGTTCTAGCCTAGGATTAGCTTTTCAACACGGTCTGTATCAGATTCCTTGCTCCCATCATCAATCCTCAAGGGTTCCTGGCGATCGATGCTTCGAGATAGCACCGCCCATGGCAACCCCCGGAACCCTGGCTATTGAGATTTCGAGATAATCCCATCCATGGTATTCCGTGGCCGAATCCAGACCCTGGCAATTGACACTTCGAGATAATGCCATCCATGGAATCTGAACCAGCAGAGTGCTTACATGCCCCCCGTAGGATATGTAAATATCCTAAGAGACAAGCACCGAGGAGATGATATTTTGTTTCGCATCTTCGAGGGGATTTCCCGCCTCTCCGCGCTGGGAACTCGTCCAAATCAACTTGTGTTGATCGGCCATTCCTATTCTAGGTGTTCTTTTCAGATTTTTGCGACGCTTCTGCGTGATTCTGATTTTTACGCTTACTGAACCAGGCTGTGTGTGAGATTAGGGTGCTTAGGTTACTGAGTCCCGTAAACCAAGAATTAGTTAACGAGGCCGAATACTCCCTAAGCCTTAGACCTAATACTTCAGCTTTTCATTTTCCTCAACCTCTTGAGGAGTGTCCAGATCTTAATGAGTACTAAGAGTCTATTCAAGAATGCCTAAGGTTTGCATTCTTACTAATCTTATTGTGCACTTTTCAGTTATTTTCTTGAATGAGGTCTAGAACTTAGGTTAATTCCTTAGTTCCTTACTAATGACTATCAACTTTTCTTATAATTTTTGTGCTCCTTTTTCATTTTGTTTCTTCTCTCCTTCACAAAATTTTCTTCTCCTCTTTTCCTCTTATTCTTTTTCGAAAAAATTTTTTAATTTTTATGGTATTTTTGGCATATGTGAATTTTTTTGTTTGAAACCTTTTCTTACAAGTTTTTGCACTTTCCTACCCCCCCATGCCTAAGATTTGCAATGTCCTCATTGTAACCTAGGGGGTCTTAGTTCAGGGTGAACTTCGAGTGCTGAAAGGTGTCAGAACAAGTTTCAGGTTTTCAAAGAGAATGACGGGCTGCCTCCCGTTAAGCGCTGAGTTTTACGCCATCGGCTGGGCGCAACAAGCTCAAGGGGAAAGGAGGATATGAGATGCCTCAGCCAAATCAGTGGAAGTTACATCAATGAACGGCTTGAGTCTTTGACCATTCACGATGAAAGGTTCAGAATCGTGGCTGAGTGGACTGATTTCGATTGCTCCATTTCCAAAAACCTGTCGGACCAAATATGGTCCGACCCACTTAGATCTCAGTTTTCCTGGGAAGAGTTTGAGTCGGGCATCAAAGAGTAGGACCTTTTGACCAGGATGGAAGATCTTTCTTGAGATGTGTTTGTCGTGGAAGGCTTTAACCCGCTCCTTGTAGATTTGCGAGTTCTCGTACGCGTCTGTGCGTAATTCATCGATCTCGCTGATTTGGAGTTTTCTGTGGGTCCCAGCCTTGGAAAGATCTAGATTACAGTTCCGTACTGCCCAATAGGCTTTATGCTCCAGTTCGACGGGAAGGTGGCATGCCTTTCCGTACACCAATCTAAAGGGAGACATGCCCAATTGGGTCTTGTGGGCGGTCCTATAGGCCCACAATGCTTCCGGAAGTCGGGACGACCAGTCCTTCCTGTCAGGTCGAACAGTGACCTGTAGGATTTTCTTGATCTCCCGATTCGACAGCTCAGCTAGACCATTAGTTTGGGGGTGGTAAGGAGTAGAGATTCGGTGAGACACCCCGTATTTGGTCATCAGTGACCTAAACTGAGCATTTGTGAAATGGGTCCCCCCATCAGAGATTATTGCACGAGGAATCCCGAACCTTGAGAAAATGTGTTGATGAATGAATTTGAGAACGATTTTGTGATCACAGGTTCGGGTCGGTATGGCTTCGATCCATTTGGACACGTAGTCCACAGCCAACAGAATGTATTCGAAACCATCCGAAACAGGAAAGGGGCCCATAAAATCAATCCCCCAAACATCAAAGATTTCGCATACTAGAATCGGTTGCATAGGCATCATGTTGCGATGGCTCATGTTGCCCAAAGTCTGGCAACGACTGCATGCCTTGCAATGACTGTATGCGTCTTTGAACAGTGTGGGCCAGTAAAAGCCGCACTGGAGGACTTTTGATGCGGTTTTATGCCCGGCAAAATGGCCACCGCATGCCTGGTCATGGCAGAAAGAGAGGATATTGTTGACTTCCCCTTCCGGGATACATCTCCGGATGATCTGATCGGCACCTATGCGGAAGAGGTACGGGTCTTCCCAAATGTAATACTTGGCATCGGAGCGTAATTTGTCTTTCTTGGCCTTCGGCCAATCGGACGGGGTCTGATGAGATGCCAAGTAATTTACAATATTAGCAAACCATGGAAGGCTAGTACCAATAGTCAGCAGGTGCTCATCGGGAAAATGCTCAGTGATGGGTCCGGAAGGGTCTATCATTTCAGAAGGAAGACGGGACAAGTGATCAGCTACCACGTTTTGTTTTCCCGCTTTATCGCGAATCTCGAGGTCAAATTCTTGCAACAGCAAGATCCATCGGATCAATCGAGGTTTCGCGTCCTTCTTTGCAAGGAGATGCCTCACAGCCGTGTGATCCGAGTATATGATGACATGGGAACCCAGAAGGTATGATCTGAATTTCTCTAGGGCAAATACTACAGCTAGCAGCTCTTTCTCAGTAACTGTATAGTTACGCTGAGCCTCATCGAGTGTTTTGCTGGCGTAGTAAATGACCACAGGTTTCTTGTCATTTTTCTGCCCCAAAACCGCTCCTACAGCGAAGTCGGATGCATCACACATGATCTCAAAGGGTTGAGACCAATCAGGGGACTGTAGGATCGGGGCTTGGGTGACTCGGTCACGCAGGATTTCAAATGCTTGAGTGCATTCCTTGGAGATTTCGAAGGGAACATCCTTGGAGAGAAGAGTGGTCAGGGGGCGTGCGATTTTTGAAAAATCAGGGATAAATCGTCGATAAAAACCGACATGCCCTAAAAAGGATCGGATGTCCCTGATCGAGCTAGGCATAGGAAGGCGAGAAATCAGATTAACCTTAGCTCGATCCACTTGGATACCTTTCTCCGAAATTGAGTGTCCCAGGACAATTCCCTCAGGCACCATGAAATGGCTCTTTTCCCAGGAAAGAACCAAATTCACGTCGATGCACCGCCTGAGTATCTGGACCAAGTGTTGGAGGCAATCGTCGAATGATGCTCCGAAAACTGAAAAGTCATCCATGAAGACTTCCAGATAATCACCTACCATATCTGAGAATATGGCAAGCATGCATCGCTGAAAAGTAGCGGGTGCATTGCAAAGACCGAAAGGCATCCTTCGGAAAGCGTATGTTCCGAAGGGGCAGGTGAATGTGGTCTTTTCTTGGTCCTCAGGATGGATTGCCACCTGGTTATAACCGGAGTACCCGTCAAGAAAGCAGAAGAACCTATTTCCCGCTAGTTTTTCGAGAATTTGATCAATGAAGGGTAGTGGGAAATGATCCTTCTTCGTGGAGGAATTGAGTCGACGGTAATCTATACAGACTCTCCACGAGTTGGCTAATCGGGTAGGAATGATTTCTCCGGTCTCAGTCGTTATAGTGGTGAGTCCTGCCTTCTTAGGCACGACCTGAATTGGGCTCACCCAACGACTATCGGAGATCGGGTAGATGATCCCGGCATCTAACCATTTGATGATCTCCTTTTTCACGACCTCCTGCAGATTGGGGTTTAAGCGTCTCTGCATTTCACGAGAAGGTCGTGTGCCCTCTTCTGAATAGATATGATGAGTACAATAAGAGGGACTTATTCCAGTCAAATCATCGAGGGTCCATCCGATGGCTCTGCGATGTTGCTGGAGGACAACAATCAGACGGGATTCCTGTTCAGGATTAAGGTTGGAATTGATGATCACAGGAAGGGTCTGATTAGAACCCAAAAAGATGTATTTTAAATGAGCAGGAAGGGGTTTCAGTTCGAGGATGGGGTTTTCAGCAGCAGCGGGTGGTTCAGTATAGATGTGAGGTTCAAGGGTGGGAGTTAGTGGGTTGTTCACATCTGGATTTGACTCCTCTATTTGCGGGTCAAGATCCTTCTGTGGTTGATGAGGAATACTCAAGTCATTCTGGAGGTGTGGTTCATCAACCAAAGTCTTGATGTCACAAATTTGCTCGATGACGCCGCAATTAATTCCTTGTTGGGCCTTAAATATATCAATTTTCAGTGTTTGATCTCCAAACTTAAGCTCTATTTGGCCCTCCTCACAGCTGATGTTGGCTCTAGCAGTAGCCAAGAAAGGTCTCCCTAGAATGATTGGTGTATCCCTAGGGTTCTCAGGTGCATCCATGTCTAAGACTATAAAGTCCACTGGAAAATAGAAATCCCGCACTCTTACGATAACATCCTCGAGAATCCCTTTTGGTGACTTTATAGATCGATCTGCTAATTGTAATGTCACCTCAGTTGGTTTCAGCTCAGATTCTTCCAGATGGTCAAGTAAGGATGTGGGTATCAGATTTATAGATGCACCTAAGTCTAACAATGCTCTGTCAAATTGGGTACCACCTATCTTACAGGAGATCAGGGGAGTTCCAGGATCTTTTGCCTTGGGTGGGAGTCTACTAAGGATTACAGAGCTGGCTTGCTCTGACAGAACAATTGGGCTCCCTCCCTTGGTTCGCGGCTTACGCTGGGGTGTACATATATTCTTTAGAAATCGTGCGTAAGCTGGTACGTGGTGGATTGCATCCATCAAGGGGATGTTTATGTGGACCTGCTCAAAGAGCTTGACCAGGTCCTCCTCAGGGGCCACGGGTTTGGTGGTCTTCTTTCCCTTGGTCAGGGCCTCGGGAAACGGGATCTTGGTTGGTTCCTCTAGGATAGGTCCTGGTTGTGGGTCTGGAACAACGGTACCTTGGATAACTATCCTAGGGTCATGATTATCAGGCTGGGAGTGGTTTGGATAACGCGGGTCCTGAGTTGTCTTACCACTACGTGTTGTTACAGCATTTAATCCGGCCTGATTTTGGTTTGGATTTGGTAGGAGGGGTGGCTGCTGCTGAAATCCCGTACGAGAAGTAGAGGCTTCCATCTCGTCTGGAGATGGGGCAGTAGGGGCCTGATAAATCCATTGAGCGTGGCCTAAATTTGGATTCATAACGCGCTTCTGGGTTGGCACGTTATTTGGGTTAGGAAGGGGTTGGGAAGGGAGTGTGCCTGGCTGGCGAGAATTTGCCAACTGGGCCAGCTGAGTTTTAACTTCAGTAAGCTCGTCCTTGTGCTGTTTTTGAATGGCCGCATTCGATTTTTGAATGTCAGCCAGAGTCTGAAGGATTAAGGACATTTGATCTTGATTTGGCCCTGATGGATAAGTAGGGTTGGGCCGAGGCTGAGGCGGCTGGTAGTGATGAGAGGGCTGTGGGCGGGACTGAAAAGGTGGTCTTCGGGTTTGAGAATTTCCCCCCCACTGAAAATTTGGATGGTTTCGCCATCCAGGGTTGTAAGTGTTGGAGAATGGGTCGTTCTGGATGGCGTTGAGGTCCTCGCAGGTCTGAGGAACCTCCTGAGAATCAGGGAAAGGGGGAATGGAGTTCCCCCGGCTGGTGAAGAAAGGATCGGATGATCTTCCAGTCCAAGAATCAGATGGGGATGGATATGGATCCATCCCAGGGGAGGATCGGTGTAGGATGTTTTGCACAGTCTCCTGTGTGGAAAGAGGTTGTGCAAAGGAGTTACGCGCAGAGGTGGCTCGCTGCAAGTGCTGAGTCAGCTCATCCACCTTCTTTTCAATAATTGAGACCTTGTCCAATCGACTGGCCATTAATTCCAGGTCGACTGATGCGGACAGGCCCTGCGTCTCATGTGCTCCCTTAAGATTTGTCGCTGCGCGGGTATTCGTCCTGTCGAATAATCCCATGGAGTCATTGTTGATGGAGTTCTCGCACATGTTTTCGAGAATCTCCCATACGGTGTCTTCATGTTGACCCATGATGTTTCCTCCGCAGGTTGCATTGACGAAAAGGCGGATGTCCTCACGGAGTCCCTGGTAAAAAGATTGGACTTGTTCCCATTTAGGAACTCCGTGATGGGGGCACTTCCTCATGAGATCCTGAAAACGATCCCATGCCTCATGGAGAGGTTCTCCTGATTGTTGAGTGAAGTGTGTAATCTGATGGCGCAAGGCGTTGGTCCGACCAACGGGAAAGAACTTTTTCAAAAACTCGGATTGAAGTTCTTCCCAAGTGTTGATCGGCCGGGTCTGAGTTTGATACCAATGGGCGGCCTTGTCCATAAGAGAAAAGGAGAACATCTTCATGAGAAGAATATCCCGATTTTGCGCATCTGATCCAAAAGTGTGGGCCAGATGCTTAAGCTGTTTGATGTGCTGGAAGGGATCTTCAGAATTAAGCCCATGGAATTTAGGTATAGCGTGAATCATGTTGGGCTTTAGTTCGGAATCAGGTCCTCCAATCAGGATTCTAACTCGAGGCTCAATTGCCACCGCAGCAGGATTGTAGTGGTCCCGCATCATAGGACGCTGTGGTGGGTGCACGAAGTTTTGGAAGAGGTCATTGAGTCGCTGGAGCTGGTGTTCCAGATTATTTTCTTCCTCAACTGGCTGAGCCATGATGGGGGAAGAAGAAGAGCTTGGTTCTGAATCAGAAGAGAGAATAATGTGAGGGTGTTGCTGCACAAACACGGGCGTCGAGGCTTGGCCTTGACGAGAGTGAATTTCTAAAGGAGGTCTTAAGGGTGGTCTTAGAGACCTCCTTCCGTACATGCACAGTTGGGAGAGGTAAGTTTAGAAGGTGATGGACCCAATCAAGACACCCAAAAATGTGTTGGGTGACTATAGAGGCGCGGGGCAGATGGACCCCTTGATCAGAAAGATCGTCCACCTGAGAATTACCTGGGCAGCCAGAGAGGGAGAGTCCCGCGAAGACCCCTACACGGTAGAGCGTCCCCACGGGTTACAGGGTTTCCCCCACCCGACCTCTCTTGTCACTGCGGTTCCAGGTAGACCAGAATGGGGATCTTGACCTCTTAAGTCTACCAATTTTAAGATCAGGGTGCTTAAGGTTTCACTTGAACTTTAGTCTTTTTAAGTGCAAAGAGTGACCTAATTTAAGGTTGGTTAACCCAAGGGGTCAACTTTACCTATTGTTCTCTTTAAGAGCTTTTAGGTCCTGTCTTTTAGGGTTCAAGTGTTTAGAGAGCCAATTGTTTTAGATTTTCTTTGAATAGGTATTTTCAGACTAGGGCTTGGGCACACTTCATTTGGTTTTCTCAATTCTTGCTTAAGGAGTGTGTCTCTAAATCCCTAGTGTTGGATCCTAGGTTGGCTCTACTTGGTCCAGTTAACTCTTTGTTGGGTAATTAGGGCTCAAGCAAGAATGTGTTAGCCCTTAAATACCCTTAATAGTGTGCAGAAATAATGAGTTGAAAACATGCAACTTTTATGGTTACTAAATATGGAAGACAGGTTAGCCCTATATTGCTTGTTCTTTTCTTTTCTTCCTCTTTAGAGTGTAGGGGTTAATAGTGAGAGAAAAGATTTTACCTGTCTTCGGAGTAGTTGTGTGGTTGCTTGTCTTCTTGAGTTCCTATAGCTGCACAAAAGAGAGGAGATTATTAGAACTTAAAAGATACAGGAATGTTTACCTCTAGAATAGCCGTTGCTCCCCGGCAACGGCGCCAAAATGATGAGGGCGTCGGTTTCTACCGGTTTGAGTTATGTCGTTGTAGTAAAGCCGGTTGTTACCAACGTATCATATAAAATTTTTTTACTCGGAAAAATAAAAGAGTTCCCGAGGTCGAACTCAGGGAGCAAGTTGTATTCTAGAGATATACAAGTTCTATTACAAAAATAAAGAGAGAGAGAGAGAGAGATGAAAAATTGGCTTCTTGTTCTTTTCTTCTTTCTTCCTCTTTGTCTTTGGTTCTTCCTGTTCTTCTTCTTCTTCTTCTTCTTCTTTCTTCAGATTTTTCCCCTCGTGCTCTTCTTCTTGTTTCCTTTCTTTCTTTTTCGTCAGATCATCTTCTTTTCTTGCTTCTTGCTTCTCTTCATTCCTTCTTCTTCTTTGTCTTCACCTGCCTTGACTTCTCTTTTTCTTCTTTCGCGATGGCCGTTGCTCTTCCTTCTTCTTCAGCCTGTCTTCTTTGGCTGCTGACCTTCCGTCGTCTGCGCCAGTGCTGAGACGACTTAACAATGCCTTCGCTACAGTGCAGCAGCTCCTTCTTCTTCAGCGGGTCTGCTTCTTCTTCTTTGGCCTGCACACTTCAGAGTTTATTCGTCAAGGCAAAAACCTACTCTACCCCCCTCCCCCGCGTATCTCTCTCTCTGAAATCACTCCTCGGAAGCTCTCCCAGAGCGCTATCGGGTAATCGGGTTCGGGTCAGGCCCGGGTCCAGGCCCACCGGCGTGCGTGGTGGGCGAGGAGTGCAGGTCAGTCTAATCGGGTCGGGCCAGGTCCGCGGAGCGTGGTCACGGACGAGGCCGAGTCGGGTCGGGTCGGGTGAGAGGGACCTCACCCCGTGGTAACTGAGGCAAACAGCATACGGCAGTTTTTCGATTTATGTGTCCGCGCGCCTTTGAGAGATTCCGAGGTGGGACTAAATGTCCCACCCCAATTCTCCTACGCCTGCAGCAGGGATGGTGCTCCCAATTGCATCGGCTGTTGAGGCGTACAGCTCCAATCGAGGGCCAGGGTGTGTGCGTGAGACTCTTCCGCGCTGGCCGTGGCTATTCAATCTGGGATATCTCGGCTTGGAGCAACCTCGAGCAGGCTTCGAGCTTCCTCGCCAATGGCGGTCAAGGCCTGGAACCTGAAACCAATGGCACGGCCTCTCGGCCAAATCAGACAGGCGGAGGACCTTCGCCGTGGCACGGCGAAGGTGGTCAGGGGGTCTGCAGGGGGCGAGATGGAGCTGTTAGGTCGTCCTAGGTCAGACTGTGAGCGAGGGAGTGGGTGTGTTCGGTGGGTCTGCAGAGGGTGTTTGGTGGGAAGTGGAGGGGCGGAAGAGGATCAGGGTGAGGAGGCGGAAGTTCTGCGGTGGTCGGCGAGCCGTGTGGGTCGCTGAGGTGATGGGAGCGGCTCGCCGGAGGGTGGTCGGAGGCGGAGAGGATGAGGGTGAACAGGGTCGGTAGAGGGCTTAATTGACTAAATCGAAAACGGGGAAAGAAAGAGAAGGAGAAGGGGAGTAAGTCTAACTTAACTGCAGGGACGAAGGGGGGAGGAACAGGGCGACAGTCGTATCGACTGTCGCCGGAGAAGATGATGCTCAGGGAGAGGGGCGGCGGCGAGCAGAAGGCTGGAGAGGCGCCAGCTGGGTGCGGCGTGGCGCGGGAAGAGCAGGGGAGGAGGTCTCTGCTGCTGGTAGTGCGGCAGAGCGAAGAGGTGGAGGGAGAGGAAGTCGCCGGAGCTGGTGAGCGTCTGCCGGAGAAAGAAGAGACGAAAGCTGGGGGTTTTCTCCGTCAGATCCAGGCTGCCTTGGTCGGTGGAGCGGCGGGGGGTATTTATAGGGTTGAAGCAGGGAGGAAGGCGGAGGGAGACGACGTGTCTCCCTCGCCGGAGCATGGTCGGAATTCGAACCCATACCGTCCGTGCGTTCGCACGGCCGGTATGGGGGGCTGCAAGGACCATGGGGGTGCTCCTGCGACGGCTGGTGACGCAGGGCACCCCCGGTACACATGCCAGGTCCTCCACCTCACCCTGCGCGGCGCCATGCTCCGCGCAAGGTCGCCGGAGCATGGTGCTGGCAGGGTTTTGCAGGAGGGACCTGTTTGCAAAGAACGAAGGAGAGTTAGGGGCCTAAATGCGAGGGTTCAAAAGTTGAGGGCCAAAGAGTAAATATATGAGGACCAAAGTGTAAAGTCGGTCAAGGAGGTTTCTTCTTAGGCTCAAGTTTTTATACATGACTAATTAGAACCTAAGGAATCTGATGGTAAATTTCATTTTCATATTAAACCTTGTTTGACCGGTCAATTTGCGTAAAGACCCAAATTAAGTTATTAATTGGGCATGGTTCTCAATGTAGGTCAAAATGGGTTCTAAAGGCCAAATTGAAGGTTCTAAACCCTAGAGATTATTTTTCTATGAATTTTAGAGGGTTTATTCTATTTTTACTTTGCCTCGAACCTTGTGAATTGAAGTGGGTTGTTTTAGGGTTACAGATTATCATTTGGTTCCTTGGAAGTGCTGTAGCCCTTGCTAGATCATCTCATCCCACTTTTATTCTTATTAAGCTGTTTTGACCTATGTTTGGGCCCTGAATTACCCTGTATGCAGATTATACTGGTAAAATTGCACTTTTACCCCTTATGACTGGTTTTCTTCTCAAACTCAGAATTCTCTGAGTTAAGCCTTTCCTTGAGATATGTAGGAGCTTTTATCCTTTGTATTGGGTCAAAATGAGCTAGTTATGGCTCATGATGAGGTTCTCATCAGGTGGTGTTTACTTTTGTTGTCTTAGAGGTTGTTAAGTGGTGCTCCTGTTGAACAAATGTGCATGCATGCCTATTTGGTTGAGTTTAAGATGGGGTTGTGCAAAGTATGAACTTTATGGATTAAGGAGTAAAAGGTAGTTAGGAGATTGGTACTTGTGTCCTTTATATTTCTTTCATTATCTCTTGTGTCATCAATCTCATGCTTTAGTGCTTTTATTGGTGATAAATGAGGATATTCTATACTTTGTTGTCACATTTTTATAAAATGTCATGATATAAAATCATTTTGAGAAAGCATGCATCACAAGGGACATGAAATGGGGGGTTCCATTTCCACAGGAGAAGTACAAAAACAAGGTTTTAATAGTTTAACAGCATGAAGCTAGACAATTGTTTATTGATATTTATTTTTTCCCTTAAAACTTATATTTTATTTAATTTTCTTTTTTGCCTCCTTTTTTAGTTTCATGAATAGTTATTACTTTTTAATAGACAAGTTTTTTATGTGTGGTGTGATGCGCCAATTGGATACATTTTAATTACTACTTGCTACACATTTGAGTGGGAGAAGTGGTGGAAAAACCCTGAGAATGTGGAGTTATACCAATTTATGAGGAAGAACAATGTTCCATTTCATACGGTATATCTTCTATTATAATTCTTTTACCCTTCACCTTTCAAAAATAAAGTTCCTTTACCTTCTCTTATTTATTGTATGATATGATAGCAATATCAATTTTGAGATGAAAAGTAAAAACATCCTAAAAAGTATTTAATATTTGTCAGGAATTGGTATTTACCTCTTGCCTTTATTATTCAGGTGCTGAACATGTAGTTTGTTGATTGTACTTTTTTTAGAAGGTTGATTGCACTTGTGCACTTACCTTTTATAACTTTTCTACCATTGATGCACGAAGTGCAAGTGTAGCGCTCCAAGCAAGCCCAGGAAAAGTTCTCAAAACCATCAAGAAGTGCAGCACTCTTTTGGAATTTCATTTGAGATTGAAATTTTTATCTGAAATTTGAGTTAGTGACTAAATTTTTAACAGTCAATTAAAGGATGAAACATGAAGATTTGAAACAAATTTGCAGTGGTAATGTCTATGCTTCTCTTAAAGGTGGATTCAATTCATTTTATAAATTTACAGTCTGGCTAATGTTTTTATACCCTAAAGTACATGTAGTAGTCATTCGTTAACACATTATGCTTGTATTTGATGGTAACACTATCATCCACCATAACTAGCTTGAATTAATTGAAATCAAAAGATAAATGCTCCTAAATGATCGCCTGAGGAAAGCAATTCCACTTAGATCTGTTTTGAGAAGAGAATAATAAAACAGGGTAATTATGTTGTTTTAACATCACATCATGAATTCAGAGTAACTACGGGGTTACCAAGGTGTTAATTAGACGTCAACTGAGCATTAAAGACATAGAAGTGGGTCCACACTAACAGAAATAAGGTTTTATGCATTTCGACAAACCGAATCAGTACACAAAACCCTAATTTTCAGCTTTGCTTAAATCGAAAAGGTTATGGTCAGGATAAAATTCATCTAAACCTCCTAAAATTCATAGAAAAATATTTTAAGATGTTTGGTACCTTTGATTTTACCATCTAAACCTATTTTGACCCAGAACAAAGTTTCAGATGGAATTTTACCTTAATTTAGGCTTCTATGCAAATTGCTCAGTCAAACATAGTCGAAACTCCAATCCAAGTTCACCATTATATTCCTTGGGTGCAAATTAGGTTAACACCAAAGTTTGGACCCAATCAGAGTCCATCATGACCTAGTTTGTAATCCAGTTCATAAGATCTCTATTTCTCACAATTAGCCCCTCAACTTTCAAGTTTATTACGTTTGGATCCCTAACTTCTCATCATTTTCTTCAAATAGGTCCATATCACCATTAAAGGTGTGAACCCAAAGATGCTAACCTTCAAACTTGGAGATCTCCTTGATTCTTCAACCAAACCCTACAAAATTTGGAAGGAACAATATTCAAAAGATCCCCTATCGATTGAATCACCTCAGAGACCCCAAACCAATTCTTAGAGCTCAGGTGAAGCTCTGATTTCACAGAATCCATACTTGCGTAAACCATGAGTCAAACTTGGGATTTCTCTCAATTTGAGCTCAATTTCAAGCTCTATTTAAGTCTTAGATCCTCCCAGCGTATTCGCTAGTCCAATTTGGCCATAAATTCACCTCGTTCTACTTCTCCGGCTGCCTCCATCGCGACTCCAGCGAACTTCCTCAACACCTTTCTCAGGCTGGACAACGGCCAAATTGGCCAGTCCCCTTCCTTCCCCGACTTCATCCGCTCCTCGCGGGTCAAAGTAGTAGCTGCCTCGACCCTTCTTCTTCGCCGCTCACCTCGCCAGAGACCTCTTCATCCTTGGCATTGGCCAATCACAGTCGGCACTAACTCGTCGCTCACCCCTTTCATTTTTAATCTCCTCCTATACCTCTCTAGATAACTTCCAACCCCTTCCAACCTCAATTTGACCAACAAACACCTCGCTCCCCCTTCATCTTCTTCGCTTTCGACGTAGCTCCGATGAGCTCACCATGCCACACCACACCACCAGACACCACGTTGTCACATCCAAAAGTCCCACCCCATCTCCCTCATCAAAACCCCTCAAGAAATTTCATCAACCACACACTCCACAACTCCCCCGAGCACGCCCACCTTAAGACACCTTCTCCCACTCTGTCTGGCCGCTCCAGACCTTTAAACACCCAATCACCCACACCATTAGCTTCGCCTCACCACGGCAAAGCTTTCCATGTGCTTAACTGGGCCCTAGGGCCATGTTTTTTTGTGTAGGCACCTCCACCGCCACTGGTCGTCTTCTCCGTCAACGACCGCTGCCAACCGACCACCTCTGACCTCAATATCCCCTCTAGTGAAGGCGACTTTACACGCTGAAGATTCACACAGAAGCACTTGAAGCTTGAAGCACTGCAGCCGCTCCAATTGAGGACGCCTTCCTTCAGCCATGATGTGCATACATCTAAATAGGCAAAAATGTCTATTAATGCATGTTCTTAGTGTCATATTAGCATCATACATTGTAAATATTGCATAACGTGCATAATCATGCATTTAGGTCAAGTTGTATAAATTCTATAGTAATTGTCTCCTTTTATGGTCAGGGACAGGGAGACTTTTAATTGGGACCTTGGATCTAAGATCCAACCTTATAGATCTGATCAGGGTGACGATTGGAGTTCAATGACTCCAAGATCGCCCTGATCGAACATCTATAGCACTAAATATAGATCGAGGAAGCCTAAAGATCAAGGGCCAAGATGGTGCCAAATCGCACTTCAGACGACAAATTCGACTGCACGGATAGGTTCAGATCGATGATCGTAGCCTAACATCGCAAAATTTGATCCAATCCGACATCCGTGGCACCATCTACAACACATAGAAGATGGATGGCCAAGATGGCGCCATGTGGCGCCATCTCAGCCGCCCAATCAGCCCTAAGAACCGCCGCTACCTCTCATCGCTCGATCCTAGCCATTGGATCTTGATTCAACAGCCAGGAACAACTCAGGTGCGCCGCTTACATCCTCTTAAGGTGTAAGGCGTGAACGATCTAGGCCATTGGATCTTGATCTAACAGCCGTGAGCACGCATGCCTAAAACAAAAGCACAACAAAGAAGGCAAGGCAGCGCAGTGGTTACGCTGCTCTTTTGCAAGCACAAGGTGTGCATTCAAAAAGCAGCGTGCCTCAAATCAGGCACGGACGAGGGAGCGGGTGCAATTCAGTCGTCAGATGGCGATCGGGCGGGTGAGGGGCGGAGACGTGGCACGCGGAGGAGCCTTGGATTGCCACGCGCACATTGACGTGCTTCTGCGTGCCCCATCACATGCAGGCGCGCAGTTAAGCGTAGGTGAAGCTGCGGGTGAGGACGACTTTAAGCTGTCCGATCTTGAGATCGGACGACTGAGATTTCGAAGATGTGGGAGTGCGTTAAGCGCACGGTAGGCAAGGGGGTGGGTGCACACGCGAGGTTGCAGTGACGTGGGGTCTTTAGTGATGCTTAAATCTGTCACTAAAGACCCTCTCATTTAATGTTTTAATTATGAAATGACTAAATTGGCCCCTATCCTTACAACTATAATGGAGACCTCTACCCTATGAAATCTTCATCCCTTCCTTCATCTCTCTCCCTCTCCAAAGCTCAAGGAAAGCTTGTCCCACACCCGGGATGCTATTCTAGAGCCAAATCCAATTTTCTCACCCCCGTTCCAGAAGTGGATCTCGCGACGATGACGACGTGCTGCCTCGCTCCCGCTTCTTCCTACTTCAACCTCTTTCTTCCTGCTCCGTCCTCCGACTTCCAAGCGTTGCTCCGTCTGGCTTGTCCTCCCGGCATTTGTTGGGGAGGATAACATCTCTCTCTCCCTTCTTTTTAATCGCTTACTAGAATAGAATTTTTCGCTTTCTAGTTGTAAAAACATTCTAATTATATCAAGTGATTGTTCTCTCTCTCTTTCTCTCTCTCTTATTGTTTATATCAATTCCATTGTAATTATCTCATTTTCAAACAAAAATACAAAAAAAATATAATCGTGGATTTTAGATCGACATAGCCTCCCTGTGTTCGACTCGGAATTCTTAGAATTTCGGTATAAATTTATCATTGATGGATTTCTTCGCAAATCGAACTACAACGATGGGTTTTTCGAAACCAACTTCGATCGCGTAGTTTTCCGCATTCAACATTTTGGTGCCATTGGCGGGGAGGCAATGATTTTTTATTTTCTTTCCGCATTTCACGCTCTTTATTATTTTCTAACTTGCTTTATTTCTCATCTATTATTTTGTAGGTACCTTAACAGGGGATGTTCAAGCGATCGATCGAAGTAAAGTGTAGGTGAAGACAACTGTAAGTGCTCCCCATTCTTCCCTCTCCATAGATTCCATCTCACCACATTAATTCAAACTCCAATTAACCAGGTGTTTGCATAAATCCCAGGGTAGTTTGGTTGCATGGATTTCCACTCACATTCATCTCACTCGCATATAGAAAAATCAACAAAAGGATATTTCTTGTGGGGTAAATCAACATACATACTACATACACCCACATTCAAGGCACTTAACCTAATTGATTTTCATCTACTCAATCGAATTCTGATCAGTGGAACCGGTACACGCAAATCAACATATACAAGAGTAGAAATCAGTCTAGATTAATCATTTTTTATGCCTAACTCAGTGGTGCAATCTTGATCAATTGTTTGAGTTGTTTGGGCCGCACCACTTAACCTAAAATCAACTCACCAAGTAGCTTCCCCATAGGATTTTCAATTTAGATCAATACCAAGCACTCCACTTTGCTTTTTGATTTAAAAAGGAAAGAGATCTTCATCCGTGCTTAAAAACATGGTTTGCCTTGAACTTGATTGAATTAACATAATTTCAAACCTAAAAGCTACTTAAGAAAGATTTAAACCTTAAAATCCACTCATTAAAAATAATCTTGCTTGAAAACCCTGGTTGTGCATGCACTCACACATACTCAATTGATCATTAAGGGTACAACCCATCTTAAGGGCCCACCACATTCCATAAGTACTACAATCCCAGGCCTAAATCAAATCAAGTAGACATTGGCCTTAAGGATTAATTCACTCTTCGAGGTCCAGTTTGAGATTGTTTACGATTAACCTGCTTGTACCGATTAATCTAATGTTTAGCAAGGGGAGAAGCATCAAATGATCGCAACTGGGGGGTACACTAGGAACCGAAGGCGCAAGCTGAAGGAAGAACCTTCCCCCAATCCCTCATTCTAACTGGTTGGATTGATTGGATGCAAGTAGAGTAAATCGTTTATAATATTAAGGCAGATTTTGAGAGTCTGTAGATCCTTAGGCTGCCCCACTTAAGGACAGGCTTGTTTTGTTGTGCTGTAGGGTTCTTATCCCCAGTCCTTCCGACCTCTTCCTAGTTTATGCTGGGAAGGAGGTCATTGAATCCCCGATTAGAAGGACCACTAGAGTATTCTAGGAGGCGTAGATTGGATTTCAACCAAATTGATCCCATGGCCGATCAACAGCCTCCTCTGCCTCAAAATCCACAGGAGGCATTTTAAAGGCAGTTGGAACAAATGTAGAGAATGCAAGAATGGTTCCAGAGATTGCAAGGCGATCTGCCCTTGAAGGATTTTTATGATCCTTCAAATTACGAGGAACATCCCGACACCCATATTCCTGCCGAAGACGTAGAAATCAAGCCCCAGGTGTTAAGCCTGATCAAACATTTCCATGGGCTTGGCTCTGAAGACCCGTTTCAGCACTTGGAGGACTTAACCACTTTAGTCCAGACCACCAAGGCCAGAAACGTGAATGAGGAGCCGATGATCATGAGGCTCTTCCCCCACTCTCTTAGGGATAAAGCCGCTCATTGGAAGGCTAATTACAACTTAGAATGATTTGAAATCGGCTTTCCTGAAGAAATTCTTCCCTGTCGGATGTACCAATGCTCTGAGACGGGCGATTACTACCTTCACCCAGCGACCGGGGGAGCAGTTTCATGTTGCCAGGGAGTGATTGCAAGACTTATTGCGGAGGTGTCCACACCACGAGGTGCCGAAATGGCAGCTCGTGTAGATCTTCTACCACGGGTTGACTGAGAAACTCAGAAATCATGTGGACGCTTCTTGCGGAGGCAATTTCCTCAACAAAGACGTAGATAGAGCACATGATTTATTTGAGGAGATGAGTGAGAATTCGATCAATCATGCCTCCATGGATACTTTTAACCGATCCCAACAACCCAGATATAATGTTAATGAAGTCCACGACTCTCATTCATTCGATATGAAATTGATTTGCAATAAACTAGATAAGGTGGACTTGGTTACTAAAAGGATGGAGGAGTGGATGGCTGGAAATTCAATGAACAATTCTTGATCCACTCAATCCCAGAATTCGGGATTCCATTCGTCGCGAGCTCCTTCTGGACGGGAGTTCGTGAATCAACTTGTTGTAGTTCAACCTAAGTCAACATTATTCAGAACCCTACGGGTTCCAAATTGGGGCCTTTGATCCTAGTTTCTCTGATTCCTCCCTTTCTTTCTCTCCATCCTCACCTTATGAGGATAACTATGCTGTACAAGAGAATGTTAGGTCCAACCCTTACTTCAATGCTTATAATCCGAGTTGGAGGAACCACCCTAACTTCTCTTGGAAAAACCCGAGGTAGCAGACCCAATTCCGACCCAGCAACTATGCTACGCAAAGACCAATGGGTTAGGGTCATGATTACACTCAGCTGCCCCCGAATTAGGTCAATTAGCCATCTTGGAATGCCCGTCAACCCGTAAGGCATGCTAATTTGAACCGACAGATGGTAGAAATGCAAGGATCTATGCTCCAGCTCATGTAGCAAATGAAAACCTCGCTGGACAACTTGCAAACCAGGTTCATTTCTAATTCTCATCAACCTGGATCTCTGCCATCTCAACCCGTACCCAACCCATGTAATATCCAGAATATAGGCAATCAAGCCCAAGGATATGGGAATCAGAGGGACCCACATGCACATATTCAAGTGGTTGAGCAGGGTCCTTCCTCTTTTGCTTCTTCAAATCAAAGGATTTTGGCTAATGAAGCCCCTCCAATCTTTCCTAACCCTCCCCAAGACCCAAACCCGTATGCATCTGCTAATTCTGTTACTTTGAGGAGTGGAAAGAAAACTTAGGATCCACAACCATACTATTTTGATCTGCCAAATCCTGGATAGCCTATGGAGAGAAAGGAGAACTTTGAAGAAGAAATCAAGGCTCAGGAACTTGATTCCAAAGATCTAACACATGTTCCTTTTCCTGAGGCTTTAATTAAACCTAGGAAGAAGAAGCCTGTTGATAATAACGAGGAGCTCTTGAATATATTCAAGAATGTCGAGATCAATATCCTACTCCTCAATGCTATCAAACACATACCAGATTACGCTAAATTTTTGAAGGATTTATGCACACAGAAGCGTAAGTCGAGGGAATCTGTTCCAAGGAAGGTGGTACTCTCCGAGTAGGCTAGTTCTGTTATCCTGCATCACCTTCCTCAGAAAAAGAGAGATCCAGGTGCTCCTTTGATTTCTTGCGTCATCGAAGATTACACTTTTGATAGGGCACTTCTGGATCTAAGTGCATCTATTAACCTAATTCCAACTTCTCTTTATGAGAAGTTTGGATTATGTGAACTTTGGCCAACTTCAGTAACGTTGCAGTTAGCAGACCGTTCGGTCACAAATCCACGAGGCGTTATTGAAGATGTTATTGTTAAGGTTAATGATTTCTATTTTCCTGTAGATTTCCTTATCCTTGACATGGATGTACTTGAGAATCTAAGGAACATGCCTGGTCGGGCATGTTTCGCGTGTTAGAAATCGGGGTTACGAGTAACCCATCGTTGTCGTTGCAAAACACATCGATCAGATAAAATTTATACCGAAACTCCAAGGGAGTCCCAGGTCGAACACAGGGAGGCGATGTTTACTTTAACTGAAAATCGCACTTCATTTTGTTTCTTTTTGGTATTTTAGGGTTTTGTTATTTTTTTATATTTTTGTGAGAAGAAAACAAGCAAATGAATCACAAGATAAAGATGGAATGAAAATGATATAGATATCACTTTAATGTCTATTGCAATCTACTATAAAAGCATAAAAAGAGAGGGGGGGTGAAAGGAAATCTCCCGAATCAGCTGTTCGGCGAGACGACGGTGCCTGGCGAAGGCTCGGGCGAAGGAGGTGAGGAGCGGGATGATGGAGGTGAGATGCAGGAGGACGTTGGGTCGAGGAAAGCTTCGGCGTGGCTTCGGAATTGAGGTGACAAGACGTAGGTGATCTGCTACCAGAATGGAGGTGGGAGGACGGCTCCAAGGCGACCTAATAAGGGGGATGGGAAGTTGGAGGAATATTTGGTGGGGCAGAGGTTCGCTATACTAATAGGCACCTTGGGAGCTTGAGAGAAAGCTCTAGTGGAGAGTTGGTAGGCTTGCTAGAGCTTGGGAGTAGGTGGGAGTAGAGTAGGTAGAGATGGCTTGGAAGGAGGGGGTGTAGGACCTTTTATAGTGGAGAAGAGGCAAAAATAGGTATGGAACCATTAGTGACATCCAGGCCGTCGATGGAAGCATCGCTGTTGACAGCTCATGCCCGCTCACGTCCATAGTTGGCTTTGCTAGTGCGCGAAGAATTAGCGACGGCCGTAAGCATCGTTGTAAGTCTAGCTCATGCGTCGCTATAGGCCAGCTCATGCATTGCTACCGTTGCGCTCCCCGCCTTTGCCGCTGCGCTGTGCGCATGCGCACCTCCACGCGCACGCATGCACTTGTGGTGCTGCGTTCGTGCGGTGGCGCGTGCATGCGCTGGGCGGCCTGGGCTGCACCACATGGTGCAATCTGGGTCGTCCATCTTCTTTTTATTGTAAAGGCTGCTCCAGAGGTCGGATTAAGTCGATTTTCACGTCGTTAGGCTGCGATCGTCAACCCGAATCCATCCGCGTGGTCGGATTTGTCATTTGAAGCTCCAAATTATGTCTCCTAGTCCCTTGGCCGTTGATCTTCCTCAAACTGCATATGGTGCTACGGGACTCCGATCGAGGTGATTTCAGAGGCGTTGGACTCTGATTGTTGTCTTGATCAGATCCGTACGGTCAGATCGTCAATCCGAGGCTCCGAAATAAATATCCTTCTCTCCTAACCATAAAAAGAATGCAATTAACCTAAATTATATACGACTACTCCAAATGAAGAATGATGCATGCTATGCAATATTTATAACATGAAAAGCAAATCTAAGCCTAAGAACATGCATGAGTTGGCATTTTACCCTCAATAAATGTGTTTACATCAACACCCATCATTTTGGGGTGTCTGTTCTTGGCTACCGTGAAGGCCAATATTTATTGTGAAAGCGGTATCATGGAAATCACCTTTGGGGATCAGAAATTGAAATTGGATATTTTTAAGGTGATTAACAAATTCGAGGATTATGGATTTATAGAGGAACTTGAGGATGATAACTTGAATATTGAAACTTGTATGGCGATTTCCGCAATTGAAAGTTCCTCCTATTGTGATGGATCTGACCCGCAACCCTCTGTGGCAAACCCACCACATTCTGAAGAGGTTATTAATTTTATTCACTTTCAACCTCTTCCGCTTGACGAATCTTCTTCAGCATCATCTTTACCCTCAATCTTAAACCTACCCCAGCTTGAACTGAAACCATTGCTTGAGAATTTGAAATATTAGTTTCTAAGACCTCAAAAGATGCTCCCTGTGATTATCAGCACCAGATTAACTAAGGAGTAGGAGATTAAACTGATCAAGGTCTTAAAGGAACACGATGAGGCAATTGGTTGGGCCATTCATGACCTTAGGGGGATCGAGCCATCTTACTGCATTCATAGAATATTTTTGGAAGATGGATCCCGCCCTTCTCGCCAAATGCAGAGGAAATTAAACCCTAATATGCGAGAAGTGGTCAAGAAGAAAATTATCAAGTGGCTAGATGCAGGAATCATTTATCTAATCTCTGATAGTCCTTGGGTAAGTCCCGTGCAAATTGTTCCCAAGAAAGCCGGGATTACCATTATGACTAACGAGAAAGGTGAATCTATCACAACTCGTTCAGCTTCCTCTTGGAGGGTTTGTATTGATTACAGGAAGTTGAACACAGCCACAAAAAAGGATATTTCCCTTTTCCCTTTATCAATCAAATCCTTGAAAGATTAACCGGGTAGAAGTACTTCTGTTTTCTTGACGGTTACTCGGAATACAATCAAGTCCATATCCATCCCGAGGATCAGGAAAAAATAACTTTCACCTGTCCCTACGGAACCTTTGCTTTTTGTAGGATGCCTTTCAGCTTATGCAATGCACCTGCGACTTTTCAACAGTGTATGCTACCCATATTCTCAGACATGGTGGGAGAGTTTACAGAAGTCTTCACGTGCGATTTCTTTGTTTCCGGAGAATCGTTTAAGTCTTGTCTGGCTAATCTTGAAATGATTCTTAAAAGATGCATCAAAACAAGACTGGTCATTAGCTGGAAAAAGAGTCATTTCATGACACAAGAAGCCATCATCTTGGGTCATGTAATCTCTGAACAGGGTATCGAAGTTGGTAAAGCTAAAGTTGATGTTATCTCTAAACTTCCTCCTCCCACATCTGTCAGACAAATTTGATCGTTTCTTAGTCATGTGGGATTTTATAGGAGATTCATCAAGGACTTTTCTAAGGTTGCTCGCCCTCTGAGCAACCTTCTCGTCAAAGATACACCGTTTGATTTCAATGAATCATGCTGTAAGGCATTTGATTTTCTTAAAATGGTAGTCACTTGTGCTTCGGTGTTGCAACCACCGGTTTGGACAACCCCATTTGAGATCATGACCGACGCTTCTGATTACGCGGTCAGGGCTGTTTTGGGTTAGAAGATTGACAGGAAGCCCTCTGTAATATACTACACTAGTAAAACTCTACATGAGGCCTAGAGGAGTTACACTATTACTGAGACGGAATTACTAGCTGTAGTGTTTACTTTGGAGAAATTCAGGGCTTATCTCTTAGGGTCTTATGTCATAATATATACCGACCACTCAGCCTTGAGACATCTCTTGGCCAAAAAGGATGTCAAACCCCAGCTTATTCAATGGATTCTTCTGCTTCAAGAATTTGATCCTGAAATCAAGGATAAATCTGGGGCACAAAATGAGGTGGCGGATCATCTTTCGAGACTATCCGGATCATCTTCTCGTCCGGATATTCCGATTGTCGATACTTTTCCAGACAAGACTATCCTTACAGTTTCAGGTGTCCAAACCCCATGGTTTGCTGACATTGTAAACTATTTGTCCGTTGGTCAAATCCCTCAGGATTGGACCAAGCAACAACGAGATAGACTCAAATCTAAAGCCAAATATTACTTCTAGGAGGACCCTAAACTGTATTGCATCGATTCTGATCAGATTATTCGTCGATGTGTTCCAAAGATTGAATTCAAAACTATACTCGAGTTCTGCCATGCATCTGCGTGTGGTGGACATTTCTCCAGGAAAAAGATAGCTGCAAAGATTTTGCAATCTGGATTTTATTGGTCATCTTTATTCAAGGATGCCTAGAATTCTCGAGGTCGCGTTCCCGATGTCAGGCACTTGGGAGCATAAGCAAGAGAGACATGATGCCCCTAAACCCGATTCTTCCCGTCGAAATCTTCGACATTTGGGGCATCAATTTTATGAGACCCTTCCTCCCTTCATTTGAACACTAGTACATTCTCGTCGCTGTTGATTACGTGTCCAAGTGGTTCGAGGCCATTCCCACCTGAACCAATGACCACAAGGTGGTCATCGATTTCGTCAAGAAGAATATCTTCAGTCGGTTCGGGATTCTGAGGGCCATCATCAACGATGGTGGTTCTTACTTCACTAATGGCTAGTTTCATAATTTACTGGCAAAATACAGAGTAAATCACAGAATCTCCACACCTTATAGGCCAAGATCTCCAATCGGGAGATTAAGAATACTCTTCAGAAAATGGTTAGACCTGATCGTAAAGACTAGACTCAAAAGCTTAAGGATGCTCTTTGGGCCTGCCATACGGCGTACAAAATGCCTATCGACATGTCACTATTTCGTCTGGTGTATGGAAGGGCATGCCATTTACTCGTAGAAATTGAACATAGGGCATTCTGGGCAATCAAGCAATGCAATCTGGATTTGAGTTTAGCCGGAAAGACCAGGAAACTCCAACTATCTGAGTTGAAGGAGCTTAGAAATGATACGTACAAGAATGCCAAGATCTACAAGGCTTGGATCAAAGCTCTTCATGACCAATTGATATCTCGCAAGAGCTTTGAGCCGAACCAGAAGGTCTGGCTCTTTGATTCTCGACTTAAGCTCTTTCCCGGCAAACTTAGGTCAAAATGGAAAGGCTCGTTCATCATCGATCAGATTTTTCCAAACGGGGCCGTTAAGATTTTTGACCCAAAGACAGGTAATTCATTTAAAGTCAATGGTCAACGTCTGAAGCCTTTTATTGATCGTATTATTCCAGAACCCGTCTCAGACACAGTTGCTCTCATCATGTTGTGATTTCTTTGCCTGGACTTCACCTAGCTGATGGCATTAAACTCAGCAGTTGTACAGTCAGACTCAGAGCTGACCCGAGCATCATATTCAGGTGATATCTTCTAAATTCTACCTTCCTTTCATATCTTTTATTCTCAATGTGGACATTGCATCAATTAGGCATGAGGGGGTGGATTCATTTCTAAATCAATTTGTCAGCACTGTGGAATTCTTGTAAATTCTACTTGTTTTCTTATATATATATATATATATATATATATATAATGAAAAAAAATTGGATTAGGAAAGAATACTTGGGCATTAGGACTTTTCAATCTTAGGAAATGTTACAGTAGGATCTGAACACCAAGACTCTTCAGGTCTTTGGGATTAATCAGCCCGAGTATCCACTTAAATCTGGATTTGTTTATTGAATCCTCACCATCCTGAATTCTATTTCAATTTTATTAAATAAGTTTGGGTGATAAGTATACAACTTATTAACCTGCCCTTTGATTTGAGGGAACTTTAAGTCTAGGCATCTACACACTATTTGCACTGACTCGTTGTTCGGCGATGTAAACAGAAATTGGGTAGCTAATGAACCTTCTAGGGTGGTTTGGCTGGCAAGTTATAGTGGGTAACAACCCATCGGTAGGTTGTCCAGAGCCCAACCACTAGACCATTCGTTTCCTGCTGTCTTTAGGTAAATCTTAGACTAGGGAAGTCACTTACTTAAGAAAAAAAAAGAAAGTCCAAAAAGAAAAAAAAAAGAGAAAAGAAAAAGAAAAAGAAAGGAGAAAAAGAAAACAAAAGAAATAAGCCACACTTCACCGCACGAGTATGGCTAGCAAGTTATTGTAGGTAACAGCTCATTGGTAGGTAGGTTGTCCAGAACCCAGCTCAAGAAATGCACGTGGAATTCCTAAAACACTTAGGAAGAAGCGAAGAAGTAGAATAAGCCGGGGAGATATACACTGGATTCACCCTTGTGTTGACCCCATAAAAAGAAAAGGAGGGAGAAAGTTACTAGTCGTACAGATACACCTTTAGGCAGAGTTCTTTTTTAAGGTCACCTAAGGGCGTAGAAACCCGATTGGCACGAATGCATAGACACAGACTACATAAATGGTGCCACGTCATTTGGTGCATAGATGGTGCCACGTCGTAAAGATCCAAACCCTTGTGTTGACTGCATAGATTGATTTGGATCGATGATCGCAGCCTAACGGCGTGAAAATCGGTCCAATCCGACATCCGTGGCACCATCTACAACACACAGAAGATGAACGACCAAGATGGTGCCACGTGGTGCCATCCCAGCCGCCCAATCAGCCCTAAGAATCGCCTCTGCATCTGCAAAGAATTTCCATCGCTCGATCCTAGCAGTTGGATCATGATCCAATGGCCAAGAATGACTTAGATGCACCGCTCACATCCTCTTAAGGCATAAGGCGCGGACGATCTGGGCCGCTGGAGCTTGATCCAATGGCCGTGAGTAAGAACGCCTAAAACAAAAGCACAATAAAGAAGGAGAGGCAGCGCAGTGGTTACGCCGCTCTTTTGCGAGTGTGAGGCGCACGTTCGAAATGCAGCACGCCTCAAATCATGCGTAGGCGAAGGAGCGGGCGCAATTCAGCCGTCAGATTGCGATCGGGCGGGCGAGGGGCGAAGACGTGGCGTGTGGAGGAGCCTTGGATCACCACGCGCATGATGATGTGCTTCTGCATGCCCCATCGCCCGTGGGCGTGCGGTCAAGCGCAGATGAAGGTGTGAGTGAGGAGTACTTTAAGCCGTCCGATCTTGAGATCGGACGGCTAAGATTTCGAAGACGTGGGGTGCATTAAGCACGAGGCAGGCGAGAGGGTGGGCGCGTGCATGAGGCTACGACGACGTGGGGTCTTTAGTGACGCTTAAATCTGTCACTAAAGACCCCCTCATTTAATGTTTTAATTATGAAATGACTAAATTGGCCCATATCCTTACAACTATAAAAGGAGACCTCTACCTTATGAAATCCTCATCCCTTCCTTCATCTCTCTCCCTCTCTAAAGCTCAAGAAAAGCTTGTCCCACACCCAGGATGCTATTCTAGAGCCAAATCCAATTTTCTCACCCCGGTTCCAGAAGTGGATCTCGCGACGATGACAACGTGCTACCTCGTTCCCGCTTCTTCCTACTTCAACCTCTTTCTTCCTGCTCCGTCCACCGACTTCCAAGCGTCACTCCGTCTGGCTTGTCCTCCAGGCATTCGTTGGGGAGGATAACATCTCTCTCTCCCTTCTTTTTAATCGCTTTCTAGAATAGAATTTTCCGCTTTCTAGTTGTAAAAACATTCTGATTATATCAAGTGATTGTTCTCTCTCTCTCTCTTATATTTTATATCAATTCCATTGTAATTATCTCATTTTCAAAGAAAAATACAAAAAAAAATATAATCAAGGATTTTAGATCGACGTAGCCTCCCTGTGTTCAACCCGGAATTCTTAGAATTTCGGTATAAATTTATCTGTTGATAGATTTCTTCGCAAATCGAACTACAACGACGGATTTTTCGAAACCAACTTTGATCGCATAGTTTTCTATGTTGAACAAGCCACAGCACGCAAAGATGTCGAAGGAGGCAGGCACTTTTGGTGTCACATCATAAGGGCATGATCTAAAGTAGCAACATAAGTTGTTTTTGTGCATAGGGCTTATCACCCACAAACACAGGGTGTAAAGACCCATCACAATTTTATCCTTTTAAGACGTTTGAAATCTCGGTCAGACGTCTGTCCAGATGTCTAGACCCTTTCCCGGACATCTGAAAATGAAATTTTTGTACGCACACTGCACCCTACACGTGGGCAACGCACAGGACCTTCTTCCTCTCTCTCCTTTCCTTTCCTTCCCCGAACCCTAAAACCCCCCACGCCATCTATTTAAGCCCCCCCTCCTCTCCTCTCCACTCCACACACCACCACCATCACCTTCAGAGCTGTGCGGGAGAGGCGAGAGGAGGAAAGCGAGGGAGAGCAAGAGGGAGAAGGAGAGTGCGGGAGGAGGAGGAGGCCAAGATAGAAGAGCTTCGGTGGAAGATCGGCAGAGCTCGCATGGCCACCGCGAACGCGTGCGGGAGGAGGAGAGAACTTGGGGAGGCAGCCTCCCAACCATCTGCAGTGGCTGGAGTTGTGGTGGCGCGAGGCGGAGCGTGGAGAAGAGCGTGAGGAGGAGGTCTTGATGCTGGAAGCTTCCTAGTATCAGACGTCTGGAATGGGGTCTAGACGGCTGACAGAGTACCTGGACGTCTGGAGTTAAGGCCAAACGTCTGAAAGCTCATTTATCACGAAGGTACATTCTTTTTCAAGGCCTCACCGCAGATGCATGCTTGGCCTAATTTCGGGGCCTGCAATTGTCGTACGCAGGAGCAACCTTGGGAAGGAGCACGGAACACTTTCCCATGCGCTTTTGGACATCTAATTAGATCACCAAACGTTCGAAGGTGCATCCAGATGGCCGGAGGCATTGTCCAACGTCTGGAACTACCTTCAAACAATTGCATAGAAGGCCTGGATGTCTGAGGACACCGTAGGGACTTAAGGTAAGGTTCTAGTACCTTTTAAGAGTTTGGACTTGTTCCGAGACGCCTAATTTTGAATAGTATGTACGTTTTTGACCCGTTTGGGATCCGATTGGGGTCCGTTTTACGCAAATGAAGTACCTGTATTTTCCTTGAGAGTTTCTCTACGTACTAAAGACCTTTGTAAACTGTTCTGAACCCTCCTTTTGTGATGTATTCCCTGGTATAGGATTTCAGCCTGCTGCGTGTTTAGGGCTCGTAGAGATGCCTGGGTCTGTGCTTTGAGCCCCATTACTCCCGAATTGCCTGGTAGAGTGGTTTAATTCTATTAATAATAATCAATAGGAATGTGCTTGTGGAAATAGTTGAATGGAACCTTAGGATATGGCATGAACCCTAGGATAGAAGAATGAATGAATCTTTGGAACTGTATAATGTATTTGTATGCATGATTGAGTTAAACTGCTAGAAATTGCCTGTAATATAGTTGTAAGCTGCCTGTTAGAATATGAGCTACCTATAAGTAATGAACAATTACCTGTGAAATCATCAATTGCATGTGTTGAATTATGGAAACACAAGCTGCCTGTATATGGATGAGAAATGAATTATGAATGGTGAGATCTGGATCGGAATAAATGGGGAGAACATGAGCATGAACCCTACGGGGAATTAAGAGTAGAACTCCTGTGGTTAGATGGAAACCTGGAATGTAGACAGGAAGTGTGCTGGCCCTTGAGTACGTGGTACTAAGGAGAGCAACTGTTCCCTTTTCATGTAGAGTGGAGCTAGCCACCCTTGGGTTGAGACCCGGGGTCAGGATTGCCACTCTACACCAACTCCTGTTGGCCCTCGTGTATGCAGTACCGAGGCGAGTTACTAGTGTAGGGAGAGAGCTAGCCACCCCATGGGGCTCGGGGTTCAGCTAGCCACCATACACCGACTTATTAAGTCATCCGGACAAACCAGGGTGGTTAGACGAGGGTGCACGGACTGTGGAGGGGCGAGACCCCTGTTTGGTTCTGAGGGACAAGACTTCTATTCTGAGAGGGCAAGGCCCTATACTGTTTCGTATTGTACTTTGGGCATATCCGCTAGCAGAAATGACTGACCGCGTGTCAGTGCAGGGTAGCTACCCATGCGCTTATCACGCGTGTCGTAGTCACCACTACGTCTTCACAATGACCTCGGGGTGGTTGACTAGGTGTAGGACTACCACAGGGACTCTCCTAGCCAGGAGAGCACCACGTATACCTTCTACTATACGGAAAAGACTATAATCAAGATCGTTCCCACGAGGAACTTGCAAGATCAAGAATATCTGGATGTTTGAGTAAAATAGGTGAAAAGGAAATACACATAAAGTAGATAAATAGAAAAGAGAATTTAACCTGTTGCTTTTACTGTTTTAGATAGTATAGATACCACTCTACTCAGCGTTCGCTGACTCTGTCTTTTCATAATACTGTTCAGGACCAGGAGTTGAGCAGCCAAAACTTTCGGCTGCGGAAGGTGCTGGGCCCAGTCGAGCGTAGCCATAGTTTTCAGCACTTCCTTGTTGTTCCTTTACTGTTGTAGTAGGTATTAAACCTTTAGTTACTATTTGTCTCTACTGTTTACTTCCGTTTCCATTGTTTAGTTGTTATGGTATGTAATGGAACAACATATTTACTTTCCTTTACTGCTTTGTACGTTTCTTCTGCTTAGTTATATTACATATGTGAATGTGGTTTACTTTCCTGCTTGTTGGTTATTTCTTGTTGGACGACTGAGTCTTGGGATTAGTTGAGGCGAGCCGGTCTCGAGTTTTGTAGGGATCCGGGAATTGGGTCGTAACACAAGGGGTTGGGTCTCCTACCCCATACACACGTGTAGATACACGCTCGCTCACACGCACATGTGAGCGCATGCCAGAGTGTGAGCCTAGGTGTGGTTTTGCATCGGGTTTCGTGCCCCATTGCCTCGAGATGTGTGCCTATACGCTCAATACTTTGAGGCTTTATGCTCTGGCCTTATGCTTAAGGCTTTGTGTTGTGCTTGCCTTGGTTCCTTTGAGGCATGAGATAAGGCATCTGTAGTGCCTTGGTGATGTCTGACTTGGCTTAGTTCTGATTACTGTGGGGGTATTTAAGTGCTTGATCTGACTTGAATTAGTGGTTCATGACCACTATAAAGAAATTTGGGCAATTGAATGCTTTGATATATGTGCTTAATGTGGGGATTAAGTGGTGATTTAAATAACCATTTTTTAGGGTTTCTACCTTCTTTTCATCCCGTTGTTTTACGAGATACGAATGCTATTATTGAATATATTTCTGCGTATATTTTTCATTGAATATCTCTGTTGCAATTGATTATTGTGCTCATCTACTTACTATTGTGATTAGTATTGTGAATTTCATATTTGCTCCCTGTGAACGACCTCAGACTCATTCTTGTTTTCAAGATTACAAATTTAAATGCTGTATCGATTTTCGTCACTACACTACGACGTGTTTTCCTAAATAAGATAATTTTTTTTAAATACGACGATTTTCGATGCAACAGTCTCATGCATGATGTATGCTGCATATGTAAATGCCTATATCATTTCCGTTAAATTCATGTTGTCACTAATATTGTGCTTTGTTTTTTTGTGACTTACATAGACCTTATCTAGTAATTACTCTGATACTTGTGCTATCATTCTAAATTTCAACACACAGAAGTAATTGACTACAATAGACAATAAGTTTTAGTTGGTTATGTAAAAAAAAAGGTTTATGGTGGTTAGAGAGTCTTCAATAGAAGATATTGTTCTAAATTATTGTTAATAGGGTGTCATTTTAAAATTATGTTGCTCCTTCCTATTTTAAATTTCAGGTGATGTTTCCTTGTACTCTTCTTAGGGCTGATGAGATCTAGATAATGATGAAAATAATTAGCATGACAAAATATCTAAATTATGAAGCTAGTGTTGAGTAGTTTTCTAATCATGTCATTCCCTCAATTGTACTTTAAAAAACTACTCAAGTTTCCTGATTTACAAATTGAATCAAATACAATCTTGAGTCCTATTTAGAATGCTTTTGTAACATTTTTGTGGCCTAATTCATAGGAAAATTTTCAAAACTCAAAGGCATTGGAGTTTTCGGTAATGATGCAAAGGATGAGAAGATTCCACCTAAAATTTAGTACTATTATTTACTAACTATTAGACCTGAAGTGAGTAGTCTCTAAGTTTTCTTTCCTCCTTTGTGTTGATACACTTGTGTCAACTAGGTGAGTTGCTTAGTAATTTGGGCAACTTCATTAATTGTGTGCTAAGTTTTATTGTCAAACTAGAAGATTAGTACTCATATAGTCAAAGTTCCATATTTATAAAAAAATTGCATTTTCATATAGTCTATTTTTTTCCTATTTCTTTCTTTTCTTTTTGTTTTTAATAATGTGTAGATTGCTATTTTTTTTCTTTCTTTCTTTTGGTTTTTATAGGAATGTAACTTTGGTAATTTTGTTACTTCCGAATATTGTAACAAACATATTGGCATTTTTGGAGACATGGTCTGTTCAAATGTGGAAGCATAGTGGTTCAACCATGCACTAGGCAACTAGCAGGCATCTTGCTAGTTGTTTGAATATTAAACTGAGTCACTAGGTGCATTCTATTGGTGCCAGCAATTCGAAGCTATTTCTTGACATGTTCTTAAGTTTGGAACTCTGCAGGTTGTTGAGGTTGGATTGGGGGTATATTTTTTTACATGTATTTATGAGCATAATTTCATCTTTATCCTACCTAATCTTGTTTTCCTTAATCTAGATTCTGCTATGTGATTTTGATGATTTGGCATTTCATTTTACTTTTCCTTATTCTTATGTATCGTTTTGATTTTTTTGTTGACCTATGGCATATTGACTCTTTTCCAGGTTTGTAGGCCTATGCTTGCAGTATTTTCTTCCTAGTTGATGTTTCCATGAATGTGTGTAGGGATGACCCATTTTTAAAAGTTGTCTGACTTCTAGTGCCTCCACTTCATTCAAAAAGGGGTGAAAGAGGAGTTTGCAA